>OY720423.1:48806776-50202438 GCA_963082815.1 Melanotus villosus
CTTTTGGTATTATTAGCAACTGGAGTAGTTTTAACTGCAGATGTTTGTTTAGGAATTTTGTCCGTGCTTATATTCTTTGCATTATTATTTTTTGAGATTTTATTTACCTTAACCATTTCTTGTGGAGCAGGTATATTTATTGGAGATAATTTAACACCAGGGTCACGAGTGTACGTACCACTAAAATTTAAATTTCGAAGCAAGTCCACTTGTTCCGTTAAAGAATTTATAACTAATTTTTGGTTATGGATTATAAGATCTTTTTGAGATAAGAGTTCTTTTAAGTAAAATACTTCAAGCTCCAATTTTGATGGATTGTCGTTACACTGAGGATGTTGATCCACAGATTTAGAAGATTCAGCTAAATCGGAACAACAGTCAATTAACTCATCGTCTATCTTTCTTATATTTTTTAATAGATCCACACAACTACTATGTGATACAGTACCACATTTGATACACTTAAGTCCCGTTTGAGCACTATTTTTGCACCTTTTACAAACTTTTGGAGGAGCACTTTTACTCGTGACCGTACCGCCAGGCGCCATAATACAATATGACAGAATACGACTTACTGAATGCAACTTACTAAATCTTCCGCGCAAAAAAATACAATTTTTTAAAAATATTCACAGTAAAGTGACATCGTTTCGTCTCAGAAAATTTAGAAAGTACAGGGAAACTAGAAGCCATTTAACACAAGAACATACGCGAATCTGATGATAAAAATCAACCAAAATCTGCATAGTTACCTACGTTTTTTATATTCGTGAAAAACTTTCGTAATTTAAAGCTTTAATAAATTTGAAGCTTTTCATACTTGAAAATGAGAAATTTATGCATAAAGTTTGATTTTTTAGGGTGTGGGAGTAAACAGCTAAGCCTCTTGTTTATTTTCAAGTAGCATCTTATTTCTTTCCTTTCTAAATTTATTTGTCCAATGTTAAAACACAGTTCTCCTTTTCTTTAAATGTGGATAAATTTAATAATTATAAATTTGACGATTTTATTTTATTTTTTAAATTATTGTTTAAATAAAATGTTTTCCAAGCAATAATAACATAACGTGGCCAATATTGTTTTTGAAATTTGAAAAAGGCCTGTAAATCACAATTTAATAAAGAATACGTATTTCGACAATTAAATTTCCATCCATGAAGACGATATTGTTAGAGTTTTATCGCAGTCAGTAATGAAGGTATCTTCAAATAACTTTGTGAAGAGCACTTCTTCAGGAGTTATGTCCCGTTATAATTTAATGAAGAAAGAATGAAGTTATGGGGAAGATTATGTCCTTAAATTTTACAGATTTTATTAATTTTAGCTCACTGAAAGCAAACATATTTTTAGAAACTAACCCCATCAGCTTTGTCCTGAGTTGCCTGTTGCCTCACTGACAATTTAAGTAAACTAGATTTCGTTTAGTTTAATTTAAGCAGTAGATTCAGAAACTTGAATGTATTCCCAAACAAATAAAAATTTAAAATGAAAGTAGTTGCACTTCTAAACTACATTTTTTGTCTCAAAATGACACGGTAAAAAATGTCCCAACTTGGTTTAGAATTTTTAGAGTCGTTGATGTCTTCAAAAATTATTTTTGAAAATTTGGTTTTGTTTATTGGGGTGCCTCTATCCTACTCAACTCAGAAATCAGGGTTGATTTTATCACAGTCCGGACCACGTTTCTAAATCTGTTGTTTACCATTTGAATAAACATTCCTAATGCTCACACACTTTCCCGAGATAGTCAAAATTCTCACAAATTTCTTTTATGAAAATAGATTTTTTTATTGTATCCATGTAAAAATTATTTGCCAACGGGGTCAGTAGCACTGCAGAAGTTTATCAGAATGGTTGACGTATAGTGCATGTAATCACGTGTATGCAATGACCAATCCGTGTGGGACCTGTGGCATCTCAATATCCCATCTCCTCCTACATGCGTAGGTTAGAAAGAGAAAAAAAATCGCTATTACTCCCACTTGCCGCGAGAACGTGGCAAAGTATCGTGGTGCGGAAACTTCTTGCGCTCATTCAGTCAGTTTAAGGCATAACTCGCGGCATAGCAAACATGAAGTTCTTCGCGGTGTTAGGAATTTATTTCGCCTTCGTGGCAGTCGCCTATTGTGAAAATAAAGATGAACTTAAAGTAGATGTGATTAGCGTACCCGAAGGCTGTGAAGTCAAAAGTAAAAAAGGGGATATGCTAACCATGCATTACACCGGCACACTTGTTGATGGAACGAAGTTCGATTCTAGGTAAGATTTATTTTTAAAGACCACCACATTCTAATCGTAAACGAAAATTCTTTCGTATCACCGGGAATTTACATAACAGAAAGTGTTAGGAATTATAAAGTAAATTATCAGAGATAACAGCGGAACTCGTATGGAACGTCCCACTATCTTAAACCATGTGGTAAAATGATTATACCTAGATAACAACAGATGAGCGTGTGAGTGTAACCAAATGTAAAAATTAAATTCAAAATTGTATTAGCGCAATATCTCAAGGCAATAAACATAACTTTATTAGCTTTTTATGTCCTTCCATAAAATTTTGAAAAAAACTCATATTTTTATAGTCACGCTTGGGAATAAATAACTTGATAAATTACATAACTGTATCTCGTTGTTGTTCGAAACGTGACCTGCTCAATTTTATAAATCTTGTAACAAATTTTGTAGAACTTTTTGTTTTTTAAATTTTGTTTTTGTTTTATTTTTTTTAATCAAGGAGTGCTTTGTAAGGCCCTCCGACTGGTTTTAATTACTGAAAAAATACAATTTTTAAACCTTAGAATTTCTGAAACAGGTAGGTAGGTACTAATTGAATTAGGTCATTCGTAACTTCCTGAATTTTGAAAACGTTTAAGTGTCATTAATGCGTAAAATATTTACTTTGTAATTTTTCCCTAAATTTAACGAAATATGTTTTTTCTTTTTTCAAAAACCAAAAGTATAAAAGTTTGCCCAAACTTCATAATCCATTGAAGCTGAAGCCCTGAAAACTTTTCAGAGGTCATAATTTGGTCGTACAAAACTCAAATTATACTTAGAGTGAAACGAGGAAGGTTCCTTACAATATAAAGACCAGGACCAGATTTGCATGCACTAAACACCCCAAATATGCTGCTATTTACGATATTCAGCAGAATTCAGGAAATTAAAATGTTGTTCGTTCATTTGCTAGGTTAATAAATATTTGAATGTTTGATTATTTATATATTGAAAGGTTTAAAACGAGAAACGAGCAATATTCGTTCCAGTAACTAACAATGGAAATATCGAATTTGTAAGCACTAAAAACTGGAAATATGCTGACCTTTAAAGATGCACATACGTATAAATTAAACCATGCACCATTTGAGAAAATTAAATGTTTGTTGCTTTTCTAAATTTTTGCTTTCAATTTGGCACTTAAATCAAAAATTTGATATCTCAAAAATTATTTTAAATTAACATGGTTTTAAACAATTTTCGGGGAAAAATCCCCAACTGTAAATGTATAAAAATTCTTTACAAATATTAATAACAATATTATGAGGCAAGCTCTCCCACGAGGGCCGGTCACTATGGGACCGATCACTAAAAAGTGAGTAGATTTGGAAAAAGTGCAAAGAATAAGTGAAAAGAGAGAGAGAGCTTTGCCCTATACAGAGATGTTTAGTCTAATAATAATAATAATTATTATTATTATTATTATGAGGAAAGCTCTTTTTAATTCTGTTTAATTGGTTTTAATGGTTTGTTTCCAGTTGTAAACGAAATCCTCTAAAGGCCTTTAATTTCTTCTTTAAAATCTGTGAAATTCGTTTCATATTTTTTAAATGCCAAACAAGTAAAATAATCATTTTAAATTGCATAGTTAGGTATTCATTTTTGACTCGAACATTTTCAGTTGTGTTCCCCGACAGATGAAAACAAAATTTAAGTCCAAATTGAATTAATGTATTTTAAATATTTACATAATCTACAAAAAGAGGCGATTATTTTTTATTTCGAAAGTGAAATAACGTTATTGTTTACATAAAATGTATAACCCCTGTAAAGCCAAATAATCATAAAACAGCGTAAATAATTGTCTTAAAAGCTTTCATTTTAATTACGTCCTTTTTAAATATTAATTTCAAGCATCAGAAATTGCCTGCAAATTATTATCGTCTCATTTTTTATGTTATTTGCAGGGCGGATCCTGTGTCTTTCCTTTTTAATCTCTTTTACGTTTGGATCATAACACTAAAATACTGTAATAACCGCAATATTTCGGACATGTAAAACGTGGGCGTTAATTTTTAATTAAATTTATTTTCAGACTCGTGTAATATTCTTAAATTTTGGTATACAAAAGGCACAACTTTTTTTGAATACCTATCGAAGTACACGCTTCGTTAAACCAAATTTTATTTTAAATAAATATTTTGAATCTCTCCGAAGGATTTTTCTCTAGAATAACATTGAAAACGAACCCGTTATTTTCTATATGCAAATTGTAGGCAGCGAAACCCAGGTTTACCTAATATTTGATTGAGTATGCAAAAATGCCTTGCCAAAAAGCAGGGCCGTTCTGCAAATTTTATAACAATGTTTACGCAATCTACGGCTAACTAAATTTGTCCCAAACAGAAGTTGTTTTAATTAACACAAAATTTTCCAATTCCGGCTCTCATTCCGGTTAGCCTTTTAAAGGTTACTTTACGAAAAAGTTGAATTGCTCCTTAATTTACCTTTGTTAAATGTCAGATTGATATAAATAAGCACAGCTGCAGTACTGCCTAATTATGTATGTTAATTGTGCCGATTTGTTGATTTTAATTATCAGGTTGAAGTAGACAAGCTGCTCTTTTCGTCCTTAAAAAAGGCAATTTTCATAAATTTAAAAAATTTATTAGTTATGCATATTTACCTATTATTAATTTATTGGAAATATTTAAAGCTTCATTGGTTTGAATGATCTTCAGTTCTTACATAATTCGATGATTTTTGGCAACATCTGTGTTTTAGGTGGCATAAATATGGAAATTTTGGTTTTTATGGTAAATGTTTGGTTTTTTTCATTGCACTCTTGCCAAACCGAATGAATAAAATCCGGGTTATTATCATTTATTGGCAATTTAGATTTGCTTTAATTAACTTAATTTATATGCATTAATATACATATTAAATAAATTCTTAAATAATATTTTGTTAAATGTCAGTGAGTTAAAATGCACATTTATTAATATAAAACTTCGTAGCAAGTTCCGTTTTCGATTTTTTAACTTAAAATAAGAATGACGGGGCCCTTGAAATCACCACTTTTCATTTTAATTTACGTAAATCTGCATATTGTTAATTAACAAAATTTAAGGATGTATTTTTGAATTCAATATGTAAAGTACTATAAAAACCGCCATGTATATTTTTATAATTTATTGCATACTCATCGATTTACGACGAAGTTCTTATCAAAGGCAGTTTCCAACTAATTAGCGTATAATAATTATAAACCATTGGGAACGCAACCAGCATATAGAAATTAGCCTAATTAGACAGTAATATGCAGGGTTGGAATGTTTTCCTAACAGCCGTGTAATTCGGTTTCAAGTCGATGCCGTTTAGGGAAAGTGTTCGTTTAACACGCCTCTAAAACAAACATTTCGTTTCATTCAGGGAAATTTATTAAATGCTTCTGCTTTAATTTTTTTCATTTAACAATTGTAACGATTTTTTTATAACTCCTTATTGTTATTGGTTTTCGTAATTTCTTCTTCAATTTGCTTTTCTTGTTTTTAATATTATTTTGTTGTGTAAAAGTCTAGAAACACTCTGAAGGAGATTTTCCGGGGATAATTCCGCAAGTTGTTAGGGTGAAAGTTAAGATTGGTCGAGTATCATCAATCTCATCATTAAACCTGAATACCAAGCGAAGTTTAGCAATTCTAACTGCTTTTACAATTGAGTACTTTCCTTTCCGCTTTGCATTTTTATTTCGACCGAATATAGAGTTCGCGTAATTAAATATACGACAAGTTTTATTAAGCGCATAAACTTGATAAAGTGGGCAGTCCAACAGAATATGAAATGTGATATTGAATTAATCGCAGACCTTCTCTACGTTACCCAAATACAATAAGGTCTGTTTGGTTGTGTCCTGTGGCATATCACATAATTAAAAAAATATAATTTTAGTTTTATTTATAAAGTTACTCAGTTCAATAAAAAGAAACTCCCCAACAAAATTGTAACAACATTAAACTGATTTTTTTGTGATAGCCGCCGAGTTTCTGGAATTGTTAGTGAACTTTAGCTATTTTAAATTGGCCGTAGGCGCCGACAAACGAGGAAATCTTTACTCTTTTCACTCTAAAAAATAACTTTTAATAAAAGCCCGCTTCTAGGCTTTTCTTAGATGTTAACAAAGCGTTTCCTTGATGTGTATTTTCGATGTAGTTAAATATCAAAAACATACATAACGCAACTTGAATTCTTGTTAAAAGTTCTTTTGAAAATTGAGAAGTTTCTCTAATAAGCGTAGAAAATGATCAAAATCAATAGATTAAAGCCTGTCCGTGCTTCAGATGTCGCAATTATAAGAAAATATTCAACGTTTTCATTTTTTAAAATTACTAGAGCGAATTTAGCTTATTTACAAGATGATAATTAAATTTTTCTAGGGATCTTGGAAAATTTATAATTTTATTGAAGAAAAAGGTATCTAAAAAGGAAGATAAGCTGATTTTTAGTTTTGAAATAAAAGACTAACATATTTGCTATTAATTTAAAAAAATGCCCTGCTGATTTCTCTTGAATTAAGTTTTTCACAAAATTTCTGGAAAAATTGCATAAGTAGGTACCTATACATACCTATTTCAGAATTCTGAAAATATTTCCTACTGCACTCCTTCCCAAAACTCCCGGCGTGGAGCTTAGTGCCTCTACGTAGAACTTCCATCTGGTTTCGATTTTGAACCATTCGCTTGATGTCCAGACACGCCTGACCAGTAGTCTCTATTTCTTTTGGATGGTTCGCGTCCAACTTAGCTTGGGGCTCCCTCTTGTTCTTAATCCTTATGAGGTCCAGTCTAGTACCATCTTTGCTATGTTTGTTAGCTCTCTCTATTTGTGCCCATCCTAAGAGATTTTGTCTTTGACGTGTGTATTTCCAGTACTGCTAATATTGTTGGAGATTTACTTGTTGTGTTAAAAACAGAGATCATATGCATCGTGGAGTTGGTTCTGGATTCCCCACGATATTCCTCTGCTTTGTCGGTTAACATTCTCCATTATTCGGTCTATACTACCAAATTAAAGAGAAAAGGTATTAGGGGCAGCCTGGTTTGACTCCGTTAGTAACTCTGATGTGTTTGGTGGTTTTTTCCTATGTTCCACCTTACAGTTGGCATCCTTGTTTAGGGCGATAAATTGTAAATTTATTAACGGAAATAATTTTTTGAGGACTTCCCATTAAGTCTAAGATCTTCCAAAGCGCTTCGTGATTTAATAAGTCGGATGCCCGTTTAAAGTCGACGAATGCAATGTCGTATAACGGGCTTCTTCACTCACTGCTTTGTGCCATAATTATTCTTAGGCAATTTATTTGGTCGATGCAGAATCACAGAATCTGTTTGGTCTGAATCGGACTTGTTCTGTTTCATCTCTTCTGTTCCATTAATCTAGAACTGATGATATGTGCTATTATCTTGTTTGTCATGTTCAGAAGTGTTATGCCTCTCCAATTTTGGCAGTTCGAGAGACCTTCTTTCTTAGGAGGTTTAACTATGAGTCCCTCCTTCCATGTTTTGGGTTTTATATTTCTTTGTTGAGATTTTCGCAACCAGCTGCTAAAATTGAATTACATATATTAACTAACTCGCATAACGTTTTAGAGACAAGTTTATCTTCGTTTTCAAACCATTCAAAAATTAAAATGGGCCAAGTTTTGTAATATAAAATGTCAAACTCGTCACAAAAATCCTTTAGAAAATACATGTTTTGGCTATTTCCTTTTGGTCACATACCGGATGTTTGACTTAAGGGGCGAATATAGGGAAATAACATGGGAAATCGTATATATGCAGATTCCTGCTCCCCGTTTGAGTTAATAGGATTGATAGTGGCATCAATCGACAGACAAAAAAATACGCTTAATTTCATACTACTTTACTTGAATTTGTTGCTTGCTGAAGAAAGAAATAGCTTAAAAACTATAATAAATAAATTCGCAAAAAACAGACCGGCCATGATCAAATTTGAAGTTCAATCAATCCTATCAACTCAAACGGGGAGCAGGAATCTGCATATATACGATCTCCCATGCTATTTACTTATGTTCGCCCCTTAAGTCAAACACCCGGTATAGTATGCAATGCGGGGAGAAGCAAATTTGCTGTTTGATGAGCGTCTGCTTTGAGAAGCTCTGTGGGTATTTTATCCGGCCCATCGTGTTTCATTATGGCAATTTTTATTTCGCCAAGGTTAGGTGGTTCAACTTTTATTTTTATTTCAGGTCGTTTGACCCCTTCTACGTGCTTTTCTTCCGGGGTTGCGCTGATAGTTTCACCAAAATGTTCCACCCATTTCTTAGATGGTCATTCCCTAATGCAATTATTCTTCCGTCATCTTTGAGTGGTTTATTAGTACCTATTCAATGTTTTATTTGCTAAGTTTCGAGTTGTTCTGCAAACTTCTTTCGTATCTTTCTTCCTACGCTGCTTCTTCTGGGTTATATGTTAAGCTGTCCACCCAACGCCTTCTATCTCTTCTTGCTGCTCATTTGATTTCTTTGTTGATTTCATTTGATTATCGTGCTATTTGTTGTCTTTGTTCCCTAGTCCTGGAAAAGTTTAATCTGTTTCTCATTTCTTTCCTTGTGTCTTAAGTGTCCAGGTTTCATCCGATATCCAGGGTTTGTTTGTTTTCTTCTTTGTTCCCAGTAGTGTTTTCCAGTTTCGTATAACCTTGCACTGGATGCTTCCGTGTCTGGAGTGTTTTCAGCAGGTTGCTAGCTAATGATACTAATTTGTTGTTTAAATTCTCGGAGAACGAAAGAATTTTGTAGTTTCTCTAGGTTAAGTTTTTGTTTGTTTAGTATGATTTGATTTGCATTGCGTGCCCGTAGTTTACATTGGAGAGTGCCTATAAGGAGGTGTTGGTCGCTGATAACACCAGCGCCTCTCTTATTCCTTAGATCCAGTAACGAGTGACACCATCTTCTGCTTATAGTTTTGTGATCAATATGGTTCCTTGTATTTTAAGATCAGGCGACATCATGTTATTTTATGGATATGCTTATGGGGGAATAACGATCCTCCTATACACAAATCATTATTCTGTGAAGAGCTCCCCATTAACGTTGCGGGTCCTGGTCGCGTGTTGTCCCATTATACATTCCACTCCTGCGTTAGCTGAGCAAATTTTGGCTCCTTAGCGTTGTGCTTTAACAGTAAGATCCAATTCTTGGTAGAACCTCGCATTTTCTTCTAGATTAGACGGTTCCGTGGGGCCGTGGGGCGTAGCATCGTATTAGTGTGATGTTTCTTGCTCTGGGGAATGATAGGACCCAAATTATTTTATCTAATACAGGAAGTCATTCTAGTAAACTCTTCCTCGCTGACTTTGACAACATTATTTCCTTCAGGTGACCCAGAGTATATAATTGTAATATTCCGTAGTTTCGTATTCGCATTGGTCGGGCCATGGTGTTTCGCTCAGTCCTAAGCACTTTGATGTTGTATGACTCCATTCATAACTAATTCGATCTTTTCCCCTCGGAAAATCAGTAATAGATTCACAAAATAACTAATGACCTTTATGTAACTTATTTATTTTATTTTCAATTTTTATAATTAAATAAGTAATGTGAATTATTTCAATTAATACATATTACAAATCGGTGCCCGACATGTGCTGAAAAACAGAGATAGTTGACACAATCACCGACCATTATTTGTGTTAAATTGTTAATATTTGTTGCATGTAAATTATTACTGTTTGTTTCGCAATGTAATATAAAACGCTTCGTTGAAAATATTATAAAATATCAAAGGCAAACGAGTGTTTGGTATTTGCTTTGTTCGAGTTTATTTTCAGCAGTTATAAATGACATCAGAAAGCTGTGCAATTGAAATTATCTGAAAATAAGTATTCAAAATATTTTACTGAAAAGCGAGCGAGAGGATATGAAAAATTACCTGCGGAAATTCACAATAAAATATACAAGAGCACGATTTAAATCATCTGAATTTTTTATTATTGTTGTTTCTTTTGTATTTCTTTCGTTTATTGGAGGACAAAATTACAATTCTTGCTTTACAAAAGATTTCTAACTTTTTATTTCTTTAATGATAAATTATAATCTTTTGTATAATTTCAGTCGAAATAATTATCCGAAATAGGCATAGAAGTAAAAATTGGAGGATTTACTTGAATCCTTACTGAGACTGTTTCAGGTCAGAACATTTTTAAAGATAAAAATAAGAGGCCATGGAAATGTCAAGGTCTGAAACAAATATATTTGTAATTTGCTTTTATTTATTTGTTTGTTTTAAAAAAAGTTGCGAAATGACCATTTAAGAACGAACTAAATTAACAAAAAATTTGCAATTTAATAAATTAGAAGAAAATTCCTTGGCAAGACAAAGTATAATAAAATTTGAAACCGTTAATATGTATTAAAAGTAATTTAGTCGTTTCGACGCTTTCATTTATAATATTGCTTTTAAACTAACTAAGTTTCCAGTCAATTTTTAATATTTTTTGCAATTGTTCAAGCGAATGATTAAGACAGATTTTATTCAGAATTTTATAGAATAAATGTGGAACCTACAACTTCTTCTTTAGTAAATAAACAAAATTCTGTTTTAAAATGCTTCCTAAAATATTAACATAACATGTAAACAATGTTGCCTGTTATTGCATCAAACAAACCCGACTTAGTTTACACAGTTTAGAGAAATTTTCATGCACTAAAAATTGTTCATTGCCTTATACAGCATCGCATTCCTAGTGCATTACTGCTATGTCATTCGTTTTGTTGTTGTTTCTTGGTTGCTTATTGCTTGCTGAACTCCTTAGCTACCTTCTTTCTTAATGCAGGGTTTTTAATTCTCTTTAGAGTCACCACCAGACGTTGTTGCGTGCTTGAATCCAGTAATTAATTATAATGTATCGTTAAAGTCCTTGTCATGTAACTAATCAGGAGATAATGCAATGTTTTCTTGCTTTTGTTAGGAGCATCTTTATTGTAAGATTTTTTTAGACGTCGCTGGTTTTCCAGACTGCTTTAACGTTTAGTTTAAAGCCGAGGCTTCGATAATTATTTTGAAGCTTGTACCTACTTCTTACTAAATTATTGGATAATTATTCTCGATTGAGAATTTTTATTGACTTTACTTTAGCATTCATCTTCTTTTTCTTTGGTAGCTGTTCAGTTTGTTATTTATGGTTTTTTACTAATTTTTTATTTTCTAACACATTTTTAAATAAATGACGCATATAAAAGGCTTAGCTTTTCGCAAAAGGTTAAAGAAATTGCTTTTTATCCACATTCTTTAGAATTGTAACACGCAATCCATTTCTTTGGTTACCTGTTTGTTCTACTTAATTACAGGCTCTACTAATTTTGCTTGCTGATGTTTAACTGTACAAGGTGGTCCAAATTGGACACTTTTGATAGGAAACACCAATTTCTAGAGGAGATAGAAAAAAACTAACCTACATGTTACGAGCTCGATTTTTGTGAGAAAGTGAATGCCGAAAACCGCACATCGATATCTTGAACTGTTTAGAAGATATAGGGTGGTTTTCAATTTTGTGCATTATTGACCCACCCCCGTAACTTATTTATTTATGAATATTTTTTGTTTCTGTAAAAACATTCTTAAGGCACTTTTTTTAAAGGAATCCAATGGTGTCCCAAGTTTTTTTGTAAAAAGAATGGTTTTGAACCTATGACATAAACTTGTATTTTTTCTTATTGCTTTTTCTAAAATAGTATAAGATGAATTTTGTTAATCTGGAGTGCCATGTTGAACAATAAAACGAAATAAACTTATAGCTGTTATAAAATAAATGTTTAAAAAGGAAAGTAGCAAGTATTTTATATATTTAGAAAAAGAATATGCAAAAATATATAGGGTAGTCCATAAGAAAAAATACAAGTTTATGTCATATCTTCAAAACCATTCTTTTTACAAAAAAAACTTGGGACACCATTGGATTCCTTTAAAAAAAGTGCCTTAAGAATGTTTTTACAGAAACAAAAAATATTCATAAATAAATAAGTTACGGGGGTGGGTCAAAAATGCACAAAATTGAAAACCACCCTATATCTTCTAAACAGTTCAAGATATCGATGTGCGGTTTTCGGCATTCACTTTCTCACAAAAATCGAGCTCGTAACATGTAGGTTAGTTTTTTTCTATCTCCTCTAGAAATTGGTGTTTCCTATCAAAAGTGTCCAATTTGGACCACCTTGTACAAGCCAGTCAATAACAAACAAAAAGCCTAAAAAACGCTGTTAAACGTTTTTAATATTATAGAGTATATAATTATAGAGGTTCAATTTGCAGTGTATGTATTATCCATTCACTCTACTTGTGATTCTAGACAGGCTTTCAAATGTTTTTTTTTAACAATGTATATAAAAAATTACTACAATTAATTCGAATGTTTGAGATACTGCAACTTTGTAATCTTGTACACTGTTAAAACTCAGCTATTTCAAAGCCTGCTTAGAATCACCATACTGTCGATTCTTGAAGTAGTTAGGAGTTAGGACACAGGACTAAACTTGTTCTATGTATTTGCAGATGCCTTTTCTGTATGAGCAAGGTATGCTGTTTCGTGCATATATTTATTCTAAAATTTCAATATTTTGGTTGTACAACGCAACATCGAGGAATACCCATAAACAACACCACTCTCTATGCTCTATGCATTATATACCTACTCGTTAGTTTTTTTTTTATTTTCATATAATGTCACGCCTTATGTTTCAATTTAAATATTGAGGTAACAAACGCTTCTAAAGAAAACTGAAATATCTTTGGATTGGCGGTCCAGTTTAATTTTGTTAAGTTTTCAGAAGTGCCAGTCTTGCTGAAAGCAATCCAAAAAGTCTAATGAATAAAATCTTACAATTGAAATAATAATCGTAAAGTTCTTTGCTTGCTCTTTAATAAATCAAAATATCTGCGATTTAAACTCATTTCAAAGGTGCTGGCACTCGCTGAATACTCTAAAAGATATTAAAGAATTTCAGCTCAACATTAACGTCTTGCTTAATATCACAGAAGCGATTTCTGTGAATCTGATCAATACATAATTCAGTAACTGAAAGGCTTTCTTTCCTTTCCTGTCACTCTAAGGCCCATTCTTTATTTTCCTGTGAATACAAAATGTAGCTGCGAAAATGTCCGTTAGTCGACAGTTGTTTACTTGTTTTAGAGGTTTGATTTTTAAAATCAATTTTAAATTTTTGCAGCAATTTAATGTAAAAATCAAAGATTTGAAAATTATTCGTTTTTAAATTTGAATAAACTAATATCGCCCATTAAAAGTAAAGTGAGCGAATGCACTTCATATTAAACATGCATAATTCTGAATGCACCGATTGTGTAATGTATAATTCATTATTTCTCAACGAGCTCATCCAGTTTGCATATTTATAAACCTGGAGATGAAGCATTTTCCTTAAACGAATTACACTGCCATAGATATTTTAGCAAGAGATCACGGTTTGGGTTTTCTACAGATTTTTTTTGCAGTTTAGTTTTTTGAGTTTCTTTCCCATTTATTAAAATTTTAGTTATTATTTAAAAGGCAACGTTATTATTTTATACTGTAATTGCATTTCAATTTTCTACAGCTTTCTCATTCTCGAACTTCAACATACAGTAAACCATATCATTGCAATCTACATTTAACGAGAACGTTTCATATCTGTTGGATGCAGAACAACAATACACCATTAAAAGAAAGGAAATGCCCTGGAATTCGACAAAGATAGATTGGTCCAAATTCTAATTTTATCTGCGGCAAATGTGGGTAAATACAATATGTTTGCTTGTTGCAATTCTTATTTAATAACAACCCTAGATTGAATCAAAATATTTTATGATTCCATAAAAGGGGAACGTCGAAGTCGAATGGGGGATATCCAGATTGATTTGTATTTGAACGCTGTCTGCTTCTTGATTCGTCACTGTTTTGTTCCTCACTATTTTATTTCCGTTTTGCTTTTATACTTCTGTTTAACTGCTGCCCTGTTTAAGAAAATTCTGAAATTCTTTAAATTTAAATTATTTTGAAATGTCAGCTAATCTTCGATAAACTTTGAACCGAATTACAAAAAACTTACTTAGTAAATGTCCAAACCCAAGAGACTAAGACATTAAAATAAATTGAGCAATAACGTAATATTTTAAATTCCCATCTAATTTCTGCGGGAATATGAAATACAATCTGGGTACTGCAATACATTTAAAAAGTAAATTAAGTATTCGAAATGACTGGAACTGGTTAAAATTGCAGTCGTATTTTCTTATTCTTTGCTTACACTGCGCCGCTACGTGTTCACCTACTTCCTTGGATACTGTTAAACATATTCTCTGGGGAACCTTTCGTTCTGATAGACTAACAAAGTAATACAATTTCGTAGTGAGCTACTTAGTGTAATGCCTAACATCGTGTAGATCTAATTTTAATTACCCACTTTTCCATGCAGCCACAACCGGCACTAATTATAAAGTTCTTGCCAAGAATGTTTAACAAGTTAATCTCATTGTTTTTATTTTTCAATTCTTTCGAACACTGCGGGTCATCTTTTTAATTTTTTATATTAAAGTTATTTATTTCTTTATGTGCATCGTTTTCCGAATTTTTTTATGCAAAAATCGTGAAAATGCTCGCGCTTATATTTTGCACTCGATAAACCATTGAAGTCAGTACCGAATATTGAGATCATACAAATATACATAGCTCGAGTACTAACGGGAAATCCATTCCCCTTAATCTAGCAATCTATACAGATAATCCCGAGGGAAGACGTTTTGATTGAACTTCGTTTGTCCGTCGAGATTACTTAGAGAATCGTCTTATTTTGTTTGCTGGCGGATCATTGAAAATATGAGTAGGTTTCGCTGGAATGTAAGCAGTAGCGGATCAGACTTTATGTGCAGTTCTTTAATTCTTAGGATATTTCTCGTTATTTCCTTGAGTATTATTCTACGCTCGGGTAATAAAAATTAAAAAATAGAAAATACTCGCCGGCCACATTATTTTACAGAGACAATTCGTTATGTTATTCTCTTCTTTTGATTTTTTTTACTTTGGTTAACTGTTTTAAATTCTTGGTCCTGTGTTGTATTTCAACAATGTTTTATTTAAAAAGCTGCAAAGCGTTTATTTATTAAATTAATACGTAATCGTAAGGTAGGTGTGTGTGCAAGTTATTCGTATAATTCGAATTAAAGTTAATATTTGTTTTTATTAAGGTAATAGTTAATGATTTTGTTGACGAATTATATAAAACTACTGATCTACGTCGAAGCCGGAATGCAACTCTTATTAGTTAGTTTTGAGAAGAACAAAACGCAACTCCACTGCAACTGCCCACTTACACCGTGCTTTATCTCTTACAGACTTAGCTTTATAAATATCAATAGCGTCAACGGAAATGACTATGGGAACGTTCTTACAACATCTGATTTTAGTACTAAAAAGCATTGGGCATTGGGTCTAACATCAAATTGTTGATCATTGATTAAATGTACTAAATTAAACCTAAAGATCCAAACATCCCAATCATTTCGTTCACTTCCTACTTCTCTTTAGTTTAAAAAAAAATCACCTAAAGAGCGGTAGGTTTGGAATAAAAGATGAGATGAGAATTCAAAAATTATATTTAAGTGTAACACCGAAATGATTTTTTCGCAAACGTAATAGCATTGTTCAACATTTAAATCACGGAATAGCAATTTAAGCATGCAAGTTTTCTTAAGCATGTAACTTTCTCAAGCGATTGAAAGTAATTTTCTTATGAAGGAGCCTTAATTGCGGCAGTGTGCTTGTACCGGAAATATCTGAAAGTAAAATCTTGAGACACCTACGGAAGATTCAAAGTTTGATGAGAGTCGTGACGTTTATTAATTTAATCTGAAGCCATAATATAGAATTACCTCCCAAGCATCAAACAAAGGTTAAACACATATCCGGATGTTCTAACTGAATTCATTGCTTGTAAATTGAAACGAAAATATGAGAAATTTTAGCTTTCAACTATTATTTATTTGACTGATACTTTCTCCAAAAACTTGTAAAATATTTTTGTTTTTTAATTTAACTCCATTTTAAGCAGTAATAAAAATTTAAAACAATTAATAGTTAAGTAATTTGTCGATAAATGTTTTAAAGAATTTGTCTTGTATTTTATAGCATAAATAGTGTAAGATATTTGAAAATTGGTGTGAAAGTCGAAACTTTTCACTTTTTTTCTAAAACGTAAAACATAAAAATATTGAGAGTGCTGAAAAGAAACCTGTCTGGACACAGATCAACAGGTTAGATTTGTATTTATGGCATATCAATATACAAATCCAAAAAAATATTTTCGGAGTTAAATTAAAAATAGGTATTGTATTTTATTCGTCTTTTTAATGACTACAAAGCCCTTAATTTTAAAAAAGTTAAAAGGAATGTTGATTATTTTATTTTTATTTAAATAAATCAATTACACATTTTCCTGGAAGATTCAGCACTTAATAATATCTCTACAATTTTGTTTTTAACTGAAAATGCTATTATCACACACATAACGTTGATCAAAGTTGAGGTTGATGTTGTTGTTACTTAAACTTATACCTTGTACTTGACAATCTCTGTAACAATCGTTCCAGATAGCAAAAGTAGCACAACAGATAAGATGAATGATCAATCATTTTAGTGTAAGTGACATGTTTTACCTTTTGAGGTGTTGCTGAACGATGATTAAAATCCTTTTGTAACACTGAAAATTATTGTACGGAAAATGTGTTGGTTGTTTGCCCTCGTTTTCATGTAAAATTACATTAATCCGATGACAGAAGTGAACAGAACGTAATCGATGTGCTTTGGCCAGGAAAAACGCAATTTTAATATGAAATTAACTCACTCTGTTGCATCGCCTCATTTAATTAAATTTACTCCCCCAGGTAATAAATTTGACATATTGTTGGAATTTGTATTTTCAATGAGACAAGTATAAAAGAGCGAATTATTTGATTGTAATTGAACCTTTCTTTCGGGCAGTTCATCTGTTTACTGTTACAGATTTGATTCAAAATGTTCGCCAAAAAAACTATGTTCTGATTAAAATTAAAAACGAGCTTTTTGTCATTGCGAACTCCACATTTTATTATACCAAAAATATAATTCCGATTACGTAATATACAATGTTTTACTTTCGAAACACCCCGCTAACAATGTGGAGTTTCGCGGGGCTCATGGGAGCGATAGAATTTAAAATTGACAATTTAAGGGCACTACCGTATTTCAAAATTTAAAAGCAAGTTTATCTATCTTCGGAATATAAATTAGGTAGAAGTTTTGTACTTTAAAGTAACGAAGAGTATATTTTCAAGCGGTTATAAAGTACTCGACTTATGCGGCTTATTGTAATTTATAATTATTTTGCTTTAAACATAAGACGAAGATTTTAATAGCTCCGGAATTTTTTGCTTCCAGGGGCGAAAAATAATAATAAAGTTTATTGAACTCGGAAAATTAATTAGCTTTTAAAACGAACCAGAATAAAAAGAAAATCCGGGTGTGCCGTCTTGTAACCGTGTAGATACAAAATGGCATACAACAAAAGTTTTTAATTTATGGGTTTATCAAGTTACAAACCACAAAATATTGTCTTGGAAGTTTTTAATATTACCGTTAGTAGAAGTACGCAATTCGGCGTAAAGGACGATGAATATAGAGAAACAGGAAAACACCATTACATTCCCCTCGTGGCAAGTTACAAATCCTGGAAGGACGAGTTGTAAAGTAAGGCTTGACAGAGAAACATTTTTTATTTTAAAAATGCGAAGCATAAATATTACCTGACCTATTTTTTATGGGGGGGATTCGAAAAAGTTTATTAGCTGATAAATTACACCGCAACTTTCGGAGGCATGAAAGCATATGAAAAACTTTTTTATTGCAGGTTATCCTGCCAAATGTCGGGATAAATATAACGCTATTATTATTCAAATCCGTTCGGTAGTAAAATGTCTCACCCCGTTTTGTCGATAACGCGTCGCAAATGCATTAAACGGCTTATTTGATGACGGGTGAAAAGTTAGGCCAGCAGGAAAAGTTAAGGAAATCACGACGCGTATATGAAAGTTACGTCAAGTGTGATAATGTGACATCTGGGCGAGGTTTTTATTAAATCTAACCAGGGTTTGATGATTTTTCTCCTCTTTACTTCTTTTAGAATTCAATAACAAGACTATCAAATTTATGTTAAAAGTGCCACTGAGCGAAGTACATTTTTATTATTTTATTAGATGAACAATGTTATAAATCAATATTTATAGAATACTTCAGCTATTATAAAAACTAAAAATTCTTTTACTTTTATAGCATTAGTTTGAATATTTTTAAAATTAAGGTTCAGACTTGCAAATGTATGAAATAAGGCCAAAACTACTATACAGTGGGCTTTCAGATTTTCATTTCATGATCACCAAAATAACAGTATATTGCAATAAACCGTAATTAATTGCTTTTATCACTTACTTGCGAATTATAAAATTAATTTTGGCAAATTTCTAACATAAAAAAATAATTTATTTTAGGCATTAAAGGAAATCCATTAAGCAGTCAATTTCGCTTTATTTATATCTAAAACAAGGCAAGGCGTGCTTACAATTTTCGATACATAACAATTGCTTTGTTGGTATTTCAACTTTAAGGTGAGCAAATGAGCCGTAACGAATTGTTTGAAATTGCGTAGGGAGCTCGCAAAGTTATTTAAATATGTTACTTCCATATTTTGGTTTGTCCGAGTTCTTCAAGATAGGAATTCCAGGCACCAGGCACAGAAATATTTAGTGTTTATTCCTTTGCAGAATTCTTGTAATTTTTAAAATTACGTTTCAAAAGGTTTTATAAAATTGTTTTATGATTAAAATACTTTTGTGTAAAAAAACTTTTGTAACGTTTCTGGATGAAATTATTACGAATGCTAGGGTTGATATTAATTGTCGGCGAATTTAAATATTTTATTGTAATGGATAATTAGGTCACAGTCAAAGTCAACCAATTAAATATTTAAACGGTATTGCCACGTTAATTTTTGATTTTTAAATGGTATATACTATGGCACAATTAAGCCTAATGGCGTTTGAATTAATAGGGGTAAAATGATCAAAAATTCAAGTCAATAATTTTGGGTTTAACTTAAAGCAAAACTGAAAAAATTTTAGTGCTTTTGAATCGCCCTTTTATTATATTTTTGTCTCTAAACATTCATACAGCCATTAATGAACAATTATTCGTAATTCCACAAACCATAATAATGGCAAATATTACGTTTGATTTATTCCTTTCTGTCACGTTTCAGGCAAAAATACCCTGCTAAAAAGACTTCCGTTTTTCTCCTAAAAACTTGAAAATCTGGAGATGAAGTGACAGTTACAAGATATGTGTATTTCTACGTTTTCTTTTACTTATGAATTTTTAATTCGTGTGTTGGCTTCTATTTAAAAATTGTTTTCTATGCTTTATTTTAAGATTCTATTTTCGTATGTGCGAGCTTCCTATTTTATATTAAAACATAATTATTATAAAAAAGGTTTAGGTTAAAATATTTCGAAACAATTTCTAAAATGTCCCACTAATCACCTGTATAACTAGTTTATTAAAAACAACTCATAACTTGTTTTAAGGTGATTATTATAGGCTGTTATGAAGATTTACGCCTATTAACACTATGTAATTTGTAGGTCATTACGTTATAATAAAGCCTGCTTACGTATTCTGAGCTTTTCTCTTCTTAATAAACTTAATAATAAACCACGCCAAGGTTAATTACAATCCTTAGAAGTTATTAATCTACAGCATCAAACCCATCAAAGAAACCTTTAATTTTCATTGATTACTGAATCTGACACAGGTATTTTCACGTATAAAATGTTATGTGCTTCATTTCTAAAGCCAGGTATTATTGAAAAGTTTCTATATGTATTATATTCTTCTTCTTCTTCCTTAACAACCCCTTTATATCCACTGCTGGATGTAGGTGTCCCCTTTACTTTTCTATTCCTATCTGTTTTGAGCTAGCTAGCTGGTGTCAGTTTCGCCGTAGTATCGCTTTAATATGTTCCAGCCAGCGTTTTGATGGTCTTTCCACACTTCGTGTGTGCTCTCTTGATCTCCATTGGATGATATTCTTAGTCCACCTTTCACTCTCTTATCGGCCCACATGTCCCAACTCCACTTCAGCTTCGCGATGCTACCGATTTTGTCTTCCACCTTCGTGCTTCTTCTTATATATTCGTTCCGTATGTGTTCTCTCAGAGAGACTCCCAACGTAGCTCTTTCAATAGCACGTTGTGTCGTTCTTAATCGATTGGCCGATTGTATTGTTAAGTGTCATTGTCTCCATGCCATAAGTCATAACAGGAAGACTGCTTTTCTCTCTATTTCTTAGAACCATTTTGGCTTTACTCGCCGTAACCCAGGCCATGCGTATTCTTCTAGTATTTTCTGCAGTTTTGTTTTGTTTGCCAAGGGTAATTGTATGCCCATCTACTTCCACTCTATCATTAATTTGGTTTTATTCAGATACATCCTCAAGCCGACTTTCTCTGATTCCATTTTCAGTTCTCTTGACATTTCCAGCAGTTCTTCTATGTTGTTGCTTACAATCACGATGTTATTCTTCCCAGTTTAATTTCTTGAACCTGTGGGGCAAAAGGATCCCGAGAAGAGGAAGAAGAATATGTCTTCTAACGGGAGGGTGAATAATTTTGGGAGATTGTATCTTCCTGCCTGGCTCCTTTCTCAACTTTTATCTTCCGTGTTGTTATCTCTTCTGCTATATTTATTTGTATGGTTGCTTTGTTATATATTTGTTTCAGGAGTATCTTGAATCTATCCTTGCGTTGTTAAATCCGTGGAGGATTGCCCACGATTATATGGAACCGGACGCTTTATTGTAGTCCACAATTGTATTATATTAAGTTATGTCAAATCCAAAGAACGGAATCCGTGGCCTGATCCAATCAAACGTCAGAAGCCTTGTAAAAACCACAGTAATGCTAATAAAACATAAATCATGTTTTATTAATCTTACAGGGCTTTTGACTTTCGAAAAAAGCCTCCTACTTGGTAACAGGGCTCAAAAAGCTGATTGGCAATCCTTCACCCAAAGAAGTAGAAGAACAGAATCAGTTCTATTTTAAATATCAATCTTAAAATAAATTCAGTTTGGTCTGTAATGACAGCAGTTCTGTACCAAAAGGTCTATTTCACACCAATAGGGCCTACTTCAGTCTGAAATAATCACGAATGCATCATGTGTGTTTTCTACACTCTTTATCATTTTAAATGATTCGTTGCTTTCGATATCAAAATAATTATACAATATTCAAATAATCAACTAAATAAATGTATAGAAAGATCCTCTGTTAATTTTCAGTATTTAAAATAATTTTAATACTAAGGTCCTCTCAGTAGGGCATTTTTAAACAAAGAAATGCGAAGCATATAAATTTAACTCAAAAATGTCTAAAAACGTGAAAATGTGGTTGCGTTCCCATCATAAACTAAGCGAGTAAATGTATATTATTGTGTAGATGGAATACAACCTACGAAATGTTAGCTCAAGCTCTGTTCTGTCCCTAAATACATAGAGGTTTTGAAATTTCACACCCACGCTTTTACTTTCGATGTGGCATTATTTATCCAAATTAATTCTTGAAACTGGTCGCCTACTAACTTACAATCCGTTGGTTATCATCAGAACTTTTTAATAATAATTAAAGTGGATTTTTAAATATTTTACATTTTCCAACAATCTGCTAAAAGCAAGCCTAATTTTATAAGCATACAAAATATCGCGAAGAACATTACGAAAATGAGTTATCGATATGAGGGGTTGAATAATCAATATTACGCAAAATTAAATTAGGATCATAAAGAATGTTTCATTTATAAATTGGGAGGGTTAAAATTAATGCGGGGGCATTTTACGAAACCAATTTATTTTCCTCGACGTTAACTGTTAACAGAAACGGTACTTGTTAGTCGATCTTTACTTGTCACTTATCATATTATGGGTTAAACTGAGCTTATTTACACACAACACGTCGCGTTAATTGAGACGGATGCTTTGTAAATCTTGGAGGTAGTGGAAAAGGTTTAACGTGATTGCAATTTCGCACACAGCAGCTAATTGTGTTTACAGCTTTGACGAGTCATGGTGGGCGTACTGAGATTTATTAAATTATAATTGATCTATTCTTATTTCATGTATATGGCCGTAATTCAATCCTTTTAATTGGCTGTTGTTATCATTGTCTAATTGAAAAGTGTTAATTAGAATTTTTTGTATGGCTCATGGTTTTACTAGAGAGTATAGAATGTTTGTAAATTCCCGAAAAAAATATTTTCGGTGGGCATTTCAACATCATCGCTGACCTACAATCTTGCTTGCATTTATTGCAGTTTTTAACAATTTTACCAAAGAGTATATTATGTACCTATAGAGATAGAGGCTCAATTTAAAGACTCAACAACTTCAGCTTTATTATTTCGTTATACTGTCTTTCGATATTCAGTTGTAGAAAATGCCTCCTTCTTAGTGACATTCTGAAATACCTCTGAAGATTCCATCATATTGCCGGCCTTTGGCCCATTCCGTTCCAAAAGAAATATCTTGCAAGTGCAACTATCTATTCTTTCGGATTCGGTTTATTTAAGAATTTTATATTTTATAATTAATTAAATTTAGCACAATTGGAAGTTATATTAAATCCCTGGCTTCTTCAAATTATGACCATTTTAACCGTTTTCCAAATATACCTATGGCTTTAACATACGGATATTATTAAACGTGAAAGAATAATTTGAATAACTGGATACTTCCAAGCTTCAAGCAAACATTTTAATTAAGACTATCGAAACCCAATTAAGGAAAGTAATTAGAAAGATTAATTAGAATTAGAAGTTATCAGATATAAAACGAAACTCGTCTCGTTTTACAGGATACTAAAAACTCATTGCAGAACCCTGCTGTTAGTTAGTAAAATGATATTTACTTACTATATTTCTGTGTTAAACTTTTTAATGTTGTTATGTAATAACCCTGAAATTTTATGTGGCTTTATAAGGTTTCACATGTATACTGCGTTTTTGTTTTTTTTTTCTGGGAAACGTTCGTCTTTATAATAATATGTTGTTCAACTGGCAAATAAATTTAACACCAACTTCAGGAATTAAATTCATGGCTTGCTATCGTCCAAAAAGGTCGCGAACACACTTTGCGTTGATAAATACAGTGTGACGATGTGAAACATGCGGTGGTGGTATTGGAAAACTTGCTCGAATTTGTCAAGAGTGTTTATGTGCTTGGTATGCGTTGTCATCTCCTGTCACACACATGTGCTATTTATCTTTGAAGGATTTGCAGACCTAAGACAATTCTGTCAACGTAAAACGTTAATAAATGAACCAAGTTCTCCCTTGACGAAATTCGCCACCCGATATTTTCGCCTATCCCACTCCTGAATTGTTTATAGGCCAAGTTCTCAAACCGTGTAACTTTAACGGCGCGGATCCTTTCCCTCGCCGGGGAAAAGTGCGGCATTTTACTTAAATATTTATAGTTTCTGAATTGGAAATGCGAAAAATATTATTATGTCAGTTTTCTTCAAAATATGAAGCCATGTTAAATATTGGGCATTTTTTTTGGATCATGCATTATTTATATTTGTACAATTTTGACGCGAATGGTAATTAAATAAAGATGGCTCTTTTTGTTTATTTAGTGTTATAGTGCGAGGGCGGATTTCTGTCTAAAAAGATTCGGAAATGTTTATCGGATTTGGATATTCTCGCGCGTTAATAGATTACGCACAAAATTACAGTTGACTTAACATGATTTGTGAGTACTAAAGTTAGGAGATATATAGCAGTTCGAGTGTTCGTTAAGGTAAATTAGCAAGGTGTAACATTGCTGAAAGTTATGATAGCGGAGATATTAATTTACAGGGCGGTATACATGCATATAAACAACACACCGCTGCACTGTTAAAACTAGTAAAGTAAACCTCTGAGACTAAATTTAGACGAAATATTACTACAAGCAGTACTATTAGTGACGTCGTTTACTTGTTCTCAAATAGCTGCAACCAAACGAGAAAACTGAAAAACCACAAGTACTAAGGCACATACCACAAAAAGACAACAGATAATTAATTCTGTAAATGGACTTAGCAAGGATGAAGTCGCTTTTTGCGTCATAATAAAGGAACTACACGCACGACGTATCCCGTCTTGCAAGGTTAATTTAGAAACTACAAAAATAGGGTTAAAAGATACTTAAAGTTCAACCTTAATTTGTTGAGTTGGAAAAGACGGTTATTTTCCGCGTGTTTCTGTCACTGTACAAATTGAAAAACCATGTGATAATGTAAAGCAACACAAAAGAAATCGCTATAAGGAAATGCACTCAAGGAAATTGTTTTAAAGGAATCTTGTTTGTTTTTTTTTGTGGAATTGTGGAAACTCGTCTAACCTTTGGCTTTTATTTTGATTGATTTAGGTGTTGCAAGAAACGATTTATCTTTCTGTTCTTCCCGTTTGAAAAACCCACAAAAATCAGCTTAACGAGGCATGTCTCTACTTACAAATTTATGTAAAATTTCCTTAGTTTATCGGAAGCTTATTCATGCATGTGCCCCATCATATTTGACCATCTTGGGGAAAAATAACTTACAAATTAACCGTAAATTTAAAGTTTAGTTAAATTAGTTTTGTTTAAATTAGTGCATTCAATCGTATTTTCAGTACCGAAGCTAAGCAAAGACAGATTATTTTAATGTTGTCAGATTTTTTGCAGATTTCGTAACCACATGAGATATTTATATTTTGGTCCTTCAAAGCAATTTAAAGCAATTCTTCCAAATCATAAGGCACGTAATTGTGAAGTAATGCTAATAAAAAATATTAAGTAATATGAAGGATTCATATAGTTTTTAGTAACCAATTATTTTCTAGTAGGTAACGATTTTTATTTAATTAATTAACTTTAAGCGAGACTGTTGGATTTTAAAATTTTGTTTTAAATAAAAAACGAAATTGGCACAAAAAGTCTGAAAGTTTTTTCTTGTATAATTTTGAAAAATTTTAAAAGCAGTACTTATTATTTTGTTTAATAAAATTGCCAAAAAAAATGTAGGTACCTACTTAGAATGTGTGTAGGTACATGTTAAATAATACTAAACAAAATAAAAATGTTTGAACTAAAAGGTGTGTCGGTTATCGTCAGGGCACAGCATTTTAATTATGTTTTAACGATTTAATTAACTATATTAAAGCGTTTTTAATTTTTTTTCTGAATAGCTCGACATTACGTTTTCATCAAGTTTTATTAATTAAATAAAAAGGTAAAGGTTCCGACACCTTCACTCTGCCAGGGAGTATGGCCGGCAACATGGATGATTAGGGCCTCCTTTAATAACTAAAAACAATTTTCAGTACTTACAAACTTCTTCTTCGCGTGATCCTACAGTCTTCTTGTTACAACTTGACCTCCCGTAGCCTTCGCCTCCAATCTTTTCTATCTCTTGCAGCTCCTCCTCAATATGTGACTCCTAGCAGCTGTCTGCCGTCACTCTGGACGCTGGCTTACCATCTCATTCTTGTTCTTCCGCTTTCTCGTTTTCCTTCCATCGTTCCTTTGAAAATTCTTCCTGACACTCTGTTATGTTCCATTCGCTCCACATGTCCCGCCCACCGAAGTCTCTGTACTTTAATTGCTTCTACTATATCCAGGTCTTTATCAAGATTTGCTAGTTCATAGTTATATTTTATTCGCCATCCATCATGTTCCCTTGTTACCGGTCTAATTAGTGTTTTATATATGGTGATTTTTGCGGGAGGGTGCATCAGTTTTGACCTTATCAGTTGGCGCATTGCGTAACGTGCTGTATTGCTTTTACTATATTCTTTCACGAATTTCTCATATCGTTTCTTTGGCTTCCTAGATATGTAAAATGCGTCCCCATCTCCACATTTTTCCTCCGAATGTTATGTTCTGTCCTAGTCTTCTGACTGGTTTAGTTGCCATAGTTTTTGTTTTTTCCTTATTCACCTCCAAGCCTATTTTTCTGCCTGTTGTAGCATTACCTGCATTACGTATGATTCACGCACCGCCCTTTCTGACCTTGCCACTATATTAACGTCGTCCGCGTATGCAATTATCTAAATGGTTTTGGTGAAGATTGTTTCATCTAGATCTATTTTTATCTATCGCATTTTTTCCAGTGCCACGTTAAAGAGTACGGGTGCTAGACCATCTCATTGTAAATAGTTGATATATGCTAATATTCTTTTCCCAGACTTGCCCTAAAATCTGTCTGACGGTAAATAATTGGTTAATTGTCGATCTCCTTATACAAAAGCTTCCTTGGTGTTCACTGATTATTTCTTTCGCATATGGGTTTATTCTTTGTCGCAGTATGCTGGATAGGATTTTATAGGCTGTGCATAGGAGTGAGACACCTCTGTAGGTATTACATGCTAATGCCTTTCTTATAAATTATATGTTATGCATATGTTTGCTCCTTGGGCATTGTTTCAGATCTCCAGTATATTAGGTCGTTTATGTAGGTCTAATTCTTCTACCTAAATAAATTCAGCCGGCATGTCATCCGTCTCAGGGGCTTTGATTCTCAAGTTTATAAATACTTTTGACTGTCTCCTCTAGGGTAGGTTTCCAGGTTTCCGGTTGGACCGACATATAGATTCGTTTTCCCACGACTCCCTTCCTCTTCTGAGGTCTGTTGAGAAGCTCGTTGAAGCATCTTCCATCTTTCTATCCCCCTGTGATTTATTGGTAATCACATTTTCGTCGCGGTCTTTGCACATGATTGCTGTAGGTTCTGTATTTCTAAAATTTGTTCGTTTGGGCGTTCTTTCTTCTTTCGGCGACATATCCATTTAGCCTCTCTTATAGTTATTCTTCCTGTTTCACTCTTGTTGGTCTCTGCAGTAGTTTATAAAGCTTATTTTTTTTTTGTGGTAGCCTCTCTGCAGTCTTCCTGAAACCATTCGTTTCTGGTTGTTTCCTTTTGTACTCCTAAGATTTCCTCCGTCATGGCCTTTAAGTTAGTCTTAATTTTCTCCCATAACCGATCTGCATCTTCTTCCCTAATCTTATTTTTGCATAATTCCAGTGTATTTTCTTCTCTTAAAGGTTTTCGATTATATCGTGGGGCTTTGAATGCCTTTACTTCCTTACATTTATTGACTCTTTCTCTTATCTTATTGACTTTCAGAAGATAGTGGTCTGATTCTAACCTTGCTCCTCTACCACTTCTTATGTCCAAAATGTCAGAAAACGACCTACTGCAGGAAAATAAATTGTGATAAACAGTCGCAGATTAAATAAGTATGGCCAGCAACACGGAGGTTTAAGAAATCCTTCAAAAGCTAAAAACTATTTTTCATTACTTACAAACTTAGGAACTTCAAAAATTACCATGTACCTAATGAATTTAAAATAAATAATAAAAAAATAAATATCACCTCAAACATTCAAATATTCCCCTTCAAATTCATTAAAAATATTCCAAAGGGAACGAATTCTTCATTTTTAAAAGTTTTTTATATATTCATTTAATTACGTGCGAAACAAATTTTCTTCTTGTATAGAAATTAGTGGCAAATTAAATAAAAAAGCTAAAGAACGAAATTTGTCGTGGTAATAAATATTGTTTTGCATAAATTTACAGTATCAAGGTATTACTTTCTAAAATTTATAATTATAAACCTAAATAACTTTCTTTTGTTTGTTGTTTATTTTATTTTTAATTTATTTTATTGTTATTTTATTTTAAGAAGGAACTAATTAATTAACTAAATCAAACGCAAACGTTCAGTAAATGTAACGAAATGTAAATTGAAATATCACTTCTTATGAAAAATCAATTTAAATTACAAGTAGGTACTCTTCTTGCTAAGTAGAGCGTTCAAATAGAAATAGGCTATTTAGAGTTAATTTCCAATCATAATACATAATATGTGAAATTGATATTTGTGATTTAACGGCGGTATAGAAACGTTTTTTGATGGTGTCTTTAATACTGGTTTGCTCTTTAAGTAAAAAAAAAACAATGATAAAGAACAGCAGTATATTTCGAAATTGTAGACCACCTTTTGATACTTTAATATGGCAATTTTTTAATCGTAGATCTACATCTTCAGTATTTAAGTTATAAGGAGTCTAACCCCAAAACTTTTTACTATGTCTGCAAGTCATCAAAAATTTGCGCCCAATAACGAACTCTTTTTGAAGAATGACTTTCAAAGCTTTCCTTTGGTTGCTTTTCGTATTTTCGTGCAATTAGCTGATGGTTTATTTTGCCCATTTTAAAAACAATCCAAACTGCTGAATTTATAGTAAATGTAGGCTAAGTACTGTGTTGAGGGATTAAGTTTAGAAGTTTGTAAATTCTCCGGGTTTTAAGGTTTTAGAATATACATACGTGAGAGCGTTTCGTATTACTGTGTACCGCAGTAGTTTGTTCTTTTAATTCTGGATAAACTTGAAGGAATAATTATTGTAAAAACAAATTCAACTCCTAGACTGTTCAAAATAAAAATGTTATTTTTTTTGTAAAGTTACATTTGGCACGTTTGTCACAAAAAATATTTATTTGAAAATCGGGCAATCCCTCATATTTAGTTGTTCATTATTGAAATCATAAAACCACAACTGATAATACGAGTAATATGTGAAATATCCAAATTAGCCGATCCTCGCCTGTGAACTAAAAAATGTGTGAACTCTGGAATTTAATTGTTCCTGTACACCATTACACATACATCACTTAACGCTATGTTTTCAGAAAATAGTTCAAATAATGCGGGAATATATATTTTTTACTCATCGGAATTTACGGCACGACGTGTAAAATTAAATTTCGTTTTGCATTACAAACGGCTCGTCGAAAACGAGCATCGAGAGTGAAATTAGCGAGGACAAAATCAGAGTTATATTTCTTTCTAACGAGTACGTTTGATTCCATTAAAATTTAGAACCGAAAGGCAATTAAACCGCGCAAGAGTTTGTTGTTTATATCCTGGAAGTGTCCTGGGGCTAGAAACTGTGATTGCTTTGCAAATACCTATATATCGCAAAGCTATCCTTCGGTGCTTTGAGGGTTGTCCCTTCGTCACGCTGAATAAATTTTGTTAAATTTCAGAAACTAAATTCATAGATTGGGTTCAAGTGTTGAGGTTGCATATACATATGAGTTTCCCATGGGCAACCCCCAACTATAATCTACAGGTCTCTGGGGAAATACGTTTTATCCGTCAAATGTCCATATAACACGTGTTTGTATGCGACGAACGGGATATACCTACTTAATATTACTACAACCCCGGTGGTGTGGGTAAATTGCCCCATTTAGCACATCGATGAGTTGTTGCTGGATTTACAACAACTTGTCAGTAGATTCCTATCGCTATTTTATGATGGTTGCGCGTTGTATTCGAATTAATTGGTTCATAATTCAAACGTTTGTACGAGGGAGGTTATGGCTTTAATAAAATTGGCGCGAAATTCCAGGAAAACACGTAAAATATGGGCAATACCATATGTCTTCTTCCGTGGTAATTAACACGAATAGATTCAGATTACATTTCAGATAAACCAGAAATAACCTGAATTTTAAGACCACTTGAACTGCCCAGGAATTTTACACTCTAATTTGAAACGGCTAGTATTATTCATTTTAAGCATAACTTAAAATTTAGAGACAAAGTCTGTTTTCACCGGCTCGTTTCTAGGAAGAGCTGTCCAGGGAGACATTTCTTGACTGTCTAAATAAACAAAATCACGGCATGCCGTGTCAGGACTATAAAAGAAGTAGGGACACCAGTTAAAGAATATATAGCTTTCGTTGTGACAAAACGCTTTCTTTAAATTTTGACTGGGTATATGTAAGGAATTTGCTCATTTTGCACAGAATTTTAAAATATTTAAGAAAACTCTCGGATTTCTGATCATAAGTTGTCTGTATTATCGACACTTATAATTTGTCTGGATTTTCGTACATATTCACTGTTCGCTCGTTATGTGAATAATAGTTGGCCATGATTTCGGTTTATTATGTTGGCAGTGAAGATTGAATGTTCGCCATTTATCTAACTAGGTTATGTAGCCCGTACTCTGTTGCCCAATGTTGCTTAGCTAATATGTAGGACAATGGATATATCTATTACTGTTTGCTAATACTCAGGCTTAGTCGCTAACAAATTGAATACAATCGAATCTAAATACTACTATGACCACGAAAATATCAATCTAAGGGTTGCATAAAAATTTATCGAATTAGGCAGATTTTAAAAAAGCAGCTTTTCCGACTTTTCAGTCGGAAGTCATAACCTTAATATTAATTCAGTGTGATTTTTTTGCAAAACAGATTTTTAATGAAATATTTTCATAAAAAACCTTGTTTGCACCTACTTATTAAATTTTCTAACATGGTCCACCATGCCCTAAATCGTTCCTCATAGGTGCTTCTTAAAGAGCAGAAATAATAACGCCTTACAAACAAGTTCCTCTTAAGTTAATCTTTTTCAAGATTTGCCTTTCCTGTTGAGTTTTCTCTTAGCAAGCAATTATCGAAATTTCCATTTGTAAATCAACTGCAAAGCCCATTCTTACGTGATATGAAGTTTGCGTACCCAAGATATTTTTATTCGTCCTTTTCAGGATATGTTACAGGTGGTCGTACTTTATTTTCAGGTTCCGTTCATATAATTTTGCCATGGTTGCAGCAAGCTTTTGTTGGCCAGTAAGTTGCTCATACTTCTACACAATTATAAAGAATGTAAACAAATTACAACAGCACAACACCGATTAAAATAACTTAAATTATCTCTAATTAAAAACCTCACATTTCATACAGTATCGTGAAGTGTATCCGGTTTGTCTTGATTGTGTTCTATTTTTCGAATTTTCAGTTGTGTTGTTTCTATCAATTTTAATTAAAATTGAGCTGCATTTATTTGCTTTAATGGCAAGTTGCTGTAAACTGTCTCACTTGAATGACATTGCTGATTTGCAATAAACTCCTTTTTCAATTACGAAATTGTGGGGGATAAAAACTGTTTAGTGAAAAATAACTTTACTTTGTTAAAAACAGTTTGGAAATGCTTTCGCTCAGCAATTTAGTGTGGTCCTTGTTTACGAAAGTTAGAAATTGTAACAATTGGTACCAAACTAATATTCTTAAAATTTGAGCTCGATTGAACAACATCTAATGGTAGCTCAACCTCAATACGTTTTACCTGTCAGCATTATTTTTTCTACAGAAAATTATTAAATTTCGTTTTCTTAAGAGACTGTCAAAACGTATAAAACATGAAAGTAATATTAAAAATTAACCAAAATTTATTTTTATTAACATCAAACCAAACAGGAAATACATAACTGCTTATGAATTACAATTAACTACATGTTAATTAAAGTCTCCTTTTTTGTATTTGGAAACCTTTTCTTTTCTGCACTACATGCAACAGGATCTGTTTCTGTTCCTCGTCTTTTGTAATGCACTTGTTGAACTGTTGCATGAGTGCTACTGCTCTTTCGGCATTGTTGTTTGTCACTCTAAGCTTCTTAACAATCATTTGACTTATCTGGTAAGCTTCCTGGTATTTCCAAGTTTCTTCATCAATATTCAGAAAATCAGTTGGTATGCTTAGGCTTAGAAGTTCAAAAAAGGTCACTGTATGTTTGGTGACAAATTCCTCTAGCTGTAGGGTAAGCAGATTCTCATTCAGCCTAATCTTGACACCCTTGAGAGGTAGCTCTTCTCCGTCGTTTTGCTTAATAGCATTTGCTATTTACTGTTTGGTATGATTGGATAGATCGTGATAAAAAAACGCCTAAGGTACCACAGATGATTCCCAAATTTTTGCAGATAAACCTTCGAGACTTCCGCATTTTCCGATAGATCAAAGTCTTGGAGCACATACTTCTAATAACTTTGGTTCCGAATCAAGGAGATCAAACTCAATTTATTCTAATAGCTTTTTGTAATCATCCCGAGGATGTTTTTTTCTTTCAAGCTGTTTGTTTACGAATTAAATTATACCCCAGAATGATTGTTTATCGCTAAAAATAGGATCCGTGATTCCTGGTACTGTTTGAGATCGAAAGAGCTCCATGCTACCTTGGGCGTTTGAAAATAGCGATGTTAGGACCACTCGACACATCCATACATTTGTGAACACACCAGATAGAACAATTTTGAAAATATGGTGGTGACATGCTAAACTCGGCAATTCTCTTTCCAGTTTTTTTTCCAAAAAAGTACGCGTACAATACGGGCGCGCCCGTTAACGTAGTGTCGAAACACCTTCCTCTTATCTAGTCCCAAATTTTCCTTTCCTTAATTAATTTCAGTACAGCCGAAACTTGTGCCAAAGCCGTGGCTTTGTTTAATTTTGGAACTCCCACCTATTGATCTATTCCAAGACCAGAAACTAAAACTGGGGTCTGTCCACCATTTGTTTTGAATGCCATGGCAACATAAGTGTTTAGAATGTCTTTTCTCGGTGTCTTTTTTAACTGTTTTGCCGGTGCAGCTCCAACGGAATTGTCAACTTCCTCATTCTCATTCCCCGTTTCATTATCACTGTTTGGTTTTAAAACAGAAATCGATTGTTGGTGCTCAAAAACTCTGCTTTTCTTTCTTTGTCCTCTCTTGTTCTGCCTTCTTTCTTTTGGCAACTCTCTTCTCAATAGCTGAAAGAACTTTACGCCATGTTACCCCGGCGTCCTTTCTCCCGTTAAGCGAGAAGAAAGTCTCTTTCCTCCTGTAAAATAATTAGATTCAAAGCACCTACATGGACAAAAAGGTTATTTCATTGTTCGTTTATATTTTTGAAACTCGCTGAGTGTTCCAAACATTAAACAGTTTCTCGAGTTGGGGAATATCGAAAATCTCACTAAGCTTATCGGCAAACGTTCTTTCATTGTTAGTTTGTATTTTCGGAACTCGCTTAGAGTTTTTTCAAGTTCTTCCAAACATTAAACAGTTTCTCGAGTTGGGGAATCGAATACTTTTTGTCTCTGGTCGGGATTCTTGCTCTTTTCCAGAACTTTTCGACTTCTATAACAAACCGAGCACTTTCACTTGCCGTTTTCTGGAGGGTCACATTCACATGACGATTCAAAAATCAAGCCAGGATTTGTCTTTTTGATAATAATTTCCTACTCAAAGTTTCTGCAAATTCACTTAGGTAGATTTGAGTTTCGCGTCGAATACATAGCTTTTGCCATGTTTTACGGTATTTAGTAGTTTAAACAAATGAACAACAAACTCTCGCACTTTGAACACTACAACACGTTTTGAGAGAAAAGTATGATAGTAAAGTTACTTACAGTTAGTTCACATTTCACATGAAGAATTAAACGAAAAAAATGAAATTAATATCAACATTTTATCTCGATCTGCATTTTCAGTGCAGTTGAAAAGGACAGTGCAAAGGCGCTATGAGCGATCTTTAAATTAATGCCATCGTAAATTTTTCAAATTGTGCAGAATGGCATTTCTTATGTATCCTCGCAAAACCAAAAGGTGGTGCTGTTGATTGCCTTCATTTTGAATTTTTAGTAATTTATAAGAACCACTCTATTCATCATGGCCTTTTTTTGGTCTGAACAAACCGTCAACGTATTATACTCTTAATTACATAAGAGCATTATTAATGTAGTCCTAACAAGTTTGACGACTTAAAATTAAAGAAAAAGTACGATATCTGAAAATTGTTATGAAAGTGAGAGTTTATTCTTTTGGAAAAGTTAAGTTGCAAGCATTGAAAGTACTTGAAACTATCAAAAGCCTTTTTATAAAACGGAGACTCATGGACCTTACAACATAAACTATTTCCGCTCTCATATAAAATTGGCCTAAAGCACCGTCAATCAAACAAAATTATAACAGACATTTTTTTCATATTTACTGAATATGGTATCGCCGAAGTGGCCGAGTGGTTAAAGCATTCGACTACAGCGCAAACGGTCTTGGGGCCAAACCCCAGTCGGATGCACGGCTGATAGCCTATCCAGTCACTGAAAATAATTGGAAACCGAAACACAGCGGTGGAGTAGAAAAGGTAAGCGGTTGTAGAAGACGTGGTGCTTACTACACCACCCCGTACGTTATTAGATTCAGACTTTTGTGTAAAAATATTGTGGTTTACGTATTCTTCTTCTCCCCTTTTCAGCTTGTTGCTCTTCTTTTTCTACTTCTTGTAATTATTTCTGCAGAGGACGTTTAGTATTGTTTAATCGACTTAAATTGCAAAGCATTATATCATCGATTATTCTCATTAGTAATTCGTACTTATTTATATTAACTACTTTAATTGTTATGCAGTGGTTAATTAAACAGAACTGTATGTGGGCACAACAAATGAGAAGTAAATATAGACTCGAATTAATATTTACGATTCCAACATACTTCCTCTCAGTATAAAGACTTCACCTTCGTCGAGGTATAACAGCCTTCTGAAACTATAAATTAAGTCGTACACGCCAAGTCTTTCCTGTTATAAGTAACATTAAGACAAGGTAATTCTAAAAAGGAATTAAATCTTGGGGTAACTTTTGCATAAGCACCTTAACGCTTACCGCCTGCTGAAAGTTCGTACGTTATAATCAGAGAGCTCTTCTTTAAGCTCATATATCAAATCCTTTACATAATTCATTAACGATTTTTATGCGGTTACCTGTTCCGAACTTGAGAAGAAATTTTGTTATTAACAGTTTGGGCCGCTTAAATTATTTAGCCGGAACTAACTAGGTGCTTTTTTTTCCTTCGAACTTCGTCATCAAGTATGGTCTTATCGAGCCTATTTACGGAATTACGAAACGGTATGAAAGCTGCCCCGAGGAGAATTCGCTGTGTAGTGGCTCATTACTGACGTGGAAGAAAAGTCCCTTTATGTTCCTATATATGTTATATTTCCTCTCGTAAATTTTATTCCGCAGAAATTAAATGCGTATTTAATATTTGTAAAAAACGTTCGTTCAGTTCGTGATGCATCCTCGGCATGGTAAGTGGCGCATTTTCCTCTTTTATCGCTAAGTAATTCCACTCGTTGCTGAACGTAGATTATCGACGAAGAGTAGGGAATACGTAAAGGCGGCGTTTTATATTTTTAAAGACGATCAAAGGGCAGGAAAACTTAAAACTGCACCGGGTTTAATTAAGAGGGAAATAAGAGGAGAGAGATCAACACCGGAAAACTCCCGGTATAATTCATGACCCGTTGTAGGATATGTATTAAAACTAGCGAGCCTCAAGCTTTTGCTTTTATTTTTTAAAGTACCGCCAACATAAATAGTTCTCCCTAGATCACGTAGTAATTAAGATGTAGGTATCGTGAAAATGAGGAAAAACGCTACGAACACGGGACTTCAGGGAATGAATCAAGTTCGTGGTTTCAACAAACTGCAACATTGCACGTGAATTATATCTAAAAGTGAGCGACGCTTTTGATTAATAAACGGACACATCATGACACAAATTTAATTAAAACACGTTTCACTTCTCTTTAATATTACATATATTTAATTTATAATCTTATTTTTAAAAGCCAGAAATGGACACATGAAATGAAATTATTCTGTTTGTTTGGTGCAAAATTTTGGTAAATATGTATATCATCAGCTAATTTGAAAATTTTGCTTTCCAACATTTATTTACAAAGTTTAGATATATTTCAGAGGAATTTCCAGGGTTTTCATTGTTTACTTGCCTTTGTTCATTTATTTCCGTTTATTTCTTTAAACGTTTTAATCCCCCAGCAAATTTTAAAAGGAGAACATTTTTAACAGTTGTGCTTAATGGAAGTTTCTCGTTTTGATATGTTTTGGGAGGCTTGGCGATTCTAGGCTCATGGATACAGGGTCGGATTTTGTATTAGCCAGCATAGTTAAAACGGCAGTGTAAAAAATCAATGACATTTTGGTTTACGTCTGTTAGAACTGCTATTTTGTTTACTTTTTAATGATAAAATTATTGGAGTCAATTTGAAGCTTTTTTCTGAAATAACTTTCATAGCTTAAGAAACTTATCCTATTCAACGACGTCGCTGAATACAAATTTGGCATATTTAACTTTTTCGATTCGGTTGCAGTCCTTTCTTCTCTATTTCCTTTTCTATGTAATTCCTCCATTTTTTCCTCGGTCTTCGTTGCGTTTTCCTTTCCACTGGAGACCAGTTCCACTCCACCAGTATACTCTCCTCATTCATACAATGCAAATGTCCATACCATTTTAGCTGTTTCTCGTTTATTACATCTATGATTATGTTTTTATGCATCAATACTTCGTCTTATTTCTTCATTCCTAACGTGGTATAATAATGTCAGGCTATATCATCTTCTCCGGTACATCATTTCTTCCTTCCATTAACATGCACTGTGTTTTGTCTGTGTTAACCTCCAATACCCATTTATTATATTCTTCTGTTAGTTTATTTAACATATACGTCATGTCCTGTTTATCTTCAGCAAGAACTATCTAATCGTCTGCAAAGAACGTGGTGTAAAATTTTCCATCCATATTCCCATCGGACTGCATTTCCTTGTCCATTGTTTTAGAGTAACATTCAGATAGATTTTAAATAAGGTAGGGGAGAGGCAAAAGCCCTGTTTTATGCCTTTTGTTGTTGAGAAAAGTGCTAATATTGAATATCCACGCTTGGCAGCATAGCTTCCTCTGTATAAAGCTTTTATATCCTTTATGTCCAATTTGTTTATGCCTCATTTTTTCATTGCAACCTATATTTTTGGAGGGGTACCGGGTTGTAGGCCTTACGTAGATCTATAAATGTCACATGGTGTTCTCTCCCTCGTAATAGCTTCTTCTCTGTTTGAGCGCGAAGACACACGTTTGGAAACCACTTTGTTCTTCTAATATCTTTGGTTTGCTCTTCAATTTTCACTTTTATAACTCTTCCGTATAGTCTTCCTACTGATGATATTATACTTTCTACTTCCTTTTTTATAAATGTAATTTATATATGACATCTTCCAATCAATTACTTATAATATTGTCTCCAGCTAAACACTTATTAAATATTTATGTTGCAGATAATTTCTAATGTATTTCTTGTCGCATAGGCTTAATAGGCAGGTCACCTGGACCTGATGTCTTATTATTCTTCATAATTTCTTAATGCTACTTTAACTTCTTTTAATGTAATCTCCTAAATTACTTCTTTCGTTTTTCTATTTTTTTCTTCGTCTAAGTGTATATACTCATGGCGGTGTTCTGTAAGATCACCATAATACTCCTTCCATTTCTCTAACTTGATTGGATTTATTGTCCGTTTTTTGTTCGTATTTTTCCTTAAATTGTTTATAGTCCAGGCTACTTTAGATCTAGATCCTCCTACCAACCAATTTAATTGAGCACATTTCCTACTCCATGCTTCGCCTTTTGCCTTTTTCATTTGTTTCTTTACTATATCTGTGTCGAATGTATTGCTTACGATCTTCAGCGTCGTTCGTTGCCAATCACCTATGATACGAGTATAACTTTTTCCTTTTCAAAAGTCTTTTGGTGTTTGTCTTTCCCTTATTCCTAGGGATTCGCTGCTTCGTGTATTGCCTTTTTTAGTTTTTCATCTTTTTAGAGTAGGTATATATTTTGTTTGTTGTAGTAGGTGGTCGGATCTACATTCAATTGTAAGTCTACTGTTAACATTCTTTCATGTGTTGGAATTCAGTCTACGATATTCTTTGCCATTTTCTTTTTTAAGGCAATAACTACCACAGCTTTGGCCCTTTTTGATTTGTCTACTCCACTCCGAAAATATATGTACCTACTCATCCGTGTGTTTATTTCCTTGTCCTTTCTTTTTTGTTTCTCTGAGCCGATGTCTTTTCCATAAGATTGGTTTTGTTTCTGAAGCTCTGCTTTGGGATTTTTAGCACAATACTAATTACTTAAACTAGGTGGCTAACCTATCGCTGCAACCCTCCTCCTTTACCCGGGCGTGGGGCCGGCAGTCATAGTTGGCAGGCTCTTATACAGGGTGCCCGTTTTTCGACCTCAAGCATGGGGATCTCGGTTATTATAACAGATGCGAGATCGGTTAAATTAGGGCAAAGTTGCGCATTTTTATGGTGATCAATTATCTGAAAGAAAATTTGATCTGTCATTTTTAGTTTTTGAATTATTGGAGAAAAATGAAAAATTGTGATTTTTGTTTTAATTTTTTTAAACGAAAACCAATAAAACTAGACATTTTTAACTAAGACATTGTGAAGGCACTTTTTTACAAGGAATCTGAATCTGGCATCGTGTTTTCCAAGGCATCCTAGATGCAAGAGTTACAACACTTAATTTTTTTTTTCTTATGGGCGCCATATTTGATTTTTGCATTTTCGAATAGAGCTCTTTTTTCTGATTACGACTATGTATCACATGATATGGTCGAGCTTTACATTTTGATTAGAATTTAAGAAAAATGTTTTTGCGAAGAATGCTTTGGAAACAACAACATCTACTTTTGTCTAACATCCAAATTTTTGACAATTCAATTAAATTTCACTATTCGGTTGCATTATTTTTAATTTTGTTCCAATTTAAATACAAAAATTCTGCCTTATCCTGTTCTTAATTTAAAACTTAATTTTGTAGGTAAATTGGGAAGAAATGTGAACGTGCAACTCTAAATTTAATTGCATTGTCAAAAATTTGTTAGTTAGACAAAAGTAGATGTTGTTGTTTCCAAAGCATTCTCCGCAAAAACATTTTTCTTAAATTCTAATCAAAATGTAAAGCTTGACCGTATCGTGTGATACATAGTCGTAATCAGAAAAAAGAGCTCTATTCGAAAATGCAAAAATCAAATATGGCGCCCATAAGAAAAAAACAATTAAGTGTTGTAACTCTTGCATCTAGGATGCCTTGGAAAACACGATGCCAGATTCAGATTCCTTGTAAAAAAGTGCCTTCACAATGTCTTAGTTAAAAATGTCTTGTTTTATAGGTTTTCGTTTAAAAAAATTAAAACAAAAATCACAATTTTCCATTTTTCTCCAATAATTCAAAAACTAAAAATGACAGATCAAATTTTCTTTCAGATAATTGATCACCATAAAAATGCCCAACTTTGCCCTAATTTAACCGATCTCGCATCTGTTATAATAACCGAGATCCCCATGCTTGAGGTCGAAAAACGGGCACCCTGTATAAACCAAAAATACGTATCCTTTAGGAAGTGACTGAAGTCGCTGAAATTTTAATAAATTTTAATGCTTGCATATTTTCAGATTTAATTTAAACATTTAAACTTTGAGAAACTTTTTTAAATTTTAAAGTTAGAATTGCAAGTAAATAAGCATGTCCAAAATTCTTATTGCATAGAATGGTTCTTGTTGGAAATTTAGCAAAAGAAAACCTCATTGTTATGCCATATTTTTGATTTCAGATCAATAATAGAGAGGACATGTTAACTTTCATTAGCTTAGTGGCAATTGCCTTCAATGAAAAATGTCAAAAATCGCTGAAATTGTAATAAATTTTAAGGATGCATGGCATATTTCTCTTCATTTTCCTTTTTATGTCCTCTTCTTCTGCTCCTTTTCTTTCTGCTTTTTTCTCTGTTTTTCTGCTTCTTCCTCACCATATCAATTTTCTTCCACCTCCTGCTTTTCTTTTTCCTCCGTCTTTTCCTCCTCCCTCTTTTCCTTGAATTTTCACACACATATTTTTAAGTTAAAAATTGTGTAGTTAGTTTACGATTTTTTTAAATTTAAATACCTACTGAAATAGCAATTAATTCTTCAAATTATCTTAAAATTTCTTAGCATTTTTCTAGCCTCATTTGTAGGTTTAGCAATGGAATTTTGATTTAAAAAAAACTGTTTTTCTACTCGGAAAGAATATTATTTTTATTTCGGTATAATTTTAAATTATCTCCAAATAAGACCAACCCATTTAAATCTTTCACAAAATTAAAATGTTGCGGGGTACATAGTCAACATTCTTCAGGATAATTTAATTAGTGAAGAGGATAATAATCTACGTATACATATTATACGTCCTAGAAATAGCCAAAATGCTGGAATATTATTCAGCGAAGACGCAAATACTGCAAAATAAGGAATGACTATTCAGTTTAAAGGCCATCAAAGGCTGTTATTACATAGATATCGTTTTAATAAGTAAACAGTGTTCGAAGCAGTCATTAATGTAACTAAAGTAGAATTTTTCTAAAAATGCATAGATAAGGGGAACGTATAAATGAAGTTAATATTTTAATCAAAGCAATTTCGAAATCTTAACAGAAAAATTGTTTTCTATTTATTTTTCTTTTGGGCTTGCAGTTGGAGATTTTTTTAATTTAAAATTCAATTTCTGTCGATTTCAATGTCTCGATAAAGTTGTGATTTAAACAGAAATTTATATTGGTCTATGTCGTTTAAACTTCTGTCGATCTAAATTGCGAAACGTGAAAACTCATATCAGGCGAAATAGAATTATTTCCTGTTTTTAAAATTTAAACTTTTTATGATAAAACAAAAGTAGAAAATATTCCCAACCCTGTTGTATATTCAGGTAACCAACAATATCCCGGTTGAGTTCCTTAGGTTTATTTTGCTAAAGAATCGTATACCGCGTAGTAAGGATATTGGGAGGTAAGCTGGTGTGCTGCAGCATGACCGAACTAGGATTACAAGACGTTGCAGGAGATAAAGGATAACAGGTCCTGCCGATCAATCAGGATGTTACTGCACCGTTGAACACCATTACAAGGAACTTCGATTTTTCAAACTTCACTTATTACGTCTAAAACTAGTTAAGTTAAATAGCTCTGAAATTACAGTTCAACCAGTTGATTTTTCAAATTTTTACCCCGGAAAATTACGAGTTTAAGGGACCTTCCTCGTAATAAATTGATTTTATAGCCTGATTGATTGATTGATGTTCTCATACAATTTTTAGAAAATTAGAATTTTCACTTACGTTTCCTGAAAGGATAACTCATTTTCGGTTTTGTGTGTGTGTGATTCTTAATAAAAATATTTAACGGTTATAAAAAAGTATTAAATTGAATTGCTTTCGGAAAAAAATAGGGCAAGAAACCTTTTTTGTGTATTGTTCCTGAAGTGGCTGGGATACACGTGAAAGTTATTATCAGAAATTGATGCAGAGGTCTTAGGTTGCATACGCTGTAATCATTCTTCGAACGCTGCCGAGTTTATTTAAATATTTCACAAACTTTCTGAATACCCACTAAAGTATTAGGTTGTAAAGAAAGTTATTGCGGTTTTTGATTCTTTGATTTCAAATGCTAATTTTTTTAATAAATTTTGCTAGGTGTCTATGAAATTATATGTCATTTTAAAGGGCAACTCTCGCTCTAGAATGTCAACAATGATAGTTTAATTCAAACTTAATTTTTGATAACTTTTTGGGTGTTTAATAAAAATATGGAAAAAAAGCAAATTCGGCCGATTTTCTTGTTCCAGCACAAACTAGGTCGGAACGCAGCGGCGACAGCACGCGACATTAATTTTGCATTTGGTCCAGGAACGACCAACGAACGTACAGTGCAATGGTGGTTCAAAAAATTTCGTAGTGGAAATTATTGCCTTGAAGATGAAGAGCGCAGTGGCCGACCACATGAAGTTGATAACGACCAATTAAAGGCGTTAGTTGAAACCGACCCACGCACAACTGTTCGAGAGCTTGCTTCTGAACTAAGAGTATCATGCGTGACAATTTCCAACCACTTGCGAAACATTGGTAAGTCAAAAAAACTCGACAAATGGGTACCACACGATTTGAACCAAAATCAAGCAAATCGACGACTAGAGTTGTCGTCTGCACATCTCCTTCGCAACCAAAACGAGTCGTTTCTTGATCGCATTGTAACGTGCGACGAAAAGTGGATCCTGTACGACAATCGTAAACGATCGGCTCAATGGTTAAACCGCGGTGAAGCCCCAAAACACTTTGCAAAGCCCAAGCTGCACCAAAAAAAGATTATGGTGACTGTCTGGTGGTGTGCAGCCGGTCTAATTCATCATAGCTTCCTCAATTTGGGCGAAACCATCACGGCGGAAAAGTACTGTCAGCAAATAGACGAAATGCATCGGAAACTTCAGAACAAGTACCCGGCATTGGTGAACAGAAAGGGTCCTATCCTTCTTCATGATAACGCTCGCCCTCACGTCGCACAACTAACGCTTCAAAAATTAAACGAATTGGGCTATGAAACTTTAGGACACCCTCCATACTCGCCGGACCTTTCACCTACTGACTACCATTTTTTTAAACATCTTGATAACTTCTTAAGGGAAAAATGCTTCAGAAACCAAGACGATGCAAAAAATGCATTTAACGAATTTGTCGCTTCCAGAACTCCAGAGTTTTATTCAATTGGACTAAAAAAACTTGTATCACGTTGGCAAAAATGTATTGAATCTAATGGTTACTATTTTGATTAATAAAGTTTTGTTAGCCAAAATAATGTTCACTTGAATGCAAAGAGTCAAAAACCGCAATAACTTTCTTTACAACCTAATAATATTAAATTTTAATCAGTTAAAGTTACGTTCTTGGTTGTTTTTCGCAGCAACTTCTTAGAGTTTTCATAAAATCTGTGTTTACCCGCATTCGTCTAATTTTATTTTGAGTTCAGAAGGAAAGCTATTTTAAACTTAATTTTTTTCATTCACCGATGAAAAGTTAACCATGTTAAGTTTTCCTTGTATAAAGTTCATTTCAATATGAAATCTTTAAACTACAAAAGGAAATCGTCAAATTTTCGTCGAAGTTTTAAATTTAAATCCGTTTACTGTCGATTTGATCTTTGCAGTTACTTTTTACACAGTAAGTGTTGAAAATCGAAAAACAATACCCGTGCTACTTCGGAAACTTTGTTATGTTTATGAATAAATAATGTTCGGGACGAGTTTTTTTCTTATTCTGATCTTTCTTTACAGCTACAAACGAATGCTGAAAGTACAACAGACCCGGCATAAATCATTCAGGCTGAAAACAATCCCTTTCTAACAAAACCTAGGGATTTGATTGACTCTAGATACGATTTTAGTGGTCAACCCTTGTTGAATATTTTAACAAAAGATTCGCCGCCTTTCCTTGAATTTTTAACTTTGAATTTTAAGTCGCCTTTCTATAATATTATACTTGAAAAGTAAAATTTAAACAATCTTCGCCAAATAGTAAATGAAAGATTAACGTGGCGTAGAAAGCCCGTAGGAAGAGGTTTTCCGGCGATAAAACGTAATTATTGTTGTTACAAGGAGAACAATGATTGTTTTTCTAATTTGAAATTTTCCAGTCGTTACTTAGGTCAGGTGCCATTAAAACGTCAATGGTAATTAAGTTTTCTTATCGATGTATAAAAATGCGTCCTTCAATAATTGCGTTATGCGATTAGATAACACTGATTTCCTATCCTGAAAGGGGTAGCGGAATACTTCCCAATTTGGCGTATGCAATAGGGTTTTCCATGTTTCCGTCAGTCACCGAATTAAAATATTGATGCGACATCTGAGACCGCAGTTTCTTTCATGCTAACGTCTAACATCAGGTAGTGCTCTGGTAGACGCCGGTACTAGGAATAAAATGAATAAAATAGCAGCCAAAAGGAGCATTATGTGTTCCACGAGACTGCAGCAAAATGGTACTTGGGAACAAAGTTCAAAATTTCCCAAACAAACCCATTTTCCTACACATCCCTAACAATTTATTTCGAATATAATAAGTTTAACGCGAATAAATATATCCAAACCGACCTTCCTGAAAAAACCTTTATTTTATTAATTTTTTAGTTCATTTTGTAACTTCATGTATTATGAATAGTGGACTGGAAATTTTATTTCGGGCACAAGTTGTGGTTTTAGTAGTAATTATTTTCTGTCAGTTAGGTTAACAATTAGCAGCAGAAGTTGAACCAGTCAAAATGTTATTGGTGAAACAACGGCGAAAAGCTTTTAATCCGCAGCTTTTTTTAAACACGTACTCCTTTGATACCTATTTTATTAAAGTCGAACGGTTTACCTTCTACCCACATATGTAATAAAATGACCAATATTTAAATCGAGAAATATACCGGGTTAATTAACAATTACTGTGTAAAAAACATCAAAAATGTTTTTATTTGGGTCGTTGGTGCAAACAATTGGATACAATTTTAATGTATACCTACATACAAATAATATACACATATGTACAAATAAAAAAGGAACCCCTGTTTTAAGTGCATAAATAAAAATATCTAAAAGGATCACATAAAAAAATCTTTATAAACGAATAATTCTCATTTTTTTTTTAAATTGCGACTGTCCGGACTGTCATAACTTTAAGTAAGATAGACAGGTAATTAAACTCGACAGGGAAATTTGAACAAATCTTTAAAGCTAGCACGCGAAATTCAATCTGTCACTGGTCTAGGAAAATGGAACAAAAGAACTAACTACTAGTTCTGTATTTATTACACCGCCGATGTGCTTTTCAGAATTAATTAGGACAACTACAAATGAATTGCTCTAGTTTTCTGAACAGATGGTTTATTCATATGTGAGGCCTGTAATAGTTATTTACGTAATCAGTTATGAAAAGAGCGATATTGTTTGACGAGTCGTAAGTTTGCCAAAACGAGCGTTAGCGAGTTTTGCAAATTACGCGAGTTAACGTTTAAAAAGGCAGGTTCACATATGAATAAATCAAACTTCTTGGTGAAATTGCACCTGTCAGCGTCATTAAAAAGGCCAAAATTAACTAAGTATCTAATTTAAATAATATGTGGGACAATATTGATTCTATACTCTATAATGAAACAAACATAATCCTAAAACCAATTTAAGTGATTCTTGCTGATAAATAATGTGATTGCATATACAGAAAAGCCTTATTTGCACAGTTAAGCTGTCCTCCTCTAACATGGCTGACTGTAGTCTAAAAGATTGTGGATCCAGGATCCCGTGGTTTGATTCATTCAAACATAAAGCTCTGTAAAACCTCAAAAATTAATTAAACAAATCCGTCTTTCGGCAACTAAGTTGCCATTATCAGTGTTAAACTTTCTTGACAATGTTGGTTGGGGTCAGTCTCTAGAGATATCCTCTTCGCCAAATTACAAAAGTAAAATTGACTTGAGACAAAACTATCGAAGATACGTTCTTCATCAAATCGTTGTGATTATTTTGTAATTTGGTGAAAAGAATATCTTCAGAAACTATATTGTAGATTGTGAAGGGGTCGTTTGGCTATTAACGCTTCACATCACTTCGATCTGAAAAGATTATGTGAATGAACCCTACAATTTATGTTTCGAATTTGTTTAAACTCGTAACGAAGTTTATAATTTTCTTGGGGGCCATTCCTCCTAATTCGGCTAGTGTAAATGTAGCTTTTCCAAGGAATTCAAGCTTTCGGCGGGCTGCAGCTACACATTCGCATAATCTATGTGCCATAGTTTCATTTGCAGCTTCAAAGAGGCTGCGCTTTTCAGTATCGGCTTTGCTCATCTTTTTCTAGTGATACCTCAGAGGGTAGTGACCAGTAAGAAGACCTGTTATTTGCCTTTTCAAGTTGAAGGAGCTATTAAGCCCTCTTCGGCGACTAGTAAATAAATTTCTTCGCTTGGTTTTAACCAGGGATATTCCTCCAGTAGGACTCTTTTTGCCCACTTTCCTGTTTCCGAAGCAAGATCATGTTTCCCCCTTATTATAACGACCAAGTCATCCGTACATTCTTGGACATTAAAACCATGTTTTTCTAGTTTGTTTAGGAGATCATTCACAACCAGAGATCACAAAAGAGGCAGTATAACTCCATCTTGCGGATAACCTGTAGTTGTAACGGCTGCGTTTTCACTCCCAATACATGTCTTAATTCTCCGGCTTTTTAGCATGGATTCTATCCATGTCATTGTAGGAGCATTTATGCCTCTGTTGTTTACGACTTTTCGTATCGATTTATAAGAGGTGTTATCACAGGCACCAGCTACATATCTATGAACGCACACATAGCCGCTTCTTTTGCAGATAATGCATTGATTGTTGATTTGCCTTTTTGGCATGCAAATTGTTTTCCATGAAGCAGATTTCGTATAAGAATTTCACTTTTAATATATTTTCCATTATTTTTATGAAAAAGGAAATAAGAGTGATTGGTCCACCGATAGGATTTAGGTTCCTTTGGTGGGCGTTTCCCCGTCTTTGGGCTAAATACCACATTGACTTCTCTCCAGACTTTAGGAATGTACCCTAATGAGTAACTAGCTCTGAACAGATTTAATAACTTCATTCCCATTTATTGGAGTAGGAGTAGGAGAAGTCCATCCCCTCCTGGCGATTTAAAGGGCTTAAAAGTGTTTATTGCTCATTTAACTTTATTCTCAGAGAAAAAAACTTTTTGCTAACTTTCTACCTAATCTAGTGGGCCGATAAGTGATTTCCACTTCATCGTATTCGTCTTGACTTGGAACAAGAAAGCTTAACAACACTGAGGAATAACAATTAATTACCGAAATACGTATTTATTTGTTTTAATTGATTTTTGTGGTTTTTCATGGCTTTTTACGTTTTCTATATAAATCCATATAAAAAGATAAAAACATTTCTGGGCAGATTTGTTTACAAATCGTGAAGATTGCAGCTATTTAAAAATTGTTTTCTCTATAGAATTCCCTTTTTTAAACAAAATCAATTATTTTTTAATTATCAATTGCAGGCTGCTTTCTCTTTTCTTCTGCTTCGTTGGTTGCCTTTTTCTCTTCTTCTTTTTTTTAACTAGGTAGTCTTCGTAATCTTTTTCCTTATGGCGTGAAGGTTCCGACCAACTTTTTTAGAGATCTGATTAGTCCTCTGCACTTTTCTGTTTCGTTATAAATTTTTCTTTAATTTTAACTTAACCTCGTCTGTAACTTTCCTCTACTTTTTTCTATCCACATAATTAATCTTCTCAATTATTTTTTTACTGCTATTTTTATGTGTTGCAGCACGTGTTGTTAGGCCTGCCTCTATCCTGTCATCTTAAGTAGTCTCCAGTTAGCAATCCTTTTTACGGTTGCATTTCTTAGGCTTCGCATGATGTGTGCAAACAATTTTAGTCTTTCTCCAATGTCTTTCTTAATTTCAGTCTTATTTTTTTTTTCAAAATTTGTTCTTCTTTTTCTGCTTGTCCTACAGTTCCATCTCTTCCTCCTCATTCTGCTTGGTTGTCATTATTAATTATGAAATTATTTAATTTTGCGTTTCGTTTTATTTCTTCTATTCTTCTGTTTCCTCTTTTTATAATTTGAATTTTTTGCCGGTGTAAGGTGTACCTTTCAGCCGGATTACCTTCTGAGAAATGTCTAAAAGGTCGCCGTAATTGATATTCAAATTCCACTTGTATAATTTTTCGGTTTTGATTATTAATTAATAAAAACTTGAAAAGTTATAACTGTAGAACAAAGCTGATTAAAATAATTTAAATTGCCTTTAATGGAAGTTGTATACTTAATCCACTATTGCGAATGTTTGTTTTATCTGTTTAATATTTCCCCAGTTTTCTGTTGTAGGCACGTTTTTATAAATTTTAATTGAACTTAAATCAGTTTTAATTAAACTTCAATTTCTATTTTTAGATATCGTTGAATTTATTTTGTGCAATGACCCCGTTAATTTAGTTGCTTATAAAGGTTTTTATTTGCTTTACTGACAAAATGAATTGAATGATATTGTCAGTGTATAGTAAGAAATGATTGTTTTCAGATGAGAAAATTTGGGAGTGAAAACTGCGATTAGTGAAAAATAATTTTATAATCTGCTAACGAAAGTCTAAATATAGGTTGTAAGCGTGTAACTATATTCATTTTTGTACTCTAAAGAGATGTTCGCATTATACTCCTGATTACAGTGATTACATATGAAAGATTGTAGTTTGAAGAAACCTGAAAATAGTTACGAAAATATGACAAAGGACCTTGCTTATAGCTTATTATTTTTAACAAAGTGAAATATTTTTCTCTCCTCCCTCTCAGACTGCTTCAAACTAACAAAACCTAGAATTTTCATAAAAACAAAAACTCGTTAACCTTAACAGATACTATTTTCCGTTGTATTTTAAAAGTGGCCTAAAGCATTGTCTACCAAATAAAATTACTACAAAAAATTTTCCACGTTTACCAAATATGGTTGGAATTTTTCATCAAAGCTAGTTTGTGAGGTGTTTTTCAAACTCTAGAAATAACAAAACCAAAGAATTTCATACAATTTTTCACTTCTAAGTAAATACAGCAGGCATATTTCTTTAATATTAGACAAAGCATTTGAATTAATCACATCTTCATTCGATTTCGTTTAAGTTGCTCGTCTTGTTTTTTGTTGTCCTTTTTACTTCTGCTGAATATCATTTATGCTTTCTTATTAGTTACTAGCAGTGCTTGTTGGATTTCCAAAGATTTAATCAAAGATTTTTATTAGTATATCATACTTGTTTATATTTTGTATTGTATAGTGTTTTAGTTAATTGTTTGTAATGAAACAGGCAAACGTATAGAAAATATTTGTAAAAACATTTACATTTTATTTGAAAAAAAAAATTGGGGGTAAAAATTGCTGTTTAGTTGCTTTATAGGGGGTTTAAAATAGTTTGAAAATTGGAATTGTGTAGATATATAAATTATATTTGAAGAAACATAATTTTGTTGTTACCTTACATTAGTTAACATTTTCATAAATTAGCCCATATTTCAGAAAGGATTTATTTGCTCTAAGAAATATTAAGTTTGAAGAGTTTGTTTCGGCAGATTTTCATAAATTAACTGGGCAAGAAAATAAGGGTTTATAAGTATATGGCATTAGCTGAACTAGTTATATAGTTAAGGTGGATGGATAGTCAATCTCCCCCCAGCAACCGAACTTCTTAATATCTTTCTATACTCGTTTATATGTTAATACCCAACCGCTTCCCCTTAAATCTTCTTCAATATGTTCTTCTATCTAATGGGTTTTAAATTACCTTATATTTAAGGATTTAAATTTAGGTATAGTAAAATGACATGTAAGTTTATACCTGAAGCCTGAAGGGCTTTTTAAGTAAATTAGTATGTCTTGATTTGTTATTATTCGGCCACCTTTACGAATAAGTTTTATATACCTACACTTACGGATTTTATTGTTTTTTTTCTGTATTTTTGGATTTGAAGGTGCCAATTTAATTTATAGAAAACTCACATAAATATTTAGCTACAGGAAATCATTAAAAAAGTAATTTTTAAAATTTTAAGTTAATTGCATTTTATTTAAGTTTTGAAAAGTTTTGTTTAACGAATTTATACGTAAATATTTTTTCCGTAAGTGTTTTAAAAATTGAAAAACTGCCACTGGCAGGTAATTATTGTATCCGACAACTTTTAAACGGACTTTTAATTATTCCCAATAATTTTATGCGAAATTTCATTAAAGTCATTTAAAGCTTTAGAATTACTTTTAATTATAAAAATTATAACAACTTTTGAGAGGGATTAATTGAAATCTTAAACGATTAAGGAAACATTTGTCTTCAAAAAGTGACCAAAGAAATATTCCAGAAATTCTGGTGATTATTTGTAATTGTCGGCGGTTGACTTTGAGGTTTCTTGAAGATAATTTATAATGTAAGCTGGGAATGTAATTCATCTGAAATATTAATAGTCTTATTTGAACAAAGATTTCTTAGTTTTAATTTTGCTTGGGTATTTCGCCAGAATTTATTCCGTGTGAATACAGTTACGTCTGCATTATTTCAGTTCCGTCTTTCAAATCTAGAATTCCCAAAATTTATTCTGCAGTTCCCAATGCAACATTTGATACAATACCACAGTTTGTTGCAGAAACCCATTCAGTCATTACTAGCGCTAAGTAATTTATCACACCTAGTATAAATCGTCCATTGTTTCAGTCATTGAGATCTCGGTACGAATTTAGACAATAGTGGGAGCTTCCAGTCATTTACATATTAAATTAAACCTGAAGAACAGATTCTATTAATTTTGCCGGTAGATTGCAAACAATACGTTTGTGAATGTATTTTGTGTATAGCTTTAAACAGTGTGTAAACTCATGCATAAACATACATGCACGACAGTGGGTCGCAGAAAGCTACCCATTGTCTGTTTGTAACCCTGAATATTACAGAAGCCAATCCTCTTATGTAACTTAATTGTTACTTAGTAATATTCCGATATGCCGGTCGTAAAAATGAGAACGACCGGCTTGGCTTGCTGGTGGAAAACTGGCTTGGCGGAGGATGAGGGTCGACTTAACTTTCACGTTCCGCGGAGAAAGTGCTGTTTAACCTCGTTCGTTTTTTTTAACTCCGACACAAACATGGAATAGTAATTAAAAGGTCTATCTCAGCTAATTTTAATATTTAAGTAGAGAAAACTATTAGGAACTTTATTTGCATATCAATCCGATTTGTGCATATAACTTGAATTCTTTGAGGAACAAATCAGTAAAAAGAGAATTAGAATTTTCAAATTTATTCGGACTCTTAGATTTTCCATTGTTTGATGTTAAGATGGGCAAATTTTAACAAAATAATCTGTGACGTAACCTCCTGAATAAAAAAGGTCTTGAAGTCCGTATCAAAATCGATCAGAGCCGTACTAAATGAAGATTTATTAGGGGGCTTTCCCCAATTTCGCTAATGATGGCTCGTTTTTATGTGTTTCTACACTTTCTGAATTTTTAATCTGCTGTGAGATATTGGGAATTTTATGGATCGGTTTAAGAAGTTTTCGTTTTTTATCGCCAGATTAAACTGATAAATTAGAACTTGTTTAAAAATGTATACAGTGTGTTTCGTTATTTTCAAATATTTATCATCGATTTTGGGGTTTTTAGAATTCTTTAAAAATGAATAAAACTGCAATTTTGAATTGGAGTAACACATTGCATTATTATTATTTCTTTATTATTTTCGTACCATGCTTTTCATTGTGTTTCATCTTACGGTTAAAATCAGATGACAAACTTAAGAAAGGTGAGATTGTAGTTAAACTTCAGCATTTTTCAATTTTATATATTTACCAATTAGCAAATAACTCTTGCTTACATGCGAAATTTATACGATTAACCCTGTCTGGCTTGTAGTCTCGCCTGCCAATTTCACCCACGTCATTCGGTAGATCCTTAATGATTAACCTAACCTCGAACAACCTGTTATCCCCGATAATTACTCGACTTTGCTTTAATTTATTTCTGTTAATGCACTGACTCTGTTTTACATTAGATCTTCAAATTTGGTTATTTATTTTAGAAGAATAATCTTAATTTGAGTTTTATTATTGCTCGTTTGATAAATAAAATGATTCCAATTAAAAACTGCCCACATTTAAAAATATTCATGATTAGACTGAAATTTCAAAATGTATTCTAAGACCCGTTCCAACAACCCCAGTTTGAAATATGTACTTTAATTGGTTTTAATTTACAAGCTTTGCTAGATACCAAGGAAAACCTGAAAGCTCCTGAAAAATTCCAAACTAACACGTATTTTAGCCTCAGTTTAACACCTTTTAATGGGCTTATCTGTAGGGAACCTGTTAAGACTCTGTTTACCAAATTACAAAAGTTAGAGTCTACAACAGAACGTTCTAAGAGCTCATCGTTTAATTATTAAGAAATATTGAACTTATCAAGAAATACATTATAGAAAGTTTATTGAAATACGTACGAAGTTTTCTGAATCCACTGGCTTCAAATTAGATTGAACTCGATCCTATACATTTCGACTGAAATGTGAATTTTGAACATTCATGTTAAAGTTCAAACTCGATGTTTAGACCTGTGATTTCAGGCTTGATAACAACGTATGAAAACCATTTGATATTTTTGACTTCAAGGATTTGAAAAAATTCCAAGCCTGAGTCTGAAATGTTAATTCCAAATCATAAGAAAATACTGAAACATTAAATCTTGAGATTCGAAATTCCTGCGCAGACGAAATTCATCCTGTTTCGACGTTTAACAATTTAGTTGGAAACACGAATTGGGTTCATTTTAAAGTTGGAATTGGATTCAATTTTGAAGCTTGAATTTGAGTTCGAAGTTCGAAGTGAATTGGTTTTGAAGCTGGAGTTTTGAATGATGACTTGGATTCGACTTTAAAGTTCGAATTCGAATTTGTAGATCGAATTTATATTTACGTTTAAAGGCCGAACAATTTGGGTTTAGTTTTGAAGCTAGAATTGAATTTCTTTTGATTCGATTCGGATTTAATTTTAGGAATCTCACTTATAAATTGAAAATCAGAACTAAAGTACAAATAGGTTGTGATTCTTAGTTAGCATTCGAATTTCATTCGTAAAAAGTTAAAAAGTTCAGGTTTGAATTCGAATTTAACTGTTTAATTTTATATTTAGCAAGGCATTGACATACTTTTCAAAATTCCGGGCATTTTTGCGGATTTAGCTGGGTAAAAATTCCTGGGCGATATCAGATGTTTCTAACTAAAGTTGAACTTTCGCTATTCCATGAATATTAGAATATGTGAGAATGTAGCAGCATAAAAATTGACTGTCGTGTTTGCTGAAATTCTCTGTTCTATAATTTTACTCCCGTTTGTGAAATTTAAAATCAAATAACCGCAGCTTGTTAAACCAAAGTAATGAAATTCGATGATAATGCACCCATTAGGACTTCTGTTTTTGAATAACTAATCGACTGGAGTGTATTTTTTTACGGCTAATTTAAGTGCAACCCTATTTGTAGTGAATTACATTTTTGAGCCGCTCTCATTATTAACTTATTTAAAGTTAAGGATCCACTTTACGCGACGTACAATGTACCTTTAATAATCTCTGTGTCCATTTTAAGGAAACTTTTAAGATCAGAAAAAGTATAACGACTCTAAGGAGAACAAACTTTACGTAAAAAACTCATTTTAATATTTAAACATGGGGGCTCATGCGTAACGATTGGATAGGGAATAACATTGAACTTCCAACCAAACTTCGAGACTTGATATCTTCCGTAAGACGAAGACAAAACAAAGATTTTAAATATTAACATAGTCATGCATAGCAAAGGAAAAACGTCCAGAATGCTTATGGGGAACCTAACTTACAATTCCCAAAATTAAGTTATAATGCGAGTCGACGTGAGATTTTTTCGTGTGAGTATTGATAAAGAAATATTGTCTGCAGTACCGGAAGATGGATGAACTAAACGCCGCGACTTTTTAAAAGTTTTATTTCAAAGCACCAGGAACTCTTAGAATCTTTTCTTTATATTGAGTTTTATGAGTTCCTTGTGTACGCAGTTTAACGTTCTCGTTAAACGCTGTTGATATAGTAACGTAAAAATAAACTCAGTCACCGTAACTGTAAAGAAAAACAAACTCTACTTTTCCCGGATGAGTAACTTTAAAATATGAAACGCACCTTGTTCTTTCTCTTTACATCTTTTTGGGTGTTCATTCTATTGTATTTTTCTGCGTGTCAACTTGTCTTGCAAACATTTCCTTGCTGGGTTTTCCGCGTTCTTACGCGTTGTTTCTTTACATTTCTCATATATTTTACAAAAAGCTGCTTTTTTGGACTGGACAGAAATCTAAGAAAATGGTAGGCCTTCTCCATAAAGTTTTATGTTAGTTGCATATTTAATGTCAGATGAAGTATAAAACGCGTCGGTACTAATGAACTAAATTTGACAAATATTACAACGCTCGGGTTGATTTATTTTTTAGCCCAAAAAACATCTAAATTATTATTACTGTTATTATCATTATTATTTTTATCAAATTCAGGCATTATTCATGAAATACTTAAAAGATGTTTTATATTTTACTGGTTCCGTTTAGTATCTAAAATTTCCATTAAACAGTAATGGCCGTAAACGTAATTTAATTCAAAATACATGTACGTAAATATTTAAAAGGCACAATTTATATCTTTTCCATTCTGGCACTTTGGGGTTGGGTTTTGCTCCATGAAAGGTCTTTAATATTACAAATTTTACAGTTTCTACACAATACGAAACGTTAAAAGTGTCCATGACATGCTAGGAATGTTTCAGTGCGCGAATTTAATTAAAATGCGAACTTTAATAATTTAAAATCTCCCCCATCTTGTTTTTAATTCGTACAACTTTTATTGAAATAATGCCCCTAAGCAAAACGAGGAAACAAACTACTTAAACTCACATTAAACATAAGGAGGTATGCTAATCAAGGGCAACTTTTTGGAAGCCGCCCAGCGGGGAATAAGGGAAGTTGGATTTTTAACTTTTCATAAGGCTCATAAGCCAAAGCGAATGGCACGTTAAGCCCTGTGAGGTTTAGGCCAATCACTCCTTTGGGAATACGGTCCCACTATACGGTACACCATAAAATTAAACAAGGAAAATAAAAAAAATTCGAGCGAAAACGTAGAAACTGCGTGGCAATAAACTGATTCATTTATTATGCTGAATACCTAACTGAAAAACGAATTCCGTCTTTTTTCCCTTCGATAAACATTATTTCCCTTGTAAATTGCTTTGTTTTTCCGCGTATTCATTTTTTATGAAATTAAAGTATGCCCATTTATAATTTAAGGCCGGATAATTTTGCTTCATAAAACCATGCTTTAACGTCTGTGAAATAATAATTGTTTCGTAAAATTAGCTTTCTCCGACAGATGCCTTTTTTTCTGTACGGTGGAATAATTAAAATGATTGCCCCGAAATAACAATTTCTATTTGTTAATTCGCCCGCTTGGAAAAAAGTTAATATGTTACGTTTTACCCGATTTCAACGGTAGGTAAATATCAAATGTTATTTGTACAACAAAGAATTTAACAAACCATTCTTTCTGTATTTGTGGAAATTGCTTTATGTTGTGTTACTTCAATTTTAATACAGAAATCAGCTTTTATTTAATTAAAAAAAGTTTTTACAAATTGAATTTGACGTTTTTCTATGTTTATGTTGGTGATAAAATCCCGAGTGAGACATTTAAACGTCTAAACAGCGTCTATTAAGTATCGTAGTTATAATGTATGACACATAAAGCTTTTCAAACTTAAGCATAACGCGGAACTTTCGAGTGTTTATTAAAGTAATAAACAAAATTGGCATACTTCTTTAAGAACGTTGTTAAATTAAGGCTGTAAAAGTAATATACTGCAACTTCAAAATTAATATTGTAGTTTTATGGACAGTTAATTTAATTACGAAGATTTACGTTTATCTCACGTATTTATTATGCATTTAAATTATTATATATTTTACATTCGAATAAACGATTGGAAATAATTCTGCTTCGAAATCAGCACAAGCAAAGCAAATTGTATTAAACGCAAACCATTTCGATAGATTTAAGAAAGTCATTAAGGATTTAATACAGTAAAGTAAGCAATATCGTGAAAATTGATGGCTTTTGACTTTTAGAGCTTCATAAATTGGTAGAAAACCATAAAAAGCATTTTAAATGTCACATTATTAACGATTCACATACATTAATAATACCAAAAGGATTACCTAATTTTTAATGCATTTCAATAATCTTTGATATTTTTCTTTAAACTAACAAGCAAACAGTTTTTCTTTCGTGGAAGAAATTTCCAGCATTCTATTAAACTTTCTTCTTCGTCTTCGTTAGACCTGTGTAGTCCATCCTTGGACATAGGCATAGGCCTCTCCCATTTGATACCACTGATTTCGGTTCTGGGCACTTTTCATCCAATCCCGCTGTCCTCTTCAGGTCATCTGCCCATCTTATTTGTGGCCTTCCACGTGTTCGTTTCCACGACCAGGGTCTCCATTGATGCATGATAGTCTTCCAGTGTTCGTCTGTCTGTCTAGCCTTACTTAGTTCTTTCCCTTATCCAGGTGTTTCTCTTCCTATCTCCTAGTTTCACGTTTAACATAATATTTCTTTCTATTGCTCTCCGAGTTTTAATTATTTTTTCCGTGTTGGTTTTTATGAGGGTTCACGTTTGTGATCCATACCATACACCCATACATTGATTAACAACCTAGGTTGTCAGATATTGTGGGATTTTTTTGTTTTTAAGAATGTGTTTCAGTTTTCATATGTTGCCCACAATAGCCTAGTCCTTTGTTAGGTGTTATTTGCCGTCCCAGTTTACTTTTTCCAACACTTGTTCTTCCACTGTTATATTTCTTTGGTCTTCTGTATTGGTCATGATTTTAGTTTTGTTTGTGTTCAGTTTTATGCCGATTTTTTCTGACCTTTCTCCTAGTTGTTCAAGCATTGTTTGCAATTCGTCATCAGTTTGAAATCAAAATAATATCATTGGCAAATTTTGGATGGTTTAATTTTCTTCAATTTATGCCAGTTCCCACATCTTCCCATGTCAACGATTTTAAAACATCTTCCAAAGCGAGCGTAAACAGTTTCAGTGAAATAACATCTCTCGGTCTAACTCCTATTCTAATTATTGGTATTGCATTTGTATTCTCTTCCAGTTGGATTATCTTCTATTAATCTCCTGTTGCGATAATCAATTCTGCTGCTGTTTAATGCTAATGCTACAGCCCACATTTCGACTGTATCACCTAATGGTGTAGCTAAAAATGAAATAAGACTACATTTTACCTAACGACAAAAAGATTATTACAAATGTTCCAGTACTAAAAACATTTACAACAGGGAGCAAGAATTGCGACTAATCATAAAATAGAACAATTCAAAATTATAAATAAAACAAAAATGTCGATTAACCCGTACTTATAGTAAATGAAAGAGGAAATGCATACCGAGACATACTAGAACAAGAAATAGGAAAACAATCGGAGTTAGAAGGAAGAGACACTGTAAACAAAATAATAACAAAGGCTATGTTGACAACCGGAAAAAAAGTGGGTAAAACACAAAATTGAAAGATGAAAGAATTAGTGATGACACTACAAAAATCTGCTTTAGTACCCCCTTTTCCTCCAAACGAAGCCCTTTAAGAAATTGAGCGAAACTTTGAGTTTTTCTTTCTCAACAATGACACGGTCCAACCTGGACCTTCTTTTGATATTTTGTTGTTATAGGTAATTCATGAGTTTTTCGCTACTTTCGTTTCTGCTACCGTAACCCTAGTTACCAATTTTATCTTCTTCTCGTTTCTTGTCTATTTTTTTGAGTTGAAATCACCTATAATTATAGTAGTCTAGTGTCTAGCGGTATCGCTTTCTAGGTCTCTTGTTATATTTATATCTTCATAAAAAAGATCTACAATTTCTTCTTAGTAGGTTGTTGTTGGGACATACATCTGTTTAATTTTATTTGCATTTTTTATTGATTTGTAACAATAAATATATCACTCTATTTGAGATGCTTCTATACTCAATAATATACTTACGGTGGTATTCACTAAAAATTCTGTATCGCCATATGCGTTGTCATCACTTCCTTTGCAGTATATAGATGTTGCCAGAATGTAACATTAGTTAGTGTTCTCCTTTCTTTTTTATTTCAGATATGCCTAGGATGTCCCATTTGATTTCTTTCAATTCTTCTTCTAGTTTGTGGACTTTTTCATCTTGTGACATTGATTGGATGTTGTACAGTATTTTTCATCTAGCATTTGGGTTGTGACGTCAAAAACGCCCAAAAACTGTATGGATAGACACGCGTTCGGGCGCAGTAGGTAATGAAAACCTAGTTTAGAAAGAGATGAAGTATAGTTGGATTGCGAATTTATAAACAACGCGTTGACGTCACAACCCAAATCCTAGGTGAAAGATACTGTAGGTTTCCACATACAGTTCTGTATATTTGTGTTGTATATTACTTATGTTGTAAGTTTTCTTCATTTTTAGGAATTGAGTTTTTGCCTCCCCCAGAATTCATGAGGGTGGCCATTATTTTGGTGTGGGATTCTGGATATCTTGTCCTACCCACCTGGGGTAATTTTGTTTTAGGACTCGACATTTCATATAATCATATAGTCTTTTGTTGGGAAGGATTCGCTATGAGCCACCACCTCAGCCGTACGTCTTGGTGACTTAGCGGTGGTCTAACTAACTAAGACCAGGCATGCCCATAATTTCGACGTAACCCCAAATTCAGCCATGTTTTGGTTACCTAACCCTCGTCGGCTGTGCCAGCTGACTACTACGTAGGTTCCCTTTTTTGTTGCTTGTTGGTCCGCGGGAGGTATTTTATTTCCCTCCTACTCGGAGCTTTCCCCAATCCGCCTCATGAGGACACGACCTCTAGGGGTTACAAACTCCTCTGGACTATTGAACTATAAATATTTAATTAAGTCATAATTAGTTATAACTTATAAGTTATAACAAACATAAAGCGATGCTAAAAATTAAGAAAAAAAATTATATATGCATAATCCTGTCCTCTTCTACCTTTTAGTGTAGAGGGTCGTTTTATCCCATTTCCCATAGTCTTTTAACTTGTTTGCCTCAGGCGCTCCAAATGACCGAACCATCGCAAGTGGCTTTTCGTAATGATTGTTTGGAGTGCTTCCACTTTTAACCTCACCCTTATGTCTTAATTTCATAGCATGTCTTATCTTGTAACCCCTAATATTCTTCTGAGTATCCTCATTTCGCAGGCTTGGAGTTTACTTTTCAATCTAGATGTAAGAACCCACGATTCACAACCGTAACTCAATATTGGCACGAATTTAATAATTAATAATAAATCTCAGGTATTTAAAGTTATTTGTTTGTGTAACAGTCGCCGAATCTATCTTTACTATTGTATGATTTTTCTCTGCTAATTCTCATTACTTCTGTCTTATCAATATTTATAGTTAACCCAGCTTTCTCTAGTTCTTTTTTTCAGACATTTAGATGGCCTTGTAGGCCGTCGGCAACTAATACCAAATCATCTGCGTACATAAACTCGCTTGTTGTCACTGATTCTAACTTCCTTACTTCTACTCTGAATCTTCTTATTTTTGTGTGGCATTTGTTTGCTACCTTGTCTATCAATAAAACAAATAGTAATGGACTTAATGATCCTCCTTGTCGCACTCCTTTGTGGGTCTCAAATTCTCTCGAACTTTTATTATCACATCGCACGTAATTTCGTGTTATTTCATATATGCTTCTCACTGCTTCAATCATAAGTATGTTCATCTATATCTATATTACGTTGTTTCGGTACTTCCCAGATGCGTTCTCTTGGTGCACTATCAAAGCCCTTTTGTAAATGTATGAAACATAAGCAGAGCTTACCGTTATACTGCAAAACCTTTTCACTCATAGTTCTTAAACTGAATATTAAATCGTGTGTCCCTCGACCTGGCCTAAAGCCACATTGGCTGTAAGAGAGTTTGTTCTCAGTCTTTTTTCTAATATTTTTTCATAAACTTTTCGGCCTTCTCTATAAAGGGACCCAGGTGCAAGAAACTATTTGGGGCCCTAACATTTTTTTTAAAGGTAAAAATAAGAGTACCTATTAAAGAAAGAACGTATATTGTGTCATTCCTCAATAATTGTCGCAGACTGCTATATCCCTTTTAAGAGTGGGTATTATTATTGCTACCTGCCAATCGAATGGTATTCTTCTTTCTTCCCACACTCAGCTGATGATACGGTGTAAAAATCATTACTCCTGCTTCTCCCATATGTTTTAGGTACTCAAGCTTTATACCGTCATGTTCCTCCGCCTTCCCAAATTTTATAGACTTAATTGCATCGCTTACTTCTTCTATCCCTATGATCTGTTGATCTGTTCACTCTTTATTGACTTTTTAACAGTCCAGTCTCTCTACTCTTGGAAAAAAATTAAAAATAAGCAGAAACAAGTCCTGTAAAATTTTTAGATACTCTTAATAATCTACATTCCTCGAAATATGAATAAAATTGAATATCCAAACACATCAAACTGTTAATCCCTTTTAAGCATTTAAAAAATTAGTTTTCTTGGAAATACTAAGATAATCACAATTTTGGTAAACAATTGTATGTCCGGAAAAAACATAAAACGTATCGCTTGTAAGTATATTAAAATCGATCTTGATTGATACGTACACTGTTGAATAAACTTTCAAGCCGTAATGCTAGTTGTGTAATTGAATACAAAACAAAGAAAGAAGCGGAAATAACGGATATTGTCCGATATGTAAAGTAGAATTAATCATCGAGTCAATTACTATACCTTACCACTGGCGTAACTTTTAATAATAAAAAAATTGTTTAAAGATGATTCCGAATATGTTCTTGCATTAAAGTGTGCGTAAAATACTTGTCTATGATGATTAAACCTATCTTTGATGTTTGTTTATTCTGTAAATAAGTTGTTTAGTTTTTGATGAAAAATTCTTAAAATACAAACAAATATTAATATTGACGCTGTTCGGGATTTTTATAAGTCGGTATCTTCAATTATAACTTTAAAGTACCTACATATTAATTTACAAACTTTAAAAATTATTGTGCTTTTTTATTACCTATGAATTATTTCTTTAAGGAGTAAACAGGCTGGGATGCAAAGCAGCTGTTTAATAAAATTATGAAGTATTAACCAGAATTACTTATTTTTGCTCGCAGAATTTCATTTTTTAATTGAAATGCCAGTCTTGTTTCCTTTGTAAATTAAATTTTGGACGTCTAAAAAAACTCTTTTAAAATATCTTTTGAAAAACTACAAACTACAAAAGCAAAAAGCCAATATCAACTAATTTGATGCACAGATTTACTTAATCTATTTCGACAATTTTATTTTACTCTTTTTAAGAGTCGGAGCTCTTGTTATAGTTATACCCATATCTTTCTTTAAGCTGATCAGAATTTCAAGTCATGGTTTTCTTTTAATTGCTTTTATAAAGAGAGGAACTGTTTATTTCACTTTGCACTATCGAAAAATTCACCCTTAAGAGGGCTCATTTGTAAATTGTTTTTAATTAAGTCCTTGGAGAAAACGTTGTGCAGACAGAAAAAATTACAAAATTCATTAAGTTGCGTTCAGTTATTTATTTTTTTCACAACAAGGTCGCAGTATATACAACTTTTTAATAAATCTCACCCAGCTGTTGTTATTTAGTAAAACCTGTTATCTAAAGCCAAACCCACCTTCTTTAAATCTCTGGGCTTCCGCCTTTCTTGAACTAGTTTTACTAGATTTCACTATAAAAAGTTACTACATATTCAGTCAATTGGAATTCCAATTTCATATATCATCACAAGCAGATTACCTTGGGAATTTGTTATACTTTTTAGCTCCATATAGCACTTACTAGTTGTATTTATAATAGTCCAGTCAATAAAGGGATTGTAGAATGCATGGAGGGTGTCACAATTTTTGACTTCAGGGCTTTTTGTTTGGAGTCGTTAGGAGGTAAACATACTAAAAGTCCCCGGACATAGGTGGTGAGCGGAGTGCAGGGGGGGACTGAGAAGGTCTCTTTTTTTGTTTTTTTGCTTATATCTAGAAGATGGTGCATCTTAGCAAAAAAGTCATTATATACAAAATCAAAGCTGATAAAATTTCCTACATTTTTCCTTTTTTAAGTTTTTTTTCTATCTCCAGCCGTTTATGAGAAATCCGCTATCAAAAATCGTTAATATTCGCAAGAAAATATTTTGCCTCCCGTTTTTCGTTAAACTTTTCTCTCTAGCACCTCATCTCTTCGGTTTACAGAAAAATTCCCACAAAAGAAGTTGTACAGGATTAAATTTCCTTCAAAATGGTATATACTTTTTATATTTTTTTTTTCGAAAATTAGCGATTTTTGATAGCGCATATCGCATAAACGGTTGGAGATATAAAAAAACTTTACGAACCAAAAATGTGGGAAATTTTGACACCTTTGATTTTGTATATAATAACTTTTTCGCTAAGACGCACCTTATTCAAGATACAAGCAAAAAACCTAAAAAAGGGATCTTCTCGGTCCCCCCCTGCTCCCCGCTCACCTCCTATGTCCGGGGACTTTTAGTATATTTACCTCCTAACGACTCCAAACAAAGCCCTGAAGTCAAAAATTGTGACACCCCCCATGCATTCTACACCCCCATATTGAGCGTTCGTTGACTGGACTATAAATAAAACCACAGACTTCAGATTAATTTCATTTATTTAATCTCAAAAATATTACATTTTCATTTTACGATTTTAGTATCGCACCAAAGAAATTTCCTTAAAAGTATTATAAATTTGTCATATAAATGAAACTCAAAGTGATTTTTATTTCAGCCTTGACCGCGAGCAGCCTTTCACCTTCCAAATTGGAGTAGGACAAGTAATAAAGGGTTGGGATCAAGGTCTTTTAGACATGTGCGTTGGTGAAAAACGTAAACTTACAATCCCACCATCACTCGGATATGGAGACCGTGGAGCTGGAAATGTAATTCCAGGCGGTGCCACCCTTTTATTCGACGTTGAACTCATAAACACTGGAGATTCCCCACCGACCACTAACGTATTCAAAGAAATCGATGCCGATAAAGATAACATGCTCAGCAGGGAGGAAGTAAGATTTATTTTAATTTTTAAATGAATTAAGTGGGCAAGCTGGGTAGCCAGCCAGACAACTCAGGTTCGATTCCAATTAGAGTTAGGTTGATTCTGCCTATTATTAAAACAAAAAATTAACGACTAAAAAATATAATTTAACTGTCGACTTTTGTTTTAGGTAAGCGAGTATTTGAAAAAGCAAATGATCGCAGCCGATGGAGAAAATCAAAGTGATGACGTTAAAAATATGTTGGCCGATCATGATAAATTAGTGGAGGAAATCTTCCAGCACGAAGATAAAGATAAAAACGGTTTCATTTCCCATGGGGAATTCTCAGGTCCTAAACATGACGAACTTTAACATATACAGCGATTATACAAATGACTGATCCTGGTTTAAAATGCAAACTGATTTTTTTCCTTTAATATCTTACTGCAAACGATTGTTAATTAAGTAACTGGCATTAATATATACCGTCAGCGTGCATTTTAAACTAGACCTTCGAAGTAAGTGCAGTTTTTTACTGTTTTATAAAGGTGAATGTTTTTATTATGAATGTTTAAATCAGGATTTAGCTATAAGATGTTAAGTTACAGCTAGGTTGTGAACATATCTTACAAAAATCAGTCATCTTTTTTTATTTAGTTTTATAAGGACTTTTTTTGAAGGATTTATGTTTTAGTCATTCCCTATTGCCTCACAATTATTATATAATGTTCCATTTATTACTATTTTTGTACAAGCCCATACACAAATAATTTTATGTTGCATGTTATGGCATCATGTGCAGTTAATTTAATAGTATTGTTATTAAGAAATGAATTATAACCGTTGATAATAAATGTTTTTGATAGACCTCTAGTTTAATGGGAAATAAAACGAATTTATAACAAATTCTTTAATAATATACACGTACATGTATACATTTTTCTTTTAGATACCTACTTATACTGTACTATAAATTTAAACAAAACAAATACAAAAGTTCTTAAAGACAGAAGAAGGAAAACGCAAGGTACCTATGTAAAAGTGTTTTTAATCGCCATAGATGAAAAATCAAGCTTCAGATTATTATAGCTCTCAGACTAGTGACCTTTAAAAAGTCTGAATTCGATAAAAAAATTAATCTATTCCTAATTAATAAATAATTTTAATTCCACTAACACATCATTCTTGATTATCTAAAAACCTCACATTGTAAGTATTATTTACTCGAAATTAACAACTAAACGAATAATTCAACAGAAAAATTAAAAAGTTATTTATCACATAATAAAATCAGTGTATAAGTTTACATCTTAAAGATGCACAATTAAACAAAAAGATAAAAAAATACAAAGTAACTTCAAAATTAAACTAATTAAAATATGCAGTGATCGAGAGTATTAGTAACTTTTTATATAGGCTGACAAATGCTTTTTCTCTTCTTCGGACAAACCATTCTTCAGGGTTCTTCTCACTGAAAATATAAACCAACCGTTAATTACTTTAGTTATTTGAAATTATGTACACCAACAATAATGAATACATGCTTAGACCAACAACCAGACGGAAATAAGTAAAGTGAACAAGGGTGTGGGGACAAAAAATTGGCACAAAGTTTTTAAGCGGCTAGCTATGCTTTTGTGAGTGTCAACATAAAAGTCATGGATAACTTGAACCAAACTCAACGCAGTGAACTGATTGCCGAATTCTATAAACAGCACCGTAAGTTTAAAAAATCTTATACTGTAACATAGCGGTTGATAGAAAAGAAGGTTCTGGAAGACCAGTAAGGAAAATGACTTCCAAGAAGAAGGTAGGTATGCTCATGGTAAAGTTCGGGTGAATTAACTTCCGGGTTGCTTCTGATATTTTTTTATCTGTTTTATTACTGTGTTGTTTATATGCTTCTTTTGTTGTGCTTTTTATGAGCTCTTTTTGTACATTCTTTGCACCCCTTCCTTCCTAAGAATTTCGATGCCAACTTTTTCACATTCTGCAACGAAAGATCGTTATTTCATGTCACTTTCCCATAATTATGACATCTTTCCCATTTTGGATTTATCCTTACTGTGGAGCAAACTATTCAATGATCGGAACTGAATTCTAGCTGGCTAATAACTTCTGTGTTCTTAATTAATTTTACTAAGAATAAAGTCTATTTCTGTACTCACCATATGAAGATACCTATGCCCATCTTCTCCCTGCTCGTCTTTTGAAAAAGTTATTAGTAATATAATATAGTTTATGTTTAGTAGCAAAACTTATTGGCATCCTTCGTCTCTCATTTCTATCCAGTTATTTTTCCATCTTCTCCTTTTCTCCCACTTTGCTGTTAAAATCTCCAATTACAAGTAAGTATTTAGCCTTGTTTTTTTCTTGATCTACTTATGGCTGTTTCTAGAGCTTTGTAAAATTGGTCGACGTCCTCACTGGCTACCGAAGTGGGTGCATACACTCGAATTATTGACTATTCTGCTGAAATAATCATGAAATTCTTCTATTCGTTCTCTTAATGTGTTCTTGGTCCAAAATCTTACTCCACCATGACCCTTATTTCCTTTGTATAATACAGAATACGACTAGATTTTCTTTGTTCCAAGTTCCAACATATTTTTTCCATTGCCTGTTCTATTTCTGTTAATCTTTATTTATTTACTAGAGTTTTTACATTCATTGTAGGTACTTCTTTTTAAATCAGCACTATGTTTTGCCTTACTTTTAATTTGTTTTTGCTTTTGGGGAGAATTTTGGTCTCCCATTCCCCTGTCGACCACATTTCTGGGGAGTGTTATATTAATGTTTGTTATACCACCTTCATTTTCCATGTCCCTTGCGTGCGTCGTCTTATTGTTACGATCCTCTTGTACCTTTGATTGCTATTTGTTTGAGTATGTTGGGGTCATCATTGTTTGAACCCAAACCTTTGTCCCTTTACCTTTTTTTTGGGTTCATCAAGCTTCTCATTTGCATTTGACTTCTTCGCTGGTCTCTCAGCCGGGTTACTATCATTTGATCTGATTCTCTTTTTTGGGTCTGTTTTATTTTTCCCTTCCTCATTAACTTGAGTTTTCCTCAGATTCGCCTTCTAAATTCTCATTTGTGTTTTCCTTTCTTCTATTAGTAGCTTATTGTATTTAGTGCAGCATATTTTCCTTCTTTCCGAAGAACAGAACACACACAAGAAAAATAGCAAAAGAAATGTCATCTGGCCATCAATGAATTTCAAACTTGAAAGTCGAGAAAACTATACAAAGACTAAGGCTAAAAACACACTAGGCGGTTATCGCCGAGTCAGCCGCCGAATCGGCCACCGCCTCGACAGATGCTGAAATGTAACTAAATGGAGCTGTTCACACTACAACACGCGGCATCCACGACCGCGCGTACCCTCGTTCGTCTGATGAACCGAAGCGTGTTTATTGCTTCGAGCGGTGCATGTTTCTTTAGTTTTAAATGGATCTGTTCACACGTACGCATTTTTCTAGCGGTTTTGTGCATTGCATTGAAGCCAAATTTCACGTTCCTCAACTGGTTAAACCGCTTCGTGTGTGTTGTAACAGGCGGTGGCCGACTCGGCGAAAACCACCTAGTGTGTTTTTACCCTAAGAAAGGACGTTGTGAACATAGCTATGGAATATTAAGAGAAATTGAACAGAAGTGACAGCAGACATTTAACAGAGCAGCAGGGAGATGACGTCATTCAGGAAGTTAACGAATACGAGGACATAAACGAAGAAGAATTTCAAAAAGCGATTCGTCGGCTAGAAACAAACTGCTTCAGGTCCATATTAAGGGTGCACCACCGATAATGCAGGAAATAATAAAGAGTGTTATTTAACAAAATTCTTAAAGCTCGTGGAAAGAATCAAGTATCACACTACTTTTCAAGAAGGGAAAGAAATATTTAATTGAAAACTATCACCCGATCAGTCTAATACCAACCCTGTGCAAACTTTTTACTGCAATAATTAAAACGCTAGAGAAAAACTAATCAGTTGAGCAAGTGGGTTTTAGAAAAGGCTACTCAACAATGAAACACACTCGAACGATAAACCAGCTAACAGAAAAACATAACGAATTCAACAAACTTCCGCTTTACCTTTACTTTCCTTAGAAGAACAAGGAATTCCAACAAGGTACTGGCCGGCCGCTGTTAGTTGGCGAGCACCGGTGCATACTGAATGTTTACTTTGTGCGATTTCAAGAGTGCACCTTAACATTGAAAGTAATGCAGCGGCATAGGCGATTTATGAGTGCGCAATTGCAACCAATTTTTAAGTACCTAGTATTTGGTTAATGACTGTTTGTGCTAACTGTCTAAATTTATTAAAAATGCCAGTCACAAAATTATTCATTATGCTTTATTATTGGGTACTAATTACATATTGAAGACAATCTGCAAAGATTACTGCACAAGCTTAGTCAAACTGGAAAAATGTATAACATGGAAATATCAAAATCCAAAAATAAAGCAATGGTCATATCCAAAGATCCCATAAGGTGTAAGTTAGAACACGAAGGAACAATAATAGAGCAGGATATGACTTTCGACTATCTAGGAATTGAAGTGTCAAGTGCCAGAAATTGAATAAAGGAGGCAAGGAAACAAGCGAGAAAGGCCGCGCAAATAGCAGGCTGCCTAAATCTGGCATAACAAACATGCGTGTAGAAAGCAAAGCGCAAATATATAAGTCAATGGTTCGTCCAATTTTAAACTATGCTAACGAAACGCGTGCACAGACCAAAGCAACAAAACAAAAAATGAGGACAACAGAGATGAAAGTTTTAAGATCAATAGTAGGTGTAACACTGCGAGACAGACAAAGAAGCATGGAGGTAAGAAGAACATGTAAAGTAGAAGACATAGTGAAATGGATGAAGGTTAGGAAGAAGGAGTGGAACAACCACGTGGAATGAATGGGAGCAGAGAGATTAGCAAAAATATGCAAAACAAATATACTAACTGGGAGAAGACCCCCAGGACGGCTACCGAGAAGATGGATAGAAAGCCGGATCTCTTCGTCGGTGGAATAACAAGCCAGACAAACAGGGAGTCGTCCCTAGTCAAAGGAAGAAGAAGAAGACATATTGGTATTTGTACCTCATCGCACTAAGAACAGTGACGCCAATGGTTAAGCGAGCTGATATCACAGTTCGACAGCTACAGCACATCTTAAGTTCTCACCAACTTACAGCGGCCTGATTGTACATCCATCTTATTAAAGAACTATACAAAAATAACACAGCAAGATAGAAATGGAGAGAGGACAGTTTTAAGATTCAAAAGCGAGTTAGACACGGCGAACCTATTTCTGTAAATTTGTTCAATGCTAGAAAGCTGAAGTGGGAGAACAGGGGCATAAAAAGGAAGACTGAACAACCTTAGGTGATGTGGAACTATAGAACGGAACTAACAAAAATTATTTCTGAATTAGGTGATGAGAGTAGTAAAGTAAGACTGAATATAAATTTTAAGAAAACAAATCTGCTATCGAACAAAGCTTTAAGTTGATGAACAAATAGGGAATCAAACAGTAAAATATACAGACCTGAGGCAGTTGATATCGTTTTCAAACTGTTAAAACTGTTAAAAAATATTTTTAAAAGTGACATTCCTTTAAAACTGAAAAGGAAGGTGCACAATCCTGGTCCTTAAACAAACAGTTAAGAGCGAAATTACGCATTACCCAAACAAGAATGGAAAGTTCCATACTGAATATAAAACCAGCCGATAGGATTCGAATCACAGAAATAAGAAAGGACAGGAATAGAAGATCTGTTTGCCAAATGCAGAAAACTGAAGTGGAACTGGACAGGCCATATCGGTAGACTGACTGAGAACAGATGGACAAGCATGATAACAAGATGGGTTCCGGGGGATGCCATCAGAAAAAGAGGTCGGCCACCTGCACGATGGATGGACGAAGTCGACGAAGGTGCAGGATCTACATGGTGGGAAAAAACTGCCGATAAGAAAAAATGGAAACACCCAACAATGGATTAATTAGACTTATTACTTATTAATAATAATAATAATAACATTCTAAAAGAGCATAATGTGCCACTTGTTACGAGAGAATCAGCTCTAAAATATTCACAAATACAGTTGCAAGAACAAAGACGTAAACTAAGAAAATGAATTTTTACCATCAAATGGTCGTGATGTTATCATAGATTACGAATTATTTTTCACACTTGATGGAAGTGAAACCGCTAATAACAAACATTTACTTACTTACTTAAGTGGCGATATAACCCTGAGTTACTACCGTAAAAAGGTAAAGAAGTGGATGATTGTGAAGTGGTTTACAAAACCAAAAGACATACAAAATTTGAACGGAAGTTGGAAGGTGGATTGCAATTTCCTCCAAAAGCCATTCCCAAGCTTATATTTGTCCATCTGGAAATTCTGTGAATGCCGAAACGTATAAAAAATACTGTGTAAGATCAAGACTAAACGAATTCATCGACCAAAACATATTTTGGCTAGACATAGCAACTTCACACTATGCTGCCCGTTTTATTACTGCTTTTGAGGGGGTGCAAATTCCATTTATTACAAAGTCGAGAAATGTTCCCAATGTAGCTCAACTGCGTCCAATTGAATGCTTTTGGAGGAATCTAAAAACAGATGTATACAGTAATGGCTGGGAGGCTACAACTTTGGACGAATTGAAACAAAGAATTTACCAATATTACGGTAAATGTCAGATTCAACATTTGTTAATTTAATATGCCGTGTAAAAACAAAAATTCGGCAAGCTAGTCATTGTGGTGCCGATTCTGTTATTTAAAAGTATATCCTTTCACTTCTATATTACAAATTATATAATAATTGTTTCACAATAAACTTATTTATTGTTAACATTTGTGCCCATTTTTTGTCCACACACCCTTATATGCCTGAGCATTGAAGTAGATGAATTTCTGCAGCTTACGATTGATTTACAATTTGTTTACTAAGCTAGGCTAGACCGAAGTATACTTGGTCCTATATCGTTTCCAATAAAAGCATATGGCAAGCTAGATATAATCGTTGCACTAATACTTTGAATTGTCCTAACATAGTTATTGTTCAACTGCCTAAACTCGTCCGCTTTGACTTTAAACTATCGAAGCATATGGTGGTTTCGTAAAAAGCTTCTGGACAAGTTTTAAAATTATCCAACAAACTGTTAATAAGCAAGAATAAAACAGCTAAAACATGCAACATTCTTTTTAACTACAGAAAAACAAGTCACTATTAACTATTACTATCACAAATCACATTCATTCATTTGCAAAACGTACCAACACTATGCAGATCATGGAGAGTCTCTGCTACCAAATGGATTATTTTCTCTCGTACGTGAGCGCTTTACTAAACAATTATCAGGTTAGAAAGAATAAACTTAAAAATACTTAAAACTTAGAAAGGATTAGATTCGTTTAGTGGAATCAAGAGAGTATATTTAAGTAGATGAAGAATCTTGTTATTTTATATGTAAACCATAGAACCCCGCTATAAATATTCCAGAAAACATACCACACTTAGTTACACTACTTTTTTAAAAGCGCAATAAGGACTGTTATATTTTAAATTCAAACACGAGGGTTTCATATTTCATTATTTTAATTTGTAAACTGAAAGATTTATGTGAAGGAAAAAATACCAAAAAGCTGAGTGTTTTCAAAGTTTATACAAAATTTTTATTAATTAAACATTATAATAATATAACATTAGTTCGGTGAAACGAAACCGTACTTACATGACTTTCTATCAGCATGTCTTGTACGTTTCCGTTCTCTCGGAGCAGTCCTTGTAGGTCCTTTGGTGGCAGTTTTAACCAAACTTTCTAAAATTTCATCATCGCCATCCGTCAAGTTACCATTAGCTTGACTTAAAAACGACCTATTGGTATCTCTGCTTCGACGACGCCAAGGAAGAGTACCTTGTAAACTTTCAACGTCGGACATATCACTACCTAACAGTTGTCGAAGCTCGGCGTCTGCTCGATCTTCCTTTGTACGGAATTTACCAATCTAAACACAAATAAATTACTCTGTTATTTTAGTTTTATTAGTGGAATTAATTCAAATACCTCAGTAATCATTTTCCCTCTTGTTTTGTTTCTTTCCCTATGATTTGCTTTCTTTTCTAATTGTTGAAGAACCCTCTCTCTTGTTGTTCGGTATTCTAAAGAGAATTCTGATACTATTCTACTAAATTCATTTGGTTTTGTGTCTGCAATTTGATGCAGTGGAATTCCTAACCATAGAAGAAATCTATGAAACCTGAAATAAAAGATACTTATGTCTTTTAAGAAATTCCTGATTTGGCTAGAATTTAGTATTAATTAATCCAAGTTAATTTAAGTGATTCTTCTTACCTATTCATAACTCTTCTATGAATAATTCCTAATAAAATAATTCGTTCAGCACAGTCAGCCAAAAAGTCGGACATTTTGATTTTCATCATAGTCGAACCATCATGTTTTGCTATAAGTTTAAGATGATCCCACGATGCTTTACAATCAGCCTCTAATCTCTGTATATTTAATGCTAATTCATCAAAATCTATTTTTGATGCTCTTGTTATGGCACCAATCTGAAAAATAGTTTGAAGATTAGTTCCTGCTGTAAAAATTATGTATGTCAATTTTTACCTCTGAATATAAATCCGTAGCATCAGGAAACTTTTCCATCACGATGTGACACAAATGATGCAACAAAGAATGTTTATGTACAGTGTCTTTGACTTCAGGAACTTTGGCAAGATATTCAATTTGAAATCCTTTAACTTCAGCACCGTTCAGAAATATCCCGATGGATAAAAGCGTTCCTAAAATTCCCCTGAAAGTTTTATTCACTTTCAGTACTTCGAATCCTTGCTTAAGATCCATGAGTGGTTCGGCAATTTCCCTTTCGGAATTTTCAAAATCTAACTTAAACGCCCATAGATTTAATCTAGCGGGTAATTCAGAGATCGAAGCAAGAGTTAAGAGAAATTGTTCGGCACTTCCAAGTGGTAAATCTGGACTTGCAGCTTGTGCATCTTGAATTTTCGTCCTTTCTTCCTCTGTTGGAAGCATCGTCAGCAACTTTTCGATACCTTCACGATTCATTATTGTCGCATCCATTTTTAATATGGCAGTCTTTATTGAACGTGGCGGAGGTAATTTAGTCATTCCTATATTTATAGCGTTCGATCTCTTCGGATCCAGGACGATTATTTCTTTGTTCTTGTTTAACTCTTGCTGTTTCTGTTATTAAAAATAAAATCGATTTATTAACCGAATTAAACGTCAAAGTTAGAATGTTGTTAAGGTAGGCTAACAATGGGAATTAAAGGTAATTCGAGTTGCTAAAATTTATCATGCTTACATGCTTCTACGAATGACGGTTTGTACTTATTTCATGTGCAATAAATATACATAGATATACATATACAAAAGCAATCACAGTCGAGAATATTTCTAACATTTACTAAGTTTCACTAAAATGAATGAAGAAGAAATGAGCAAGTTGAACCTTTACAACCTTGTGATACTACAATACATAGGGTGTACAAAAAGTGGTAGTGGATAAAAAAGAAAGATCGTGCAAAAATGTATAACAACTTATCCCACCACCGAGAAACTTGTGGACTCACCTCCTGTGTGTAGCACATGCCATGTGCGGATCACCAAAGAAAAATGGAAAAAATCAATTATTTAAATTAATAAGCATTTAGAGAACAACAAACATAAAACAATTATATTTAGTTTAGTGTAACTTCCACCTTAGACATAACAACTGATAGACAGAAGTAAAATTATTACGGTCTACGAAATTTACATAATAACATTGTAATGTGGGAAATTCATTTCTTGTAAAAACCAATATTATTTAAATTTACTGGTAATAAAATAAATTTTTAAATACATTTAATTTTCATGATTACCTATATTTAATTTTTAAAAATACATTGCACAGGTGGTAATTTTATGAATAAATGGAAAAACACCTAGCAATGCAATAGGTATATAAATAATTTTGCTTTTATTTAAGTATTAATGGAAATTTTCTGCATTGAATAATTTTTAATGAATTCCCACATAAAAAGATAATTACACAACACCACAACGATTGTATTAAAACACAAAAGAAAAAGCTGCCCTTTTAAGAAATATGAAAAACCGGTAATTTCGATAGAGTGCAAAATAAATACTTAAAAAAGATCCAAAAATCATGCAAAAAGCGGAAATGCTTACCTTAGTTATTAAGTCTTTAGCTCGTGATTCAAATAAATGTTCTAACTTTTGAGTATCGACAGTTACAGGTGTGAGTTCATCCCATATCAAACCAGTCTTTAGTTTCACGGCTGTAATTGGATCATCTCGAACTTCCTTCCAAAAAAGCTTTACGGTTTTCTTATTCTTCTTTATGGGTATTTTACTCTCAGTCGGTTTAGATAATCTTTGTAAATTAACACCAAACATAGGTGGGTTTGGAACAGGAGGAGGAATCCTGTTGTTATTTAAAGGAGGCGGTGGAGGTGCTAACATGATTCCCATTAATGGAGGAGGTGGTGGTGGTATACCATTGGTAGCAGCAGCAGGAGCTAAAACATCCGTTTCATCGTCGCTTCCCAAATCCGTAAAATCTAAATCGCATAAATTAAGGGGTCGATTAAGGGAATTAACGAGTTCTTCCCATCGTAATTCGTTTTCAGACTTTTTAATTTCAACCTTTGGAATATTCTCTGAAGTGGGACTTTTAACCACGTCAGCCTTTGATTTGGATTTGGCAAGCCCTTCTTTGGCTTTCGAAATTAACCCGGACATATCGCCGATTCTGTTTATTTTATTTTCTTCCGAAGGACTGTGAACAGCATTTTGATTGGCTAATTTTTGGGTTAAATCCTTCACCGTATTTTCCCTTTTCAGTTGTAATAACATCCTTCGGTCGTTTTCGTTCGCATCTTCTACGTTCTCTTGATTTTGTTCATCAACGGTTTTGCCACCATACATCATTGATAAAATCCAAGGTTGTTTGGTGAGGCTGTTCTCTTCGGAGTCCAATTTGTTGACGGCATTCATTAAAGGTGTTAAATCTTTACGGCTGGATGTTCTGTTCAACACATTTCCATTTGTTAGTCTTTGCTGCAGTCCATTCGTGTAATTTCCTAAAATAAGTTAACACCTTTTTATTACTTCTGGAAGATAATATAAATAAAAACAATCTCAAAGAATAAACCGGTCAAAAATGCTCTAAAATTTTAGCCAAAGAGCAACACCCACCGTTATTCTTCTCATTATTTTCTTCAGTTGGAGTGGAAGGTTCCCGGAAAAGTGCAGCACTTTCCTGTTGCTCCCTCATGAAACTGCGTTGCCTTTCAGCTCGTTCCCGCCGTCTTCTTAAAGCTGGCGTGACTCCGGCTTCGCTTGCTAAGCAGGGCAAAAAGTTAGAAAAGCTCAAGCACAACACATTAACACGTATTAACGAAAACAGCAAACTCAGATGAACAAAACCCAACTAACCTTTGTTGTTTTCCTTGTAACTACCATTAAGCTGAACATCGTTAGGTCCTGCGGACGACTGAGAGCTTGAAGATTCATTTCCTTCAGCGTTCGCCTGAAGATCTAAGCTTTTCCTCGCGCCTAACGACGAATGCAAAGGAGTCGTACCTGTTGAATGTCTTCGACTCTTGCGACGTTCTGAGGAAGCAACCACCGATTTTCTGCTCCTCAAAGTTTTCCTAACGCTTTCATCTAAATGACGCAAAGGTATACCCTTTTCTTCGGCGTCTTCGTATTGTAAAACCGCCTCGTAAATTTGGAACTGTTGCAGAAGATCAAGGTCAGTTCCAGGTTTCGACATGTATCTTTGGATTATTCCTTCTATGCCTTGTTCCTCCAAAGCGTCAGTCTGATCGTAATAAGTATCCTGATCGGGTATTCCGTTAAAGCACTTATTTATCAGCGTCATCGCGTAAATCAGCAGCTCCGTATCTGCCGAATCGAAATCTTTTAACAATTTCATAACGTTATACCAAGGCAGTAAACCTTGTGAGCAATCAACATTATGGACGGCCTTTATGAGTAGAAGACAATTCGAATCGATATACTCCACGAAAACTAATAACAATTTCAACGCCGTTTTCACCACCAAACGAAACTTTGAAGATATCAAACTGTACAACCACTGGACGGTTTCGTTGTGTTGTATAACACCATTCATACCGTCCACGTAAAGCATGACTTGACCCAAAGCTCTTAGGATGTAATTTTGGTAATTCTGATCGGCCTCCGAGCCCACTTTGATTAAACATGCTAATCCGTCGTTTTGGACGAACTCATGCACCAGGTCTTTATCTTCTTGAAAGATTTGTTTCAGGGAAAACAGGGCACGACGTAGTTCTCTACCTTCCGATGTTAGAAGTTTTTCTAAAAAGGAAAGAAAAATGTAATGCTATTATGGTTTAACAATTTTTATTGCGATTAAACACGTGTTTTCAGGCTTATTAAATATTCATTCAGGGTTTGACATATGAAATTTAAATTAGGATCGTAATCTGGAGTTAAATTAGTTAGAGAACTCTGTTGGTGAATACTTTAGAAAATGGGTAATTAGTTTTCACGTTTTTTATATAATATAATTTTAATTTATTAACGAAAATGAAGGAGCGCTTTTATTTGAATAAGTCGGCCCAACATTGACAAATTTGAGAGTAGCGCTTATACGTATGTAAGAACAAACAAAAAATAATAACTTTAACGCCAGCAAAAAAAGCGTCACGAACGAGGAATTAGATGATGTAAAGAATTATAGCACACGCAGGAAAGCAAATATTATAATTACGAAAGTACATCCTGTGATTAATAACAGTACACGGTTACATTTACACAACTACAGAATATAAAGAAATTAAAGAAATGATTTCTAAAAGGTAGGCACGAAGTACAGTTATAAAAATAGCAACAATTTCCAAGAAAAATACCGAAATAAGCTGTTGAAAATATCGAAATTTATTAATTATTTTCATTCATTATACAGCAAAGATGTTTGTAAAAAGATTTGAAATAATTCAAGATCCGAATCTTCATTCTAAATTCTGAAGCATGCTCTCGCCACTTAGATGTTCAAATCCCGATAAATCCTTCATAAAGATTCGAAATTCCAGCATTAAAGATGACGTTGGTTTAAACAAAATTACTATGCAAATTATTATTATTATTATTATTATTATTATTATAAAACTTAAACTGTAAAACATTCGATTCGAGAGTTGTAAGTATTCGAAACTAACTAAATCATTTTGGAAGATTGAAAATTCTAGTGTTAAAGATTCGAAACTCGAATATGAAACTGATTTTAGGTATTAAAATCAAAATTCCCAAGCCTGGGTAAAAGAGGAGGGTTGAAGCATCTGGATAGTTCGCATACACTCATAAAAAAAACGAACTTGCTAAAAATCCCGGCAGTAACCCACGGAAACCGGATGGATCTTTACGGAAATGACAATGACATCGAAATAAGGAAATGATTTTTAGAACATGGAACATTGAAGGTTTGAAAGGAAAAACGGAAGACAATGTTAAAGGGCTACAGCTAATGCAAGTGGATATAGCTGTTCTTACAGAAACCAAGGAAAAAGGCAACGGTGTAGAATACATAGCTGACTACACACACATATTCAGTGGAGTATAGAAACATGAAAAAGCATGCAAAAGAGTCTCAAATATGATAAAGAAAAAATACCTAAGCAACTTATGCCATAATCGTTAACCTCGCAACAGTGCGAACGATCTTTTTCACCTGTATCGATGGGTAAGAGGTTAGCCTTCTGCCCAGCATACTTGAAAAGAGGGTTCATAGTAGGTACTTATACTTATGAGTTATAACAGGCCATTGGCCTAGGTGGCGGCCATAAGAAGAAGAAGAAGAAGAAGAAGAAGAAGAGGAAGAAGAAGAAGAAGAGGAAGAAGAAGAAGAAGAACAACTTAAGCCATTGAGATACTATAAATGAAAGAACATTAATTCCAAATCTTAATCTCCGAGGACATAGAGTATAAATAATAATCGTAGTTTATAGCCCAAACGAAGATTCTCCACAAAAGGACAAAAAGGAGTTCGATGGACAACTCAACGATATGGTTATACAACCATGCGATCAAAGCGAACATATTATATATTATTTATTGGAAATTTTAATGCGAGGTCTGAAAGTAACAATAACAGTGAAATAATTGGAAAATATGGAGAGCAAACGGTCAATAATAATGGGCAGAGATTGATAGAAGAATATGAACAACACAAACTGATACGGGTTTTATCAACATAAAAATATTCACAAATACACGTGGCATCAGGATAAAAGAGAGCTAGAAACAATAATAGATTATACAATTAAAAAGCAAGACACACAGTGGAATATGCGAGATACCAGAATATATAGCCAACTTAAATGCGGGTCGGACCATTACTTCCTAGCAGCAAGAATTAGTGCCCCCTTTAACACCAAAAATTAAATGAATAATGATGCGAAAGTGATTAAAATGAGTGGATTACTTGAAAGTACATAGTATTAAAATTTTATACCAACATAGATTACATCAGAAAATAAATGATGACCATCTAATTGACGAAACCAGTAACAGGCGCCCTACACACTGAGGTATATGAAGCTCTAGGAATAGAATAGAAAATAAACTTCAAGGAACACAAAATCGTAACACCACATGGAACAGGGCGTTAGCAAATCAAAAAATATAAAACAACGTGAAATAGGAAATGGTTAAACACAAAGAATCTACAAAAAAAACATACCAACAAGAGCAAGCAAAATTTAAGAGAATGATAAATGAGAACAATAATGATACATGGGAAAAGAAATGCAGAGAAGTGAATTCGTACGTGGGTGGAGCAAAATCGATCGACGGAAGCCTGGAAGTTCATCAAATCACTGAAAACAAGCACTACACATAAACCCAACGTTTAACCAATTCAAAAGAACAAATGGCAACAATACTAGTCACAAGAACTCAAGGAAGATAGAGAACCGTACCTAAATATCTCTCCAAAACGATATGTAGTACAGGGAGAATATGTAAACATAAAGGAGGAAATTATCAGGAGAATGATAAGGGCTATTAAAAACAGAAGAGCGAGTGGACCAGAAGGAAAGCCTGCGGAACTGCTTAAAAACGGAACACAAACCCTTGCCGGCGCCATGCTGTGCGGTCCACAGCAGGTCCCACCCATCAAAGTCCTGCCGTTTTCACTATGTCATCCTTCCATCGGGCTCGGGGTCTCCCGCGATTTCTCACACCCACTGTGGTTTTGCTCCGTATCCACACGTTAGTCTTTATGTCCTATAATCTTATGCGCAACATTCACCTTTAAATTCTTTGTGTTTGTTTTTGTGAATACCCGGTTTTTGAGGCGTAAGTGAGTGTTGGGAGGACACACTGGTTGAACACCCTAGTTTTAAGATGTTGAGGGGTCGTTCATTTAAATACTTGGTTTAGCTTTCTAAATGCCATCCATGGTAATGTTATTCTTCTATTTATTTCAGCTTTTTGTGTTGGTTCTGCCACTGATATTTTCGGACCCAAATATATGTATTCACCCACCACACCACCTCTATTGTCTTATTGTTCATACGTATTCTTCGTCCGTCTGCAGCACCACGGACTGGTCATTATTTTTATTTTTTTCGATGTTCATGTTTAATCCTACAGTGCTTGCAGCCTCATGTAAGTCTGTTATCGTTTTCTCTAGCGTGTTCATATCGTTAGAGAAAAGAGCAATGTCGTCGGTGAATCTAAGATTTGGCTGGTATTCTCCGTTTACATTTATTCCTGTGTGATCCCATGATAACGTTTTAAAATGTCCTCTAAAAGATTTGTGAATAACTTTGCTGATATGGTGGTGTCTCTGCTTTATACACCTTTTTTCCTCTATTGCATTGGTTTCTTCGAGTGCATGTATCGTTATTGATGAGTTTTCGTCTTGTAATATATGGATGGTCGATTCTACAAAGCTTTAATGCATTCAACAGTGGCCATGTGTCTGCGGTGTCGAAGGATTTTTTAAAATCAACAAAATCGTTGATTATATTATATTCGTAGGACTTTTCGATGATTTGCCTTATAGTGTGAATATGGTTGATGGTACTATATATTATCATACTCTAAAGCCTGTTTGTTCGCAAGGTTGAAAATCGTCTAACTTTGTTGTTATCCTATTAGTTAAAACTCTAGTGAACAGTTTGCTAAGGTGTGATATTAACGATATCGAGTGGTATTTCTTTTTAAGTCTTTAATGTAATTAAGATACATAAACGGAGAAGCGACTCCAATAAGCTGCAAAGAGGCGTGGATAACACCGATCTATGTATAAAGAGGGAAGCAGAGATGAATGTATAAACTATAGATGCATATCGGTCACAAGCATTATGAGCAGGCTCTACAGAGAGATCCTGAAATATCTAATTGAAGAATAGGCCTCTCACGAGATTGAACAATAAGTAGATTTCCAAACCAGCAGGTCCTGTATTGATCACATCTTCAGCAGCTAAATGAGAAGAAAGTTGCAACAAACAAAGAAGTTCATTTGCTGTTTGTCGACCTTACAAGGGCATACGATAATGTAGGTACCAGTCTATAAATTATGGCAAATCCTGAAACAGAGCACAGTAAATAGCAACGATGGTCAGCAGGGATTACGTTAAAAAAAGGTTTAAATAGTTTTGCGGTTACGAAAGAGCTTAGGTAGGGTTGCTGCCTCTCCTTAACATGGTTCAAAATCGATTTTAATGAGGCCTTGAGAAAATGGAGACAAACGTGTAGTGGAATGGGAATACGAGTACATTTGAACGATGACACGACGTTATACACACTGCACTTCGCCGACGACCAGGTTGTTATAACACAAGACAAGGAAGCCTGGAATTTATAGCTAGCAGACTGTTTAAGGAATAAGAAGAGCGGGGTCTATCTGTGAATAAAAAAAAAAACGAAATATCTGTGTTTGAAATGAAACCATAACAGACCTCAAAATTAATGATAACGAAACAATAGGGGCATGTGATGAGTTTGTCTATCTAAGAATAAAAATTGAAACGAGTAGACGTAACAGAAAAGGAAGTAGAACAGCGGATAGTAAAATGAAAAACAATAATAGGCTGCTTGTACTCTGCCCTTTGCTCAAAGAGCATCTCTCAAGAGAAGCAACATACTCCTCTATAACTCCATATTTAAGAACATAGTCCTATATGGGTGTGACACATGGGAAATGAACAAAACCCCGTGAACGAAAGCTGTTGATGTTGTAAATGAACTTCTGACGAAGATCGGCCGGTAAGTCAAAACTAGAAAGAATAGCAAACGACCGAATGAGAGAAATAATGAGGGTCGATACAGATAATATCCAAGAAATCCAAAGAAGGCAGTTGGTGTGGTATCGCCATGTGGAAAGGATGGGCGAAGAACGATTCCCCAAATTAGTAATGAAATGGCCAAATCCCAAACCCAAATCAACCTGGACGGGTGGAATACAAAGGTTCATGTCAGAACGAAACTTATAACCAGGTGATTGGGAAATATCGAAAAAAATTGAAGCTGGGAACCGGATATAGAATTAGAATTAAGATTCGGTTGAGATTCCCGAAGTAAAGATCTAAAACTGGTTTTAGAAATTTGATTAAAAATTAATAATCAAAACTTTTCTTTCTTTCGTTCGGCGTTCAAACATTCGAAACCAAATAATCTTAACCACTTATAGTAGATTAGAAATTTTAGTATTACACATATTAAAGGTTCGAATTTGAAGCTGAAAAAACTGAAATCTTGAGTCCCAATTTGCAAGTATGAATCCGGTATTGCTCAATTCAATTTTATAAACAAAAAACACAAATCTTAATCATAAAAAAATTGAATTTAGACTTTCAACTGAAATTCTTAATCCTAATTATTGTTTATATCAAACTGTTAATTAACTGAAAATCAGTTAACTGCAACGACAACAGTTAGCGTTTAATAAACATGTCAAGGATAGTGTACAAGCGAATTTGCTCTTGTAAAATGCCATACAACATGCAAAATTAATCAGCAAATTATATTAACGACATAAATAAATAATAAATGAAATAATTAAAGAGCACGCTTTTACTAATAAAACTAATTTCAGTCATTGCCTTTTAACATTTAAAACCATTCTGCAATTTTGCCTTGAAAGCATGCTTTGTATTTGTTTAACGGATTTGTTTAATTCGATGAGGTTTAAATGTTGATTAAAATGTTAATTTTAACTACATTTACTTAGTATTGGATTGTGCTAATTACTAATTGTCTTTGAAAAAACTTTCAGCTGGCTTTAAAAATGATTTCATAAACAACTGGAAATACAATTTTATTATTTTCTTGTACTTTGCATAAGCAGCACTATTAAAAATGGCTGACATTTCCTGATAATCATTTGAAACAATCAATATTAATTTGTTTATTTCAAAGATAAACAGTTTAAAATACGGCTGTGCCTGTTACCTATTTCAGCAAAAAAATTCTGCTTAATTAAACTTGCAGAATCTCCAACAGTACTGAAGACTCTGAAGACTGAAGAGTATTGGATTTTTCAGTTATTTTAAGAACGGATCCGTAGCAGTTGTTGCATGACGATCGAAGATCAAAAAGGCGTTTATTATGAAGCTCAATGGCGCAATTAATATAAAAAGACTCTAATTCTCCCGTTTACCGTCTGCTAGGTCTCTTGGTGTACTGAACTCATTCTTAGGAATGTCAACCACTCACATTTTTCTGTTTAACGAGTTGTCAATTATGTACGAACACGTTTTGAATGGTGTAAACTAACTGACTAATTACACCAAAGATACGTGCTTTTGCAAGTAACTTCGGAACTGTAATTTCTCAATTAATACCGAACGTATTGGTGAATTCAGAATTGAAAATTAATTGGAGACTAATTGGAAAGATCGTTGTTTCTCAGGTAAAACTTGTCCTAAATAAAGAAATAACAAGAACTTAACTGTAAAGTTGCCAGGAAACAGAAGATAAAAGATTTCGGAAAAATAATAAAAACTTTAGAGGTAATAAAAAAACACGTTTTAAATTTAATCTTTGCTACCTGTAAATTATTCCGAGCATTTTTTGACAATTATGGGGGTCGTCGAGCATATCCTAGAAAGTTGAAGCGGCGCCACTGCTTTATTTTTATTATGAAGTTTAAACATTAACGTGCAGCAGTTACTGAAATATGATTTCGATTTCAACAAGTATTTGTAAACAAAATGACAGCATAGCAGATTTCTATTTTCACTTCTCATTAAAGAGCAAATCTTGTAAATAATTTACAAACAGAACTACCGATTGGAAAATTACAGAGCTTCCATGTTAATTTAAACCTGTGATCGCGACAAAAACGACGGAATTTCTTTCACCGATTTAAATAATTGCATGAGAACCATCTGTTATACAAAATTTAAACTTATTAAGGCTTGGTACTTTCTGAACTGTGTTTTCAAAAGTGAAATGTGAACAGATCGGTTATAAAATTGAAATGTTAGCAATGTTTTTTTTTTCGTAATCTATAGAAAGGGGACTGTGTGATTTTAGTATCCTGCATCAATCAAATTTCACCTCCAGGCCATTTCGAAAACGTATGTCATTGTGAATTTTCTCGCATCGTCGAATGCAACAGTCTTTTCGCCTAACTGCTGTTTCAGAAAATTTCTCAAATAATTTGGAAAATAAAACAGTTGCTTGCTATTGTTTGCCGATCTTTAACTATTTTAACCACTAAGGTGTGAAACTTGCAGTAAAAATACATCAACCGGCCGGGTGAATTCGATAACATAACTTCAAAAAAAGTCGGTTGCGTTCAGTGAAGCGGGGAGGTTTTAACGAAAGAAAGGCTCATACAGGTGAAATATTGTTGATTACGTGATATTTTATTCTTTTGATCTTTAGACACACAACTTTTTTTCTTATTCTATAAGGGTAAAAGTCTCTGACGTGTTTTGTATCCTTCCACTTCCACCCTTTCTTGGATTCTCAAATTTCTGTCACCTTTTTGTACTTCAGAACTTTCTTAAGTCTCTTTTCATATACTTTAATTTTTTAGAGGAATTTGTTAGCAGCATACCTAAAAATCCAATCTCAAGCTTGTTACAAAAACATTACAAATTCCCAATTTTGTAATCTTTTATTACGTACAGATAAATCTATTTTTAATACCTTAAAATTGTTGTTTGTAACGGGAAAATTAATACCGACGTACAGTTGACCATTTATCGAATTAGATTCACTGAATGAAAATTTATAGTTGAATATGCCACACACAGGCGTGAAAAATTGAAGGAAGAAAGACATGATAAGTAACTTCTATAACGCTTTACGTTTATTGCTTTTTAATATTAGTCGAATTTAATTCGGAACATGTGTGAAATTGAATTTGCATTCATGTTAATCAAGGCAAACCAACCGATTAAAGGCTTTTTTGGAAAATTAAAGGAATTCTAACACACTAATTAACTCTCGTGGTGGAATATTTTTTCAGTTGTTTGGGTATCATTCAAGTAAAATGAAGAAAGTATGGTTTTTTATTTTTTTGCAAGATAAGGTAATGTAATTGTAAAGGCTAATACTCACCTATAATGGTGTGAACTCGCACCGAAAGCTGCGTTCGAAGAACAATCGAATTCTTTTTGCTGCAAAAAAAACAATTGGTTAAATTTTACCGATTTTAAACAGTATTAAAATTAATATTTACGACCTTTACTGTTATTTTATTTTATTTTTTTTACTCTTCCATTACTAATAGTCAGTACAGTACTAAATGATAACGGCAACAGGTTGATTGACTTTAGCGTAGAGAATGATTTACAGCTTCTTAAATCACAAGCTAATACACAAATTAGCTTCCACAGCAGAAAACAGAGACGCCAAGAGTATTACGGAATACTTTACCTATATAATCATTAATCATTAGTAATAGCTGATACAAGGTGGTATACAAGAAAAGGGACCCCAACCAAAAACTAGGAAAAAGGAAAGATAACTGAACTGAAAAACCCTCAAAAAAGAACATATTACGAGAACAAAGTCAAGACTGCGGCAATATGAGCAACAAGACAAATAGAAAGGAATAATTTGGAAGGCAAAAGAAAAATGGACAAGACTGAAGTAAACTACAATATAATAGAAACAGCAACATTAATCTGTGAGAAAAGCAAAATAGTGCCCAAATTGAAACGAGAAGGTAGAGAAGGTTAAAGCAAAGAAAGTGTGGAAAAAAGACAGACTAGATTATATCCTAAAAAGAAATGAAGCTAAAGAAACAGTAAAGAGGGTCATGGTACAAACGTGGGAACAATTTGAAAGAGAGGCAGAACAGAAATTCAGAGATAATAGGAATAATAAGAGAGAGTTTTGGACTACTATCAAGAACCTGAGGAGTAGTAAATACGGCAAACTATCGAGTATTAAAAACGACAAAGGAGAGACAGTATCAGAATTACAAAACATCCTAGAAACGTGGAAGACATACTACAGTAGAAAATTTAAAGGCACCAAGAAACGCTAAAGCGCAAAACTACCCCACAGATGCAGAACAACTAGACGAAGAAGAAGAGACACAATAATAGAAGAAGAAGACGTAATATGGTAAAGTATGGCAGAGAAAAACTGGAAAATGGATCTGGAAGATACGCCAACAACTGTACGAAAGAGAACATTATACTACTCAAGGATTGGATGGAGAACATCATAGTACCGATTCATAAAAAAGGTAATACTGTGAAAACTACCATGCTCATATGCCTGTCCTCCTGCGTGCAAAAAATATACTCCAGAATACTAGAAAAGAAGATCAGATACCACATAGAGGACGAACAGGCGGCTTACAGGAAAAACAGAAAACACAGGACCACATCTTTACAATAAGGACGACAATAGAAAAGAAAACGGAGGAGGGGAGACCTCTGTAAAGTGAATATTCCAGAGAAGCTAAGGAAAGACTATACAACAACACAATAGGGATAGTCAGAATACAAGGACAAGAATCCGAAAACTTCAAAATAGAGAGAAGAATAAAACAAGGAAATTCACTAAGCCCATTACTTTTCATAATATTGATAAACGAAATAATAAAAGGTAGCAAGGACAATAGACTGAACACAAAAGTGGGGAACTGGAATATGAGAGCAGTAAACGTACAAAACTTGCAGACGATATTGTACCCGTAGCAGACAATAATAAGAAACTATAACAAGCAGTAAACAACTGGAGCGATACAATAAGGAAAACAGGAATGACAATAAATACAAAAAAGTAAAGTAATGAGAATAGGCAAGAGCCCAGTAAAAGAAGAAAATGAAAACGCAAATTAAAGGTGGAGGGAAATACTTAGAAGGAGTGGAAAGTTATGAATACTTAGGAGTCATAATCAGCGAAGAAGGAACGTTAGAGGAAGAAATAAGGAACAGAGCATCCAAAGCGTCAAGAGTATGTCCTTGTCGCTCCTAGCGGAACATAGGGTGTCTTAAAGATATTTCACTAGCAAGTTCAGATGAGTGATCAGTTTGATAAGACTAATGCACCCTTTTTAGTATCTTTTTCCTTTTACTTTATGTATCGGGTGTGTGAGTGTGTGACCTTGTTACTCTACCTCTTAGGCCTGTATTCGGATGAGAGCGTCGTTAATTAAGTGCCCAATGACGAATGGTCACCAGGACCCGATACCGACCCAAGACTGCAGGAAAATCCTGCCCATCGGGAGATTCGAACCGGAGACTAACGTAACGCTAACCTGCCACCCTGGCTCCTCCTCAAGGGTATACTACCAAATAAATACAACTCGAATTAATAAAAAAGAGCTTAGTAAAGAGACCTAACTACACTTGTACAAATCAGTCTACCTACCCACACTGATGTATGGATCAGAAAGCTTGCCACTCCAAAATAAACATAAGAGTAGAGTGGCGGCAGTCGAGATATATCTAGGGCGAGTGGTAGGAAGAACAAAAAGGAACAGTTAGAAACATAACCACTAGAAAGGAATTAGACCTAGAACCACTAGTGACTAGTGAATACAATACAAAAGAGACAGTTGAAATGGTACGGACACATATTACGCATGGGAGAAGAGTGGTTACCAAGCAAACAAGAACAGAGGGTAAAAGACAATGAGGCAGGCCACGAAGAGAAGTAGAGAAGAGAGGAAAGAGGATGCAATATGGCAGAAGTTGAATGATTAGCCAGGTACAAGACAGAGTTTCGGAAGTGGATAGAGGACCTGACACCTTAGGGTACAAGGAAAAAATAAAGAAGAAGAAGACGCTTCCACTACAACAAACTTTAATTATCAGCTTCGCAAAATTTATTCATTCTGTGTAACATCAGAAGAATTTAACCAAAATTCGTAAACTTTTGAGCATTGATTTGAATTGAAATTTGGTAATTTTGGAAAGGGATTGCCCACTTCAAATCTTATCTCGCCAATAAACTTTCTCAAATTAAATTCCCCGCCGTTCAATTCGGAAAACAAGTACAAACAATTATATTCAGTAAATACGGCCACAGCGATTAAATTAAAAAAATATAATGTCCTGTATGCATATGTTTGTGGGTGTTGTTATACAGAGAGAGTAGTGCTGCGTGTGTGAGAGTGTATTTATTGCACTGGTTTGCAAATAAATAAGACTGTGTAGGTCAGGAACAATAGAGGAAATTGCCAGCTACTATTTTCTACCTACTACACAACTGTTAAGATCAACGGGCAGGTCTTTATGGAAACAACAAAAATTAAACGCCTACGCACATAACTTCGGATTAAAATGCAGTTAAAACCGTTGGAACGCGTTTTTGTTTATCACTGAATTATTAATTGGGCTATTAAATCTGCGAATGAATTTTATCAACCCAAATGGTACCTCAGAAAGGTAAATATTTCGATCTCGACTGAATTCAATAAGATTTTAGAAGTTTTGTTATGTTCTTGAAGACATTTATTTACACCGAACTTAATTAAAATTACGGCAAGCTTTTCTTCTTCTGCAACGAATCCCTTTTGCCTCACGGCGTTGGGTAATAAAAAAATTTTAACAACAGAAAACCCAAGGAAATCCTAATTTAAACCGAATTAAAGACTTTGAGGAAAATTTAACCATAAAAATAAACAAACTTACACACAGCACAAAAGTGTGTTAAATAACGATTTAACAAATACGTTGATTTATGGAACCACACCAGAGTGGGCTAAAATGAAGAAACTTGGTTGCATGTGAACTGAAATCGATGTTAGTTTTTGCGGAATGTAGGTATACGTGACCATTATATTAATTATGGTTTATTATCTCTAACGCTTGCAATTTCTCGTCTTATTGCAGGAAGACTAAACTAACATTAAAGCTTTTTATTTCGATGCGATTACTATAAACTCTACGATTTTTTATAAATTTAGAAATTTTACCAAAGTAAACAGCTAACAACAAAGTTAAATTTAATTGTTTATTATTAATGAGGCTCACTTAGATTTCTCAGAAGAATAAGAAGCACAAAACGAAAAACACAAGAAACAAAGGATTAAAACAAAATTTTACTACATATAAAAACTGCGTTTTCAGGACGACTCGTAATTTTCCCACCAATACAAATTTCAGGAGAACGATGTGAACAACCTTAGAGCCTGCGAAAACAAATAAATAAAGCAAGAAAATGAAAATCGGAGCCTTCCTACGTTACGGAAATTCAGTTTAGGTTTTTCTATCTCGCCGAACTTTACAGCAGGCGAGGAATTCCTACAGCTGAAAAGTCCTTATCTGACCTTTTCTCTATCAACGCCTACCCTGATCCATATGTAAACACGTTAAGTTATTTTTTGTTGACCTGTTCGACCTTCTTCATGGTTCTGTTTAGCGAATAATATGAAAAGTTTTCCATCCAAACATGCAAAGATTACAATTAATAAAATTACGAAGACAAACTTAAGCATTTTTTCTTTTTTTATTCTGTACTTATGATTTTCCAATTTGATTAAGATAGATACCTCAAATATAATAATTATTTTCATTTCATGAATTAATTTTGAATGAAAAATTTAGTATGCGTTTTGACGTACCTAATTAAATTGAACTAAAGACCATCTATATTAGGATTTTATTTCGAATACGGAAAAACAAATGTAAACAACGTTACGAACTTTCGATAACTTCGTTAAGACTTTCCTGTTTTTCGTTCTACGTCTTAGATCAATGATCTTCTGAACCGTGTACTCTCGAACAGTTCTAAATTTTTAATTGCGGTTGAATAAAGTATCAATTTTCAGCGAAATGGCAAGATAGGGTGAATCCTTGCGAATTTTTGTGTGCGGTAGTTAAGATGAAACTCAATCTGAAATCAATATCGGATGAAAGGTTTCTTTATCAACAGACTTAGGCCGGATGTTAAACGAGAGGCAGGTGAGTGACAAGTAATTTCCTTCAGTTTTCTTCTTTGTTGCATTGAGGGCAGTTTCCAGTAAAATAGTATATTTATTCATTAAATGATAACACTGAAGTTTGCAAAAGTTATCTAACATTTTTTAAGTGAATAATTTACAGTAAAATACCAGCTTTTCTTGATTCTGATTTTGGTTTATTCATAAATTTTACTTAGTTATAATTAAATACGCTGCTATGACATACATTGAGTTAAACTACTTCCAAGCTTTCAAGATTTAAAGGTCGGCATATCAGCAGAAACACAAGTCGGCTTAAACTATGACCTAAGTGTAGCGCAACGCACCTTAACTTTAGCAGTAGTTTAGGTCAGCTCAAGCTATTAAACCCTTAATCTTATGGTTGGTTCCAACCAAGCTAATTTAAGCAACGGTTTAAGCTCTAAAGCAACTGATGCCTTAATTAAGCTGGCGCCTTTGGAGCTTCTGTTCAAAATGCTTGGCTTAAGACTATAACTGAAGTATAGGGTACGTTAACTTAAGCTGCAATTTAAGCCAACTTAAGAAAAACTTGTGCTTAAACATATACCTTAGTTTGAGAGAAGTAACATCGACCTTTGCCCGACGCTGGGATGGTGGCTAAATTCAATTCAATTCAATTCAACATCAACCTTGGCTTTTGCTTAAATTTCCGTTGAAATGCATATCATCATTGCTGGTTTAAACAGAAATTTAGCTTAACCTGGCTCCAACTGTAGTTTAAATGCAGCATGTATCGCGTTAAGCTATAATTTAAGATTGTTTGAGCTAGGCTTTGTGGAAAACGCTACTAAATTTCTCCCTTTAGAGTTAATTTAAGTAGATATTTAGCTTAAGCTGATTCAAACCACAGTTAAGCTTAAGCTTATCATATATAACTTTAACAGCAGTTTAATTTGACTTGGACCACTTAGGGTAAAGTTTTGCTTAAACTTTGATTGAAATACAGACCTTCAGCGTTGATTTAAGCAGAAGTTTCTCTTAAACTCGCCCGGTCGAAAGTTTAACCGACTTAGCTTAGTTTAAGCTGGCTCAAACTACAATTTAAACTTAAGTCACAGTTTAAGGTGATTTAAGTTACGGTTTTCCTAAACTTCTGCTCCAATATCGACCAAATTTTTGCGCTGGGCCGTGGCTGATCTTTAGCAATTTGTAAATAAATAAGCTCTTACAAAATTAAATTTCAATTAATGTTTTATTAATGTGCACATTTTCGAAGTATTTTTATTAAATTAATTTCAAAAGATATTCCGAAGATTAGAACGTGGGGAATTTTTTAATTTGCTATGAATGCCTTGATATTTCCGGAGATGTCTGTGAACCCAACAACAATCCATGTATCTACATACTAAATTTGCTTCATCTACATCTGCACATCCGATTCATTATTCATAACCGCATATCTAAGAACTTATCTGAATATCTGAATTAAGAAAAATGTCCTTGGATACTTGCATGATTTTGGACTTCGTACCAGACTGTGCGATTATTTGCTTGTATTGAATTACGTATGTGTTTGGTTACTTTATTGAAATATAATTTAAAACAATAATTTTAATAATACACCAGTCAAATCAATAATATTCTTGGTTGGTACAAGTTTACTGTTTGCACCACTTACCCGTACCACAACGGGTAAGGTATTAAAGCGTGGCCTACTCAGGATGAAATCTGTTAGGGATTTTTTTGTTAATTTTTGGTTTAATGGACTTAAAACTTTGATTTGATCAAACCTATTCTCATTTAAGAAACTGCGAAAAATGTTAATAAAGATTCATTACGTTGAACAGAATAAATGTTGTTGTCTGATTTTAAAAACAAGTCAACTGGTAGTTACAATTACCCAATAAACTTACCTCATTACATATTGATTTTAAAAGGCGTTTTTCAGGATTTCAAGATGTGTCCGATACATTTCAATAATGCGACTAAAAGAAAAATATGTCCATTTAAGATGATTAGATAAAGAGAAAACAGGTACATTAGTAATGCAAGATGTGTCAGCCTGCATTCCAGTCTGTGAACCTTGATGGACATTATAAGATGTTGACTTCTTAAATAACATTTGAGAATTTATTCATTAGTCATAGTTTAATGACTGCAAGTATCGAGGACAATGCCTTATCGAGTAAGTAATTTTACACTAAACCTTATTATTTGTCGTACCTGCAGAAGTAACACACAGGACCATGAGCACAGTTCTCGGTCAGGGCCACAAGGAGTTCAGTGTCTCTATGAGCGATCGAGTTGCACGAAACGATTGGAAACTCTGTTGCATCACCAACGTTGATTTTAACACCTAACGAGTCAATATTTATTCTTGAACCGTCTTTATTTTGTACGGCCACGAGCCCGGCGACGTAATTATCACAATCGTCGGAAATAGGGGACAATACCTTTTCTTTAAAACTAATTTCAGTGATGCAAGCGTTGGTTTCACGATCGTTCGCTTGCGCTTGCCTTACGTAGTCATCGTTAAAACCCTCTTCTTCGTCTTCATCTTCGTCGATAAAAGTGCAGTTAAGATAATGCAACCAAAACAAAGAAGAGCGCGCTTCTAAGGAGGTGAACCATTTCGATAGGAGTTCCGAAGAACTGCTGGTGAATCCTCCGTAGTTCAGATGTAGGTCGCTTTTTGATAAATTCTTGATGAATAATGTTTCGGTCGCCATTGTAGCGCATCGATGTAATATTCTCAAGCCTCGAGGACTTCCTGTTTCATGGTGTACCGTGAGATACAATGATAAAGGGTCCGCTTATGTCAGTGCCAAGACCAATTAGATTCAAAATTTTACAGAATTTGACTTTTATCTTCCTCACGCTAATAAATTAACATAACACCTGCTTTAGCCGAGAGCCATCAGGCATAGGTAACCCACTGACCGAAACGTCTACGTGCTTAAGAATTTATGCAACAATGTTGGCGACTGGAGGAGCAACGCCGTTTCCACAGTCGCTAACATAGTTTTGTTTTTTTAGAGTACGAAAGCGATCAGCTTTTTATAATATAAATCGTCGATTTCAAATAACTCTTACGCAATTTCTCTTCGCCGGCTAACGGAAAAAGTTAATTCTTAATTAATGTTCCGTTCCACTATTATATAATTTGCAGGAAACGGCAAAACTACATCTTCAATAAATGTTAATAGAGAAAAAAAAGTACGGAACCAGTTCTATTTTAGAAATTCGATACGTTACATAAAAATATCACACCCTTTTGGGACTTTTTTGGAACACGGAACCAATAATCGATTTCCCGGAAAGTAATCTAAATTCTTTTAAATCACTTCTAATCAATTTCTTTTGTTATTTAAGAAACTAAATTTCTAATATCGTATTGCATTTGGTAGTAAATATACGAAATCCGTAACTGTTCCTGTAAGGCAGGGGTCGCCAAACTTCTTCGACCGTCGACCCCTTCAAGAGTTTCTCGACTTTTCATCGACCCCCTCTATTTTACTATTGCGTAATTATAATAGGACAAGCAAAAAAGACGCTTATGTGAGTTTTTAGATTGTGTTTTTTATGGCTACAGTTGTATATTCCCTTAACGTCAAAGTTCAGCTCACTTCTATGTCGATACGTAAAAATGAGACTGCAATCGAATACGTGTAAGTATAAGTAAATAAGCAACCGTGGGCGTGTTGAAATCTCGCTCCCGCCGCGCCGACCGGACGGGAACCACCGATATCCATTTATTGGTATCTAAATACATGATTTTGGCCTACCCGTAACTATTAAATGACCTTACTCCATCTCACAGGTTCTATTCATGTCATTGTTCCCACGACTCACTCTTAATTGCGTTGTCATTTAGGATGGAGATAATCCAAGTTAACCGAATTAAATATTACCCGTACAATGATGTCTTATATTTTTCTATCGACCCCTGAGTCCAAATCGACCCCTAACAATGTTATATCGACCCCTGGGGGTCGATATCGACCATTTTGGCGACCGCTGCTGTAAGGTATTCCACTGTTTTTGTTTGGAAGATCCCAAGACTGGATTTAATTAATTAATTTAGTACTGCAAATTGTTTGATCTTCAGTCTTTTCAATTTTCCTATTAGGGTTTTTTGAAAAACGAATTTTAATCTGAGCCCTTTTTTGAAACATGGACTTAATTGTATTCAAATTTTGTATTTAATTTGGGATTTCCTTTTAAATGTTTTAGTTTAAATTAGGATTTTTCTTACTCTTTTTGAAATCGTGACATTTTATTTTAAAGTCAAGATTTTCTAATTTCCTATTTTTTTTGTATTTTATTAGCAAGACGTTTTGGTATACATATACATGCGTTTTTGAAAACTGATTCATTTAATTAATATTTAGTTTGAATCACAATATTTTTTTTTGATTTTAAACCTCCCATTTTTTATTTATTATTATTTGTTTTCGAAACAAGGCATAATAATTGAAAACTGATTCCCTTGAGTATATTCAAACTTTGTTTAATCAGAGCTACTACAGCTTTAATTTTCTTAAAATTTGTATTATTTTGAAATTGGTCTTCTTCTTTTTCGAATTACAGGTTTTCACGAACTAAGAATTCCAAAAGTTAAACAAAAGCCCTAATTAAGAATAAAGTGAATTTAATCAATTTTTTTAAGCTGAGCTTCTAAGAACAGCATCAACTTTGCTCGAGGGCGAATGCGTTGTAATCCATGAATTCGATTTTTGTTTTCAAAATTTTATTTGCTAGTAGAAAGTTCGAATCATATTATTTTTTTTTGGGATCGAATCATTTGGTTTTAAACCTCCAGTTTGTTATTATTTAGTATTATTTGTTTTTGAAAGAAGGCATAATAATTAAAAACTGATTAATTATATCCAAACTTTGTTTAATTAGAACTTTCGCTGCTTTACTCATTTTAATTTGTATTATTTTGAAATTGCCCTTCTTCTTCTTCTTTTTCGACTTACAGGTTTTCACGACGCATGATCAGCAAATACAATTTTGACAAAACTATGCATTCACCCTCGTACAAAGCTGGTGCTTTTCTTACAAGCCCAGCTTGCAAAATTATATTTCAAGTTATTACCTAAAATTTATTTTTTTGTTTGTACAAGTTCGCAGTCTTGAAATACATACTTTAAAGTATAAACAGCTAAAGATAATTCCTAAATAATTTAAATTTACGTAACATCATTAAATCGATAAACATCTCAGGTTTCAATTAAGAAGAGGAATTAAAATTTTAAATAACATCAGGCATGTAAGTGATTTACATAAATTAACGACTTAATGTTATTCCAATTCTCTTATTCATTGTCCTTTTCTTATTTTTCTATTCAAATCCTTTTTCTTCCGTATTTAGCAAATTTTGGTGCTAATATTGTAGAGTCTGTATTTTGCCACCTTTACCCCTGCCATTGAATCATAAGTGAATTTAATTAATTAAATTTTTCGAATAATTCCCACTGATTTATGAAATACCAGCGAGATGTACCTTTTAGAAAACTTAAAGGTGAACTAAATTTCACGGACACGTAGTATAAATCCAATTATGAGTAAAAGTTTGTTGGAAAATGTCAAGTTTTCGAACCTTGGGGTTTCTGGTTTTATAGAAACGTCTAAAAACATAACCTTTTCGAGTGTTTTTTTGCAAATCTTTTGTTAATTTGCAGTCTTTTAATTTGGCCCACCTGGATGTGTTGTTTTTTATAATGTTCTTTTGGAAGCTAGCCATGCATTCAAATAATTTAAAAATATTCCCCGAAGGAATAAATCCTTAAAATTTATTATTATAAATGTTCTAATTATCCTAAGATGTTTGAACATTAAAAAATGGTTATAAAAGCAAGCTGACGGTAAAAAACAAGCCAAAGTAGGTGAAGTTATAAATAAATAATATCAAATAAGATATCAAAGTGAAACTTATCGATCTAAAAACGATATCAAGTTACACATATAGAAAATATAAATAATTCTCTCAATTCTCAGTTACAATTTCATTACTTTCTTGTAAGAGTGCAGTTTTAGAAAATTGCAGGCGACCTCGCTTTGGTTTCAATTTAAAGGTTTGTTAATAGTTTCGTATATTTATTGTTGATATAAGCGTACGAGACACCGTTGTAACTAACTGTAAATATAAGGTTAACCACTAACCATACAATTTTTTTAATCGTTTATTTAAAAAAAATACTTACTGGTTTTAATAAAAACCTGATCTAATGCCTTGTAAACTGGAAACCTCTTTACTAAAAGTAAATTACTAATTTACGAATATTAAGCTCTAAAATTGGACTCTTTCGCTATTTAGTGTGATGTAAAAAAAGATGGTTTTTATTTACTTATTTCAGTGACAAAGTTTTGTATTTTCATCTCATCTCATCGTGTATCAAGCTCAATCAAACGACTAAAAATTAGTTCTGACGACGAAAACAGTTGCATAAAATACAAAGCACTTCACCAGAACATTACATAAAAATTAATTTGCGCCAAAATTTCGTTGTTTTCCTACTTTTACTATTTTACATTATATAAAAATTAAAATCGTACTTTCAAAAAACTGCAGTTACGTTTTGAATAAGCAAAAAATCGGTTTGAAGTTTCTTTAAATTATCGATATTGTATAATAAAGTGAAATTGTTAAGAATTTTTGGCAAAAAGTGAAAGCAACTTTTATCTGCAAAATTTACTAAAACTAAAATATTCAGAAATGTTAGCCCAATTTCTAATTACGCTTTGACTTTCAAGTTATTGTAAAAATGAGGACTTCTCCATGACACCTTTTTGGCAAATAAAAAATAACTGAAATTAGGCGCACGATAAACAATGTGAATGTAACTTGTAATTTAGACCACTCTAATGATATACTTGTTGTTGCTGTTACTCGTGGGAAGTAAATTTTAAATTTAATATGCTTAATTATTAAAAATATTTTAACCCAGCTCTGTTGTAACAAAATAATTTTTTGGTATTGTTTTGGTTTGTTATTAATTTCATGCATGCAATGCATGCCAATTAGGGCTTGAATTACGCTACATTTTCGGTTTTTTTGTTGTTGAATGATGCCAACTTCAATTTAGGTTTTTGGGTATTAAACTAGCTTGACCATAATATATTTGCTTAACTAACTGATTTAACATAATACTTTGCAGTTCAATTGTTTTTCCAACAAGTTAATAATAAGTAAATTTTCCTAAAATTTTGAGGGTGAGGAATACCTCGTATGAATAAAAGAGGCGATTCAAAACGTTGTAATTAAAATCACGGATTATACTAGGATGATTACTGAAATTAATCAGGAAAATAATCCGAAAATCATCGATTCATCATTCAAGTCATTATCTATGTTCTTGAAACTGTTTTTGTTTTTCAAGCTATTTTCAGAAGAATAACCAAAACAAGTATTGAAATAATATGCTGGAACCTCAATAATTTAGTGAAAACTCGGCAAATCAAATGTTTTAATTTTTGAGATTTTTAGTTATTTGAAATTAAAATTTATAGTTTATTCAACGAACGAGGCAAGATTAGTTAGCTGAAATTTTTAGAAATCAAAAGAAGCCTTTCGTGCTTCTAGCTTTATGTAGCTAAGCTCAAAGAAAATTTTGATTACTTTTAGGGTAGATTTAAACTACAGTTTAAGTATAAAATGAATTCGCTTAAGCAGCAGTTTAAACCGACTTAAGCAGTTTCATCGCAAACCTGTACTGAAAAACCTAATTTAATTGACCTTTCGTACTCTACCTATAACATCTTAAAACAACAATCAATAGGTTACCATGCCAGTTAGGTTCGATTTTCATTAAATCGCTAACATACGTACATGAAATTCAATCACAATTAACACGAACGAATTTGCAAAAAATTCGAAATCCATAACAAAACTCGAGTTTCACCAACAAAACGAAAATATTATGGACTTCTCCACGTCACACAACTGTTAACATCCAACAGGTGCACAGCGGAAGACCGTCGCAGCAGATCAACACCCGATATCTGCAAAGCCGTGTCCGCCAACCTGTCCAAGAGCTGGTGACACACATCTTGGGACCCACATTTCCGCATCTCCCCTCGAAGTTCCCAGTCTACCAAGTTCCCCAGGTTGTGTGTTCCCCACATGCAATCTCGGACCCGTTATGCCCGACCAGTCTTTTAATTATTGAATGAATGGCGTATTTTTAATGACTATAAATGATCTAAATCTTGTACATGTTGCAATGGGTCAGTGAACTTCTGATGATGTTATTTTATTTTGTTTATTCGTTTTTTCTTAAATATCGGACCACCTCGTTTATGCAGTTCATTTAAATGTTTGTTATTATGCAATGTTAGTTATCTAATTCTTATAACTTCCGTTCTGTTATTGCGACTGCAATTCTTCAAAGAGAAGAAAAAGTGTTCATAACAATGATTTAACTTTATATTTTTTAATATCTTAAAAAAGTAGAAATAAATCACACAGACAGGTACAAATAAAAAAAGAACACACCTAAACATGTCTTCCATTTAGTCTTTAAAGGGATCATTAATTAAAGTAAATATTAACAAAAAGCATTATGTCATGTTGGGGCCTAGTATTTCTTAATAACAACTTCCAGGAGATTTGTTACCATTTAGCCGAAAGATTCCGTAGGATTAAAGAGCATCTAACAGGCCACCCGGTGTTTAATGATGATAATGTTTTATAACAGTTATTGTACTTTAAGCGAGATTGTTTCATTTAATTATGCAAGAACCTCAATTATTTATTACAGAAACGAAGACAATTACAATAATTTTTACTGACATTTCAGTTTTAATGTTCAGCCTTCTTCACAGGCCCTCTTTATCTTGGGCTAAATGGGCTATAGCCCAGGGGCGCCAATGATCCAAGGGCGATTAAGAACCGAGTACATATGTTGAAGTGTTTTTTAATTAGAATTATTTAATTATATTTAATTAAACAAAAATATTATTAGGATTCTTTTTGTATAGCTAACTAAGCAAATCAATAATAAGTAGTTTCAGTAATAATTTTAATCTTAACGATTACTTCATTGCTTTTCCAAATACAAGAATTTATAGATATTTATTTTAAAAGTTGCTGACAAAATATACAATTTCATTTTCGGCTACACCATTATCATCAACAGCGTTAATTAGTTAATTTTATTATTCCATTTCTGGATGTACGCCTCCCCAATCGTTCTCCACTCTATGCGATCAATTGTTACTCTCGTCCACTGTGTTCCGGCTGTCTTGGCAATATCATCTCCCCTTCTGGTTCTAGGACGACCGCGATCTCTTTTTCCCTTTCTTGGCTTCCATCACCTTTTTACTCCAGCTGCTATAATTTCCTCTCATTAGGTGTCCTGCCCATTGCCACTTTAAAGTTGCAATGAGGCTGGCTACATCTTCAACTCTGGTATTATTTCTAATTCAATCGATAGATTTTCTGTCCAGTAACCGTATTCCCAACATTGAACTCTCCGTTGCCCTTTGCGGTAACTTCACCTTTTTTATAAGTAAATATAGTCTCCGTAAGACACCACGCCCCCGAAGCGTATGTGAGCACTCGGAGGACACATTGGTTGAACAATTTAGCTTTGAGGCTTTGAGTGTACGTTTTTGACTTTTTCAATTTTCCATAAGCAGTCCATCCAAATTCCATTCTTCTCTCCACTTTCTTCTTTTGGGTACCTATCTATTCAAAAGGTTAAGTTTCGTCCTAAGTACACATATTCCTCTACTATTTTTATTAATCTGTCTGGTATTCTAAGAGGCGTTGTGTCTATGTTGGTCATTATTTTTGTTTTTTTATTTGGAGACCCACTGTGTGCGCTACCCTGTCAAGGTCTTTTGTCATCATTTCTAAATCTTCTTTATTGTCCTATAGAAGGCGATATCATCGGCAAAGCGGAGGTTGTTGAGATATTGCCAATTGATATTAATACCCTGTATGGTCGCATTTTCATATATGTTTTGGATTAGTTGTACTCGTATGTACCTATAATCTGTTCTGCACCTCTTCACAGCATTAATAAGTGCCCATTTCTCTACAGTATCAAACGGCTTTTCAAAGTCAATAAAGGCTAGGTGTAGCGGTTGAATATATTTCCATATCTTGTCGCATGGTGTGTATAGGCTCTATTGTGCTATGCCCCTGTCGAGATTCTGCTTGCTCAGACGCCTAAGCGGTTTGTGATTCGGTTTGTTATTTTTTTTTTGTTAGTAATTTATACGAGTACACCCTTTTATGTATTACTACCACATTAGCGTTCTTGCAGGATTCAGGTGATGTTCCTGTATCTAGGCATTTATTGAATAACATTTCTAAGTGGTGTAATATCGTTTTTCCTTACGTTTTTGAACCTGCTATTTTCCTGTTCTTCATTTGTTTTAGAGCTACCTTTATTTCATACTTGCTTATAGGGGATATACCCTCGGTGTAATGTTTAGTCAATTTTGCTATTGTATCACTTGGCCTGCGAGGTGGTTCTTTCGCCTTTGCAGAATACATAATACAAGTCTTCATAAAACTTTTTGATATAATCGAGAATATCTTCGCGATTATGTATTGTTATTTCTTCTTCATTAGTAATGCTGGTGATTTCTCTTTTTCCTTCTTCAATCTATTTACTGAATATTGTAAGTCCTCTATTTTTTTTTTCAATTAACTTCTTTTATAATATTTTCGTTACCTAAGGACTGAACCGAAAAAAATTGTCATTTTAACAAAGGCGCCTGGTTGAACAACTGCAACTCTATTGTTTTAAATGAACTGTCAAGTAAAAGTGTACAGTTTGTCATTTAATTTAAGTGTAGTTTCCAATTCATTCTATAAGTTTTTTCGTTATGGACACGGCAATTGTTCAACCAAAATGGATTTTTCGTCCCTGCTTGGACCTCAGTATTATACTGTTGAGAGTAGAATAAGCGCTAGCGTTGCAGAACAAACCATTTCTATTGAAAAATTCGGTGCCAAAATCTTTGTCTGGCAAGCAATTTGCCAGTGTGGGCTGCGAAGTCAACCATTTTTTACAAAAAGTACCTTAAACACTGAAGTCTATATTAAAGAATGTTTGAACAAAAGATTGCTGTCATTTTTGAATAAGCATGAAACATCTGTATTGTTTTGGCCGGACTTGGCCACCTCTCATTAAGCGAAATCGACGATCGAGTGGTACGCTGCCAAAAATGTGAATTTCGTCCCCAAAGAACTTAATCCTCCAAATGTTCCGGAACTTCGCCCAGTGGAAAGATACTGGGCTCTCGTGAAACAAAAGCTTCGAAGCAGCCGTGAACAAGTAAAAGACGTCGAAGAATTTAAATCCAAGTGGAATAAACACTCGAAGCAAGTGACTCAAGAGGTATAAATCCCGGAAAAAGTCAAGAATTTTGGAAAACGGAATAAAAACTAAAAATGTGTTGATATTAATTCTTTTGTTAAACTTGTAGCTCTCAAAATATATTTTCAATACATTGTTTCATTTTTAAACTATCCATTTATTTAGAATCGAAAAGCGACAATATTTTTCGGTTCAGTCCTTATATTATATTCTCTATTCTGATATATCAGCTCTTACTTTTGCGTTAAATAGTTTTATTCTTCTCTTTTAGCTCTTCTACTGTCATATTTTATTTTATCTTTGCTGATTTATTTGAACTATTAGTTTTCTCATATCTTCCTTAAATTTTGTTGTTTTATTCTTCCTAGAAGACAATTTTGATTATGCACTTGTATACGCTCTCTACATCCGTCGTATCGCTGCTTTGTTTTTTTGCAAAATTCTCTTCTAGGGTATTCCTATATATTTGTTTTTTATTCCATATTTCACTTTGGTCAAACCTTTTAGTATTACTTTGTACTAGCATCTTCCTATCACTTCTTTTATTTAATGCTATTCGGGCTTTTATCAACTTATAATCACTGATGTTAACTCGGTTAAGAACTGTTACATCTACCATTGTGTTTCTTTGGTTGTAAATTACAAAGTCTATCTCCTTCTTCGTGTTTCCATCAGGGGTTTGCCATGTCCATTTCCTGTTTCTTTTTATAAAAGAATGTATTTATTGCATTCAACTGGTGTTCCTCAAGGAAATTTACTAACTATGATAGTATAGTAAGTTTTGTTTTCATTTATGGCTCTGTCTAAATCTTCGTATAATTCTTGATCTGGGTGTGTGGGCGTGGGGCAAATACCTGTTTGACTTTACGCGGTAACTCTTAGATACGAGGGCTGTTCTGTATATTGTTAGTAGCAGGCCACGGATGCGAAGAAAAACAAAAACATTTGCATCAATCGAAAGCTTATTCTTTTGACAGTTTCCAGTTGCAATTTTGCAAGGTTGAAGTTAAAGCATATAGAGATCCTAATTTTTGATTGTTATAATTCGTTTGATTATTACTAAGCATTATGGAAGTGCCGCGGAATGCTTTTCGGGCTATGATTTTCTACGATTATAAACGAGGCTTAACATACGACCAAAGTCACCAAAATTTAATGGCAGATTTTGGCGACAATAGTCCATCATTATCTACAATTAGTTACTGGTTCCGTGAATTTAAACGTGGAAGGAGTACGTTAGAAGATGAACCAACACCTGGACGACCTGCAGTAGCTGTTTGTGCTGAAAACATTATTGCAACCGAAAAGCTGATTAAGAAAAAACGGAATATCACTCATAGAGAGATTCAAGACGAACTAGGCATTGGATCATCTGCAGTAGATATCATTTTACATAAACATCTGAGTGTAAGAAAGCTGGCAAGCAGTGGCGTGCCGTTTTTTACTTGGGGAAGCGCTTCTGTTTTACTGATAAGTACAAAAAGTGACAGCTTTTGATAATGCAAAACGTCAGTGTCAAAGAAATTGGCATAATTCAGTTTTAGGCTAAAAAGCTTTCTTTGGAAAACGAGATTTGTTGTAGCTAGTGAAATAATATAATTCAACAAATTTTAATTCATTAAAATTCTGAAACCTGACTCAGTTGTTACGTAATATTATTCAAAATTTCTAATGTAGCTCTCAAAAGAACCTCATTTTTGCTATAAAGGTATTATGTGTAGCGAAAATAAGATTCTATAAAGAGCTATGTTAAAATTGAGGTCGGATTATTGTTCCTCGTGCCAAAAAAGGTAGTTTCCCCAATTTTCATGTCAATATTTCGAAAACTTTTGAAATTACAGCAAAAAATTAAGATTAAAATTTCGACTTTGACACCCTGTATCTCCCTAAATATTAACTTTTGGACTAAGGTAATTTTAGGTAAATCGTAATATTTTGGTTTCGCAAATCTACTGTTGGTCTTTGTCCCATTACTTTTGGACAACCCTGTATAAAATTAATAAATTTTTGAATGAACAATCAGTCATTTTAACCCATAAAGGTTATAATATTTTATATTTACGACGTTTACAAAAAAAATCATTCAAATCGGAGAAGTTTGAACCGATTTCGAGATATAAACGTAAAGTTACTCCACTAGAAGGCAAGTACAAATATGTGCCTTGCGCCAGCGACCACCGCTTCTCGTACAGCTAGAATCACGTATGTGAAATTACAACAGCGCAGATGCAACAAACGATTGTTATACGGGACCTTGTGCGAATATTTCGGAGCGGCCCAAGCGGGCCCAAGATAACTTTCGACGTTCGAGCCGATGTTTCCCGGTAAAGTTCAACGCTACACGGCCAACGTTGAACGGCGCGTTACAAAATGCGTTAATTTGCAATGAGTATTCGCATGATATTAAAAGCGAAAATTAAATAAATAATTTTAACATACTGCTGAAACAAAAATAAAATTAATAAATTATATTGCTTTGCCTTATGAAGGCAAGGGGAAGGGAAGCGGTGCTTCCACCGCTTCCATGGACCGCACGCCACTGCTGGCAAGTCGGTGGATTCCACGTTTGTTAACCGACGAACAAAAACAAGCACGGGTAGACTGGTGCAGGTTTATGTTAGAAAAGTTCGATGGAGGATCTTCAAAGCAGGTATTTAGTATCGTTACGGGGGATGAATCGTGGATATATAATTATGATCCCGAGACAAAACAACAATCAACTGTTAGTTAGGGTGTTTGAAAAGGAGGAAATGCCAACAAAAGTTATTCGCGGTAAAAGTGCAAACAAAAAAATGATTGCCGTTTTCTTCAGATACAGTGGTCCAGTTGCAGTAATTCCTCTTGAAGATCGTAAAACTGTAACTGCTGATTGGTATACAGAAGTTTGCCTTCATCAAGTCTTCGAGAAATTGTGTAGTGATCGCCCAAGATCTGGTTTGCGTGGAATTTTGTTACACCACGATAACGCAACTCCGCATACGGCCGCAAAAACTTTTTACACGAATCCGGAGTCCAACTGGTCACTCATCCACCATACAGTCCAGATCTTGCCCCTAACGATTTATTTTTGCTTCCGCTGATTAAAAAACTCATGCGTGGTAAGAGATTTCCTGACGCCAATGCGGCTGTTGCTGAATTTCAGCGAATTCTTGACGACCTTCCAAAAAAGAGTTTTCAGCGTGTTTCGAGAAGTGGTTTCAAAGAATGAAGAAGTGTATTATGTCTAAGGGGGAATACTTTGAAAAACAATAAAATTATTTTCTTTACAAATTCCGTAGTTTTCTTCTAACTAACAATTTACAGAACAGCCCTCGTATTTTAATAAGAATATAGGCTATTCTAGATGATATTCCTACAGTGGAGTGGAGATACTTAACCAATCTTCTGTGCACTAGGAATCGTATTCCATGGTATTCCCTTCAGAAGGGTTTCGCCTCTGGCTTGGTTGACAAGTTGAGTTACCGTTACCCTTCTGCCTCTTGCTAGAAGAGTTTCGCCTCTGGCGTGGTTGACACGTTGAGTTACCGTGCTCTTTTAGTACTCCCTTTCCTTCTGAAGAAGCCCTTTGAAAAATTAGGCAAAACGATGAGTCTTTTTGTCTCAAAATGACCTTTTTGCATTTAGGTAAGTCTGTATTCTTCGGACGTCGTTGTCCAATATCCCTGCCACCTTTTTGTTACCCCGCCTATCGATCCTCGTCCTATGAGCTTATCCCATTTGTTCTTCTCCAGGTGTTCTTTCCATACTTTTCTTCATTTTATTGTAAATGTCTTGTAGGTTAACTGTTCTCAAATAGGTGTATTCGTATTTTGAAGTTCCGAAGAAAGTATAAGGAAAGATTGATATTATTAACAATTAAACAATTTAGAATATAGGTAATTCCAATTTCAAAAACTATCATTAAATTATCGGTTCTGATTTAAAAGGAATAGAAAGCAGTTTTATATTAGTAAAATAAATTTAATTAAATTGACTCTACCACACGTTTTTGCCAAATATAAAATTTAAATAATTAAGCCATGATTAAGTGGTGTTTATATTTAGATAATAGACTTTTTCTCGCCTACGTGACACCATTATACTTTTACGTTTGCAAAACGCAGTTAGCTTTTTGAGCAAAAGTGATACACTACTGTAAACTTTTAATGTTAAATAGGTCTGCTTCTTTAACGACGTTCAATCAAGTCATACCGATAATCATCATTTATTATTAATACGACTATTGTCATTACGCACAAATATTTAAATTCCGCGGATTTTATCTTGCTCCTCCAAGCAGACTTGTCAATCTTGTTGTGTGAATAACGTGTTTACGATAAATTCCACCATTACTGCTCAAAATCGTTAAGTATAGTAAACACTCTCAGTAGGTACTTTGAAAGGTAAAATTATTTCCGAGATTAAAATTTTAAGGATAGGGCTCCTTTGGAGGAATACTTTTAATGTATTTTGGCATGGGCGAAGTTAGGGGGGGGGGCGTGGCGGAGCTAAGCCTCCCCAAAAACCGAATTAGCCCCCCCAAAAACATTCAAACATACACATACACTTAAAAATATAAACTCTTTTCATATTAGGGCTTGAGACCCCCCCAGGTCTGATGACCTAACTTCGCCCATGTATTTTGGTTTATATATGTTACGGCCTAAGCTCGAAATTGGTCTTTATGAGTATTGGCTGGGCATTATCCGAACAGGCCAATTCAGGTTGTCTAAACACGAAATAATTTTGCCGACAGTTGTTTTTTGAGTTTAGACTGGCCATTATGCGTAACGACACATGTAACTTGGCCATTTCAGTAAATGAGTGAAGAGTGAAGTGCTCTGTGTACGTGTCACAGAGGTAGTTTTATTATTCGTTAGTTTAGCAGTTAAAGGCAAGTAATTATAAAATGGAAGACAAGAAAGTAAAATTTAACAGTAATGTAGACATCTTGTTGGCTAAAAAAGGTACGCTTTCGTATAGTATTACAGTAGTACTAATTAGATGGTATGAAGTTTATAGCCTAACTTTTTCACAGTGTCATAATTTGTCTTCTCTTTCAGCCAACGATACAAAAGTGTTTACTCACGATGTTTATTGTCGCTTAATTAATGAAGTAAAAGAAGCAAAAGTCAAACCAAAAAAGGAAGCACTGGATTATCGTCGTTTAGCAAGATTTGACGTTATTGTTGTAGACGGCTCGGAAAAACTTATACAACCGATCAGTGCAGAAGAACCAAAAATTTTATATTATTTAGAAAAAAGAGACTTGTTCGATGTGCTTCACGAAACGCATCTTAGTATAGGACATCGTGGACGCACTCGTATGTTGAAGGAATTGCAACGAAAATACAAAAATATTACGAAAGAAATTATAATGACATATTTAGTCTTATGCAAACCTTGTCAGCAAAAGCAATCCATGCCCAAAAAGGGCTTAGTCTCTAAGCCTCTCATATTCAAGGAACTGAATTCCAGAGGCCAGGTAGACCTGATAGACATGTAGTCAAATGCAGATGGAGAATACAAGTATATCTTAAATTACCAAGATCACTTGACAAAAATTTGTTTTTCATAAAGCATTGAAGACGAAAATAGCAACAGAGGTTGCATATGTTATGCTTGATATTTTTACGGTAATTGGTGCTCCCAATTTGATAATGGCCGAATTACGAACTTTCTGATATGTGGCCGGAGTTAAAAATTGTCCATGGAAAACCTCGCCATAGTCGGAGTCAAGGTTCGGCTGAACGAGCGAATCAGGACGTGCAAAATATGTTGACCACATGGATGCAAAGTTCTAACAATAGTCACTGGGCGGAAGGTTTAAGTTTTATACAATTAATGAAAAATAGGGAGTATCATAACGAGATACGTCAAAGTCCATATGAAGCTTTGTTTGGCTGTAAGGCAAAAGTAGGGCTCAGCGATTCATGCTTTCCTAAAGATGTGATTGGTTCTCTTCAATCTGAAGAAGATTTAAAAGAAGCTGAATATGATTTACGTGTTAATTTTGAAGACAATTCTGTACAACCTACAAAACAGGTAACATATCATATTGCTGATGTCAGTGAAGTTACTAACCATGACCATAGCGACAACATAGATGATATTAGCCATGTCGAAAGTAGAAATACATACCAACCGTGCCGATACTGAGAGTATACAAATTAGGGTTTCCAGTCCCGGTATTTGGTCCCGGGATGGTCCCGGGATTCCATAAAAGAATTTTGGTCCCGGGACCACAGCGAAGTCCCGGGACCTCAAAAGTCCCGAAACGGCGTTTATGGTATGTGAAATGCGTAAATAAATAGGGGAATCACCGGCGTTCGTCATACTGCGCGATTATTGAGAAACACGTTAAGATTTATATTATTCATTGAATCGTTGAACAAGTTAGTGGATTTACCAGTGTTTGAGTTATTATAATATACGTTTTTAAACAGTATCGTGTGCCTAACTGTGACTAGCCTGTAGCCCGTACTATACGTGCTTATGCCCGTCAAATAATTTGAGGTATGTTAATGGTAATAAACTTCCGGACTAAAAATGTTAAATATAATTTTTAGTTTTTAGTAACTGCACATCAGCTGTCAGCATTTTAATTAAAATGAATTCTGATTCCACAGTTTACAAGATACACTCAAAAAAAAATACCGATCCAAAGTCAATATGGCAACATTTTTTTATATCAAACGATAAACAAACGGCGAAATGTAAATTATGTTCCAATAAAATTATTATGACTAAAGGTGGCTCGACAAAAGGACTACACAAGCACTTTAATGCAGCGCACGAAAAAAAAAAGTGTGGTGCAGCCAACTCAGCCACCAGTACCAGAAGCAAATGTCGCCCACGCTGTCCAAGTCGAAATTGTTGGCATCAACGAAGAGGGAAGCTCCTCTTCCTTCTCTGCTTATTCTTCCCAAATGGTACTAAAAAAAAGAAAACTAACGGATTATTTCCTAGTGAATCCAAACCAGGAAGACAACTCTTTAGGTGCGGTCATCGCTCGAATGGCAGCACTAGATGGACTCCCATGCAGAGTTTTTATTACGTCTAGGGATCTAAGAAAAGGATTGGAGGCAAGGGGATTTCTAAATTTGCCAACATCTCCATCAACAATAAAAAATAGAGTTTTAATGTATTGCGAAAAGGTCTTTGACAATTTCGCCAACGAAATAAAAGTCCTACGACAAAACGCTCGTTGCTTCAGCTTAACATTCGATGAATGGACGTCCACAGCCAACAAACGATATATCAATATCAAGATTTGGAATATAGGACTAGTACCTGCCAAAGGATCTATGCCTGCAGAAACATGTGTTAACCTTGTTGAAACAAAACTTAAACGATTTAGATTAACCTTGAAAGACGATATTGTTTCTGTCACAACAGATGGTGCCAGTGTAATGGTGAAATTGGGAAAATTAATACAGCCTCTCCAGCAACTGTGCTTTGCTCATGGCATTCAACTTGCAGTTATTGCCATCATGTATTCTAAAAATATGCAAAAAATACCAGAACCAAATTTTGACAATGATGGTGATAGTAGTGATAATGCTGATGGTAGCAGTGACGAGGATGATTATGATAATGACAATATTGAAGAAGAGGTTCTTGAGTTAGTTGAAGATTATGAACAAGCATCTTTTCATTTAACAAATGATGGGAACATTCAAGCACTAGTAATCCAAGTCAGAAAAATTGTTAAATTATTCCGCCGCTCTCCATTAAAAAACACTGTTCTGCAGAACTATGTGAAAGAAAAACACAGCAAGGAACTAAATCTTATTTTAGATTGCAAAACCCGATGGAACAGCTTAGTTCAAATGCTGCAACGGTTTGTTTTTCTAAAAGACTGTATTCAGAAGGCTATGATTGATTTATCCATGCCGGTGAATCTCAGTGACCACGATTTTGAAGTTTTAGAACAAGTTGTTAAGTGTCTTGAACCTATCAGACTCACAGTGTTGGCCTTGTGCAGATATGATGCCAACCTTTACACAGCTGATGCCAGCTTTAAGTTTATGTTTGAAGAGCTTTCAAAAACTGATACCCCTTTTAGCAGAGAGTTACAAGCTGCTTTAAAGCACCGAATAAATGAGAGAAGAACTCTTGCTTCAAGTGTGCTGTCCTATCTCTGCAATCCATTTAAATATATGGAAAGAGTAGAAGGACCTGACGAAGTACTTTTTGATCAACCGGATACCAGGTAAATACTCGTATTTATCAAAAATTTGACAAAAAGATTATCAACGGTATCAACACCAACATTGCAAGAGGAAGACGAAAACTCAGATCAAGACGACGTTCCGCTATCCTATTTAAGAAATGAGTCGCATCAAGAAGTACCATTGGCAGAAAAATTAAATATGGTTATTGAAAATGCAATGTCTGTGTCCACAGGAGCAGTACCTGCAATACCAATATCGTCAACCAAAGCAAATGAAGTAATTAAAATAATCAAAGGCGAAATGGCACTTTTTGAAAATGGTGGTTGTCGTGGTCAGAACCTCCAATTATGTTATGAATATTTGCTAACCATACCACCTACAAGCGTTCAATCTGAAAGGGCATTTTCAGTGGCTGGATCGTTTGCAACAAAACTTCGGTCAAAATTAGGAGATTCATCTTTAAATGCATTTTAAAAAATAATTTTTATTTTGTTATTTTATAAAATAATATCTACTTCTATAATTTAATGGAACAGTTTTTTCTTTTTTGATTTAAGATAGTGTTCATGATATTTTTTTATTATTTTTTGTTCTTGTTTTGTACTGTTGCTAAAGCCCAATACCTAATATTATAATATAAAATACGAAATCACTTTTTTTTGTTTTCTTAGCGCAATTAATAAAATGTATCTCGATTTCGAGACTATAATCGGGACTTTCGGGATTAGTACCGGGACTTGGAATTAAGTCCCGAAGTCCCGAAGACCTTTTTGGTCCCGGGACTTGGACACACTAATACAAATTATTCAAGATAAGCAGGAACAGATAAATAACAAAAGAAAAAATGCGCATGAAAATTTAAAAATACAGGGTTCTAAAATGTTAAAATTGTCGGACCGAAAATTTCCACCAATCGACGAAGGAGACACTGTAAGAATTCGAGTTCCTCACATAGATAGGGGTCGTGGTGATCCAAGAAGTATTTTGCCAAAGAGTTTAGCCCATACTAATATTGGCCGGCCATTATTGATAATGACCGCATTTCGTGTTTAGGCCGTAACATATACATACATTAATTTTAGATTCACCAAGGGAAGTGGCTACAATTTTATTGAAATTTTTAATTATTTTTGGAATCACTTTTTGGCACAAGCGAATATTCTTCATTGTGCTCGTTATGTTATATTGAATCAAAAATTTTCAAAATAAATACGTAAACATTTCAGTACACAAAATCCACAACTTTTTTTAATAGTTCGCATCTTCCTTTTACAAGTTTCGTGTAAAGTTTATCAAATCACCAAGTTCTGCATTGATTTTAGTTTTTGGTTCACTAACCACTAACGTTATAATCGATTACTAAGTTAACTCGAGCTGTATAAAAACCCAGAAAATTATGCATCGCCAACGTAAGACATGAAGGCAAAAATAAGTTTATGTTAAAAAAATTAAATTTAGGGCATTTTCTAATCTGCAGAGGCATCAGATTGTTTATTAGCCGTTTCAGTATCAAACCCATATTTATGAAGTATTCAAAATAATCTTGAACAATACCTTAACTAATTTATTCCAGATTGGAATTTCTAACCAACCGCTTCCTTACGCAAAACACTGAAATATTTGACAGTCAATGGCTGCTGTTACCTTACGAATTGTATAATAAACCCAAATATTTGACTTGAATTCGTGTAGGAGGAGCCATTAATTTGCTGTTATTCTTCATTTTTATTTCCACCTTTCATACATAAATAAATTAAAAATGAGGAATACTTACGTAAATATAACCAAAACTAAATTTAAAAAAAACACAAAAACTGGCAATAAAAGAATAATAAAAAAATCGAAAAAATAGTAATAACCCAAAGAGGCATCCTGCTTCATTTACATATCAGGGAGTAACTGTTGTAGTTCCTTGTTATAAAATCCTTCACCTTTCGAACTTATTACGCCCATTAAAAAAGTGCACATCACCACAGGTATGAGATGTCGGCACCTTTTAAAGGATAAACTACAACATGCTGCTTGAACCAAAAACTAACTTTACGAACATTTATAGAGATGGCACACTTAAAACAACGGAAATTTTTTTTCTTTGGGCGTTTTATAATTAATTAATTAAACTTATCATAAATCAAGGGAATGGAATAAATAACGAAACCAAAGTGGAACGATAAGAATTATGTGAGTAAATCTTGAATACGGTAAGATACATTTTTCACTGGAAACTTCTTCAACTTACAGTTTGATGTTTACATAATTGGTTGCTTAGTTATATGTATAACGTGCGATCAAAAAAAAATCAGTCTGGGACTGATGTGGATCGTAAGCCCTTTCAAAACATGGCAAGACGACCTTTATGTTTATTAAAAATAAAATATAACATTTCGTTAATGAATTCGGGTGGCAGTATGAATTTTATATGAATAAAATTAAAACTTTTTAATTAAGTTAGTTTAACTAGTGATAAGCAGAAACAAGTGCTGCGTACTTTGGAAATCATAGCCGCCTATGATTGACTTTTTGATGGCACTTTAAAATACTTAAACCCTAAATTAATTCTGAGTTCTGAGTAACTTATCTAAATAAATACTTAGGATTGTTCTGTGAGATCTTTAAGTTATAGGGCTTTTGTGAATCATAAGAAACGAATGTTTGACTGTAAAAAAATGGACTTCTCGTGCTTCCTAATTAGTTGGCGAAACATTAAGCGAACTATTTACCAATACATAGTTTTAAATCAATTTAAGAACATGCTGAAGTTCATATGCTTACTGCAGCCACCGCTTTTTCAAAAAGTAATATCCATTAAGCACACTTTGAATTAATATCACACAATAATGCTTGCTCCTAACAAGATTCTGAAAAATAAAGCAAAAAAAACAAACTAAAACGTGACAATTTTATGCGGCGCGGCGGCTTCTTAACCATTCACAAAGTAATGAAGAACAAGAATATCATTAAAAGGCGTGAGATAACAGATTTAGCGCTCGTTGGGAAATACTAATATCCAGCTAACAGTAAAATATTCACAAAAAGTGGATTTAAATTCAGAAACCTCTATTAATGCCTGAATTCTGCGCTTAAAAACGCTATTTTTTTCCTAATTGACTATTAATTAATCCTACGTTTATAAACCGAACGAACTATTTACGATAATTTGGTGTAAACTTTATAAACAGGGACGGACTCGCTTAAAAGTAATTTTTTGTATTAATTTGTTTATTATAATTAAACTAATTTTTAACTTATTTTCTAGTACCGCTTTCAGTGGTCATGAAGTTGATCTGTGATAAAAAATTTCAATAAAAAGGCTCAGCATACCAAAACTATAACCGCAAATAATTCCTCACGCAAATATATGAGTATAATATATTATTAAGTAACCAACAAATTTTTGAGTAAATAAAAAGAAGCAATGAACTTAAAAAATCAACAAAACACGCCTAATTCCGCAACGGACTTAACATTATAAAGTAGTTGTGCAAACATTTGTAATTGGCGTGATTTGCAAAGATAAATATTTACCTGTCAATTTACAGTGTTGTCTACCATGTGTTTGAATAAAAAATACATGAAGGATGGCCCTACAGAAATAATTTAGTATTTTACTAATACACTTTACCTAATTAATAAACCTTCTTCTTCATCCTACAGCTCCTTAGTGGCGCAAAAGACACTTTTAGCTAACTCTGCGCACTAATTAATAAACCTAAATAATGGTAGGAAACTTAATAAAATGAAATTGTGTAAATTTAAACCGTTCCAATAGACGGTAATTTCGTTGTTCATAACTATTGAACGTATGGCATATTCGAGAAATCTTCTGCTACAATGCATGTATTAAGATAACGGAAACTACGAACTGTTAAAGTATGTTTTACTAATGCAAAAAAAGGGAATTACATTACATTAAACCGTATTCGTTTAAAAAAATGCGATTGCATTACACGTACCGAATAAATAAAACACGCTTCCCTTTTATTGGTTTTAATTTCCGCTTATTTGAAACCGTTAAAATGTACTGCTTAGCAATGTTCACACACACTAATGACGGTGTTATTTTCTACATTGAGGATATTACCTGTAGCTTACAAATGTGGAGTAATAAAGTAAACAAAATTTTAAACAAATGGTAATCAAAGCTTTACAATAATTAGATAATTGGTTAATAGTAGTAAAAGTAACGTAATTGGACCAATTTAATTAATTTCACTTCTAATGAGGTAATTATAAATAAATGAAAGTATGCGATAATTAGGATTAATATTAGCTGGCTTGTTAAACGTTCTGAGTCTTATTTTTTTAAACCCTTGGATTTAAGGATCTTTGTTTTATTTGTGGTATATTTGAGTACCAATACGTATTTTTAAATCTTTTAAATAATTTAAAAAAATCGTTGTGCTTATTATAATATAACTGAAACAAATTGTAAATGTAAAGGCTAAAACTGAAATGTAAATTTGAAGTTCTGTAGAAAATTTGAAGCGGTTAAAGGCTTCATTTAATGGCTAGAAAAGGTACATCCCAACTGAAAACTAAACTTTCTTCCAAAATTTCAAGAGTTGAAATATTTTAACAGTCTCAAATCCTAATTAAACACGGTGGAAGAAATCATAAATGCAGAGATGGATGAGGGAATAGGAAAAGAAGAGACAGAAAGAGAGGAAGAAAAGAAAGGAAAGGGGTAAAAAACAAGAACGATGAGTAAAAGGTCTCCAAATGACAGAGAATATGAGGAACTAGGAAAACAAACAAGAACAATTATATTTACAGAACACTGTACAAAACACTAGTAAAGGAAGATAGCAGGACAGCCATGAAAATATACGACCGCAATGGAAATGGAAAAAACGATAAAGGGGATAAAGAACAAATGGAGAAGGAGTATAGAAGAAAGGAAACCGATTAAACAGGATGGAAGGGCAAATAAAAGGAAAATGGATGAAGCTAAAATAGGCACGTGGAATATTACTTCTCTAACGGGAAAGATCTAGAAATAATAGGAAGAAATTGACAAATTTAAGTTAGAAATTTTAGGAATGAATGAGACGAAGAAAGTGGGAGAGGGAAGAATTAATTTAGGGGAAAAATATTACCTATTCTACTCGAGCATAGAGCAGGGACAAAGTGTGAAAGTAGAAGAAAGAATAAATTTTATTCAAATCTATGCGACCATAGAAGGAACAGAAGAGGAACTGGTAATGAGATTTGATATGCAACTGCAACAGACAATAGATGGAAAAGAGGACCAGCGAGAAAAAAATATAATTATGGGAGACTGGAATAGAAGGATTGGAAAAAGCAAGGGATTGGGCTAGGATGTAGGGGCCCGTATGGAGGGAGACACGCTTAACAGAAATGGAGAAAAAGTTCTGTTAGGAAAACGATTTACTAATAGGAAATACCTCTTGAGAACAAAATTTGGAACAAACGTACGTAGCTGTAGAGAGGAACGCAAGAAGTATAATAGATTTTATATTATACACACAAAAACTACGAAATTCAATGGAGCAAATCAAAACAGAAGTCGAAGCAGAACTGGCAACAAAGCACATGCTGGTAACAGCAATATTCTAATGTAATAAATGCACTAGAAGAAAGAAAATAATGTAGGAGGATAGCAATATATAAATTGAAAAACCAAGAAATAAGGGAAAAATACCAGGAAGAAACAGACAAAGAATTTGTAGAACAAGAAAGAAATAAACGGGACTGGTCATTAGATGAAAGGCAAAAAATCTTTAAAGAAACTCTGCTAACGAAAGCAGAAGAAATTTGCGGATTAAAACAAATAAACAGAAGTCCTAAAAGAACGTATTGGTGAGATAACTAAGTAAAAGAGATAATCAAAAAGAAAAAAGGTATATAATAACGAAAGAGGACCAAGATAGAGTGAAATATAGTTACATAATAACATTAGGAAGCTAGTAAAAAAGGGCAGTTAGAGAAGCAAAACAGAGAAAGGAAACCGTTAGAGGAATAAAGGATGGAAACAATCATCTAAAGATTGATAAGATAAATAATAAAGGAACCATGGATCGAAATGCAATACAGGACAATGAACCAGAAAGTGAAAATTTGGAGGAAATAGAAAAAGGAGGGGATAGAGGAAACACTAATAAAAATCAAGATTGGAAAAGCAAGTCGAGAGGACGGGGTACACCCAGAAATGATAAAATGGATGGTACTAGCCTAGTACTACTAGGGAAAGTTCAACTGAATCAAGAGAGGTTAGAGGAGTTCCAAATGAAAAAAGTAGTAAAACCTAAGCCCAATGTTGTTCATAGTGATTATGGACAGGCTGATCAAAAATACAAAAAAAAAGGACCCAGAATACGCAAACGGTGACATGGCATAGAAATTTAATACCAACAGAGAGTTTAATGTATGCGGACGGCATAGTTTTAATAACCCATTTGGAAATAAAAATGCAACAATTAGTCGATGTATAGAACGAAGAGATTGGCAAGTTAAAGATGAATATTAATACTAACAAAAGGAAGGTGATGATAGTCAACAAAGAGGAAGGAAATGGAAACACAAAAATATTCTGTAATAGACAGGAGCTGAAAATAGTAACAGAATATAACTAGCGTATTCCCTAATGACGGAAAGATTGATAATGAAAACAAACAGAGTAGTAAAAGAAAGAACTAAACAAAACATTACTACGAAAAAGAGAAATGAGATACTAAAATCAAAAAAACAACACCCTAACAGTACCAAAATTTACATACGCTAATGAGTCATAGATATTGACGAAGAGATTAGAAAGCAAAATAAATGTAGCTGAAATGCAGTATCTAACAGTAATAGTAAATGTAGCAAAATGGGACTACCTAAAAAATGAAGACATAAGGAATAAGATTAAACAAGAACCGATATTCGACAAAATAAAAAAAGATCAACTGAAATGGCTGGGGCGCATAACGAGAATGAAAGAAGGCAGATTAGTCAAGAGAATTATGGAAGTTGAAAGATATAAGAAAAGGATAAGAGGAAAGCCAAGAAAAACATCAACACAACAGAATCAAGGAAATAACTACGAAAGAAAAAATGAAAGACGATGGTACAGATGAGAGCACTACCCACGAACCGATAGGAGTATAGGAAATGGATACAAGGATAAAGTTAAGACCGTCAATCCGGCTCTCCGGAAGGGGCACGCGGAAAAAAAGAATAAGAAATCTTAAAGCTTTGAAGTTGAAGAAGCTCTAGCGCCAAGAAAAAATATGTCAAAGTTGAAACATAAATCCTTAGAGGTTTTCTTAAGTTAACTTAAGCCTTTGAGTTAAAATTTTCTTTAAATTTTTGAAAGTTGAAATATTGGAAAAACCATCATCAAAAGTTTAATTCAATATCTTAAGTTGTACATCCATGTGGAAATTCAAAATTTTGTATTGGTTGAAATGCCAAAAAGCCAAGAAAAGTTCATCAAAACTTACATTTAAAGTTTGAAGAGCTATACGAGCTTAGAAAAAATAAGAATACTTATAAGCCCAGAATTTTGTTGACATTATAGAAAGTAAAAGCTTTAAGTGTTGTAAAAACAAGAACCAAAATTTTTATCTAAAATTTAAAGTTTTAATTGAAATGCAACAAGTTAAATATTTCAATAAGTATCAACAAATACGAGTATATTAAATAAATTTAAATTTAAAGCCTCAAAAGTCAGTAAAATGCAACTTAAAATTCTGAAATTTTTCAAAATTTCTTAAGTCAAAAAGGTTTAAAACCTAAAAAATCCATCAATCTGTAAGATCTAAAATTTAAAGTTATCTTTAATGTTCCAAAAGTTGAAAAGACCTGTGCAAATAATTTTAAAGTTTTGGCCTTTTTCTTCTTCTTCTTCTTTTTGTTTTTTATTTTCGTCCTCAATCCCTTCCTACTTAATAATATAATAATAATTTATTAATCGTGTTAAAACAAAGTTTACACTTGTCTATAATTAACAAATATTTAAAAAAAATAAAACAAGTCACATATATCACAATATTCACAAATTCAACGGGGTCGTGTATACAGTTTTTAAATCAAACTTTCAATAAAACTGAATTTCACATTTAGTAACATTGTATTATTGTATATTCTGAATACGTCCCTGTTGTAAATGTAAATATAAGTTAGATTAGAAAAGCAATCATCAAGCAATCAAAAAACCTCTCATTTTTTGCAAAGAAGCAATATGAGCAAGCAATTTTCAAGAAGAAACCGTGAATTGAGTTAAATCCCCGATAAAAACTTCCGAAACCTTTGACTTTCGGTTCAATCTGTAATTCTCACGAGAGCAAATTACCTTTGCTCGAGCACTAAAACAGCAGCGGTAGTAGCAATTATGGGATCTGGGCTCCAACAGAGTTTAATTACATTTCACCAACGCAAGTAAATTTTAAAACGAAGCACTAATAAACTGACATCATCGGCGGAAAAGGCGAGCCATTTGTAAATGCATGGAGACAAACAACAACTTTCCCATATTGCTTTCGTTATTTCACCCAAAAGAATTAATTCAATTATTTATTTCACTTTTGCGTCCTCCTTTTGTTGAAAAGTTAACATTTCGGCGCCTTAAAAAAAGAAGAACAAAGAAAATACGCACCGAAGAAGAGAAAACATTAACCTTCAGATCCTGATTGCGTATTGTGCTTGCATACACATAATGAAATCTTTTTACAATGCTCTGTGCGATATTAATGGGTTTTTTGGCATACTTTTCATCTTTTCGATCTCGTTCTCATGAAATCAAGCGTAAAAGCTATACAAATAATACAACAAGGTGATTAATGAGTGTTTGTCTTGAGAATGCTAGGCTAACAATGATTCTCTTCTTTTTAAAACTGCGATCTGTGATTGACTTTTAAATAAAGGAATTTCTTGTAGGCTTTCGCTGCTAATAAAATAAAATAGAAAAACAAAAACGAACTTTGCAAGGAATCCGGAATTCCCTTTTAATAATTTATATATTCTGCACGACTTGGATATAACATACGAGACTGGCGATGTTTATATTCGTTTTCACTAATGTTCCAAAAACACATAAATTTCAACTTTTACATGCAAATTTTGAAGCACTTCGCATTCAAATACAGGTGTACGACCGTTTATAAAGTACTGGAAAGTAGATATGGGAAACATGAGCAGATAAAAACTTATGTCACGTTGCAACCTATTTAAATATATTACCTTCACACAAACATAGATAAAACAACAGGGTTGTTAATTTATAACTTTACCGATATAAAAATGCTCGTACAAGTCTATCGGTTGGTATTTTTAACTACGTGAAATAATTATCGAGACACAATCAGCTTCAATTAAGCTGAAAGATTAATTTATACTTGCTTGTATGTAATCGATAAGAATTATAAAATACATATAAGTAACGGAATTTAAGATTCGAACGCTGTGATTTTCAATATAAATGGAAATCTGATAAAAGGTCTATGTAATTAAATAGTAAAAACTGCTCAATCCGTTAAGCTACACTCTCCATAAACTACTACAACGCATGTTAGTAAATTATTATCACGTGTTTGAAAACGCGAACTACTGTTTCTTACCAATCCCATAACATTCAAATTTAGATTTAAATACAGGATGGTCCAGAACATCTTAGGCGACATTGTAACCGTATTATTTTGCAAATCATAACATGCGTATCAAAATTGTTAAATGTATCGAAAAAACTAAAAGGGACATTAAAACAGCAAGCAAAAGGCCAGTTATGAATAATTACAAAATCCAATACTTTTAAAGGCGAAGCCTAAACTTTTGTAATTCTCCCTGTTGGATTTTTTTTTGTCATAAATACTGCACATTCTGGCAAAATAAAATTTGAAGAATTGAAGAAAAAGTTCGCTTTGTTATAGTTTACACCAGAGTTTCCCAAATGCCGGGTCGGGACCCGGCACCGGGTCACGAAAACAAACTGCCGGGTCGCAGAGAAACTCTAAAAAACCTAGATGCTTTGTTTCAAATTTTCGGTTTTTGTTCACGAAACTATAAAATACAAGTGAATATCGGTGAATCGACATTATTGCATAAATAATTCAATTAACCCCTTACGCTACTGATTAGTCTGAAGTCTTTCTTCAGATGTTTGAACAAAAGAAGTCGCAGGGCGCTAAATCAGAGCTATAGGTTGGATGTTATAATTCGGTGAATCCACAGCTTTCGATATTGACTTGAACTGTGCGAGCCTTGTGGAGCCTGCAGCTGTCAGGCAACAACAAAGTTTTGGTTCTCCGTGAATTCGGACCTCTCCATTAATTGTGGACCCTTTTTCCATATATTCTATAAGCAAAATCGCAGTCCCGAAAAACGGTCGCCATCAACTTTCCAGAAGACGAGTTTTCGCCTTCTTTGCATGTGGAAAGCCCTTATGGTACCCATTGCATCGACTCCAGCTTCGTGGAGGATCCCAATAGATCACCCAAGTCTCGTCGCCCGTGACAATTCATGAAAAATAACTCTCATCGTTCTCGAAAACGGCCAAATGTTCTTGAGAGATTTCTTTCCTCACCAGTTTCTGCTCTGGTGTAAAGAGTTTGGGGATCCATCATGCAGAAACTTTTTTCATCCCTAAATCTTCGTGTACAATCTTGAAAACTGTAGTTTCGGATACTCCAGCTTCTTTAGCAAGCACTGGGATCTTCATTCGTCGATCTAACCACAGCAAATCTTCAAAGCCTGATGGTTTCCTCAATTCTTGCCTCAGCCGGTTTTCCTGATCTGGGGGTCATCTTAAATTCAGTTTCGGCCCCATCTAAACTGTTTCTACCAAATTTTGCTTGAAAATAAGATAGTGCATCTTTCCCATACACAGCAATCATGAATAACTTTTTTGTTGCAATAATAATAAATGAAAAATCTTTGAACATTAAAATTTGGGAAACGCTGGTTTACACAATAATTGATCTGACGGACCGGTTGGTTGCCTAAAGGTAAAAAGTTGTATTTGTTTTACTTTAACACAAGACCCTCAAATTGCGGCTTAGTTAAGTAATTCCAAACGTAAGTAAGGTGGAAAAGTGAGAAATAAAAGGAGAGAATGGCAAGCAAAAATTGTTGTGCGGAAACAGGGAGTGATGATTACAGGTCAGAAGATGGAAAGAAAAAAGACAACGGGCATCTCCGAGTGCATTCGCAAAATCGAACACCAAGCACGATCCTGCAAAGTACGGAAGAGGATTTAGAAGAAAGTAGCACGGGTTTACAACATATGCTGGTAAAAGTGTTGAAAGAAGTAAAACTACAATAGTAATTTGTAATACAAGTGTTGAAAGCTTGCGTTTGCCACACGAATGTGAAGTTTGCAGCACGAACGATAGTGAGTGCTGCAGTCACATGAGAGTGGCAAATACAAGCTTTCAACACATGTATTACACACTATTTTTTCTACAACCACATTTCCATAAAAAAATTTAAATATTTCTGCAAAATCAAATCTGACATTCATCAAATGTCATTATGACATTTTGATTTCGGTGCGGCAAAATTATACTTTGCCGCACCGAAAATCATGCATGTGCGTGCGGAAAGTAAATTTTCCGCACGCTAATTTCACTTGTTCGGCAAACACTCATTTTCAATACTCGTATCTATGGTGACGAAGTCTGAAAATCCCACTTTCCATGGTGGGAGTAGAAAAATTACTATTACGCGCTCTATGGGAGTGTTATCTAAGGTAAGTACACCCGGTGTGGAAGGCTTTTCCTGACAATCATGTATTTAGTTTTAGCAGTATTCAAGATCATATGCCTCGCTGACACGGTCGACATTATTCAACAGGACTTGAAGCTGAACTTGCAATCACTGCAGTGTCCTCGGCAAATCTAGCATTATTAATCATTTCGCTATTTATCTTTATACCGCCGACACAATTATCCATTACTTCTTGAAAAATCCTTACCGAATAGATGTTAAATAATGTAGGAGAAAGCCCACACCCCTGACGTGCACCTTTCTGAATTTCTATTGCCTCCGTGAAGCTATCTTGGAACTTGACCTTTGCCGCTTGGTTTCAATATAAATTTGGTATTATCCTGATATCTTTGCTGTCTATTCCTATTTCTTTAAGAACATTTAGAAGTATATCAAGTTTGATTCGGTGGAATGCCTTTGAATAATCCAGAGAATAAATGCAGACATCATAGTTTACATCTCTGCAACGCTGGGCCAATACTTCAAAAAATGGCTTCTCTTCTTCCACACCCATTTTTAAAATCATATTGTGTTTCTCCTGCTACTGATTCACATTTACAATATATAGGTACGTCGGCGTATAATTTTCAAAAATGATTTAGGTACGTGATTTATTAAACTGATGAGTCTGTAAACGTCAAAAGTTTTTCCAGTTCTCTTAGGATTGGGCACAAACGTTGATTCGAACCAATCCTAAGGTATGTTTCCAGTATTAGAGATACTATTAAATAGATCAGTTACTGCGGTGAGAATATATATAGACAATGCTTTAACGGAAACAGAAAGGAAAATTCAAAACAAACTACGAGATATAGCAAGGGAGGAAAGAAAAAATGAAAGAACAGTCATTGTTTATTACTAAAAGATAACGGAGGAAGGCGTGCCATGGTAATGGGATGACAGTAAAGAGAAATTGAAAAAAGTAGTAAGCACAAATGCAAAAAACTAGCAGAATATAGGACGGAAAAACGATACGAAAAATGAAGGAATACGGACACGAATACTGAAGAAAATTTAACTAGTGTAGCAAAATGATATAATATAACAAGAGAAACAAGTAAACAAAAGTGTATAACAATCAGAAAAATTAGTATTAGTGAGATGTAATTTAAAAGGAGCAAACAAGGAAGTCAGTAAGAAGAGCAGAAATGGACAAGTACAAGTTAAATAAAATGTTAATAAAAAGAACAAACCAGCAAAAACTCAAGACAAATTATGAAAATTTACTAATTTGAGAAAGGGGCAGAGAAAATAGAATATTAGGTACGGGGTGCATCATAAAGCACAGCACTCAAGCCTATAGTTACAGAGTTTAGAGAAATATCACTTAAGGTTAACAGGTAAATATCAAAAACGCACATTTGTAAATAGTCATGCGCCAACAGATATATCACAGATTCATGTTAAAGAAGACTTGTATGCTAGATTCTCAGACCTATTGTTGGAAGATATAGCAAGCATCTAACAACAACGTAAAATGGGCCATTAATAGACTTTGCAAAAGAAAAGAATATGATAGTAAAGAACACGCATCAACAACGGAAAGATATTCATAAAGGCACATGGAGATCACCGTGTGGAAAATGTGTGAACCAAACATATCACGTGCTAATCGAGAGGGATGAAGAAAGGTGTCTCAAGAACATCCGAAGTTGCAGATTCTGATCACTTCTTTATTAGGTATAAAAATATGCCAAATAGTACCATTACAAAGAAATCAAAGAAGGAAAAAACGTGCCATGAAAGGGAGTAGCAGAGCAGTGTAAAAGTGTTAAGGAAAATATTTGAAAAAAAAAGTTAACGACCATTGGGAAAGATAAGGTAACCAGGCGTTGGAAGAGCTGTTTAAAGAGCCAGATATAATAGCTGAAATGAAAGCACATGTTTTAATAATGGATCAGGAGAAGATTCAGAAAGAATAATGGAAAGCAACATACTTGGAAAGAAAAGACGGGGAAGACCGAAGGGGAGATGGAAAAATGAAATACACAAAGACTTGGGACAACTGGACATTAACAACTGGCGGAACAGTGCAACGAACAAGAAGGAATGGAAATCAGTAGTTAAACGCTTATTAGGCCTGCAAAGCTGATCGTGAGACATCCTGTATGTTAGTCTACATCACTGTTAAGTAAAACAATACTAAAAGCAAATTCATGCCTCGTTACTTTAGTTTTAATTTGCGAACATAAAATACCTTGAAATGAAAAAAAAAATCAATAAAGTAAGCTTAACAAATTGAACAAAAATTAAAGAGAAGAAAGAAATTTATACCAAAAATAATTCTTAAAAACAAGAAACAGGAATAAATCAAGAGAATTATTATTTTCATCCCAAGGCTGGGTGTAATAAACAGCAAGATGAGATGCTACCGTTAATTTTAGATTAAAACATTAAGTTCCTTGGACATATTTTAATTTTAAAGTTTCCTTCACGCATTGTTATATAACGAAGGATCCTCTAACAGGAAACGCAGGTAATTACACTTTACGCTCGTTATTCACGCATTTAAAATATCGAGTTCAAGTTTCGACGGTGCCCGTTTAGTAACACATCAAAACAAAACCTTGTTTCATTTCTGAAAATAACCTAGATACATGGGGAATCTCACGCACCGGGAAAAATAAACAGTTTGGCAGATGAACAATGCATTTTTTCACACGAATAGACAGCCTTAATGAAGGTCGCCGAGTTGATGGAAGCGTTCCGTGATTTACAATGATTTGAGAAATTTCCACTTTGTTAACAATAAGTATTCAACTCATATACTTGTATTACCGGTAAGAATTCCAATACTTGCAAAAACTGGAGCTTTGCTTATATGGAGGCGCAATCCCTGTATTATATCATTATATGGTTGAATAAAAACGTTCGAATAACGGCATTGTCGTTGGAAATAATACCATTATATTTTTTCATACAGAATTTATTACGCTCTAAGGTTAATTAAAACAATTTAAAAGAGTTAGGTGAAGGGGAAAAGTATTTTATTTAGCTTGGTTATGTAACTGGTCGTTTATTATTCATTTCAACGAGTTTTTGATCGTTCAAAGGCTTCATTTTTTCGCCCGAGATATAAAACGAAAAAGGGCACACTGCAAACATAGATAACCCAGTAATTTTCAGAATTAAAACTTATTTACGAAATTAATGTTCAAATTTCCAAATTTCGTCAATGCAAAACTACGTGGCAGGAAACTTTGGCATTATTTTGAGAAATTCAAATTATAAGTTCAGCGAAATTAATAGTGGTGGGTAGTTTCCGAGATACTTTGAAATTTTAAAAAACAAAGATACGTAAAAAAATATACAAAGTCATGAATTTCGTTAGTCTAGCTCTAGGATAACATTACCATTCAATCTAAATTACAAAATTTACATTTTGTAAGACTTTCATTGTTGAAATTAAAAATTAAAATCAAAATAGTCGGTGTTACAGGAATTTTATAAAATTTAATTAATCAACCTTTAAAAGACATTCCGAAGAACTAGAAACAACCAAAGCTTTACTATCTAATTCTTTGAAATGGAATTGGGAAAAATTTCACAATATTTTTAAGTTTCGGTTGGGTCATTTCAGTAGAGTAAAAACATAAAATTACGAGATAAAGTTAAACTTAGTTGACCGAGGAAAGGGCCAACAAGCTACTGCAGAACAGAAAAAATAAGAATTATCTCAGGGAATACTCACGATTTCTCCATAAATAAAACCAGGATGGTACAACCCTTAATAATATTAATACTTTTTTGGTTTCTTTATCTTCACTCGTAATACAGATAATATAAAAAGAACAATAGAGAAGAACAAAAACCTGAAAGTTTTAGAGGAAAGCTAGGAAAAATGAAATTCTGAAGCTCAAAAACAACAGAAATTATAACAAACAGAGATAGTTTGCTACATGTGGTGGAAGATTTCTACGAATAATTTTATACGAGCGACCTAACAACAAAAGATGAATACAAAGAAGTAAACAGGAAAACCGGAGTAAAAAACCAGGGACTAAAGACAAGCCTGAGATAGGCATAACTGAAATAGAAAACACCTTAAAACAAATGAAAAGAAATAGATGTCCTGGAAAAGACGAAATATTAATTGAAGAAGTAGGTACAATTGACAGGAAAAACTTGATGAAAAACATACAAGTCCATTTTAACCTTTGCCTATCACACGGCGAAATACCAAAAAGATGGAATAATGCGTTGATGATACTCATTCACAAACAGAGAAATAGGACTCATCTGGAGAATTACCGACTCATCTTCTTACTGTCCCATCTTTACAAATTATTCATCAGAGTAACTAACAACTGATTAGAATCTAAACTTGATCTTTACCACTCAAGAGAGAAGGCGGGATTGAAGGCTGAGTTTGGCACAAACGACCACCTGCTAACAGCAAAAGTGCTAATAGAGAAAAACCATCGAATACAACATACTGGCTCTTATATTTGTAGATTTCAAAAAGGTGTTCGATACCATCGAAACTAAAGCCATTTCAGCAGCTTTCGATTAATACCACGTAGGCTACAGGGTACAGATATATCCACCTTATCCACAACATAATAAAGTATGATCAAAATTTCTGTTCATCAAGTATGGCCGTGGAAGTGCAAACCAATATTTAATATTATATGTAAACCAATTTTAAAGGCGTTGGTTTGCACTTCCACGGCCATACTTGATGAACAGAAATTTTGATCATACTTTATAAAAACTCAACGGCAACCGTAAGAATTCGCAAAGAGACTAACCAGTTTCCAATACAAAGAGGTGTCAGATAAGGGGACGCTATATCTCCAAAACTTTTTAATACAGTTGGACTACGCATTTAAAACACTCCAGTGGAAAAATAAAGGGATCAGCATAGACGGTGAGAAACTTATGATTCGTCTACGACATAATGATAGTATCAGACAATTTGGGCGAAGCAGAAGGCATGTTAACTGAACTAGTACGAGCAACAGCAAGGGTAGGACTCAGTATAAACATTCAGAAAACGAAATTATAACAAATATGGTACTCAGAGGAACAATGACAATAAACAACAAAATCATAGGAAAAGTGAGAACATAAATACCTTGGCCATTAAATTACACTAAGTAGGAACAACAAAACACATGAGATGAAAAGAAGAATGGACAGACTTCGGAACTTGCCAATAAGCCTTAAGGGGAAGGTATACAGGGAATTTTTCTTTTTAGTATACATATCCCCTATGTATACTTTTATAATAAACACAAATAGGCAACCCACTGTACACTATAAACGTCACGTCACGTGGTGCGTAAAGGTTATGTTTCATGTTTGTAAATAAAAAATAAATCAAAATTAGTGGAATATCAACATAATTTTAATTCAACGATTATTCTAAAACATAAAATATCAACAATATAAAACAGAAAGGAAAATAAAAACAGCAACAGTTAAAGACTAATTTTTTGACATTAACTTAATTTGATGTATAGTGGGTTGCCTATTTGCGTTTATTATAAAAGTATACATAGGGTATATGTATACTAAAAAGAAAATTTCCCTGTATGATCAGTGTGTTCAGCCTACCATGACATATGAAGCCGAAACCCTTATGTTAGCAAACACATCTATAAAAAAGTTCCAAATTTCCGAAAGAAAAATTGAAAAATCAGGGTTTGGTATCAAATAAAGAGATCGTATAAGGAACACAGAAATACGTCGAAGAACGGGAGTTTGTGACATTATTGAGAACACAACAAAGCTGAAATGGAATTGGGCAGAATACATCACGAGGCCGCCTTCAGATAGACGAAAGAATTGTTGAGTGGAGACCCCACGCCGACAAACGAAACAGAGGAAGACCTCCAACACGTTGGAGCGATGATACCAAACGACTGACAGGACACTGGATGAGAGATGCACAAGGTCGAACTAAATGGAAACGGTACGTCCAACCGTGGAGAAGAATAAACTGGATGATGATGAAGTCAGTTTAATTTATATGTAATTAGCAAGTAGCAAGTCCGGCAAAGATTCTTCGTCATTTATTTGTCTGGGAAAAGTTAGTAATCCTTCAATACATTTTGCCAATGAAAATTTTAATTCGTTTTACTTCGCTGGCTATATCGTGACTTAATAGAATTTTACGTTCTAAGAATGTAAAATCGGTACCTAGAAAGCCAAGTTAATCTGTAATGTCTCATTAGTAAATATGGAAGCTCCAGCGAAGATTCTTCGCCATTTGGTCCTTACAAGAAAGTTTCATTATGTGAATTTCGCTCTTACTTCGGTAATCAGTCATTTATTTGCACACGAGGTACATAAAAAAATCCTTTTGAAAACAACGAACTTAGTTAAATTTAAGTATGCCGTCAACTAGTACCACGGAAGTTCAACGAACATTCTTTGCCATTTATTCTTTTGGGGAAGGTTAGTTCTCCTTCGCAAAAGCTTTAAAGTAAAATCTTTAACTAAATTATGTTCCTGAATCCGTTACTGTTAACACGTTTTCAGATGAAATTTTTAAACGTTAATACTTATCAAATCGAAAGTCACTATGTTGTGTTTAGTGGCCGACCGAAGGTCAGTTTGTCAGCCGAAGCCGAAGGTGCAACCAGACTTAGAACCCTTACGGTAAATTAGTGTAAATAAATTAAATAGCATAAAAAAATTGTATTTTTTCCGATAGTCAACTTAATTTTATTTTTCTTTATTTATTGAAATACATAAACATAATAAAATGAATAATATTGTACATTGTGCGTAATATTTCGTTCGGTTGCGTGAATCGCTCGGCTGTGTGTGCTTCGGCCAAACCTTCGGCCCTTTTTTCGCCGGAGCCGAATGTGCGGCCGAATGTGCTTTTTGCGGCCGAAGGTGGCCGAAGCCGAAACTTCGGTTGGACACTAGTTGTGTTACAACAAAGAAACCTTTATCTTTTCGATTCTTGGATAACCAAAAATAGTATATAAATTTTAAACAAATCTGCCAGGATTCCCTTATTGTACGGAGGATATCACCAAATTGGTTTTTCCAAACCTTCCTCAAAACATTAACTATTTTTCCTGTAGCTTTGTAGCAAACGTCATTTTTATTTATATTAAGCAATCATTTCTTAGGTACTTAAATTGCTTCAACGATACGTTTTGCTGATAAGTCTGTATTTAAACATGTCTTTCTCTTAATAGCCAACATTTTTGGTGGGCAATTAAGATAATCATAAAAAATTACATCGTATTGCGTCACCAATTAAAAATTTCCCCCAAACTGGAAACCTGCCCTACTTCTTGTTTATAATAACAGCAATTTGGTACAATAAACTTAATTAATTAAACCTTTTTTCTTATATTTTCGCTTTTTAATTGATTTCATCGCGAAGATTCTCCGAAATGTGCGCTTACATCATCGGCAATAAAATTTTAAAAGCTAACCGACTTTTAGAAGGTCACTGCCATGGTAAACTATGAAGTTTACATTTGCCCACTTTTACTTGAAGGTTATTACCTTATTATTTTTAATTGAATTACAAATTTGGCAAATGAGGTTATAACGGCCTATCACTGTTTATAATCTATAAAAAGGATCTTGAAATTTTATGAAAAGCTGTTGCTATGGCAAATCGGTAGTATAAGAACAAGAACCAACTGGTTTTTGTCAATTTATTACATCAACCATATTTTACTGTCGTTCATATAATATAAAAATTGTAAAATTGCTGATAATTACGCGAAATAACCAGTTAACTGTAATATGTATTTTATAATCGACGAATTCCAAAATTCACTTTTACTAAAACCAGCTAATTTGTTTTTAAAATACAAAGTGTATGAAAAATTCTGGCTTAAATTTTTGTGAAGCTAACAGCTCGGCTAAAATAAGCATTAAACAGCGAAGACTTGCGTTAAAAACAACCGTTTTTTAACCGGTGGAACAGCTAATTTGCATTATCCCCGACAAAGATAAATTGCTAGTTTTGCATTTGTTTGTAAACCAACAGTTTCCAGTGAAATATCTACCTTATAGTTTCTGTTTATCTAGTACCGCGCACTCTGAACTCGAAGCCGTTAGAAATAATGTATGAAATTTGCATAAAATGTATATAAAAAAGATGATTACCTCTTGTATGCAAAATTATTGTCGATTAAGTAACCCATCTTGGTCGTCGATAAATTCGTTATAGATAAGAATGTTATAACTGCAACAAAAGACCGGCCTCACTAAACACCTCGGATATTCAAAATTTCGAAACTAACTGAGATGTAACCTACATAAATAGTTTGAACACTAAGAATAAACACACGAAACACCTGGGTGCCCCGGTTGATAAATAAATGAAATAAATAGAATTCAAATTCTTGAGGTTGTTAATCAAGTAAACAGCAATATTTTGAGGGTTTCATTTTAATTAAAGAAGAGTTTATTATAAGAACAAGGACGATGCTTATTAAATTTCGTCCAGGAGAGCAATTGCAAGTAGAACCATGAATCATAACAAAGTTAGCAACAAAATACAGAAATAACCCAAGTGGGTGTTGTATCATTAGATCATTACCAACTGTTGGATTATTTCCAAATAACTGTTGCAGAAAGATGCACGTTTTCGGATTGTTGGAAAATTTTAATTAATTTTTGCATAAACATAAAATCCTTCCAAACCTGATAGTTTTACATAACTTAATATTGTGCTTGTATTGTTTGTAATAATTTAATAATAATCAATCTTACAAACAATCTCTAAAAAAAATGAAAAATATCCGTGACTTCTGCATGCTTCCGTTTACATAAATAACACAAAGATTTGAAAAAACTTCCGGTAACAATCGAAGGATTATTTCTGAAAAAATAAATCCGTATTCACGAAGTAATGCTTATCGTATAAAACAACAAAAGAACGTGAGATAGCAGTTAGAGAAAAACATCAAGGTTGGAATAAATCAAATTAATAAATCATAAAATTTGCTGTACAAAATCCTTCCAGGAAGAATTTAATGTTTAATAATAATTATTTACCTGCCAAGGAAACAAATTAAGTTGAAAATAATTGGCAAATTGATTTTTTTTAATTAAATGGCGATTTCCACCACGTAGTTTTAGATTAAATAATTAAATTAAAATTAGTAATAACAAGCAACTAAAATTAAATTAAAAACCTTTAGATTCACTATTCCACACATAGAGAGATTATTTTGGGAATACTACTTACAGGTTTTTCAGTTCGAAAAGTTAACATCAAACGCAATCGTTACAGGTAATACAGTTATTTATAGATTTATACACTTTAAAAAATATTGATTGGTATTCTTAGAAACAACTTTAGTTACACATTACTTTAAACATTAGATTAGAACACGTTTTTCATTAGTATTCTAAATTTCAGAACAATAATTTTCAAATTGTCAAAAATTAAACTTTTCCTGAGTAATCTTTAATTTTCTAAACCTTTTAAATAAGTCTAACATCAAAATTAGGTAGTTAATTCAGGGCGCTTGTTGTATTTTAGAGCCCCTTAATCGCCCTGGATAGGCAACACGTATTACAAGTCGCAGAAAAACAGTTTAGTTGGTTGCCTATTCAAAATGAATACAAGGTTACGAAAAAGATGGCATTTTTACAGGAAATTGCAATTTCTAGAAGTATAAACACTTCCTTGTTTCCTTACATAACATACGTATATACTCCGGTCCTCTTCTACCTTTCGGTGTAGAGATGAAGTGGGTCATATTCTACCAACAAACACCTTCCATTTTCTGCGGTCTCGCGTCATCAGCTTGGCATTTCTCCCACGAACATTTCAGTTGATCGAGTGTTCTGGAGATTTCTTCATTTCAGGTGTTGCTTGGCCTCCCCTTCTTCCTTTTCTTGTCCGTACCCATTTCCCAGACTTTCTTCTCATTTTTGCTGTCGTCTATTCTTACTAAATGATCAAACCATCTAAGTCTGCTTTTTGTTATTTTGCATTTAACCTCCTTCTTATTTCTTCGTTATGAATCCGGTCCATTCGCGTGACTCCCTCTATCTTCTTTAATATTCTCATCTCACATGTTTGATGTTTGCTCCTTAGCGTTTTTGTCAGAACCCACAACTGACATCCAAAGACAGTTTTATAAATCCTCACTGACTTCCCGTTTCTTAATAAATGTCTTATCGAGTTTAAACAATAATTTGTTTATAACAGCTATTCTTTATTAATTTTGCTTTCCAACTGCCCCTTGGGGTTGATAACCGAACCCAGATATTTAAAGTTCTATTTCTTCAGGATCAATATTCATTCCAAAATCAGCTAGTTTTTTCTTCCAAATAGTTAGATTATCTCGAAGGTGTAGTAAGTCATCCGCATACATGAATTCGCTTAGCATTACTGGCTCTGGATTTCTCATTCTTACTCTAACTTTTCTTATTTTATCTTGATTTAATCGAGCTATTTCATCAATTAATACCAAGAACAACAGCGGACTTAGCTTACTCCCACGACGAACTCCTTTGTATGTTTAAAATTGTCCTTTACAAGTGTTCTTGTACCTTACGTAGTTCATAGTTTTTCGATATATACGGTGTCTCATTTTAAATCTTGACCCCTTACTGGCCCTGAATATGCAACCTATATTACATTACATGTGTATAGTTTATACCTGTAATGTAATATGGGTTGCATATTCGGAGCCAGTAAGGGGCCACGATTTAAAATGGGCACACTACTTTGAATTACTTTAACCATGTGTTCATCAATATTTCTTTGTTCCAGAACCTTCCATATATTTTCTCTAGGTAAGCTATCGAAAGCTTTCTGTAAGTCTACGAAGGCGAGATAGTACTGCTTTTTATGTTTCATAAGCTTTTCAATAAGTATTCTGAGACTAAATATTAAAAGATCTTCAGCCCCTCTTCCTGGTCTCTTTTCTAAGATTGCCTCATACACTTTCAAAGGTACACTCAACAATGAAATCCCTCTATAATTGTTACAATGGCTGCTATCTCCTTTTTTAAATAGTGGGAATATCACTGCCATTTCAAAGGCTCCAGGAATTCATTTTTGTTCCCACTCTCTCTGTATTATTGTGTACAAAAAATTTGTGCCTTCACCCAATTCTTTAAATATTCTGGCCTTATTCCACCATGGCCCACTGCTTTCTCCAGCTGTAATGTCTTAATTCCTTCTCATACTTCCCCTAAACTTATTTATTACCTCCTGTTTTGTAGTTAATACATTACCTTCCTTGCCCAGTACATGTTTAAATGGCATTCTCTTATTTTGTTTTAGGTTTTTTAAAGTTCTGTCCAATAACTTTGAATTTCCTTTACTATTTTCCTCAATTTTCTCTCCAAACATCTCCCAAGACTTTAGCTTTCCATTTTTCACAAAATCTTTTACTAACTGCCTTTTGTATTTTATATTGTTGATAGGTTCTATAGAAACTTCTTCCACAAAGCCTTTTCCTCTTAACTTCCTGCTTTATATTGTCATTCCACCATACTGCGTGTTTCCTGCTTCCCACTGATGTAGTTACACCACAAGTTTCTGTTGCTGCTTTTAATACGACATCCTTAAATTTTTTCCATATCATCTCTAAATCGTTTATACTTCCAAAGCTGTTACTATTGTTAAGGTACTCTTCCACCTTAGCTCTATACAATTCCTGTATATCTGAATTTAGTAATTTGTGACTTAATACATCTCTTGTTTTCCTGTTGCGTCTCGCGTTTTTTATTCCGTTTTGAACTCTACAACAACTAAATAGTGATCACTGCCTACTTCATACCCTCTTTTGACCCTTATGTCCTTGATGTTCTGCTTGACACGCCTTTCCACTACTACCAAATCATCAAATCAATCTCCTCTGCTTACGACTGCGCCGGTAAATTTATGAATGTTCTTGTGCTTGTAAAAAGTACCACCAGATCATTAATAATACAAAAGCCTATAATTTTTTTCCCATTCAAATTTTTAATCTCTTTCCCATGCTTGCCAACTGTACAACCCGCTTCTTCCACTTTGTTTCCTACTCTTCCATTGAAATATCCTGCAATGATGAATTTGCCCTTCTTTTTATCTAATGTATCTTGAAATTCCTCCCAAAATGTTTGCTTATTGTGGAGTGGAAGCCTTTCGTTATCATTCGGACCATGGACTACAATTATAGTGATCCTTCCACCAATTCCGTCTTTCACTTCAATTCTCATTATCTTTTCATTCCGAAACTCCCAAAATTTTCCTTATTTTCCACTCTTTCGTCCTCATTCGGATCATAGATTACAATTATAGTGATCCTTGTACCACTTCTGTCTTTCATCCCAATTCTCATTATCCTTTCATTCCTAAATCCCCACTCCGCTACGCTATCCGTGTATTGTTTATCAATTATACAAGCAACTCCTGTTTTCGCTCATTCATTTATTCCTACACCCGAATATAGCATTATATGTCCCCCCCTCCGTAGTAAGACATCGACATCATTTTTTCTTAGTTTATGTTATAGCTAGGAAATTCAATTTTCATAAATTATGCTGCTATTTCCTCTTCCTTGCCTACAATTCCTATCGTGTTCCAGGTAACTAGTCTCCGTCTCTTACCACATAACACGTTATCTCTTGTCTCTTTCATTAAATTCCTATTGGCTCTGCCATTTACTATATTTGTATGATTAGATGCTAAATTTTTTCTATTGTCCATGTCCTTTGCCTTTCTTGTCTTAAATTTTCTAACGTTTTTACTTGAAAGCTTCAATCAGTTTTTTGAGGCTTTCACCATCCCCTTTTCTCCCGTATCCCATTTATATAGCTCCCTTCTACCACCAACTTCTTATATCCAATCTTTATTTGGTCTCCCTTCGCAATCTTTCTTATTTGCCATTGTACCTGCCGTTCCTTTTGTGTAAGATCATTGTCGATATAGACTCGGGATCCGCATAGTTTTCCATAATTGCTTATTTGGACTTCCAGTTTAACAAACAGTTCGGACTACGACAGTTAACCTAAAGTGATTTGCAACTTAAGTTGTTAGAGCTGCTTGTGCATTCTTGAGACCCTTCTTCCTTGCCCATATCTCTCTCATTCTTTGGCTTTTCGTTTTAGCCTATTCAGATCTCTTTTGTCTTAACCCTTTCTTAAACTTGATTTGTGGGTTTTCTTATATGACTTTTCCGAAAGCTTTTCAAATATTTTATTTTATATTTCGGACTATAAATAATTCATAACAATTCTAAAAATTCAGTAAATGTACGAATTTATGTATTCATCAATGGAGAAGGCCACTTCACCACTTTTTCTGCATTTACGGGCCGTTATAATTAATTAGTATCACGCTACATTTCAACCAAATGTAGATGCACATTAATTAAGACGATTTTAGTAGATGCTGTTGTTAGATAATCCAACAGTTTCTACATTGAAACAAATGCTTTGCGGCGAACTGCAACGTTATTGGAAACATTAAATTTCAAATTAGAGAGCTTAGACGTAATGTTTTCGTGTGCCGTGTGCACAGTAAACTAATGAGCAGATAAAGTACAGAGAAGAAACGCCCTTTTGATGGTGGTGTAAATTGGGTTGCATAAGCAGTTTTCATGTATGTAGTTATTCATGAATTCTTATTTGGGTTGAAGTTACCGACGATAAAATTCTTTCCTGTTTAAAAGCACTTTGTAAGCAAGCTTTACAGTATTCATCTAAAAAGCAAAAAATCAGCAGGTTTTCCTTTTGAAATAACGTAAGTTAGTCCAGTCATTTGAAACAAAACATTCTGGTTTTAAATCAAGTTGAGTTGTACTCCTACCTGAATAACCGTCCGAAATTTCAGATGTTTTAGCTCAACAAGTCACAAGCTGCTTATTTATATCAATCTATGGAAACAAAGAATTCTACTATTTTCAGTGTAAGTATAGTTATTATTAATACCAGTACCATCATGTAGGCGTAAGTATCTAGTTTAGCATCTTCCTTACTAGGGTGAAATTTACCTAAATGAACCTCTGTACACGTTGTATTCATTAGTTAAACCAAACTGTAAATAAGTCAGATAAAGAATGGCACGAAAATGTATGTCATTTAACGATATACGTTATCAAGATGAAGGTCATTATCTGAAGACGTTCATTAATAATGGTTGATTGAGAACGATATCCTGTGTAAAAGACAAATCAACGGTTATTTTTTATGCTCCATCATGTTGACTAATGACTGAGAAAACAACAGGCCACTATCTGTGCACTCGGTCGTAATTTTAGGGCATCGACTTTGTGTATTAATTTAAAAAAATGCGACAACATTGAATTACGGTAAAACGGTAATTCAAAACTTTTACTAACGCCCAATCTTCATCAATTTATTACAGTCTCAACGATTTGTTTTATTTATAAATTCGAATTTAGTATTTTCAATTTGCGAAACAGACTTCGCGAATTAATTAAAACACAGATGCGAGTCGTAAATAAATAAGCTGAATTAAGATTTGTGTCCTTGGTGCGTCTTAGTTTTGATAAATCTAGTTTAGCGAGGTTCCCAGCAAACGTTTCACTTAAGAGATCGTTTGTAAGTTGCTAAATTTAATTGTTGCCACTTGTTTCGATGTGTATGTATGTACAGCGGAATTGAATCAGATCTAAAAGTGGACGTATCCGTAGGATACGCTTCTAGTTATAATGTAAACTCGTTCAAGAAAAATGTTACAAAACGACATACGTGGATTAAAAATAAGGTTTTTGGAACAAAACTGTTATTGCACTACTTTTTAAAATAATAACTGCATCACTCTTGCTTTGCATTTGGAAATCATACAATCCGAATTCTTGTAAACAATTTCATTAGTCCAGAGAACCAGGAAAGTATGTGTTTAAAAGAAAATTAACAACAGTAAAGGTCGTCAGTTCGAACGTAAAAATAGGAAAACTCAAATTAAAACATCATAAAGTGCAATTTCTTTAGTCAGATTAATCACGAGACATACTTACTTTGATTGAAATCCTTCAAATTCTTCTTGCTGTTCGCTAATGGACGCCTCAAGGTCCAAGTAAGAACCATAATCTCCATCTTTGTACAATTGCAAGGAAGCATCGTCCAACTGAAAAGAGACGAACGTACATTAAAGCAAAAGGTGCGCCAAAATGTCGACTTAAAATGAAAAACTGATAAAAACGAAAGGTCGGAAAAAACTCGCCCGTAACATGAGATCGAGAGTGAAATAAATTGGCAAAAATGGACAACCCTAAATTATCTAAAAGAAACACCACAATAATCGATTAGTAACGGATAATTACCGAGATTAATAATATGTAATCACGATGAAAACATGGGCGTACACCCAAATAATTAGAAACTTACTCGTACTCTTCGATATAAAACCGTAACGACATTTTACGCGGTTTTATTTCATTGCAGCTGAGTGGTTTTTAAATGCACTCGGCATTTCTGTAAACGGTTTACGCCAATATTACTGTAAAAATTGTTACCACTCTTCGATATTACTACTCCGGCTATGGAATAGCACGTCGGGAATTAGTTACAGGATAGCTATAAATGCGGTATTAATGGTTCCACATTCCAATACGGTTTTATTTAAAATCTAAACACGAGTTACACTTTAATTCGATACCATTTAATGATCATTTCGGCAAAATAAACTGCACACCGGCTCTTCCTCATTATAGTAAACAAAAGAAGGAACCGCTATCTCGACTCTTTTAATGACCAAATTAACAACCAACAACTAACATTTTTTACATTCTTTTGCAAAAGCGAAAAGGTTTGAGTAATTAACTATCTCACTCTGAGCTATTATTTCAATATTGGGAACCTCACACTTGTTTGGGGCAGAAAATCAAACTAGTAATTACGACTGTTAATTAACTGCTAATAGTGATTGGTAAATTTGACAGGAACAGTTACAGATTTATGTGTAACTAACAAAACGTGGGCTTATAAAGCCAGTATTAAATTGATTCATGGAAGCTTCGCTATTCGTTAATAGTTAACGTTTAATTAGTAATGGAAAGTTTTGTAAAAAAAAAATCAACGAAACATTTCTCACTTTTGTTTTAATCAACAAAACATAATTAAACATTTTATTATTTCCAAATATGCATATTAAGTTATTTATGATTTTTTAGAATATCTCCTTTTAATGTTTTGATATATATTTTCAAAATATAAAAGTTATGATCAATGTTTTCCCTTTAATTGACATTTTATCAATTCAAACGCCTGATTTCAGAAATTTTGATCTGGCATTATTTTTAGTTTTGCAAAGATGATTTCTTCTTAAATCTTCGAAAGGAACAAAGTGGAAAACTGAATGACGTCACCTGCTTCCCCTGTTGTAATTCCGAAAGAGTATCTCTATAACATGAGATAAGTTTGCTACATTGATTCAGAAAACGTCATGGTGTATATGTTTGTACGCTATATTTTACTTCGTCTCTTTGGTGGTTATTTAAATAAATACGTGAATACTGTGACAATGATATAATCAAAGCCCTTGTCTTGGAATGCTCAGAGAGAGTATTCAAAACTGGTGAATGTAATCTGTTCTATTGGTGCCACATGTAGGCAACACCCTTTACAATTATGAACAAGTTTATTCGAAATATCACTTGCCTCTTATTTATTTCCTCATTGCTCACCTGAGACAGGCTTTCTATCTTTGTAGTTTGTAGTACAGAAACTACAACTTTACTGTGCGCATTTATTTGTTGCAAATGATTTGTAGAACCCTACACTGCATTTTTTTTTACTGTATTTATTGTTTTAATTTTACTTATATTATTGAATATTGGTAAAAGGTACAACTAACATTGTGGTTCTGCCAAATATGTTAATAAATCACTTAAAATGTGTTTTTCAATTTTACTTTAACAAAAAACTTTTTTAATTTTATGCTACGAATGTGACTTAATTTTCTTCCCCAAAAGTTATTTTAATTCTTTACCCATCCAAAATTTTCCCAAATCTATAGTTTATTTCTTTACTTTAAGAAATTCTGTTTCTCGCAAATCTTAAAATTTAAAAAAAATCATAAAAAAAAATTCCTCGATAAACAACAAACAAAAATTCCTTAATAAACATTAAAACGTTCCCAGATGCATTGTTGAAAGTGCTGACTATACTGACGTAAATAAACATTACTTGTAAAAAATCGACGTAGGTTGGCCTCAAATAAAAGATTGCTTGGATGAATTTACTCAAAGATCATTAATCGACCAGCAACCATCAACCTAGATGTTACTTTTACTGTGAAGAGGTCATTTGTACCATTGTACCTTAATTTATTATTTTCGTTGCATTTGATGCAATGCAACGGATTGTGTTTGTAGTAAATAGTATATTATAGACCAAGGTAGAGAAGACATTTTTCTCAGCCGAGCAGTATTATTTCCCGACATGCGAAGCATGGAGGGAAATAAGTTGTGAGGCTGAGAAAAGTCTTCTCTACCGTGGTTTATATACTATTTTTTTCACTACTAGCACCTTTATTCCTTTTAATTAATCATTTTTACATCAATAAAAAATAAAATGACAGTTGCATATATTGATTTCTAAATATCCACAAAAATCAAATAGCCTTGCTCGAAAACAAGGGGAGAGGTTAATTTCAATTGACATTTGTGTAAAATGTAATTATAATAGGCACCTAAATGCAGAGCAATTGTTTCTATTATTAACCAGTAGTCAATAATAAAAAATTATTGACCACTAGGAGAGAAAATCATCTTCTGGGCTCGAAAATAAGGTCAATAATGATATCTTCTAATACTAGTAGTGAAAAAAATTAATTATTTACGTTTCCATCGCCAATTTTATAAATTACTTATTACTGTTTTGCAATATGGTGGAGGCGCCGGAACCATTAAAAATTAAAGCTATCGTTAAACGATTTTTCACAGTATCAATTGACAACGCCTTCTCTTTCATCTGTTGAAAACTGAGGCAAACTTGATGAAATCGATCAGTTTTGGCTTCTAATTTTATATAATTGAATGATGATTATAAATTTATTGAAAAACTTCGCAGTGTAATGGAGCTGCTGCAACAATGTTTTTTCTTGTTATCAGATACCAATACCCGCTGTTTTTCCGTTAGAAAAATCAGTTTTGCAATAATTCTAATTTTATCTAGTTAAATAATAAATTTTTTTACCTAAATTAATATTTAAAAAAAAACTTGCAATTTGGTGGAGGTGTCAAGAATGACAAAATAAAGCAATTGTTAAATGGCTATTCTCATGGATAATCAACAGCGCCTACTGTTTTTTGAACTTTTGAATTTATAGAAAGATCAGTTTCAGGGTAATTTGAATGTGTTATAGGTTTATGCAGAGTAGCGGGTAGATACTCCGCAGCAGCAGTCCCAGGTTGAGGACAGATCTTCCCTGCCCACGTGAGCAATTGGTCGTCCCCGCCTCCTATTACCCGGGGGATATCAAGTCCCATCCTAAATCCTACCCATCCCAAAATTTATTCTTCATAAAATCATAACTATATCCTATCCACCCGCCAACCCGTATTTAGCAAAACTACCCCCAACGGAAACAAAACGATGGCGAATTTTAAAACTAAAACTAATACAGCTCAGATGGGTAAGACCAAGTGTCCACACTCCCTGCTGTCTAAAGGATTCCGGGGGGACAAAAAATCGGCGAAGAACTACGATACGTTAAAAGGAATATATTTGGACCAAACGAAACTAAAAGGAAAGATGAAGAACTACTAACCCTGAGAACAGGCAACGCCAAGTTGGAGGAAAAACAAAGGGGCGACACCTGCGTTGGAACTCACGGTATAGGAACACGCAATGATAGAAGCCACGAGTTAGTAAACTTCCTTGAAAAACACCGGTCGAAAGCAATGAATACCTTCTTTTATAAAAAGGAACACAGAAAATGGGCATGGCAAAGTCCTGATGGAAACACAAGGAATGAGATAGACTTTGCAATTTCCGAACAAAGAAACACAAGAATAAAAAATGTCAGACGAAAAGTAGGAGCTGATATAGCACAATATACCTACTATAAAAGAAGCTACTGTAGAAAATAGAGGACCCAAAGTATTTAGGAAAAAGATTGCAGAAGGAAAAACAGAAATCACCAGCATTACTTATGAAGAAGGAATAACAATACATAATCGCGAATATATTGTTAAATATGTATATCGAAATGTCTTATGAAGGAAGACGGGTATATTTTGCAAAGGCGAAAGAACCACCTCGCAAATATCAAAAGAGCAAAATTAACTAAACATTACATCGAGGATATAACCCCCCCCCCCATTAAGCAAGTATGAAATAAAAATGCTGCCGTACTAAACCCAAAAGCGGTAACTTATATAGTTCGAAAGTCAAATAGTTTTCCCATATTTTGGGAGCGTTTTGCTGATCACTGTGTATTGATCCATATTTGTAGTGATAGCTAAGAATGTTTTGGTCTGATACCGCTGTAAAATTCTAGTAATATAATGCATTATATATCGGCAGTTTTACCTAACGAATATACATGTATCAATTTTCTCAAAAATGTAGTTACCGCTTTTGGGCCTAGCAGGACAGAATAGCCGTAAAATAAATGAAGAACAGGAAGACAGCAGGTCCAGATGGAGTAGTGGTAGAACTCATAGAAACGGGGGGAAATACAATATTATTCAATAAATGCCTAGATACAAGAACAACACCTGAATCCTAGAAAATGCCAATTCGGTACTAATACATCAAAAAGGAAACAAAAGGGACCTTCAAAATGACCGTCCAGTTTCGCTTCAGCCGCGTGTAATTACTAACAAGAATAATAACAAACCACTTAGACGCATTTTGAACGCCTCAACAAGCACGATTTCGACAGGGGTATAGCACAATAGAGCATATACATACCATGCGACAAGTGATGGAAAAGTCACATGAATATAATCAACCGCTACACCTAGCCTTTATTGACTCAAAAGGCGTTTGACACAGTAGAAAAACGGGCACTTATTAACGCTATGAAGTGATGCAGCATAGATTATAGGTATATACAAAGAATCCAAAACATATACGAAAAAGTGACCATGCCCATATAAACTTTCGACAAGATGAAGCCGGCAAATGTGCGACGAAGCATCAGAGAAGGGGACATGATTTCGAAATTGTTTACAAACCTGCTGGAAGACGTGTTTAAACTTTAGAATGAGAAGAAAATGGTATTAATATTAATGGAAAATACGCTTTGCCGGTGACATCGTCCTGATATCGGACAATAAAGAAAATTTAGAAATGATGATAAAACACGTTGAAAGAATAGTGGGCCTTTAAATGAAATCATCACAAACAAAAATAATAATCAATAAAGACGATGCAACAACAGCTCTTAGAATATCAGACTATTTATAGAAATAGGGCAAAAATAACCTTTCGACCAGATACCCAAAAGGCGAAAATGGAGAGAAGAATTACACTTGGATGGGCTGCCTACGAAAAATTGAGAAATGTACACCCAAAGCCTCAAAACGAAAGTGTTCAACTAATGTGTCCTCTCACTGCACACATTCGCTTCGAAGACGTGGTCTTTTACGGAGATGAAGGTAACGCACGGGACAATGTAGAGGTCGATTTTGGGAATATGGTTACTGGATAGAACATCTATTGTTTGGATTACAAACAAAACCAGAGTAGGAAATGTAGCCACCCGCATCGTAACTTTAAAGTGGCAATGGGCAAGACACCTAAGGAGAAAAATGACTGCAGATGGAGTAAAAAGGTGACACGGTGGAGCCAAGAAAGGGAGGAAGAGATCACGGTAGTCTTAGAAGATGGAGCGATAATATTCTCAAGACAGCCAGAACAATAATTGATCGTATAGAGTAGAGAACGATTGGTGAAGGCGTACATCCAAAAATTGAATAATTAACGCTGTTGAAGATGATGATAAGTTTATGAAACAATTTATTAACTTTCTAAAATAAACTATTTAGGAAAAATTTATACCGGATTTATAAAAAAAAATCTTGCAAGGAGAGCCCTAAATATAAAAGAGCACGCCAGCTCTGGATATCAATGTAGTGACTTAAATTGTTATTGCACCCTACGTAGTTCAACAGAACACCAACAAAGCACTACCAAAAGTTAAGCTTCCATAAAAATATTGCCTTAAAATCTTTCTGCAAACAGTAATTTGATGGATTTATATAATAAGTATTGTCGTTATTTAATGTAAAATTGAAGTTAAGCAAACGTTAAGCTGTAACTGGCAACTTCTGAAAGCTGGAAATATGAAACTATGTGCAAAATATTCCAAAAAGATCTTCACCAAATTAGTTTGAAGGTTTATATAGAAATCTGTTCAAAATTTAGTGTTTTTGAAGCGATATCTAAGATATTATTAATTATTTTCAAAAATGCCAAGAAATCGGAATTCTTTAAACTCTAAAGATTTGTTTAAACAGCTTGAATCTGAAAATTTTGTAGAAATTCACAGTCGACGCTTAAAACCTTTGCAACGCACGGTTTTCTAATATTTAAAATATTGCGTTGCTTTTTTCGGGCGCCCTGTATACAATATATTTCCCCCCAGTAAAGAAACGAATAAAAACTGAGAATACACCTTACTGAAACCAATTTCTTTTGTTACTATGCAGTCTGAATTGAAATGAAGAAAACTCCCGAAAGGCCATTTTTTAAGGTTTCTCTTGAATCTGTATGGCTCTAACAATTTACCGTATAAAATGTATTTACAAACAAAAGAAATTATTTAACGATGTTTCAAAAGGTTTAAAGCGCAGTAATAAAAAATACAAGAAATTTAAATTAAATAAGCCTTGCACAGAAAAAAAGAAAGGACCAGCTTTGCTTGTTTATACTACTTTTAGAACGCAATAATCGTTTAGGTCAAATATTTCCAACGCAATCAATCCGGCTAAAACTTAATTTGTTTAGACGTTATCTGAGATCTTTTAATTTATAACAATTTATACACGCGAGATTAACAACACTGTCCATTCAGCAACGACAACAAACCTGAAAAGATGGAAAGAATTATCGAATTAGGAATTAATTAGTAACGGTTGTTTTCGTAAGTTATCGTATTAAAATCTGCGTTAAACATTGTGGAGCAATAAATAAAATAGCACCGCGTCAAAATAATAATTATAACAAAATTGAAGGATCGAAAAAGTATTTCTTTCGATTATTAAATTTACGCACTAACGATAAATTAGAGAAATCCTGAAATTCAAAAGTTAAAACCAAAATAAAAATCATGGTTAATGCCACGCATGAACAGAGCTAACCCCAAATACCTTTGAAAATGTCACCGCAAAACAGACATTTCCCAATGAAAAATCAAAAAAACTGTCGCTTTAGTATTTAATTATTCATGATATGTGTAAAGATATGAATGCATGAACGCAAATGACTATGCAAAATGTATAAACTTTGCGAATAATAAGTAGGTATATGAACGTGTTAATACTGACACATATAACAGTTTTTGCATGCATAATTAGATTTATTTTGAATAATTGGATTAACGTCGCTTGTTCTTTTTCCCCGCAGTGCTGTTTTAATATTTTTAACCGATGATAAGTATTTTTAGATATAAATCTAAAGGATAACCTTTACTAGTTTATCTGAACCAAAATTAGATTCTATTGTAGCAAGAAAATCAACAATTAGTTTAGAGTTTATATATTTTCCAATTTTTGTTTTAATTTGTTGGGAGATAATCTTAAGGTTTTCTGTTAGTCGTATTTGATTATGCATCTGAAAACTTACGAACAGAAAAGTTTAATTAATCAGATTTTAAATGGGGTCTGATTGAATGGAAATCGTTGAAACCCCCTGAAAACCACAAAACTATTTAAAAAATACGTATTTGTTATTAAATACCGTAGATTTCTGGCCTTTTCGGCTGTTGGCATTGGTATTTGAAAATTGCTGATTCATTCTAGCCATTGCTACTTCGCTGTTTAATGTACAAAAAAAGAAAATTGGATTTTCTGAAACAAATTAAAGTGTTTATCCCAAAGGTCCAAATTAGAAAAATTACCGGCACTATTAATCCTTTTAAAAAATGAATTCGTACACGTTGTATAAACCCGCTCTGTTAATGTATTATAGAACTTCAAACATTAAATTTATGGTCCTATCAAATAACGGATGTTTTCACCTATGCGCTCTTCTAAAAAAAATTAAATAACTAAATAAATAAAAACAACGCGCTTGCAATTAAAAAGATTTGTGGAATCATCTAAATCCAATAAATTCCCTTATTTATCATTAGATTCTCGTTATTTTATCGATTTATCGACTTTTCTAAGATCAAAAAGCGCGCCTTTTAACAATTTTTTAACGCCTGAAGGACGTTAAATTCATTCGGGTAATAAAATTTAAATCGTTTGTCGTTTTTTTTTTTACAAGTTATTGGTATAAATCTCCCCTTCGCATAACTAATCCTAGAACTGAAACGAGTCCGTTGAGCAGCAAATCTGCATATTTCATTGCAAATGTTTAATAACACGGTGTGCTTTTGCTATAACACGAATCAATCAACGGATAACCTTTGGCTATAAGGAAAATGTTGTATTATAAAGGCCATAGATAAGTACGCGCAAATCATTACTATTCTACTTAAAAGGTAGCGCAATGTATCTCATTATTTTGCTTGAAATATTTAGATCAACAAAATGCTACGTACATCCGGTTATTTACAATGAAGACTTTGTAGATTTTTATCGTTACGGCTTTACAAGCATGGGCTACTTCGATTTTGGAGCTTATTGTTTTTTTAAGATCGGCAAGATAGTAATTAAGTGATTAATTTGCTGAATTGATGTATCAATTGACTGAGTAACTCAATTGATGTAAGTTTTGATTTAAATTATTGCATGAATATCGTAGTGCTTTCGTTTTTACACTAAATGCAGTGATTTGAATTAATTGGCGCCACTTTAGTTGGCATATTTAAACATATCTTAGCACATTTTTTATTATTATAATATAATCAGATAATCTCTTCCTTGTGGAATACAAAGGTTTTTCTATGGTACGGCTGCAGTAAGTACACCGTATTTACCTTCACTCAATTTGTGTGGTTTCTCAATCATGTCATGCAGAATAATGTTGTTAATTTTATTATGGGTTAGTTTTAACGGTCCACGGACACTACTTGGTATAACTTTGTTCTCCATAAGCTCTATACGAGGGATGCTCTGTTAATAGTTAGTAGCAGGCCATGGAAGCTCAATTGGCTAGAAACAATTGCAACAATTGAATGTCGTATTAGTTGACATTCGTTACCCACAATTGTCAAACGTTCCGATTTGGGAGTTCAATTGGTAACTCATCCTCCGTATAGCTCAGATCTGGCGCCGTGCGATTTTTTTGTTTCCAACTGTTAAAAAAATGATGCGAGGTAAAAGATTTTCCAGGGCAGATGCAGCAGTTACAGAATTTCAAAGAATTTTTGAGGACCTTTCAGAAAATGAATTTTCCGAATGTTTTAAAAAGTGGTTTCAAAGAATGCACAAGTATATTAGTCTGAATGGAGAATATTTTGAAAAACAATAAAGATTTTTTGTTAAAAAATGCAACGGCCTTTTAATAACTAACAATTTTCAGCGCAACCCTCGTACTTCTTACTAAAGTGGACACGGGGTGTAGTTTCCTGTCTTAATTTCTTCTTTTCTTCATAATTTCACTTTCTGCTGCGCCAGACCTCGTTTTGCTAATAAGTTTCCATGTTGCCATTAATTGTTTATCTCCCCACTCTCTTGGCTTTGACTGTAGTTTTGCCTCCTGTACATCCCTTAACAGGTCTCTATTGCCTAGGAATGGTCACAAATACTGCCCTATGCTCTGTTTTCTTACATGGTCTCTCTGAATAAATATATTTCTATGATATACTCTATCCTAGCTGTTATTTCTACATTTTGTTGCCAATTACAAACTCTGTGAACGCCTAGATACTAAAATATATTGGCTTACTAAGATAGAATTTGTGATTTACTTTCACATTTCCATCCCCTTGGATTTTCTTCTTCTTCTTCTTCTTCTTCTTGCGGTCACTGGCTTGTTGTTGATATAAGTATGAGTTCTGTGAGCCGTGAGCCCTCTCTGCAAGTAAACGTATTTAGGGACTAATGACCATAGCAGTAGGTAAACGTTCCAGAATAAAAGAAAATAAAGGTTTTTGTGTTTTGCACGCGAACATGGTTAAAGAATCAGCAAAAACGCCTTCCTTCATCCGTACCGGCTTTTAATGCCGATTTTAATACTTGCATTTGTTTTCTTCCTGACGTCAGCATATTAAATAATGCCGAGCCTTAGACTTCTCCATATCGTAGTCTTAAAGACAGTTAAGTTCTGAAATACATGCCTAGAATATGGAGATGAATCAGGGTGGTTTTCATACCAAATACTGGGAAGGCAAATTATTCTCAGGCAAAGTCATTTCGACCCATTAGCCTTATGTCATTTGTACTTAAGACAATCAAGAAACTGCTCGACAGGCACACTAGGGATGGTGTTCTGGTAAACAGTCCTCTATGCAAAAACCAGTTTGCCTATAGAGCAGGTCTATCGACAGCAACAGCGTTCCATCATCTTATAAGAAAAGTGGAGAAGACGCTGAGAAATAAATGGAACTCTCCTAAACATAGAAGACAACACATCATTCAGACAATAGCCCTACGAGATCGTGTACTAGAGGAGACCTGCAGCAGGTGGATAGACTGCACGCTGAGAGGAAGGGTGCTCTATATATCATTTCTGGATGAAATCGTAGCAGTTCGGCTGTCCCCAGGGCGCAGTTTCCTCTCCTCTGCTATAGAACCTTGCCATGGATAAGCTTAGCTGCTTAGCAGCAAAGAATTTTCTCCCTTACAACACGCTGACGATCTTGTCGTAGCAGTAGAAGGGAGATTTTCCAACATAGCCAGGGAGCGTATCTAAGTGGACTGGATGGGAATACCTTAGGGTAAGTTCCGAAAAAGTCATCATAATAGCTTTTACGCGAAGAAAAAACCTAGAGGGTTTGAGACCTTTATTCTTTGCGGTAAATAAAATGTTTTGTCAGGAGAGGTAAAGTATCTGGGAATCATATTTGACTCCAAACTAACCAGGAACCAATATATTGGCAAAATTATCGGATAATCGGAACTATGTTAGACGAACATACCATAAATCTTGGGGTCTCACAAACCAGGAATTTATTTAATATGCTGACATCAGGAAGAAAACAAATGCAAGTAGTAACAGAATGTATGCGTCCTTGGTGGGTGGCCCAAGGTCAATCAAGAATCCACCAATCTAAAACTAAGTAAGATACAAAGGCTTGCCAGTCTTGGCATAATAGGGGCAATGAGAAAACCGCCAACTGCCGCTATGAAGAATCTCCTAGACCTTCCACCTCTTCATATAGTAATACAGGGGGAGGCAAGGTTGGGATTCCGTAGAGTGCAAACTTCACTGTACAACTTTCTTTTAGGTACAGAACAGACAAGTGTAGTTGGTAGCATAGAGGTCCTCTACTTGAAATGACGATGAACTATATGACTCCCAAATAACCTGTAGGTTCACTCTTCGAGGTGACAATTCAGGATCGTGAAGAGTGGAAAGATCCCAAAGAGGATATTCCTCCTGGAAGTCTAATCTGGTACACGAACGGAAATATAGGTGATATTAAAATGTGCACGGGAAAACAAACGGAAGGCTTATAAACATAAGCGGATGTACAAAGTGTCGGATAGCCAGGCGGCTTTGAAGGCTCTCTTGAGTAGTAAGACTTGTAACTGTACGTACCCCAGGTGTGTTACCCTTTACAGTTTTCACTGTGATCGTCTAGTTTTCACTAAAATTTTCTTTACCTTCAACCCTTATTGGTTAAGTGAAAATCTTACCCTTTATTTAGATAACTGACTATTTAGTCGGAGGACCCTGAATGTTGTTGTGATTCGTTGATCTAGAGTCGCTCACTTTATAAAACAAGAAATAAATACTCCATCAAGTTTAATATATGTATTATAAAGTCATATTTATGTATAGATATTTACAAATACAGTAAATGATTATGCATAGTGAATGAACAGCAAACTAGGGTAGTTAACTATGGGCAGTGGCTTGAATAATTATTATCCTTTTGTTTTATGATTTTGATGTATTCAGGGTGGCCTGAGTGCGGTATTTCGATCACATGAAATTATCTTGGAAGTCAGTGCGTCAGTCAGATATGCGATACAAGATCGACCTTTTGTGGGATTGATATTAAAATCAATCGTAAGCGGCCGGAGCCAAAGGTGCTATTACAACCAACCTTTAAAGTTTGACGAGGGTGCAATTTCCCTCCAATTGAGTACGTGCTCTATGCACGACTCTTAAATTAACGAGTATATGCGCTATGCACAACTCTAATGTAAATGAGTGAGCGTTGCTCCTCATGCAACGAGAATGTACACTAATGTACAACTCAGAATGTACGAGGTACTAGGTACCCTCGTACATTATAAAAGGGATGTTTATCCCTATCGTTGATTAGTCAGAATTGTCGTATGGTTGTAATTAATTGTGATCAGCCACCCACAACAGGTCAATCCTTATGTAATTTTGATAAAGTCTGATTTTGAATATGATAAACATATTAAAATTTCTAACTTTTACGTTGTGCGTTAAATTTGGATTTCGCGGGTAGACCCCTCAACTGGAATTACTCTATTGTAACCGATTGTAACCCTTTGAACAATACGAGCAACCGGAAAAGCAATGCTTTACAGCGGTGTACGTATGGTTATTAATTTCTACCAGTTAGTGCAGAGCAACAACAACTGTATATTTTACAGTAATTAGATACACGTATCAGCGTACTAATCGAAATTCCAAACAACTATACAGACAGACTCAAGACTGGCTCTCGTGGTAAGATTTGATCCCAGATTTTTACTAACAATCCGCGTGGAACGGGGTGGTAATTAAACGTTCTCACGGGTGTTTTCATAAGTGGGTTGGTATCAAACGTTTCCATGAGTGACACTTGCCCCAAAAGTAATACATTTCATAGTTGAATTAAAATCCTAATACTATGGTTATGGAAAGCGCGTGTGTCGGTGTCATTTTCATACAAGGCGGAGAAACTAATTTGTAAAGGGACGGTGATTTCACTGCTTAAGTCCTAGGATTTATGATATTGCTGTTATTAGTTTACAAATGAAATCAATACTTTCCTGGCACATTATTGCCCAAAAATAATAACGTTATGCTTGAATAAAAGGAAATACATTAAAATACAATCCCTGAAAAATAGAAAAATAAAATTATAAACGCGCAGGTGGCCATCACAGACTTTTTCCAGACTGTTATGGGAATGTCTAGTTAGAAGAACTCCATGACTTGGCAGAACAGAACACCGTGAGACTATCCTGGATACCAGGTCATTGTGGTATAGACGATAATCAGAAAACCGATGAATTAGCCAGGCAGGGATCGACTAAGGCGTACCTTGAGCCCAAAATCAGCGTTATGAATTTCAAGTAGTGCCATCCGAGGTTACGTAAGTGACTGGATTGGCATTCAATATGAAACATACTGGGCTAAAAGAGCAGGACAAAACCACAACAAGTCATTCATAACGGACATTGCAAGAAGCGAACCGCGGAACTATTTCTTATGGGTAGGGCACAACTCAGGATCGTCACAGGTCCACTAACTAGACATGCGACTGTTAAGGAACACCTGTTAAATAGAATGGTAAGGCTTTGCAATAAGGAAACAGAAACAGTAACACACATTTTGTGTGTCTCTGATGCGTTGGCAAGAAAACGACAGCGCGTATTCGGGCCACCTACCATGGAACCGACGTTTGTTATATACCTGGTGAAGGACCTATATCTCTTGATACAGAGAACTAATGTCACTGAATGGGTGTGATCTATTAATCATGGTATGCACAATAAGCCTTTTAGGCTGCAGTGTTCCCCGGAGTCAATAGAAAGACAATAATTGTCTTTCTTTTATGCTATTCTTTCGTACGTAATTGTAATTACTTTTATGCAGCCTTATAATTTCTTTTGGCAATTTTTCAGCTTCCTAGGCATTTTTCAAAAGCTTTTTTTAAATCCATAAGAATCAGATGAAAATTGCTAGCTGATTTCCAGTTTCCATTATCTCAATTAGTTGTTTCATCGTGGAGTCCCAAATTCGCTTCTGCCGTTTGTTGTTCTATTTCGTCTCTTAATCGTTTTACAAATTTCTTCCATAAGCATTTAGTGTTGTGCTTAGTATAATAATTACTGCTTTAAAGTTGGCACAGTTAGACTTATCTTTATTCGTGAGGGTTTTGGCAATGATGCCTACTTCCCAGCCTCGTGGTACTTTCTCTTCAACAGTAAAGTGACTGAAACAGAACTCCGAAAGATATACTCTTCATCAATTTATCTCATTGTTCCAAAGTTTAATGAACATGTTTGTTAAAAAGGTCGTCTTCTTACATTTCTCCGACCATTTGATTACATTTAACTGCTTTCCTATTTCTTAAAATTTCTATAGCACTATTCGCCTCTTTCATTTTTTTGCACTTTGCTTTCGTACATGCCTTTATTCAATTCTTCCCTATTTTCGTTTAAATCCCTTGCATGCAAAAGGTACTAGAGGTATACTTTTTACCTTTCACTATCTGTGTTTTTGTCCGTTTTTCTTCCTATTTCTCATTTGTTTAGCCTTCTGTTGCGGTTGTTTTCCGGATTGTAATTTTTTCAGTACCCCGCAGAATATGAAATACTGCTGAACTCTGGTCACCACAACAATATTAACAAAACCAAATACATATTTAGACTATAAAAACCTAAACCTTTTCATTTTCTGCTTTTCACCTTTTCATTTTGTATCTTTGTATTTGTCCTCTTAATCTCAAGGCACGTTCTAACTTTAACTATACAGTGGGTCAATTTTATCACGTAACCCCTCACTGGTTCTGGCTGGATAAACAATACATATTTACATGTAATGAGCAAACCTTTTAGAAGGAGGATGGATCTCTTTATCGTAATGTAGTCTATTATGGATCTTTCTCCTCTCTTTTACCTCACTCAACTGTAATAATTATAGTATTATAATTATCTTTTTGCAGGAAAAATTTATTCATCCCTTAAAAATCGTTTCGGACGCAGAACTAAATAATTCTGTTCTATTTTCTAACCTTGATAATTTGACTATGGATTTTCATAGCGTTTGATGTTCCTATTTTCTTCTTTTCCACAGTTTATTTTTCATGCCTGAGCATATTCCAACATATCTGGTTCATTTACTTAATTTTAAAATCATATTTTGATGCGTCCCCTCCTTCGTAATTTCCAAAAATTCTGAGAAGTACTCTCCTAGCTTGAAAGATCAGCTTTTGAATAGATAAAAGCTATCAGCTTAAGACGACGTAAATTAAGGCCTAAGCTTGAGTTAGAACTTGTACCAAAATTACCTCAGATTGCAGCACATACTACTATGCCTCTAATAATTTTTAAATTTTGATTATTCTCACAGTAAACTTAACATTTCACGTTCTGCGAGCGTTTTCCAAAGGAAAGTTCCACGGAAGCAATAAAGTAAAAAAAAAAAACATATTTGGCATATTTATACAGAAAAAATTTAGGTAGCTAATGCAATTATTTATAGGAGCGTTTGGATAGTAAATAACAATAATAATATCTTTAGTATAACTCAAACCCAGCGGGTTAGTATTTAACTTAGCAGTGGGACATCGGGTATCAGTAGGTGTATTTTCTACCATATTACAACATTTAAGGTTAATGTTAAGCTTTTAATAAAATGTATGAGCACAGGTGTGTTCCGAGTATTCACTGAACGGTTAAATAAATTCGACTGAACTGGAATTAATATCGAATAAATTTTGATTGAAATAAATTGCAGTTGTTTTTTATTCATCGTTGGTTAAATAATAAAATATGATTACATTTAAAGCTATCTAAAAGGAATAATTGTTATTATTCAAATCTGGAATTATTAAAGTTTGTTAAAAAATTGATAGAATTTCTTATTGGATTTAAAAAATCTGCAATGCGTCTACAATGAGTTTCCTAATGTTTACTTAAATCCAGCGTGAATCATCTGTCGTTGGATCCAGCATTCCCGATAATTATTTAACACTTTTCAAAAGGCGACCTTCACTGCATCTACGAGTGTAATTAATTAAGTAATTATAATAACAATCTCTAATCCTCTGCCTAACCGATAAATTTACGAGTTGAAATTTAAAATTTGCCCGGCTCCAGTGATACAAATCACGAGCTAAACGTAACAACACACGTTGTTATTATCATCTCTCATGCATACAGAGTACACCCTTTGGCTAAATCTATTCCTTTCTCGAAGAACAGTTCCATTTAAACCAATAAATAAACCTACTTATAAAAGGCATTTGCTTCTTAATATCCTGTGTCCGTAAATCAGACGAGTTTCCAAGGAACAAACTGAAAGTTTCTTAGAAAGGCCTGTTCTCGCCCAGTCGATACAGGAATGACCCAGAGCAAGATTAATACAAGTAATTTAAATGCGTCTCGAATACGATGGACGTGCTTTGATGTTACGCATGATATCGATTTAAAAAACTGATAACTGATTAATGTCGGCATCTTCCGCATTAACGATTCATAATTTATTGTTAGGAAAATCCTTTTGTTGTTTAGAAATAAAAATCGGTTTTAATCAAGCGTTAGATTTGTAGATATCGGCGGTTTAAGTCGTTAAGAAAAGGATCCTTTTTGAATATTACTTCTTCGTGCTTGAATGAATTCCTACAGATATTTTAATGTTTTTTAAACTGCTCTGTAGAAAAACCACAAGAAAAAACCGTACGAATTTGCTTTAATATAGTCATTGTTTTAACAGAAATTTTATTTTCAGAGTAAACTTAAATAAAATTTAATTTAATCTTATTCGCCTGTTTGCTATTAGACATTAATGATTTTCAAATAAATTAAGCTATCATGATAACCTGTTAAATAGCATAGTCTACATTGTTGATAACACTCTTGTTACAACTTCATAAAATCTACAAGCTGATGTAATTATTTTTTAGGCTATTTGTGGGCTTGATGAATCATTGCGTCCAACGATTCTAATTGGAGGTCGTACCATATATCAAATCAAGTTCACCCGCATACGCCTCTGTTACAAAACCAACGATAGGTGATAATTATTATGTTATTGCATTTTGTTATATCATTATATCAACCTCGATTGTTGTCTTGCGTGGAAGAAATAATGACTGTCAATATTAATTTAAGTTCCCTGTTTACAAAGGATATGTTAATGAAATCCATGGAATTTAATAAGAATTCGATACTTGGAACATTAAAGCACTTCTTTAATTGTTGATTTTTTTTATAATGAAATATTACTTCGAGTAAAATTGATTAAAATTAGTCAGAATATCAATTAAGTTATAAGGCCTACTCGGGTTGTTGCTAATTTAGAAAGATACAAAGAGCTTGGCTTTCTTGAATTGTTAAGGCTCATCAAGATGTAGGTAGGTTGGTACTCCAACGTTCACTTAGCTATAAATTAAAATAATAGTTTGTAATTATCTGTTAATGCCATTTTCCTGCTACCATAATTCTAACTTAAGGTCGTTACTTGTAAATGAATATGGAGTAAAAGAAAGGGAACTAATCTGATTTTCGTTTAAACTTCATGTTAAGATATAAATTAAAGCTTGCAAAGTAATTATGAAAATCTAAATTTGAAAATTAATAACCAAAAATCAATCGAATAAGTCTTGAAGTTCTTAGTAGCTCAGACCAATCATAAGTAACTAAGAACCAAAATTTTCTTAATGATTGAATTACGAGATTGGCATGTTCTTGCATAGTAAACAAGTTAGCACTCCCATAAACGCAAAATAGTAATAATCAAGGCAAATAATCTAAAACAAAGAACGTTAGAATGAACTCGATTTCGTGATTCATATTCAGTGATGCAATAAACAACAAATCGGTGAGCACAAATCATTCTTTGTTCAAATAACCGTTGTAATTTAAAACGCGAAATTATGTCATTTGACACAACACGAACAATAGGAACGAACTTAGGCACTGGGAAAATAAAATTCCAAGTCGAAAGAAGATCTAATCAGAACTCCAAATAAATTCTTTTGTTACGCTAAATGAATTTTCCCAAGAACTCCGTCTCTTCTCCACTTGGGATTAAAAAAATTAAAAAAATCAAGCAAACCTCTTAAAAATATTAATCTGTTTGCCTAAATTTCAGATGCAAATTAATCAAAGCAAGGACTCAGAGATCAGAGATATAAATCAGATTTTAGCACGATTATAAACTTTTCCTGCATGTCAGAGAAGGCCCATTGAAACGCAAAATGTTTTTAAAAATGAGTGTGGGAGTTACGTGTGAAAACACATTCCTCCAACTCGACTCGCACAAAATTAAAAAAGAGACCAACGCACCTTTAAATTTACAGAAATATGCAAATTTCTCATATTTATTACCACATAACAAATCATTTTCTAATGATAAACTTTTGTTTTTCTAAATTTTATAGCCGAAATTTCGAGAATATTTTAAGTAACAAACAAAGAGGTTATTTCTAGTTTACCGTTTTTTACTTTACGAAAAAAAAAATTAAATTGGCAAGCGTATGGTTGAACTGCAAATTAATTTTAACTGCAGGAACGGACTTGCAATAGTTTTTACGGGGCACCAAATCTCATTAAATAAGAAATAACCTCGCTGCCTTTCAGGGCCGTAGAGTCCCACTCTACTTCGCCCTTGTTTATATTCATCAACGATTTAATTAAGTCACTTTTAATAAATTCCTAATTGCTGTAATGTAACAACTAAAAATTTAAAAATGAATCTAAGAAATCAAGTGATGAATGATTTAATTATCAGAAAAATTAACCCTAAAGCGACGTGAAAAAAAGGCGTTGGTAATCAACGTGCCACGAAGCTGTGATAGTAACCCTTGACCTCTTCGTGCGTCACAGGTCAACGAGCAGACAACAATAGCTGTTCACGGTAACTGAACAAAATCATTTGAGATCGTGATAAGCTCTGTCAGAAAGTACCTCATCTAAGAAAAAATTACACATCAAGAACCTGTGGTTACTTTTATTGTTGCGTTGAGCGTGTGAAAGAATCCCGTACACATAAAAAAAAACGTACTTACACACCGCTTTTGGGGTAATTAAACCCATTACGTTTCAGTTATCGCGAATATTGGAGTGCTCGAGCTGTTGCGGGAATCCGCGCGAAATAAAAACAAATCGTTGAAAATTATGAACGGGGAACGTTCAGACAATTTTGCTAATGGCAATTAGGCGACGACACTGAAAAGATGTACCGTCGAAGAACATCCTGGACGTGGACGCGGTTTAACGAGGTGCAATCTCACTGTATGCATGTAATTCCATCAACGTTTTCTTTGATGCCTGCACTGTTCCCAGGCATGGTGCCAATCCTATATGTCGACTTAATTTTGTGACAGTTAGAAAAACGCTTTGAATATTAAAAAAGAAAGAATTTGATTTTATTTACATTTAACCATAACATATCTTTGAAAGTAACGAGGAAAATAAGAATCTCATCTCATCTCGTAGCATTTCATTAAGTATAAGCACCAACCTCTCACTAATTTGAGTTAAAGAAGGATGATTGCACCGAATTTATTTAAAATGTAGGCATAGTTTAAACCAAAAATTGTTTTAGCAATCCTGTGGAAACTATTGGGCTTAAGTTCAGGCCAGTTTAAGTTAAGCTTCCCCTTCCTCTAATTTCTAATAACCCTAAGGTCCCTAAGTGAAGTAACCCTGAGGTTTTATCAACATATACGTTGAATATTTCTTCAATGAAATTTGCCCGAATTTTATTACTTTAATTACCTACGTGAGATTGCCATTGGTATGTGTTATCAGTGTTATCATTTAAAATCAGCATAAAAACAAATTATAAGCGAACTATTCAAGTGGCAAGTTAGTTAAGAAGATAATTAGATTAATAAGAGTGATAGGTACTGAATAATTAGGTAAACCTGGATCTGAAAGACTCAAGTGAAAATAGTATTAAATTAAATCAAGAATGAGGTTACAATACGTAGATAAGATAAATAATAACATAAATCCTTGGAGCATTCCTTATACAGTTATTTGCCCGATAGAGCTTTTCATATACAGAACATTGAGTATAATAATTGAGCCAAGCCTAGCTAATAAAGAAGAACGAGGATATTATAAAAACACTAGAATCGACCAAAAACGAGCTTAAAAAGGATGTACTAATGGTTAATAGAAACATAAATAAAAAATGGGAAACACAATAAAGAATTATCAGGAATTAAGGAAAGGCTAGACAAGCAAGAAAACCAAATTGAAATGATGGGAAATAAGGAAAAGGAATATTGTGATACGCGGTATAAACACCGGGGGAGTTGGTTGTTATGAAGATTTAGATGAAGTAATAATGCAATTCCTGAGAGTAAACCTCCAGATTCAAATAGCCCTCATAAACATAGACTGGGTGCGAAAGATATATAAAGAAGAACAATTCAATAATAATGGAATTTGTATCCTTCAGAATAAAAATGATGATAGGGGCTAACAAACAAAAACTTATAGGAACTAGAGTAAGAATTAAAGACGATTTTACAACAAAAACATTAACAGAAAGACAGAAAAAACTGTCACTATGCAGCGTTGAAATACAACAAACTAATAATCAAAACGAGAGAAGATAACGAAGACATAGAAGGGGAATTTGAATCGGCAATGGATGAGGAGGAAGAGAAACAAGTGTAGACTCTGAAAAGGTCGACAAATCAATTAAAGTAAGTACTGTATTCCCGAAATAGGGAGAAAAAGGGAAAGGTAAACATAAAAAGAAATAAGGATCCGATCGGATAATAGCAATTCTCAAACTCCTAATAAAAGAACAAACTAGGAGGAGCGAAAATATAAGAATACAACGAAACCGAAAGTGTGGATACAAACACTAATGGCCCCCGCTTGTATAAAAGTAACAATCAAAAGATCCTGAAAACACTTCAACTAAGATGACACCTATGCCTGCTATAGACAAGGACAAAATTTTTGGAAGATGTTTAAAATTGAGAAAAAAAGTAAACGCAAAGAAATAAATAAGTAAAAGGAAGCACAAGACGATCACACACGTAAAGAAAAAATAGTTTTAAGTTAGTGCTTCTCCCCCATCTTCTTCGAATAATAAATGTAAAGGAAAAGTACAAACAAAAACTATGAAATTAAACATATGTATACCTACTAAATGTCAAAACACTCAAAGGCGAAGAAAAATTAGAGGAACTAGATAGAACAAGCGTTGGAAAAAATTAGGTACGACGTATCAAATATAGCGGAAACAAGAAGAGAAGGATAGAAAATAATGCAAATAAGGAATGGAAATGTAATATTTTCTAAAGGAGAAAGAAAAGGAAAGGGGGAGTAGGGTTTTATATTAACAAAAACCTAAAAAACCAGTTGGACTAACTGCAAGAATATTCAGAAACGGTACTAGCAATAACACTAAATTTATCTAAAAACCAAAAATTCGTAATTATAAAAGTATATCAGCACCAGATGAGGATTCAGAAAAGTTCTATACTGAATTGGAAATAGCACTAGAAGAAGCAAGGAAGATAAGGACATAAAAATAATGGGCGATTGGTAGTAATCTAGTAATTGAATAGAGAAAGTAAATTCATAAGCTTTGCTCAAAGACAAAGTTATGCATATCAAATACTTTCTTTAACGCCAGATCACGTAGGAATCGGACTTGGAAATCCCCGAATGGCAAATATAGAAACGAAATTGACTTTATTTAAATGGTTACAAAGACAACTGTAACAAACCAATCTGCAATGAGCAGCGATCACAGAATGCTGAGAACAACATTGATATTTAACAAAATGAAAAAAGGTAAAGAAAGGATTCACAAAAACAGTATCTGAGTAAAACAAGTAAAGTAGATTGATGAGAAAGAATTCCAAAATAAAATTAACGAAAAAATAACACAAAACAAGAACATTCTGGGAAAGATATATAAGGCACAGGAATTGTACTAGATCGAAAATATCATAAAGGAAACAAACATGCAAACTACTGAAAGTAGAAGAATCTAATTAGCAAAACGGAGATATTTAAAAAAAAAATAGGAAGTAAAGAAAAATAGAATACGCTGAACTAGTCAAACTGGTAAAAAGAGAGATTAGAAAAGACATCAAGAAATACGAAAGAAAAAAAATCGAATCCATAATTTGGAAGAAATTGGGTCAATTAAAAAGTACAAAATTAGGGAACGGAAAACATTCGATTAATCAATTGAAAGATAAATGAACAAAAATAATACAGACTATTATGAGGAATTATTTAAAAGTGACAACAAAAGAATGATGAATCAAGGACAAGGTGCGGTGGAAGGAACAAAAGAAGAATGGGAACATAGAGGCTGGGGAAATACATCAGGAAATAATTGCTAAACTAGGTAAAGACAAAACACCAGGATCAAATGGAATAACAAACGATGATATAAAAACATTACCTCCAGAAGCAGTTGAAGTATTAAAGCTATTATTTAAGAAAATACTAATGAAAGAGAAGATGTCAAATCAGCGGAGGAAAGCTACTATAATTTTAATATACAAGAAAGAAAACCGGGATGAAATAAAGAACTTTAGGCCAATAAATCTAATTTCGACGTTATATATACCATCTATGGTACTCAAGGATCATAATATACTTCAATAAAATACATCAAGATAATAGAAGAAATATACAATCACGGAAAGGCAAATATTAGGTTAGAGAGGGAAGGTGAATACTTCCACTTAGAAAGGGGTGTACGTCAGCTAGGTTCCTTATCGCCTAATCTATTTTTTTCTACACTAGAACAAATATTCAGGAATTTGAACTAGGAGAAACAAGACCAATAAATGGAACAAAATTATCAAATCTGAGATTCGCAGATGATGTAGTATTAATAGCAGAAAGCAGAACATCCTTAAAACAAAAGTTGGAATAACTAAGTATTAAAAGTGAGAAAGTTGAGTTGAAGATCAATTTTAAAAAAGTTAACGTCACATCGAACAGGAAATCAGAGGACATAAACATGGGTGGGCAAAAAATAAAATTCATTCATTCGACAGAAGAATAGAAAAATAAATTCAAAGAAGAACTGATCTGGAAGCGATTTGGTCCTTAAAAAACATATTTAAAAACAATATCTAACTCTTTAAAAAAGTGTTTAACAGGTGCATCATCCGAACTCTGACAAACTTGGAGTTTAACCAAAAAACTACAGAACAAAATAAAATCAACACCGTCGAAAATGGAATGAGCAATGTTAAACCTTAAATTAAGTGATAAAGTGAGTTTAAAAGACATCCGCAACAAAACACGAAGTGAAAATGTACTAGTGACGTGCAGAATGCTACAATGGAACTGGGCCGGTCATATTGGAAGGATGACAGACGTAAGATGGACAAAATAGACAATGCAATGAACACCAAGGGGAAGAAACAGGAAGAAAGGCCGACCAAAAGTGAAGTGGGCAGAAGAAATCGAGCAAACGGCAGGAAAACTCTGGTGGGAGAAGACAAAGAATAAAGAGAAATGGAAAGAAGAGGGGGAGACTTTTGTCCATCAATGGGACACAATAGGCTCATAATTATAATAACAATTACCTTGTGAATTATTTAGCAAATATTTCCCTGGAAAAAACTTTCTGTCACAGTAGTTGTTACTGCCAGGTTTACTACTTAAAAACATGAAATTACCTAGGATTATTTAATTTCTATTAAACTTTAATGCATTAACATTTACAAAACTTAAATACATTTGGAAATGTTGAAATCTTAACCATTTTTTTAACAAACAATCGCGTTTCTACATTTACAGTTTAAGACACAGAAATAGTGTCAGTTGTTTACTTTACTTTATATTTTTGATAATAATTGGTTGCATAATTTAAAACGTTGAGCCTCAAAGTATTAAATATGAAATACAAATGTCACCTCACAAATATCTACGGTTTGTTTTTTGAAAATCAAAACCGGAGCACTTACTCTGTGGTATTTAATCAATGTGTTAACTTAGGTTCCATTATTGAAATACCATATTCATTACCTGATTTTAATTTTTTAATTTTAACAATTTAAAAACGTCGTTTGGGAGTTGTCTTTAGGTTGACTATTTTAAAGCTTTCAAGTTCAATGGAATGCTGCTAAATCCTGAACATCACAGTAAACCTGTAAAACTATATTCAGGCTCGACGTTTTAAAATTTACACCTTATACTAACTTATAATCCGGTAAATATAGAGAAATAAATAAAATAAAAATAAAAGTAAATACGTAAAAGAATTTAAATACTTAAACAAAGTTAATTACCTTTTAACATTGAAGAATTTAATCAAAGGTAAACAAAAACAAATGGCAAAATTTAAAAATGCTTTTGAGCAATTTCATGGTCAAGGTGAAATAACAGTTATACAAATGTTTATTGTCGTAGTTGTTAACTATTTTTATTAGCGTTTGAGGACACTGTGTGAGTTATTGCAAATTAATTTAAGGTTTTATATTCATGCCTTTCTCATAAACGGTTGCTGAATTTTTACTTGTTATTTTTCTGAATATATTAGACCGACCAACCAGTGTGGAAACTATTCGCTTTCTATAATTTAGACATCTTGCCATAAAATTAAAAATCGAGCATTTGTTTACATGTCTTAGTACATCATCAACATCATAGTTTTTCTGAAGAAATTTACATTTAAGCCACAATTTTCGATTTTTTTAAATTTAATTTGCAGTGATAATTAATCCTTTAAAGTTCGCTATTATTTAACATTATCGGTTATACTATTTTGGGCTTCTGGTTCTGTCGAAAAAATAAGCCCGCAAGACATTGAAATCATTAATATAATGCCTGAGGAATGTTCTTCAACAAAGAGATTGTAATAAATAGAATTCGAACTCATTGTATCTTATAAACCCCAAACATAAGAGGTTCTAGATTGCGTCTGAGCTGTAGTAATACCCTCAGATAGAAGTCGAAAACTTTGGAAAATTACCTCCATTTACTTCCTGAAAATTCGGTGAATTCAGTTTTGTTAAAGAACTTTTCCTGGGTTTAACAAAGAATTTTTGAAATCTCAAAACCTAAGACTTTGTTACTGGAAATTTTCCTTTCATAAACTAGCCCTAGGTGTCTTAGATTATTTATTAGTATGACATAAAATAATCTAAGTTAAACATTTTCTAAAAAATAAAGCATAACGAACATGTGAGATGATGTTCTCAAAGCATGCCATGATTTTCTGTAAATGTTCTCAAAGCATGCCATACGAGTTTCTATAAATTTCGTACCGTAAATAACGTACCGATTTTCTACTCAAAACAGGAGCACAACAATATGATTTTATAATCATAGAACGTCCATTCTGTTGACATAATATGGTATCCATCTACATTCACTGTTGAGCACAATTAATAATAAATTATTTGTGTTATTACTAAACACAATTAATTAAAGTTTTTAGGATTCACTTGTTTGGGAAATACTTTTCATTGATAACTTAATTTAAAGAAAAATTAACCACAACAAGCAACCGTTTCTTCTACTCGGAACCACATGATCACTAACATAAAACTACCTACAATAACAAAGCTAAAATCCTTTTCTGTCAGGAAGACCCTGGAATTCTCCAACAAAAAAATGCGTAGAAAAATAAAATTCTCCTCAAACTCACACGACTTTGTTATCTTAATTGGAATGAGAATATTTCAAGTAATTTTCGTTTGTCTTTACTATTTAATCCGCATTCTTTGTAAATTTAATTAGGTAATTATACATAATATTGTTGTTTTCGTTGATTATTTATTTAATGGTTTTTAGGTGAAGGTACACCTGCCTACATTTGCTTCCGCATTTTGAGTGTGTACAATGCAATAAAACTTGAAGCTTGTCTGTTTAAAAAGGCAGTTTAAAAGACCTTATTAAATGTATCCAAAGTTAAAAGCCTTTTGAGTTTTACCGGATATTTAACTTTCAATCAAAAATAACATTGTTTTTGACTAAATTCGTAGCTTTATAAAAAAAATCAGGTAAGTTTAGCTAATGCTCGATGTAAATCTCTAGATGATTTCAAACAACTTTAGTTCCATAGCAACCAGCCGCTTCTGCTTTAACATTTTGAAATTATGATGACATAAACATTTCCTTCATTATCCTTCCTTGATTTATCTCCTTCCGGAACATTTTCTTATATCACGTTCTTTCCATTTTTTAAATCCTCGTTTTAAATTGCAAATAAGTTGACTTCCTTTTCATTTACACAATTTAATTTAGTTTATAAAACCGGAACTGTATTTAATAGTTATGGAAAAGCTGTTGATTCAGGAACCCGAAATTATATACATAGTTCTAATCTATATTGTAAATTAGATTAGAAAAAGTTCGAGATGAAAAGCTAGAGGAAAGGAGTGTAAACTTATGATCGTAATACAACGATTACAGAGAAACATCCGAAGTAAATTACCTACTTTACACATAAAGTACCTAACATACGTCTAGAATGATGGAATATTGCAGCAATAAAAATTTTTATAACACAGAAGGACGCAATTAAGCAGATTTAAGTCACAAGGTAAAGCTCTGATATGTGTAAAGGTCTCATTTATAACAGATTAAAATCTTTGCATACAATGATAAACTCTCACATGGTGTTATAATACAAACACTCGGAGTTGAAGTTCATTTTATGTAATAAAACAACACAGCAAAAGAAAATAAACAAACAAAAAAGAAAGGTTCAAGTAATTCGATAAATGTTTCCATAAATTCAGTGAACAATTTTTTTAAGTAATTTAGAAAATTTTAAAAATAATTTTGGTTACAAAGTTCTTTTCCCTCGGGAGAACCTGAAGCTCCTAGAGCGCGTTCCCAAGTAGCGGATCGTAGAATCGTTGATTGAAGGAATATTCCTTCAATCAACGGTAGAATGCTCTTACCGGCCTGTTTCCTGTTCGACCAGCCGGTAGGTGGAAAATAAAATACCACCCGCGGACCAAACAAGTGGGGTAGGCAGGACTCCTAAGCTGCGATGAAAGCAATCTGCCTAGAGGAGTAAACCTGAAAATCAAATCCCGGTCCTCCAGGATGGGGGTTGAGGATGGGCCTGCAACTAATCTCTCGGAAAATCTCTTAAAAGTAAAAAATCCTCAAGCAGAGCCTTGGAATTGGGATGGAAAAACATGACAATGAAAAGAGGTACGAAAGAGGACTTGGAATATACAAAGTTTAAATGGAAAAAAATAGAGTATTCAAAGAACTTAACAAATTTAAAACTAAGAAAAAAGGAACTGGAAATGAAATTAAAGAAAGTTATCTTTACAGTGGGATGGAAAAGACGAAAAGAGCAAAAGCCAGAGTTTCAATCGCAGTACATGAAAAATGGAAAAATTACATTAAAAACTGGGACGAAATAAATGTAAATACAAGGGCAATGAAGATGGAAATAGAAATCTGGTCCCACATATTAAGAACTGTTGCTGTATACTGTATATGTCCCTACTCACCCTACTGACGACCCAATCTCAGTATAAAAGACGAATTCATGGACGACATAACGAGAGTAGTAACATAGATACATTAAAAACACACCAAAAAATTTTTTTGGGAGATTTGAATGCCAGAGTAGAAAGAAAACAGAACAACTAGGTGATAGGACCATTCGGAGGAGATGCGTTGAATAATAGTGGGGAACGTTTAATCGAGTTATGTGAGACACAATCACTTCGCATAATGAACGGATACTTTGAGCATCGGGATAATCATAAATATACTTGGGTACAAACAACTAAAAACGTAAAATCGATAACAGATTACGTGATTCTGAGACAATATACTAAATTGAAAACGGAATACGTAAGAGTACTATGTTGGGGAGCGGAATCAGGGAGCAATCCTATTCAAAGCAATAGTATATGTAAGGTACAGGAATACAAGACAACAAAACATACAACACAAAGAAGAGGATAAAAAAACGTTACAACTTAGAATCACTCAAAGGCAAAACTCGGACAAAACACAGAAGATTTGCACACCTACATATCAAACCCTGACAACAGCCATAATACAAAGTAGCTTTTGAAGCTCTAGGAGAGGAAAGAGTAAGATCAAGACAGTCAAAAGATTACTGGTAGACGACAGAAACGAAGAAACTAGGCGAAGAGAACGAGGTGCTACAAAAAAGGCTGTCAACAAACGATCCAGATGACCTTAAACACTATGCGAGTATTAGACAGGAAGTAAAGAAAACGGCGCGGCGAATAGAACAAACACTGAAGCTTGGGAAAACAAATTTCAAGAAATTTATCAGTTTATTGGAGGGATAAAGACTAAGATGGCCTGGAAGACAATTAAGAAATTAAAACTAGAAAATAGAAATAAATGGACCAATGGGTAAGGTATTATTCAGAAATGCTCACGGAAGGCAGAGAAGGGTTATAAAAATATACAAAGAGAAACGACGGTGGGAGAAAGGATATGTGAGACAACAGTAAAAGAAGTAAAACAATCCCTCAGAAAAATGAGAGATGGTAAGTCGCCAGGTCCTGGAGGTGTTCCAGTAGAGCTGTTGAAGAATGCACGGGAAATCGTGCTTTAAATGTTGGCTGATATATTTAACAAATGCCTAATAAATGGAGAAGATCTCCCAAAAGAGTGGAAAATAGCATATTTAACATCCATATAAGAAAGGTTCAAAGAAAGAATGTAAATATTACCGAGGCATCAGCGTGATAGCTACTAGTTATTGGAATACTGTTTGGCCGCTTTATAAAAGAAAGACTAGAAGAAACAATACATATTGGGGAAGCACAAAGTGGATCGTGTTCATAGACCTAGAAAAGGTCTATGACACAGTACCTATAAGAAAACCTCTATCGCATTTAAGACAACAGCAAGATTAATGGACATTATATAGCAGAAATAAAGGGTCTGAACAATAACCTACAAACCAGAATAAAAATAGGGGCTGAGCTATCTCAACTAAATACACCAACTAAGGATTTGAGACAAGGTTGCTGTCTATCACTAACCCTTTTTAAAATATACATTAACACAAGCTTCTTAAAGAGTGGAAAAACAAATGTGGTGATATGGGCATAGACATAGACGGAAACTCGCTGCATACTTTACTATTTGCGGATGGCCAGATTTTAATAGCTGGAGACGAATATGACGCAGACTACATGATGATAAAAATCACAGAATCAACAAAGCCGGACTGAAAGTGAACCTAACTGAAACGAAATACAATATGGTAATTAATGGCGACGCAACAAATGTATAAATAAATAGATGGAGGGATCAAGTCTGCAGAGAATATAAATATTTAGGGGTGACAATTGGTACAGAAAGGACAAGCAAACAAAAAATAACAAATAGAGTAAACCCAGCAAAAAAAAGCTACAAACAAATTGAAATTTAAATATTAGAAAAAATACAAAATACAAATACATATCAGACAATTATTCGGAACATATTACTGCTTTACGGAGCAGAGGCTTGGGAAATAATACAATGAAATAGACAAAGACTAGAGGATCTTTAAATAGACTTTCTAAGAAGGAGCTGCAGAGTGCCAAGGTTGGAAACGGTAACAGACGAATAGATAAGAAGTTAAAAGAATAAAGAGAGGACCACCGATGGGCCATGAAATTATTAAAATGGCAACCACCCTGAAGGAGAAAAAGGGAAAGACCACCAGAAGATTGGTTTACCCAATTTCCAAAGACATGGAAAGAAGGGAGTTAGGAAGTGAAGATTGAAGAGATACAGAGGTTTGGGGAAGAGGAGCTGTATAAATGGCATAAGAACGAAAAAACGTGAAGAAGCTTGCGTATTCAAACGTTAACTTAAATGTTACTAGAATATGTAACCATAGAGAAACAAGGGACACCGTGTGTAATCTAGGCTCCTAACATTCGTTGATCTTCTAAACATGTTATACTCTGATTTTTCAAAAAAAATTGTTTTTTCACATTTTGTATGTTAGATATTTGTTTGTAATAGCTTTACACATAATAACAATCTAAGAAACTTCAAGCGTAGCTTTTATGATTATATAATGCATTATTTCAATATTTATGTAAAAAATTACTTTTTAAGCTAATAAACTGTATGCTGTTTATGTAAAAGTTACCCAGATATACAGATAACATCTGTAATTATATAGTTAAGACGTCAAGACTATATGTAAGTTACATTCGAAAGAGGAAATGTTTCAAAATGTGAAACTCGCAGTAGAGAAATTGCCGTATAATACAAAATATAAGCAGTGTTAGCTAACCATATTTATGTACGCATGAAAAATAAAGAAAGGTTTTCAGAGTTAATTAAAAAAGGTTGTATAGCAAACTCGAACAGAGCGTTTAAATATGAACTGTGAGATTTCAAAGTAAATTCGAAGAGAGAATTTTATTAAACAATTTCAAAATACAATGAAAGAAAGAATTCAAAGTAAAATGAAAGAAAGGTCAATCTAAACTAACAAAATGCTTTGAAACAAGAAACGTTTCATAACCCCTGTAAAAGCGTGAAGAATCGGAACGATAATTAACGAAGTTAAGATTTGAATCAGAAACATTTTTATTACGTATAATGCATTCCTCCTCGAGATTGAAGCGCTGACACTGTTCCCTAAAATTTATTAATATCATAAAAATGGTCGCTTTCACTTATGTAATCCACACCACGTTTGCCTTGATCGTACTCCCAAGGAATAAAAAGAAGCGTGCTACCTTTCGGTTATGTTCATCAATGAAAACAACTATCTATTTTCGTAGTTATTCTTATAATTTAGTTTCTTGACTTTCCTGAAACGAAAAATTAGATAAGCCAACTGTTATATTTTGAAACCTCATAAACGTCATCTTTAAAGAGATTAATCAATAATAAAAGTAATACAAATCGCTAATCCTGTAAGGCAATAACAATAAATAAAACAGCAGACGCGACAGATGTTATTGCAAAAAGTAAATATTTAACCGTAATGCAAAATTTTAAGATGAACGGTTAACCTCCGCGCGCTGAAGTAAGGATTTCGTATCAGTAACAGACTGAAGTTTAATTACAACAACCTATTGTACTACAGAACTTTAGAAAATCTAATTAAAGTGCTATTGTTAATTCATAAGCTGAGTTGCGTGATCTCGAATTACATTCCAGAAACATAAATCCTATTAATCCCTAAAAGTTCTCAAATGAACGTCTTTTATTTTATTCTAAATACGAATCTGTGTAAATTACGGCCCTGTTTACTTGTTTTAGTAATTTAAAATAATTTAAAACTTTCACACAATATATCATCGGATATAACTGCAGAATAACACGCAACATCATGACAGTACTGAGTATTTCCGAAGTAAATTTGCAGTAAGGAGCACAGTTATCATATTTATTACGACAATTACGACGAAAAAATATTGCACGTGAGAAGGAAATTTATAGAACTAAACCGAGCACACTTTTTAAGTCGTGAAAACCTTGAGGAAACATTAAAGTTAATAAAATCTATAAGAGTTAATTGAACTTGATAATAGAAACTTTACAGTCTGATCGACGCTAAATTAAACTCGTTCTTTGCCAATCTTAGCGCTCGAAATAAGAGCAAACAGCTGGACATTTTGTAATATAATAATAAATTTAAGAATAAAGTCCTGTGCTTCCTGTGCTATTTATTCCCACGGCGTTCGTGCATCGAGACTTTTAAATAAGACGTTTGTAACACAAAGGGGTACAGGCGTTACAGAATTTTACGTTGATTTTTATTCATCTAGCATTAAATCCGTCACGACTTACAATAAATCTCTGACAGTACAGAAACTTTGGTTTGTTATTACTTATTTCCTTTTCACGGCACGTAGCTGCCTGCATCTTAACCCGAATTTTTTACCTCGTAATCAGCGTTTTCCTTTTTATAATGCAAGGTAAAACATTCAATTCCAGTTAATTTAAGTCGGAAAGAAATCAGGTGTTCGACTCCGGTGAAATTTTAATTAGATTTCATTGATGATTAATTTGATAGTTTTATAAATTAAGGGAAGAATGTTGAACACGAAGTTAAGAAACAAACTTTTTCAAGAATTCAGCCAAAAAATGGCTTGGTATCTAATCAAGCTCTTCACCACTAAAAACATTCAAAATGTTGTAGATGTACAAGAATCCTTGACTTTTAATTATGTTTGAATTTTTTTAATTCTAATAAAACCGAATTTAAACAAAATCATTTCAATAGAACACACCTGCCATGGCAAAGAGCTTTATTAAACAAGCTTAAACTCCCCATAACAACCACATAAACTTGTCTACAGATTAAATTTAATAGGTATTACTAATCCTCGTATTTGGCAATTTGACTGAGGACAACGAAGACCTTACGTTTCCTCGAGTTTTGTCTGGGCAATATTAAGCGCCTGTTACTAAATGGATTTGGCTGATACATTTAATCCTTACAAAACAATCGAAGTTGCTTAAGGTTAACAAACTGTAATTTTAGTTGCGTAACCTGTGTCCCTAAAATAAACATTAAAAACTATTGGAACTTCTTAACACTTTTAGAAACTGGTTTTAATTTAATTTGTCTTTGACTGATGTTAAATAATTTCCTTGGACGGATCATAAACATCCGCCTAAGGTTCTCAAACTTATGGTACGCTCGTTACATAAAACAAGCAAATATGTGTAATTGTTAAAAATAGTTCAAAAGAAACTATAAACTTTAATTGATGCCGATGAAAATACTTGAAAAACTTACAAGAAGATTATAAAAGTAAATCAAGCAGCTGTTTCAACCAATCTTTCAAAAAAACTTAAATAAAGAATAACTAATTTGTTAAAGGAAAACGCTAATCCATTTAATCCGGAAATGTTTTCTAAGCAATCTGATAAATCCTATTAAACTTCATGTCTGAATAAAATCAAATTAATATTTAGATAACTTGAATGTTCCTCCAACGATGTATAAGCATTCATTTTAGTCATGTTTTTATATTTTGCCTTTGCACAGAATCCTCTATAATCGGCTTATATTTTAAAAAAATTCTCTTCTAAATAATCACATAAATAAGCATTATGACAATCTTTGTACGTAAAAAATTATCAAATTGGTTTTGTTTAAAAATTCAAATGCACTTTTAATTTATGCAGATCCTAAACGAAAAAAATCTTGTTTATGAATTAACAAGTTATAAAAATGAACAGAGTAGCTGGATGTATGGAAGATGTAATATGGAATAATAAGCATATCAGAGCAAAAGTGAAGAAAACACAAGAATTGGAATGGGTAGATGAGGACTACACAAAAGAAGGTCAAGCACTAAGCAGTAAGTAAAATCCTTAAAAAGCATATGCAAAAACCAAAGGATACACTGCAGTTCTACGTGGAAATAAATTAATATAATTAATGAAGATATTTTTATTGCAATTACAATAAATATGGAAGAATTAAAGGGGGAAAAGAAAAGCGTACAAGAAAACAACAGTCAACAAAACGAACGGTAAGCGAAAGATCTTCTTACAGTAATCAATCGAAATATATATAAAAAAAAACAATATTGAAAACAAACAACACGAGGTTGACAATAACAGTATAACAAGAGAAAAGTCACAAGATATCAACAATCAATCCAGAGGAAAAATAAAAATAAGTGGAAAAACAAACCAACAATACACAATTCACCTTTCAAAGATCCAAATATACCCGCTACAAGTAGGATACAAAATAAAACAAACCGATAGGAAATAATCAAGACACACTCGAGCATGGAAATGGCAAATCCGCAGAATCGTATGCCAGGAAAGCACCACAACTGAACAATAAAAAAAGATATAAACTAAATGCAGAAAAAACTGTAAACAACGAGGAAAAATAAAAATAGCAACATGGAACATAACAACTTTATTGAAACCCGGGAAAATAGTGAAAGTAGCTAACAAAATAATAAAAATAAAAATAGAGATTACAGCGTTACAAGAAGTAAGATGGGCAGAATAAGGTAGTAATGAAACAGAATTCATAATTACTAAGAAATTGAGAAGCGCTATCATTTTATATTTTTTTTATTAGGATTATCGCCACCGGTTGCTAAAATGAAAATATATTAATTAACTAATAACATGTACGTTTCAGAGACAAGTCTATCTCCGTTTTCAAACAATTCAAAAAGATGTTTTAATTTAATTTGACATAAACTATAAACATGTGTTTCTATGAGAAAATATTTAAACGCAGTCATATCAGTTAGTGCCATAAACGACAGAATTAGCAATTAAGGGTAAGAAGAACATTTTATAATATCACAATATTATAGGAGTAAATGTTTATGCACCTATCAAAGATGGAAAAGAAGAGAAAAAAGATATGTTTTACAATACTCTACAAGTGACTGGTGACTTAAATGTCCAAATCGGAAAGGAAGACTTCAACAAAGAAGTTGCAGGAACACATATGTACATTACATCAAAAGATGAATAAAAATGGATATAGATTAAGTCAGTTAACAGTTGCAAACAACCAATAATAATTAGTATCTAGTATAAAATATCAGCACAAGAGAATACAAAAAGCGACATAGAGCATGTCAGGAAATAGGAAAAAAACGCAAATTGATGATGTACTCATACTCTATACCAGAGGTGGGCACGCATGAGGTCAATGAGAGCCGCATTTCGGTTTTTCATATATTATAAAGAGCCATACCATAGTTACATAGTGCGCGGATTTATTATAAATTATAACCTAGACCTAGCAGCTGTCTATAAGAGCGCCGCATACTACGTGCGGAGTGGGTATACGGTTTGCGCACACGATGGTGTATATTACGCAATACAAAACGAGGTTAAACACACTCGACGCGACTATGTACGAATTGAACGCTTCACCTACTTAGTCAATTTAACAAGATTCGTGAAAAAAGTTCTGAACTCATAAAAAAAAATGATTTAAATTTTCAATGGGAGCCGCACTGAACTTCACGAAGAGCCGCATGCGGCTCTCAGAGCCGCATTTGCCCACCTCTGCTCTATACTCATAAGTAGAGGAAGAGCTAGAAATAGAAACGATGTAAGGTCATGCAGAGCACCAAATTGCGACACTGACCATTTCATAGTGCTGGCTATATAAAACAAAATAAACACTAAACTGGATGACTTCAAAATAATATCGCCAAATGGAGTCTGGAAAAAGAAGACACAAGATAGACAGACATGAATGCAACTGGGAGAGACCTACATTCAACAGTAGACCGAAGATGAGGAAGAAGAAACTTAAAAACATTGAAATACAAGAAGAGCATGAAAAACAAGTAACTAAGAATTTAAATAAAAATGAACCCGAACAAGAATGGCACAACATAAAAAATCAATTGAAAAAGCTGCAAACAAAATAATTGGTAAAAGCAAGCCTACAAGGAGGAAGGAGTGGTACGACGAAGTATGTAAGAATCAAGTAGAACAAAAAACTAATTGGGGAGAAAATACCTAAGTGACCCGTCTGAAGAAAAAATAAGAATGAGTATACACAAATAAGAAATGAAACAAGAAAACTACTAAGAAGAAAGAAAAGAGCAGAAATGAATAAAATGATAAACGAGCTGGAAGAAGTGAGCAGTAAGGGCAATGAAAGATTTTGTAAATTCTTACAAAGGCAAAAGAAAAAGAAATATACACGTAATTATACAGGGTGATTCAAAAGGTATGGTCCAAACTTAAGGGCGTGATTGGTGATGTTAAAATAAGCAAAAAATGCCAATAAACCCATGTCTTATTTCCAACAGTTATCTAGTTACAGGGATTTTACTGCTTTTCAAGAACGCTTCAGTGTTAACTTTTGGGCCGGTATTATAGGCGATCATGTTATTGGACCATATGTATTACCACATCGGTTTAATGCTGCCATGTATTTAGACTTCTTAGATAATGCCTTGCCGGAATTATTAAAAGATCTGCATTTTGATATGCGAAGATCCATGTGGTATCAGCATGACGAGGCACCGTTGCACGATTCACATCAGGTAAGGGTTCGGCTAAATAATCGCTTTCTACAGCGCTGGTTTGGAAGAGGCGGTCCAGTAATATGGCCGGCTCGTTCGCCTGACATTACTCCACCAGATTTTTCCTTGTGCGGTGCATTAAAAGAAAAAGTTTATGCAACGTAAATTCAGAACGGGGACCATTTAGTTAATAGAATAAATGAAGCTGTTGAACATATTCGAAGACATCCTTAACAGAGGAATGTTCGAGGTTCTCTGCGTCGGCGTTGCCAACTTTGTATACAAGTACAAAGTGGACATTTTGAACGTTTGCTGTGATACTTTTTAATTTTTCTTATAATTGTATACATTCTTTATTAATAATAAATTATCGTAAATGTTGTTATAATTAGAAAACAATTGTGAATCGGACATGAGTTTATTGGCATTTTTTACTTATTTTAACATCACCAATCACACCCTGAAGTTTGGACCATACCTTTTGAATCACCCTGTATATGTAAGGACCAAAATGGAAAACTTTTAGAAGAGAAAATGAAAGCAATGAAAAGGTGGAACCATTATTATGAAGAAGCACTAAGTAAAGAAGAAAATGAAGAAGAATCAAGTGAAGAGGAAGCCGAAATGAAGACACAGTGAAAACTTAAAGAACAATGAAGCTGCGAGATCAGGTAACATAATTTCAGAATTACTGAAATATGGTGGGGGGAGGGGGTTCCTACACCAATCAATTAAGAATACATATATGGGAAAAAGTAATTTTGCCACAAGAGTGGAAAATGGGGATTCAAAAATCGAGACCAACAGGAATGTAAAAACTACAGGCCCATCACGCTACTAAACATAGCTTATAAAACACTACCAAAAACAATCTCCCCCAGACTTTACAAGTATTACGACTAAATACATCGGTCAAAATTACTAAGATATAAAACAAAATTAAAAATTTATAAAATAATAGCTAGACCAGTGGTTACTTATGCTGAAGAGACATGGACACTTACGCAGGGGACAGAACAACTATTATTGAGATTTGAAAGGAAGATAGTAAGAAGAATTTATGGATCGGTACATGAAGAAAAGGGCATCGAACGCCTAATGAACCATGAAATAGAAGACCTGCTGAAATATGAAAACATTGTAAGTAAGACACATTCATACACTTAGAATAAGATGCTTAGTACACCAAGATCCAAAGGAAGACCAAGGAACAGATGGATGGAAAATGTAGAAAAAGACATTCAGAAAATGGAAATAACCTAGGAAGGAAAATGCAAAGATCAAAAGTTATGGAACAAAGTTTTGGAGCAAGCAAAGATCCACCAAGGGTTATAGGGCTACAGAAGAACAGACATCTCAGAATAGGCACGAAAGCAAGAAAATATAAGAGCACGATAAGACTCATACCAACGTACGGTGTGGAAACAAGATCGGCCACGGCCAAAACGAAGAGACACGACGGGACAAGTAACCAAAATGAAGCGGTTAAGAAGAATAGCATCATCATCATCATGCTCAGCAAACAGATATCCATCGTGCCTGCTAATAGTTGGATGTGCTCCATCCATCTTGTCAGTGGGCATTTGCGGGTTCTTTTGTTGCTACGTGGTCGCCATTCGACAATTCGTAGAATCCATTGATTATTATCCGTCATGCGGGCGACATGTCCGGCCCAGCTCAATTTCAATTTACAAACTACGTCTGTCACTCTGGATCGTCTGCGAATTTCGTCAGTTGATATTCGGCCACGAATGTATATTCCCAGTATACGTCTTTCTATGGCTCGTTGGGTGACTTGTAATTTATGTATGATTTCTTTTCTGATAACCCAGGTCTCTATTCCGTAGATCAGTAGAGGTAGTACACACTGATCAAATGTTCTAGCCTTTAAGGTGTTTGGCGCGTTGGAAGTGAAGATGTTGTGTAGTCTCCCAAAAGGGTTCTTCTGCTTTGAGATTTTCTTTTGACGTTACTATTTTTTTGTCCAGATATAAGTATGATTCTGTTTTTCTTATATGAATGTTGCCAATCTGTAGTATTATAGCGTCCTTTAAAATATTTTCGTTGGTCATAAATATTGTTTTCGAAGTGTTCATTCTAAGCCCAATTTTTTTGGACTGATCTAGTTTTGTTAGCATTTCTTGCAGTTCATTGTTTTAGATATAATCAGAGCTACATCAGTGGCAAATCGCAGGTGGCTAAGGTGTTCGCCATCTATTTTTATTCCCTTCTTTTCCCAACTTAACTCTTTAACTCCCTTCAATGCTAGTGTAAACAATTTATTTAGGTTTCTGAAGCAAGCCTGTTTTCGCGGTTGATAATTTTTTTGATAGTCTTTCTCTTATTATTTTAGAGAATAGTTTATATAGTACCGATAGCAAGCTTATCCTAGACATTTATTGTATAGGCATTCCAACATTTCCGGTACTGGTTCTGCTAGTGGTAGTGGGTAGATACTCCTCTGCGATCCCGGTGGAGGATGGATCTACTGCAGGGAAGGGACCCACGCGAGCGCCGACTTCTCTCCACCTCCACCGGGAGAGAGTCGTGTCCTAACCTTAATCCTGCCCTTAACGTTTTCAATTCTCACACACCCCATCTAACCAACTTGCCAACACGTCTGGCCAGCGTGGGAAGTCACAGCTAAGTACCCTCTAACATGTCGAACTTTGGAATATGTGCGAATATACCCCAGGCGAGTAGAGATGAAACCTCACAATCTAGCACTGTGACAACAGTCTTAATCCATGGATTCTGGAGGGAGCAAAACTTCGAAAATCCAACCAAATAAAAAAAGAAGAAAAGCGGGAAAAAACAAATGGGACAGAATACGTAACGAGAGATATAATAGATGTGTCAGAATGAATAACGAAAAGAAGATAGAATTTGAATGAACGTACAAATAGAATGGATCAGAAGAGGTTAGTCAAAGCTCCGACAGATAACCGGCCACTAAACAAGAGAAGGTTGGGAAAACCCAGGAGACAGGAGAAGAATAATTGGTTAAATAATAGGAATAATCTCCTAAAGAAAGAAAGGAGAAACTTTTTCAGGGATATTCGAAGAAGCCTTTGTTTCTGTACTTATTAATTACGTCCCCTTTTTAACGTTTTCTAAGTAGGTAAAATTGAGAATTTTATTCTTATTCTGCCCTCGAGTAATTCCCAAGGCTTCGTTTTGAATTCCCAGAAAAAAGTCCAACAGCTTTTCGTTACGTAATTTTTAAATTTTAATACATTAGGTAATAAGTGGGTTTGTATATCTGCGTGTAAAAGCCCTGCATTTAGAAAACAACGAACCGGAAAGCAAAGTTAATTACTAGAAAATTCATAAACCAACGCACGGATCATTTTTGCCTGCATTATCTTTTAAGTAGCATTACGGTTCATTGTCATTATTTCCTTGTTATCCTTGATTCAATGTTAGTGAATTGTTAAAACTGCAATATAAATGGACAATTACCGTACTGGGAGAGTACGGGGTGAACGTTCTTTGAACATTGAACTCCGTCCTTTCATTGTTTGATTACTATTTGCGGACACATTTACAAATGAAGTAATATGCCGTCTGAAAAGGGAAAAAATAAGAATATAAAAATCCTTGTATCCCACGAGTTAAGACAGGACCTGGAGGCTAAGTAGTTTGTCTGCTGGTATTGACAAAGAAAATAAGCAAATATATGCGTAGTCAAAGGAAAAAAGAAATACAAGACCCACGCAGGAATTCGCGGGGAATAATTTGTAGACTACGAACAGAAGTTAAAGTTCTCGAGAGCAAGCATAATGGCAACGGATTTTAGAAATAAATTAACAATGGCAGCTAATTAATTACAACCTGGAGGGCGTGGGAGTTCTGTGCACTTGCTCTATCTCGCGCACAATGACTTCTCCTGCATAGCCAGGTAGAGTTAGTTAGTTAGTTAGTGTACTCTGCAATATGCGTACTGACATGCTAACTATAGGTAGTATGAGAAAATGTACCTTTTAACTTGACAACGTACCGAAGTGCTCTTAAACTCTGAAATCCTATATTTGCAGCAATGCGCTTGACCCTGGAGTTTTCCAACGTCTGCGAGGAATGTTAACAAGCAAACGCGTCCCTTAAAATACTTTTAATCAAAACAAGGTAACAATTTTAAACATCGAACTCCTATATTTCAAATAACAAAATTAGTTTCTATTGCTAGCTATTCATGAATCATACTCAAACGCTTGTGCTGCTGTGAGAAGATTATTTTCTGCTGAGAAATTAAATTAAATCTTACTTTGCAAACTACTCTAAATAAACTGAAAATGCCGGCAGTTCTCAATAATTACTAAGTTTAATAGGTTTTCAAATTTTTAATTAATTTTATTTTATTCGCGTCTATTTTTGCAATATCTTCCATCTTATCAAATATTTCTTTAAACTTTCCTTTTGCAAGAAATTTGATGAAATTATCCTCATTTATCATTATGCTTTTATAAAGGCAAGTTATTTAGTACCCAACAAGTAAATAGTAAGCAGATCTCAAACATTTAAGTTGTTAGATAACTTCATACAAAATTGATACGCAAACATGATCGCAAATGCATTATTTCAGAGTCCAACCCTGAAAAGGAAACTAATGAAAATCCGGTTTCAATCAAACTGCCTTCAACAACCCTCTAAAGTAAATTAACAGAATTTGACAAGTTGTTAAGCGTTAATTTGGTTTTCGAGAGTAATTAATTAGAGAAGTTGAAGACAGCTCTCGAAGTTTGATTAATTTATAAATAAGGCAGTTTTGATAATTTTCCGTATTGATACGCACAAAACCTAGAAAGCAGTAAAACAGTGTTTCTCAAACTTTTTTTCACGTGGAACACTTTTTTGTAAATGTAAGTTGCGTGGAACCGGACCGAAAAACTACTAACTATAAATAATTGAACTATCTATTAATTTGTTTTTACTTCACTGCACTTACTCGTATCGATTATATCACACCGTGCCGCCAGACCGTCTTTATACAGGGTGTATCGTAAATGGCGCATAATATTCGCACCACGCGATTCTGCGTTAAAAACTGGACAAAAAATTGTATAACTGTTTTAGGCCAAAACGTGTAGTTTTTGAAGAATTGTTAATTAAAGTCTTGTAAACTTAGCAACACTGTGTGGTCAGTCATACTACGTCACCTGCGATATCACAAATAGCAACCCGCTTGATTTAATATAATTGCATTGTACATTGTTGCAACATTTATGAAAAACACAAGTACCTACTGCAAAAATTTCAAACTTCAGATGGAAATTCTAATTAAACGAAGGGTATATTGAGTACAATTACAGATTAGTTATTTCTTTTGTTGATTAAACTACAGCTAAAAATCATTATTTCATAAAAATATGACACGACAAGCAAACCAGAATACGACTAAAGGCTGCTAATAACTCCATAACTAAATATAAAGAGTTAACAGCAAATTGGTACTGAAGTTTTTTGCTTGGATTTTGACGTAGAATCGCGTGATATACATATTATGCGCGATTTTCGATACACCCTGTATACCGTCATCGAACTATTTCCAACAATAACAATCCACGTCCGCCGCGAATTCACATATCAATGTAGGTATTCCAGAATCTGACGTCACGACCGTACATTAGTCCGGGAGATTTCGTTACAATACGGGAACAAAAATATGTTTTTGTATTGTGCCGAACTTTGCGCGGAACCCTTGGCAAGTACTGATGGAACCCTAAGGGTTCCGCGGAACCCACTTTGAGAAACACTGCAGTAAAAGGTAAATAGGGTGTTCAGTAATGTACATCTCAAAATAATGCTTTAAATATTTTAATTTTCTATTTTTACTTCTTGTTATTGGAATCTTTCTAAAACGGTATAAACGAATTTCAATTCCTTTGTATATCACAAATTTAAGAAATTTCACGCGAATTTCAGATATTCCACTAGATTTTCAGATAAAATGGTTTCCCATAATCCTAAAAAAATTCCATGGAATTCCTTTCGGCTGAACAACATAATTCCTCTGCGGTTTAGCCCTTGGAAAAGCTCCAGAATTTCATGGAAATAAATTTCTAGAAAATTTAATGAAACTTTTAAAATTCGTTGGAACAAAACGGTTTTCAAAAAATTCCCAAGAAATTTCTCTGTGGTTTATTCCTCAGTAAAACTCGAATTTTAAAAATCCTAGGAGGACTTTCGTAATTCCAAGGGAATTTCATATAAAATTAGGAAAGTTCTACTAATTTCACGAAAATTACAGAAAATTTGTTATAGTTCTTCGGCACTACTACTTCTCCCTCTTAAGAATTCTACGAAAATTCCATAAGAAGTTCATAGAAATTTCATGATTACAGTCGAACTTCGATAAGTCGAACTTCGATAACTCGAATTTTTGATAACTCGTAACAAATTGGTTGGCATTAGCGCCAAGAGTGAGAATTATGTGTAATTTTACCTTGATAACTCGAACTTCTATTACTCGAATATCTTGATAACTCGTACAGAATATTTGGCGCCACCTTTGATAAGTCGAATTTTCTGGGAATCCCGTAACTAATACGTGTGTTTTTAACCGTGTTAACCGCTCGTTTTATAACATAACGATGCAGGCAGTTCGGTTTCTGCCCTACTTAAGTGCATGTGAATGCTTTATTAGTTGTTTACATAAGTCAAAAAATAATACATACGGTGCATATTTGTTTTATCACGTCATTTTTACTGGTGTTGATATTATGTCTTTAAAACGTACTTTAAAAACTTTGTCAATCGATGAAAAATTTACAGATCTGAATCCGAATCTGTACAGCTCGACAATAAAGATGACAGCGAAAGTGATATGATAGAGGATGATTTGCGGCAACCACCTTCAAACGAGTTGGTTGCAAATTCGTTGAGCGTTTTGCGTTCGTATTTAAAAACCAATGAAAATACAACCGATTCTTTGTATAATGGTTTAAATAACATTGAAGCTTTTTTTGAAAATCATAATAAATACCCCTTCGTCAGTCATAAATAACAAACTTTTTTACACTAAAATAAAAACTACATGTGTATTATGTACCTATGTATACTTTTCAGCATAGAAATTCCGTTGCATCACAATTTATTGTGTAATTCTTTGGTAAAATGTATTAAAGTACCTACGTAACATATATATAATAATAATAATATGACTTTTATTTAGCCATCGCTAATATGTAACGCATTTTTAGTCAAATAAATACATACATAAATAAAACATACATATTACGAATTTTATTTGATAACTCGAAGTCTTGATAACTCGAACTTTTTTTCTGGCAAGTCATGGTTTGAGTTATCGAAGTTCGACTGTATTTCCATACAGAAGTTGATTAAGATTTCCCGCCAGTATTAATGGAATCTCAAGAAATTCCAAGGCTTTTTTGTGACATCCCTCCCGAAATTCTATGCGAATTCGATTAAGGGTGACTGCAGTGACATGAAATTCCAGTGAGATTCCGGTGGAATTCCGCGAGAGTCTATAAAGTACTATTTAAATTGTTTTGAGGACAGTTCGGTTACGGAAATAATTTATCTCCAAATTTGGGTTAAATTCAGTTCAGATACCAAAAACCGCCGCTGGTTTTAGTTTAATTTTATTATGTTTTTAGAGATATAAATGTCCAGCGGATGTAATAAACTAAAACAGCAAGAAATTCCTCTTAAAACCATTCCTTTTGGCAAATTATCGTATCGTATCGTTCTGACTTGCAAATCTTAAGTCATTTGTTACAATTAAAAAATGTTGGTTACATGTATTAAAAAAGTCTTAAAAACCAGGTGACGGAGGAGATATTTCGAAAGAAGTTTTTACAGCAATTGCTGGACTTGTTCCATTCCTTTGGGAAAATACCTTTGAGTTGTTCCGGCCGCTTCATACGGATAATTTCATCAAACGTACTTACCTACTACTTGCTTGATTCATATACCGTTGAAAATTACAGGATTGCATTACAAGCGAGTAATATTATGCAAAGTACCAAATTTGAACTTGTTACTCTTCTTTCTGTTATAATAAACAAGATACCCACGATGTTCCCTGAATTTGAATCGCCTTCTATGTCTAAAAAGGGGTGAGCAGGATTAAACTGTCATTCTGTTATTAGAGAAACTTGCGGCTACAATTTAGCTATAAATATTAAAAGTCAATGTTTAATAACTACTTATGCTAATATTTATAGCCAGCTTTCAATTCTTCTTTGTAAACTTGCCTATTTAAGAAAGTATTACAGACGTAAAATTTTATCTCGTATGCATTTTTCACACATTTTATTACCGTGTTCATTAGGATGTTAGGATGCCATTCGTATTAGTTTTCTGATGAACACATTACATTTATTGGTTATTAGAATTATGAAAAGAATTAATAATAAACCCAGCACACGCAGGTCATATGCTATATTATCTGTCCTGGAATAAAAAGATCGATTTTATAAGTAAAGTGGGTCAGTGTATTGCAGTGTTACTTGGAAATTCTTGTATTTTATATTTATGAAAGGGGCAGTTAATTATAGTCATGCTTCGTAACAGTCATTCAGAAACCTTAACCTACTACCTTTGTTATTCGCCTAAATATAGCCATAGGTGGTATCATTTCTCGCGTGAAAAATGTGCCAAAACATTTATTAAAACACATTCGTGCTCATTAAATACACATTTTTGATGTTCCAGTGTCTTACAAATTGACACTCCAGTTTAATTCTTTGTCTTAGAATAACAACGTAGGAAAAACAATAATTTTAATCTAAATCACACTTTATCAGATTTCACGAAAAGTATCTTCTCTGTATCCGTATCTTACAATTTCTAATTTATCTTCGTTAAATGCTTAAATTTGGTGCAAAATATTTATAACAGCTTGAATTTTATTCCTTGAGATTTTGGTTATTCGTAAGAGATAAATCGCAGAAGAAGTAAGATGTATGTAATAACTGATTGAAGTTTTCTAGTCTCTTTTTAAAATTCGTTATTATTTTTGGAAAATTGGCCACATCAGTGAAAAAACCTGGGAACTGTTTGGAATTTCTTAGAAATCTACTCGTACCGAGGGAGGAACAAATGAAATTACGTGCAAATTCTGTTGGAATTTCCGTAGAATTTCAGTGGAATTCACAATCACAATGACAGTCGTTGCCAGTTGTGAAATTTTGTAATTTTTTTTAGAAAGTTGTTACGATGGAAAAGAAAAATAAATAGAATTTCCTGGAATTTTATGGAATTCCCAGGAAATATGTTCCTACCTGTGTGGGGCAAATTCCTAGTCAAAGTAAAATTATAATGTAGGACTGAACGAATTTTCGCGCAATTTCCGGCGAAATCGTGTAATTCTGTGGAATTCAATTCTTTGAAACGCTGGTCATATTGAGAGAAACCATAGAAGAACTTTATTGGATTTATGTGGAATTGTTCGGAAACCTGTTTATATGTATTGAAGGGTTGAAGGCAAGTAAATTGAATTCTCAATATAAATAGTGCTTGCCTAAAAGAATTTTCCAGTCCATAAACGTCTGTACAAAGAAGTTCGTATCAAAGTAAATGGAATTTCTTGGAATTATGTGAATTTCCCTAGAAGTTTGTTCATATTTAAAGAAAAGTTAATGGAATTCGTTGGAATTACACATCATGTAATTTTCGAATAATTCGGATGGAATTCCCAACCCCAAGTTAAAATTATGATGTACAACAGTCGGTGGAATTCACAGGAAACCCATATATCAAAAGAGAAACTAAATTGAGTTTAATTAAATTTTTACAAAATTCCAATAAAACTGCGATGATCATTCTGCGTTCATAATTTTTTTTGTTTAAGTTTATTCGTACACTTTCGTTTGATAAACGAAGATGAATGGAAGGAGAAGGGGAAAAGATAAAAAATTGTAGATCTTCTTACAGAATTAGAATTGAAAGAACTCTCTCTAAAGAAACCAAAAATATGTAATTACTTCACAAAAACGGACTAATAAAATTTGATTTTTGATTTTTCATGCATTTATTTAAAAAAAATAAGAAGCTTTCGCGTCAGCTATTTTTCAATTAGGAATTCCTTTTTATTTTTAATTTAATTTTTGAAATCAATAATCCCTTGGGATTTGGACAAACTGTTACTTCTATGTTGCTTAATTTAGACAAACATCTTCAAAAACCAATTTAAATTATACAAAACTGCGTTTACGAAACGTAATGGTTGACAGGTGATTCAGTAACCTGAGAATAACCTTAATTTAAAAAGGAATTAAACGGTGACTGATGTCTACGGCAATACGGAAATAGCAGTATTTAGGTCGTCGTCCTCTAAATGCATATAGAACTAGAGGTGTGTCAACCAGCCTAGGATGGCCCATTTCACGGAATTATTCTGGGACCAAAGCACTCACTAATAATTAATGTGTTACTGTGTTTGTGTGACCACAAAGAGCTACCACCTCTAGTTTCCGACATCTAAATTTGAATGCTGTAAATCCCGTTATTTATTATGAAGGAAGAATTACAAAGATTATTATTATTACTATGAGTAGGCGTCCGGTTGTTCAAAATAAAATATTTTAGAGTGCTCTTCACGCATTGAAATTTGATATTTATTATCCTTTTAACAAGACTGATTTAAAGTTCATACAAACGAGGATTGAACGTGATTTGGAGGTCTTGATATTTTGGTATTTCAAGGATTTTGCATCACCTACAAAGCAACAAATTCTAGTTTTAAACATTAAGAGTTACACATTTTATAACAAATTCAAAATCCTTCCACAATCCATAAAATAACAAAAACTTCAGGTGTTTCATTAGATTATAAAACAACAAACATAAAGTAGAAAACGATTTTCTTCGCACCGAAGAAGAAAAAATATAAGGTAACCCTACACAATCACGAATATAACATAAAATCTGGACACGGTTGTTGCATATTCAGACTAATTGATCATAAAATCCAATTATCCGTCGTTCCTGTACAGCTTATCGGCGCCTCAAGACGAGGTTACATGCAACTAAATCACTAAAATTATAGCAATGATGATTATTTGCAAAAGAAGCATTTTAAAGATCATTCCTGGATGTACTTCAAAACAAAAAAAAACTCGAAAGACCATCATTAATTATCTTTAGGTAATTAACAAAGTAGTAATTGCTAACAGAGCATTAACACAACGAACAAATCTATGCAAATTTATTCAAACATCCGGGAACTACAAATTTTAATTAGACGACGAAAAGATGGCAAAATTCAACAGTTTTATATTACGTGGGTACTGGATTTTAGAACATACAGATCTCACGAGGATTTCCTTACAGTTTTACGTAGGTAAGTTATTGCCTTGTACTTGCTTTTGTTCATTTAATGTTAAAAATAACTTCGAAAACAAGTCGTTTTTTATAAGATAAAGACGTGGCACGTCTATTAGAAAAAAATAGACACTCACGGTTTGCTTTTTTATCCATTTTGTTAATTTTTTTTTAAATAACCCAAAGTTACTTTTCACAACAGAAAACCAGGAAAGAATCAGGAAAAACAGTATTATTATCAGGGCAAGGAATTTAATAAAATAAAGATTAAGCAAGAAGTTAATGCATTCCTCCAGCAAGAAATACAGGTAAATAAGGTCATAAATGAGACATTTAAAGTGGGGAAACAGGAAGCGAAGGTGACTATAGTAAAATTGAAGAGCTTTGAACAAAAACTAAAAGCACTACAACAAAAAAGTAAACTAGGCAACGCTGAAATATACAGGGTTACTGGTAATTCGATACATTCCTTTGGAGATGTGATGGGACAGGAGCTAAGGAACAAATTTAACCCTAACATACATTATGCAAAACTCAATAGTTTTTGAGATATTTCAATTTTTGTGTTTTTCTCAAAAAAGTAGATCTTAATGTCTTTAAAGTTAATTTTTAAAAAATCTACTTGACATTTTCTGAACTTTTTGACTGGGTTACTTGTCCCACTCTATGGTCATCCGTTTCGAATGGAAAATATCCGGAAACATTTCGATCATGTGAAAATTTTAAATAAAAACTTATTAATAATGATTTCTAAAAATCAGCTACGAAAATTACCTATTCGTTTTTCTCAGAAATTATTTTTTTATTTTTGCATAATGTATGTTAGGTTTAATTTGTTTCTTAGCTCCTGTCCCATCATATCTCCAAAGGAATGTATCGAATTACCAATAACCCTGTATATCGAGTCCGATTTAACCTTAGAACGGCAAAAGATACAGGCAGCGATCAGAAAGGTAGCCATGGAAGAAAAAGGAAAAGGCAAGAAAAATAACGTGGGATACAGAAAAGTAGAAATAAATAACACCAAATACGAATGGTCAGAAGCAGATAACCAGGCTCCAAAATATTAAACGCATTATACGCAAAGAACGGACATTCTGTGACAAACTCGGCAAAAAAAGGACAACGAATACAATAAACAACATAACATCGGACATGTCGATTAACAACAACAATAAGACGGAAATTAAGAAGAATGCACAATTTGGCCCGACTCTGCGGGTTACGTGATTGGTGCGCGGCTTGATCCTACATAGTTACTGCACCATGTGTATAGTGTAAGTGTGGGTACATGTAGGACCTTGTTACTCTACCTCTTAGGTCTGTACTTGTCGTTAATTAGGTGCCCAACAACGAATGGTCACCAGGACTCGATACCGATCTCCAGACTGCAGGAAAAATGCTGCCCATCGGGAGATTCAAACCAGGACTAACGTTACCCTAGCCTGACGCTCTACCATTACGCCACCCTGGCTTCTATGGAAAACGAATTGATTATCACAAGTAATTCATTATAGATTATGTATGTTTCGAAAACAGTAAGAGATACTAGAGTAAAACGTGGTCTTGAGATAGCCAGTGACTACTATCTGCTGGAGTCGAAATTAGTAGTCACACAAGAGGTTAATGATAGTAGAAAGGAAACCAAAAGCAAATCGGTACGTAAAATCAAAACAGATAAACTAAGAGATAATGATATACAAGAGAAATATAAAGATTTTTTAGAAGAAAGGCTAAAAGTATATATAGAAAGAATGAATGAATTGGATGTACAAGCCTTGTGGGAAATACACCGACATCCGAGAACGAACAAAAGTAATAAATGTACTCTAACATTCTACGAAATTGAAGGTATTTGCCGGCCACATGATCAGGGAAAATAAAGACAAATGGCATAAACAAATATTGCCATGGAGACCATACGACTATCGCAGACCAAAAGGCCGCCCCCAAATGAAATGGGTTGACGACGTTAAAGCAACAGCAAGGCTAAACTGGATGAGAAGAGCAAACAACAGACAAATATAGAAAGCAGATCTAGAAGAGGCATACCTATATCCAAAAATGGATACAAAGCTAATGAAGAAGAAAAAACGATGTATATCTAACTAACTTGAACCTTAAGTGTGTTACAATGAATTTACGGTATGTAAGATCAAAGAGGATTGATAGACATTTTATATATAACCCACTACAAAGTGTCTCTACATCAGATCCCTTGTACAGTAAACGCAATGTGAAAAACAGATGTAAAACGGGCTGCTTAAGATTTTGTTACGAAATATTGAACGGTTACCGCCTTTGGATCAATGGCACCCATTTAGCCCAATGGATAAGGAGGGCCTCATTGTACATAAATACTTTGAGTATATTTAGTGTATTTTCGCAAGAGATGTTTATAATACATTCGCGATATTTTCAAATCACAACGAGCCATGATTTCAGTTTATTACGTTGATTAAATTTATTTGAAAAACTGAACGACTTGGTATTTTGGGAAAGGTACTGTTTGGGACAGTTATCAAATATGACAAAATTACTATAAGTAACTCTACTCTAACTGACAATGTTGGGTTTTCATGGATCATAACCTCAAAATTAATTCAGTGGAATTTTTATTTGCGAAACCGACTTAAGAAATTTGCGATTGTAACAAACCATAAGTATTCATTATTTTTTTATTTATGTTTTATCGTTGAAATGAAATATGTATTTACTATTATTTAGTTAGACATGTGTGTCTGTCTGTGTTTTATTACTCTACTTCTTTTAGTGGAATTTATTATTTTACTCATTATTTTATTAAGATTGTAAAGTTACCCATTCCAAACATACAATTTATTAGTAAAAACCATTAATCAAACAACCGTATTGTAGATTGTAGATAAATTAAGCGATTACTTTAAGAACATTTGTCAGATTTTTCTTTATCAAGCTAAGTCAGGAACCAAATGGCCACTGATTAAATGTAAAGGATACATGAGCAGATAGCAGAGTACACGTTTCTACCTGTAGTTTCGTTCGGGAAGCGAAGAATAATTTTTGTACATGATTTTACTTAAAATTTTTGGCATATTAAGGTGTAATAATTTTAATAATCGCTTTTAAATATTTCGTGTCAATTACAAAGCTTGTTGGTCGTCCGCGATTAATAAAATTTTTGGAGTCCAAAGGTAAAATTGGTTTTATTTTGTGTGCTACTTTAGAACGTTCAAAATTATTATGTGTGGGATTAATAACAAAACTCTTTTGTAGAGTTGTAGTAGGATATATCAGGCTTTAAATAACGTATGTCTCATAAGTTTTGGCACAAAATAAAAACTCAAATATTTTTAACACAACAAACTTTTATTAGAAATAATATTTTTTTTAAATAAGTGGACTATCTGAGAAGATAATTTAATTATTTAATTATATGTAACGGCCCGTGCTGTTCCACGAGGCGCAATTTTCTTCGGACACCTCTCATAAGGGTCTGGGCAGCGACAACATCAATTTCCCTGATCTTAGTCAAAATCCTACGACGTAGTTGGTCCGCATTTTGGGCTGTCCATCTTCCGTCGTACACTTTTCGTGCCAAAAGTGCCCAAAAGTCTTCAATGGGGCGAGCCTGCGGCAAGTTTGGTGGGTTATCATTTTTTGGTACATAAGGAATGTTATGCTGTCGAAGCCAATTTTGTGTTTCTCTGGCATAATGGCAAGAAGCCAAGTCGGGCCAAAACATTATTTCATCTCCAGCATGATGGTTGAAAAAAAATAAAGATCAGGGAAATTGATGTTGTCGCCGCCCAGACCCTTATTATGAGAGGTGTCCGAAGAAAATTGAGCCTCGTGGAACAACACGGGCCAATACATATAATTAAATAATTAAATTATGTTCTCAGATAGTCCACTTATTTTAAGAAAAAAATAATTTCTAATAAAAGTTTGCTGTGTTAAAAATATTTGAGTTTTTATTTTGTGCCAAAACTTATGAGACATACGTTAAAGGGTGCCTCTAAATTATACCGACAAACTTCTACAAGACATTTCTTTGACAAAATTTTAAGCATTTTTTGATCTGATTCGCTTATGCCCCAAAGTGCACTTCTGCGGTGATATGTCCAATCAAAGTTTCTTCTAAAATGTAAAGAAAATATATTATTTTAAAGCCTGTAATGGTTATGAAAAAAACATGTGGGTCACTTTAGTAATTTATCAAAAAGATCATTTTGGTAAAAGACTAAAAATATCTACTGAAAGGGTGTTTCGCCAGAAACCCAATGTTCCAAACGTAAATTTTAATTAACGCATTGGGAAATTTTTCTGTGAAAGAATAATCTACATCCAAAAAGATCCGTCTATGCAAAATTCAATAAGAAGCATTTTTTGTCTTGCCATTTTTTGTTATTACTAACGGTATTCGAGCAAAAACTAAATGGTAGTGAAAAGTGCTATCGGTAAAAAATTAATTAAGTTGCCACGTTCTTCCTTTCCTTTTACGGCTTTTACCCTCTTATACCTTTGCAGTGTCGAGGGGGCCGAACACACCGAGCCGCAGAGTGGTCACCCATTCAAGTTCTGACCAAGTAGGTCTTTGCTTAATTTTCTATATTGCAGTGCTACGTGCGCTCCCACTCTGCCGTACTGCCGGCGATATTGTTAATACAAATTTTAAAAAAATTAGTTTTTTTCTTTTAAACAAAACATACATAAAAGAATGTTTAATTTTACAATAACTGCTCAAACTGGCATCCTTGTTTTTGAAATTTTAGAGCCAACTTTGATTGGACGTATCTCCCCAAAGATTGATTTTAGGGTGTAAGTAAATTAGGTCAAAATGCTCTAATTTCTTTCTGAAAAATGGCATGTCGATACAATTTAGGAACACTGTGTAGTTGCAACTCCATTAGCATTAAATTATATTTTAATTTCTGCTTAATCTTTGAGGTGTTTCTTTTTTATTTGTTTACTTGCTTTATGTATTTATTTATTTATATAATAGTAGCACTGGTAGCAGCCAGAATCATTAAAAGAAGGTAAACAATTATTTCTTTATTAGAACTTTTGCTCATTTGTTGAACAGTATCAGCTAAATAAGTACATTTAATGACTGATGAGCACCAACATACTCCGAAACCATGGTCGTGTGTTGCCAACTAATACTGTTCAGTAGACTAGCGAAAACATTTTCAGGGATTTTCCTGTTTTTCTCTTTGTTTATTTGAATTTTAAATCCAGAGGTTAAAACCATACACTGAACTTAACTAAAATGTTACCAACAATGGCAAAACTGATTGTCAATAAGCTTTTTATTACATTTCTTTCTTAGCTGTTTGGACATTTTACTACATAATAGATTTCACAATTCCAGTTTTCGAAGAAACTGAATTCTTTCTGTATTAATAAAGTTAACTTACAATTTCTTAACATTTTCGAACTCATGGCTTTCTTTTGACTAGTCTATTCCAAATATTTTAAGATTTTCAGAAAATTGTAAGAGATTTTTAAACACCGACATTTTTTTAAAAGGCAAAATACACGCCTTTTAATTTTGAAATTTAACATTTCTCAAGATTCTTAGATATTCTTGATAATTGTTGACTTTAAGTTGTAAATGTTATCCACTTTTTGTATATTAACAACGCACCTTATTACAGCAAAGAAAATAAGTCTATTAATACGATATGACATTTTAAAATTATTTTCCGTTGGTGATAATTTTAAATATATCACTGATAATTAACTTCCGCTTTTGTTTATTAATAACACGCAATAAATATTATTCATACAAAATGGTTTTCATTAATGAAACCTTACAAGGGTGTAGAGATAAAACAACAAAATAATAAAGGATTGAAAATAATAAAATAATAAACATAACGGTTTATAAAAAATTTGAAAAAAAGAGCAGTGTAAAAATACCGACGCAAATAAAATGCTTAACCCAAAAAGTCAAGAATAATGACGTGCTCTTCCATCTTCAACTGACATTTTTAGTTCGCTCGTTAATCGTCTCATCCTGTATGTATTCATAAATTTTTATTTAAATAACTGTCGACAACTAGTTTTAATCAGATAACAAGGTGTGAATATAAATCATATTTTTAATTACCTGCACTACTAAAATGAGTATTTTTTTGTTTGGTTATGCTCGTTAAAAAAAATAGGAAGGAATTTTTACAAAATTAGTTTAAAAGAAATTTTCAACAAACTGATGAGGCCATTGCATATTAAAAACGAAATAATTTCTTTAAGTGGCTCCATTATTATAAAATAGAGAAACTGGAAAGCCTTTAAGTCTGAAAATCTGAACCGATTCGACAATAACCAGATATTAATTATTTAATTAATTTCTGCCAAGTTTATTTATAAACCAGCCTGTAATTACGTTTTGTCCTTTGTTTAAAATGTGATTACAAACAAGGAGCAATTTTCCTTTCATTTTATGTAATTAATCCGCACTGGAAATCACGAAGGACCTAAGAAATAATACTTATTCTTACAGCCCACGTTATGTAAATTAATAAAATATAAAACGGTGTCCTGATAAATAACAAAATGGTTTTTTAATGAAATTTAAGTGTTTATTAACTACGAAATATAAATCTAAGTAACACAGTATTTGTCCACGTACGGAATGCACGTGCAGCAACACGAATGCAGAACATAATAGTACGTGAGCTAAATAATCGCTGGAATCAAGGATTAAGCGGATGAATGCAAAGCTTAATGCGAACAACTTTCACGTACGTGAACCGGCACCATGTTAATCTGAATAATAAAAATTCAAACACTTTGCATTTTAAATATACTCAAACTTTCAATACGAATTTCCCAATTTATGTGCGATTTCTTGGAAATCAGAGTACGTTTTTCAGCTTTACTTCGAAAAACATTCTTGCTCCTTCTTACTGAATTTTTAATATTTCAATATGCGCCTCATTTATCGACAAAAAAATCAGGCTTCTAGGATAAGGTTTAAGTTCTAAACTAAGATTCAGATTAAGCAACTCATTAAAAATTCCATAATAAAACGTTCTTTAATTACGTTTTTGAAGATACTCACTCCGTAATTTGAGCTGTGCTTGATTGACTATACTTCTGAAAAATCTTCACATTTCAATCTGTTTTATCCTGCGGAATTTGATTGAAATAAAAGAGAAGAAAACAGACGAAGAAAATAAAAGAAGTGGTGAATATTAACATCATTATTCTAAGTTTTCCCATCTATCGCCAGATAAAAGAACAAAAAGGAAACAAACTGCCAAATTTCCGTCAGTCATTAGCAAGACAATCAAAGAAACTAATTATGTTCGAAATAGGTAATTAATTTTTTTAGTTAACGTATAATGTACTCACCAACCGGTATGTCTAAAAATAAATACCAATTCGAGTTGACCTACCTGAAACAGAAAGAAAATATCCATTAGAGAAGATGGGAAAGTAATTGTTATTATAAAGTTGATCCTTTTGTAGGGTGTTAAAAACTACTAAAAATTTAGATTTGCTAACGAAATCTAAAATAACAAATCGTGAATTGATTTTTATATTGTTATACTTATTGATAAAGAACCCCCCTTGGGCTTCATTTTTTTGTGAACAGTCTCTTCCATTAAGATGTATTGAAAGAATAATTTTATTAAACCTACAAAAACATAAAATATCATAATTTTAAAATAGTAACAACAATTAATATTAATTTCAGTTTCCACAACAACATTATCAAGCCTAACATTTAAAAGCTGATCTCCCAAATAAATTTAAAATAAGTCAATTAATTGAAACAGTTTTCCCGTCTACGTAAAATACTCCAAAAGCTTTAAGCTCCAATTTGCATTTAACCCAAAACCCAAGGATAACCAAACCGTTTAGATTCGGCCAACTCCAGTAACTTTCAGTCGTTAAGTTTTATCTACTCCATAAATGAAGTTCTCTATTTAAGGCCCACCAGTTTCAACAATGCTTTTGCGTTAATATTTAAAGAATAATTCAAGTTCGTTTGACATCGAAAGGTATGAAAAGCTGTAGTTATACAGGGTGTAAAAATGGTTTACGCACATATGGATATCAATGGTAATTTTTTTGTATCGAAATATTTTCTCCTCTAATTATTTTAGAGCCAGGAAACTGAAAAATTAATTAAATACAGTTTTTATTTTTACAAAAAAAACGGTCATGCCTTGAAACGATTCTAACAAAATGTCGACCACGAAACGTCAGTATTACAACGTGATGTATAGTTCACCGCAAATGGCGCCACCGTTGTTTCTAATTTCGTCTTGGCTAAATGAAGTGGTAAGGCCTTATATGCAATATTAATTCAGCGGGCCTTGGTAACGGCACGGCCAACTTCATTCATATCCACTAACGTGTATATATGGCCGTCCCAATTCCATTTCTAAATATTTTTGACAGGTCCTCCTGTCAGCGCCCTCTCCGGCATTTAAACTATGTAATAGATGTCGCCACAGGGAGGACCAATGGCCTACTTTCTTAAAACCTGTTTTTAGCTGAATTGGAACGGCCATATATACACGTTAGTGGATATGAATGAAGTTGGCCGTGGTAACGGTGGGACACTTCTCTGTGATCCCGGTAGAGGACAGCTCTCCTTCAGGAAAATGACCCTGTCCACGTGAGCCATGTTTTCCTACCAATTTCTATAACCGAGAGGAAAATCATGTCCCAACCTAAAATTCCATCTTCTACTTAATTAACCTTCTCACATCCTCACCCAGTCGCCAACACGCACCTGGTCAGTATGGCGAAATATGGTTATATACCCTCAAGATGAAGACGCGAGCCATGTTTTCCTACCAATTTCTATAACCGAGAGGAAAATCATGTCCCAACCTAAAATCCCACCTTCTACTTAATTACCCTTCCCTCATCCTCACCCAGTCACCAACACGCACCTGGTCAGTATGGCGAAATATGGTTATATACCCTCAAGATGAAGACAACGAGCTCCAAACAAAAATTCTCCCCACGTGGGTCGAACGGGAAGTTCGGAATCTCACACCACAATGTCAGTCTGCCCCACGGGATATGGAGGGCAAGAGCTCTTTAAACAGAATTAATAAGAAAACTAAGCACACTACCAACGTTAACATATGCACATATAATACTAAGTCATTGCTTTCCGAGGACAGATTAGATCAACTGATAGAAGAAATAAAAGACGTAAAGTGGGATATACTGGGCCTGAGTGAAGTACGCAGAAAAAGAGAAGAACTTATTAAAACGAAAAAAGGGGAAGAAGACAATTCGAACAACGGAAATGGAAGGTTGATAATAACAAATGGGAAAACCAACTTAAGCTGATGAAAGAAATATCCCCAAGAGTAATATACGCCGTGTTCACTTTAAACGAAAGATAGGCACTCAAAGTCATTCAAGCGTACGCTCCCACATTAATACACACTGATGAAGAGATAGACCAGTTTTATGAGGATATCGAAAGCGCACTAAGCGACTTCAACGATAAGTAGGTAAAAGTAAAGATACAGAGGCCAAATCCTTGTTAATTTTGCATACGACAAAAATTGAAAATATTGAACATATTTTTCTGCAAAAAAGGCATAGAAAGTGGACTTGGCAAAGCCGAGACGGTATCACCAGAACTGGAATAGATTTTATACTAACAGAGAAGACACACATAATGAAGGATGCGATAGTACTGCATCATGTTGGAATAAGTGATCACCGCTTGGTGAGGCCCAAGATCAAAATAAATGCTAAACAGGGAAAAACTAAACTTACAAACAAGAGAAACAACTAAGAATAAAGCAATAAATGGCGACGAGATAAATGGATTTAAAGTTAAAGACACCATTTGAAAAAGAAGTAAAATTATAGAAGAAAACGAATCTGTCGAAGAACGATACTCTAATATTACAAAAAGCGTAAATAAGGCCATTAAAAACATTGACAAACAGGCAGGAAGCAAAAATCTACCTTAGCGAACGTAGAATTGGTAGTCAAGATGACTGGCAAATCGTCAGAGTCGAGTTCGCTGAGAACAGATTGCTGTAATGGAAGTGACACGTTTTTGAGAAGTGTTATGTCCAGTATGTCGGGAGAATGTTCCCTTCTATACGGGTAATGGGTAACTTCTTGAGGAGCTAAGACATGCACTCCTATTTGGGCTGTGATATTTTGAAGTATTTTCCCGCTAGGATTGTTTGAAATACAGCCCCAGCTGGTATTTTTAGAATTTAGATCCCCTAAAAGGATAGTTTGTGAATTACTTGCGAACAATTTTAGTACCTATATCATTTTCACTTAAACGTTTGTTAGGTTGTTTATATGCTGATATTATATTGAGTAATTGATTATTAAGCATTTGAATTTTGATTGCCACTGCTTCAACAGATGTGAGAGTTTGTAGTACTATTTGCTTGTGTTCAATATTGTGTTTGACTGCTATTGCTACTCTTCCTGATGCATGGCCTGTCAGCCGATCATTCCTGTAGATCTTATACCCAGAAATGAATAATTCTTGAGCTTTTATTTGCCATTGCAGTATAATAGATCGGACAATAGATTGGTAATCATACTTTTGACTTGAAGGCATTACTGATAAGTGGTTGGATAAGTTCGTAAACTTTCTTTACGATTGCTTCGATTATGTTATTGTTTAGACTTGTAGCTTGAGGTGTGTTCACATCTTGGCGATTTCCATTCCTGGTGGCATTGAGGTATGGCCAATCTTTGTTATTGTTTACATTAACTCTTTTGAATGTTGATTGATTGGTTCGCACTTCTTCAGTGGTATTTCGATATTGATAGCTTATACTATTCTTAATAGACTGGAAATACGGGCAACATGTGGTCCGCCGCAATTTACACACTTATAAGGGTTTTCTCCACGTTTTTTAGTACACTTCGAGTAGTGATGCATTTAATCACATTTCACACATCTAGCATCCAGACGACAATAGTTCTTAGTGTGACCGTAACGCTGGCATTTGGTACATTGTGGTCTGTTTACTGACGTACGGCGTGGTTCAACTGAGATTATGGAATTTAAGAGTCGGTCTATTTTGTAGATTTCTGCAGCTTGGTCCGTTTTATTTAGTCGAACGGAACAAAGTGGTGTTGGCGTTTTATTTTTATTTAGCAGCCTTGTAACTGATAAGATAGAAAACTGCGGTTGAAGCTCTTCGTAGATTTCCTGCACGGTTATTGAAATAGGAACGTTTCGCAAGATTACTTCAAGGCCGTCTTTTGTGGGATCTCTGTAAGTATGATATTGGAGTTTTTGCCCGTCGTAATATTTAGTTATATTTCGATTATCTTCAAATGGAAGTTAAATTAATTTTTAGACCATTTGTTTTATGTTGCGTGGTAAATTTTTTGATAGTTAAACTAAAACAAGAATCGAGGAACCTTATAGCAACAAGAGATAAGAGAAAAAGAAAATTAACAAAAGAAGAACTAAAAGAACTGAATAAGGCAATAAGACATAAAGTCAGGCAAGACGTTGTCGCGGCAAACAACGAGATAACCGAATGGGTTTTAAAAGAAAATAAAGGACTAAAAGTGTTCGAATAGAATCTGTCAACTGGAAGAAGTCAAATCCTCATTCGCAAGAAAGGGAAATAACTAGATCTATAAAATTGCCGGCCCATCTCCCTTCGTCATATATTTTTAAACTTTCCACCCTAACAGAATGGAAATAAGATTGGATGAATTCCAAACACTGGACCAAGCAGGTTTCAGACGACGATACAATGTGATAGGCCATACCCACACTGTTAGACAGATAATGGAAAAGTCTCATGAATATAACCAGCCTCTCTACAAGATTTTCATAGATTCTGAGGCTTTCGATACCGTCGAGACTTGGGCCTTAAAGAATGCACTCCATAGATGCATCGATACATACAAGTAACAACAGATATGTACGAGAAAGCCATCATCACCGTGACACTATTTGGTGACATCTACTCATTAAAATAGAACGGGGTGTAAGACAGGGGATCCTCTCTCCCCTACATTATTCACCATTAAAAAAACGATAGACAGAGAAGGGTATAAATGTAAACGGCAAACATCTAACAAACCTAAGGTTCGCCGATGATATTGTGATATTTTCTAGTAATATGGATGAGATAGAAACAATGATCTATAATTTAAACACTGCAGCACAAGAAGTAGAACTCAGGCTTAATATTTCTAAGGCCAAATTGATGACATATCAGGAAGATGGTAGACAAATTCAACCAGATGGAAAATAACTAGAAATGGTAACCAAATATACATATAGATCTGGGACCAAAACTCACAATACCAGAGCCAATATAGACAGCTGAGATAACTAGACGAATTCGACATGCTTGGGCGGCCTACGGAAGACTAAGAAATGTGTTCAAAGGCCCTTTCAAACAACATTTAAAAACTAAAGTTTTTGATCAATGCATTCTCCCTATGTTAACATATGCAACAGAAACATAGGGGTCCACAAAAACTAATATTAATAGAATAAAAATAACAGAACGAAAAATGTAAAGATCAATGTTATGCATTAGATTGGCTAACAGAAAAACGAACACTTATTTAAGGGCAAGAACATAAGTTAAGGAAGCTGCTGAACGAATATCCACCCAAAAATGGCGTTGGATAGGACATGTGCTCCGTAGGGAGGATGGCAGATGGAACAAGAAGGTAACAATATGGAAACCACGAATATGAATACGAGAATAAGGGACAGAGGATAACCAAGGGTAAGATGGAGAGACGATGTTACAAAAATAGCCAGTCCACAGTGGATTAGGAAGGCGCAAGTGCGAGGAGAATGGGAGAGCCTTGAAGAGACATTTGTATGTCCAGTATTGGAATGGATGGATAAATCATGCTGCGGAAGAAGACTTGTGACTTGTGAACTTAAGGTTATGTTACTGAATACTTGTGGTTTTATTTTTACGTTTCGCATCGATTTTAAAGCAGCTGTTTGCCGCTTGTTGTTAAAGATCGAATCAGTAAATCGGTAACGAATGTTAGAGAAAACAAACAGACATAACCTAAAAGCTCAGTTGCATTTAACAATGAGAAAGATTCACAATGAAATATATTTCTGAAGGCATGGCCTACTGAAGGTGAAATTTGTTTGATGAATACTAAATGCAACACATCAGGCTCAGAATTATATTTACGAACAATAATTATCAATTAATGCGATGATAAAATATACACATTAACAATTTATCTATGTACCTATATCTGAAAATTCATTTAATTTAATAACTGGCAATATTTTGTTGCTTGTTACGTAAGCATTTCCACGTTTCCTTGAATATTCGTTTCTTCATTCGTGCTATTATTAAAACGATTGTGGTTCACCGATTTTTACGTAATGAAAGTAAGCAACAGCTGGAAGATACATCTAAAATTAGATAAAGGAAACTTTTCCTCTTGTATAAAATACATTCAAGCGCACATCTAGCATATTATATTTAAATTAAGTTTGTAATTAACACAGATCCGTAACTTAGCTTAGAACAATGAATGTGCTCGCTTCAAATTTCATTTATGAAGACGCCTGTAAATTATTTCTAGAGATACCACCTAATCTGCGTTTTCTATCATTGACCAACAGGTGGTTTTCACTGCTTCCTGTTGAATTTCATATCTGTATTTTAAACTGAAATTCAAGAGATGCTTGCACCCTCGAGTTTGGTTTTGCGAAATAAATTAAAAAACAAGTAATTAGGAAATAAGTGTATAATGGGTTCAAATTCATGAGGTTAGACCCGTATAAAATATTCTGAAAGTAATGGAAACTTCATTGTCCTTGATTCATATACAGATACGAACTTGTAAAGCCTCCGGCATTTCTTTATCATCAGCATACTGGGGCTAAAATAATGTGTCTGCTCTTTAAATCGGATTTTTGTTTACTATCTTGTCTGAACAGGTCAGTATAATATTAACCTTTAAGGCTTAAGGATTAACTTCCGAAATTAGCTAAAATAAATCGTAACAGGATTCAAATCTGAGTTGGGGTTTGAACCTATGATTTCTTATTTACGAAACAGACTCTTCACCAAGAAGCTTCTCAGTGGCATTTGTAGCCTTTTTGTAACCAACCAAATGCTGAAAAGTCAGCCAATTACAAATTACGGATATTTACATTAATAAATAGAAACAAAAACTACAAAATACAACTCCAAGAAAACGTTTAGAAAAAATATAAAATCTGAAATTTGCTTTTTTATGTGGCAATGGGGGTGATTCAGGGGTATTTATAAAGTCCTTGTAAAATATTTCAAAATAACTTTTATTCCTAGAAGAACAAAAACAGAACATTAAAATGAAATATATTTTTGTAGAGTGTCGGAAACTTGCATTTATTATTTCTAAAGATTATTTTGGGGTTTTGAACTGACCTACATATATTTGCGAGCAAAAATACATTTAAAAAAAACCTCGACGGGTAAACCGCGTAGAATTACGCTCTACAACTGAATGGATTTTCATAGAAATCCGGTGAAATTTCCGGGAAGTTGGTGTATACTAAAAGGATAGTCGAATGGAAGTCCTTGTCGTATTTCTATTGATTACTCGTAGAATTTCGGTGTTCAAATTTTTGCTAGCGGTTTAGCCCTCGGAAAACTTTATTAATTAACTTTTCCAGAGGGCACAGCTTTCAAAAAATATAATAAAATCTTGTTAATTATCACAGAGATTAAAAATAAACTGAAAATCAAAAACATATTACATATTATCGAAACAATATCGTATTACCTACCGCTACCACATATTCAGTATGAAAACTGTAACCAAAATCTTTAGCAAATTGAAAAGCAAAGGAAGCATGTTTCCTTTCTGATATCATCAAGATCTTAAGTTTACTTTACGTGTATTATACAGATATCATCACCACCATTCTAAAAGTACAAATTCCATATGCTCTAATTTATTTTAGTTATATTTTTTGTACAATTGCATTTATGAACGAATTTAATATCATTTAATTATAACATCCTTAATATCAAACTGAATAAAAACATAATTTTCTTAATTAACTGAAATAAGATCAAAACACTGCTTTAATATTTCCAAGAAGACGCAATCTTTCTGTGGCATTTCTAAAATTATAAACTCGAAATTACCGGTGTAATTTTGCACTTGTAGGTTATAACGTGTCTTTATGGCCAGCAACTAGTGAATCATTAAACGTACAAACTGCCTTTAAAATTGTTTCCTACGCCCCTAATTTTGTGAAATTATATAAATAAACATACGATGACAAACACAAAGAAATTAACAAAGTACCGAGGTTTGCTCACATTCTATAACGGGCCGTACGCATTTAAAATGTACACGATTTCTATTTTCATACAAACGCCTCTTAGTAAATCTGCCAACACGTTAATTATAAGTATTGCGAAAGTCCGATTCAAATAGGTGGTCGTCGGAATAATTCTATTATGAAATTCTAATGCATGCTGCGACAAAAATCTTACCTACATAAACTGAAATTGGAGAAGCACTTAAAATTCAGCCTTACTTTAATCCGGTTGACTTTTCTGTTAGGGAGTTGTTTATTTTTTTTATTTTTCCAAAAAAGTAGACGTGATTAAGAAAATTTTAAATCGCGCACGTTTGTTACAGTGTTTGGTAAATCCGCGTGTTATGTGCAACGATAATTCACTGATTCCCAGCCTTGTTCGTGTCCTTTCGAATACGTTACATAATTATTCATATGCTTTATAATTTTGATCTCATTAAATATTAATAAGGCATAAATTAACAATACTTCATCTTGTAAAATTTGCATATGAAAATCGTATATTTCCATTTCCAACGTACTTCTGCAATTTTACTCATTCGTGAACTTTTACTAAAGAGATCAAAACAAAACGTAACAACTAAATTTAACGCCCCAATTGAAGAATAACACGCTTGATGAAATTGTTTTACTGATTAAGCTGGATTGGTATTGTTTCTTATCGTACGTTTCAGATAAGTAATTTAGAGCAGTAATAAAATGAACATTTAATAAATACAGAAAATTAAATTCTGAAGGTCGTACAACCGTTCTGATAATTTTAATGATACGAATGCTCCAAATACACTTTCATGAATAGATATACCGGGTGTCCACGGTAAGACGCAATACCTGGATCATTTCTAAAAAAAAAAATACATTCCTGTACAGGATGGTATCAGCTCATCATCCGGAACTCTTCCGATTCTTTTTTGGTGAAGAATCACTCCGTATAGTCTCCTTTTTTCCGTTTCCTCCTTAGATTAGTGTGGTTTTTTGGCGTTCTGTCTTATTTTGTTTCACTTCTTCCTATCTCCAATTATTTGTCTTCAGTCGATGTTTAATTTTCGCACGTCCTCATGTATTTAATCTATCCACCTTAACCCCTTAACACCTTCCACTCAGTCACTTTCCTTATTATGGAGTTTTTTCTTTGTCCGTGCCCGAACCATCGCAGTTTCTCTGATTTTCTGGTTCATTAGATTTTTGTATTCTTCTCCTACCTTTTTTAGTCCCAGTTTTTCTTCGGCCTTGTTTGTAAGCCACATTGTTTTTGCGACGTATATTATATGTAACTGGCCTGATGGCATCTCTATATATTTCCAATTAAGTCTGCTGATGTTTCCGTCTCTTAACAGCATTTGGTATCTTCAGTAAGCCCTGTTGTCCGCTTGAATACGCTTGTTGATCTCTACTTCTCTTTCGTTTTTCTTGACTCCTAGATTACTAAAATTCTGTGCATTCTGAAAGAGGCATTCGTCTATTTTGGTTAAGTCCTAGTGGGCCGATCCCCTTCTTGGAATAATCATGTATTTTCTTTTCTCTTGGTTTATTTCTAAGCATCTTTTTTGCCTCTCTTGCCAGATTCTGAAGTGCATCCTTCATGTTTCTTCTTATTAGAGTTTGGGTCAGACTGTGTGAGATGGTTCCCATGATTCCCGTCGCCATGATGGTTCCTTCTAACGGGACGTTGAACAATACTGTGGATAAAACGTCTCCTTGCCTTACTCCTGACTTTATTTTTATTTCTCCTGTATGTCCCTCTTTTGTTACTATCTTTGCTCTTGAATTTTCCATGGTTATTTTGTAAGCCTGATTTGTTTTGCTGGGATTTCCATATCCTCCATTTCTTCAATTATTTTTTGCCTGGATATACTATCGAATGCTTGTTTAAAGTCAACGAAGAGGACGTGGAGTTCTATGCCATAGTAGTACCATTTTTCAATAGTTTCACTCACATACACGGTGGAACTTCCTGCACCGAAACCTAGCTGATGTTCTCCTATCTTGGCCTCTGTATATATTGTTAGTCTTTTCTTGATGATTGTTGTGAGTATCGTATAATAGGCCATGCTATATGCTATATTCAAGAGCATTATTCCTCTGTAATTGTTACAGATCAGTGCTATTAGTCCAGTTTCCCATTCTTTTGGCATATTTTCCTTTTTCACAATGTGTAGTCTTCTCTATAATTCTTCACCGCCGTGTTTGAGAGGTTCGTCACTAATCCCGCCTGGTTCTGCTGCTTGTTCTTGCTTTAGTTCCTTGATTATTTCAGTGAGCACTTCGCCACTTCGTATGTGGATGCTTCTTCTTAATTGTCTCTGTTATCAGTTAATTTTTCTATAGTTTATGTGTTATTACTTTTCTCTTGGTACAGTTCTGCGAAGTATGTTTCTCATTATTAACTTGTCTGTTTCTACTGAAGTCTTCTTTATATTTTGTCTTGGTTTATTATGTATTCGAAGAGCTTTCTATTGTCTTTATAGTTGGCTTCCAGGGGATGGAAACATGATAACGGCCGCAATGAAAAGGAAAAGAATAATAGGAAAAAAACGAAAAAATGCAAACAAAACGAAAAAACGGAATATAATAAGAATTGGAACCTGAAACGTGAAAACAATGCTGAGAACGGGCAAAATGAAAGAAATTGCTAGAGTGATGAAAGGATACGAAATAGAAATTATTATCTTTGCTCTTGAATTTTCCATGGTGATTTTTGTAAGCCTGATTAGTTTTGCTGGGATTTATACGTTCTTCATTTCTTTAATTAGTTTTTGTCTGGATGTACTACCGAATGCTTGTTTAAAGTCAATGAATAGGATGTGGAGTTCTGTACCATACTTGCACCATTTTTCAATAGGTTCAATTGCATCAATGGTGGAACTTCCTGCCCCGAAACCTTGCTGATGCTCTCCTATCTTGGCCTCTGTATACTTTGTTAATTTTTTCCTGATGATTGTTATGAGTATCTTATAGGCCATATTCAAGAGTATTATTCCTCTGTAATTGTTACAGAATTGGGGTCTCATTTTTTAAAGATTGTTAGTCCGGTTTCCCATTCTTTTGGCATATTTTCTTTTTCCCAGATGTTTGTTAATAAGTTATGTAGTCTTCTCCATAATTCTTCATCGCCGTATTTGGGAAATTCGTAATTAATCTCGTCTGGTCCTGCTGCTTGTTCTTGCTTTAGTTCATTGATTATTTCAATGAGCACTTCGTATGTGGTAGCATTTTCTTAATTGTCTCTGTTATCGGTTAATTTTTCTATAGTTTATGTGTTATTACTTTTCTCTTGGTACAGTTCTGTGAAGTATGTTCATCATTATTCGTTGTCTATTTTTACTGAAGTCTTCTTTATTTTATCTTGGTTTATTATGTATTCGAAGAGCTTTCTATTGTCTTTATTGTTGGCATCCAGGGGATAGAAACATGTTAACAACCGCAATGAAAAGCAAAAAGAATAATAGAAAAAAATGCAAACAAAAATAAAAAACTAACTAACTAACTTGTCACATTTATGGATTTATTACAAAATGTTAGTTTTCGTGTTTGTTCTAAGAAAGAGCTTTACAAAACTGATTAGCGTTTACAAAATACTTTCGACTTCGAATGGAGAGGGTTTGGTGTTGCAAATCCAAGGAATGCTTCTTCCAGATCTATGTTGATTTCAAAGGTAGAAAAATTAAAATTTGTGTAAGTTTTTAAGACACTCGAAAGACGCTTTCTTTCTTTGTAACTCTTTGCATGAAAATATCAAAAATTATAACACTTGGGCAAAAGAAATCGGTTTATAAGGTTTAAATTAGATCAACATTTTCGAATATTTAATCTAAATCGTATGAACTACAAAAGGTCTTCATTAAATTAGGCAAACGCTTTATAGATTTACGATTAACCTCAAATTCTCCCAATTATTTTGTTCCTTATTCAAACTGTAATTATATTTTAATAGAAAAATTTTACTGCATTCTAAAAAAATCATAAAAATTCGGGAAACAATGGAATGGCAACTTGTTAACGATAAAAACTTTACCCAATTAAGGTTTACGTGAATATTTGACAGCGGTTTACTAATCGTCCAATGAAGGTTATTATTATCACGATTTCATATTCTCTTAAATTATCATAATTTGCACGGATTTTAAATTAGCTGCATTTCTTTATGAATTTGCGAAAGTTCAACAGTTTTTTTTTGCAGATAGAACAAAAGTTATTGTGGGTGACATTAATCGTGTAGGATTCTTTGTGTTTGTTTTTATGAAGGTTATTGAAATATGGAAAAATCAAGATCAATGTAGGTCTTAGAATTAATAATTTTTTGGTAGGTGAATTATGTCCCAAAATATTCGTTGTTATTTTATTTTGACTGATACGTACTTTCGATTTGTATATAAAAATATTTGGCTTCATGTAGCAAGCAGGTTCAAACGGAAACCTTATTTATTTTTAATAACCACTTGCGAGGTAATTGTGAAATACTTATTCGTAATTATGCAAGTCCTTGGCTACGCGAGTAAATAGCATTTCACCCTGAATTTTTACTTCAGCATTGTAATGTTCCAGATAACTATGCTAATTACTGAAATTAAAGTGTGGCTGTAAGTAGGTGAGTTGTCCACGTTTGAGGTATTTAGTAACGGCTGCCTTTTTAATTTAATAAATTACCCAATTTGTACTTTGGTTCCTAAAAAATTACCATTTCAAAGAAAATTTTTCAGACTGACACGTTATAATTTTGCTTATTTTCAAACATTGCACAATTTTTGTTTAATTTGACAACCACATGCAAATTTATGCTGTCTTAAAGGACAATGGAAATCATAATAATTAAGGAGGCTTCAAATTTAGACCACATTTGAATATAATAGCTCCATAAAGGCTACGCATTTAACATAGCCGTTCGTATAATTATTAATAAGAACTGATGAAGTTAAATTAATTTGCGCGAGGTTAATATTTAAAATTCAGGGCATACCGTGAGAAAATCTCAGGCTTTGTTTTGGATTCTTATTTTATTTCGGTAATTAAATATGAGATATAAATAAACAGATTTAATAATCTATTCATTTATGAAGGACTGTTGCCATACGCGTGTGTGGATAATCGAAGAGCGAGAACTTACACAACCTGCAATCGATCACTTGACAATATAAATATTGTAATCCTCAGCTTGCTTGGATTAAAACGTTTTTATTCTTTAACCTTTTCGTGACTGTCCCTGTCACGGGTTTCCTTAATAAAAACTTTTGAACGAAATTTAATGAAAGGTCGCCTTTGCGGCTATTTTTATAAGAATCACCTACATTTTTTTCAAGGTTGGTTATTACGTAAACTTTGTAATCTTTATAATCTTAAATTCTAAATCGATCTAATATGAATAGAGACGCCACCACATGCGGTGAGGGTGGGCGACCTTAAAATCAAAACAGTGCTTCACCTACTCCTATTTTTTTAATCAGTTTTGAATCCACTACTACACAGTATGAAAAAGGCATAGATTAATTCGCACAGTTGAGCTTGAACATAAATAACAGATTAAATATACAACACCTTCTCCTTCTGAAATAATTTCAGTTATACTTGAATTTGGAATAACAAGTCCATATTTTTAATATTGAAAGCCCAAAAGCTCTAAGAAACACCTTCAACGTTTGTTCCAAATTAGTTAGTCGAAATAGGTAGGTATTTAATTTTTATTTTTTTATCTTTCTTGTTAACTCATATACGTAAAAAACCTTAGAAATAGGGTAAACACATATTTTAATTCTGAATTGAACTAATTAAAACGACGGGCATCATCGGAGAAATTCTTCAAATATTTGTACTTGCAAATTGTGTATCAAAACGCAACCAACTACCTACATTCCATAATATACAATGCAGAGATTCGCCCACTGATAATTTTATTTCGTTCAATATTGATTGCTTTGGTCAGAAAGAATTTCCTTGCGTGTAAGATAGCAATAAAACTAATTCTAAATTAGAATCTGTAGGGGTCAATTTTGTTATATTCATACGTTTCTAAACTCACAACCCGACGATTGAGTTGCCTTTTTAATTGTTTGTGTATATGTTACGGGCAGAGTCCGCGGGGTGGGCTGTTGCCCGGGCAATGTCTGCTAACGGAAGAGATGAATTTCAGTACAGATGTTCAAGTTAAATCGTAGCTTAAATAGAGTTAAATTAAAGATTAAGTTAAGACTCACTACATTTAACCCTAGGTACCTAGGTTAAGTTACCGAAGTTAAGCTTCAACTTAAAGCTTTTAGGTTCTTTGCAGCATGATCTTCCTCATTTATTGTCTATTTTTCGCCTTCTTCTTGTAGTTTTGAATGCATCTTTGTACTAGATTCCACAAATTCCATCGGCCTCCTGTTCTTAATACTGTTGCCGTTATAGTATTCTTTAGGCTTTTATATGTACTAAGTTAATTCTACCTCACCAAATAATTAGCTTGCTTAACTATTCGTTTCATTTCTTTTCTCATCCTTCTATTTTTCGACCTCCATAGATCTCTTTAATATCCTTTTTCATACTTCCAACATTTTTTTCTCTACTTAAAAAAGCTCCATTTAACACTCACCCTGGCTTGGTTTTTCCCCGCCTCCTAATACCCAGGGGACCTTAATCCTACACGACCTTTCATTTTATCCTTAATATCCTGTCCCATTCATTAACCAACTCTCAGTGGCTACTGCAGTGAATTATGGGTAAAACCCCCCTTTAAAGTCAAACAAATGAAGAATATGAAAAGGAAATGGCCCTCAGTTCCTGGCGGCTCGCTGATACCCGATTCAGGTAGCGGTCGGACATATGGACAACAAGCAGAGGACGAAGAAGCTCGTTGGGGCGGTGGTAAGAGCACTAGGCTCGTAACTAGGAGTCTTGGGTTCGAATCTCACACAGTGGTAAAGATTTTTACAAACAATTCCCCACTGTTCGAAGTGAAGCCATTTAATCGTTTGGTTACAATTAAAAATGCTATCTGCAGAGTGGTCGACTGCATACAGTAACAAGACACACATATATATTACTATACACTTAATACACGGTAACAAACTCTGCAGAAGGCCGTCTGCAGATGACACATTTCCCTAGTATAGGGAGGATATAACCAATTTACGACGCCCAGTCGTTTAACAATGTAGCTTTAACCCCTCGTCAACGTCATTTAATTGATATGACACAAGAAGAAAAAGCAAGGGGTACGAAAAATCTCCAGGGTATGTCAGGCTATTATAAACGAAGATTTTTACATTGCAATGCATAATGCTAGGAGTGTAGCGTCAGAAGCAAGACTAATCGAAATGGTGACTAACTATCTAAAATCAAATGGGATATTGTGGGTATAAGCAAAGTCAGGAGAAGAGGAGAAAAATAACTTAGACTGAAATCGGCCCATGTATTCTATTAAATGGAGAGGGCCGGAGATACGTCAGATAGAGGTACTGTCTTTCTTCTTCATAAATAAAAAATATATATATTTCCAGATTTATCTTGAAGCTTAAATATTTCACTTTTACCATCTCTCAGCTTTGTTCTTAACACTTATATTATGATTCTGATATTACTTTTTTATTGTATTCCCTTCTTTATCTCTTTGTATGTTTATTTATTCAGGTCTTTGTATCTATCTGTCCATACGTTTCCCTCACTTCTTAATTTTTTTCTTTCTTCTATAAGTGTTCTTGTGTTGTTTGTTAGTTTCTCAGACTTGCCATTATATTGTCGTTGATTTCATTACCGTAAGATCCTTTATGTTCAAAACTTTCGGATGCAATTTTTTTCACTAATGTTCTTCGTTCTCTTTTAGTGTTTATTACCACTTTGGTCCCTACCATCCTGTAATCGCTGCCAGTCAACAAACTATTTAGCACAGAACCATCTTCTATCATATCTTTTTGTCCATTACTTACCCAAGTCCACCTTCCTAAAGGTGTTTCTCCTCTTTCATTTCGTACTCCTAATTCATACGTACCTTGTACGTACCCTGTTTCTGCTATAGCAATGTTTGACCTAATCTAGCATTGAAGTCACCGACGAGCATTACAAAGTTTGTGGGTGTTTCTTCTATTGATTTTAATGCGTCCTTATAAAATTTAGTTATTTCTTTGTCTTCGCAGGTGCTGATATTATTTTTATACAGTAACTTGAAAATAACATTATGTATATCACTCTTGTTGATGTACTTTTTAGGTCTAATGAAATACTGCAAATAACAGAAAACTATTATAAAGAATTATACTCTTCACAAGGACATTAGGAAAAGGAAAATTTAAACACTTATAAAACTAAAATAATAAGCCAAGGCTCAAAAGATCTTCCATATATAACAAACCGAGAAATCGAAGCAATGTTATCCGAAATGAGAAACAATCGTGCTCCTGGAAGAGACAGCTTAGTACGTGAGGCACGTGAGGAAATGAAAGCAGCAGGAGGCAAACTTCTTTTTTTCAACAGTAAAAGCCCGAGACCTTTTATTTTTATCGATAAAATTTCATTTTGTACGAAAACGAAGTTGCCCTGGAAAATGGACGAGACTAGGTCTACATTAATTAAAAACCCGCGCCCGAAGGGCAAGGGTTTTTTTATGTAGGCCTAGTAGAGTCCATTTTCTTATGGCAACTTCGTTTGAGTGATACAAGAATGAAATTTTATCCATAAAAATAAAAGGTAGAGTGTTTTTTAATTGGAAAAAATCCTGAAACAACAAACAAATTTTTATTAAAGACATTTTTTCTGACGTTTATTTTAGCAATTAATGTCAAATAATATTTTTGAAGTTTAGGTTTCTGTAGCAACAGAGCAGACAGAGACGCGTCGTTTTTTTCTATGTGCGCGAAGGACGTAATGATATTTTTTATCATGATAAAAATGAATGATTGGCTGTTGAAATGCTGATCCAAGCGTTGTTATTGGACAAAAGTGATGTCATGACAGTTGTAGGATTTTTTCTCCAATAATGTTCCTTTCAACTTTGCTTGCCTACGTTTTTTCTTTATTTTTGGCCAACAATGTTTTATACTTTTCTTGGGCGATTATTGGACCATAACTTTTGTATTTTTTACAATTTTTTCGTTACGTCCTGCATCTCCCAGAAATACCTAAAATCGTTGTAGCATCGTCTACATAAGCTATGCATTGGTGACGTATTCAGAACCTGCAATTTCTATTTAAAGGATGTTTAACAAGTAGAGGAATTGTCTTACTTTAAATTGGGGTTAAAAAGAGATCATTTGCTTTTAAGTCATTTTTATATTGCTTTTCCGTATAGTTTTCTCCAAGGCTATATTGAACAACGTCGTAGACGTAGAACCAGCTTGCCGTAGTCCTGTGGTTACTGAAAATTCTATAGAAAAACTCTTGTTCAGTTTTAGTTTAACTATTCGCTGGCTCTATTAACGTCATTTTCGTCCATCTTATTAGTTTTTATGATACTCTTAATTCGTATACTGGCATATCATGATTTTGTCATACGCTACCTGTAAATCTATAACAAGCATAGACGTCATGTTAAATGCGCAACAGGTTGTTTGAAATTCTTTCAACGTACCTATACACTTGATCCACCACCGAAGGATTTTTGTAAATCCTAATTGATTATCGTTTATTTGCTTTTCCTGTTCACTTATATTGGTTGCTGGTATCTTTATAATAGCTTTTGTGTACTTCGTGGTAAAAATGTCGTATTTTCTTTCTATTTGTTCTAATTCCTTTCCCTTAAATTGTCTTTTCAATTTTTTCAATATCCTTGCGTTTTTCGATTCTGTTTCCTCTCATCCAATTTTTGCAATTTTCTCTTTTGCTTGCCCTTCCTTGCATTATCTTCTATATATTTTTTTATTTATCTTCCATTAATCCTTTCTGAAACTTTGTTATCACCCCGTCTTTGATCAGTTTTTTTGTTGAGAAATGTATTCTTGTTTGCCCCTTTTTCTTCTTCTATTAGCTTCTGTTTAATTTTTATCCCCGCAGCAAAATAGCCTAAACTCATGTCTGTCCATCTGAAGTTTCTCACGTATCCTAGAACCTTCACAAATCTTTCTTGCACCAACTCTTCCTCCAGGCGCTTCCCACATTTTCTTGTGATTTTCTTCATGCAAAGTATCGCTCTCAAACCAGTGATATTACAGTTTTCATGCTTACTATATCAGCTGATAGTTTGTCTGTAATTCTCATCTTTTCTACTTTCGCATTTCTATCACTTAGCACCTATAGTATACTGTGGGTCTAGTATTCTATCGCATAAAGTTTTTAATTTCTCATCACCTCGGCAAATTAATATTTTATTTCTTAGTTCTCTATGTGTATTACAACGAGTGTACGAGTGTTCCAAAATTCTTGGAATCTTGGTGGGCTGTTTATGATTAAAAGTAGGTATGGTCTTAACGTGAATTACACGTAAATAATATCTGAACATCAAATCAAAGTTATTTACTTTAAATTAAATGGAGCATCTCAAAGGTATTGATGAAATATCAATAAGTATTTATAAATAAAACCCCTTGTAATGAATTATCATGGCAAGGATTGATTCTAAGATCTTTGGGACAGATGTTATTAATTATGTTAATGAATATAGTAAATTGTATAGTAATATAGTAAATGAATTAATTAACTATAGCGCGTTTAATTTCATGATTTATTGAAAAACCCTTCGCGAAATCTCTTGACTTATCCCTGCTATTAAGAACCATGTGCTTGTCTCGTTCCACCGAAAATTTTTTTATACTTAGGTTTTTGTAATACTGCTTAGTGCCTCCTTATAATATAATTGTATCTACGACTATACGTTCAAACAGTCGGCAAAGTTCTACTTTATCACACAATGGAAACGGAGTGGGTGAGGGGTTCTAGGCTAAACAGCTCGAAAAATATAGAAACGAATAACTTGATTTTGCAGCTGAAATTTACATTTAAATAATTTCTCTCTATATTTTTCGTTGTAGTTGTAAGCTTTCAGCACCTCTGTTTTTCTTTTCAGTGTCTTGTCCATTTTCATATTTCGTCTTTGTGTTTGTCTCCTTATCAGCTTCGTTCAGTTCTTGGTATGAATTTTTATACCTCTCATCATCGCAGATATATCTGATTTTCGTTAATAATTTTTCACAGCTTGCCTTCGCCATGACTATTTAGTTTTAGTTTGCCGATATGAATAAAATTTGGAAAATGCCACGTACAAGTGTGCATATTTTAGCAATTCAAACATATATTTAACATCTCTTGAGTGTATACTACTCGAACATTTTCACTAAATTCTAGTAATAAACGAATCCGCGTGCTTCATAATAATAATAATAATAATAATAATAACAGCAATCCACTGTTGCATATTTTTTCGCACCGAATCGTGCCCATTCCTTAATTTAAATGATTTTCTATGTATTAGCATAGAATTTTCATATAACAACACATTCACATAATAAGTTATGTATATATGTCAGAGTGTTGCAGCCGACAATGTAGCAAATAAATTCGAAAAACAGGTCATCCACATTCGCGAAAGTAGTCATAAATCGTATTAAATGAAATGGTTAGGACATAAAACTTCAGCAAGTCACGCATCGTGAAGTTTTAGTGCTGAAAATTTCGGGATGTACTCGTGTGCAGCATCAAATAACATCCGACAAGGATGTTTATTTTACAAGAGTTAATAAACGTAGGTAAATATGGCAAATTTCAGACATAAACAGAGTTGATGGATCCATTAAGATTCCGAGCAAAACAATTTCGCTCAAATGCAAAAGGGCTAGATTCTGCGAAACATCAGCAGATAAACTTGAAAAATAAAGGTGCCATTCCATTCGTATATAAAATACGTCAGAAATTGTAATCAAGCTTTTTTGTCCTAAATGATTTCCTGTGACTTGTTTTTTTCTTTAAATACTCTTTTATTATGCGTTTGCTTCAACTAAATCAGAACAAAATTGCTTTAATAATGGTGGTAATTTTTCCAACGTACAAAACGCAAGTTTTACAAAGCTAAGTTCAAAATTTTTGATGTTATATGAAGTTATTCTGTTATAACACTGTCACAATCATCTACAAATATTTAAAAGAATGCCTAAATGTTTATTTGCTCTTTTCTGTTGCGATTGGTCAGCTTGTATGGCTTGCAAACAAACCGATATCATTAAACTGGTAAATTTCTGTTCAAATAATAGACATTCAGTGATTTCATTAAACATTCAAAATGGAAAAGCTATGCTTATTCTCTAAAAAGGTTAGTAGGTAAACCATATGGCTTCAGAATATTAAAAAGTAAACATAACGCAAAGTTTAAAACTGTCAACGTTCGTGAATTTCATCATTTTTAACTGGCTTCATTCTGAGATTACTTAAATTGAAAACCTAGGTTACTATAAAAGCACTTTCGAATTGAAAATATGACAGACTTCTGTGTTAGGATTTGTTTAAAATGTTTGGCTTCTTTATTTATAACATTAATTTATAAGAATTAGAAATTTGTCTGACCCTCATTTCTTTAGTCGAAAATCAGCAGAATTTGTCTCTTATTCAGACTTTTTAAAAGGGCTAAAAAAACCTAAATTTTGGACAATTAAGTGAAAGCTCGAATACTCAATTATCTAAATATTGCTTATTAGCTTATTACTATCACTTGATTTCAAAATTCATTCTTAATTAGGCAAGTAGAAAAACACAATGCAGTTTTAATCAGACAAGCAGATTTCCATAATCTTCCCACAAGATTTTATTAACATACAATCTACATATGGCATACATTTAAAAGTGCAGACAAATGCATGTTTATTTCGCTTGTAATTTTTATTTTAATGAAATTACATTTCTTTGGTATATAATCCTTAAAAATTCTCATCACCAATTTGGATTTTCCTACAGTTCCTAGAAACTTAAATTAATAATTGTTCATAGTCTGACAATGATAATAAAAATAACAATTATTAATAATAATTATTGATGAATGATTTGAAGAATCAGTAGCAGAAATTCATAGAATGAAAGACTTCAAATCTAAGCGAAAGACTCAAACAGCTTGAAAAAGAGAAGGCGAGATATAACATTATTGTAAAAGGAATTTATATACAAATACAAAAACTAACATGGAACTGAAGGAGAAAGCGAGTTAGTTTATTAAAAGCCACATGGAGATTGAAAGCAACGGTACAGAAATAGTGAGAATGGGCCCAAAAATGTGTAAGATAATTTTACAAAATGCGAAGATAAAAAGAGGATTGTGGAAAGAAAATCCAGGTTAAGGAATCTGCGCGAACCAAGGGTATTTATTGATGATGATCTTATGAAAACTAAGAGAAATCTAATGAACAATAAGGAAAAGGGCACAGGAAGAGAAGAGAAAAGGAAACAAGGTTAAAGTAGGTTACCAGAGGTTACTCATTAATAGAAATGAATGAATATGGGGGAGTCCAAAAAACTAGTAAGAATTTTATGCCGGACGGAACAACGATGACGACCCTGGCAAAGCAAACAGACATTAAAAAATAGCAATAATAATAAAGCAAGATGAAACCTAAACAAAAATACGGCTATTATAACAGGTACCACTGAAAAAAGGGAAATGGAATTAGGATTATGGAACATAAGATGGGAAAGATGAAGAAACATTAGATGAATTTAATAGAACAGGAATAACATTGGTAAGCTGACCGCAACAATGAAAAAACGAAGATGCTGTATAAGAATGGAAAATAGGCCGTCACCTGTCACCGTCACAGTGGGGTGTAGAAAGAAAAATGGGCTCAAGCAGGAGTTGCATGCATGATTCATAATATAATAAGTATGTCAAAGGGCCGAAGCAATGAAACTTTATTTCTGAAAGACTTTCGAAATTAAAAGTAGTAATTAATAAAGAATTGCATACTATACTGATAACGTGATAACAAATGGACCCAATTAGAATGACAAAAAGAAAGATCAAGAAGGTTTTTGGGCTGAAGTACGGGAACAAGTTGAAAAAGCAGAAAATAGGAGACATAAATGGAAGAGTGGGAAATGACTGGAAAATAATGAAGGTACGATAGGAAAATATGGGGAAGCAATGAAGACGACGAACGGGAATATGGATTTCAGCACACTCAGTGAACTAGTGGTGGAAAGTAGAAACAAGAAATCAATTATCGATTTTGTATTAACCAAGAAAACATTTTTAAAGACAGTAAAGACGTCAGAGTTAAAGGAGGGACCGAAATAGGATCGGACCATTACCTAGTTGAAATGAAGTGCAAATAAAAAGAGATCAACAAAATGAGAAAAAGCAGAAATTCGATAATATACAATGCTATAAACGACAGTTAGAGGATATAGAAGAAATTATCAACAAATAATTAACAGGGAAATAGATACAATGAAAGCATAGAGAACATTTGGGAAAACCTTAAACGAAATCCTAATCACAACAGCCACTGAAGCATGTGGAGTGACAAAGTAAAAATATACGAAAAAGCAGACAGTATGGTGGAGCGAGAAAATTAAAGCACCAGTTAAAGAGAAGAAAAATATTTGAAAACAATACCTCAAATCGAAGAATGAAATGGATTACCACACGTACATATATATGGTAAAATGGGTGGTAGTCAAGAAGGCGGTTAAAATAGTAAAAGCGAAAACTTGGGATTAATTTAGAGAAAACTAAGGAGTAAGGCAGGGTGGAATATTGAGCCCCTTACTGTTGATCACAGTGATGGATGATATTAGTAAAGAAGCAAGTCAGCAAAGCAAAGGGATCAGAGTCGGAGTACGAAAATTACACCAGGTTACAGTGAAAGAATTTCTACATGTAGACGACTTAATACTGATGGCGTCAAGTATTAAAGAATTACAAGGACTATTGAAAGGTGGAAAGCTGGAAAGAGACACTAGAAAAATATGGAACGCAAATAAATTTAGAGAAGACAAAAGTAATGATGTTAGCAGGGGAACAATAACGTATTGAAGTAAAAATAGAAGATCATGAAATAAAGCAAACACAACAAATATCTAGGTGTATTAATTGATTTTAGAGGAGATATGGAGAACGATGTTAACAACAGAATTAGATCAGCAGCAAGGCCTTTTAATGCTCTAAAAATGCATTTATAGAGAAGAAAGAGGCCAACAAATCAGCAAAAGTTAATATACGAGTATATAAGTCAGTCTTCGTTCCTATTCTGATATATGGAAATGAATCTTGGGTAATGAGCGAGAAATTGAAATCTAAGATACAAGCAGCTGAGGGGTTTATAAGGGTGACAGGTCCTTGATTGAGGAACGCCCGCTGGCCTGGTTCCTGGTTCGGACATTTAGTAAGAATGAGAAATGATAAACTTGTGAAAGCCATAAGGGAGTCAACAACGGACAGGAAAAGAAGAAGAGGTAGGCCCAGAAAAACGTGGAATGCTGAAATCGGAAGTATCCTACAGAAGAAAGGATGTACATTGAGTATGGCTAAGGTACGGGCTCTTAACAGAAAGGAATGGAAGAGATTTCGCAAAAATGAATTCGTCACCCTCAACACTAAACGGTAGAAAAAGGTTATGGATAAGGAAGTAAGTAAGCAAGTAATAATAATAATAAATGTTTTGAATTCGTTTGTTATCCTCCTTGATTTCTTTGGTCTCGGGTTAAACGCATATTTAAATTCAAACGAAAAGGTTGGATTTCTGTAATCCTTTTAAGAATAGTTATTACAAGGAACGAAAGGTTCTTCCTCAAGATTTATTAAAATTATTTTTTAGTACAAACAAAATATTTAAGCATGAGAAAAACGCTTTGAAAACACTTTAGTTACAATGTTAAATCCTCAAAATTAGAACATTGCAAGTGCAACAAAATTAGACGTTTCGCTATTTACGATTTTATTTTGATGTTTCTGGAATAAAACAAGGAATTTACAAATTTACTGCTATGCAAAATATAACGTGATTGGGCAATTTAATGGTTTGGGATGCTTCCATGGCTTTTTTGCCAAATAATAGAATTAGTCATGATTTGAAATTTTCACAAATTATGTAAAAGAAGTCTTTCCAAAAATATACGCTCAAATTTAAATTTTAGATTAAAACAATCAGTTTAAATAAATTTCTATGTAAATAGATATCGACTTAAATAAATTTAAATCTAAACAAATTAATTTAAATAAACTCCGATTTAAATATATTTCAATTCAAAACAAATTTCAACTTTAATTTATGATTTTAATATAAATAAATTCAAAAATTTAAACAAATTTAATTAAACTTAGACCAAACCAAATCGCTTCAGCTGAGTTAAATCTGTAACCATTACATAAAACATCTGCATGGCTTAGTTATCTAAAAAATCTAATTTTTCAAAGAATTTAGCTGCACTGCTGCAGAATGCAATAATAGTTAATCATATCTATTTCTAATAAACAAATCCAAACTTAATTCATCGATGACATTAGTGATGACATCGTAAATCAGAATTAACCTCAAATAATTTCTTTATAATTCTTATTAACTTTCGTATGTGATTTCAAACATGGGTGGGATTTCCTTTCTAGAAAAGTTTGTTGAATTTTAACAAAAGATAAAATTTAAAATATAGGTACCACTTCTAAAGTTAACAAATCAAACTCTCACCTACAACTATTATAATCTAAACAATAATTTGCATTTTATAAGATGAAAAACCAGTTTTAACATTTATCATGTTTTTATGTAACTTTCCAATGCTTTTTCTAACGTTTCCGCATAGTTTTTGGTCAGACCGTTTTGCTTTGTTGATTGTTTACGGCGGTTTTCGTAATTCCTTCAGTTGTTATCTTTAGTTTTTCACTGTACCCAGGATTTCCCGAGTTTAATCATCGTTTCGTTGAAAGTTTCCTGGTTTTCTTAAGCACTTATGACGACAACTAAATTACAAAGCATGAGAAGCTTAACGATATAACGAGGAGAATTTCATTATGGTTGTGACTTTGAATAAAATATAAATAATAAAATAATACTTAAATAGGCTAAATCAACTTTCTGCAATTGAGCTGTTTTCGGTTGCAAATATTTTTTTTGAACTTTTTGGTTTGAAATCCAGAAAGATGATTCTCCTTCAATGTGTTTAATTTAAAGCCAAATCAAATTATCCGATCATCATTGAAAGGCCTTAGGTTTATTTTTATTATGTAGAGAAGAGAATTAAAAGCGAATCTTTGAATTTTTCGGTATCATCAAAAACTTATCCCAACCAATTTTATTAAAACGTTTTTCCACGAAGAGTGGAAGTTGTTGAAGTAAAGATTTGTTCCTCAAACTTCTAATGAACACTTACATCTGGAATTATTTAAAACAATTGATATCGCCCGAATTTTTTTAATTCAGGGTTCCAAAAATTTCCAGAATCCCTCTGATCAGTGATGTCACAATCGCAGATGGATTAAAACCAAAAGTTGCCAGATGCTAGAATGAATCGCCGACCTACCCTACTCTGTGTATAAAAATAAACAAAAGGAAGAACTCACCCTGTGGGGAGCGCACAACAACCTGTGCACCGCCGCCAGCTGGTTGATGAGGGGGAGGGTGACGCTGAAGGTGTGCAGAGGCGGCCTAGGAGGGTCAGGAAAGTTCGTCGTATACGAAAACGGGTCTATGTCGTTTAGATATTGGACCCGGCATGTCAACGACATTGTGATTGAGCCCCTTTTTTATTATTTTTTTTACTGTTACGTACTCCTTTCTAAGTTCTCACATTGTTTAATAATGCCTTTTTATCACTTGGAAGCCTTTAAGTATTTCAGATTTTATTTCATAAAACCTAGAATTTTCAAATATTACTATTGTAGTCTTTTACATATTTTTTTAAACAATTATGTTGAAACGTAAAACCAAAACTCGCTATTAATTAAAATTTTGACATTTAAAATTATTAGGAAGCAGAAATACGTTTAGAGAAGGGTATGATACAATCTGCAAGTTATTTAAGAATAGCTTATAACCTTAAAAATCCAAGCACGACCTCAAAGAAGTATGATTATAAAATTATCTTGTAAATATGCAGAACACAAAGTCCCTACTTTAGAAAAATAAATAAATAAGGCAGGACATTTTCACAGCGGGTATTTTTTCTAATTAGAAATGCGTGCATGTTAATTAAATTAATTAATGCGTTCTGTGCCCTTGAACGTTAAGTAATATTTTACTTAATATAATTACCAACAATAGAACGGTTAAGGTTGCACAGAGCATTAACAGTCAACTCGCCTGTTTATTTATCTACAATAAACAATTCTATTGTCCAAAGTAAAACAGCAAATTAAGAAATTTTTATGCTGGTCTCATTGTTCGTACGGTTTGATAAAAACTTCGTGAACTTGAGTTGCTTACAACAAGCAAGAATTTATCTAAATTCGTTATTAGCTTGAAATTATGTCACTAATTTTAAATAAGTACATTACATCTTAACGTTTGAAAGACGTTAAAGCTTTATTTAACGGCCAAAAATTGTTGTGTTAATATACTATTGATTGCCTAATTTTGGATTGGATAGGCAGCTCCATGAACATTTTTATTTAATATCCAAATGCCAATCAACTGTATTGAATTTAAAAAATGAATGATTACAATCAGGGTTTCAAAGGGTTGCAAAATTTTTAAACAATTAATTGTTTAGCAATTCTTGGCAGAAACGTTTCAGAAATTTAATAAACCAACTACTAATTTAATCTGGTTAAACAGCAAATAGAAGAAGATGAGAAGAAGAATAACAACAAAAAGAAGAAGAAAGAGAAACAGAAGGATTAGAAAAAGAAAAATAAGAATAATAAAGACAAAAATAAAGATAACAAGAGGCAGAAGAAGAAGAAACAGAAATAGAGGACAAATCAATCCAAACAATCACAAAAGTTGTCTAATCTGCAACTGCTAAATTGTAATGTTAAAAACTACAAAAATATGACAGAAGATGGGACCAAGCTGTATGAGTTCATACGTTCTTCATGAATGCTTCTGTTTCAATAGCATTTTAACATAAAATAATAAAAGCAAAAAAAGAGAAATCAAACATTTGAAACTAATGGATTATTTAATTAAATGTTTTAAAGATTTTGTGCTGAAGTTTTGATAGTTATTTCTTGTTTGTGCAAGCATAACACTTAGTTAAGATAAAATATGAGTTTCTAATAAGTTAGCTTTGGAATTGGAAAATTTTGTAATCCTAGCAGAACTGCCTATCTTTAATGTAAGATATAAAACGTATTTTGAATCTATTAAAGCATTATGTCTAAATTGACACCAGTTAGACACCAAAATTTGTAATTTTTAAAATATTTGGACATCGACCTATTCTTTAAAGGTCATAAATTGGCTTAAAATCGTAAAATAAAACCTAAAACAAATATGCAATTCAGCGTGAAAACTTTTATCAAAATTTCAAGGAAGCAACTTTACTAATGAGATTTTTGGTATTAAAAATTATTCCAGGAAACAAACCTTCAAAAATAGCCAAAATACCCAGAAATGTACTCAAAAGAAACTCAAAGCTATTTCGTGAACACAGACGGAAATAGAAATGAATTTTTTAAAGAACTGACGTTGACATCTTGGCAAAAATTTATACAAAGACTACCTTTCAGGTGCTTCTGAAGTGTTAAATTTTAGATGCTTTCCTACGAATAATTTTTTATGCTTTTGTAAGGAAAAAGTGTCTGAACATAACAAATTTCATACTTTCTAGGGAATCAAAGAAAAATTGCCCAACTTTTTAAATGGCCAAAAATTATTAAAAAATTTAATAATCTGCAAGCAAAATAGCAAAATTTAGAAACTGGTAACAACTTATTTACATTTTCAAGTCTAATTTTAAGTTATTTAACTGAGATAAACTGAATTGAATTAAAGCCAACTTGTGGAAGAAATTGTTTTCACCTATGTACTTAGAATAGTTGCACTTTTGCTGCTTATCCTGACCTTTAACGAAGCTTGAAACATTTTGACCGTTAATTTATTTAATCCAAGTTGATAAAATCGCATGCTACACAAACAAATTAGAAAATTTCACAGAATATTTTAAAGATAACAACACACGATTAAAGTAATTAACGAGGAGTTTCCAAATTTGTTTGAATTTTAAACAATATACATACATAAATAGAAATCGAACACAAACAGCTGGCAGTAACTCGAACGAATCCAAGGCCTAACCTTAAAATATAAAAACATTTTTCCTAAATTTATGATTTCTTAAAATAAAATGCCAACAAACGTTTAACATTATTAAATTATTATAGATTTGTGGTTTAACCTATCTATAAATAAATAACAAATTCAAGGCTATCCTGCAATGTTATTCTGACAAAAGTTAACTTTTCTTTGCACCAACAACCTTTGGAATTAACTTTTCTTTGCACCAACAACCTTTGGAATTAAACTGTTTGTGTAAGTTTATTTTAAGCGAACAATACGCTCATTAACTAATAACAAATTTTATTTTATAGTATATTAAATATGAAAACCGAAAAGGTACACTTTTCTAAAACCCATGCCCACTTAATCAAAATCGATTGTATGAACCCTAATTAAGATATTAATTAACTTCGGAAATGAAAACTGTCACAACCAGAAGCTCAAAATATGGTATTCTTCCCTATTTTCGCCGAAATGAGATTTTTTTATGATCTTTTGTGATCACACTGAAGCTGCACTTGACACATTTGAACAAGAGAAATTGTTGAATTTTAATTCTCATCCAGACTTTTGTGTTTGTCTGCGAATTACAAGATAATTTGAATTCATACTGTTAGGAATTTAATGTTACTTCCGACAATTTTATTAGTCAAATAACTTGCAGATTTCGTTAAGAGTTGAATGGACACGGTACCGAATTCGCACTTGTTAGAATGAGACGTAAAATTTATATGCAATAAAAAGTTTAATGCTATAAAACCTTTAAAAAGCGTGAAACAAGATATTTTTGAACATTTTAGGTATGAAACGGCATTTTTATGCGGAAATTTTTAGGTTTTAAGCAGGATTAAAATATTTTTCGTGATTTTAGCTTTTTCCTAGTACTGACGTCATTCACAAAAATAATTTCATTGTCAAGATTCAAGAAAAAGAATAATAACAAAAATTTTAATTTACAGATACCCAATAACACTTAATTTCTGGTAAGTCAGTAATAATTTAGAATAAATGACTTTATTATCCTTATGTAAATTAATGAAGAGAGTGAAATTAAAGTTAGCTACGGGGCTTTGAAACAGAAACTGATTTTAAAATTGAATTTTTCGAATCGAAAAGAACGGGTTAAGATAAAATTTAAAAATTTGTTCCTAAAACACCTGCGTGTTTCTGACACGAGTTGAATGAAACATTGAAATCGAAACCGAACCTGCTAAGTGACAAAACCGGCCTCGTAAGATGCCCGGCAAGAAGGTAAAAAAAAGCTACAAATAAACAGGCAGGCAAAAACAAAGCGTTATCGATTGAATAAACCGAGTATTCGATTTGCCACTATCACCGAATCTCCAGGCGAAACCACATCATCAGTTCACAAACCAAGAACACGAGTTTTTGTGTACCTGCAGAACGGCGCCACGAAGCTACCTCTGACTCAACCGCGGCGGAACTGATCCTAAAGGCAAAGTGTTTGCAGTCAGCGCCACCGCCAGCAGACGGTAACAAGAAGGAATTGCTCCTTTATGAGACACTCACCTGGCCGAACTTGTACCCATCTCTTTGAAAATACCTGAATCTTCATTCCTTTACACCACAGTAAAGTTCTGAAATACAACCTATAAGCCTTAAATTTAAAAGAATTATTCCTCTTTTGATACCTTAAAACACGTCTAGTTTTCAGAAAGCCAGAATTTTTGTTACCTGTACTGTATTAAGACACGTACAAAGCCGAACACCTGTAGGTTATTCCATGACTAACATTTCCGGTAAGACGTTGCAAACACGGCACCGATGCTTGATACAAAACACAAAAGTGAGCTAAGGTTAGCCAAAATACTTTAAATAAATGATACAGCGAGGTTTTAATATACAGGATGTTTTAAAATTTTGCAAAATTATCTGCTGGGCGTAGGTTCTCATAACGTTTACGATAAAACATCTACAACGGAAACTTAAATGAATTTAACCTTAGCAATGTTCGGAAAACCTAAACAAACTTCCTTTGATGATTTATCCTTCGAAGTGACTCAAACAGCTTTACTCGTAAATTTTTCAAAAAAAATCTTATGAGACTGCCTTCAGTAGGGTTGCAAAACATTCTTAAGATTCCTTCAAGTAACACCATGGGCGAAGTTAGGTCATCAGACCTGGGGGGTCTAAAGCCCTAATATGAAAAGACACATATTTTTTTTATTTTTAAGTGTATGTGTATGTTTGAATGTTTTTGGGGGGGCTAATTCGGTTTTTGGGGGGGCTTAGCTCCCCCAAGCCCCCCCCTAACTTCGCCCATGGGTAACACTAGAAAATCCTTCAAAGTTATAAACAACTATGGACTGAAAAATTTTCTCAATTCACCCAAAAATCACTCACAGTTTCAAACGCCTTTATAATAGAAAATCTTCCTAGTTTTGGGGAAAATACTTCATTTTATCAAAGGGGGATTGCAACTAATATTCTAATTTTAAGTAAAACAAATAAAATTCCAAATCCCAAATACTCGAGAGTTTCAAATCTGTTGGTAGATTCAAGCTTAAACTTAAGAGAATTGAAAGTCCGAATTTTGTAAATGGTTTCAAATTTCATATTTTACCTTTAATTCTCAATTTCGAGTTTTGAATCCCAAACTTTTGAGTTTGTAAATTCGAAAACACAATTTAAAATTAAAATTTAAAAATCTTAATTTCAAACTCACGTTTTGGATTTACATTTGACATATAAATTAAAATTACACACACTAATAAAAAGAATAAACCATGGAATTAAATCAAAATGCGGAATGAATTTTCAAATTCAGTTTAAAAAGTCCAATCTGCAAACTATTATCGAAGCATTGCGAACCAACCTAAGATACACATTAACCATGGGGAATTTTAAGTTGAAACTAAATTTCGGAATCAAAATTCGAATCCTACATCTGAGTCTCGACAACATTTTCAAAGTTGGAAGCAGAATTCCAATCCGAAACTTCGATTCAAAGATTTGAATCTTGCATCTGCACTAGAAATATCTCTAATAATTATATATTTCAATGTTTAAAAAGGACTGGAATCAGAATTCGAATCCTAAACCACTATTCGAAGATTTAAGTGATGAATCTTAACAACGAGGAACCTCAACTTTGATCTGGGAATTCAAAATTTCAATATTTAAAGATTCCGAATCGGAATTCAAATCCTAAACTTCGAATCATAAATCTCAAACCGAAAGATCTCATATTCAGTTTGATAATTTTAAATCCCAGTATTTTAAGAATTGGATGCACACCACTAATCCTGATTTACGATTCAATAATTTAAATCTCAAATCTGTTTTGATAAATATAATCAATGTTTAACAATCTGAATCAGAATTCGAATATTGAATCTCAATTCAAAGATAAATTGAAAACCTACACTTTAAGAAGTTCAAATCTGCTCTGATAATTATAAACCCCAATATTTTAAGAATTGGGGTCAGAATTCGCGTCCTGAATCGCCACCAAGGATTAAAATTTTAAACCTGAACTCTAAGAATCTCAAATTTGATTTGTTTATATAATTGTTGAAATTACGAAATTATTAATTTTAGGGCAAGTTTCACGTAGGCTTACAACTTTTTTTAAAACATTGATGCTTATATCACTAACATTATTTTAATTAATCTGCAAATAGAAAATTACCTCTGCAGGGATTTGAACTGGTTTTCCAAAAACGAAAAGCTATAGAACTTAGTAATATTCAAATCTCCATATTTTTAGGGGAAAATACTTCAATTTGGCAACACTCTTAATTTTGGGAAGAAAGATGAGGTTAATAGCTATACTGATGAAAGCGTATTTACTTTTGTTAATTTCATGTTTTTTATGGCGAATTAACATTCGGATTCGGTATTGATTCGTAATGAATTTTAATTTTAAAAATCCGCATAGATAAACTCCGCAGCAACTTAAACCACTGACTCCCCTAAGGAGGGAATCCTTAAAAATTTGAAGTATATCTCGATATACCCAAAAAGAATCTTAGTTAAGTAAAGCCATCTCCTATTTCCAATTAATTTAGTAAACAAGCCTTACTGATAAGTAGTTTTTTTTATAGCTGTAACACTGTTGCCAAAGATAGAGATCGATTTTAGTAAGGCCGAGTTAGATTAGATATTGAAAATTACAATACATTCTTAAGTGGTCACCTCATCTCCGGTCAGACAATGGACCAGGTGAACAAGGCCGTTTCCAATGAATTCATCTTATCTTTTTTTGGGTTGTATCAGTTGTATGTTAATACACGTCTCGATATTCGCATCTTTTAGAATTTTACAAATTTCTTTGTTATTGACTTGGTCTGATGTTTTTATTAAATCTTCTAGTTTTTTAACCTAACTTTCTTAATGAAGTCAAGATAAAATACCATTTTTATTCCTCAAGAATTAATTAGAAGTAAAATTATAAACAATTCACTTTTGTTTTTGTCACCGAGTAAGCGATTATAACATAGTAGTTTAACCTTTGTAAATGGGACTTTGATGACGTTTTAGTTAAGGTTGTTTCTTCTTTTTTTCAAGGTATTGCTTATGGTAGATGAGGACAGATCTACTTCAGGCTAGTGACCCTGTCCACGTGAGCTTTGGCCTTCCCCGCCTTTTGTTACCCGGGGAAAATCAAGTCCCATCTTAAATTCTACCCATCCTAAAATATGTCCTTCACATATATTATCCACCCGCCAACCAGTGGTGGGTTATAGCAAAACTACCCCCAACAGAAACAACCACGATGATGAATTTTAAAACTAAAACTAATATACCTCCGGTGGATGGGATCAAGTGTCCACAAACCTACACCGGTGTTTCAGTCTGTCCCAAGGATTCTGGGGGAGACATAACTTTGGCGGAAAAGAATAAAGACCAAAATGCTATCCTGAACTAAATACAAAAACACAGAATCAATAAGCACTCAAGATAGATTGGTACAATTGCAGGAAGAGCTACCATACGTCAAATGGGATATACTTGGACTAAGCGAAACTAGAAGAACTACTAACCCTGAGAACACACAACGTGCTATACTCGTATTACAAAGGAGAAGACGAGCAAAATGACAATAGAAATGGAATAAGATTCTTAGTGCACAGAAGGTGGGTTAAGTATATCCACTCTACTTTAGAAATATCATTTAGAATAAACTATATTATTATTAAAATATCCCAGAGATATTACCAGAAATTCATACAGGTTTATACCCCAACATCCACACACCAAAATCAAGAAGTGAAAGAATTATACGAAGATTTAGACAGAGCGATTAATCAAAACAAAACTTACTATACTATTATAGTCGGAGACGTTAACGCCAAGTTGGGGAAAAAGCAAAGAGGGCGAGGAACATGATGGAGACCAATAGTTAGTAAACTTCCTTGAGAAACACCGGTTGAAAGCAATGAATACCTTCCTTTATGAAAAGGAACACAGGAACTGGACTTGGCAAAGCTCTGATGGAAACACGAAGAATGAGATAAACTTTATAATTTGCGATCAAAGAAACACAATAGTAAATGTAACAGTTCTTAACAGAGTTAATAACAGTGATCATAGGTTGGTAACAGTTCGAATACTATTAAACACAAGAACAGATAGGAAGAAGCTAGTATAAAGTAATACTAAAGGTTAGACCAAAGAAGAAACAGGAATACCTTAGAAGAGAATTTTGCAAAAAACTAAATCAGCGATACGGCAGATGTAGTGGGCTTATACAGCTATACAATCGAAACGGTCACCAGCGCCCCAAAGAAGGCATTTGAGACATCTAAGAAGAATAAAACAACAACATTTAAGGAAGGTACGAGAAAACTAATGGCCGAAAGAAATAAGGAAAGACAAAATATGACAGTAGAAAAGCTAAAACAGAATAATAAAACTATCAGACAAAAAGTAAGAGCTGATATAGCAGAATATAACGAGATACTATGAAAGAAGTTATTGAAGCAAATAAATAAATAAGAAATACTAAATAAAGTATTCGGAAAAAAGAAGAAAAGAAGGAAAAAGAAAAATCACCAATTACTAATGAACAAGGAATAACAATACATAATCTCGAAGATATTCTTAAATACATCGAAAAGTTTTATAACGACTTATATTATGCAAAGGCGAAAGAACCACCTCGCAGCCTAAATGACAAAAGCAAGCTATTAGCAAGCATGAAATTAAAAATAGCCCCTAAAACAAATGAAAAACTGGAAGGCAGCAGGTCCAGGTGGAGTAGTGGTAGAACTCGTAAAAACAGAAGGGAAAACGCCATTACACTACTGGTACTAATATACAAAAATGCAACACTGTAAAGTTACATGAAAGTACCAATAAAGTAAATGTGGAACGAGGAGTGCGACAAGGAGGCGTAATATCGCCCAAGTTGTTTACACTGGCCTTGGAAAATGTTTTTAAAGAGTTAAATTGAGACAAAAAAGATATTAATATCGATGGAGAGTGGCTGAATAACCTGAGATTTGCTGATGATATTGTCTTAGTATCAACTGAAGTGGAGAAAATGATATCGATGATAGAAGAATTGAAAGAAAAATCACCCAAAATAGGACTAAAACTTAATGAGTCAAAGACTAAAATCATGACTAATATCGATATACCACCTGAACAACAAAATGCATTGCCAGTGGAAACAGTAGAACATTATATATACTTAGGCCATAAAATTAAATTAAACAGGGATAACCAAAACAAAGTAAATAACCAGAAGAATTGGTCTCGCGTGGGCAGCCTTTGGTAAACTTTCTCAAACATTACGAAGTACCCTACCAATAGCTTTAAAATCTAAGGTGTTCAATCAATGTATCCTGCCAGTCATGACATATGGCGCAGAAACGCTAACACTAATTAAAGCATCTGCCCATAAGGTCAAGGTAACACAAAGATCGATGGAAAGACCGATGTTAAATATAAGATTAAGAGATAGGATACGAAATGCAACAATTAGAAGTCAGACCAAAGTGGAAGATGTCATAAACAAAATGGCGACGCTTAAGTGGAACTTGGCAGGACACGTCGCAAGAATGTCAGATGACAGATGGACCAGAAAACTATTAGAATGGAGGCCGAGGACAAAACGACCACCAGGACGTCCACCAACACGTTGGAAGGATGACATAAAAAGAAGTGCAGGACATGATTGTATCAAAAAAGCGCAGGACAGAGATGAATGGAAGAAATTAGGGGAGGGCTATATCCTGCAGTGGATGACAATGGGCTAAAATGAATGAATGAAATGAATATATAAGCATATTTCATCTGTTTACAATTTTCCTTTTTTTAAATAGAATTTTTAAGTGCGGTTCAACCTTTCGGTAGGTTTTGCAAGGGATTATAGATTTAAGGCTCAAGTGGTTTTAACCATTTTCGTTGACGGCAACTATATAGCACTACTGCCATAGACCATATTGTAACGAGATGAGTCATCTGTTGGCAGGAACACGACTGATTTCGGTCGTATGCGTCATCCGCCGACAGAAACTCGAGAGTGATCTCGACTGTTCGGTACACGTCATCTTCTCTGGAAAGATGTCGAATATTCTGGTGTGATCCTGATTGGTCTCGAATGCAGCAATTAGATATATTGTTTAAGTTGTTGTTTCGTATTACTTATTACGTTGTTTAAATTTGTTAATTTGACCTCTCTCGATGGGTTAGGTTAACCTCCTGCCCAGCATACGTGCTAAGAGGGCTCACAGAACTCGTTCTTACGAGTTTCCAACAGGCCATCGGCCTAAGCCTTGGCCATAAGAGGAAGAAGAAGAAGAAATTTGTTAATAAATAGTTTACATCATGGACCGAAGTTTTAAACAAACGTTTTAAAAACGTTACAACATACACACCACGCGACAAGCGATGAAAAAGTCGCATGAATAATATGAATATAATCAGCCGCTATACCTATGATGTATCCTTTATTGGCTTCGTAAAGGTGTTTGATACCGTACAGAAACAGGTACTTATTAACGCTGTGAAGAGGTGCAGAATACATGATAGGTACATACAACTAATCCAAAACGTATGTGAAAATGCGACCATGACCATACAAACTTTTGACAAAACAAAACCGGTGAATGAAACACGAGGCATCAAATAAGGTGACACGATTTCTCCGAAATTGTTTAAAAACCTGCTGGAAGACGTGTTTAAAACTTTAGAATGGGAAGAAAAGGGTATTAGTATTAATAGGACTCAATAGGAGAGAAGAATTAGACTTGGATGGGCTGCTTACGGAAAATTGAGAAATGTGTCTAAGTCAAAAACGTACACTCAAAGCCTTAAAACTAAAGTGTTCAACCAATGCGTTCTCCCAGTGCTCATAGACGCTTCGGAGACATGATCTCTTACGGAGAAGAAGATTAAGGTAAAGCAAGGACAATGGAGAGGTCGATGTTGGGAGTACAGTTACTGGACAGAAAATCTATCGATTTATTCGATTTATTTAGAAATACAATCAGAGTAGAAGATCACAACTTTAAAGTGGCAATAGGCAGGACACCTAATAAGAAGAAATGAAATGACAGCAGATATAGTATAACGGTGACACAACGGAGCCCAGGAAAGGGAAGAAGAGATTGCGGTCGCCCTAGAACGAGATGGAGAGATATGATATTTTCAAGACAGCCGGAACAATGTGGATGAAGAGTAACAATTATTGATCGTATAGAATGGAGAAAGATTAGGAATGCCTACATCCAGAAATGGAATAATTAACGCTGTTAATGATGATGGAGATGATTATTTATAATGTCAAATATTATTGACAGTCACTAATCACACTTCTTTTTTTAATACTCGATACCCGAAAATACTCTCAATAAGAAAAATATTTACACACTTAAAAACTACGTGTTTGCAAAGCCAACAATAACAAAAGCATGGCCTGCTTAATCACAGAAACAACGTAAACGTTTTATAGCTGGGTATTTACAATAGTACGATATTAAATCTGTGAAAGTTTATTGTTTATTTATTTGCTAAAGAATTGTTATTTACAGGACTAGTTTATTATCTTTTCTTTATTTTAGAAAGTTGTGAATTTATTGTAACCAGAAAAATGCAGATGATTGCAATTCATTCACGTTTTGTTGTGGCCTTACAATATTCAAAACAATTCAAAATCTAACAATTAATTTGAAATTCTAAAGCTTGGAAACTTGAAAAATCGATCCACAGAATTTGTTTTGCTATGTCAGAATGGTTTTTGTTATTTGTAAAAGTTTTTGGATTTTTTCAGTTAACATTTGCAGCAAATTCAAATTTATAACAATCCATAAATATTACACAAGGTAAGTGGAATACCAAAAAAATCTTAAACGTATACAGAAACCACATACGTATTTCGATACCTAAGTTGCTATAGTTAGTTCAAATACAATGGTTGGTATCCTGATCTCATATTTAAATTTTACGTCATGTTTAATTACCATGGCAATATCGCGTATCGCTGTTATACACATATAAAATTATATAAAGCTATGTCGTTTTATGTTTACGCTAAACACGACTTTAATTAGGGGCAACTTTATACATAAGATCAGAATACGGCCCAATATCTTTAAACTAAAGGATAAAATAAACTAATAATAAATTAAACCAACAGGCGAACCATTTATTTAGCTTATAGTATCTACTCAAAGAAACGACTTAAATTTTAAGTAAGCTGGTTGAATTTGCACTTTATGGGTATAAATTACCTGTTCATGGCATAGTACTGAAGGATAAAATCTTTATAGTTCACGGTTTAATTATTTCGTTAAATTTCTCCGCCTCAGTGTAAATCGATCTAACCTAGCAATGAACTTTGACCAAACCAACCGCCTACTTTCTTTAGCAATTTTTCAATTTCATCAGTGATATATAGTCTACAAGAAATTCTAAGAATGGCGCTCGAGAAATTATATTTCAGCCTAAGTCTTTTAAAGACCTTTGATTTTAACAAATTACAATTATTTTGGTTAATTAATTTTAATGTTTAGATTTTCGGTGTTCGTAATCGTCTACATTATTCATTAATTTAAAAACTGGAAGACGTAATAAAAAAATTCTGGTCAGCTCTTCCAGGTTCCATGGATTTTGTAGTTGATTTCATCATTAAACAACAATGTAAACTTCCCCATTGATCAGAATATATACAGCTGCCCACATATGTGTCGATCTTTTTACAGCGAGCCATTAGAACCAAAATATACGAGCCATAAACTTGGCACATCCCCACATCCGTATTGAAATTACCACCCAAACTTTGTGTTGTTATTGCCAATTTTTGATTATTGGGATTTGTTCGTTTCCTATCACGTTAAACTGGTTTGTTTATATTTGTGTTCCGCCAGTGAAAACGCATTTACCTTGTTTTCGTAAATCTGTATTTAGGACAACCGAGAAATTTGCATTTTCAATAGAAATTCTCTTTATATGAACAGTAAAGACAAAGGGAAGGTGGAAGGAAATGTGAATAAATATAAGTCATCTTAGAATCTCAAATTAGAATAGTGTTTGATTAAATAAAATTCGACTAAAAGTTTTGCTTGTGATTTTTCAAATTTAAGATTTTCCAATATAGTTTATGAAAATAAATTGTGTTTAAAATTTCTTTACATATGCAGAATGTAAATACCCATATCTTTACCTTTACTAAAAAAAGTAAATTTTATGGGAAGTTTGTATAATGACTTGAGTTTTATATTAATTTTATTGATGCACTTGGAGCGTGTAGATGATGCGCTGTGAACAAGAGTGGCAGAAGAAGTGTCTAAAATGAAATTGTCGAAGAAAGCTAGCCAGTAAAAGATAATAGCATAGAAAAAGTACGTACTAAGAAGGGCTTTTCCAGCAAGGGCGCCGTTGATGCATTATCTTAACATCTTAACAAAGACGTTACCTTGCACTGCGGTCGCTGGAAATTCCGAAAGAATTAGTCATGCATAATAAGGGTAGACAAGTATAAGAATTCTAAAGGATTTAGTAAAGTATGTGGTTAAGATGGATAGAAATAGAATAAAGAAAGAGATTATAATGAATTATTTGCAATATTGCAATACTAGTTGTAGGTATGTAATCTCTTAAAATACATTAAATCAGGATTGATGCGGACACAGTAGTCTCCACAAGTTTGTGCAAATTTTGGTGAACAAATGATAAATTTCAGTGAATTCCTATAAAATTTTTGAAAACCTCAGGGTTTCGCGGAAAACCACATTTTTACTTTTTGAGAAAACTAAATTAAGTGAAAAAGAACTAAAAAAACTAAAATTTCTAAATTTCTAAGATTTCTGGATTTAAATCTACAAAGTGTAAAAATATTTTATAAAAATTCGAACTCGAAGCTTTGAATGTGAAGATTTAAAGGCTGATTCATTCTTCAACTGTACCTTACCCAAATTTAAAAATTTGAAAATATTTATGGATGAATTCAAAGACTTCCACGCTCAGTGTTAGTGTTAAACAACGTTTTCCGGGTTGGGACCGTGTCATTGTTGAGGCAGAAGGGTTTTGCCTCTGACTTGGTTTACAAGTTGAGTAGTTGAGTTACCGTGCCCTCCTTTTTCTTGCTAAAAGAGTTTCGCCTTTGGCGTGGTTGACACATTACTCTTTTAGTGCCCTTATTTTCCTCCTGATGAAACCCCTTAAAAAAAGTGGACAAAACGTTGAGTTCTTCTGTCTCAACAATGACACGGCCCCAACCCGGAAGACGATTTATGGATGTTCAGATTTCAACAGGTGATTCGATTAAAAATTCTATGTAAAAAATCCAAATTAACCTATCACCGATCAGATTTGTTACTACAACTTTGATTTTCAAAGACTATTCAACTCATATGTCATCTGTCAAAAATCGACCAATCAAAATGCAAGATTTGACGTTTTTGAGCCAATCAAAACGAATTGTATTGACAATTTCCACTAGAAAAAATTTTTGATAAAATTTCACTAGTGATACGAAGCGACAATTTTTTGAAAACAGTTTATTGCTAGTTATATCCAACAGAGAACAATTTTCATGTAAACAAACTTGAATGTGGACTAATTTATGAAAAATGATTCGATGGAAATGATTTTTTTTTCGTTGAATAGTCCCTCAAATACCATTCGTGGTCAAAGAATTGTAGATTATTTTTGCTGTAAAATCACTCATGTTCCTTGTGATTGCGAATACCACTTGTGCTGCGCACTCTTGATATTCATATGCAAGCACAAGGAACATTCGTGATGTTACAGCAAAAAAATAATCGACAATTCTTTGACCACTCGTGGTATTGTAAGTGATAATTTTCTGAAATAAGTTTTAATCTTAACTAATTATAAAAACCTATAAAATCAGTTATTCTTGGCACCCGTAAGCTTAGATTTCGATAATAAATAAACAAAAGTCAGCTATAATTTGTTTATTTTAAATTACGACAAAATTTCCAAATTTTCAACAGTAATTATATAAGTGGTGATAATTTTTTGATAATTTTAACTAGATTCACGAATCTTTATTGCTATGGAAATTTCACGAGTGGACGAAGTCCACGAGTGGAATTTCCTAATAGCAATAAAGATGAGTGCTAATCTAGTTAAAATTATCAAAAAAAATTATTACCACGAATGTAATTCGGCCTGATTATTTTTTAAACTATTACATAATGATGACAGTCTTAACGTTTGTCAAAGTCAAAGCTAACTTTTTATGCATTTATTTAAACAAAGATCCAATCACAGAGCAGGTATTTCTCTGTGATCCAATGAAACAACGTGAAAAAATTATCGCTGTAATCAGCTACTAGCTAATTATCAGTGTAATTATGATGCTATTGGTCGATTTGAATTTTTTTCTCATTATGATTGGCTAACAGGACTGTTTAAAAAATAATCACTTTAAAAAAATACTAACATTAATCTATCAAACAAACATTTTTGAGCTTCCGAATTTTGTATCGAAATTTCAATCCAAATATGGAGAATTGAATATTTTCTCGATAGATGTTGGAATATAAACTGCAAATTTTGAATTCAGATTTAAGCTTTTAGCCAGTAACACCTATTAATATTTATTTTGCAGTTATTCTATTATGTTAGAAACGATGACATTACTACTATTTGTTTATTTCTGTGTTTAAAATTAATAAAAACTCATCCAGATATACAGTTTTTAGTGAAATTTCGTAATAGTTTCTCCTCATTGTCGCTTATCGTATATACATTGCAAAGTTTCTACCTTTGCTGTAAAAATTTGCAAAAAAAAATCTATGGTATTTCAGTTTGCATTAAACAATATTGTTTTATAATATAATTCAAAGAAAAACCTTGTATTTGAAATGCAAATATGGCGTATTTATAGTTGTATGACATCAGTTATACAAAACCTGACTTGATTCAATAAAAGACTTCGATATTTAACAGTTTAAAGATAACACAAAACAAATTACGTTAAAGAATTGAATCACCTACCTTTCCATAAGTTGAAGACGTAGGAAAACCCCCAATGATATCCCTGTAAAAAAGTACACGTAATTAAAAGAATAGTTAAATTCACCTCCAACTTACACACGATTCGGCTGAATAATTCCATGTTGCGGTGTGCTATCATGGATTTTAACCTGATCAGGATTGACTTCTTCACACTCGTCTTCTAAAAACTGCAGTTTTTCTTGATAACCAAAAATCCTATCCAACAAAGGGCTCAGACGTTGACTAGCTCCTCCCAAAATATCGTCAATATTTTTATGCCTTGAAATAAAGAGTGAATCGGGCCTTTTAGGCTTGGGGTGGCTGCTGGGGACGTTGTCGTAAGGCGTCAAACGACCTTGTTCGTTTTCTTTTGGCATCTCTAAACCTTCGGGACTTGCACGATCCCCTAAAGGTATTTCCTGATCATCGCCCTCCGAATCTGAAATGTCCTGCGAATGCTTCTTCGACGAATCGGAACTTCCCAACCACCAAGCTTTCTCTCCAGAATTTTGATGACTTATTTTATAAACGGGGCCATTTTTTACTTCGTCTTGTTTGTTAACGGCTTCTGATATGTTCTCATTGCTGCACAACCACCAAGCCCTTTCGCCGGAATCAATGTGGCGTATTTGATGCTTTTGTAAATATTCCGGGGTCATGATGTTTTCTTCAGCGGGTTTGTTGGTCACGTATATTTGTACACCTTCGGGAGCTTCGGCATTTTCATCCAACCACCATGGCTTTTCTCCACTCGGAACGTGGTAAATTATTTTCCTTTGGGCGGACTCGCTGCTCTCACTTGCGGTGTTTGCAGCGGGATATATCTGAACACCTTCAGGAACCTGAACGTTTCCATCCAACCACCATGCTTTTTCGCCACTCTCAACACGGGGAAGAATTTTACGGTCATACTTTTTAGAAGTTTTACTAATCGAATCTGTTTGGCTATTACTGTCCAACCACCACGCCTTCTCTCCTGATGGAACACGTTGAACGATGATCTTTCTAGGAAGATTAGACGGTACATTACCATTACTATTTTCAGAACCTTCTTGGTTTTGATTCAACCACCAAGCCCTTTCACCAGATTCGGTAAGCGACAGAATGGTTTTTTCATCCTCATCCGCGAGTTTGCCATTCGACCTCGCCCCTTCTCTACTTTCCGAAACGTTCTCCGAACTACCATCCATCCAGTTAATTTTCTCACTGGAGTCCTGATGTTTGACTTTAAAAAGATTAGTAACGGGAGCTAAAGCCCTCATTAGAAACGATTTGGCTTCTGCTTCCGATTTAGGCCCTTCATTTTTAGGTCTTGGACTAATTGGAGGTTTGGGAGATTTATCCAAAGCGGATTCATCCGCAGACGATGCTAAAAGTGACGTTCGCGACGATGCCACATTCCGTTTCTTTTGTTTACTTTCTGACTTTGATTTACTTGACTTTCCTTTAGAATCATCTTCACTACCGCTTGTTGCTGCTGCGGAACTTGAATTTCCTTCCGATGGTACGCTTGGGGATCGCGTGTTGGATCTACGATTTCTCGAATCGGTAGCTTCTGAAGTGGTTCGTTTGGGGAGTTTCGAAACCGAAGGCGAGGACGATTTATGGAATGACTTACAACTGGAAAGATTCTCCGATACATCTGTTGTTTCAGAAAGAGGAATTTCTAGTTCCGATTCTGCAGAACTGACAGAGCCACTTCGTTGGAACTTTTTAGGTTTACCGTCTGCATTCATATTTAAGACGGATTTCCGGAAATCTTTATTAGGAACCATAAAGCTGGGTATCTGGGGTGGCAACTTTTTGGGAAGTTCGGGTTGCTGACTAGCTTTCGGGGGAGAGCCATTAAGTTTCGAATTTGAATTAGAATGGTTAATACTTTTCGATGAATTGTTCCTAGATAGGTTTTTTGGGCTATTTGAACTATTTCTTTGGGGTTTTTCTTTTGGAGCGCCATTTTGACTAGGACTTGGTGAACTCTTTGTACTTTTTGTATCATTGCGTGGACTAGAAAACTTTAAATCTAAGTAGGAAGACCAAGGTGTTGCTGAATTACTGCTACCCTTGGAATTTTTACTATTTTCGTCTGATTTATCCGAATGCGTCTGTTTATCGTCTACATCACAGTGTGGTTTTGCTTGCTTTTCTGTTATCCTCGATACTTCCGTCCTTTTACATTTAAGAAAACTCGCCTGCGGAGATTCATTTGAACACGTACCGTCGTTTTGTTGTGCATTAGCTTTGTCATTTGAAGAATTTTCAGATAAATTTGAAGAACACCTACTAACAGGCCTACTGCTTTTATTGGTATCATTCTGCGTACTTAACAAATTTAACAATTCCCTATTTTTTCTGCTGGTTTCTCTTTGACTAGAAGCAATCCTGCTTGAAGTTGGACGAGTATAAGCCGTATTACTTTTTTCCACGGTATTTTTTGGTAAAAACCTACTCGTAATGTATTTCTTCGGACCTACCTCTAAATCTTCCCGTGAGGTTGCCCTGCTTGTCGTCTTAAATTTAGTTGTGCTTAAGTCCTCCCTCGACGTATTCCTTGAGGTTCTTCCTAGGGCGTATACGTCATCTTTGGAAGTTGAAGATCTGCCCGTGTACTTTGGAATCGTAGATGAGGAACTGGTGGATTCGGTACGTTCGCGACTTACGGACCTTGTACTGTATGGACCTGGATATAATCTGTTGTAGTTTGCAGGCGCTAAGGTTCTATCAACACTGTCCCTTTCTAAACTAGGATCACGCGAATGAGTTCCACTTCTTGCTAAAGGACGATAAGAAATTGGTGGGTGGCTGGTGTCTTTCTTCTCTACCGGTTCTTTATAGCGGGAAGTTACTCCACTGCTCCCTGAGTATTTTCCTACAAAAACAAAGAAATAAATAAATGATAATTTGTTACTTAGGGAAGTAAAGAACTTGGCGCAGTATTGAATTCTTACAATTCGTAAAAACAATGAATTTTTAACTGCAACTTAAAGTGATGTGATCCGTATGAAAGTATGACCCCTCAACCACAAACTTATTTTCCCCTCCTGCAAATGCTCGAATTCAACACTGATCCGGTATTAAAAGATCTACGGGAATTAATTTAAAAAAATACTGTAAAATATTCAGCGGATTAATTAAAAAAATTAAATGGATTAGCTTTAGCTTTAATTTTGAAAAATGATTTAATGGCAACTAAATTAATCGGTTGTAAATGAGGTCTCGGAACTAGGCAGTTTTAAAATAAATATGAAACACTCAGCAAACTTTATTAACATCGTGGAATTTCCTGTCCTGGAATTCCCGAAATTAACCATATAACTTTTATAACCAGCGTATCTTAGAAGTAAACATAAAAACGTTAACGTTTGTAAACAATAACTGTTTTTCCTGTTCGCCTTCTTAGATTTTATTTTAGTTATTTCCTTTGGTTTTTGTTCACCGCCAATAAAATGGACACACAGATTGCATTCGACATTCTCATCATATAGAAATATATTTTGAAGTAGTATTTTATTTTCTTTTTTGAAATAGAAATTCAGGAATGAATTTCAGTTGAAAGTCGGCAAGTAGAGTACCCACTTTCTGTTTGTTATAGGGAAACATCCAAATAAAGTATAAAACTATGTAATCTTCAAACTTTGGGACAAATATTTTGCTGGCAAAATAGCTTTTTTTTAATAAAATCAGAACAAAGAAAGACATACGATGGAGCTTGACGTAATTCCCGATGACCTATAGAGTCAGCTACCTATACGTTAAGCTTATGAGATGAGATGAGATTATATTAGCTGAATTGATTAATTAATCGTTTTTTGCAAGAAAAGAAAAAACCAACAACAAATTGTACCTAACTAAAGGATTTACATAAAGTTAATTATACTCTTAAGTTTGCCAAAATTTTCGTGAAATACTCCTGAAATAAAAAATGCTTTTGATATACCTGCATCTCTTGATGCACTGCCATCACGTTGGTAGCCGCTACTGTAGGAGCTGTATTTTTGTCCCAATCGTAAACTCGAGCCTCCATCCATCGTCCGTTTTGTATCTGAGCCCGTTCGTGAATAGTTCGATTCATACTAAAATCATAGGATCAATTTCACTCTATTTATTCACTAAGTATTACTAAACTGTTCATAATTACAAATAAAAATAGACAATTAGTACTAGCAGAACTTTAAATAACGCCCTGACATTATTTCTGGTTGCCACTGACTCAGATACTTATTTTTATTTTGGGTGTATTTTGAATCTGGTGGCAATGAAATGCTAGTAATGGGGTCTAATAAGACAAGTGAAGTCTTAAATATATACCTTTGACGAAGTTACATCAGGCTTTGAACTTGAACTTCCAGAGTAAGTCGAATTTACGTTGCCCTTGTTCCATGACGTCTGAAAAAAGATAAAAATTATTGAAATTGAAGTTCTCTAAAAATCATCTGAATAGAAACTGAAGTAAAGCTCTGAATTGTTGAATTGTTAAATTTTTCTTGACTGATAAGTTTTATCTAACCATAGTTTTGCTGAGTTTCTACGAAAAATATTTCTCTGATTTAAACGAAGATTTCTTCGATTAAGCAAAAAATAGAATCTTTTAAGCTAAGGTTAAAAATAATAGAAATCTAATTCAAATGTATTTCGAGGAATTATTTGTTGCTCCAAACAAGTGAATTCCTAGGAATATTATTTCTAAAATTAGTCGTATTTAAAATTTCAAAAAATTAATATTTATTTAATTTATGGTTTTTTAAAATGAAGGCTAAGAAATAACTGGAGTGATCGATTCGAAAAAGCAGAATGTAACACAGCATTCTTGCAAATCCATCATGGTGTTTAGTCCTTTTTGCACTTTGCACCAACATACTGCTGGCGTAAAATAACAAATACTAATCCGCAGTTTAAACTTCGTGTCAGGAGTGAAGTGCTGATATTTAGGTTTATCCAGGTTAAAATCAAACAATTCTAATTAAGTAAATTTACTTAAAAACATCGCTTTTTAGGTAACTAATACTGCTGCCCTTTTTATAACCTGTTAAAAGCAGGCCAAGTTAAAGAGAACGAAAGAAATCAAAAGAAATGGAAAGGAAAGGAGAGGAAAATTTAATAAACTGTAATTTCATCTTCTAAATAAATAACTAAAAAAGTAGCCAAACAAAACAAAAATGAGTCCAACCCCGACTGAAAAGTATGCATTGTATCATGTACAAAATTAGACTTCATTCAGAACTTATAATAAACTTGCAGTAAAGACTAACAGCCTGAAAATTTAATGTGTCAGTCATTTCTTCAACGAGTCGCTATTTCCTCTTCTGGGTATTTTCTAGCAATTCAGACACATTGAACTATTATATTTAACTTTTCGATAATTATAAAATTATGTAAAAAACTTTTTGCTTTAAAATAGTCCGAAAAGCAAAATTACTGCAAAATTATGTTCGTAGCAAAGCGTAGTCATGATACCGGCTTGCTTATTCATAACTTTATCTATTTGCATAATTTTGTTTTATTTATTATGGATTCTTTTATTTTATTGTTGAAGAGTTTATCTTATATTTATTGTTTTATTTATTTACTGGACGATATCTGGGCTTGCCTTTTTGGCGAATTAATTTTCCAGCGAAAATGGATCACGAAATAATGAATACTTCAATCACACTCACAATCAGAGCTTTAATTAAGAGCAACCTAATAATTCTAAATCTTCTCTTGTTTTACATTTGCCAGATCTTTCTGTTTGGTAGCAGTAAATCTGTGTATTTTCTAAAATAACAAACGTACATTCTGAGGGCTGCACAAATATTATTGTTTGAATTAGCGTGTTGAAATGAAGTGATTCTGTTCTTTTTTCTGTGAATTAGGAAACAAGGTTAAATGAGAGTATTTTTTGGTTAATGTAAGCCATCCCAAGGGCAGTTTTTGCAACTCTTCGTCAGGGAAATTCAAGTTCAGGGTTCGGAATGTGCGTGCAGAAATTATTTTGTTGTTTTAAATTGAAATTTAAAGAAGGGTCTGGCGTGTAGTTGGCATTAACCATTAATTATATTATGCATCGTTAAAGCTAATCTCGTTTCTGGCAAAAACCCAAAATAAGTAATAAAATGGGAGGTCAAATTCGCTGTTATTTATCAGACACAAAATCTAAAATACCCTGCAACAATTGCTAGAACAACGTTTTGCTTTACCCAACGTAAATACTTGCACTTCGAAACTAATTTTATTAATTTTTATGTATGACATAAAAATAGTTTCATACAAAGAAAGTAGAAAATTGTCTGTGCAAGAGTAAAAAAGTAAAAGAAAATTAAAATTTTTAAACAAAATAAGTGAAAAGTCTATGTATTAGAATACAATTGAAAAGGAAAGACAGCCACCAAACCCACAGTTTATAATTTATTCACTTCTATTTACTAAAATTGTGTAAACAGGAAATATAACACAAATTGACGAAATGGAAGAACTTCCTTGCCTTCTCTAGAAAAGAAAAAGCTGAAATTGGGATGTCCTATTTTTAACTTCTGGATCTTTCTTAAATTTGTTTTTAATAATATTTTTTTTTATTAAAACGCAAAAATTTGCTGAGATATAATCTCCAAATAGAAGCATTATGTAATTCGTTTAATTTATTACATCTCCTGCTAATAAATAAAGTCCTTACGTTAAGCTCATATCCACAGTCAAGTACATGTTTATTTAAACGTTTTAAAATGGCACGGAAAATATAAAATATCCATTAAAAACACGGACTCGGCCAACAACAACAAGAGTCAATGTCTTTTCAAAGTGGAATTAACCCTGAGAGCTTTTATTTCATAACTTCATGAAATAGATCTTTTTAGTTATACGCCTTCACGTAATATTCGATTTGCAGGTTTTTAAAAACCAGAGTTGAATTAAAAAGAATCATTTGAAGTGAATTAAATTATATTTTTCAAGTAAAAAGGTATTTCATTGCCAGTTTTGTGTAAAACTGTCAATTGTTTCATGTAAGCCACGTCGAAAAGTTAATCTTATTTATTTTTTTTTGACTAAATCTATGGGAAAACCTAGTTTACCCAAACAACCTCCAAGAGGAAAACAACAGGTAAACCCCGCTGTTCCAAGTGTACCTACAAGCAACAACCCATCAGTTAAAAAATGATGATACAGTCAGACTACAGACTGTATAGTTAAGTAGCGGATACAGCTAACACTAATAAAAATCAACAGAATAAAAACCAAAATACGTCCATTGAACAGACCCTAAAAATGGCCAGTGACCTAAGAATTATAGAATGAAATGTATTGCAAAAATTGATGTGTGTCTCATAACTGAAACACATTTTACTAATCAATCATTTATCAGATTTAAATGATATAAAATATATGACACTGTACACCCTGAGAATACTGCCCATGGTAAAAGTGCCATATTATTTTAGTGCTTTCCATATTTGTTCTCAACAAGAAAAACTTCTATATTTTCCTTAGTAAAAATGTATTGAAAATCGGTTAAAATATTAGTTTTGTCCAATTTGTCCTGGACAGGCTGAATTAGTAAAAATATTAGTTTCGTCCTATGTTTTAATTTGATATAAAACATGAGTGGTTTGAGCAGAAAAATCAGTTGGAATAAAAATAAAACTTCTTTCTTATGAGTCGAAAATTCAAGGAAGTCTCATGGTCGGAGAGTGTTCGAGAATCAAGTACAATTTGTTAAAAGATCAGTTCGTCCTATGTAGTAGTGATTTTAAGCTTTAATTCTTTTGATTTAAGTTTTAAATTCATTTAATTGTGCTTTCAGTTCTTCTAACTTTGAAGTGTTTTAATTTTCTAAGTTTTATAAATTCTTACTCTCGCAATCAAGTAACCTCCATATTAAAATAGGGGTGGCGAACCCTGGAAACGCAAGTAACCTCGTTGGAGATTGAGTAACCAACCTCGTTGGAAGATGGGGTCGGGGCTGTTGAAAGCGGGAGAAATGGTCCTCCAAAAAGGAGGTTAGGCAACGGGCTAACCACCCCTGGGTATAAAAACCTGTATCCCGGAAAAACCTTTAGTTACGGAAGCTCAGTATTCCGAAAGCCGGACCGATCAACAGAAACAATCCCAGCGACAGAAAAGGAAGAAAGACTTAGTTGGCGAAATGTAATGGGCTAAGTTTGAATAGGGATACTGTAAGAAATTTGATGGATAAGAAATGAGATATTAGACCTCAAAGAGTTTACATTATTCAATAGCGGTAATAAAAACAACACCCTAGGTACAGGATTTCTAGTCTAGCAAGAAGATATTATAACACCTTATAAGAGATTTCAAAGCAGTAAATGAGCGAATCAGTACACTACGAATGAAAGGCATGTTTTACAATACCAAATACATAAACTCTCACGTCCTAATAAACTAAGCAGAAGAAACAGAAAAGGATAAGTTTTTCGAAAAATTAGAAAGAACATATGAAACAGCACCATAATACGACGTCAAAATAATCCTCGGAGATCTAAACGCACAAATAGGTAAACAAATAGCATATTTAAGCATATAGATTAACAATAGGCCAACACAGCAAGCACGATATAAATAACTGAGGCTCATCGATTTCGCATTTGGGAAGAACAATAATTACGAGCACCCGATTTCCACATGAAAATATACATACAGAAACCTGGATGCACCTGGAACCGCCGGTAACCAATTAAATCATTTTTCACAGACAGAAGACACGTTTCCAGCATCATTGATGTGAGAAGCTACCGAGTCGGAAATTGTAACTTGGGTCACTTTGTAGTACAAGGAAAATATAGACAAAGAATAGCAAGGCAGAAGAGAAATAGAAACGATAACAAACACAAACAATACCAGCGAAGCGTCACAACACTACTAAGAGAAACGGCTGACGTCACGGCATTCAAGAGAAGTGGGAGAGTGTATTACATACCGCAGCAAACAAAGCCATAGGAGAGAAAGTAACAGTGGAACAAAACAAATGGTACGGTGAAGAATGCACACAAAGGAAGAAATGAAGCTAGAATGAAGATGATCCAAAGGATAACTAGGGCCAGTACAGAGGAATACCAAGACAAGAGAAGATATTTCCAAAATTTGTGTAGTAACAAAAAGAGAAAATACCAGAAATTAGAGATACAAAAAATGGAACAAAAATATAGGAAAAGTAACACGCAAGGATTCTACCAAAAGGCGAAAAAGAAGGATGCCAAGCTAGAACAAACATATGCAGGCAGGTTAATAACAAATAACGCAGAAATAATAGATCGATGGAAGGAATATTTCAAGGAATTGTTGCAATGAGAAAGACATCCAATATCGCGGCCCAATATTACAACCAACGTGGGAAGAAGTGAAACAACAAGCGAAGAAACTACATAACCACAAATCTCCTGGAGAAGACGAGATAACAGCCGAGTTAATCAAGAGTGGAGGGGAAGAACTAATCAACAAATTACATGAACTAATGCAGAACATATGAACTGAAGAACGAATGCCTGATGGCTGGACATACGCAATAATCTACTCCATATATAAAAAGAAAGAATGCAGCAATTACAGGGGAATAACCCTTCTAGGAGTTGCTTACAAAATTCTAGCCTGGATAATAGTGAAGAGAATTAAACCATACGCTGAAGAAATTCTAGGCGAATACTAATCGGGATTCAGAAACGGAAGATCACCGATCACATACAATATGGACAATACTCGAAAAATGCTATAAACACAAATATAGTTATTTACCAATTATACATAGACTGCAAAGAAGCATACGTCAGTATAAACAGAAAATATGTAGAACAAACAATGAAAAATTTGGAATCCCAAAAAAACTAGTCAACTTCACGAAAATGACAATATTACTTCATATAACTAAAACCAGAGTGAGAAAACAAGGAAACTTTTCCAAACAATTCGAAGTAAAAAAGCGACTAATAAGACAAGGCAACACCCTATCCTCAACCTTAGTATTACTTAGAAAGGTAAATCAGAAAAATATACATAAGCCCAGGAAAAAATTGATTCAACAGCTGCCAACACCTAGCATTTGCGGACGATGTAGTGATCCTATCACAGACAGAACAAGCACTAAGGCAGCATACCGCAAACTAGAAAGAGAAGCCAAGAGAGCAGAATTTAGTTATTTTCATAACAAGTGCGGGAAGTTAGCGATTCCGAAACGAATGCAGGACGTTACAGAAACGAGCGCAGCGAGTTTCTGTACCTGCATGAGTTTCGGAATCGCTCTTCCCGCACGTGTTATGAACAACGTTTTTCCTACAAACGTTTAGGAATCGTCCTAAACTATCATTTTGTAAGTTTTCAAGTTGTCAAATTTGACATTACCTTTTAAAATAATAATCTAGTAAGGATGGTTGCTATGCGATTTTCTGATTTTTCAGAAATCGCAGTCACTTTCCGGCACTCCGTGCGGGAAAGTGGACTTTCCCGCACGCAAAATGAGTGTGGGAAAGAAACATTCCTAAACGTTTGTCGGAAAAAAAATAAACGACAAAAAAAACAAATACATGCTGATAACAAGAAATACATGAAAAGAACAAAGCAATATCAAAATAGATAAACATATACATTCTAGGAACTCTTGGAGTCTAAATATTTAGGAAGCACAATAATTACAAATAACTACGAAACAAGCGAAGAAATAAAAACAAAAATAGCAGCTGGAAAAAAAGCTTTTACGCTCTTAAAATCATATTTCGAGGGACACATTAAGAAACAAATATATAAAACAATTATAAAACTATAGTGGTAACACCTGGGAGCGAAACTTGGGTGTTAAAAATGGAAGACCAGAAAAATCTGTGCATCTTCGAAAGAAAAATACTAAGACGAATATAGGGACCAACAATCCAAGGAGAAGAATAAAGACACAGAGATTAAAATGACTGGCACATGTAATGAGAATGAAAAGCGACAGAGGTCCAAAAATGGCTATCGAAAGAAAACCGGAGGGTAGAAGAAAACGAGGGCTGTCAAAGAAAAGGTGGTGCGAGGACGTAGAAAATGATCTAAAAGAATTGAGGGTAAGAACTTGGAGAAGAAAGGCCCTAGACAGAGAAAAATGGAAGAGGGTCATTGAGCAGGCAAAAATCCTCCAAGGACCGTAGCACCGAAAGGAAAAGAATTTTTTGTATAATATTTTGATTTCATACAATTCGGATTGTTTGTACAAAGTAACATTTAAGGTCAACTGAAGTAATTATTGATAAATTTATATGGAAGGGCTGTCTGTACACCAATAGAATAAAAATATTTTTAGGAATTTAATTCATCAAAAGTAGAATTATGTAATACAGACCAACTAAACTACATTCTTAGTCTTCTCAGGGTGTAAACTAAACTCAACTAAATTTATACCAGGAACAATGACTGTTAGTGACAAAATAAATAAATAACTATACACACAGTGCTACTATTTTAGAAGTTATTTGCCAGGTTAAAAATACTTTTTCTGCCAAAAATACTTGAGGTTATTTATGTTATGTTACCCCATAACTTTACTATTAATTTGCAAGGAGTGTGTCTTTAAAACTCACTTTTAGTTTAATTAAACTTTATTTGTGCTCGTCTTTACAAAAATTTATTATTATTTTCTGTGTATCTTGAAAATGATTTCCAAATCATTAGCGGCCTTTACACGGGAAGTTTTAACCGCGCGAATTTAGAAAAGTCCGTTCAATCGCGCGCGCATAACCCTTCGTATAATTATGATTTTTAAGACAGGTTTGAACGAGTGATCAGTGGCGCGATTGCAGCGAAGAAAGCGCGTGAAGTTAATTTTTCTAGCGAATTTTCGTTTCGCGTGCGCAATTTTGGTAAGTATAAATAAATATAATTTTATTTTTTTTATATGTATAGGCATAACATTTCTTAGTGAAGCTCTCTACTCTAATATGAATCGCTATACGAACGCCGAGATGACTGATATGCATTTTATATATGGACTTGCCCATTGGAATTCGTTAGAGGCTAGTAACAACGGTAGAATTGGAAGAAAATGTGCTAAACGTGGTAAAGGATGATCCCAGGTACTTCTACCAGAAAAATGGCAAATGCGTTCAATGTGTCAGTAATAGGACTGTGTGGAAAATTTTGAAGCAGTAGTGCTTGTATCCATACCATATTCAGAGCGTTCAGGCACTTAATCCTGCTGATTTTCCTCCACGTATTGCATTTTGTCAATGGCTTCTGCATATCTGCATACATTGGTTCAAATCCCTCAACTACTGGCGCTGATTCTTTTTACCGATGATGCAAATTTCTCCAGAAATGCAATTAGGAACTTCCATAATAACCTTGTGTGGGCTGATGAAAACCCACATGCGGTAGGTACTTGAAGATCGTTTCCAACATCAATTTTCATTAAACATTTTGGTTGGAATTGTAGGTGACTGGCTAATTGGACCGGTATTTCTACCGGGAATACTTACCGCTGAGGTGTATCGAAATTTTTTGGAATTATCACTACCTGGGTTTCTAGAGGATGTACCTACCATTGACAACGAGAAATGTAATGTGGTTCATGCACGATAGCGCACCAACACATTTTAGTGTGGTTGCTCGTGAGTTTTTAAACGCAAAATATGAAGATCGTCGGATTGGACGAGGTGGACCTCACTTATGGCCAGCCTTGAATCCCTTGGATTTTTTCCTATGGAGCCATTTGAAGACATTAGTTTACACTATTCCAGTGGAAAATGAAAAACATTTGAGAAATAGGATAATTGATAGGTGTGATGCAATAAGAAACAACCCTGGTGTTCGGCAGTCAATGAGGAGAAGATTGGATGCATGCATCCTAGCTGGTGGTAGTCATTTTCAGCAGTTTTTGTAATTAAGAATCTTGAAAGTAATAAAGTACTGTTTCTTTTCGAAAAGCTTTTATCGCCCTGTATCTTCGCAACAAAGCGTCTTTCCGAAAATCATTCAATGGCACAAAAATCTTAAAATAGCCCAAGCAATAACCCCCTTAATTTTTGCTGCGTGTTTAGTAAACACCCTATATATTATTTATCTAAAAATAGAAAACTAACCGATAGTTTTTTTTTTTGGCATCGTTAAACCTGCTGCAATTATTGCAAGAACATAACGATTTTGTAAAAAAATCTAACATTTTATTTAATCTTGATGTTTCTTGATAAGTAAAAGTGTGTAAATTTCACAAATTCTACGCGCCAAGCCGATCGCGAGCGATTGAATACAGTTTTGCATTTACACGGGCACTTTTGCTCGCGCGATAAATGTTTACACATTCTTAACCGCACGACCGAGCAAGACGTAAATTTTCAAGTTTTTCGGCGCGGCGGTTTTACGCGTCCAAATTTGCGCGCGTTCATTCGCACGCATTATCGCGCGTCCCTAATAACGCGGGTAATCTCTCCCGTGTAAAGGCCGCTATTACCATTAGTAACAACGGCAAAAGAAAAAAAATGGTAATTTCAGTTCGCAATAGAGGATTCACGCAAAAGCCAGCGCTCATTAAATGAACTAATTTTTTGCATAGACATTTGTGGTGAAATGTCGATAACAACGGTCACATTAAATGCTGGTATATGTCATGTGACCCCTGGTATGACCGCAAATTTAAAAAAATCATCGTAAAGTCGAAAAAAGGGGGGCTAGATGACAAAATATCGAAGAAAATTATTTTAAAAAGTTGTTTAGAATTTAATTTTACACTCATATGCAAAATTTAAAGTATTTATTTTAAAAAATTTGAAAATCCCAATGAAATGTCGATAATAGCGGTTACCGAATTCACTGGCTTACTTCTATATGTCTTAATGTGACCGCTATTATCGACATTTCACCACAAACATGTATGCAAAAATTAGTTCATTTAATGAGCGATGGCATATGCGTGAATCCTCTATTCATGCGACCCAGAAATCTTCGACGTGGTTTCGAAATAGTAATTTGTATCACAAGGCTAGAAACTGCCACTTTGCAAGTACGAGTACTTGCAAAGCAGTTTCTAGGCGTGTGATACACAATATTTTTTCGGCCGAGAAAGATACGTTAATTATAAAAAGAAATTTTTTTATTCAAATATTTGACGCTAGAGAATTTATTTTTCTGGGGTTGGTATTATTTAAAAATCCAGTAGCTAGTAACCGTTGATTTTTGACATTTACTGTGCTTGTGTTACAATATTATTTGTAATGTTTAGTTTTTCAATAAAGTTCGTGTTCTTTTTGTTCCTTTAATTCTGTATTTGAAAAACCTAATTGAACCTAACTTACAAAATATATTTGCGTGACATGAGAGGGCTGAGACAGTTGGGTTCAGCGCTACCAACCGCATTTAAAAAAAATCCTAATAATTTTACTTTCCTGCCTATGCATGAAAGAAGCATTTTCCAGACGATTTATACGAATGAAAATTGAGTGTTTTTAGACGGAGGCCGGAAAACATACTTATATCAATTGTAATCACTGAATGTAACCATTACAATATATTGAGGTTAAATTATCAAAGCTTGGTTTTCTTTATTTTCTACGTTAATCATCATAAATTATCAAAGCTTGTTTTTTTTTCTACGTTAATCATCAAAGATTAAAACAGTTACTTCCAGTGCCCATGTTCGACCCTCTAAACTACGTATGAGGAATATGAAAAACAAGCCAATTACTTCACAGTGTAACCTTAAACTGTTAGTATCATGGTTGCATCTTGTTGCACAAATGAAGTAGGCTCTCTAAATTTAATGAACGTAATGAATGAGATTCACGGAAACACGAATAAGGAAAAAATAAAAGACAAAAGGAACATCAATAAGCATATGCAGGCAGAATTGATAATAGCAGCTTGAAACCTACAAAGAATATTTATTCAGAAAGCACAATAAAGCAGTTCATTTCACAGCTCGAAACATACGGAATACACAATGAGCAGCTGAGAATAATATGAAAATAAGAGCAACCCTCTTACAACATAAGGACATAAACAAAGGTACCTGGATAGCCCCCAATGGCAGCATGGTTAATCAAATAGACCATATAGGGTCAGATAATTTTATGTTGCGTGCAAAAATAAAAATAACAGTATCGAGAACAAAAGAGAAAAGCAATCACAATAAAGTAAATGGAGCCAAGAAAAGTTGAAGCACGAAGAAACGAGGAAAGAATATATACAAGAACTGGAGAAAGAAGTAGAAGAATTAAAGAAGATGAAGAGAAAATAGAAGAAGAACGGGAGATCAGAAAAACAGATTACAACTCAAAAGACGTTACTGTATGATGAAAAAAGACAAAAAGGCTGGTTTGATGAAGAATGCAAAAAGATAATAGAAGAGCAGAGAAAGATAAAACTATAGATGCTCAAGGAATATTCAACTGAGAATCAAGAAAAATATAAAGACATAAGAAGAGAAGTTAAAAATGCCTGTAACAAAAAGAAAAGACAATATTTAAACGAGCAGATCGAAATCCAACAGCGCTACAGCAACCAGGATGCAAGAGCCTTCTACAAAAGTGTGAGAGATATTAACAAAGGTTATCAAGCAAAGGCCACAATCTTTAAAAATAAGAGAAACCAACTAGTAGCAAGAGACAAAGAACTGGTGGAACTCTGAGCGAACCATTTTAAGTAACGAAGAAACAGCAAGGCGAGCCAATCAATTAAAGAAGAAGTGAAAACAATAATCCGACAGCTGAAAAACAATAAAAGCCCCGGAAAAGATGGAATCGCAGCTGAGTTACTAAAAAGTGATGATAATTAACATAAGAATAAAATAGAAGGCGGAAAATGTAATAGGAAACTTTAAAGTGGGTTTCGGGAAAACAGATCAGTATTAAACCACATCTTTTTGATTAGACAGATACATGAAAAATTGATAAAAAGAACAATAATTAGATGTACATGTCATTTGCAGACTTCATGCAGGCCTACGATAAAATAATAAGACAAAAGATGTACCAGGCAATGAACAACTCGGAATTCGCAACAGAATTAGTAGAACTGGTTAAGATGACTTTAAGGAAAACCTGGTGTCAAATCAGAATACAGAACATCTCTGAGGGATTCCATATAAGATGAGGGTTAAAATAAGCAGATTTTATGTCTACAACTCTGGAAGATATAATAAAGAAGAATAAGATTAAATGAGAGGAAAACATACTAAGAAGACCACAACAATGCTTGGCATACGCAGACGATGTGGTCTCGATATCAAGAACTAAGGGAAATGACAAGAAGCCTAATAAAGGAAGCAGCCGAATACGGATTAAAAATAAATAAAGACATGAGCAAACTTTACAAGAATAAAAAAATGCTTAAAAGTATAAAACAAAAACTTTATAAGTTCGAGCAGGTTGAGAGTGTTGTTTACTTAGGGTCGGAAATTACTAGTAATAAAAACATGGGCGAGAAAAATATGAAGGATTTATGGTGGCACAAATAAAGGAAACGCAAGGAGAAGTAGCGTATGTTCATTAAAAAAAAACTCGCAGCAATCCCTGGAAATGATTTTCATATGTAACATACAGCCTAAGACATACTTAAAACAAATAGTTTTTTTTTCAATGAACACACTTTATATGGAGCGAACCGAATATCATCAACATAATTAGTTCAGAAAATCCCGAATGAAGTACTGGAGGGTCCAAATGGAAAAGGAAGCTCTAGGACGAAATGGACGAACGATATTAACAAAGGCTTACAGAGATGGGAGTGAAGGACTGGGAAGTGGCAGCAAAAGAACAAGCAGAATGGAGAAAACTAGTTAATCAAGCCATGGGCGCATGGGCCTTAAATTCTTTAGAGCTGCTTTATACATGTTTGACTTAAGGGGCGAATGTAGGGGGGAAATAGCATGGGAAATCGTATATATGCAGAATGCTGCTCCCCGTTTGAGTTGATAGGATTGATAGTGATATCAATCGAAAGACAAAAACAATGCGCGTAATTTGATACTGGATCATGGCTGGTCTGATTTTTGTGAATAACATGCAAATTATTTATTGTAGTTTTTAAGCTATTTCTTTCTTTAAACAAGCAACAAATTCAAGTAAAATTAAGCGCATTTCTTTCGATTGATACCACTATCAATCCTATTAACTCAAACGGGAAGCAGGAATCTGCATATACACGATTTCCTATGCTATTTCCCTATGTTCGCCCCTTAAGTCAAACACCCGGTAAGATTCTAGTTTTTAAGTTGAACCCTACATATTTCTAAAGCAAATATCCAAAAACACGAATTTCGATGGTTAGGACTAAATTATCAAAATCAGACCTCAATTCAACGATTAATTAGTATTCTTAATGGGTATTTTTCCACCTGTTGCAGAAAATTAAAAGTTAAATAGATTGTCTAACTATATTAAAAACAAGGTAACGTTCCTAGAAAGAATCTGTCTTCCCTTTCAAACGATTTAAAAAACACCGTAATAACTTTGTGTGATAATGTTGTTAATGAAGACAATCGCTAACAAACACCATTTAGAGAAATTAATTAAAACCAAATTTACAATTTTGATGGCTTCAGAGAGCTCATCTCCATATATTTAATAACTATAAATCTTAAGTAGTTCCAACATAATCGCAGTCTAAAACGTTTTAGATCCGAAATAAATTCGAGCATAAAAATATCCGCCAAATAACGTCGCCTTTATCACTAGGAAACGTCACGATGTAAGTGTAAAATTTATTCCTCCTATCTAGATCAATTATGTTCTTAAAATAAGAAAGAGTAACAACCTGTAGCGAGCATTAATATCTGGGTTATATTAAAAATAGATATTGGAATACATGTATAAAACGGTTATTAAATCACATTTCTATTGTTGGAACTGGTTCTCACTTTACAATTTTATTTTACGCGGGGCGAACGGAATGATCAAATTAATTTACAACCTACACCATGTAAACAGTGACAATACAACTATAATTTAATCAATTAAAATTGTTATGGTTTACTATGTTGGTTAAGTGGTGTTAAGTTCTTATGTCAACAGAATCATTTTTTACTCTTCGATGAGCTGCGTTAGAAAATCTCACTAGGCTACGTGATCTAAGATTCCTCTGCTTATTTTTATTTAATTAATATAATATAAATTGCTTTTCACAATTTTTTAAATAAATTTGGATGGATTGTTTATTTAAACAATATTTTAAAACAAGCACTACGGGGACAAACAAAGGTTTAAAAAATATGTTAACTTGCCTGCTGTGTCAAAGTAAGAAGAAGAGAAAGAAGCCCGAAAGGGAGATAAAGAAGAGTAAGAAGAGGAAATGATTTTAAATTTAGCAGCGATTTATCTTGCGTTCAAATGGCACTCCTACTAACTGGTGCCAGTTAAATCAAGCACAAGATTTTACACATCCAATAATTAACAACGACTGATAAGCATGAAACAAATCTTGGCTTCTAAAACCAAATACCTGATAAGAATGCAGGCCCCAGCCATTGAAAAATTTAGACTCTTTGGCAGCTAAAGTAACGTCTTCTCTCTCAGCTCTTTATCTTACATAAGAAAAACGTTTTCTATATTTAACCTTTGTAGAGGGGTATTAACATAAATCTGCCTGTGATTGTTTCTGGCAATTGCATTTAAGACACATTAAATTTGCCGGTTTAACAAAAGCTAAACATATGCTATTTTATGTTTGTGGAAATCGTGTGTGCTGGTTGAAAAGCATCCAAAATTAAGCCAAGCATTTATTACAACTTTGATAAGTAAGACTAAATTCTTTTAAGAGTACTTTGGCAAAAATGTACATTTAATTCTTAAATCAACGTCGTCTGTCAACTTTTTATGGTTTTTAATTAAAAATAACCGGAAAGGTTTATTACTTAAAAATTCTCTAACCAGTTAAAGACATACACCTAAGCATAGACACATGATTTCCGGGAAGTTCTAAATATTTCTATGTTGTCTTGTTAACTTACAAGGCCATTTTTTATTTTTATAAATTAAGGTATAGGAATGTAAATTAATGTAAAATCCATTTGTGACACTTTCGCGTTGGACTTGGCTATGAATTTGATTATTTTATAAATATACTCCAAACGTGCTGTTCTTGTACTATGGAAGGTTTTTCTCTTTCTGATCTGGTTGGAAATATTTACAACTGACATAGCTGTTTTATATCAAGTCAGTTTCTGTCGATTGCTAATAGTCAGATTTTGCTAGAACTATTAAAGAAAAACAGACAATCATAATAATACTACTTTTGATTATGCTTAAAATATACAAAATATATAAAATTGAACATTGATAATCACATAAAATATGTAGCATTTATAAAACCTACATAGTGGATGAAATGGCTATAAATAGAAATAGAGAGTAAAATTTAATTAATTAATTAATAAAAAAAAAACTTTAATCCTGTGTAGGTTTCAGTCTTTCCAGTAAAAAATCAATTTTCATGGCCTACTCTAATATAAAAGTAGGTACCTCAAATGGATTAGGTATATAAACAAAATTTTAATTAAATGTAATAAAATTATTTATTTTTAAAAAGTATTTGTATATCTTTTAGACTACATTCGAATGATTCATCAAACAAGAAACGTATATTGATTCAGGTTATTTTCCATAAAACTACTACTTCGACACATTTTTGGCTTTCAAACAATTGGCCGAAACCAAGGCGTGCTGCTAAGAAAATTTATGATGCAAATATGTTAGATTTTAAAATTTAAAGGAAATTGAGCATGATTCTGAAGTTTTAAAATAAAAAATAGCGTCAATTCGAACAGCTGTTCTGTGGCAAACGTGTCTCTGAAAAATAAACTAGAAGGTACCAATTTAAACCCTTTTTAATAGTTATTTACATAGCAAGGGACGTAAGTAAAATTTCCCAGTATCTTCACTGCCGATATAAATTATTCAAAATTGAAACAATTTTTGACATTAATTGCCATTAAATTAATCTCCACTTAGGTACTTAGAGAGGTAAATGCACACTTACGTTCCTGCCCATGGTAACCGATAGAATCAACTTGTCTCTTTCAAATTTTGCCAAATTATAAGTGGTAATTTCACTTTTAGGCATTCGAAACTGTTGACTCCTATTTTGTAACATTAAGAATTCACCCTCCTTTTAGGTAAACACGAAATAACATTTTTCTCTTTGTATATATGTACTTTACTCATTATTTTATTTCACATGACTCATTCTTCATCTCATAAATATAAAAAAAGGAAGTAATACTCACCATTTATCCCAACACACAGGGTGTGTTCAGATTAATGTACAAACTATATTTCATTCACCCCTAGTTAAAGTCACCCTTGGGACTACTTTAGTGGGAAAAATGCGGTTGTGACTTTGTTAATTTTTCTAATATATAGCAGTTCCTTTTTGATATTCGTCAGGATTTACTATAGCTACACCTTTTTTATAATAAAATGAAATATAATTTTTTTCTGCTCCTCCAAGAAAATTCATGTAAACCCTATTCGAAAAATAATCGACTCCAAATGCACTTTTTTTAAATACACAACTATAATAAACTAAGAAAAATTGACATTAGTAAAACAAAATAAATAAAGTAATTAAAGATGTATTTTATAGTAAAACAATTAATGAAGTGCCTGAGAATAAAGGGTTATTTTCATAGAATAAATCACGGAATTATTTACCTTCATTATATTTGGCAGAATTAAACTATTTTTAACGAAATAATGTAAATTCCATATTTAGAAAAATATATTTCCCCAAAGGAGTGAATCCTTAAAAATTTAATTTAAAAGAATTAAACTACCTTCTAAAGTATCAAAAACTTCTATACAGTGTGCGCCATTAAGTGTGCAACAAATGGGATTCTTTGAAAATAAAAAGTTTGAATACCACTAAAAGTGGGTGCATGTTCCATAACTATATATATATATTAGAAAAATGGCGGGCGGTGCGGAAGTTTCTGAATCTCGTACGTGCAAAAGATGTAAAAAGACAAACCTAACGTCAGGTATTAAGTGTACAAAATGTGATAACTATTTTCACAACAGTTGTGCAAAATTGTGTGGGGTTAAAATACTAGAAAATAGTGATTTAATCGTGTGTTGTGAGGAAAACGAAGGTAATTCTAACCTTAAAACTTGTGACATTGATGTTGACGAACTAAAAATTAGTAATATACCTATTGAACCTAGTGTCCTAAGTTATCTGTTAGGACAAAAAGACATTGTTATCTATGAGTTGAGAGATAAAATTAAATTACTGTATGAACAAATAAATTTATTAAAAATTATAAATAACAACTCTAATTCTTGGAAAGAATTAGCAACTGATAATCTAAGCCTTAATAAAACTTCTAAAGTAGACTTTAATGATGCAAATCATGCTAAAAACAAGGCAGAATCGAAAGAAAATATTAAATTAAGCAATGACATTCAAACTATTCCGAAAATATTGCACGAATATAAAAATAAAACGACGACACCACAACAAATACCTGCTGTGAATGAGATTTCTGATACTGCTGCAAAAGAAAACGGCACCAACTCGCATATTAATAAATGGACTGTTGTACAAAATCGAAAAACAAGGAAGACTCATAAGGAAAACATTGTTCGTGGTACAGCGAAGACCAACAACACCTCTACTCTAATAGCAGCTGAACGTAAGGGTTGGCTGTTTATTGGTAGAGCCCATCAAAAAACTACAGAAAATGACATAATTAGTTACTTACTTGATAAATATCCCAACAAGCTGTTTACAGCTGAGGAAATTAAAAAACATGAAAATAACAAAAGTGCGAACAAATCTTTTAAAATTGGAGTAGAATTTGAGATGTTAGAAAATTTGAAAAATCCAGAACTATGGCCAGAAAATCTAATCGTGAAACCCTTTCGGTTTTTTCGCCAGTTCCGTAAACCTAGCTACACAAGTAGCAGTTAAAGAAAACTACCCTTTAATAAACTATGTTAATGTTAATGTAAAACAAATAAAATTTAACACAAATGATAAAACAGATGAAGCAAAAAGTGACTCCTATTCGAAATTACTATACACTAATAAAAAATTAAATAAAAATTTATCTGACAAAAATGGATTACTTTCAGGTACAAAGATTGACAAACATTCCTTAAAAATATTTTACGTGAATATACAATGCCTTAGGAATAAAACAGATCAATTAGAAATTTTAGCAAATGACGAAAACATTGATGTAATATGTTTAACTGAAACCTGGTTACATCAGGCAGAATTAGAATTAAGTAATTTACTAAATTATAGTATAGTTAGTGGATATTGTAGATCAACTTATGTACATGGAGGGACCTTAATTTATGTGAAAAATAATCTCCTTAGCAAAAGTATAGATGTTATTAAAGATACGTTAGTAGAAAAAGATTTCGAATATTCAGTTGTTAAATTGTGTCAGCAAAATTTAATAATCGTTACTATTTACAGATCACCTAATGGTAATATAAATGTTTTTTTTGATAGATTATACATTGTATTAAATAGTTTACAGAAGTTAGCCCAAAAATTAATCGTTTGTGGAGATTTTAACATAAATTTTAATTCCGAAAATAGGACCACAAAAATGCTTAAAGATATTCTTAAATCCTTAAACCTAACTATTTTAGTTACACAAAATACTAGAATAAATAAGAAAAGTGAAACGTGTATAGATAATGTATTTTCGAATTTACCAAAAGATGATTTTAGAATTGACGTTATTCAACCTTTACTGTCCGATCATTTAGGTATAAATATCTGTGTAAAAATTTGTAAAAAACGCCAAATAAGTATATTCAGAAAAATCCGCCCCATATCATATGGGAAATTAGAAAATTTTAAATTAGCATTGGCTTGTACGAACTGGTCCTTTATCTACGAGTTAGAAGATGGAAATCAAATGTTTACCTCATTTTTTAAATTTTTGTTAGCGAAATTTAACGAATATTTTCCCGAAAAAACTGTAAAACAGCAAAATAACGAATGTTTAGATATACAGTGGTATAATGCTGATTTGAAGAAAATGCGAAATCAGTTAGAAGCCTTGTCTGTGGTCAGTTTTTATGTGACCTCTGATGAATTTAAAAACTTGATCAACATTAAAAAAAAGGAATATAGAAATGCTTTACAACAAGCAAAAAGGGCCGCGAATAAGCAATTTCTTGATAGTTCAGATAATAAAAGTAAAGCTACCTGGAAACTTATAAATTCGCACATTAAAACTCATTCTCCGAAAACCTCAAATATTGGCCCCAACGTTTTTAATGATTTTTTTACAAATATCGCTAAGAAAATCATACAAGCGCCTACAGGTAATGAGATTAATTATCGAGTATTTTTGAATAAATATCATCTAACCTCAGGAAATTCCTTTTACATACAGCCTACAACTACATATGAGATAATCAATGTCATCACAAACATGAAAAGTAAGCATAGCAAGGACATTTATGGGTTCAATTCAAAATTAATAAAACACGTTAAGAACGAAATATCGAGCATTCTTGCATTCATTATAAATAAATGTATCGAACAAAATACGTTTCCCAATGAACTAAAAGTTGCCAAAGTGGTCCCCTTATTTAAAAAGGGTGATGTGAATGATTTAAATAACTATCGGCCAATTGCAGTACTACCTATTATATCCAAAATATTTGAAACTTTAATAAAAGATAGAATTATATCATTTTTTGAGACAAACAACCTATTTACAAACGAACAGTACGGTTACAGAAACGGTAGGTCTACCACTAAGGCAGCAGTTAGTATTGTTCGGGAAGTATTAGATGCCCTAGATAAAAATGAAGTAACAAATTTGAGTTTAATAGATCTTAGTAAAGCATTTGATACCATCACACATGAATATCTTCTAACCAAATTAAATTTCTACGGTGTCAGGGGTGATACATTAAATTTATTCAAGTCATATTTAGAAAACCGATATCAGACAGTAGTAACACCAAATGGCGTATCTCAAAAATTAATACAAAAAATTGGTGTACCTCAAGGATCGATTTTGGGTCCGGTATTCTTTTTAATATATATTAATGATCTACCTGTTAATGTAACATCGGAAAAAACTATCCTATTTGCGGATGATACGTCATTAGTCAATACAGCTTCTAGTTATGAAAACGTAAAAACAAAAGAAAAACAAAGCTTAAAATCTGCAAAAAACTGGTTTCTATCCAACAAATTAAAAATGAACTCGGAAAAGACACAATCGATACTATTTACAACAAAAACCATAGGCGAACCATCATCAGCAAAATTTCTAGGAATAACGTTAGATTCAAAATTAAATTGGCATCAACATATTGAAGATTTAACAAAAAAGCTAAACAAAGTAGTATACCAAATGAGCAAACTTATTAGACTGACTCATATAGAAACTGTAATCGCATTTTATTATAGTAATTTCTACAGTATAATAAATTATGGCTTACTGTTATGGGGAAATTCCTCGGAAATTTTGAGAGTATTTATAATACAAAAACGAGTAGTTAGACTTATAGCCAATGCACAACCTATGGACCATTGCAGACCTTTATTTCGAAATTTGAAAATCATGACAGTTCCCTGTTGTTTCATTTATCACTGCATATTATTTGCAAAAGAAAATATCAATACTTTACCAAAAAATTCCGCATTTCATGATTACAATACACGAAACAAGAACTCAATAAGCATTCCATACCACAGACTTAAAGTAACCCAACATTCTATAAATTATTTGTCCATAAAATTCTTTAACCACATGCCTGTTTATTTTCGAGAAATGTCACTTAGAAAACTCAGAGCAAAACTAAAGGAAATGTTAATAGCCAAAGCTTTTTATAATACGCAGGAGTTTTTAGATTTCAATTTCATTACCTAAATGACACACAGTAAAGGTATTACTAGATTTTAAAAGTAAGAATAGCTTATATGTGTTTATATGCGTGTATGTTGAAATATTTATGTGTTTGTATATTTTGTATATGACAACCTTAAACATATGTATGTAAAATTGGGCTAATATATTATTATTATTATTATTATTATTATATTAGGTGCACTTAGAATGGCTCCAAGTCGAACAATATACGGGGCAGGCCAAAAAATAAAAAAATGTCCACGAGTAAAGTGTTCTTATTTTCAACAACACATCAAAACCTTATTAAGGAAAGTTGTTTGGATTTACAAGATATGTCCAAATACAAAGTTATGGCCTCCTATTCTAAAAAAAAAAATCTACTATGAGTGAATTTCATGATCGGACAATTACATGCATCGAACGAGAAGGTGGACATACAGAAACGCTTCGTTAATGTTTGTTTATTATTTAGTAAAGTGTCTACTTTGTGAAAAAAAAATATTTGCGAAATTTTAAAGTTATGTTAAGTATGGTTGCAACAAATATGAAGTTTATGGTTACCTACGAAAATAATAAATTTGAATACATTTTACAATTTCGCTCAAATTTGAAAAGCATTATTCGAATGTGATTTGGCTGTCGTTAATAATAGTATATTTGAATGCTGAACATTAAATAAAATCTTTATACGGGGTCAATTCATAATTTTCCGATTGTTTTTTGTTTTTCGAATAAGAGGCCATGGCTTTGTATTTGGACATATCTTGTAAATCTAAACAACTTTTCTTAATAAGGTTTTGATGTGTTGTTGAAAATAAGACCACTTTACTCTTGAACATTTTTTTTATTTTTTGTCCTGCCCTGTATATTGTTTGACTTGGAGCCATTCTAAGTGCACCTAATATAGTTATGAAACGTGGTATTCAGATTTTTTATTTGTAAAGAATAAAAAAAAATCCCTTTGTTGCACACTTAATGGCGCACACTGTATATCGTACACTAAAATATAAAAGACAAGCTTGTCTAAGACATTTTGGGTGAATACCACAAATAGAAAATAAACGTTTCCTTTTTAATTAAAGTTGGCAAAATCCTTTTCTTTCTACCTTTATAATCAGAACATTAATTTCAATCCCATCGTATGCATGATTAGGAATATGACTTGGCTTAGAAATTAATTTTCTATCAATTATCCCCCGATACATAATCAAAAATATATACTCTCAGCAGAATCGTCAATCAAATACTTAATTGTCCAATCAGTCGCTTCAACAATAGTTTTACTTTCAATTATTATCCTAATAAATAAATAAATAAATCAAGAATAACAACAAACGTAAGTTTACAGTCAATAACGGTAATAATAATAAACTCAAGATTATTAACAAAAATATTATAAATTTCATTTTTGATTTCCTGAAGTTATAGCAGGCCTTGACTGAATAAATTGCCTATTAGTAATGAGGTAATTACATTACAAGAAATCGCCCGTACAACATAGGATTTATACTCGTAATATTTATAACAATAGTTATTCTAGCCTCAATAACTATTATAGGAATCATAGGTGTAAATCAAGTAACAATTCGAAAATTTTTAACTTATTCATCAATCAACCACGTAGAATGAATAATCAGAACCATACTAATTCTAGAAACCATCCTGTATCTAAAAACATACAAAATCTTCTACCTAAATCAATTTTTCCGATCAATAAATACAAGAATCATTACAAAAAAATTCTTTATCCTAAACTCTTTATCTCTCAGAGGAATCCCCCCATTCCTAGGATTCCTCCGAAAATCCAAGCCCTAATCCAAAATGATTACTATGATTAGTATTCTTACCAACAATTTTAATCACTATTTACATAAATGTACGAATTACTACTAATAAACATTAATGAACAAAATGGAAACATATAGGGTGTTAGATAATGCTTCTGCCAAACTTTGGGAATAACTTTATAATGCAAATGAAGCAAAAAAGTATTATGCAATTTTTTTCTAATATGCATAGTTTCCGAGAAAAGGCATGCTTTAATTTGCTGTACCCCATTTTGAGAACTGATGTAATAACAAAAACAAAAGGTTAAAGATACAGGAACAAAATTTTTCTGAATAAATAAGAGTCTAATACATCAAGCAACAATAAAACTTTATTAACAACCACAAAATAATTAAAGAGAAGAAATGCAACTGAGAAAAAAATAGTATAAGATTTTTTTATTCCTTTTATCGTTACAAACTCACCCCTAAAGTTTGGCAGAAGCATTACCTAGCACCCTGTATTTCTAGAAACATCAAAATTTAACAAATTTTTCAATTTCACTAATAAATTTTTTCACGATTACAAGGTTAATCATTGCCACAATAATATATAATATCTTTTAATTTTAAGGATTTAAGTACTAAACTAGTAACCTTCAAAGTTACCAATAAGCCCCCCCCCCTTTTAAGCCTTACAAACGTAAGTGCCAATGCAAATAGAACAATCACAGCGTTAGGCAGGTTGATGCCGAACATAAGGGGCCTAAAAATGAGCAAAAGAAATATCCTGGGAAATGTAGCAACATCTATAATATTATACGCTGCTCCAGTTTGGCAAGAATGGGTACAAACAGAAATTTGAGAGTGTACAGAGGAAAGTCTGTCTTAGGCTAACTAGCGCATACAGAACAGTACCAACAAAAGGAATACAGGTGGCAGCAGGAAGTATACCCTTTTATTTGTTTGCTAAAGAGAGAAAGTATGGAAGACAACAAAACACGCCGGAACACAAAAGAGCAAGAAGAGAGGAAACACTAGTGGAGTGGCAAAGAGAATGGGAGAGGGAGACCAGAACATCGCAGTGTACTAAGAGATTGATCCCAAACATCATTCCTTGGATCAAGAGGACACACGGGGAAGTGGGCTATTACCTAACCCAGCTTTTCTCGGATCACGGCTGTTTCGTCAGTTACCTAAGAAGGTTCAATATTCTTCAGACAGATACATGTAGCTACTGTGATAGTGCCGACATGTCAGAACACAAGTTCTTCGTATGCAACGGATGGGCCAGGGTACGCGACGAGCTCAGAATAGAACTGGGAGAATCTACAACAGTAGACAACACAGTAACATTAATGCTACGGGACGAGAGTAGTTGGAAGAGCATAGAAAAAGCAATCAGAAGGATGTTATGTACAAAGGAAAGAGAGGAAAGAGAAGAGATAGATCTAGAAGAGTAAAGGAGGGATTTTAGTCGGTAGGGACCTGTATTACCTAGCAAATGAATCCGACACACCACTGGACGATCTATCCCAGTGGTGCCTTTTGAAGATGTTCTCTCCTTCAACGCTTACAAAAAAAAAGGTTCACTAATTAGAAACGATCAAATTTACTCGTATAATGTCATTGTTACAGACCACGCTTCTTAGTTATATCAATCATAATTGAAGGATTCGGAAATTGATTAGTATCACTTACACTGGGAGCCCCAGATATAGCCTTCCCACGAATAAACAACATAAAATTCTGACTTCTACCCCCGCCCCTTAGACTCCTATTAATAAGAAGAATCGTAGAAAATGGGCTGGAACAGGATGCACACTTTACCCTCCCCTTTCATTTAATATTGCTCATAGAGGATCCTCTGTTAATTTAGCAGTCTACAATCTCCATTTAGCAGGTATTTGTTCTATTCTGGGTGCAGTAAATTTTATTTCAACTATAATTAACTAATAGCCTTTCTTCTTCTTTCATTATCAGTACTTGCTGGAGCAATTACTATACTTTTGACTGGCCGAAATCTTAGTACATCATTCTTTGATTCGGCCGGAGGAGGAAACCTTATTCTTTGCCAGCATTTGCATTGATTCTTTGGTCAACACAAGTGTACATTTTAATTCTTCCAGGATTTGGAATAATTTCTCAACATATGAGTCTGTTGGGATAATCTACGCTATAATAGCAATTTGATTAGTAGGATTCGTAGTATGAGCCCATTATATGCATATTAACTGTAGGAATAGATGTTGCTACATGAGCTTACTTCACTTTAGCTACAATAATTATTGCCGTTCCTATAGGAATCAAAATTTTTAGATAACTAGCTACACTCCATGGAACACAAATTAATTACTCTCCTCAAATAATATGAGCTCTTGGATTAATTTTTCTATTTACTGTAGGAAGGTTAACAGAAATAGTATTAGTAAATTCATCAATTGGTATTATGCTCCATGATACTTATTACGTATAGCCCACTTTCACCATGTTCTTCCAATAGGAGCCGTTCTTGCTATCATAGTAGGACTAATTCACTGATTCCCCCTTTTCACAGGATTCTCCTTAAATAATAAACTTCTTCAAATTCATTTTTCCCTCAACATTTCATTAGATTAAGAGGCATACCTCGACGATATTCTGATCATCTAGAACTAGATGCCTACCTATCATGAAATCTAGTTTTATCTACTGGGTTACTTATTTCAACCGTTAGAATTCTATTTTTCATCTTTATCCTTTGAGGAAGAATAACAACCCTACAAAAATGCTTTCCCTAACCAAATAATCCATTGAATGACTTCAAAAGTTACCTTCAGCTAAGTACAGATATTCTGATACTAACTAACTAACTAATTTTTCCAATATGACAGATTAGTGTAATGGATTTAAGATCCAGATATAAAGTAAAGCTTTTTCTAGAAGCTAATGGCAACCTGACTTAACGTAAATGTTCAATATAGAGCTTTTCCTCTACTAGAACAATTATGTAAAATTAGTTACCTACATCATAGCAAAAATATTCTGAAATAAATACATTAATCGATTCCTTCTTGAAGGACAAACTATTGAACTTGTATAAACGATTACACCAGCAATTATCTTAATTTTTATGTCCATTCCTACGCTTACTTTACCTGCTAGATGGAATAACCCTCTAATTTCTGTTAAATCAATTGGTCACCAATGATACTGATCCTACGAATGATCAGACTTTAAAACAATCGAATTTTCGATTATTAGATGTTGATAACCGTTACCCCTAGCATTAAAATCACAAATTCGAATAATGATTTCATCAACAGATGTTATTCACTCATGAAAATTGTATTTAATAATATAACATTAGTTTGTCAAGCTAAAATAATTAATTTAGTTAATAATTTTCAAACTCGAATTGGTGCCGCAGATTAAATATTCAGGTGTTATAATAGATAATAAACTTAATTTTCAAAGTTATGTAGATTACATTGTAAAAAAGTAGGAAGTAAAATTAGCTTGTTTAGTAGAAAATCTAAAAAGCTGATCTAGTCCAGTCAACGAACGCTCAATCCCGGGGGTGTAGAATGCACGGAGGGTGTCACAATTTTTGACTTCAGGGCTTTGTTTGGAGTCGTTAGGAGGTAAACATACTAAAAGTCCCCGGACATAGGAGGTGAGCGGGGTGCAGGGGGGGACCGAGAAGATCCCTTTTTAAGGTTTTTTGCTTATATCTTGAATAAGGTGCGTCTTAGCGAAAAAGTTATTATATACAAAATCAAAGGTGTCAAAATTTCCCACATTTTTGGTTGGTAAAGTTTTTTTATATCTCCAACCGTTTATGCGATATCCGCTATCAAAAATCGCTAATTTTCGAAAAAAAAATATAAAAAGTATATACCATTTTGAAGGAAATTTAATCCTGTACAACTTCTTTTAAGGGAATTTTTCTGTAAACCAAAGAGAAGAGGTGCTAGAGAGAAAAGTTTAACGAAAAACGGGAGGCCAAATATTTTCTTGCGATTATCGGCTTTGATTTTATATATAATGACTTTTTTGCTAAGATGCACCATCTTCTAGATATAAGCAAAAAAACAAAAAAAGAGACCTTCTCAGTCCCCCCCTGCACCCCGCTCACCACCTATGTCTGGGGACTTTTAGTATGTTTACCTCCTAACGACTCCAAACAAAGCCCTGAAGTCAAAAATTGTGACACCCTCCATGCATTCTACAATCCCTTTATTGACTGGACCAAGACTTTTAGTTTACAAAACAATTATCGCTCCGCATTTCGATTATTGTTCGAGCATTTTATTTATGTCAAGAAATAGATTTAAGAAGACTACAGATACAACAAAACAGAGCAATGAGAGTGATCCTCGAATGCTCTAAGCTTACAAAGATAACGCTGATGCTAGACATTCTTCAATGGTTTAGTGTCAAACAAAGAATTTACTGCAATACCCTGGTATTTGTGTTTAAAGCAGGGGTTCCCAAAGTTTTCCCTAGGTGGGCTAAATAGTAAATTCCAAAATATTTGGCGGGCCAAAAAAAAAGTGTTATGGAAAAATACGTTTAAATCGATAAAAAGTTAGACAGAAGGGAAAGATTTATTATTTACGAGAATACAATTCTTAAGAAAATCAGCCAATCACAAAGCTTGAAAATGTTGTACCAATAAGTGAAAATAATTTATTGCCGCGATAATATTTTGTTATTTCCAATAGCAACGGTAGTAACGTAGTAACCACGTAAATATGACGTACAAACAAAAAATTATTTGACAAAACTGTAGCACCGATTAGTGAAAAATGTAATCATTGTATTCTCTCCCTAAATATAACTCGTGATTCGCTTAAAAATCGATAATATTTAGAAAATGCCACTCATGTTAATCCCAATCTTTGGAAAATGCAACTCCTGCGTCGCAGTCGTTGCATTTTCGTCGTTGGGATTAACATTCGTGACATTTTGAAAATATTATCGACAATAAGCTCACCACTTGTTATATTACCCTTGACAATAATTACTTATTATAATTACAATAAAATATATTCAATCTATACAGGGTGGTCGTGAAATTTTAGGAAGTACGTTAACTGCTATGAAAAGTAGTGAAGATTTTTCAAATAAACATTTTTCCTAATTTGACCGGTGGCGTAGTTAGAGAATATTAAGGATATTTTTAGTTAAGAAGAAATATAAAAGTCGCGTTTTTCAAACATCATGTGCCGTATTATGAAAGAAAAAATAATTTTACGTAAAAAATTCTCTTGGCATTTTTAACTTAACAAATTCGTTTTTGAGATATACGCAAAAATATCTTCCAGTGTGGTGTTGCAAAATTGCTTTTATCCAATTCAGTTACGAAATGTCAACATTTCGATATTGATTTTAGTTGTGAAAAGTGGTTCATTTTGGAACTAGTTACAAAATATGCTCCCATTTTGTCACTAGTTACAAAAAGATGATTTGAGTTGCGAAAAGTGGTTCATTTTGTAACTAGTTACAAAATATGCTCCCATTTTATCACTCCCATTTTATCACGATGGCCCAACTCCTTTTTTAAGAAGATGTGGAATTTACATTTTGTTATCTGAATTGGATAAAATCTTGTATGAAACACGTTGCAAAACATGTCTTTTTTTCACATGGCGTGTTGTTCATCTCGGCTTCGCCTCGACGAACAATTTCACGCCTGGTGATAAAAAGTCCATCATTTTGCAACTCGTTGCATAAATAGCTATTGTGCAACATATTTTTAATTCAAATTTATAGGACCGTATCTTTTTAATTTGCCGTTTAGGAAAACAATCTTCACTATTTTTCATGTACTTAGTTAACGCAGTTAACGTAGGTACTTCCTAAACTTTCACGGCCACCCTGTATAATAACAAGATATATTACATATAAAATTTATTATTTTTTTAACTGAACAATTTTTAATTATATTAATATGATTAACATTTACTTATTAATTGCAAATTATCTCTATAAATTCAAGATCGCCGATGATCTGACATCGCGGGCCGCATTTCTAAGGTTTGCGGGCCGCATTTGGCCCGCGGGCCACACTTTGGGAACCGCTGGTTTAAAGCAATAAAAAAATTACTTCCAAATTATATGTCACAGGGCTTAAGTTATAATTCCGATTTTCATGAATATAATACCCGATATTGTCGTAACTTCAGGCTACCTAAATGCAAAAAATCAAGTACACAAAATTCTTTTTTCTATAAAGGGTTGAAAATATATAAACGATCTTCCACAAAATGTTAAGGATGAAAATAATATTAGAGCTTTTAAAAAATCTTTAAGTTGTATTATAAAAAATATGTATTAATGAATAATGTAAATGTAATGTATATGTAAAAATTAGCATTTGCTAACTAATAAAGTTTATTATTATTATTATAACGAATTTTGGGCTTAATATAACATTCTTTTTCGATCCCACAAATATCACTATCAAGTTGAATCAATTTATTCATCCTTTTTATTGTTACATTCATAATTCTCAACTCATTAAATTTTTTCTCATTCATATACAACAACAAAATAATTATAACAACAAAATAATTATAAAGTTACCTAAAGCTACCTACCAGAACAAATCTTTCACTTAATTGAAAATCAACTCTGGTAGGATTTTTATTCCTACCAAGAATATTCTGATTAATCCCTTCACGCATCAATCTTATATGAATTAAAATTACGTCAACTCTTCACAAGGAATTTAAAATCAACAAAATAAAGGGAAGAACAGTGAACGGGTGAATTAACAATACAATACATAATACATATATTTCAACATCTAGTTCCTCAAGGAACCCTGCCTGTTTTAATACCATTTGTATTTTGCATTGAAACAATCAGAAATATTATTCGGCCAGGAACTTTTGCTATTCGATTAAGAGGAAATATAATTGCTATTTTCCTTCAAAATGACTTTATGATTTTATTACATATTTATCAATTCAGATTAAGAATACATATACCAGATGGTGCTAATATAAGAATACAATTTAAAGACAAATTATCTTAATACCTTCCTGCTTTTATAGATTTTTTATATGTATAACGCCAGTTGAACTCCGAAAATTGCACGATGGTCTTGATTTAAAGTCAAATTAATTTTTAATTTAGTTTGATTTATCCGGTTTTAGTGAACATAATCAATTAATAGCAGGATGTATGACTAATCTCCAGTAAAAAATTCTTGAACCTGTTTAATTATTTCCACCACAAAGACGAACTTAAAATTAGAACGACCGCAAGAATAACAAAAGTCCATGTGTAAAATTTCCAAATTTCTCAAACCAGAAGGAAAGCTTATAAAACTGTCAAGTGCATTTACCTCTTACGCCTAAGTAATCCATACATTCCGGTTATTTTTAAAGGCGGGACGAAAATCAAAGCGCATCTTTTTAAAAACACCATAAGTTTTCGGTTGAAAGCATTCTTTAGAATTACCTTTATACTATTCTGTTCTATGCTAAAACCGGGCGAACGAACCACAATTAATTTAAATTTCAGCCAGCTCAAAGTTCATTAAAGCAGGGAATACTCTTTTACACAAAAAGAATACTAAAACGCAGCCGTATTTCTATTAACAACTTCCTGCCTGCTGGTGTTTCCGGCCCTTATTTTCGACCCCCGACGCATTCCATCATTATACTAATTGTCTTAATCAGGCAGTTTGTTAAATATTTGTCTACAGCAATTGCATTTGGACAATTTTTATGCTTGTTTAGGTCGGACGAGCTGAGATTTTTACATTTAAAGTTAAGTTTAATCGTTCTTTTTCTGTTCCAGCCGATTATACACGGAGTAAATTACTTTGAAGAACGATTGTCGATATTCTAATGCGATTTGTAATGGTTGAGTTTTTGAATAACGTTGTTCGGTTTCTATTAACAGTACGGTTATTTTTAGCAAATTGTGCAGGTCACCTCGCAAAAAACCTTCGGGTAAAGCTTTACGTTCTACTCATAAAAGCCAGTATAAAAAGAACGATAATTAAACCTAGATAATTGTTTAGAACTTGAGTGTTTTTCAAAATAACAAAATAAGTGTAAGATACTCGGCCGAAAGAGTTCTTCTGTGCTTCCTGATCGGAATTGATAACAACTTAGCTTGCCAAGACGTCGATCCTAAGCTTCTATGTAAAATTATTTAATTGTCAAATTTTAAATTTGTTGTCGCACCGTTTGCTCTATTTTGCTGGAGATATTTACATAACAAGGGCTGTAAGTGATATTTATTCTATCGAGCATGGCTTTATGGCAGATTGTAGCTAAAGCATAACGAGGTTCTGCAACCATTCAAGACAGAGTATATCTTGCTTAACTGCCAATATTACCAGCCACAAAGAATTTTAATAATTTTTGATATATAAATTTGACATTGATTCCCACTAAATTAAGTAAAGGTAAAGAAGGTATTAGCATTATTCACCGTGAGGAAATACGATCGGCAACATGCAAGGTTAAGGCCCTCTAAGCCGCTTTCAACTAGTCTATCAAAAATATAAGCAAGAACTACATTAGTTTCCGAAGGACATACATTTACACTTACTTAGTGATACGACAACCAATAAACAAATAGTAAATGCAAGCTACCTTCTTCAAATATTGCAAGATAAGTTCAACTTACCAAATTAGCAGTACAAAAAAATATTATCTTATTAATTTTTCCAACAGACTAGAACATTTCATTAAAATGAAACGTAGTAAATCGTGTGTGTGTATAACTGGTTCCTTTCGAAAAATTTTTAAATTTTGGCATTTCTAAGGGTAGGTTTTGTCGTACCTTATTGCGAATTATACAGTTGGTGAAGAAAAGAAAATTAAGGCAAGCTTTAATGAAAGATAAGACGTAATTAAATGAACATCTTAAAACGCCTTTAGAAAAATAAACAAATCGTCCTGTTTACTTGTACTACTTAACACAATAATCTTTAATTTACTGTTTCAAAAAGGTTGACATGTCTAAGAACGAGAGTCTGGGCGGAAATAATCCCGCTTTGAATTTGGACGTTGACTTTGAACTAGTGTTAAATATATAACTCATTATTCGCAAATATTTTTAGTCTTTTTTCCTGTTTATACTAATTTTCTGTTGGCCTCGCATATCGCAACGGGAGCTTTTCCGGCGACTTTGCCAATAACGCCTGGCAAATATTCCGTTAAATTGCTTTACTAACTAAAAAGACGGGTGATTAATGAGGAAATATTTTTAACATAATATTTAAAAATAAAACCGAAAAAAGGAAAAAAGCTTCTGTTGTTACGTAGCATATACAAAAATATCAAGGTTAAAGACCCAGGTTCACAAAAGCTCGAACCAGAAAACGATTATGTTTCATTCACCACATTAAGCTATAAATAGTTTATATATCCACCTACGCACAATTAACATATTAAAAATACACACACACAAACGCTGACGTTCATCTCGATCGAAAAACTGAGGAATTTCAATTAAGAACCCACAAAAATGAGGAAGACAATAAAACCGTAAACCTTCACAAATCGGTGCTCTCGACAAATCCTAAAGGCTTTGAAAACAAACACATTTATGTGAATGTTAATGCGTCCAGATTTTAGGATTCGAATAGACTTCAAAGAATGCGAAGAAAAAATTCTTTGACGCGTTATTCGTTCTTCCCACTTTTCGGTAGCTAACAATATCTCAGGAGCGATGTTGGGCACAGGAGGAAGGCTTGACTAAATGCTGTTTTAAAACGTGAAACCTCCCCTAAAAACACTCTAATAAATTTTCTGGAAAAAAATAAATGACTAATTCAAACAGGGCATTTATCAATTGCTTTCTTGTATTTGGAAATTAGTTTTTTCGGATTTTAAGGGTCGGTTTTATACTCTCGTGGTAACTTTAACTTTAGTAATAATATTTGTAACAATTAGGTCCAAACATTACATTATTTTCACGGGTTGATATATGGTATGTATTGGTTGGTTTACTGATCTAATAATTTTCCACATAAAATAAAAGAAGGTTTCCATGCTTTGAAAAACATGTTTTAGTCGTAGCCATATTTATTTTGCTCTTTTCAGAAGTGTTAACGCAACAGATTTTGAACAAAATTTACTTTACACCCTTAATTGGCCACTAATGTTTTTTTTTAGAGAAGATGGGTAAGGATGAAGATGCAAACCCTCATAAATTTAAGTGCTTTTCACCGAAAGCAATAAAACAAAAGCCGAAATTAGTAGACTTGTGGTTGCTAGTCTGACCTGTATGACAAGATTCGCAAAAAAAAAATTGAAAGGACAAACACAAACGGGCCGGTAAATAAGAAAGAAAACAAAAGACTTCGCCCAGGATAAATAGCTTTCTGCTACAAAAAGCTTGACAAAGCAGAAAATTAACATCGGCAAAGTTGCAGACTATTTATTACCAGAGAACATGGTTCGGAAATATCTTCAAGATAGTAAGAAGAAGGCTTTTTAATTCTGGACGCCCACGTAAAAAGCAAAAATGAACTTCTGCAATGAGGAAAAACCCTTAAAAACTGGACTTCCGAAGAATGGTTAAAGACATGTTTATGATTAAATTGGCGTTTGAGAAAATTAAATTAGCCAAGCAATAACTCTTTTAATTTATTTATATAAGGTGGTATTCAATGACGAGACCATCATCTCCGCTGTTGAAGAACAGAACACGGAGAATCATTCAAGAAGGAATATATTATCATTATGCAACATGTAAAACATCCTAACAGTGTTACGATTTGGAGTATGATATCCATGCATGGAGCATGAAAAGTGTATGTTGTAGAAGGAACTATGAATGCTAAACAGTATGGGGAAGTCGTCAACAACTCTCTTCATCATGACTGAGTGGTGGAGATGAACATTTTCATACAAGATGGTGGCCATATGGCAAAATTTGTAACAAAAAAGCTAGAAGAAAGTGGCATCAGAGAGAAAGTAAAAAACAATATCCTACAATCACGCAAAGTCTAATAAACCAGCCTTAGAGATATAGCATAATGACGAAGCCATTAGGGAAATGTGTAGAACTGCCATTTAAAATTAAAAAGTCCTACTAAAAGCTAAGAGAGTCATACAAAGAATTAAAATGTTGTAAGTAAATTTGAATAAAAGAATATTTATAAAAGAGTTAATTATGTTAATATTTAATGCACTTAAACAACAATCTCCAACTAAGAAATTTCAAAATTGCTAATAATTTGGACACGCTTGTAGAAGATTATGACGAAGAAAAAAGGACAGAAGGAATAAAATACGAAGTAGTGAACGTAATGAAATAGATAAGAACAAAGTACGACAAAGCCGTCGAACATGGTGAAATAATAGGTGAAACGGTTAAACAAAGGAGACGAACTAAATATTAGAATCGATGCATTATGCAAGAATGTGCGGGAAAAGGAAAATATGTCAGACGACTGGAAAAAAGGAATTGTGATATCAATATTTAAAAGGTGAAAACAAAGAGGAATGCATAATTATAGAGATTTAACGTAGCTTGGAGAAGTTTATAAAATTATGGTATACCTGATTTATATCAGATTAAGAAATTATGTGGATAAAGAACAAGGTATCAACAAGGTTTTACAATTAACCGCAGCAGATGCAATATTCACAATTAGGTAAATTGCAGACAGAGTTGTGATTTGGTATGCATATGCGTGTCCTATTTATAGATCTTAGGCAGGCTTTTGATAGAATAAGACGATCAAAACTAACAGTAGCATTACAAGAATTAAATATACAAAAAACTAGTAAATTAAAAACACATAACACTACATGAGAATCGGGTCAAAGTACAACCACCTGTAGGTATGACGGCAGAAATAAAGATAATAAATGAAGTACGGCAAGGAGACATTTTATCACAAATACTTTTTAATGTAACGTTGTATGCATTATGCAATGGTAAGAAAGGAAAATTTAGGAGGCACAATTAAAGTAAACTTATCCCAAGTAACAGCTTATGCATACGATATTTGCCTTGTAATAACAAGCAAGGCAAGTGAAAAGCTAAAAGAAAACTGAATTCGAAGACTTCCACGGTCAGTGTCAGTGTTAAAAGAACGTCTTTCGGGTTGGGACCGTGTCAATGTTGAGAAAAAAAATTTCGCCCACTTTCTTAAGGGACTTCATCAGGAGTAAAAAGGGGTCTAAAAGAGCTCGGTTACTAAACTTGTAAACCAAGTCAGAGGCGAAACCTTTCTGAAGAAAAACAGAGGAAAGCAACGATTTTATACCGGTTGGAACCGGCAAGGCGTATCAGACGAAGATTTTGATTGGTCAGGAGTGAAGGGGGCGAAATCAGTAGCGATGATAACCAACGTCACAATTCAAGTTATTAGGGGTCTTGATGATTTGAATAGCCTCACGGTTGGATTGGCAATGATCGACAATAGTTTTTCAAACAATATCTTATGACCAGTGTCGTAATGATGTTCAACAACAGCAGAGTGTAAGAGAAGACCACTAAACCACAAGAACAAGGGATGCTGAAGACGCCTCTTGATGACAGGGGTTGAGGCCTATCCTTTACCGAAGGGAGCATCTGTGACACTTTTGTAGACGATCTTAACATAGTTTTGATATTTTAATGTTAAAATTAAGAAAAAAACTACAAAAATCTAGAAAACATTGCAAAAAAGTAGGACTAATAGTAAATGAAAGAACTAAATTAGAGAAAGCTTTCAAGTTCTATATCACAATTTACGAAAAGTCTTTACACATAATTATCAAGGATCTCAACTAATCGCCAATAGTAGTATCAAAAACGAAATAGGAAATAGAATTAGAAAAGCGTATAAAAGCTACACATATAAACAAAAACTGAAGAGCAAATCCTTAAAGCGAAAAACAAGGCCGAAAGTCTACAACACAATAATAGCTTAATAGCACCAGTGATAACAAGATAACACACAGTGCAGAAACATGTAGCTTAACAACAAAAGAAGAAAGTTAAGAATATGTGAAAGAAACATTTTCAGAAGTATATTGGGATGTGGAATAGTGGATGAACTCATAACTGGTAAAAATAAACAATGGAGCAGACGCAGTAATCAGTATGTACGTACATTAATTAAGTCCCAAACATTAAAGGGATGGAGCCATATTAGACACATGGAAAGACCATGAATACTTTTAAAACTCTAAGGAAGATGGAAGAAAAAGTGGAATCATAGTGTTAAAAAAGTGTTAGAAATGATACAAGTAAAAAACTGAAAGGAAAAAGTAGAAGATAAACAAATATAAACGCAGACCTGTAATGAAGTAAGAACACAATAATGATAACGGCAACATAAAGAGTGCCCAATGAAAGCCGACATCCTCTGTCTCATGGACTTATTGAACAGGTCATATCCCGCAGACGAAGAGGCAATTAAAGAAGAAGTTGTTGAAGATCTTAGAATTTATTTAGTTAATTAAAGTCTTATTTTTTTACTATTAAAAAAGGTCAGTTTTACCACATGCTGATAACTTGGACGTTCAGCTATTTACTGACCTTTGTTAATGCCATTATTTTTGCAGTTCTGAAGCTCATCATGACTTTGCCTTTGGAATAAAGAAAACAATAATTTTTCAAGGAAAACTTATAGATCAAAACAAAGAGTTATAGAATACTCTCGTAGTAAACTATTGGCCTATTAATCTGTCGTTCACAGATATAGATTTTGGCTAGGAAACACATTCGTAAAAATATTTTGAATTTAGTTCGCATGGAACGTCATCGAAGTTTTGTTATGTAATAAATAACATTCGTTCATGACGTTGTTTCTCGACGAAATGTTACGACCTAACGTAACATGTTATGTTGTTAAAAGTGTTAAATTTGATTTGCTACTTTTAGTAGTATTTTCAGATTCTTTGCATAAAAGGAAATTTCCCTATTTTGGATTAAATAATTAATAATATTAATTTTTGATAAAAATCTAGTTTTAATATATTTACATTAACAGTAAAAATTACAGGAAAAAACTGTTGTCATTTCAAATTCTATTTCTTTTAATTTTGTTTTCTTGTATTTGATATTGCTTTTTCTCACATTGTAACATAAAAGGGCGTTAAAAAAGGTTGAGAAATTTAGGGACGTATGCTACTCACTTAAACAAGCATAAAACGCTTAATAAACGAATGTTTGAAAATCTCTGGAGTTCAAGTAATTTACTTGCACTAACAGCTAACGGGTGATGCTTAACCACAACTTTTTGGTAAATGTTATTTCAGCTGCTGAAAGATGTATCCCTAAATGAGAAATAGCGAATGTGGTTTATGCACTACGGAGATCATAGTCGAGTAATACCCGAACCAAGCTGTTGGTCAAAATTGAATGGGGTGAAGTGGTCCGATTCTATGGCCTCCGCGGCCTCCTGCCCTCTAGATTTCATTTTATAGGGATTTCTAAAGAGTTTAGCGTACTCCTTACAAATCAATAACGTAACTGATTTATAAAACGGAGTACATAATTCTTGTTAGGCGACATTGAATACAATTTTGAAAATGTATGTAATTCCATGAGGGCTGAAATGAGCATTTATTTATCAAAATTATTAAGTCCGTTAAATTTAACGAACAAAGTACCCTATCATCTCATAAGACAATGATTTTAGAACAAGCACCCCTAAATTTTTCGACCTTTTTTTGTCACTCTATAAAAATAGAAAGAAATAACTAGATACCTGTTTAACGTGTAATTTTTAGCAATTATCGACTCTTTCCCCATAAAAAAGTAAAAAAGTTCAAACAATCATCACCAATAACATTCAAAGGATAATTTTTTTAAGTTTATTGTTTTTTATAATTTATATGGGCAAAACTAGGCATTTTCTGCATATTTCAACAGATTAGACGAGCGTTTAATTTATTTCGAGAGCATATTTAAATTTATTTTAGAAAATTTCGAAAATAATCCGACTTCTTTTTAATTGATGTAATTTTAGCTCTGATTTCCCTTTTTAATTGCTTAGATATGAAAGAAGCATCTTATTACGCTCAGTAATATTTCCAAAATTAAATTTACGTGATCTTAGTTTAGCTAATTTAAAAACAGCAAAATTTGAAAAACCTTAGGCCGAATTGAAAGATCTTTCCAGTCGTATCAAATTCTGAAATATTTCAATTATTGATTTTGTCAACACCACAGCTTTACATAGTATAAACTCATTCTTTTTTATAAGAAGATAGGCCGTTAACTTCTCATCTTCAGAACGATTGCACGTGTCAGCAATAAAAATTATCTAACACGTTTATGGATAGGCACGATCATAAGCAAACCCGCTTACCCCGTGTATAGATGGGCTACTATAAGAAAGTAAACACTAAAGAAGAAATTATTCAAAGTTCGATTGTAATGGCAATCTTTTTGACACTTATTTCAAGCACTTCCTCCGAATTATTACAGACAATGCAGGCGAAGACATGAATGCGTTATTTATGCATCCTTTTAGCACTTACGCTTTGTATTTTTTTTTTCGTCTGAGTGAATGAAAGCAGGATGAAAGATTAGGTGTGATTTTAATAACTTAATTTAGGCATCAAGATTTGTTTTGATTTGATTTGTTTAGCAAAAGTTTTGATTTTTTTTAATACGAAAGTGATTGATTTTAGTATACAAAATTCGAATATGTTCTGCACCAAAAGATATTTGAAAATAAGCTGAATTCAATGAATTTTCTAATATTTCGCGAATTAATTTTTGAATACGGTAGACTTATTTTTAAAAAATTGAATTTAATTAGTATTTGATATTTTTGTTGAAAATTAATTCAATAAATTCAAAAATTTTTGTTGTATTTTAAGTTTCATTCGGTCATTACATTGGAGAGCAATTTTTAAGCTAAAATGAGTTTGCATACATTAATTAAACTGTACTTAATTGCATTAATTTTCATCATTTTTACAATAAAAGATAAAATACAACCAGGAAGGCCAAAGAAATCATACTTATGTGTTTTATTTCATGATCCCAGAATTTTCCAAAATTTCAAATTTCTCAAAAGTTTAAATGTGTATCTACGAAAATCTTCAAAATTCATGGAATTTCAACACTGAAAATATTAAAAATGTAACAGAGGTCGACCTCAATCCCTAAAAAAAAAATAAATAAAGCAAATTTAGGTCGGTTTACAGTCAGATTGTTAGTATTAATCGTCAAACTGCACCTGAAAAGCTACTGTTGCAACCGATTTGTTTACATGCATGAAAATATTTTACTTGTCGTCTATAAAAACCAGCCTTGCATTTTTTAAAAAACCGTCTGGTGTGTATAACTATTTATAACTAAATCTACACTCTGATTCTATTACGGTATCCACCAACGACTGAAACATGTCCAATCCAAACAGTAATACCGGAATTCCTGCATCGCTTATCTATAAAACAAACCGAAAACTAAAATATTATCCGCGATTTGTGCTAAAAATTTTGCAGAACCCGGTCAGATTGTAAATAGATTTCTAAATATACATTTGATCCATTCCAGCGTACATTACAAAAGACTCAAGAGAAAAAAATATATTGCCCAGCCGACCGTAGGAAATCCCAAAAATGTAGAATTTATTAAATATTTGTTGAGGTGAAATAACCGAAAACAAAAGCAAAATTCGAAGTCACTTGAGCCATTTGTTTGTTATTTATAACTAAATATTTCACGGACACAACCCGCAAATAAATTATGGGGAAGCCCCATTTTCTAAATATAACGAAACCTGTAAATTTGAGCTTTAAATTTCAAGATAATAAATCAATTTATGAAATACTTACATAATTTCTGTAACCACTCATGGAGCGATTTTCTTCAAATGAATAACTAAAAGAAAATAGCCGTTAAGCACTCGCGATTTTATATAAAACGTTCACAGTTCTATTTCAGACCGAATTTAATTGAAATGCAATTGTTATAATTGTCCAAACAGGATGGCTGAAACTGAAAGTTCCAAGTTGAAAGACGGAATGAATATAACTGATGCAACCACGAACTTAACGAGACTATGACATGCGTTTCTAGCATCACACATTAATTTCAATAGCTTGAAATTCTGAAAGGTCTTCTTTTTTATTTATCGAAGTTTATCAAGTGTTAAAAGAAATTTTTTAATTTGCGGAAATAACGATTAAGTTACTTAATTAAAAAACTGTTAATAATACTAAACTAAAATTTTCAAAAGTTATAGATCGTCCTTTGGTATAAACACAAAGTTTAATTCAAGGATTTAAAGGTTAAAGGATAAACGCACGTATTCAGTTGACACTAATAAGCACAGTGGCTTATCTACGTCATTATAGAGACGCTGAGCGTCTTTGCCGTCTCGACGCAATCCAACGGGGATGGACGAATGGACACGATTACTATTTATAGAAAATATTTTTCTAGTAATTTTGTCGTAAACTATTTTACATGCGTTAAATTAAAAATTATTTGTGCGAGGGCGCCTCCTGTCTGTACATTTTTTTCTAAATTTTGATGTCCATTAAAAAGTATTACTCGCAAACAAAATATTCTTATGTGTATTATTGTACTGCCTTTATTTTAACAGATGAGAATCTGAATTTCAATGTGAAACTCAAATTTTTAGAAATAAGCCTTCGAAATTTTAAATTTAGATTCAGGTTTTGAAATTTTATTGCAGTTTTAAGCCACCAATCCCGAAAGTGAATTTAGATTTCATAATCTGATACCGATTCTACTTTTTAAATAACCGAAGTAATCAAAAAATTCCAAGATTCAGGTTTCAGTCGGGATTTGAATTATGAATACATACTGCGGTTGTGGATTGAATTTTAAGTCATAACATTCAGGGGGAACAGCAGATTATAAACAGGCTTAATGGTATGAATCTTGAATGTGAGTAAAAGTTTGGATTCGATTTTTGAATTTATTTTCTGGCCAGTTGTTGACTGGCTTTAAAAATACAATAAACGAAAATTTTATTTTATTCTAGCCTTAAAACCAAGATTTATATTTCAATTATACATATACCGTGTGCCCATTTTAAATCGTGACCCTTTACTGGCTCTGAATATGCAACCCACAATACATTACAGGTATAGACTATACATATAATGTAATATGGGTTTCATATTCAGTGCCAGTAAGGGGTCACGATTTAAAATGGGCACACCGTATATGGCATTAGGTACATTCCATTTTGGAATTTTGGCCCATTTTTTAGAACTTACGAATCTGTTTTCTGGGAGATTAGCCAATCTTCCTTCACTTGATCTGTCCAACGTACTTTAGGCCTTCCTTTCGGTCTTTTTTTCTGTGGGGTTCCATTCTGCTACTATTTTTAAAAGTACTCTCCTTATCGCTACTCATTTTATGCCCTAACCACATTATTCGCTGTGCTTTTATTATTTTAACGATGCCTTCTACTCCTGTGATATTTCGTATTTCATAATTCGTTAGCGTTCTGACTTCATTCTCTCCTATTTTCTTTGGTCACACCATAGTTCTCGTTATTCTTCGTCCAAAAATCCTTAGTTGTTCCTCTTCGCTTTTTATCATACATAACGTTTCTGCTGCATATGTTACCACATCTCTAATCATTGTTTTATACATTTTCATTTTTATGTATTTACTTTCTTTTTTCCTGTTGTTGTTGTTGTTGTTGTTTATTACTAATCCTTTAGTTTTGCTTCCCTCTCCAGCTTTTGAAGCACTTCATCTAAGGAGTTTTTATCTCTTGCTATATCGCCTGCATAAGCAATGAGATGCACCATTTTGTTCGCTGTTGTTCCTTTTGAAATTGTTCTTCGCATTATGCATTCAAGCGCATTTTTTTTCCGTGGCGCCACAGCCTGGGATGGGCTTTGGCCTCCTCAACAATTTTCAGAGGTTTCAACTGTATCTTTTTATTTCCACTTTTTTGGTCTACTCTCCCATAACGACCGGTCCTCGTGGAAGAGAGGTGCTGAGTTAACGAAGTAATAGGGCCATCCATTCCAGTACTGACCCGAGATAACGAAGCTTGACTTTCCTGATCGTACTGGACTGTGGTACCTAGTTACTGTAACTCGGGTCCTAGTCAAGTGTTATATTACATAAAATTGTCGAAAGTGCATCCCCCTGTCGTGCACCTATGTTAATCTCAAAAGCATCTATTAACCCTTCGTGTCTAACTGCTGCGCAACTACCTTGCATAGTGAGTTCCACCATTCTTATCAATTTTTCAGGGTCTTTCAATTCTCTCGTACTTTTTGTTATTCTGTTTATTTTGTTGAACACGTTTTTGAAGCCTATAAATAACAAATGTACAAATGTAAACCTATTTCGTGTTCAAAGCATTTCTGCAATATCTGCTTCATTATAATATATATCACGTCAATTTCCGATTTACCTTTCCTGAAACAATACTGAGAATCGCTTAGTTTGTTTTCTATTACATATGTTAGTCGCAGCTGTATAATTGATGTTAAAATTTTGTATTCCACATTCAATACAATTATTCCTTTATAATTCGTACATTCGTTGTAGTCTCCTTTCTTCAATATAAGAACAATGACTCGTGCTCTTCATTTCCCAGGGATTTCTTTTTGCTATATTTTACACATTAGATTATACAGGGAATTTTTCTTTTTAGTATACATATACCCTATGTATACTTTTATAATAAACGCAAATAGGCAACCCACTATGCACTATAAACGTCACGTCACGTGGTGCGTAAAGGATATGTTTCATGTTTGTAAATAAAAAATAAATCAAAATTAGTGGAATATCAACATAATTTTAATTCAACGATTATTCTAAAACATAAAATATCAACAATACAAAACAGAAAGGAAAATAAAAACAACAACAGTTAAAGATTAATTTTTTGACATTAACTTAATTTGATGATTTTTGCCACAGCATGCTAATTTTTTAACGTTTATAGTGTATAGTGGGTTGCCTATTTGCGTTTATTATAAAAGTATACATAGGGTATATGTATACTAAAAAGAAAATTTCCCTGTATATCTTAAGTAGCACTTCTTCTCCATATTTGATTTCTATATTGGAAGTTCCTGTTGTATCGTTGTATTTTTTCTTCATTCTGAGTTGAGGTTTCTTCAGGTGCGTGTTAAAAATGCAATAGCTTTTTCTTTATATAATCTTGAGTTACTATCATTTAAAGTAAGTGGGGGGTTTCTATTTTGTGGTTGTTTGATTTTTCTTGACGATTTCCACAGTAAATAGTCTATGTCTTTTGTGTCAGTTAAGTTTTTCAAATATTTCTGCATGGCAGCATGTTTTTCTTCATTTACTTATTAATGTTTTAAGTTGTTTAGTAGCTTTATTAAGTTCATATTGTAACGTTTTTACTACGTTTATTCAAAATAAACTCGGTTCGTGGTGTAAATTAATTTATTAAACAAACTTAAAGTACGAGATAATTTATTATAAAGAACAACAATTAAACACTAACGTAAAACTAAACGGAACACTAATTTAAAACCGAACACCAAAGTAATTTATTTATAACAGTTTAATTATTTAACAATTTATTTCTACGTATTCACAAACACGCCGCGATTATCAGTTCAAGACTATTCACGGATATTTATATTAACTTCGCGACCGTTTTATAGATTGGATTCGACTAAAGTTCGCTAAGAGAATGCATCTTATATACAGTATGGTACAAAAGTATGGAACAAATTCAATATCTCCTGAAATAATTGTTTTTTGGTACTGTTTCTCCAACCTTGACCAGCGCTTTTCCTACCAGTATACCGCTGTGGACTCTCTTGTCACAAATAGGTTCCATCATTCGTACACATCCCGCCCGAAGATCTCCATCCAGACCGGCCTTGACAATTCGTTCACTTCTAGCAGGCACCGTCACGTCTTCAGTTAACAGGACTCGTACTACAGGATCGTCCATCGGATGTAGAGGAAGTTCTTTGTTGCCGATTTTTAGAACCCCTTCCTTCAAATCCAGCGAAAACCCGAATTTTCTCAAAAGGTCCATTCCCAGGATGAATTCGTCAGTGATGTCGGCCACTAATACTTCATGTACAAGCTATATCTCAAGAACGGTTGATCATACGACAAAATGCATGAAATAAAAATTGTAGATCATTTGACGATCTACAAGTTTTATAATAACGTTAAATGTCATATGACGCATAGCAAACGAGATAATTGCGAAAAACCGATTTTCGTGACCTTTGACCTTTAATATCTTGTGACGCAGACACGAAATTATATGAGACTTTTCAGCCAGTCTTCAGAACGTCAAAATAAAGGTTCATGCAAATATCCAGCTTCTTTACTTTCATTCTGAGGTTGAATCCTTATTTTACTGGTCTAACATGTTATTTGGCATTGTTTTCGCTTTTCTGCGATTTTATCGGTGATAATTTGCGAACAGTTTGCCCGTTTTTCATGTTGCTCCTCAGTAGACGTTGACTTCCATTCTGAGTTTTGTATTGTTGTACTTAAACGTTCTACCGCGTCTTTGACGTATACAGTGTGTCCCAAATTCAATCTCCAACATTAGGATCTCGGAAACTATAAAAGCTACAAAGTTGGTTAAATAGGGAAAGTTTTAGGAATTTTAATGCTCATTTCATATCCGTTGAGAAATCACAGCCAACTTCGACCGTTTTCGATATATCTTGGAAAAACCGAAATTTAGAGTTTTCTGTTTCCCAAAATATCTCGGAAAGTATTAAGTTATTAGTTTTAAGACTTGTACATTGTGAAGGCACTTTTTTGCGGGGTCCATTGCTAAATTGTTGAGATGTGCACTAAGAAGATCACTATATTTTCAACTGTATCGGCTGATTTCTTCCTTCACTGTCATTTAGATATTCTTTTGAATAACCGCGTTGGGACGAACCAAGGCGCATTCACAATCATACACAGCACTTTCGACTGAGCGCGTTCTAAAATCTCGATATTGGAATTGGCAGCTGTCCCTCATACTTGAATACCATAACTCCATACTGGTTGAGTATTTCCTTATATACAAAGAGTTTATTGTTTATTGAGACCTTAGATTTACGCCCCAGTAGCCAGTACATTTTGGATAGAGCCAGTCCTAGTTGTTTTCGTCTCGTGAAGTCTCCTATTAAGATATAGCCCAAGGAAAGTACTTAGCTTCTTCTCGGGAAGTTGCTTATTATTTATATGTACCGAAGGGCAGGTTCATCTGCGTGTGATGAAGGTTACATGGATCGACTTGCTTTAATCATCCATCTTTTTAACCATTTTCCAATTGCGGTTAAATTGGTTTGTAATTTCTGTGAGGCTATGGCAGGGTTACTACCGGAGACCAAAACTGCAGTGTCGTCAGCATAAGTTGCTCTTGTGACTTCCGGCGTAGATCTGAAGTGTATAACAAATACATCAAGTCCGACGATACTGCCTTGAGAAATTCCCTTATTGGGAAGAGGCTTGTGTACTCAATTTCATATTTTGACAGAAAGTGTCGGTTAAAATGGTAGGATTTAAGTTTTCAAAAACTATAGCGACAGTAGCCAGAAGAGTTATTGGCCAATTCGATTTTGGTTCATTATGGGGGTTTCTTGGTTTTAAGATGAGTATTATCTGGGCCATTTTCCATTGAATTGGGAAATGTCCTATGTGTAAAACTGCGTTGAATAACTGGGTTTGGTATTTTATTTCAATAGAAGATAACTCTTTAAGAATTTTACCAGTAATCAAATCATATCCCGGTGCGTTTTCAGGATTTAGGGTATTAATCACTTCTTTAAGATTTGCAGCTTTGAAACGTTGCGGAGGCAATTCGAGTTGGTACGGAGTCTATCTACTTCTTGGTGTTCACTCTCTAAAAGATGAAGTTAAAAACCTCTGTTAAGTGTTCTGCAAAAACACATACCTTTTCTTTGTCGCTTCTTGCAGAATTTTCCCGAGGAGTCCTGACAGTTGGAAAAGTTTTCTTAACCTGTTTTAGTTTCTTCGTTGTTTTCCAAAGGCAGTAGTACGCAGCTTCAGTAGGTGTAAGGGCTTTCAGAAATGTTTCAATGCATTCAGTTTTATTCTCATTAAGAAGTTCTTTCAATTTTTGCGTTGCTGTATTGAGTAGGTAATCGTTTATTTTCAAATATTACGCAGTCTATGCCATATTCTCCGGAGTCTTATATTTTCTCGAATCTTTTGTTTGGCCAATATAGGGCAGCCATAAGCTGCGACAATCTCTCATTTTTCTGGTGTTACATTTCAGCCTGTCCAATGTATTATATCGTTGAAAAACTTCTGAAACAATTTAACATACAAATCAAGTTAAACAATGCAGCTGTGACATGAACCAGAGAAATATTAGAAATAATGGCAGTAATCAACTAATTACTGAATGTGCTTATATATTTAGGTATATCGAATTTATTAATGTCTCAAGGTAGGTTGATTACTAAAGTAGGAAAAATATGGAAAATACAGTTATGATATACCATTATAAATGTGAAAAAATAAACTTTTTAATAATCTTCAATCTTCAACTAAATAAGCATCTTTTATACTAGTATTCAGACATGGTGTTTCGTTTTAATAGTTTTATTAATTTATTTTAAGTTTCAATGGTTTTTAGAAAATAAAAATCTAGGCAGTTTACGCGTTAAAATTCCTTTGATACTGAATATTCATTATTTTTTATCGTATTGCTTTGACAAGCTTTTGGTTTTTGGTAACTTTTATTGATTGAAAAAATTAACAACACATTAGACGAGCATACATAAAAACTTTAGTTGAAGATTAATTTAGAAAACGCGTGAATATTAGAAGAGTTAGAAATAAGACTATTTGGAAACAAAACTTTAGAAGATAACAATTTAGAATAAAATTTAGAAGAATAGATTAATTCGACCCAAACTTGAAGACATAATTTTCAAGAGTCTTAGCCTGTTCATGTCTTTGATTTTGATTTAGTTTTTGATCCTTTTATTAAACACATCGTGACAATGAATTCAGGCTCCTCCTTTTTTAAAATCACATTTTGGATTTGAAAATTAATACTTTCAGACTGAATCTGGAAAACATTCCGAAGACACCACTTTCCTGATTTTTCAAAACTTTTTAAAATTCAACAATAATGGTCCACCCCGTTATTCGAATAAATTACATTTTTACCAATCGGGCGATAACAAAATCTTGAAAATTCCCAATTGTGAATCGAATTTCAAATCCCAAGCTTCAAAGACTACCTTGAGTCAAAAACTGTATGTAGAATTTTGATTATAAATTTAAACGCACATTTGTTATACAACTTTTAAAACTACCTTAGTAATCAGCAATTTTTTAAATTTTGAACTTTTCATCAGAACTCCGCCGTAGCCGATCTCAAGCCTGGTTGAGAAAAGAAGCGAGAAAGCGAGAACTACAACGGCCAGAGGAGAGGAGGGAGAAATAATTAGTAACAAACAGGGACTACTAAAAAGATGGAAACAGCAACACAAAGACGCAGATAATGTTCATATAGGCAGACCCACAACACAACAAGAAATACCACCACCAACTTTAGAAGAAGTAGAACAAGCGATTCAAATGTTAAACAATAACAAAGCTTCAGGACCGGATACGTGCAATATTTAAAATGAGCAGATATGAGACGACTAGAAGGATGCATAAGATAATTATAAATGTTTGGGAAACTGAAGAACGTCCCCCAGAATGGAATGAGTCAATTATTCACCACCATTCTAAAAAAAGGAGATGCTCTGAATCGCGATAGCGGAATATCGTCTTTTAATGTAGCATATAAAGTATTTTTTTAATCAACCTGCTGCGTCCACTGCTGGACATAAGTCTCCCTAAGTGAGGGGCTTTTGGTCTACTTTCCTATAGTAACCGGTCCTCGTGGGAGAGAGGTGCCGTGTTAACGAAGTAATCGAGTCACCCATTCCAGTACTGACCAGAGACAACGAACGAACGAAGCTTAACTCTCCTGATCGTACTGGACTGTGGCACCTACCTACCGCAACTCGGAATCTTTATATCTTTTGTTATGAATTAACTTTCTGTTCATCCAATATTAATTTGATTTTATTATGCTCCGGTTAGCTCATAGAAGGTTCGATACTTACTTATATTTTCTTTTATGTTTATAAATCCTTTATTATGTTTTTTGGCGCATCCTGTGGAAATATAGCAGCTAGAGGAAGAGGAAGAAGAAGAATATGTAACTTTAGAAACGAAGTATGAACAAGACTAATTTCTGGTTTTATTAGAAAAATCGTCGATTAGGCCTACTAGGGATTCCACATTACAAAAAAAACGCGCCGAGTACTCTACCTCGAAGGTGGTGTGGAAAGGAATGCATTTCTTCAAAAAGATGACAGTTTCAATTCTTGATAACGCAATATCTCGATAATGGTCACTCCTACGAAAAAAAGTAATTAAACATTTCTTGTGGAAAACTATATAAGTTATAAATTCAGTAATAACTATTTTTACAATAAAACTAACCGTTAACCAGATATTCGCAAAATACCGTTTTTATGACGTTTCACTCCGCGTAAAATTTTTAGCAGCACTCGGATCGATGGGGATTTTTGACATTTCATTTAGAGGCTCACACAAAAATTCAGCTCCATGCGAATTATTCCGAACTGTTATGTCTATTTTGACTGGATTACTAGAACAAACAATGAGAAGAGCAAGAATTACTACAACCAAAACTCTATTTAACAAAAGCACCGTAATCCAGGCCTACGTGGATGATATTATAGTAATGACCATACCAGCACTAACCGAAACAGGCATAGCCCTGGAAAGTACAGCAAAAAAAATGGGATTGTTAATTAATAAAAAGAAGCAGTTAAAGATTTTGTTTACCTAGTAGTAAATGTTAACAGGCGGAATGAAGAATCCAACGAAGGAAGGAGAAGAATAATATTAGGAAATAAATACTACTACAGGTTGCAAAGCCCGTATCATATCAAGAAAAACAAAAATTTAACTAAACAAGGCGCTAATTAGACCAGTGGTCACATACGCTGCTGAAACTTGGATGATTAACGACGAACAAACACGAATACTCAAAGTTTTTTTAGGGCAAAGTACTTAGACGAATTTATGGGCCAATAAGAGACGGGCAAGGTGAATGACGCCAAAACTTTGAAATAGATAACATACCATACATTAAGAACTCGATATAGCAAAAATAATACTGATCAGTAGGCTACGTTGGTGTGGACGTCAGCTACGAATAGGGGACAATGGACTGGTTAAGAAGAAAGCTTTTGAGCAGACAACGGAGGGAAGAAGACCAAGGGACTGCCCTAGAACAAGGTGGAAAGACACAGTACAGGGTGGCCCATTTTCGATGTTTTTAAATGGGAAGTACCCTCAATATCGGGGATAGGCAAAAACTGATGTCGGAGTCCAGGGCCCTTTTTTGATGCAAGTTCAAGTCCCGAAAACAAAATTCCGCTATCTTTTGTTATTTTTTAGTTATAGCCCAAAATTCATAATTTGGCCATAACGAAAACTTCAAATAACTGTCTTGGTTTTGAAGATATCCAAAAACGGTAAAAACATTCTACAGGCACTTTTTCAAGTAGAATACGATAGTCAATCCAGATATCTTCTAATTTTCATGTTTTAAGAGTTATGACATAAAGTTGGCATTTTTTAAATATAAGTCGTAGTTGGCCATGATACCATTGAATTGCATATTTTTTCTGCTTTCCGAAAATATATAGTTTATAGGGTTTAAATGTAGTAACAATGCCTTTTTTGAACAAAATCGGATTATTTGATGTTGTTAGCAATTACTGGGCCATGGTTCATGATAGCAATAAACAAAGGCTAATAGAGCGGGTGCATGTAATGTCACCAGGCACACAATAACGCGCCCGATTGCAAATGAACGACAGTTTTGTAAGTTAAGAAAACTAAATAATTACTTTAATATTTTGTAGAAAATCTCGCGTTATCTTTAACGGCTTTTAATTATCTTGACATATGGAGATTTTACAAGTTTCTACGTATAACCTGGCAACATTTTTGGTTTCTTGTTTTCCAGAGCTTTTCTCTAACTGCTTTCTCTGGGAAATATCACGTTCCCTAATACTCTTTTTAATTCACGATAAAATTTTCAATTACGTTCGTATCAACTGACCGTGGGGAAAATTTTAAGTAACTGAAAATTTCAAAATTATGTGGGTTAAACCATCCCTCATCTGGTGAAACACATCTTTATTCGGTTTGATATTGTAATATGTAATATTTCCTTTTTGGTAAAATTAGTATACCGATGCATACAAATCTACCCTTTGTTTACCCTACAAGAGTTCAGCTGATGACCTAGTGACGTCACATGCAACCACTCTACTACTTTTTGTTTTGCTATCATGAACCATGGCCTACTAATTGCTAACAACATCATAATATAATCTGATTTTGTTCAAAAAAGGTATTGTTACTGCATTTAACCCCTATAAACTATATATTTTCGGAAAGCAGAGAAAATATGCAATTTAATGGTATCATGGCCAACTACGACTTATATTTAAAAAATACCAACTTTATGTCATAATTCTTAAAACATGAAAATTAGAAGATATCTGAATTGACTATCGTATTCTACTTGAAAAAGTGCCTGTAGAATGTTTTTACCGTTTTTGGATATCTTCAAAACCAAGAGAGTTATTTGAAGTTTTCGATATGGCCAAATTTTGAATTTTGGGCTATAACTAAAAAATAACAAAAGATAGCGTAATTTTGTTTTCGGGAACTGAACCTGCATCAAAAAAGAGCCCTGGACTCCGACATCAGTTTTTGTCTATCTCCGATATTAAGGGTACTTCCCATTTAAAAACATCGAAAATGGGCCACCCTGTACAGACAGATCTACAGGGAATTGGAGGCAGAGGACGCAGAAGACTGGTTATGGACAAGAACGAGCGGAGGCGAGTGCCTCAATTATCCAACGAGGATAGGAAAATATTTATTGTGAATCATTTCGGCCATCTTCAAACTTCTAACTATTACTTGTTAGGTTTTTATGGGACAACTTGAGCATTTGTAGGATTTAATTTAGAAAGTCTCTCAGATGATCCCGAAAAATTAGCATCGGCTTTCCTCGAGTTTATCTTCCGCTTAAACAAATGCTCTTTGTTATATTTTATAGAAATTAAACAAATGCGCTTGCCAGTACGTAAAAGAACGCATTGAGAATTGCTTCAAAGTTCAATTATAAAGTAGACAAAGGAATTTTTTTTTGTATTTTCTGAAAATTGGTAAACACAGCACTTTGAATCTTATAAGAAAGATAAGAAAACAGAAAAGAGTCATGAAGAGGCATGATTTAAGCATTCTCATTTTAATGAATACCAAGCAAATTAAATTTTTAGAAGATTTTATGTTCCAAAATGTTGGGTGGTATTAGTGTTGCCTAAATTCAGGCGCTTGAGCTTTCATAAAGTAAACCCAAAATCTAAAATAATGATTTTGAGCTTATACCTAGAATTGACCTTAATCTATTGCTGCTGGCTGGCACAAATAGAACAAAGTTTATTTATTTGCTTTACAAATTACGATAAAACACACTTTAGATTGGAACTTAGGTAGAAGGATCTCTGGGTTTCAAGTTTCTAACACTTTTTAGGAATATTACATGAAATGTGATTTTAGCACATTTTATATTAACTTGGTGCTTTAAATTTGATGTTATTTCTTAAATTGAATCAAAATGGGAGCAAAACTCTGAAAATAATCATATTAAATTTATTTTAATTTTAATGTTTTATAAACCGCACTTCAGTTTAAAATATTGTGATGTCAAGAAAATAAATCATAAAATCATTGTCCCATACATGTTGAGGCTGTTTATATATTATTAAAAACATCCGCACGTAAACTTAATATCATGAATATTATTTACATGTGTTCAAAAAGTAGCTGAATTAGAGTATACCTTGAAAATTCAAAATTGCATCTTTGGTAAAATCATACGCTAAACTGACAAGATGTTTGAAATACATCTTGTTGAAGTTTTTGAAAGTTTCATTAAAATAACAAAGAACGAACATTAAAAAAGGTGTTGAAACTGTTGACCGTTATTTTCCAAACAAAGTGTTATCATTTTTTCATGTTTTCAAAAACGTTCAGTGAAGTAACTGATGAAATTTCTTCGGTGTTTTTTGAGGTATGGTCACAAGAAATAATCACCCGGCGTTAAATCACAATCTCGTGAAGGATACGAAACAATTATTGTTTTCAAAAAAATAAATAAAATTTATATTTTCTATGGTTGTGTGGGCTGTTGCATTGTCCTGCTGAAAGTAACCGTTCCTCAACTCATCATCGTGCAGTTCGCTGAAAGCATTAAGATATTCTCCCTGTAGCGTTCAGCATTGACGGTAAAGTAAAAAAATATTGGTCCCATTAGATCTGCCTTTGGGATATTGCTGCCCACACCTCAATTTTTAGAGGATGCAGTTGTGTTTGTCGAAATTCATGTGGATTTTTCGCAGACCATATTCTCATATTCTGAGAATTTGCGTACCCAGATAAATGGAACCACGCTTCGTCCGAAAAAAAGGTTACATCCAAAAGATTGTTATTATGCAAATTTTGATTAAACCATTGATAATAATCCACACGCCTTTGAAAATCTCGAGGTACAAATTTCGTTATACACATGAATTTGTAAGGAAAGAGTCCAACATCAACTTTTAAAATTTTCTGACAAGTTCTCACCGATAAATTTGTGTCCTGGCAAATCTTCTTTATTGATTTTGATGAAGTTCTGTCTATTATCTCGTTCACATTATTAATAGTTTCAGCTATTCTCTTATTTTTAGGTCTGACAGATTTTTCTTTCGGAATAGAGCCTCTGAAATTTCGAACACAATTCATAAGACAGCTGTAAAACATTTTGTAGGTAAGGTTTGGAATTTGGTTTGGAAATCTTGTCAGAAAGTCATCAAAAGCCAATTGCACAGTATACGACCATTGTCCATTATCTTCTTTATGCCCATTCCTAAAATATGCTTCTAGCATAAAAATGTTATGTTCTTTAGAGACATCCATTTTCACCTTGTCCCTTTGACAGCACTGACAGTCAACTGATTGGTATATTCTATAATCGACATACCTATTACTATGCACCACCTACTCTAATTCAGCTATTTATTGAACATAAGTACCATGAGATCGAAAAAAAGATGATTCTGAGCAGGCCTTGACTAGTACAACACGATTGGCAAGACTGATTTCAAAATGTGGCAGTAGGTTAGAGGTTAATAAATGTCAAATAAATTAAAACACAAAACAGTATTTATTTAGGGAACAAACTGAAAACTAAGATGAATACATGTTAGAGTAGGTGTTCAAAATGTTATCCTTCACTAGTATTACAACGATAAACTTAAATAATTCTGGAAACAAGATTGCAAAACTGACTTACATTTGAAATGTCACTGTCACATTATAATTCATAGGCATTCTAGAACCAGTGTAGCCAATCGTGTTGTACTAGTCAAGGCCTGCTCAGAATCATTTTTTTTTAGATCTCATGGTATTAAAATGGAACCAACATAGTATAATAATAAAATATTAATTTTATTGATGGTAATATGTACAATTATAACATTCATTGCCTATCTTACCGAAATCGTTACTGTTTTTAATGAGATCAAAACTAAACCTAAGTTAATTTTAACTTAGATTTCCCAATATCAAATTTTCAGTTACATGGAAGTCGCTTTATTAGGATTTTTCACAAAACCTCACACTCTTGTCGATAAATTTTATTGTAAGGGCTGTAAAATGTAGCTCTAAATAAGGTAAAATTATATTTTTTGTTATAAATTAAAAAAATGAAAGGTCGGTTCAAACGAAATCTGTGCAGAAATTCTTCGGATTCTTCAGGTTCTTGTATGCCATCTTCGTCATCCACCATAACAACGGATTTAAAATTCAACATTAAATTAAAATCCCCGGGATTGTCTTGAATAAAAGTGAAGTTACTCGAGTATTCCTTAAAAAGAATTCGATTAATAATTGTGCAACTATTAAAAATAGCCGTAATAAAGTTACCCGTCTAAATTTATGATGTAGTAAAATATTGATGATAATAAAAATTAGAATTAGATAAACTTTAATTTTATTTTGAGATAACGGTGTTGCAACCGCTTAGGTTGAAATATATTAATAATAAACCTTGAAACAGACCGTAGTTCAGGGATTTATTGCTCTGGTATGTGTGTATTTTGAAAATAATTTTATTGTTGGATTGTTTTAGTTTACATAATTGTTACTATCTGTATTTATGTTACGTCAATTACGATTAAATAGTCGCAACGGCAAAACGGTAACCAAATATTTTAAATTACCCACGACCCCGAAGTTTTTGCATTGTCAACCAACTAACAATTTCCTAAGCTTAAACTTGTCGATTATTTAAAAAACATATTGTAAAAATTAAGACAAACTAAGTAAATACCTTGGATACCAGCTTCGAGTTTCCATATTCAATCTTAAACTTAGGGATCGAAATTAAAACCTTTTCTTCCCGTAAGTTGTAAATAACACGATCGATTACTTGAGGATCCGAAGAGATAATATTATCAGTATGTTCAACACCGAGCGATCGTAAAATGGGCAAAATAAAAACAGCCACCAAGGATGGATTCGACAGTGGTAGTTCCAAAACTGAAGAAATAAGTTCTTGGTCGGATTTGCTGTAGTTAAATCGCATGCCTTTTATTTCCATAAAACTGAGAAGGGTGCTATGATGTTTGTCCTCATAAAATCGTTTCTTTTTGGTATTTTTACGTCTGAATGCGTAACGAAAATATAGCTGGTAATAAACTGCACTTCCAAAAATAACTTTAGTATTCTCGTCAATATCACCCGCGTCTAAAACATCATCGACGTTACCTTCCGTTCGTGTCGAATGCACATCGTTTATAAATTGCGACGCATCCTGTAAATCTGTAAAATTAACCGTTACCAATGCGGTTCTGTATGATATCAGAGACGTTTTAATAAAACGAGGTAAGTACTCGAAGTTGTAGTTGATAAAAATAGCGTTCGAAATCAATAATTGTTCGTCCATTGCTAAGTCTTTTATTACACCTTCGAACTGTTGTGCTGTTGTTGTCTTGTTCTTGGGCAGAAATACGTGGTTTGTTAATAATTCTTCCATGTCACCCTCACATCCGTGTCGTAACAGCGATAAAAGTGCATAGAGTGGAAAAATCGCAACTGCAACTTTATCCAAAACCGTCGACTCTTCTATTAATTCCTTATAATACTCCGCGTTGAACCTTTTTGCACCTTCGAATATCGAGGAAACATTCTCGGATTGCACTATGGAATTGGTTGTTATGATACTGGTTATGAGAGCTAAAATAACCGTGGAAATGTAAACATGATTTAAAAAAAAACAGCGGAAAAGCTTACCTATCGTCTTCATAATGGGAGCATTCACTCCCCGTGGCAGCAAATCTTTAAAACTGAATAATCCTTAGTATTTAAATTGGTATTTATCTTGCAATAAAATTCATTACGGTGATTTATTTTTCAATAACACTCCCACTTATCAAAACTTAAAATGTAATCTATCTGTAATAATTTGAATCGCTTGCAAATCAAACTAATGATAATTTAATGTAATGGCCGGGTTAATGATAAAAATATTATCTAAACATTTTCATTCACCTTTAATTCGAGGCACGAGGTATAAAATAACTAAAAATGTAACAAAAGATCTCCGACGAGTAAGTTAAAAATGATTGTTTCGGTTTAATTGTAAATGCTAATTAGCGAGCGTGAAATTTAAGATATAAAACTAGTGACATCATAAACACCCCAGTTGGTGTTTTTATATTTGTTAATTACGACAGCATTTGCAAATAATCTCATTGTAAAATCTTTGTTGGTAATGCAAACAAGAACATTCCTGATATAGCGTTATTAAGATCATGATTACAGAGATCAAGAAATTTTAGAGTAATCTATGTAAAACCTGCAAGTTCTGTTAAATGATCGAATTTTGACTTCAGTCTTTTCTCTTCGTTTATAAACCAAAATCGGGTAGATTTTTCGTGAATTATACGTTTATCAAAGAATTATTTCTTATGTTCAAAAACTGATACTCAAAGTGATAAGGTGATAACATAAATTATAAATATTATGGTATCGTTCAAACATAAAATGTGTATACCACTTCGAAGCAGCCCTGTTAAACTGGTTGTACGTCTTGGAATCTATTTTTATAGCAGATTCTAAAACGTACAACCGCCAGTGGCGGTTGCTCCATAAGGCCGCGCGGCCGCGCGCCCCTCCTAAGAAATGCTAAGGAACACACAATTTTTTTCTAAATTATTAATATTTATTTTACATACATTTTATGACTAAGTTCAAATTTCAACAAAAAATTCAACTCTATCCAAACATCCGCTCCCATCTCTAATTGTCCGTCCTCGTTGAGATCTCTAATTATCCGCGTCCTCAACCAACGGCCGCGGAAAATCTGCGGCCTTTAACAAACATTATACATTGCCGCCGAACGACTCCGGAGACTAGCCGATAATAGCCGATTGTATAAGTTACAGCAGGCCGCGATTTTAGCGCGGCCTGCTGTAACTTATTGTTGGAGCAATGAATCTTCTTTCATTTAATCGGAGCATCGCAAAGATTCGTACTCTACTTGTAGCTATTCAAATCCTGTTATTTTATTAAGAAACGTTTTACAGAATTATTTCATAATAAATGCAATTAGTAGATATATTTTTACTGCAAGAAATAAAATATAACTAGTGAGCCTTTTAGAACTTTAAATTTGTAACAAAAAGATGGTTTTCTTTCAGTTACATGAAATTGTTTGTTTCAATTTGTATATCATTACAATATTCGGTGTTCAAGAACATTTAAAGAAAAATATCATATTATGAAAATATAGGTATTGTAACGTTTTTACGACGTTTATTCAAATAAACTCGGTTCGTGGTGTAAATTAATTTATTAAACAACTTAAAGTACGAAATAATTATAAAGAACAATTAAACACTAACGTAAAACTAAAACGGAACACTAATATTAAAACCGAACACTAAAGTAATTTATTTATAACAGTTTATCTATTTAACAATTTATTTCTATGTATTTACAAACACGCCGCGATTATTAGTTCAAGACTATTCACGGATATTTATATTAACTTCGCGACCGCGACTGTTGGCTGGATTAGACTAACTCGAGTTCGTTTGGTCGCGCCTTATATATCCCAGCTCCGTCCTTCCAGAACTTCATTCCACAACATTCCCGTAGTTGCGCGAGAGTAAGTATCCGCCGAACGCTCTGGAAGCTTTTCGGTGGATAATTCTAGCGGCGGATGACGCATTTGATCTTGCACCTGCTCTCCGCAGCTGCTGATGCGATTCGTTACACTGCCCCCCTCTTCAAGTCTGTTCTGTCCCAGAATAGGTCGCGGCCCTTGATTCCTGAAGAACGGGTCATGACGGTAACGGCATTGTTCTCCTCTTCTGCATGTTCCACTGCGGTAGAAGTAACAGTCCACACTCCTCTTTGGTTTAAATACAGGCTTTAGATCAAAACTGCAGACCAAGATAGCAACATCGGAGTCCTTGAAGACGACCTCCAGCATATTTCGTACGATCCGCCAATCTAGTTGATCCAGTCCACAGCCGAGTTTAGGGACTGCCAACTTTTTAATGCCCTTGGCGAACAGGTCCCTCTTCAAATCCCATAGAGAATTCCAGAGGTCTCCATAATCCGGTTTCTGGTAATGGAACTGTTTTGTGACCAAATAATAAACGAAGCGTTGTTGATCTGGGAGATGTAAGGTTTTGCCGACCGTGGGGTTCTGTCTTTGGAGCTCGTCTAGTCGCCCAAACTTCTTCTTAAATACCACTGCAATTCCTCTTCCTAAATGAAGGTCCTTGGAAACGCAGTGAGCTATCGAGTAGTCAGCGGGAACCTTGAAGAGATCTTGCTGCACTTCAGTCGTCACTCCAAATCGTGCTTTCCCTGTTCCGGAAAATGCCGACATGAATTCTTCAAAAGTTGGTCGGCTTCCTGCAGGCTCCATCCTTCTGACCTCGTCTTCAACATGTGGGGTTCTCTCGTTACTCCCCTCGTATGGTGCCAAACGATTGGAATGTACCACCTTTGGTTTTCCTCTGGGTTGTTTCTGAATGCGATAGATTACGTCATTTATTCGCTCCTTCACTTGATACGGACCTTCCCAATTCCGTTGTAGCTTCGGTGAGAAACCCCGACGCCTCTGCGGGTTGTAGAGCCAAACCAAATCTCCAGGCTGAAATCCGCCTTCTTGGGTCCTTACGTCGTAGGAATTCTTCATCCGGTCGCTAGCGATCTGGGTATTTCCGCGGGCCCGATCGTGGATGTCGTTCAACTTCAATTTCAATTTCGTGACGTAATCGTCTCCTGCTACCTCTTGTTCCGCAGGCGGACTTCCAAATTCGAGGTCGCAGGGTAGTCGCAGTTCGCGTCCAAACATCATGCAGGCCGGCGTTTGACCAGTGGTTTCGTGAACTGCTGCACGATTGGCCATTAAGAACAGGTGCAAATATTGATCCCAGTCTCGTTGATGGTCGGATACAACCTTGGCTAAATATTTGCCCATGGTTCGGTTCATTCGCTCCACCATTCCATCGGACTGCGGGTGTAGCGGAGTAGTTCGAGTCTTACGGATGTCCAATAATCGGCAAACATTTCCGAAGAGTGCAGATTCAAAATTGCGGCCTTGGTCCGAATGTAGTTCCAAGGGAACACCAAAGCGGCTGAAGAACTCCTTAACTAGCACTTCGGCGACCGTCACGGCTTCCTGATTTGGTAGTGCATATGCTTCCGTCCATTTGGTGAAATAATCCATTGCCACCAGGATATACTGATTTCCCGTATCAGTCTCGGGAAACGGTCCAGCAATGTCTATGGCCACTCTCTCTAAGGGATTCCCCACGTTGTATTGTCTCATTGGTGCCCTTCTTTTTCCTAGCGGCCCATTCCCTGCGGCACACAGGTCGCACTTGCGACACCATTCCTTAACGTCTTCTTTGCAGTTGACCCAATAGAATCTTTCTCTAACCTTCTCGAGAGTCTTTTTTACACCATAATGTCCTCCTGAGGTGCCATCGTGAAGATTTCTAAGCACTTCTGACATTCGGCTTCTCGGCACTACTAACTGAAGCCTGACGGTAGTTCCATCTTCGTTTTCCAGTTGCCGCTTCAGAAGTCCGCTTTCTATCTTCAAAGAGTCCCACTGGGCCCAGTACGCCTTCAGGGTTCTGTTAGAAGAGCTGATTCTCTCCCAGGTTGGTCTTTCACCCTTTCGTTTCCACTCGAGCACCATTTTCAATTCGGGATCTTCTCCTTGCTCTCGTTGCAACTCTTCAGGCAACCAATGGTCGTTGACGATTGTGGTACGGCAAATCTTCCCTTCTAGTCGAGAGCAGTGAGGACAGTCTGCTGGACATGGCCTTCTTGAAAGGGCATCGGCATTCCGATGAGTAGTGCCCGCACGATGTTCCGTGTCAAAGTCGTACCCTTGCAGCCGTTCAATCCATCTTGCGACTTGTCCTTCCGGATTACGGAACTGCAGAAGCCATTTTAATGCGGCATGGTCCGTCCTCAACAAAAACTTCCGCCCGTACAGGTACTTGTAGAAGTGTTCTACGGACTTGACGACAGCCAACAACTCCTTTCTGGTTACGCAATAGTTTCTTTCGGCTTTCGACAAGACCTTGCTAAAATAGCCGATAACCTTTTCATGTCTATCTTGTATTTGGGAAAGAACACTTCCAATGGCCAGGTTACTTGCGTCCGTATCGAGTATAAACTTTCCATCCATCCGTGGGTAGTTTAATATCGGTGCGGTTACTAGAGCATGTTTCAGTTGTTGGAAAGCTGTCTCACAGTCTTCGCTCCAAATGTAATCGTGACCATCTTCCGTTAGCCTTGTCAGCGGTTTTGCTATATTGGCAAATCCCGGAACAAAACGCCTGTAGTAAGTGCATAACCCAAGGAAACTTCGCACTTGGTGTTTATCCCTTGGTGTTGGCCATTCTTGCACCGCTCGGATTTTATCAGGGTCGGCTGCTACTCCATTTCGTGAGACAACATGTCCAAGATAGTTGACTTCTTTTCTAAAGATGTGGCACTTCTTCGGACTTAATTTCAAGTTGGCTCCACGAAGTCTTTGGAACACTTCTTTTAGGTTTGCCAAGTGTTCTTCAAATGACCTGCCAACTACGATTACGTCGTCAAGATACACCAGGCAAGTTTTCCAGGACAATCACCTCAAAATGGTCTCCATCAAGCGCTCGAAGGTGGCCGGAGCGTTGCATAGGCCAAAGGGCATAACTGTGAACTGCCATAATCCCGAACCGATGGTGAACGCAGTCTTCTCTCGGTCTTCAGGTTCCATTTCAACTTGCCAATAACCACTCTTCAAGTCCAGTGTCGAAAACCACCGTGAACCAGATAACGTGTCCAAGGTGTCATCAATACGCGGTAAGGGATAGCTGTCCTTCTTCGTGACCTCATTAAGCTGCCGGTAGTCCACACAGAAACGCGTTGATCCATCCTTCTTGCCAACTAGAACCACTGGTGATGCCCATGGGCTGTTTGATGGTTCAATGACCCCCTGTTTCTTCATGTCGGTAATAATCTTCTCCGCTTCGTCACGCTTTGCCCATGGAAGTCGTCTCGGACGCTGTCGTATAGGTCTGGAATCCCCGGTGTTAATCTTATGTCGTACCACTTTTGTTCGTCCCTTTTGATCTTCATCAAGGGCAAAGACGTCTTGGTATTGGCAAATCAAAGTTCGCACGCTCTTCAATTCTGTTTCAGTAAGGTCTTCACATGAATTGGTTATCATATCAACACGTGCACCAGCATGTTGTTTGGAAGCTGGTCTTTGGGTTTCATTCATACACTGGGCTATTTGGGATACTGGTACACACTGTCCCACAAGGGTGTTCCTCTTCAACGTCACCGGCTCCATATTGACGTTCATAATCCTCACCGGTACTGTTTCTCCAACCTTGACCAGCGCTTTTCCTACCAGTATACCGCTGTGGACTTTCTTGTCACAAATAGGTTCCATCATTCGTACACATCCTGCCCGAAGATCTCCATCCAGACCTGCCTTGACAATTCGTTCACTTCTAGCAGGCACCGTCACGTCTTCAGTTAACAGGACTCGTACTACCGGATCGTCCATTGGATGTAGAGGAAGTTCTTTGTTGCCGATTTTTAGAACTCCTTCCTTCAAATCCAGCGAAAACCGGAATCTTCTCAAAAGGTCCATTCCCAGGATGAATTCGTCAGTGATGTCAGCCACTAATACTTCATGTACAAGCTTCTCGCTTCCAATACCGATGGTCATCTTCGCTATACCATGCGTCGTTATCACATCACCTGTCGCAGTCCGAAGCTGGGTATTCGTGGGTAACAGCTTCACGGATTCTTGCAAAACATCTGGGCGTATGATGGATTTTGTTGCCCCAGTATCAATGAGTAGCGGAACAGTTTGGCCGGCAATGTTCCCATCAACAAACAGACTGGCACTTCGGTTCTTTGACGATACGGCGTGGATGGTGATCTTCGGGGCATTTCCTTTCGAGGTCAATGTTCGCCCCTTCTGGCCAACATCTTTTAGTTTTCCATGTACATTCTTCTTTCGGCGCCTTTTCTTCCGAATAATCTTCAGTATCAACTCTTCTAACCGGTCTTGGGAGCCTTCAGGTTCATCGGCCATCTTGCGGACACGCCCGTGTCCTTGTGATGCTTGTTTCGCCGCTTCAAATTCTAAAGCGTGGGCGAGTGCATCGTCTATTGTTCTTGGCCGCGCTAACCTCAATGACTGTTGCGTTTCTCGATCCCTTAAACCATCTACGAACGTTTGTACTGCTATCTGTTCTAAGAAGGACTCAGGAGCCGTAGGGTAGGCTAGTCGAACCAATCGTGCAATATCAGCTTCGTATTCTTGAAGATTCTCACCACTCTTCTGGATCCGATTCTTCACTTGCGTGTGATACACTTGTTGCAGATGTGCGTCCCCATATCTCATTTCCAATCGGGAGACTAACAATCGGTAATCATTCTGTTGGCTTGTTGGAATCGCTTGAAGAACGTTCAAGGCGTCCCCGCGCAAAGCAACGATTAATAACACAGCCTTTTCTTGGTCAGTCCAACTATTGGCACTGGCAGCCGCTTCGAATTGTTTGTGATAGGTGGACCATGGTGTCTTTCCATCAAACGTTGCTAGTTCCATGCGAGCCATTCTATCTTCTACCATTTTTACAATTTTATTCTGTAACGTTCTGGAATTTTCTAACATTTCCTGTTTAAGCTTGCTACACTTTTCCAGAACCTTTTCTAATAATTCTTGTTTCCACGTTCCCCAATTTTCCAGTATTTTGTCTTCTAGGGTTCTAGAATTTTCTACAACTTTTTCCAGTAATTCTATTTTTAATGTTCCAGAACTTTCTACTACCTTTTCCAGTAATTCTTGTTTCAACATACCAGAGTTTTCGAGCAATTCTTGCTTTAATGTTCCAGAACTTTCGTCGATTTTATTTAGTAGTACTTTAAAATCAATTCCGCTGCCTGGCATTTCAAAACTAAAAGTTTCTGGATCTTGGCCCTCTTGTAATAACGCTTCTTTCAGTCGTGCTTGCAATTCTTTTTTTGTACCTGCCGTATCCAATTCCCTTTCTTCCAACTCTCTTCTCAAGTCGGCCACTTGAAGCGATTTCGTCGCCATTTCACTGGTTTTAAAGCACTAAATTTTTAAGCAGTTCAACTGTCTTATTTAATTCACACCGAACACCCCACACCTGACACCAATGTAACGTTTTTACGACGTTTATTCAAATAAACTCGGTTCGTGGTGTAAATTAATTTATTAAACAACTTAAAGTACGAAATAATTATAAAGAACAATTAAACACTAACGTAAAACTAAAACGGAACACTAATATTAAAACCGAACACTAAAGTAATTTATTTATAACAGTTTATCTATTTAACAATTTATTTCTATGTATTTACAAACACGCCGCGATTATTAGTTCAAGACTATTCACGGATATTTATATTAACTTCGCGACCGCGACTGTTGGCTGGATTAGACTAACTCGAGTTCGTTTGGTCGCGCCTTATATATCCCAGCTCCGTCCTTCCAGAACTTCATTCCACAACATTCCCGTAGTTGCGCGAGAGTAAGTATCCGCCGAACGCTCTGGAAGCTTTTCGGTGGATAATTCTAGCGGCGGATGACGCATTTGATCTTGCACCTGCTCTCCGCAGCTGCTGATGCGATTCGTTACAGTATTTTAAAAAAAACAAACTAAAATATGTACGATTGCTTAGATAACTAAAAATATTTACAATTTTATTTACAGTCGATTTAAAATATCTAAAAAAGTGGGTAAAGAAGGATATATTCAAATCTAAGTATTGTTTGGGTTTCAGCTTCGATAGCTTCAAATTACCATCAAATTTATTTACGCAGTTAGTAGGTGTATACTTCATAAATTACGCAATAACCGTCATGCAGTCTAATATTTGTTATGACTGAGAATGAAGTAATCGATACCTAATTATTTTGAAAGCAATTATTAGAACTCGTGAAAGGCCGAGTAAAACTACCTAGAATGATAATAGTAACTAATCACTAGAAGTACCAAATACATTTATTTGCGGTTATAATATTTACTTAAATGTGCCAATTTTCAGATTTGTATTTATGTAAATTGGTTCGGAAAATAAAGAGACAAATTTTCCCGTAACTTTTGGTAGGTTATTTGGTGTTTGACTTCTGGTGCGCCCCTCCAAACTCCACGACACGCCACTGACAACCGCATCGAGCCACTCGAATCAATTTATTTATTTACAGATAAAACTTTAAATAAACTTTTTGGATCATTAAATCTATTCACAAATGTTTTCAAAAACCATATATGTAGTCCCAGGTTTTTAATATTGCAAAAGTGAGTTTTGTCAGAAAAGAAATTGAGCGAAATTTTCAGCAAAACAAATAAATTTCAAGAACACAATATTCGACTATTTCATAGCCCCAAACAACAAAAAACTAGGAATAAAGGATTTTGTGTAAAACAATGGACTCTGGAGGAAAGATGAGCTTTAAAGGAACATTACATTAATAAAGTAGATAAAATATGTGGAAGAAACAAATTTGGGAGCCACATTATACATTAAAAGAACAAAATGGCGCTATAATGAAATAAAATCAGTGGCAAAAGAAACGGAAACCGCTTGGAAAAAATAGATCTAAACTAAAAGACAAAACGACAGAGAAGATTATAATAGAAAGAGAAATAGAGTAAAAGAAACAGTAAAAAGAGCGAAAAGAGAAAACTGGAAAGAATTTGGCAAATATATAAATGAAACACATAAAATAGATAGGTAATGGAAAATTCTGGTCAAGAATAAAAAGACTTTTTCTGCTTAGAGTGGCATACCCTTTACAGGGTGTTGCCGATCCTCTCTCCATATGCCTGTGGTGTGCGTGTCAAGCAGCCTACAAACATAGGGGAGCTACAGCTTAACGTGGGCTCCGAACCACGAAAGTGCTTGCACTTCTACTCCAGAGAGGACTTTACTAGGCAGAATACACGTCGTTGGTTTGCCATTGCCTTCCAAGGAAAGCGGCCGGGTATTTTCGGGGTATATGTGACCCTGGGAATCGAACCCGGGCCATCTCAGTTCGATTCCCAGGGTCACATAAACAACGAAAAATAAAAAGACTAGGAGGGGACAAAAGAAAGAAATAAGAGCCATAAAAGACAAATATACTAAATTAAAACTAGAAACGAAAAACAATTTAGAAATTTATAGAAGCAATAATAGAACATTTGCAAGCAATAACAAGAGAAGAATTAAAAGAATCAAAAAATTATAACAGGAAAGGCATGTGGTGAAGATGTAATAGCTCCCGAGATGATTAAATGATTAGGAGAAAAAGGAAAAGAATGCTTATGGGCTACAATGTGTAAAGAAGCATGGAATACATGAAAGATAGGTACCTAAAGAATGGGAAAATAATTTAAAAATACCTAATTATACCTACAGGTCTCCAAATTAATATAAGTTTGCCGATGAATGCGCAGATGGGGAAACAAGACAGGTAAATGTTAGAAAAAGATACCCAATTCTTCTCAGGCGCACAACGTGTTTTCAAATACACTTCATAACCGCAGTAATGAATAGCGAGGTTCTTCTTATGCTTTAGAACGGATCAATGTAGGGCTTTAAAACATTTACAAATTAACTAAGTTAGCTTAGTACTCACTTTCTTATAAATTCGAAACGTATTAAATATTATAAACATAAATCACAAAACTTTTATTCAAAACGTTCCACGTCGAGTGTACAAAATGCTAAGTTTGCTGTATGAGAGTCAATCCTGAAATGACGAGTCCCCACCACTTTCTGAGAGATCTACGGAGTGTCAAACTTATATTTGGAGACCTTTAAATACGTAAATACGGGGAGGCGGTACGCTAGTGAGTATTGGCCCAGCGTATCGCTCTGCTTAGTTAAGCATCGGCGTCCGTGGCCAGAACTTGCACGGGTGACCCGAATCAGGCTCAGCTTACTACAGTTCGGTGTGTCCTCCTCGAAAAATTGTCCTGTAAGGGAATAATGGGACACATTTATTTATTTTTTTAATTACCTATACAGGGAATTTTTCTTTTTAGTATACATATATGTATTCCCTATGTATGGTTTAAAAAAAAGTATCAAAAGTCCTACATATAGGCAACCAACTATGCACTAAACTTTAAATTTTAATTTTTTAAGATTTAAGAAAAAAATAGCATGCTGTGGCAAAAATAATTAAATTAACTTAATGTCAAAAAATTAGTCTTTAACTGTTGCCGTTTTTATTTTCATTTCTGTTTTGTGTTTTGATATTTTATGATTGAGAATAATCGTTGAATTAAAATTATTTTGATATTCTGCTAATTTTGATTTATTTACAAACAACTTTTACACGCCACAAAAAATAAAAACTAATGTGCCTAAATTCACAGCCAGAGTGACGTTCAGTGTATAGTTGGTTGTCTACATATAGGACTTTTGACACGTTTTTCTTAAACCATACATAGGGAATACGTATACTAAAAAGAAAAATTCGCTGTATACAAGAAGGGGAACAAACATATTGTGACAACTATAGAGCAATATGCTTAGCCAAATCCGGTTTTAAACGGTATATAAGAATTTTAGAAGAAAGATTAAGAAAATATGTAGAATAATCAAAATTGAAAGAAGAACAAGCTTTCAGACCGGACACACTGTAACGTGCCCTCTAAGTATAGCCTTATATTTAAATCAGTAATTAAATTAACAATCTATAAGTCATATAAAGGTACACGTTCAATGGAATTTTCCGGTACCAGATAATATAATCCAGCCAGTGCAGTGACGTAGGAGCGCCATCCGCGATACGGCCCGGCCTACGTGCTCTACGAATAATGTTATCATGCTCCGGCGCGCGCGATTTCCCCCACGAGCACCGCCAGGAAACGTATATAAGCAAAGCCCCAGCCGGAGAAAAGGAATTCGAGTCCAGAGACCGACCTCGACTACTAGCTCAACACCAGAACGGCATCCTATATTCCGAAACCATTCATACCTGTACGTCGGCCCTAGAGGAAGATGTAAATAACTAAGTACTTGTGTTTACTGTCGGCCCCAGAGGAAGACATAAATCGTCGGCCCCAGAGGAAGACGTAAAAACACTCGAACTCTAAGTCGTCGGCCCCAGAGGAAGATGCAAACTTAGTTACACGTTGACCCCAAAGGAAGACGTGTTCCCGTTCCTAATAAACCGCCGTAAAACATAACCTCGTAATCGAGATACGAGGAAACAATAACATTAAGATTAGGGTTGACATACCTGTTTGATCCATTACACGATCCTGTAACCACGAGTAACACGGAGACACCATCTCAGAACTGTTAAATTAATTAATAATTGTGTAATTACCGATAATTTGTTTATGTTTAGCTAGAACCGACGAAGCCCTGACCGCTGCGCGTCCGAGACTGAAAGGCTCCAGCCACGCTCCTGCAATTTACAGACAAGTCGCAGCTGCGCAGAAAATCGACGCAGTACCGCCCGCTAACCGGGGAATCAATCCACCTAGAGCGGCACATTTAAACCTTGTTGAAGTTCTATTTAATTTACTTTTATTGTACATAGTTAGCTGGAATTTACCTTTATTATTTGTTTACCGTTGAATATATATTTTTGATTATTATAACGTTTTATGAAAAATCTCTGTGTTAATTTTATTCAAGCGACGAACACTACTTTGGCTTCGGCTGATCTACTCTAAGGCATTTCACCCCAGTTGGGGGTTACATTTGGCGTCCGGAGCAGGGACTTCGTTCGTCGTCTTGTCCAGCCAACGCAGAGGACATCCAGGTACCAGAGTTCTCCGAAACCAGCACCGAAGGCGCCCGAGGACCGTACCCGTATACCTGATCAAAGCACCGATTGGTAAGCTAACCAAAATCTTTTCAGTATAGGGTTATGGTGAATTCCGATTCCGAAACACCTACAAAAGAAGAAAAGGGAACTTCGTGGATTTATAAGTTAAAAGAAGAACCGTTACGCCTAGCCGCAAGAAACTATAAACTAGACGACACCGGAACCGTCAAGGAGGTTCGAGCCCGAATTGCCTGGTTTATAAAAAACAGAGAAAACGTTCCCCCGGTAGAAATCCCAATGGCAACGGAAACGCCCCAACCCAAACTGGCGGAGACCTGCAACGTCGTCCGCAAGTGGGGTCTCAAGTTCGACGGCTCCTCCGATCCTATTTCATTCCTAGAAAGGGTAGAGGAATTGAAAACCTGCTACAACCTAGAAGAGACAAGCATTCTTACCGCATTACCAGAACTCCTCAAGGATAAGGCCCTACTATGGTACCGGAATAATAAGGCCGAGTGTGACTCCTGGGAGAAATTCGTAGTAAGCTTCCGAAGTCGCTTCATGCCCCCTAGGCCCCGGTTTTGGCTCGAGGAGGAAATCCGGAAAAGAACCCAAGGGTCCCAGGAACGAGTGGTTGACTACGTCACCGATTTGCAGACGCTGTTACGACGTTCTGGGGAAACAAATCCTGAAAAGCAACTTGAGAGGATTTACGAGAACCTTCGGCCAGAGTACAAACTCTACGCTCGCCGGAGGGATTTTAAGAACCTCCCCGAGCTGCTGACCCTAGCAGAAGAATACGAAGCGCTGCAGACCGAAAATTCCGCGTATAATCCACCACCAAACCCGAGCGAGGCATACACTTTCGAGACGGCCTATAACCCAACGAAATGGAAGAAGAAGTCCACTGGTAGTACACCACCGGTCTCAGCGATGACAGCCCCGAAGGAATCCGCCATTCAGCCGGACCAGAAGATGAGCAACTACGTCCGTGAAGACCGGTGTTGGCGTTGTGGCCAGAGAGGCCATTTTCGGCAGAGGTGCCGGGGCCCCCGGAAGCTCTTCTGCTCGTACTGTGGTAAAGAAGGCCTCCTGACGCGGGAATGCCCGTGTAAACGGCCGGGAAACGCCGACGCCCGACGAGAAAATTAAGGCATTCTTGTCGACCGGCGACCGTGGCCTTCCTCGGAACAACCAGGCCTGCGGATTGGGAAGAATGGTTAACACAGGTAAGAGAATTTTGTTTAAAGGAAATAATCATCAAACCCGTAGCCACCATGGATTCCCGCCTATTTCTGTCGTTGGACGTTGGGGATAAAACCTTCCAAGCCCTAGTGGATACCGGAGCGGCACGATCCTATATTAGCCAACATCTCAAAGAATATGTCCAACAACGGGGAATCAGGCAGACCACTCCAAAGGCAACCCGAGTGCAATTGGCCGATGGGAGTCTTGTCCAGGCCAGCGGGGTATACAAAATACCCATCACCGTAAAGGGAGTATCCCTCTCGTTGGAGGCCAGCTGCCTCCCCACCTTAACCACGGATGTCGTTTTAGGTCTAGATTTCCTACAGACTAGTGAGGCCCGGATAGTACCGGCTCTACGACAATTAAGTTTGAAGGGCGTAAAAATGCCCCTCGTTTCCCATAACAACAAAGAAGGTTTGGGGGGAATTCAAGAGTTGACCACCCAGCAGACCTCGAAATTACAAGAATTTCTGGGGAAAGAATTGCCGAAATTCGCGGGCATAAAAGGCCCTACTAAGTTGGTAAAACACCAAATTTTTCTGAAGGAAGGAGCCCAGCCAATTAAACAACGCTACTACCCCCGAAATCCGGCCATGCAAGCCATCATAAACGAAGAGGTAGACGCCATGCTGGCCGACGGCATCATCGAACCTTCCGCCAGTCCCTTTAGCTCACCGGTTGTTTTAATCAAGAAACCCTCGGGGAAATACCGGTTCTGTATTGACTTCAGGAAAGTCAATCAAATTTCCAAAGCCGACGCATATCCCATTCCCTTTATAGAAGGTATCCTAAACAAACTGAGGGGAGCCCGGTACATCAGTACGTTAGACCTGAAACATGGGTACTGGCAGATCAGTCTAGAAAAGGAGAGCCGACCTATTACCGCTTTTACCGTCCCGGGTCGAGGGCTGTTCCAGTTCACCGTACTTCCTTTCGGACTTCATTCCGCCCCAGCCACCTTCCAACGATTCCTGGATAAAGTCATCGGACCAGAGTTGGAACCCAAGGCCTTCTGTTATCTGGACGATATAATCATAGTAGGAAATACCTTCGAAGAACACTTGGATAACTTGAGGGAAGTGCTTGGACGGCTGCGAGAGGCGGGGTTGCAACTGCAGCCCGAGAAATGTCAATTCTGCCAAACCAAGTTAAAGTACTTGGGGCACATGGTTAACCAAAGAGGGATCCATACCGATCCAGAGAAAATAGAAGCCATTAAGAACATGGAGATCCCAACCAGCCCTAAGGCGGTGAGAAGGTTTCTAGGCATGGCTTCGTGGTATCGGAAGTTCATTCCGCTGTTTGCAACAATCGCAGCTCCGCTGAACGAGCTGATAAAGAAGCAGAACAAGTTCCATTGGGATAGCGACCAAGACCGAGCCTTCCAGGAGTTGAAAAAGGCCCTGACCTCTGCCCCTATACTCGCCTGTCCCAATTTCAGAATCCCATTCGTGTTACAGACCGATGCTAGTGACATCGGACTTGGGACCGTTCTCACTCAGGTACACGACGGAGAAGAAAGGGTCATAGCCTACGCCAGTCGTTCCCTAACCCCAGCGGAGAAGAACTACTCGACCACGGAAAAGGAGTGCTTAGCCGTGATTTTTGCGGTCAAGAAATTCAAAGGATACCTAGAAGGGTATCACTTCACCGTCATCACAGACCACCGGAGTCTAAAATGGCTGCAGAACTTCCCGAACCCCTCCGGAAGGTTGGCCCGGTGGGCGCTGGAACTGCAACAGTACGATTTTGAGGTAACGTACCGAAAGGGAGCCCTGAATCATGTAGCCGACGCCCTTTCCCGCAACATCCCGCAGATTCCCACGGACTCCGAGGAGGCGACGCCGGTGGCAGCCAACCGACCTGACGGTGTGAGCGACTGGACCGAACGGATGAGGCAACGGGTTGAAGGAAGCCCCGAGGACTACGGCCAGTTTAAAATCGAAAACGGGGAAATGTTCCGTAGCTTCCCGAGCATCGGCGAGGAGATCGCTTCCGGATTTCATGTCGACTGGAAACTGTGCGTGTCTAAAGCCCGGAAAACCGAGGTGCTTCAAGAGTGCCACGACTCTCCAACCGCGGGACACCTGGGAACAAATAAAACCCTGGCTAAGGTTCGACAACACTATTACTGGCCCGGAATGAAACGAGACATAGTGAGGTACGTACGTTCTTGCAGGTTATGTCAGGAATATAAGTTGTCTCAACAGCATCCAGCCGGCAAGATGTGCTGGTCCCGAGTACGAGGACCCTGGGAGGTGATCAGTACCGACCTAATAGGACCGCTGACACGGTCATCGATGGGAAACACATATCTTTTAGTGTTTCAGGATCGATTCACCAAATGGGTGGAACTACACCCTCTCCGAAAAGCCACCGCCAAGACCGTCATCAAAGCTCTGAAAGAAAAAATTCTATTTCGCTTTGGGACCCCGAGGACAATCGTGTCGGATAATGGACCACAGTTCGTTAATAGAGACTTCCACCTTATGACCCGGGAATTGGGTATCAAACACCAATTAACACCTCCATACACCCCACAGGCAAATCCCGTGGAGCGAGCAAACAAGGTAATTGGCACCATAATTTCCCAACTAGCTAGGGGGGACCAGAAAAAATGGGACGCGTGGTTATCCGAGGTAAACTTCGCACTCAACACCGCGGTCCACGAGTCCACAGGGTTCACCCCGGCGCTTCTCAACCTAGGCAGGGAAATGCTGCCGCCGAATTCCGTCCGAGCCCGCGCCGACAATGAGATAGATGTGGCAGAACCTGGGACACCGCCCAATGAATATGCTCGGCAAATGCAGAAATTACAGGATCTGCAAGAAATAGTTCGCCAGAACCTAGCCAAAGCTTTCGCCCAACAAAGCCACCATTATAATCTGCGGCGTAGAGCTTACCGACCACGCGTGGGTGACCAGGTATATAAAAAACATAGAGTGCTGTCCGACGCCAGCAAGGGGTTTTCTGCCAAATTGGCCCCGAAATTCGTAGGACCATACGAAGTCAAGAAAATCATCTCTCCCGTCATCGTGGAGCTGCAGGATGTGACCCGGAATAAAAATCTAGGTCCAGTTCACGTAAAAGACATAAAACCGGCCCATGAAGACCCCTCCCCTTAACAATACCTGGACATTAGTCTCCCTCCTATTTACCGAACCGACTTACTTGAAGGGGGGATACTAATCAATGTACCGGCCAGGTATAAAAGGGGTGACCCGCCGATACAGCGACCAGTTGAGACACGTCCACCGTTTGTAAGTAACATGGCACCAGTGAAGCCGATGAATCGAGAGCCGAAAAAGAAACAGACAGCTAGAAATCAGCGGATCCGCCCGTGGACGGGGAAAGCATTAATGTTTGAATTAAGCCCGGTCCCGAAACTGCTGTCCCCATTGCCAGCCACACCGCCAGCGGTGAAGTCAATGCCATCCATGCGACCGTCTCCCGACGAATATCTATCAAAGAGGATGGAACTCCTGTTTGGGAAGTCGCCGCTGTCCGGTGAAAAGGGAACAGGTCCAACCGAGATATATTACTCACCCGAACCAACCACTCCCGAGGGGTTACCGATTACACCCAGGACACCGTCCCCTATAATCCGCCGCCATCTGATGGGAACAGCGGACTTACCCTGGAAGCTTGAGGTTGACTCCGGTGATGTTTCTACGTGGGAATACGCTGAATCCATTGTTCAGTTGCCACGGACAATCGCCAGTACAACCCTCATTCCTGAACCAGAACTGGAAGTTCCGGTACTCCATATACCTGAACCCATGGAGGTTGTTCGTATCAACACAGCACCAGTACCAGCCCGACAGATGACTGGATTACCCATCAAGAAAAAGAAGAGGCGCGGGCGAGCCAGGGTTTATATTCGTCTTCCGCAAGGGAAATCCCTGGAAATGAAACGAGATGAGGCGATCCGTTGTGGGATGATCCCAGATCGACATAAGTAGACGCTGTCAGGTATAAAAGTAATCAATCCTCCTCTAGGTTACTCGATCCGCCCCATCCAGTCCAGGTCCACACTTTCGTTTCTTCCCCGAAGTAAGGGAGATATGTAACGTGCCCTCTAAGTATAGCCTTATATTTAAATCAGTAATTAAATTAACAATCTATAAGTCATATAAAGGTACACGTTCAATGGAATTTTCCGGTACCAGATAATATAATCCAGCCAGTGCAGTGACGTAGGAGCGCCATCCGCGATACGGCCCGGCCTACGTGCTCTACGAATAATGTTATCATGCTCCGGCGCGCGCGATTTCCCCCACGAGCACCGCCAGGAAACGTATATAAGCAAAGCCCCAGCCGGAGAAAAGGAATTCGAGTCCAGAGACCGACCTCGACTACTAGCTCAACACCAGAACGGCATCCTATATTCCGAAACCATTCATACCTGTACGTCGGCCCTAGAGGAAGATGTAAATAACTAAGTACTTGTGTTTACTGTCGGCCCCAGAGGAAGACATAAATCGTCGGCCCCAGAGGAAGACGTAAAAACACTCGAACTCTAAGTCGTCGGCCCCAGAGGAAGATGCAAACTTAGTTACACGTTGACCCCAAAGGAAGACGTGTTCCCGTTCCTAATAAACCGCCGTAAAACATAACCTCGTAATCGAGATACGAGGAAACAATAACATTAAGATTAGGGTTGACATACCTGTTTGATCCATTACACGATCCTGTAACCACGAGTAACACGGAGACACCATCTCAGAACTGTTAAATTAATTAATAATTGTGTAATTACCGATAATTTGTTTATGTTTAGCTAGAACCGACGAAGCCCTGACCGCTGCGCGTCCGAGACTGAAAGGCTCCAGCCACGCTCCTGCAATTTACAGACAAGTCGCAGCTGCGCAGAAAATCGACGCAGTACCGCCCGCTAACCGGGGAATCAATCCACCTAGAGCGGCACATTTAAACCTTGTTGAAGTTCTATTTAATTTACTTTTATTGTACATAGTTAGCTGGAATTTACCTTTATTATTTGTTTACCGTTGAATATATATTTTTGATTATTATAACGTTTTATGAAAAATCTCTGTGTTAATTTTATTCAAGCGACGAACACTACTTTGGCTTCGGCTGATCTACTCTAAGGCATTTCACCCCAGTTGGGGGTTACAACACAGACAATTAATAATAAATAAGTATAAGGGGGGATTCACGTAAAAAAAACTTCAAATGCAACCTAACATACATGTTTCCAAAGCTACTAGAAATATCTGCAAATTCACATAGGTACATTTAATCCAGAATTAATAGATCAGCGCCGTTTCTGAATTGGTTGGTTGGGTTGCCTATTCCAGTTGTTAAGGGGCGCGTCTTATGTGAATCGCCCAGTATGTATACATCCTAAGAATACTAATGTAGAGAAAACAATAGAGGAAGGAGAAGAAATGGTTCTAACTTTCATAGACTTAAAAGCAGCGCTTGATACAGAAGATAAAAAATAAATATGGAGAAGCTTAACAGAAATAGAAATAGCTATTAAACATCAAAATAATTAAAAGCACATATGAACCAGTCAGGGGTAAAATACAGATCCCAGGTCAAAGATCGGAAGAGTTTAAAATGAATAAAGGAATTAAACAAGCTTCCTACTATTTAAAATACTTATGGATAAGTTAATCAAACGCATTAAAGAAAAAGGAGAACATTTAAGTATTGCAATCGGATACAGAAATCTAAAATCAATTAAAATAAGCAGTCTGTTAAATGCAGATGATATGGTATTAATAGCAAAAACAAAGAACAAATGCAGAGACTAGTATACGTATGGACCAAAGAAATGGAAAGTTTAAATATAGAAGTAAATGCAGAAACGGCTAAGTAATAATAGCAAATGAAAAACACAGAGATGATCAAAACAACAAAGACAACAAATCTAAAATAAATCATTAGAAAGAGTAACAACATATGAATATCTACATAGGTAGTATTGTGACAGATGAAAAATAGATGTGGAAAAAACCAATAAAGCAAATAAATCAGTAAAAATCTACTATACATTAAACAAAACGATACTAGGACACTTCTTCTATTTCTGTGTCATGTCCTGATGTCCTCTTAAGGTCTTAAGGGCGTTGACGAGGTGGTCAAAGCCACATTTTTAAACGACTTGGCGCCGTGAACTTTGTTATATCCCTTATACTAGGAAAATGTGTTCTTTGCAGTGGTTTCCCGTTGCCTTCTGCAGAGTTTGTGAGCGTGTATTAAGTGAATAGTGAATGTGTGTTGTTACTAAGTATCTGCAGTCGGCCACTCCACATACAGAATCGTTAATTGTAACCAGACGATTAAATGGCTTCACACGCTCAAGTACCGACCTCGTACAGTGGGCAATTCTTTGTAAAAATCCTTACCACTGCCCGAGATTCGAACCCAAGACTAGGAGTCCTGCGCTTTGACCACTGCGCCAACGAGCTTCCAAGGACTAGGACACAGAGAAGTCTGAAGAATGGAAGTAAAAATGAAAATATACAATAAAATAAATATCAACTACAACATAATATATGCAAGTGAAAATTGGACGATACAGTATACATGGAATGGTATATCCCTGTATAGAACAAGAGCGCTACACGCACCCCTAAACATACTACACAAATATAGAGCAGATCTCACAGCGCTACAAAAAGTGCGATGGATAGGTATAATACAATTTACTCACAGAATTATATGACAACGGTACATGATTACTACATTTAGTAGCCTCGCTGAACATGGCCGTAGCAGGTACCTGTTTCCAAAACAAGGATATCCATAAAGGTAGGTACTTCGAGATCTCCCGATAATAAAATCGTTAATCAAATGTACCACATACTTATTGATTTGGATTATTACTTGTTAGGATCAAGGCTAAAAGCACGAATTTTGGACGTCAAGAAAAGCAGAGGTATCAATCACACACACTATGACACACAAAGGCTAAAAGACCCAGAAAAAGCAGGATAATACAGAAACACGTTAAATGATAAGTTAAACAATGACACTGAAGACCCACGCAGTAAAAATGTAAAAGAGCATCCCGAAACAGCCAAGAAGGTGTTTGACCAATAGAAAAGTATTAGACGCAACTAAGTCTGGACAAGACAAGCAGAAATATTTATATAGCGACCTAAAAAGAAAAGAACGAGTACATAAGAGCAAGAGAAAAGAACTAAAGGAACTCGAGGAGATGCATTCACAACAGGGAACTAGAAAATTTTATCAGAAGCTAAATATGTATAGAAAGCACTTTAAACATATGGACCAAAAATTTCCAAACAAGGTTCGATATAATCCCTACAAACCTAGAAGATAAAGTACCTTTAGAAGACGAACAAAAGGATGCAAAAAAGGAATATTCTCACACGAGAAGAGATCGATGACGCTCTCGGAAGACTCAGAAACAATAAATCTTCAAGGGCAAATAGCAGCAGGTCACTTTCCGTCCCATTGTAACTACCATAAATTTCTCCACGTCTAACTTGGCCAAATATCTCGCTGGCATTCTTAAGGCATATACAGAGAAATCTTCTTCGCATGTTTTAAATTCTTCCCACTTTGCAAACCTTATCGACAATCTCACCGTAGACCCTAATGACCTGCTTGTTAGCTTTGATGTTACGTCTCTGTTCACAAAGGTCCCCATACCTGACTCAGTAGCTATGATCGAACAGTTACTAGCTCAAGATGGCAAACCTGCAAGTTTAGCCATTTTCGTTAAAAAGTGCCTTTCCTCCACATATTTTCTGTTTAACAACTGATTCTATAACCAAGTAACAGGTGCTGTTATGAGTTCTCCCCTTTTTCCGGTGGTTGCAAATATCGTAATGGAATCTTTTGAGGCAGTAGCCCTGAAATCCTTTGATTTAAAATACAAGGTCTGGGTCTGTTACGTAGATGACACTTTCATCATCTGGCCCCATGGTAAATATAACCTTGCTTCTTTCCTAGAACATCGCAGTAATCAGCACTCTGATATCAAGTACACCATGGAAATAGAATCGAACGGTTCTCTCCCTCTCTTCGGCGTCCTAGTAACCCGCAAACCTAGTGGTCATCTTGCATACTCAGTTATCGTAAACCCACACACATGGATAGGTATCTTCACGCCAATTCATATCATCATCCGGCATAAAAGCTCTCCGTACTCAATTCTCTCGTTCAACATGCTATCACAGTGTCTCAATCCGACAGTCTTTATGTCGAGTTAGCCCATATCCAAGACAAAATCGTCAAGAATGGGTATAACAAAAGGGATATTAGGAAGGTCACCGAAAAATAATTACACCGCTCACACCCTGGAAGTCCTCAGAATACCTGTACACCCTGCATTCTCCAAGTTACTGATCGCATAGGTAGGATTTTCAAAAAACATAACATTAAAACCATCTTCAAACCCCCTCCAAATGTGTCACAGATACTCCCTTCAGTAAAACATAAGCCTCGACCCTTGTCAACAAGAGGCGTCTATAGCATCCCTTGTTCTTGTGGTTTAGTGTACATTGAGGAAACTGGTCGCTCAGTACACAGACGTATTTGTGAACACAAACGTTGCTTGAAATCAGATCTTCTCTCACGCTCAACTGTTGCCGAACATCATCACAACACTGGCCATAAGATATTGTTTGAAAAATCTTCGGTCATTACCAATGCCCCTTACTTTTTCAACAAGAAAATTGCCATTGAAAACACAAAGGCACCAAACAACTTGAATCGTGACACTGGTTATTACCTGCCAGACATATGCAAACCTGCCTTCCTTACTGACTCCCCCCCTTTCCTCTTCTGACCAATCGTCGTCTTCATTCGATACGGTTAGAACCGGTATAAAGTCGCTAGGTTTTCTATTTTTCTTCAGAAGGGTTTCGCGTCTGGTTTGGTTTACAACTTGAGTTACCTTTCCCTTCTTGCCCTTGTTAAAAGAGCTTTGTCCTAGCGTGGTTGACACGTTGAGTTACCGTGCTCTCCTTTCCTCCCGAAGAAGTCTTTTAAAAAAGCGAGCGAAACATTGAGTTCTTCTGTCTCAACAATGACACAGTTCCAAACCGGAAGACATTCTGTTAATACTGACACTGACCGTGGAAGTCTTCAAATTCATTAAGTTGTCTACTGACTGGGAAACGAATATAAAAAGGGGGGTCAATTTCTGTGTGATAATTACTGGGTCATCACACTTTCAGCTTACTACTATTAATATTAGGTGATGTAGCCTACTGTATAACTGCAGCTGTATATGCAGAAAAGTAAAAGTAAAAGGATACCAGTGTTTTTTTAAACAGAAATCTACAAACCAAAAACTTCTTTTACGATAAATACTAACGGGTGTTAGAAAACTCGTCTTATCAGAGTCAACTGTGCTTATTAAAATGTATGTCCTGTATCCTACCTAAGTTAATGTTCAAGTAGACTTAATCACAATGACAGCAGCTGTCAGTAGTTATAGTGAATAGTGGATATTTAAGAATCAATCTAATGGCCGATCTCACCGACAATACTTATCACTAAAGCTTAGCTAAGTAGTTCCTAAAATAAAGTTGTTCTTAAATTTGTGTTTTGTCTCACCAAGCGAGTTAAGTCGCGACTTAGACAAAGTCTAGTTCGATTTCTGCCACTAAAGCGGCAAAAGGCTTTTACATTGGTTAGCACGTTCGAAATCGATAAACGGAAGTACCGCTTCATACAAATGGGGATATGACCATTTTTTGACTTTTAATTGACAGAACGCAGTGACTTATAAGTTATAGGTTAAGTACCGTTTTAAGTCACCGAAATTGGTAACTTACATTTAAGACGTTTTTAGAGACATAAGTAAGACTTGCAGAAATAATAAATCGTTGTCCAAGCCCATTTTTTGAAGTTCCACTACTTTTTACTGACAGAACGCGGCAACTTATAGATTAAGTAGCGTTTTAAGTCACCGAAATTGATAACTTATATTTAGGACGTTTTTAGAGACATAAGTAAGACTTAAATTGACGGTGAGACCGCATAAGTATGCCTTAACAACTTAAGTCTTTCTTAAATTTTAAGAACGCTCGGTGAGATCGGCCATAAGACACTTATTTTTTTTTCATAGGTGACTCTGATAAGACGAGTTTTCTAACACCCGTTAGAAAAAGCTTATACAGGGTGTAACATGAAGTAATGTCATCCTTTTAGGGGTATATTCTACAGCCCAAAATAAGAAAAAAAATCATATACATTTTTTTTTTTGAAAATGCTCCATAAGAAAGTTATCGACAAAGACAGTTTCAAAATGCTTTATTAGTTGAAATAATTTAACAATTTTTATTTTATTTTAAATTTTATACTTTAATCTTAAATAATAACTGACAATCATAACAGTTGCTCAAAATTGCCAAACCATACATAAGATGCATGGAGCATTTGTTAGTTATTATTTAAGTATTAAAGTATAAAATTTAAAATAAAATAAAAATTGTTAAATTATTTCAACTAATAAAGCATTTGTCTTTGTCAATAACTTTCTTTTTCGAAAAAAAAAATTATATGATTTTTTTTGGGGCTGTAGAATATACCCCTAAAAGGATGACATTACTTCATGTTACAGCCTGTATAAACTTAATTAAAACAAAATATATGCATCTTGAAGGAAAAGACAAGTCAGCTGGAGAGATTGGGCAGAATTAATAATTGACAAGTATAACTTTGATAGGGTTATTGAATTTATACCTGGGGACATTGATAACAGACAACAATGAAGTCTTAACCGAGAGAATATATCGTATGATCTTTGCATCGCAGTTGCTCTGGAAATTACATGTCATCTCTGAAATTATTTACTTCTATTATTTTTACGTTATTGGCCATTTCCTAAACTTCTAAGCAATTTTCAAGTAGAAAAACAACATTTTTATAAGTAAACAAAGTTTAGTTGAGATTTGCAACAAAAAATTACAATCTTTTGGGAACATTTTTAGTTACAATCTGTTCATTTTTGAAAGATGTCAAGTAAAAAATGTCAATGACGTAAAAATAATAATGGTAACCAAATTCAAAGATGACTTTTAATTCTACAGCAACCGCGACGCAAAGACTTTCTGATCATACTATACTTAGACAACAAAATACAGGGTGCCTCGAAACTCCCACTAAAGCATCAGGGAGGAGGCTTCGGTAATGCACGAGAACTCTAAAACTATCAACACAAACTCTCTACAGTGTCTAATTTCCTCATACGAAGCATTAAAAAAATATTAAATTTGACAACATTGATAGGTTTGTTTAATGAATGTACTGAAGTGATATACACTGTTAAAAAATTTTATATTCATTAATTAAGTACAAATTTGGAATACACCTTTTAGAATGCAAGTTTTAAAAAGTTAATTATGTAAATAAATTAAGACTAATTTAAGTATTTATTGTCATTTATTGCTATTTATTGTTATTTATTGTTATTTGTTGTAAATAGTAGGTAGTCATAGTTATATTTTATGTGCATGTATGTGAAAATATGAATGTTTCAAAACAAAATCAAGGAATGGGAGATTTTTGGGAATAACTGGGGAAGAAGATAAAAATTGAAGGAAGATAAACAACAGTTATTGAAACATAAAAGACGTGTTTTGAGTTTTCCTTAGAAAACTTATAATATAATTATAAAATATCAACAGAAAACAGAAAAATAATTGATAAAGAATATTAACAAGCTGAAATAAATTAAAAATATTAAATTGGATATATTGGAGGAAAGTTAAATTGGAAATTGGTTGAAGAAAATTATAATTACAAATTGAAACAGATAATAAATTCGGCAGGGAACAGTATTTTGGTGGGACTTTTCAAATTCAAGGAATAGTTGTTGTGAGTGAGTGCTTTACTTTTAGATTTGTGTTAATTTTAAGTTTAGAAATAAGTTTTGTTTATAATAAATCTTGCATTTCTAAAAGTTTAGTTAAAATTATTATATTAGTTATTTTTCAAAATTCAAAAAGGAATCCTTCAACGGCCCTGAGATGTCAAAATTTCAATTATTAATTTTAGATTTCAAAATTCATAATTAGTGAGTCTGAAATATTGTGTGGAGTACCTTTTTTATTTAATGGTTTTGTTCTGTGTTAGAAAATCCTAGGATAAATAGTTTTTAAGTTAGAACAAAATTAAGTAATAAGCAACAATAATTCTCAATCAATTCTTTGGCTTAAGAAAACATTACATTATTGTAAAACGTTTTCAAAGTGCCCCCCATTAGCTTCGCAGCACTTGCGTGCACGCACAACAATTGCATTTTAAACACGCTGCAACATTCTGGGGTTAATGGTTGTGGCTGCTTCATGAACTCGAGCGATAAGGTCTTCTCGAGTTTCGACAAGAGTAACATACACCAAATTCTTCAATTGCCCCCACAGCAAAAAGTCCAAAGGTGTTAAATCCAGACTTCTCGCTGACCAATCTCTTGGCCCTACACGACCGATCCATTTGTCAGCGTAATGGTGGTTAAACCATTGCCGAATCACACCTGCATAATGTGATGGTGCACCATCGAGCTGCACCCACATATCGCGCCGGAGTGCAAGAGGAATATCCTCCAGTAGGCCCGGAAGGTTATCATTTAAAAATTCTAAATAATTTTCTGCATTTAGCCTTTCAGGAAATATAGAAGGACTAATCAGCCTGTCTCCAAGTATTCCTGCCCATACATTTACTGAAAAACGTACCTGGTACTTTCTTTCGTGAACTGCATGAGGATTTTTATGGGCCCAAACGTGTTCGTTGTGACAGTTAAAGATGCCGTTTCTTGTAAATGTAGCTTCGTCCGTCCATAACACATTGCTTATAAACAAAGGATTTCTTCTATCGGCTTCTAACAACCACTCGCAAAAAGTAAATCAATGTGGATGGTCTTCCTGCAATAAATTCCGATCTCTTGTTTTGTGGTAACGATACAGTCCATCATCTTTTAAAATGCTATGTACACCAGTTTTAAAAACACCCAAATTTCTGGAAATACTTCGTATTACAAATTTGCAACTGGCCCAAGCGTTACTTATAGTAGTGAATGCTGGATGCTGGACCACCACTAAAGACTACGAACGTCGAATTATAACATCAGAAATGAAATTTTTACGATCAGTTGCTGGCCATGGTAGAAGAAGTATGAAAAGAAACCAACATATACATAAGAGAAGAGCTTCACATATGCAGTATTACGGACAAAATAAAAGAGTATAGACAATAATGGAAAGAACACCTAAAACGAATGAAAAATGTAAGGCTACCTAATAAGATGTACTACCGGTACAGAGCAAAAGGAAGACAAAATATAGGAAGGCCAAGAAAGAGATAGAAAAAACAGCAATAGAAATGGTAGTAACGCAACGGAACAAATGCGAAGCATGACGAAGAAGGGGAAGGTTTATATTCAGTATAAATTAGAGTTAGAACGAGATCTCGAAGCCCGAGCTTTAAGCGCCATCGAGCCTAAGATTTTTTGAACCGAGCTGTGCTGAGCTTTTTTAAATTGCTTGTAAAGCACGGTAAAGTCTCGAAACTGAAACTAGGTAAATGCTTGCAGTTCGGTAAATGCTTGACATTCAATTATATTCAAAAATGTACACACTCCTGTCTTATCTTTCGCTTTCTTCGACAAGGGTTCAAACCTCGGTAAAGGTTAGAAGCTCGGTAAAGGCTTGAAAATCGATAAAAACTCGAAATTCTAGAAAAGCTGGAAGCTCGCCAGCCTTACCGAGCCGAGAATATTTTACATTTTCACCGAGCCGAGGCCAATTAAAAATTTCCATCTCTAGTATGAACCAATAAAAGCGTGAATAAGAAGAGTTCAAAGTATATTAAAATAAAAAATCATGTCTATAATTTACAATGTTTATTTATACTTTTTATTATTTATTTATACATTTAATAGCAAAAATACCAAAGTAATTTAATATATCTGAGTACCATTTGAAAATTTTCCAAAAGATACGATCATATTTAAATGATAATCGAAAAGTAAAAAGGCAAAAGAACGAAGAACAACAAATTCATCCGATTTTGGATAGAAATTTCCATAATTAGTAATGGTAACAGTCTTCTTCGTTCGAGATTTATGACCTCTTCGTCTTCGTCGGTTTGGTGTTGAATTTAGATGGGATCTCTTCGGCGTTGGATAAGTTTTAAACGTTGCCATCGTTGAAGGCTTGTTCGTTGTTGCTCGTTTTAAAAGATGCCGATTTGGCCACCTTCTTGATTTTGCAGTAGTTGATTTATTTAAGACGGCAGTAGTTCTACCGATTTGAGATTTCGATTCTGGGTAACCAGTTATCACAGTTAATACATTACTAGATGCTCGAACCCCTGTTTCATCAATTGCTACGATTGCTGTATGAAATCCTTCTTTTACATTCACGTGTTCTGTGGTTATGCCCGAGAAATCTGCATATGTGGTAAACACTGTCCTTATTTGTAACTAAAAACGTTTTTATTTCAGGTGCATATTAAACTCTTAGGATTGTTTGTACATTTTCTGATAATTTTAAGATATTTACCTTCTACGAAAACAATAGCATTAAAAAAGCTTACCAACTGAAATATCCGGAAATTGATCTACCATTAATATTAACAAATAATTAATTAAAACATAATCATAAATCATCTTCAGCAACTTGACTATCTTTAATTAAACCCACGTTTATTTTTTAATTTTTGACATACGCTTTCATAATTACCTCATACACCAACTGCTCAAGAGACATCTGGCTACGAAAACTAAATTTAGGGATGCCAACTATTCGGAAAAACTTCCTCTTCATTTTGGACACGATATTTAAAATTGTCGAGGTGTCATATAACTTCGAACCTATATTCGTGTAGATTCCATTTTCTTCGGTTGGTAAAATAAAAATCATGCTGAATCTATCACCAGCGAAGGGTACTTCCAGAACTGTCGACTCAAGATAACTGCTCACGGTAAATTTCATTAAAACATTCCGAATGTTCATCATAGGAATTTGAATACTGTTTTGATTTATAACAAAGAACGTCGCATCAGCTGTATTCTGTTTAGAAAATTCGGTTTTCCAACGATTTATAAACTGGAGACGTGTTAACAAAATAGCACGGATATCCGAATTTAAAATTTTTCGTGTGGGCCAGTTAGGTAACACCAATTTGTAATTCCGAACTTTCAGTAGCCTTTCAAAATCGACATATTTCAAATCCACCATGTATAGCTTTAAAGCTTTTATGAAATCTTCTTTGATTTTCTCCCCTTTCTTCAGAAAAAACGTATTGTTGAGATTTATTATGACGTCGGAATTTCTCTTTAAGTTTTTAACCACGCTATCGTAGCCTTGGGGATGATTAACAGACAATAAAATTTTTGAAATTTCCTTCGCAGATTCCCCTCTTGCACCGCGATAGATAAGCGAAAGGGTTGAGAGTATAGGTAGAGGGAAACAGATCAGGTTTCTTTTTCTTGCAAAGCCGAAAACGTTATAAATCGCACTGTTGAAGGTATTAAGATCGGCTGTAATTTCGTTCAATAACTGTTGCGTTAACACTTTCGCAAAGAGTAAAATAAATGTAGTTACGATCAACACGCACTTACATGGAACGCGCATATTTTGTATTTCAAGCAGAAACTTATCAAATTAATAAATCAGCCAATGAAATTAATGCTCATAATCGTAACAATTGCAATTATTGTAAAAATTATTGTTTACAAATTACAGTAATAACTCATAACCTTTACAACGCACAGTTTTTACTGGTAACAAACGAAACAAAATCTAAAATTCTGATGGAAATTTACTGTGCGGATTTATTTAGTGAATAAAGCGCTTGATTTTGGACAATAAGGAGTAAATACGATGTTTAACAACGTCACTTTATAGAAGAATGATAAGTGGATGCTATCATGTCTTAACAAAGCTGACAACGCTATTTCAGTTCGAAGCATGTCTGATATTTTTGGAAAAACGTGTTACGAGGTCATTGAGAGGATTGCTGGAGCAAACGGGGCAAACAAATGATGTATAAAATCCTTATTTAATGAACCGCCAACATAAGATGGTCATTAGGTGTAGATTGCTTTATTGTGGACTGCATTAAAATTCTCAAAGCTAGCAATACTTTAAAATTTTTTGCTTAAAGCTATTTTAAGATTTGATCCATATTTCTAGAAGAATCCCCTACGATGATTCAGTTTATGTGGGTACTAATTAGTCTTTAAATTCTATTCAGTGTAAATAGTTGGAAAGCAATGCATAGCAAAAGATTGATTGATAATTGCTAACAAGTCCTTGAGGTATTTCTAGAAATATGTGTTAAGAGGACGTTAAGAACGCTCGTTAGAACAGAAAGAAAAATAGATCTGTGGTTTAACCTCAATTTTCATTAACTCCCTTTAATTGAGGACGAGTTTTTATTTTTTTAAGTAGTACGCTTATTCAAACGCATTAAAATATTTAATTTAAAAAGAATCGAGTTCGTTCAGCTTTAATGAGCGTTGTTTCCATGTTTAATCGACGAATTAATAGGTTGAACCGTCAACTCTACGGCATATACTCTTCGTCTAGAATCAGAATGCAGAGGCCTATTTCCATTAATATATTTTTGTTCTTCATTTTATCAATTTTTTCACATCAGTTCTCTTTATTTTTTTCTCGTTGCTAAATTCTGACCTTTATTCTGATGAACGCTAAGATAACATAAATATTGTAATGTTACCTTATTTACAATTACTAACAGCCGGTTAGCTCAGTCATTTGGTCGTTCATGAGGTTCTTTTACTTTAATAAATGAATGTTCTTTTTTTGGAAAATCCTATTTCCCGATCCTCTAGAGAACCTTATTTTCCAGAACCAGTAGCATCTCCAAGCACATCGTACCATAACATTAACTTTTCCGATTCCTTAACAAAATTCCCCGAAAAAAAAACATTTTCAAATATAATCAAAGCCGAAGATGTGTATGACCTATTGCGGAAAAATGTATTCTTTAAAATATCAAAAAGCGGTAAGGGCCAGTAAAATTCGGCCCAAGTTGTATCCTGAAAGACTAAATTTAGTTAAAATTTTAATATTAAGGTGCATGGCTCAGTGTTAGGCGAAAAAGCTATACATTTCTATTATTTAGCTCAATAACAAAAGCGAAATATTCAAGCGAAAGGGCAAAGATGTACTACCGAAGAAAAGAGATTTTGGCTCTCATGTTATATAAGCCATCTGGATGAGCTTATTCCAAATTACGACAATTATTTGCAATTGTAATTATTTCAACAACAATGAGATGAAGATCATACTTGGCGATTTTATTACCAAGGTAGGAAGGAAAATTTCGGCAACCCACAATTATTGCTAAACATAGCTTACATGAAGAAGTAAATCATAATGGTTTACGAATGGTGGACTTTGCGACCGCCACTAGACAACGAGTTGGAGGAAGCTTCTTCCCACACGAAAGCATACACAAGGGTACTTGAACATCTCCTAATGAAACTACCACAAACAAGATTGATCATATCTTGATTGATGCAAGACATTCTATCAGCCTATCGAACGTGAGAAGTAAAAGAGGGGCGAATTGTGTCTCCGATCATTTCATAGTTTATAGTACAATATGAAACAGAATCTCAAAGACACTTAAACACAAAGGAGAAAATAAACTTTAGTGGAAGGTCGAAATATTAGAGACAGAAGAATACTAAACTTATTCCAGTACCAAGAAAGTATTAGGACTAAACTACATGAAAATATCGAAACATCACATAGAAAAGCGAATGCAGCTCTATAAAACAAATAATCCTGGAAGCCGCAGAAATCACAATAGGAAAACAAAAAACAAATAATTATAAGTACTGGTTTGATGAAGAATGTATACAGGCAACTAAAAAAAGACAAAAAGCCAGAGTTGAAATGCTGAGAACCGGAACCAGAAGCAAAATAGTAAAGTATGCTGAACAGAAGAGGAAAGGCAGAAAACTATGCAGAAAAAAGACAATATTTACAGAAAAAGATAGACAAATAGAAGAATACCATAAGGACAAGCAAACAAGCTCCAAGTATGTACAAGACAGTCAATGAGATTAGAAAGTTTTTTCAACCTAAAACTAATATACATATGTCTAGGGAACTGCTTTTCAACAAGGATAATATATTAAAGAGATAGGTCCAACTTTTTACAGACTTTCTAAATGATGATGGCCAGCTCCGACATTCCGAAGAAAATGAAGATGATGGAAACGAAGAACGTCAGAAAGGGCAAAACGACGATGAAGAAGATATAGAATAACCTAAACTAACAAAAGTACAGAAAGCCATTAAACACCTACGAAATAACAAAGCAGCAGGAACTGATAATATACCAACCGAATTAATATTACTTAAAGTTGGATTTAAAATAGTAAAAGATGGTCATGGTTTGTTTTATTCAGGGGTGGAGAAACATATGGGGGGACAAGCTGGAGTAGCCTGTTTAGTTCACAGAGAGAATTTAAATAAAGTTAAAAGTTGGAAATTAATAAACGAAAGAATAATGAAAATATAAATCATAACATTAATTATAGTGTATGCTCCAAATGAATCAGTTAAAAAGGCAGAAAAGGATCTATTTTGGTCAGGTCTACAAGAACAATAGGAAAACGCTAAGGATACCTTCATAATTGGGTGAAATTTTAATAGAAGGGTAGGAAATAACGAAATAGCAACAGAGAAAACGGTTGGAAGGTATGGTGAAAGTACACTAAACACGAATGGCAAAAGAATAATCGATTTCTGTATTGTGAACGACTTATTTGTAACAAATACATTCTTTGAACATGCTGAAATTCACAAATACACGAGAGTGGTAGAGAGCAGAAAAGAAAAGTCGATAATAGATCTGTTACTTATGAAAAAGGTAGGCCGAAAAAAAATTAAAGATGTCAGGGTAAAGCGACAATTTGAAATAGATAGTGACCATTATTTGGCCGAAACAAAGTTGAAATGGAAGAAAAAGGAAACGATTCCAGAGTCACTAAAAAAGGTGGAATTTAAGAGTATTTGAAGTTTTAAACTATTGGAAAAAGAGTTCGAAGAGAAATATCAAGTCGAGGTGCGGAACGAGTTGGAGGCAAGAAGAATTAACCTGATGTTGACAGAACTGGAAACATTGTGGAATAGTTTTGAAGAAGGAATAACGAAAGCAGTAGAGAAGGTATGTGACGTGAACAAGAAATCTAATAAGAGAAAACAGACACCCTGGTGGAGCAGCGAAGTAAAGTCGGAAATAAAAATAAAAAAGGACTGTTGGCAAAAGTATCTCATTTCAAAATCAACCGAAGATTATGGCAGGTATCAAAAGCAAAGAAAAATAGTAAAAGATATAGTTAGAAAGGCAAAAAATGAGTCATGGGTAAAGTTTGGAGAAGATCTGGAAAATGGAGGGGAGAGGAATGGAAAAAAACTGTACTCTATGTTGAAAGGTCTGAGGCGAGAGAAACGACCAAACGTATACTGGGTTAAAGACCACAATGGTAATGTGTTAACCAAGGATGAAGATATAAAAGAAAGATGGAAAGAGTATTTTTGTGAAGTATTAGAGGGGACAGAGAGACTGAAGAAAGAGAAATGAGTGTGAACCAAGAAGAGAAGATAAAAATAAGTAGAAATCATGAAGATGAAATAACGATAAAAAAATTTAAACATGCATTAAGATTACTAAAAAATGGTAAGGCTCCAGGTAAAGACAATATTAAACCTGAAATGTTAAAGAAGATGGGAGAAGAAGGGGAAATAGTATTAAGAAGAATTTTAAATAAAATCTGGCAAGACAAGGAAATTCCAAGTAGATGTGAAACAGCTATCATAATGCCGTTACACAAACATACAAACATGGAGATAAAATGGTATTTTAAAGGTATATCCTTACTATACATGGCCTGTAAAATATACGAAAGAATATTGGAAAAGAGATTGAGGAAAATAATACTAGAAGATACGCAAGCGGGTTTTAGAAAAGGTAGAAATACGCAAGAGTGGGTGTTCACCCTGAGACAAATCAGTGAGACAAATATACCAAAGGGGGAGACAATGTACACATGTGCAATAGACATACAAAAAGCCTTCGATGAAGTAGATAGGTCTAAAATCTGGAACGTCTTAGAAAGGAGAGGAGTACCAAAACAACTAACTGAAGTTATGCAATCTATAAATAAAAGAACAAGTAATACAGTAAAAATTCATAATTACAGTACAAACACATTTGTAATAAGAAAGGGGGTTAGGCAAGGCTGCAAGGCAGTATATTAAGTCAACTTTTATTTATTATAACCATGGATGAAGTAACCAAAGCTGTAAAAACTAAGACCAAATGTGTAACAATAGGGTATAGAAATTTAAGGCCAGTTATAGTTAAAGAGCTATTGTATGCTGACGATCTTATACTGTGTGCAACAACTAAGGATAATTTACAAGAGACTATAAATCAATGGAAAAAAGAATTGGACAAATATAACATGAAGATCAATTTAAAGAAGTCAGAGATAATGGTGCTGGGTGAGGAAGGTGTAGATGCCCAGATACCAACTGGAAACGACATTATGAAACAAGTGGATAACATAAAGTATCTAGGATCAAAGATTAAGAGTGATGGACACATGGACATAGAGTTAAATAATATAATCGAATTAATAGCGCAAATAGGATCTAATTTTCATTGGTAAAGCTATTTTAAGTAAAAGAGAGATTAGCAAGAAAACGAAAGTTAAAATTTACAATACAGTATATTTACCCGTTTTGTTATACGGAGCAGAATCCTGGAATCTTACAGAGCGACATGGTGAGAGCATGCGGGATGAAGTTTTTGAGAAGGATTTTAGAAGTAACAAAACGAGACAAACTAAAAAATGAAATAATTAGAGAACGGCTGGGAGTAGAAGCACTAGAGCACAAAATCGAAAGAAAGCAGCTAAACTGGTGGGGTCACATGGTCAGGATGCCTGACACACAAGAACAGCAAAGAAAGTGTGGAAGGTAAAGGTAAAAAAAAGTGAAGAGGACGTCCTAGAAAAACGTGGGATAAGCAAATAGCCGGGGTTTTAAGTGAAAATAATGGTGAGTGGAACAGTACCATGGAGACAGCAAAGGACAGAAAAAATGGAAAGACTTTTGCAAGGGAAATCAATACTTAACTCTAAATCCTCTACACTGAAAGGTAGAAGAGGACCGGATAAGTAAGTAAGTAAGTAAGTAAAGTTGGAGGAGAAGAGTTGACAAAACCAATACACAAACTGTTAATTAAGATTTAGAGGACTAAACAACTACCACATGAATGGAAATTATAAATCATTTGTCCTGCCAACAAAAAGGGGGATAAATTTGATGTAACAAAGGCATATGCCTTCTTAGACACTGTTTATAAAATTTTTGCATGTATTATAAACCAGCGAATCACCCCATTAGCCAAGGAACTTCTAGTTGATTATCAATCAGGCTTCTGAGAAGGACGATCGACAACAGACCAGATTTTTACACTACGATTAATCCTAGAAAAATGTTGGGAATTTGACATCGATGCCACCTAATTATATGTTGACTATAAACAAGCCTACCATACATTAAACATAAAAATATTTGGCAGACATCTAGAGATTTTAACGTACCAGCTAAATTAATGAGACTGATCAAGGCTACATCTTTGGGCCTATAGTTAATGGCGAGCAAGGATGAACCATGAATTAAGGCAACTTTCTAAGAACAAAACTTAGTGGGGTAGGTTAAGAACAACATAATACGACGGTTGGGCCACATATGGTAAATGCCTACCACCAGAGTAGCCAGAATTGATGAAAAGGAGATCATTTTTATTTTGGCGATAATCATGAGGTAACAGTTGAAAATATGACAAAATTAAATTAGTCAAATTTTAGGCTTATTGATTTCAATTCGTACTTTTCATGAAGAATTGCCCGGAGCTCATTTTTAAGTTTCTGGAGAAAAACCAGAATGAAAACTCAATTTTCTACTTTTAAAAACTCAGAACTTTTCAATGCTTTTAGAATTTAATAATTTCAAAATTTGTATTTTTGATTTAATTGCTTAAAGAGAAACACGTTTTGCATTCATTGCATCCCAAAAAAATTTAAAGTGTTTAGAGGAACATAAAAGGATTTTGATTCTTAAAAAATTCTTAATTAAGGTGGAATTTCTTGATTCCAAAATGAATTATTTTTTACTGCCTCAAAGAACGCGTTTTCAATTTCGTCACCTTCAATTGTTTTTAAGTGTTTGATGAAGTGAGAGGTCATTGTTAGTCCTTAAGAATGGAAAAATAAAGTTGCTTCTAGAATTTATTAATTGCAAAATTCGATACCTTCTTCTGGACTTGCTGCTTAAAGGAACGCCAGCGTCGGCTCCGAAAGGTATAAAAGGTTACAGATAATACATAGTAGCTGTAGAATCCCGACTTAAAAATAATGATATCCCACAGTGCACCAACTGCCAGCTGATAGCGCACACTAAAAGCTTTTGCCATTTACCCCCACGCTACCTGAAGTGTACTGACAATTACCATTATAAGGATTCTGACGATGCTAAATGTATACTGTGGAGGACAGCATAAGCTAACTATAGAGGCTGCTCATACATTAAATCCTTCCTGGCAGACCTTCAGACCTTTAAATCCTAATGCAATCATAACTGGAAAAATCACGTCCAATTTAACACACGTATCAACCTTGAATTACAACCCCACACTCCCAAAACAAACAATAAAAAACCTAGCTGTTTGGCCAGTTGAATTAGAAGATGTTCAATATTTAAAAAGTGTCGCTATTAGACTAACTGTAAATAAGAACTCTACACACATTAATTGTGTCAATATATAAGTTACCGAACAACAACCTCTACCAAAACGAACTCAAAGAAATCTTGAAAGTCAAAATCCTACGCTTTTAGCTGGAAACCTTAATTATAAATACCCGAATTGGGGATGCAGAGTGACCAGTCTCAGTTGGGTAAAACTTAATGATTTTACTCCCCAACTGGAGCCGGAATGGGACGTTTCAGCTTTCAGCGCCGCCATCTCATCGTCGCCATTTCAGCGCCGCCGTTTAATCGCCAGGACATTTCAGCGCCGCCCGATTCAGCGCCAGGACATTTCATCACCGGCCGTTTCAGCGCCGAAGTTTTTTACTTTTACTAAAAAATGTTTTAAATCGCTTGAAATTAACATCAAACTTTCCCTCTCACTTTTCCAAACTTAGGACTGGCATCGGCTCAATAAATCGATGGTGTGATTAAAAATTTGTTTAATTCAAACGCGTCAATAGTATTTTTTGTTTGTTTATTTTGTTTTTTTTTTGTTTTTTTTTGCTTTTTTTGAATTCTTTGATATTTTTTTGTTTTTATATTTTTGCATTTTGAAAAGAAGAAAGGTGAAGGATATATAGTACATACATATACGTATATGTACATTATACAATAAACCATATGGCTAATTCCTTCAAAAGGATTATACTGCTCTAATGACTTTCAAAAAGTTAGAAATCTTCTATGAATTATTAAATGTAAATAATCATCTTTTATTTTACCTATTTAATGCATAGTTAATGAGTTTTGGAAATTAGAAATATCTTTAAATATCCAAAAAATTAATTTATATTTGAATAGAATAAAAAAAATATTCGTATTCGTATTCGAATAGGATTCGACCCAGTTCTGAAATCCAGCAATAAATACATTAATTTACTGAAATGACCTGGCGATGAAACGGCCGGTGCTGAAACGTCCTGGCGCTGAAATGTCCTGGCGATGAAAAGGCGGCGCTGAAATGTACTATAGTAGCGTCACGGAGTCGAGTCAGTGGAAGTAAACAAATACACGTGAACAGGCAGAAACTTGCGCGCATGCAGTGATCACTGATCACGCACTAATGTTTGTTTACTTCCACTGACTACACTCCGCGACACTACTATAGACCCTTCCATACAAGTCTCAGCACCGTCTGAATATGCTTACTACCCATTACCCATATCAGTACAATCAGTTGCCAGACATACATATTATTTTACATAAAAACTTAACATTACCAATAACCCAAACACGGAACTGGATTCCGATCACCTACCAGATTTATTCGCTCTCAATTGTTTGCCTCACCAGTATCTCCACTTCCCAAGATTAATTAATGGACCCGTTGATTGGGAAAAATTCCCAGATATTAAGAATAATTTCCTAACTTTCCTACAAACTTAACATTCCAAAAAGATATCAACAATGCGGTGGACTTGTTCAAAGAAACAACAATATTAGCAATCTAAAAAGCCACTCTCGAACGCTTCGAAATAATATAAATCTACCCCACAAATATACATTCAACAGCTAAAAAATGATAAACACACAGCATGTAGATTTGTAATAAAAACACATCTGAACAGATTCATTAGGCTAGTAAGAACTGAACCGCACCAATTCCGAATTTCCTCTTATTAAAGCGATATCGAGTCTCTCAGTCTCTTGATCTTGGGGACCCTAAAATATGTGGAGAGCTACCAAAAGGATTTTAAAACAGCCAGTGATAATCCCAAAACTCCGGTATGAAGGCATCCTAGGCAAACTGAATTTAACACTGAGGTTGCTACTGATATAATACTTACAGATCCAGCGTCGTCATCAGAAATTAAGGTGTACATTAGGAAACTCAAACTCACAAAAGCGCTAGGAATACATCTTATACCCTTTGTGGTACTAAAAACCCCATCAGATAAATCCATATCTTACCTGACAGCGATACTCAACGTGTACCTGAGAATTGGATATTTTCCCATTCTTAAAGGCAAGCAGTAATATTAATGATTCCTAAACCTGGCAAACTGAATGATAATCCTTTAAGTTTAAATTATTATTTTGCTGTATTGAGCGAAACAGGTTACGTCCTTTTGAATTGATTAACCTAGCTCCCCTTAGCGTGTGCTTGGCATTCCAATCACCAGCTGCTAGAAAATGTGTTCCGAGAAGATGGAAAAAGTTATCGTGTTCTTCTGATAAGATATTGTGCCTTGGAGGAGAGTAGATTGCTCCAACAGTTATAGGCATATTAAGTGCTTAGAGTTTCAGTATCGTAGCTTGAATTTCATTAGTTTTATGTGGTTGCATTATGTAGTGACTCAAGACTGATCTGATAATGATGGCAGAGCGTGCATGCGCGGTTTCATCAGGATGATGAGCATAGTATATAAAATAATATGGGATTTTAATCTATGTTCTTTCTGTTGAGTGGCTTTCAAAGACTAACAGAATATCTATTTTACTATTATTTAAAAATAGTGTTATTTCTTGTAAGTGGTTTGATAGCCCGTTTGCGTTCCAGGCAGCTATTCGCATTGATGAAGCCATTGCGTTAGTTTACCAATGACTGTGGTCAGAATGGCTAAAATCATGCTGTTTTGATTGATCAGCTGATTAAACATATTTTTGAATTCGTTGAGGAAATCCGTTAATTTACCAGCTACGAGTATGTCTTCTTTGTACTGATTTATGCTGTTCTGATTGTAAGTTGAGCTCGGTCTGTTGTTCGGTGATGTTATTTGAGAATAACTAGCTATTCTATTAGGTTGGGAGTTTTGGATGACTGGTTGGTTTTGGATGACTGGTTGGTTTTGGATGACTGGTCGATTTTGAATTGGGTGTGTGATATTGTGTACTTGGTAAGTAAAGTTTGTTCGTCTATTCTGGTTATTACTAGCTCTTGCTTTTATCAGATCTCGATGAACTATACAATACATCATTTGCAGTTTTCTGTGTGATTTTCACTACACAGCTCGCATATTGCCGTAGTATCTTTACTTTTTGTACATGTTTTCTTGTCGTGTGTTTTCTCACATTTAACACAGGAATATGGCTTAGTATAATATGCCTTTGAGTGACCGTACACTTGCCATCTCATGCACTGTATTATGTTTATTTTAGGTCTTGGTGGTTCTACTTGTATTTTTGTATGTTTCAGATACCTACTCAAGTTTATGTATTTCTTTATTATTTTCTTGTGGGTCAAGATCCATGAAGAATAACAGTAATGGAAGTTTATTTACTCTATGTCTGGCGTTTATTATATTTCTAACGTTATGCCCTTTTTCTGCCAGTTCTTCAATTATATCTTTTGTTGATATGGAATAGTGACGGTTGCGTATGACCACTCTGTTTTATTTGATAAGTGTGGTGAATAATGCTTTCTTCACTAAGGTGCGTGATTAGTTTTCTGTAAGTAGGTAGCAATAGTTAATGGGTATATTTTTACAGTGTTGTTTGCCAAGAATTTACTATAGTATATGTTTTGTTATCGACAGCTAAAACCAGATTGTCTGTCATTGCCTTGTAATTTGTTACTCCATAAATGTAGATTGGGGGTGGTTTCGTATCTTTTGACTGATGAGTCGTATTTTCATTATCTGTATCATTTAAATCAGTTTAGCTTTGGGTAGGTTCTGTTACTGATAGAGATTGATATCTATTTGTTATTTTAATTTGTGACTTATTTTCATTTGTCATTGTTTGAGTTAAACGTTTCCTTTCCCAAATATACTAGCAGAAGACCTGGCCAATCTTGTCAACTATCCCTTCCCTTTAATCCTTTCTCACCAGTTGAAGTTCGTAATCAAATTAAAAAAGCTAGCTCGTATAAAGCTCCAGGTTATGATTTGGTCGTAGATGAAATTCTGAAGCACCTACCTAAGAAAGCACTTGTACTGCTAAGCATAATTTAGAACAGTATGCTGCGTCTAAGCTACTATCCTGTACAATGGAAAGATGTGCAAATAATAGTGATTGTAAAACCAGGAAAACCACCCACAGAACCTGCGTCTTAGCGCCCGATAAGCCTACTACCGCTAATGTCTAAAGTATTTGAAAGACTTTTGCTTACTAGAATATATAAAAGTGCACCCATAGACGACTTAATTCCAGAACATCAGTTTGGTTTCCGGCAGAAACACTCAACAATACACCAGCGCCATCGAACTGTAAATAAAATTAAGCAGAGTCTAGAAGAAACAAAATGTGTGTCGGGGTATTTCTTGATGTTTAACAGGCCTTTGACAAGGTATGGTACGAAGGGCTGTTGTATAAGCTAAAGAAATAAATGTCTAGTCAAATATACCTCCTCCTAAAGTTCTATCTCAGCGAACGATACTATCAAGTCAAAGTTAATAATGCACTATCTTGCTACCATCTAATCAATTCCGGAGTACACCAAGGTAGTATACTTGGACCGTTTCTCTATTTAATCTTCACGGCAGACACACCTGTCACAGACGACACCACACTGGCAACAATCGCTGATGATACAGTTCTTCTTTCATCAGCTGCAAATCATGATACTGCATCCGAAAACCTCCAAAGTAATTTAAATCTAGTTAAGACCACGAGACGGATTACTTGCCCTCAGGTCTACCCAAATAACACTCAAATCCCAGAAAAATCGGCTGTTAAATATACAGGGTTACTGGTAATTCGATACATTCCTTTGGAGATGTGATGGGACAGGAGCTAAGAAACAAATTTAACCCTAACATACATTATGCAATACTCAATGGTTTTTGAGATATTTCAATTTTTGTGTTTTTCTCAAAAAAGTAGATCTTAATGTCTTTAAAGTTAATTTAAAAAAAATCTACTTGACAGTTTTTGAACTTCTTTACTGGATTACTTGTCCCATCCTATGGCCATCCGTTTGGAATGGAAAATATCCGGAAACATTTCGATCATGTGATAATGTTAAATAAAAACTCATAAAAAATAATTTGTAAAAATCAGCTACGAAAATTACGTATCCGTTTTTCTCAAAAATTATCAAACATAACATGCGTACAAATTATTTTAAAAACTTCCTTATTTCAGCAGCTATCTATCAAGGTACAAATGTTCAACGTGCCCCTGATAGTTCTAATAAAAAAATAGTAATAGTGATGTAGTAGTATGATTCTTATTTTTGGATAAACAGTAAAAAGCAAAAGTGTGCGTGGAAAAAAAATGACAAATCGTTCATGACAGTCAGTCAGTCCTCGACTTTGATGCTCACGCATGTGTATTATTAACTGGCATTATTATCTCCGTGTCCCTTAAGTTTATTGCTCTTGTTGAGTTTGTTGCTGAAGATTTTGGTTTAGGTCGTTGTTGTTGTTATTGTGTTTTAAGTGCCATGGCCACGTACACCAATGCAAAATACGCTGACACCTTGTTTGTCTACGGATGCAGACAATGCAAATTTCTTACTAAACATTTTATGGACGGATGAGTCGAAATTTGATCGCGAGGGCAGAACACATTTCCACAACCTACATTATTGGGCCGACGAAAACCCCCATTTAATAAGGGAAACTAGTTTCCAAATAAAGTTTTCTAAAAATGTGTGGATGGGAGTCATTGGCCGCTATTTAATAGGGCTATACTTTCTTCCCAAAAATTAAAACGGGGAAATCTATGAACATTTTTTAAGAGATGAGCTGCCGGTGCTTCTAGAAGATGTTCCTCTCGCCGTGAGACAGCGAATGATATTTCAGCACGACGGTTGTCCAGCACATTATCGGCTGACAGTACGACAGTTACTCGATCAACGTTTTCCTAACCATTGGATTGGAAGGGCAGGCACAATACCTTGGCCAGCGCGAAGGCCAGATTTAACACCTCTAGATTACTACATGTGGGACCATATGAAAGAGATGGTCTATGAAATACCAGTGGATACGAGAGAAGACCTTAGACAAAGGATAGTCGACGCTGCCAAACACATACGGCATATCCTCATAACCAGAGTAACAAAGACGGAAATAAGAAGACGCTGCCGTGCTTGTGTACGAAGTAAGGGCTCCCATTTTGAGCAATAAATGTAGAAATTTAGTACAACTTTGAAATTAATTAAGAATTAAACGATTACCTTTACAATACGTTTTTTACTGTTTATCCAAAAATAAGAACCATACTACTTGCATCACCTTTACTATTTTTTTTATTGGAACTAAACTCCTGGACAAAATTAACGCACCACTTAATTTTTTTCAAATAACTCCTAGATTAGAAGGATTTTTGACTTACTAATTTTTTTACAAGTAGGCTGTGGACCTCGGCTGTTATTTTTATCTCTGTTGTCATAGGTTTGTTTTGTTTAGAATTTGCAATTTTCATTTTATGTGATTCTTGACTTGGGAACTTTTCGTAATTCGATTCGAAATCTTCTTTTCAACGTAAGTTAACTTTAGTTATCATGATTTTTGTTATCAATTCATCATTTATGAATATCCTAGACTACAAAAATGAATCGAGCCAGAAACCTATCAGTGGAAGAATCGGTACAAACGGTAATTCTTTTGGGTGAGGGATACTCAATGCGTCAGATTGCTAATCGGCTAGGAAGACGTCATTCCAGCGTTAGTCGCATGGTAAGCCGCTTTAACGAGACTGGATCTCACTCACGAAGACGAGGGCAAGGTCGAAAGCGGTGTACTATTCCAAGGGATGAGCGGTTTATTAGGCATTGCGCTCTGAGAAACAGGAAAAGCACTAGCACTGAGCTACAAAATGAGCTTCGAACTGTTCGCAATGTTCGAATATCGTCTCGAACTGTCAGAAGGCGTTTAAAGGAAGCTGGATTGACTAGCAGAAGGTCGGCAAAAAAACCATTCCTAACTACGGAACACAAAGTTCGAAGACTGCGATTTGCCCGAAATCACCAATATTGGACTCTTGATGATTGGAAGAAGGTTTTATTCACCGATGAAACCAGAGTGAGCCTAAAATCTAATGATGGACGTGAACGTGTCTGGCGAAGACCTGGAGAAAGATTTTCGAGTTGCAATGTCTCTAAAAAAATTCCTTTTGGTGGCGGCTCGGTAATGTTCTGGGGAGGGATTTGCTTCAACGGTCCCACAGAGTTAGTCCCTATACGTGTGAGGTCTATGAATGCAGATCATTATCTGCAACACATCGTAGTTGATAATGTAATGCCATTTGCTCCCTTTATTGGACCTGACTTTCTGTTTATGCAAGATAATGCTCGACCCCACGTAGCTGCACAGGTTCTTGACTACTTGAATGCTGTTAATTTGCCGTTCATGGAATGGCCAGCGAACAGTCCTGACTTAAATCCTATTGAACATTTATGGGACGCCCTAAAAAGAAATGTTCGAAGTCGTATACCTGCACCTATCAATCATGACCAACTGGTAAATGCAACGCTTGAAGAATGGGAGAATGTTCCTCAGGGTTTGATTGAAAATTTAATCTCCAGCATGCCAAGGCGTATGGAGGCAGTAATTAGAAGCAGAGGAGGTCATACGCGGTATTAACATCGCGTTGAATACTCAAATTTCAGTTTTTACGAATTTTTCCGTTCTCACAATTTGAGCGATTTGTAGCAAAAAAAAGATTTGAAGTCAAAAAACAAAGATTTGAAGTCAAAAATGTTTGGAATTGAGGTCATGTTATAACACTAGTCTAATTTATGAGTTTTAGCGTAGTTTTGGTTTGATTTTAATTTCTATATTGAAATTAAGTACGTTTAATAAAGTGGTGCGTTAATTTTGTCCAGGAGTTTATAAAGGGCACGTTGAACATTTGTACCTTGATAGATAGCTGTTGAAATAGGGAAGTTTTTAAAATAATTTGTACGCATGTTATGTTTGATAATTTTTGAGAAAAACGAATAGGTAATTTTCGTAGCTGATTTTTAAAAATTATTTTTTAAAGTTTTTATTTAAAATTTTCACATGATCGAAATGTTTCCGGACATTTTCCATTCCAAACGGATGACCATAGAATGGAACAAGTAATCCAGTAAAAAAGTTCAAAAAATGTCAAGTAGATTTTGTTTAAATTAACTTTAAGGACATTAAGATCTACTTTTTTCAGAAAAACACAAAAATTGAAATATCTCAAAAACCATTGAGTTTTGCATAATGTATGTTAGGGTTAAATTTGTTTCTTAGCTCCTGTCCCATCACATCTCCAAAGGAATGTATCGAATTACCAGTAACCCTGTATAGGGCTCCGTTTAGATCGGAAGCTTACCTAGAAATATCACATCAAGACTAAAAAAACCAGGGTTGAAATGATTTAAATCATTTGATTTAAATCACAATTATAATCGTGATTTAAATCAAGCGATTTATTTAAAAAAATCATTGATTTAAATCACGGTTTTAGATTTTGACAAATTAACAAACAAAAACAAATTACACAAAAGTACTGACCTTCAGTAGTAAAAAGACAAACACTTCTTAATTGAACAAAGGTTTTATTTAAAGAGTTAAGTACTATGAAGAAAATTTATATTATTATAAAGTATTTTAACAATAAATACCCTCTCCTCATTAGAAGAATATTCAACATATTATTCATAGTAATTAGATAGATACGTCAATAGATAACTGATAGAAAATAAAGTTTATTTTGGCATAAACAAAATTCTAATTTGCATTTTGGAATATAATGTAACATATGAGTTTGATTTAAATCAAAAAAATCGATTTTTTTGATTTTTTTTTAAATCGTGATTTTTAGCAACCCTGAAAAAACCCAATTCAATTTACTATGGGATAAAGCTTTGGGGCTGCAGCAAACCGCCAAACACAAAAATTTTACAAACCTTGCAGTCGAAAACGCTTCGAATAATAGCGAACGCTCCGTGGTATGTATTCAACCAAACCCTTCATGAAGACCTCGATATATCATTCATCAATGACGTAGTCAGCTCATATGCTATCAAATCCAGAGAACGCAGTACTAACCACAGCAATCAGCTTCTACGTGCGCTCTATCAGCATCACCCAGTAGAAACGAGACTCTAGAGTCTAGAGAAAATGGCCAGAAGACCTAGCCAACTAGGGATATGGAGAACTATCACTCAATTCAAGTCATCTATCCTTCAAGCCATTTACTTATTACTCTGTGTATACCCATATATACAGGGTATCTCAGACATGACTCCCCAGGCCTATAACTTTGTTATTTTTAAAACTAACTATAATAAACTATATATATTCGTAAATGGGAGCAAATTCTCTATAAGATAGGGAAAGAAAATGTTAGAAAATCTGTACTCATATTATGGCAGCGATATTCAACTTTTTTTTTTCAAATTGCACACTATGCTTTTTTTCGCTCATTCTGATAGTACTTTTTATTCTCTTTATAACCATGTAAACTAATAGTGGTCTTACATAAGAAAATTCTCGCAAAAAATACGTTTGAAAGTTGAAGTCAAGGATTGCCATGGAAACAACTGATTGTTGTAATTTGTACTCGTCGGCGATAAAGACAATAGCGGATACCTTTCTGCATACAACCTTGCTGCTCTTCTTGCATTGCTCTCGCATAAACCATAAATAACCTACCCGTACCCGTGGTCCAAACCTTCCTTTAGAACCCATGTGGGGTATTTCAGATACCCCAGTGTTTTTTCGTTCATATGACTTATTTTGGCTTTGTTATTGCTTTTTATCATAAAATTAATACAATTTAGTTCTTGTAACACAAAAGTTTATTGAAAAATACAAATTAGAATTAAAATTAATGAGGTAATTGTGCGCTTTTACACGACTCAACTTGTGCGCAGCTGTCATAAACGGGTAAAATATTTCAAAAAATAATCATTATACGGATAAAAATTAATTGTTTTAACACGCTAACAATTAATTTTTTTAAATCAAATTTTAGAATTATAAAGATTTTTTATATCGCGGGAAATACCTAGAATTTCAAGGTTATTTTCTTATTCTTTGCTAACATAATATTTTATTTTGACGGATATTTTACCATTCAGATAAACATTTATACACCGAGGAATACATAAAGGCTCAATTCGATTAACAAGGTTATTAAAAAGTTATAGTAAAAAAACTGCACTGGGGTATGTAAAACACCCCGCACGGGTACGGAAAGGATAAGGATCATATCAAGCTTTTCAGAATTAGTGTAATACATTTCTAATACTCCTATGATTTTAAACAAGAGCATACAAATACCGAAAGAGCACTTGTCATTCTTTACAACGTAAATTGCAATTGTTTTACAGCTATACGCTATTGTTTTCATCGCCGACGAGTACAAATTACAACAATCAGTTGTTTCCATGGCAAACCTAGACTTCAACTTTCAATCGTATTTTTTTCGAGAATTTTCTTATGTAAGACCCATATTGGTTTACATGGTTATAAAGAGAATAAAAAGTACTATCAGAATGAGCGAAAAAAAGCATAGTGTGCAATTTGAAAAAAAAAAGTTGAATATCGCTGCCATAATATGAGTACAGATTTTCTAACATTTTCTTTCCCCATCTTATAGAGAATTTGCTCCCATTTACGAATATATATAGTTTATTATAGTTATTTTTAAAAATAACAAAGTTATAGGCCTGGGGAGTCATGTCTGAGACACCCTGTATATTTTTAGAGTAGATTGTAAATTTGCTGTATATCTAATAAAAAAATTCGTAGAAAAATAAAACTCCAAAAATAAAATTTCTTTTAGAATTTATTAATTTCAAAATTAATTGTTTTTACTGAACTTTCTACTTAAAGGAACGTGTTTTGGATTTCCACATCTCAGAAAAAAGTATTTAAAAAACAGAACTGTGAAAAATTGAAACTCTTTAAAGGAAGTATCCTTATTAATTATTGTTTGCGAGCTTTGAAAATATGACAAAATTAAATTAGCCAAACTTGGCAGTTGCGCATATTTTTTAACTACAAAATAACTTTCATCAGAAAATTTTTAATTCGCCTTATACAGTCTGTTCTACTAAAAGGGCCCAAGACTATAGCGACTTCAATTGTGATTTAACCTTCAACAAACCATATACATTATTTAACGGGACACTTTTAGCTACAACTTGGCGAAAAAATTCTTTTTTTAAACACCTTTATGTGTTTGTTGTGACGTCACCGACAATTTTTTTAAATTACTCGGTATAATTTTTTTATGTATTCTTGTAGAGAATTTTAAGTACTTTTCACCGGTCTAGACTTTTAGTAGGGTTACACTATGAAACTTTTGCAAAAAATGCATAAAACTGGGTTGAGCTAGCTCAACCCAGTTTTATGCAAAATTCTCTGGAAATTCTGCCGGGAAAACGATCAGCATAAAGTCTCTGCGCTTGAACACTTATTTTTGTGGCACTCAAAATAAACTTGTAGCATACAGTAGCGTAACCAGAAACGTAGTTTGTAGGGGGCCCATTCCACTGTTTGGTTTTCAAATTTACCATATTGGGTGGCTTTTGTAATGCCGATACCTACAATTATCGATTTTTTCTAACTGAAATTTTGATTAATAACTTTGATCTTGAGGGGGGCCCGGGCCCCCTGGGCCCCCCCTTGGTTACGCCACTGGTAGCATATCTACTAGTTCATTAATATTTTCCATTTTGGGATGGTTAACATTAAACAAAATGAACTTCTTTGGGCAATTTGGAACGCGACGCAGTTGTTTTCAGCTTGCTTAATTATTATCACCAATTGTTTGTTCCAGAGAATTTTGGATTTAACAGCCTACTAGCTCAAACCAGTTTTTTTTGCATTTTTTGCAAAAGTTTCATAGTGTAACCCTACTAAAAGTCTAGACCGGTGAAAAGTACTTAAAATTCTCTACAAGAATACATAAAAAAAGTATACCGAGCAATTTAAAAAAATTGTCGGTGACGTCACAACAAACACATGAAGGTGTTTAAAAAAGAATTTTTTTCGCCAAGTTGTAGCTAAAAGTGTCCCGTTAAATAATATATATATGGTTTGTTGAAGGTTAAATCACAATTGAAGTCTTGGGCCCTTTTTGTAGAACGGACTGTATATTTCGTTGATGTAAATTTGAGATGCGCGAACTGAAATCAAAATTTACTTTTGTATAAGTCTACATTCTACTGTTTTGTAATGGTGTGAGGTGTGATTTATGAACTACTGCATACATTTAAATAATATAAATTTTGCTCTCCGACTTAGCCAATAAAAAAGTTTAAAAATTTTTGCATGTGTTAAAAATTATTTCAAATTCCTTTATTATAGACTCCTTTCAAATCCACACAGATTTCATTATTTTAACCAAATTTAAACTAAAAACCTTTATTTAAAACGCCAGTGGATATACAGACAGTAAATTTGTAACAAACTGCGTGAATTCTTTAATAAATTCAACTTAATTAATTCAGTTCTAGAAACAAACAAATCTTATTTTACCTTCTTACAATCCGCAATTTCAACTCATCGTGATTTTGTTGGAGCTTTTATTGCTACTAACTTAATGATTTATCACCAGTCGTATTTATCGATATAAATAAAAGTGCTGGCAAAGATTTTTCAGTTAGGAGACTGGTGCTGAAACTTTAATAATAACGATATAATCTATAAAAAATACTGTTTCAACCCACAGAATGTTTATTGAAGGAACTTGTTCTTTATTTTTGTATTTTTTTTTCTAATTTGCAAAAATTACTTTTGCTGAAAATTATTTCGAAAACGTCTACAACAGTTCAAACGCATAAATATCAACAATTCACAATGTAGTGTTAACAAATAAAGTGAATATAATAATTCTTCCCTGATTTCGCTTTTTTTCGTGTATATTTCAGTTTCATTAGAGACTCGTAAAGGCCCTTTTACATATAAACAAAACATAAACTAAAGCCCTGCATTCTTCCTTCACATTTAATTTTTTAGTCATATTTAATTACTACAGCAACATCGATTGTCTCTTTTCGACTCATTAAAATTACATAAAGCTATGGTTCCATGTTTACTTCAATCACGACTTAATTAAATACAGCTGCAAGTATGAGACGAGAGCATGAACTATGGCCCTTATAACCCTCAATATAAGTAGTATTGTTTTACAGATATATTTAAGATTAATACGAAAAACAACATAAAGCTCTGCAATTTAATTGCTAAAAATAAGTATTATTCCGGCATTTATCCAGTACGTTGATCAAAACCAATTTTGGCAAGTTTCGTCACGGACAAACAAATGAGACTAAGCTTATTTTAGTCAAACGCGTTATTCCTTATACATAAATAGAACAAAATCACTGCCAACTCAGGTTTATTATTCTAGAGTTGTCATTATTGCCGTGTAATTGAACTAAAAATGTACTATTGGAAATGTTTCTGGGATGACCTATAAAGAATGAAATGCATCAGATTTTGACTTGACTCACAGTCTAAATATTTAAACTAAAGGACTACGGTGGGTGTTGGAAACAATCCAAAGTACTTCTTTGTTTTTATGAAACGCACGAAACAGATGCAGAGGTAACAGACGGTATATTTGAAAACATAATTAAGTGCGTAAAGAGCCAGCGTTTAATTATATTTTTTACTTTTCCAGTCAATTATCTTAATTACATTTAACTTAATTGAAATCTTCAGAGAGTAAGAGTTTTGACTAGGATTCGAAGTGTTTTCAAAAAAGTTCATAGACAAACATTTAAAAAACTTAAGCCCAACTTTTGGAATAGAAACCCTCTGTTTATCCTTTAAATACTTTTTCATCTCACTTTGTTGGATAAAATATCAAATACGAAACTGCACAGACTAAGGAATTATGTTTTTAAGCAGAAATACCGGGAAAGTTACCTGAAATCTAAAAATATAAATTTAGTTATTTTAAGTTCCTTACTTTAAGTCCAAAATAGAAAATATCGGAAATGTTTGTGCAATCGTCTAAAGCAGGTGAATAAAATTATAAAAAACGCTTTTTATATGTTTATCAAAAAACCTACGCCTTGTCGTACGTAATCCTGGTGATGGTTTTAGTGTTGTTAAATAAAGTTTCAACAATTTTATATTTAGTTATAAAGCTCTGAACTCAAATTTGTGGAGTTTCAACTCTACAGAAATAAATGATAATTTCCTTTGTTATAAAACACATGCAGAGCTATAATTCTTAATACATAATAATACAATAAAATGTTAATGTCTTAATATTATATAGAGCTTCTTCTTCTTCTTCTTCTTCTTCTTCTTCTTCTTCTTCTTCTTCTTCTTCTTCTTCTTCATCATCTACAGGTTAAACTAATTTCGTATCCAACTTAAATACAAAGAGATTTTGCATCGCTTTCTCTATGAATATTTGACCATCGGTCTAGGTCTCCATTAAATAAAAAGAAAATAGGAAGAAATACACGAGGCTATTAAGAAAATGAAAGTAGGAAAAGCGCCAAAACATTACCAGTTTACAGTAGATATGTTAAAAGCAGGAAAGGAACAAATAGCAGAAATGCTGAAAACTGTCATGAACAGGACATTAAATATAGAAGAAGCACCAGAAGACTGGCAAGTAGGAATTATAACTCCAAAAGGAGACACAAACCTTCAGCAACTATAAGGAATTACTCTACTAAGCACAGTAGGAGAACTATATGCTAGAATCTTAGATAAAGGGTTAAGAAAAAAATTGGAAGAAACAATAGAATATTCACAATATGACTTTAAAGCAAATAGAGGAGTGAAAGAGTGCAAATTTTATTATAAGACGGGGAGACGCATCTCTGCTTTATTGACCTGGAGAGAGCCTTCGACAGAGTAATCAGGAATGATATGTGGAATATACTGGAAGAACGAGCGATAAAGGAGAAACTGATACAAGGAATAAAAGCCATATTTATATAAACAAACCAAGGGTTAGATATGAGAAATCTCAGATGTTCGAAACCACAAAAGGAGTAAGGCAAGGATGTATCCTAAGTCCTTTGCTGTTCTCGGTAGTACTAGACGAGGGAATCAAAAAAGGCAAGTAAAGCAATACAATGTAGGACACTGGAAAATGGAAGAGGTAAAAATTCAGAATTATTATATCCGGATGATTTAGTCATAATAACAAAAGACGCAAAAACATTGAATAAAAACTTGGAGATATACAACAGCAGTTTAGAAACAATTCGTATGAAAGTAAACAAACAGAAGACGATGGTGATAAGTAGGCAAGAGAAGACACACGTAATAAAGCTGGACGAAACAAAATCAACCGCTTTAAATATTTAGACACAGTAGAAGGACAAATTAGATGGTTCTGGCACGTACTAAGGATGGAAGAAGAGAGATTAGCAAGAAAGATATACGAAGCAAAACTAAGCATAAATAAGAAGAAAGGACGACGAGGAGGACTTGTACAGATAAAGTAAGAGCTGCAGTTGAAAAACGGGACATAAAATGGAATAAGATGGTTTTGGCACGTACAAAGGATGCAATAAGAGAGATTAGTAAGAAAGATATACAAAGCAAAACCACGCAGAAAGAAGAAAAAAGCAGTTGAAAAACAGGACATAAAATGGAATGAGGTTAAATTAAGATGCAAGACAGAATGGGATGGAAGGAAATATGGAAAAGGAAACCGAGACAATAACTCAACCCAACAAACCTTACTCCCGAAAGCGAAAGCGGTTAATAGTTAGGCTAAAATATGTATTGTTTAAACACAGATAGGTTAGTCAAGTTCAACAAGTCGAAGAAAACATCTTAAGATATTAAGTGGTTGAAATGTTTAGTAAACTTTTTGTTTGTTCAACGTGTTCTACGCTAATTTTACTTTCCTCCCATTATGCAAAAAATCTTGCTGATATAAACATTTTATCTTCCGTGTTAAACAGAAATGTAAATCCATTGAAGTTAGATCGGCACTTAGAAAAATAAATAAAGCCAACCGTGAAATTTTTTTGCGATTGTATCAATTCACTTACATAACAGTTATTTAGAGTTTCTGACAATTGAAGATTATCAGAACAACTGCCAGTATCGTAGGCGCCATTCCTAACTCTAAAAAACCTTGAATTTATCGTTTTAAACAAAACTTGTTAGCCAAAATATTTTAAAACACCAATATAGCCAAGGTACAAATCGGATGATTGCAATTGTTACAGCATTCCTGAATACAGAAAAAAGAAGAAAATTTTTGCCGAGCATTTCCTTATTTTCGGTACTAAATCCAACATTATTCAGGTGAACGCACTGGTCGGCACACTTGTGCAGCTATTTCCAGGAATGAGAAATATCAGTATGAAAAGCAAAAATAGAGGAACCAACATAACTACATTCTTGCACCATACGGGACGTGCTAAAGCAGCAAAAGAAGAGAAGATATACAGGTGGTGCTGTACCTTCACTTGGTGCCACCGACGTTCGGACACTCGTGTCTATAAAAGGACGCCTCCCCCCTCCAGGTAATCTGAGAAACGACTCGAACCACCGACGTCCAAGAACAAATATTCTTCGGAAACATTCGGAAATTTTCGTGATACAAACAATAGCTTTGATAATGATAAGATAAATCATTGATGAGCCTCGATCAAAATAAAATATTGCGAACGGGATTGCTATGCTGGGATTTCATTGTCGGATTTGCCAGACGACCATTCGCTTTCAGAAACTGAAATGAACTGAAATTGCTATCGAAATGGCGCCGATGTGCTTAATTCAAGCAATAAACAGGCTTGCTACAGTCATTGCATACAATTTGGATAAACACACAAGTCAAAAATAAAACATTTTTCCAGAAGTTCATAAATTGTGAGTCATATGCGCACAGGAAGACGCAAAGTATCGAAGCTAATGGGCAAAACCCGTGAATTAAAATTAAAAGAGTACGCATGCGCAACTGTCTTAACTAGGGATCTTATTTTAATTTGCCATCGCCGCGACGCTCAAACGAACGAACAAACGTCAACCGTAAAGCGGCGCCGGCACGCGGGTTTCACGACTGTTTGAAATCAGTCGACGGTCAGTGCATTTTTTTTTCAAAAAGGAGTTAATTTTCGCTTATCACAATGTCTGTGGCGAGAGCTTCTAGGTATAGTTATCGTGCTGCTACTTCTGGAGGAACAGCCGATGTTAACATCGAATACAGTGCTGATCTTAGCGCTCTTACGAGGCTCGAGGTAGTATTTTCAGATTTTATTTCATCTTCTTCCATTTTAATATCATACTCGACAATTTAAGTCTGGAAGAGAATTTTATAAGGATTAAAAAATAAGTGCCTAAAGTGATATGTGAAGTGCATTCTTTCTGCAATTTCTTTGTGAATAGCTTTTTGAAAATATCCTTCCTTACAAGGGATTACGTGTTCCTACATGCACTATTTTTGGAAAAAGGAAGTGTATTCTCAACACCCGAACAATTGTGGAATAAAAAATTACTTTAAATCAGTTTTAAACTCAAGTGGCACATTCTGACTTAACTATAATTTTCACTTATAGTTTAACTACTGCTTGTATTCATTATTTTTTCGTTACTGTTTTAGGACAAAATCCGTCTGCTGAGCGATGATCTCGAGGGCGAAAGAGAATTTCGAGCTAGGGTGAGAAAATTTAATGTCCAACTAAATATAACAATTATTAACAAAGTCAACCTATAAACCGACAAATAGATTGGTAACCACTTAGAAATTATCATTAATTATATTAACATAGTATTGGAATAGGGCAATCACCGCTTAAACGAAGCACTCCTTGGCAGATTTCCAAACTTATTTAAAGACAAAATTCCTGCCCAAAATATCAGTGGAAGCGTTTGTCCTAAAAAGACAAAGTTCTCCAATTTAAAACTTCTATAACACTTTCAAAATGTTATATCTTAGCTCAATTATTGTAAAAATATCCAAAGAATTTCAATGAAGTTAAATTTAGAAAACTCAAAGAATGTAATTCAATAAGGATAAAAAATAATCTTCACAATAATATCTCGACTATTTTCAAATTTCCGCAAGAACGTTATCTAAAATTATCTGCTTGCTGTGCCAATGATTAAGCGATTCAAAATTAGGCGAACTCCAAAAATTTGGAAAGGTGCCATTACTTCTACTTAGATTCACGAAGCTTTGAGGCCAACATGGCTTCAGTATTTATGCGTTAACCACTTCAGTTGTTTATTTTCGGAAAGGATTGCAATTCTACTTAGAAATCTTTTACTATTTTGGGTAGTTTCGATTCAAATTATAAATTGTTCCAAAAAAATTTTTTCAATATCCGTTGGTTGTCACTTTGTTATAAATTGAACAAAAGTAAAAATGAACAATACTTGATTAAATTATTTAATTCCGGAAACTGGAAAGAGTCTAATTTTCTGGTCTTTAAGTTTAAAATATTTTTAAAAGCGTGTAAAACTATCTAAACCTTTCATAAAAAAAAATCAAGAAAGGTTTCCCGGGCGTTCTAACCTTCTTAGCCCGACTCTAGCTACGCCCTTGCTTGCTTGGAAAACACACGAAGTAGAACATTATAAAAAAAGAGGTAAACATAATTGGACATCTGGAAATCCATGATTTTACTATCAATTGGTAATTAAATATTATTAAGTAATTTTATAAAGTTTAGTTGTGACTCGTGCCTAAGTTTAAGCAGTTTTTGTTTCATTTTAATGGTTGGTTAATTTCTAAGGTTATTGCGTATCTATGTGAAGCTTTTTTTGCATAATTATTAAGGTTTTTAAAAATGTTTTGTAGATGCTCTAATAAATTTCCTTTCCGGAGAAAACTTGCTATTTTGCCAAAACGACTAGTTTTGAATTAAAATAACAAATTTCCCAAAATAGTAGCTTTTTCCAATGAGTTGACTTCAAAGTTTTGTTTGAAATAACTCAAGTAGGAATCACACTTAGCTAAAGAAAAAACTGAGCTTTGTGTAGCTTTGTACGGTTTTAATTTTAATTCACGAGCATTTGTTTAATGGACGAAAGTCTTCTGCAATTTATCCAAATCAATAAATTCGGCTTTCGATGCTTTAAAGTAAAGAAAAAAACATACACCTAAAGATAACAGTGTTTGGAAAAGCATTTTTCTTTGTTAATTATAGCCATGCCCGAAAACTTTAAATAATCAAGAGTCAACGAACAAATGAAACATATGAGGAGTATTGTTGGTAAATTCAAAACACAATTGTTTCACTAAAATTATATTTTCCATAAACAGAAGAACTGTATTTTTCCGTACTTTTAACCATGATGGGAATAAATTATTATTGCATTTAAGATTTTAAAAGGAAACAACAAAAACAAAAACAGAAGAAATAATTCAAATTAGAATCCAAGCTCTTTTATGTTTTAGAAATTACATTTTGGATTTTCTTTTTATATTTATCAATTCTGCACTTTGGGTCGTATTATAACCCCCAGTTTCAGTCTGTCTTTAACTCGTGTCGTAATTAAAGTAAATATAAAACGGTAGACTCCATATGTAATTTGTACTGTGTAAAAGTGAGATGTAGCATGTTACCATTGCTTACAGGGTTTAACATTTGATTACAATTAAACATGAAGTACAACGTGTTTTGAATCTTTTTCAAAGTCTTTGATATTAAAAAATGTTGTCAAAATTAAACATTACATTTTTTTAAGAAGGAATGCAATGCAGGTAATATCTCTGCATTCTTTGTTGTTTGAACTTTTCGATCTGTTTTCATTGATGTATAAACATACTCACTCTTCTTCTGATGTCGGATAGTCTAAATTAAAATGTCCAAATAGGGGAATATAACTTTTCTGCCAATAAAATTTCTCTATGGTATGCACAATGAATTAAACTTGAAATATGTTTAAATTTTGGTTTACAAAGAATCAAACTTAGTACCCCCCTTTATAAAAATACAGTATTCAGCAAAAATTGCCTTTTTGGTTTAGCTGTCGCTCTATTTTAACAACTACCCAGAAAGAATTCTAGACAAAATATACACCGAAAATTCAAAATTAGTATTCCGTTTTTAAGTAGGCAACATATCTGCAACACTTCCGAGCATTCAACAACCCAATCCGTTATAACCAAAGAACGCAAATAAACTCTGAAAATAACCAAATAAACGGCCTGAAATACTTCAATTTCTCAGAATTTCCTTTGCCAAAGCATACTAATCTTTCAAGAATGCAATAATACATAAAAGAAGAAAAACTGAAAAATGCACCAAGTTAATGTTTACACATAAAAACCTAATAATAGATTTTAAAAATGTGATCGTTCGGATGTATCCAACGAATGAATAACCTGTCCATAATTATAGACACATATTTAAATATAAACTTTTCGGCTTTCTAATGATATCTACGCATTACTTATTAAAATACACTTTGTGATTTATACTTTTTATTGATAACAGATTGAAAGAGAAAAGGCAGACCTCAGCGTGCAGGTGATCCAGCTTTCAGAGCGATTGGAAGAAGCCGAAGGAGGTGTTGAAACTCATGTAAACATTTTTTTAAATTTGTAGTGCAAAAATATCTTACAATTAATTTCAACAGATTGAAGTCAACAAGAAACGCGACACTGAACTTCTGAAACTTCGCAAATTGTTAGACGACGTTCACATAGAATCAGAGGAAACTGCTCAATTATTAAAAAGGAAGCACCAGGAAGTTATCATCGATTTCCAGGAACAAATTGAAATTCTATCTAAACTTAAAGCTAGGTAAATATTTTATGAGAAATAATGTTTTCAGAAGCTTATGTATTAGTAATTTGGAATTTGGAATTTGACATTTAAAACTTGGGACCCATTTCTACCGTAGTTAGATACAATTAAACCTTGCAAGTTTCAGTATTTAATATTGGAACTTTCAGGACCAAAAGCTTCGGCCTGAAACATTTATAACAGTACAATTTTAACCTATAAATGTGGAGTTGTGACCTTCGAAACAGACTCAAAACCTTGAACATCCAAACTCATGCCATAACTGACCGTTAGTAATTGTTAAGGGATGAAAGTGCCCTTCTGAAAGAATACACTTCGTAGTATTTAAACATCTGAACATTGATTTGGGACTTAAATGTTCAAAGGGTTTGAAGACTCAAGGTCATGTCTTCAGGACTGAAAAATGTCCCTCTGAAAGAATCCAATTCCGAATTTTTGAATACTTGAACGAATTACAAGTTCTGAGTGTTAAATATTTGAATTTTTTAAGACCAAAGGTTATGTCTTCACTTTTTGGGCCACTCAGTATAAACTAGAAAATAACTGAGATTATTGAGACCCCAGTAAAATCGATGTAATTATCGAAGTATTAAATTAGGTGGTTCATGTTAGTTTCTTAAGGACTTTTGACTTTGCTACTTATTGATTGAATGGCTACCACGAAAGCATTCTTTCAATAATTCGTAATTTATAGCAATTTAAAAAAAGAGAATTCCGTTACATTATTGCTCCGTTGGCTGGGATTCAAATCGTCCTTGGCAAATGTTCAGAAACAATATAACACCTGAAATTCTAAGCACTTATTCCGAGTTATTCTCAGTTTATTACCAATAATTTATGTTGCAAAAGCTGCATTTTCTTAGCTTGTAGACTTGAATAAAAATTTATGAAGGAAATAAAACAAATAAAACATGAAGTTAGAATTATTATACGCCTTGGTATTGTCAAGCAAGTTATCAAGTTCCTGTTCGCCTCTATTTTTGTTACATCATTCATCCAAATCCGAACAAACACAAAAAAATGCAACACAAAACCTTTTATCTGTTTACTGGGTCAAAATTTCAGAGCTCGCATATAAAAATATTTTAAGGAACTTTCTATTTTTTGAAACTTGTTACGATTCGTAGTTGACGGAATTTATTTCAAGCCAAAAAGTACAGCTCAGACAGATAAACGAATAATTGGCGAAAATTCCTGTCTACAACACCTACGAACCTTCCTTTAACTTTTCTGTAAACATTCTATTTTTTGTTGAGCTTTGATTTCTTTAATGACGTGAGTTGTGGTCTTTTTTCATTTGACGTTAATTTTTTATTTAAATTTTTGGCACGTGTTCCACTTACGTCAAATATTCATTGTTTTACGCCTTTCCTCTTTCTGCTGGTATCCTTGTGTAATTTTATCTTACTAAATTACATTTTCCAATTCTTATCATTTTGAAATTTATATCTACGTTTTTCCCGTCGACTGAAATTCTTCCTGGTGTTACTAATTCTTCAAAATTATTAGTCAAAGGTTCGCATCTTAAAAAAAGTAGCTCAAGGTAAGGTGTAAGATTAGATAATCCAACAGCTTGCTGTGCGTCGACTTCGTAATCTTAGCCAGGACACATCGCTGGTTATAAATAGCGTGCGTTTGCCTCGCCATATTTGTCCTGGACCGAAGCCCGTTTACTCTTAGCTCAGAATTCAATACAGTTATGAATGAGAAATTCTTTCGTTACTGCATTTCTTTCAGAACCTTACTTTTATCTCTTTCTATTACGATGCCGTATTTTTATTTGGCTCGCATTTTATTCTAAAAATATGGGACTTGATCAACGATGAAGAATTCGGGAAAAATGGGTGCTGTAAAGTAAACTAACTTGTTGATTTCTATTAGTTTTTATATTTTTCAGTTATTGATTCAGGATGTTTCCTCTTTTTTCCATTTATGCCACATTTCATGAACTTCATTCGATGTTCTATCTAGCTACCTTTTTAGTATTATCTTCCAACTGGGCTTGGATTCTATTTCACTCTCTTTCTTGTTTCATTTCTTCAGTTGCTGAAATATGCACGTCTTAATTTAAATGCTCGTTAATGAACATAACAAAAACAATTGCAAAATAACGCTGCAGAAGAAATAGAGCGTTCTTCTCATTGTTCGTTATATTCTATAGCATTTTACACTTACATTTTGTAAGAATAACTTCTTATTTATCATTTTCTATCTCTAATTAAAGATCCGACAAAGAAAAGAGCAAATTCCAGGCTGAAGTATACGAGCTCATTGCTCAAGTAGATAGCTTAAACAAGGAAAAATTCTTGTCCATCAAACATGTCGAAAAGTTGGAGGTCACCATCCAAGAGCTCAATATCAGAATTGAGGAAATCAACCGCACCGTTGTCGACATCACATCCCAGAAGGCTCGTCTATCCCAAGAAAACATCGAACTCGTCAAAGAAGTACAGGATATCAAGGTAACGTCGCGTAATTTAATCTTAAAGATCCGAATAAACATTTTATAATTTTTAGGTAAACCTCGAGAATGCCGTATATTTGAAGACCCAACTTGCTGGTCAGCTGGAGGATGCTCGCCGCAGAGCTGAAGACGACGAAAGGAGACGTTCCCTCCTGGAAGCACAACTTCATCAAGTAGAAGTAGAACTCGAATCCGTTCGGGTGCAATTGGAAGAAGAAAGCGAAGCCCGTTTAGATTTGGAACGCCAGTTGGTAAGAGCCCAAGGCGATATTCAAATCTGGAAATCCAAATTTGAAACCGAATGCCTGGCCCATGCTGAAGAAGTTGAGGAACTGCGACGCAAGTACAATGCTAGGATTTCTGAAATGGAAGAACACATCGAAGCTCTTTTGGTGAAAGTTAACAACCTTGAAAAACAGAAATCTCGTCTCCAATCTGAGGTAGAAGTATTGATCATCGATTTAGAGAAGGCAAACAACACCGCCAGGGAATTGCAAAAGCGCGTTGAGCAATTGGAAAGAATCAACGTAGAATTAAAGAGCCGCTTGGACGAAACAATTCAACTTTACGACCAAGCTCAACGTGACCTTCGTAACAAACAAGCTGAAATTCAACGGCTCAGCCATGAACTTGACAAGACCCGTGAACAAAGGGATGCTCTCGCACGTGAAAACAAGAAGCTGGCTGGTGAGTATTTACTACGATTTATTACTTGAATCTGAATGAACAAACATAATCTTGACTATTTTCCTTATCTTCCGAAATCTTCTAACGAAGGTTCCAGATAATTTTAACGCAGTAGTTGAAAAATAACATTTGTAGATGATCTTGGCGATGCCCGCAACACCATCACCGAGTTGACTCGTCGCCTACATGAAATGGAACTTGAGCTTCGCCGTCTGGAGAACGAGCGTGATGAATTAACTGCCGCATACAAAGAGGCCGAAGCTGTATGTTAACCGTAAAAGAAAATTTTATGTGATAATTAGTTATAACTGATTTTAGGGTCGCAAAGCTGAAGAACAACGTGCCCAACGTCTTGCTTCTGAATATGGTGCATTCCGTCACGAAGCTGAGAAGCGTTTGCACGAGAAGGACGAAGAAATCGAAGCTATCCGGTAAGATTATAAATAAAATAACTGCTGTCAAACCTTAAACCAACTCACGTTTAGCGAATTATCAGAGTGGAATGACTAAATCAAACTTTGGTTGTTTGAAAAATTGAGTCTCCCTCAAAAGAAACGATAATGGGTAGAAAACCTTGAAAGCATTTTTCGTATCATGTGCGTACAAGATTCAAATCGAGATATTTTCATTCTTTTTCACTAAGAATAAATATAGACAAATAAATTTTTATTAGAATCGAAGAACGGGAATATCTTTAAACCATAAATACAGAATTTTTTTCTTTCTTTTGTTGAGTTTTTCGACAATTGTCAGTTCATTTTAATGCCTTTTTTGCAATTCTTCCTTGCCGTTTCATGACCCATCCTGTAAGTCTGTTCCATTTGCATTTCTTTCTTCCACGATTTCATTGGCCTTCCTGTTTTACTACTTTTTAAGAAAACCCATTTTTACGTACATTCTGCCGAAGTGGCCACTTTTACCTTTTTGTCACTCTCCTTTATGTTTCTATGCCAATTCTGATAGCTTTTTTTTTTCTTCTCTGGCCTCTTGCCTTTCTTTCTTTCATGACTACCTTGATCCTCCTGTTTTAATCATTTTTGTATTTTTACTCTTTCTCTGTCATTCCATACCACTTATTGTAGTATTACTTATTTCTTTGTTGCATAACCTCTTACATTTCTTTTCCCCCACTTCTTTATTTTATTACCTTCTGATGATGATGCCCTTTAAAACTTTTGAAAACATTCTATTCAGATGCCATGCCATGTTATTTCCTTCTTGTATGTTCAGTCTGCCCTTTGAAATTTTCTCTAAAAATACATAGATATTATTAGCCAATCCTTGAGGGTTTTATTTATCAATTTTTTTAAGTAGGGTAATATATTCAACTTGTTGGTCTTTGTTTATACAGTTAATTTATTACTGATTGTTGTGTGAAAAATGTGTTCGTTTTGATGCCCTTTTTTCATATGAGATGACCTTGATGTTGCCCATCGCGTAATGTTACTCAACCTGAGATACATAATTGTACAAAATTAATGAATTGGGGGCTTCTTTACACACTAATAGAAATTGAAGCAAACTCTTTAAGGCACGTGATTAATAAGTTTTGATTATATATTACAAAAGAAGATGTTCGACCTGTTGGCAAAAAAGTCTAAGTAAACATGGTAGTCGTTATAAATTACCAAATTATTTATTAATGTACATTATAGAAACTTTCAATTAAATATCGTAAAACTTAATTAAATATTTGGCAGACTGCCGATATACATATAGTAATCAAAAGGCCAGAGCAAAGACTAATCAGCAAACAGTACAACAACTGTTTCGCAGACATGTACCTTGGCATTTAATTTTAGCCGATGGAGGTATGTGTAATCCGTATCCAACCAAATGCAAAGTTGATATGTTTTCATTGTATAAAATTAAACATACTTAGTACACACAAATTACTTGGCCGGTTAGTTGCAACTGGCAATCTAAGTATTATCTATAAATAAAACTCACCCGGGCAAAATGCGAATCTAAACGCTATTGGTTTGGCAAAGTAACATCAAACTTGGTATAAAAGGAGCAAAACGTAATCGATACCAATCAGTTAAAAAAAATTGACAAATGGCGCGCCCAAGCTCTTCAAAATACAATTGGCAAAATCCTCAAGTAAAAATTTACGAAGATAATTATGGTTTTGGCATGAATTTTTACGAACCAATGATCAACTATATCGACCAAAAAAATAAAGGCAGGCCTGTAAGACCTCCCCACCTTCCTTGGACGAACGAACGGGGCCTGGATCGCTATAGCTCAAGAAATTTAGTTCAAAGTTACAGCGATACAGACTTAAACACGATATCCCGGCGCACCGAAACTCGAGCAAGAGACGCCCTTCGTGACTTTAAAGCAACAACCAAGTCGGGTTTTCTTTTAACTAAGTCAGTGTCAGCGTCAAAACTCACGGAAAATTTAAAAATTGAAAAGAGTAAACGTAAAAAACGAGAGTTGTTTCGACAAGTAAAAGTTTTAAAATCAAAGATGGCAGACGCACTTGACTACAACCCCGATCTTGATAGGCAAGTAGAAAGAGAACTGCGGGGTATGCAGAAATATCTTCGAGGGAAGTCTGCACAAACTATTAGTCATCAGCTTTTGTCGAAAAGTAGAAAAAATATCGCGGAAAATCTCGATGTGGATGTAGCTAACTTGCAGCGTTCGTTCAGCTCGAAAGCTCTCGTCAAAATTGTAGATAAAAGAATGGTAGAAAGCTTTGATGATAGTTTTACGCGACCTTTAACTCAACTAAGCTCTGATTTGCGTGGATTCCACAGAAAAACGACCGAATTTTTCTGCGATAAAAGGTGATAAAGATGATACGAAAAATGCTTTGTGTTCCTAGTGGTAATTTGTGTACAAGTGAGTAGATTTAAAAATAGAGCGGCTCCTGTCTGTTATGCCGGTCGACATTTAACGTTTATAAATATGCATGCATTACTTTCGCCTTCGGCTTTTAACTGATCTCATTCCTTATAAATGTTTGATGTGATTGCTTCATCTGCGAACATGTAGTCATTGATTAAATATGTTTCAGCAAACAAGCCAGTTTGGAAATTGAACAACTGAGTGCTCGCGTTGTTGAAGCTGAGACCAGACTGAAATCCGAAGTCGCTCGTATCAAAAAGAAGTTGCAAATGCAGATTACCGAACTTGAAATGTCTTTGGACGTTGCTAACAAGACCAACATTGATCTCCAGAAGACCATTAAAAGACAATCCTTGCAACTCACAGAACTTACTGCTCAATATGATGAAATTAGCCGTCAACTTTCCATCACCATGGATTCCCTTACCGTTACCCAGAGGAAATTCCAAGCTGTCTCGGCAGAATGTGAAGAAGTCCGAGGCAATTACGAATCTGTAAATACTCACTTCATCTTAGAATAACAAAACAATCACTACGATTTAATTTTTAGGCCCTTCGCGCAAAGAAAGCTGTCGAACTGCTATACGAAGAAGCTCATAGCCGCATCAATGAACTTGGTACCGTCAACGCCAACTTGGCATCCACTAAAGCCAAAATCGAGCAAGAATTACAGGCTGTTGCCGCTGATTATGAAGAAATCACCAAAGAATTACGCATTTCCGATGAAAGATATCAACGGGTCCAAGTAAATAACTAATTTTTATATATTTAAAAGATGAAAATGTAAACTAACTGTTGACAGGTCGAACTTAAACACACCGTGGAAATCTTGCATGAAGAGCAAGAACGAATTGTTAAGATTGACGCTATCAAGAAGTCTCTAGAAATTGAAGTTAAGAACTTGTCCATCCGTCTCGAGGAGGTTGAAGCTAACGCAATCGTTGGAGGCAAACGCATCATCGGCAAACTGGAAGCTCGTATTCGTGACTGTGAATTGGAACTCGACGAAGAGAAGAGACGTCACGCTGAAACTATCAAGATTCTTCGCAAGAAGGAACGTACAGTTAAAGAAGTTATGATCCAATGTGAAGAAGATCAGAAGAATATTTCCCTCTTAACAGAATCTCTTGACAAAGCCAGCCAAAAGATTATGTTATTCAAGAGACAACTTACTGAACAGGTATGCACTTAACATATAATATATCTTTTAATTTTTGCATTTAATGGGCATCATACTTTTTTGATATCTGGAATGTTTTAAAAATTCTAAATAAAAAATCTCGATGGTGCAGTACCTAGTCTAAAAGTTTGCTTCGCAATCATGCTACAAGGAGTACGATTTGGCCGTGACTGGAAAAATTTCCAGAGCGGCCAAGACGGTTACCCCAATTGTTAAGTTTGGCTAAATGATCTAAATAAAAATCTGAATAAACATTCTAGTTTTACATTTTGGCAAAATGCTTATCCTCTGGGTTAACCATCAGAACCATGCACAGATTAATCGGTTAATACTAACAAAATTATTATTTTTTAGGAGGGTATGTCCCAACAGAGCGTAACCCGCGTGCGCCGTTTCCAACGTGAACTGGAGGCGGCTGAAGACCGTGCCGATACCGCCGAAAGCAATCTTACTTTGATCCGTGCTAAGCACCGCACCTTCGTTACAACAAGCGGAGTACCTGGATCTCAAGTATATCTAGTTCAGGAATCCCGGACTGCCGAGATCTAAACTGCCGCTGTCGCCGTAATAAATTTTTTTTTATTTTATTTTCGTGCATATATTGTACCTATTATATAATTAATTAGATATTACACCACTCTCTTGGAACTACATGTAATGTAATTAACGCCCACGAGTCGTTTATATTTAATGTTACAAAAATTATGTGCGACGCATAGTTGTTTGAATGTTATTATACTAATTAATAAAATATTTTGAAGAAAAAACCGTAAATGAATAATCATATAAATATATAGGGGATGTAGGGTAAAGACATCGTTAAAAAGGGTAATATTAAGTTGTGAATGTAATATGTAAGAATGAATATCATAAATAAATTTGCTTGTATAGAAAAATAATTATGAGATGCCAATTTTTCCATCTCAGTTGAGCTGTGCTATTTTTTTTTCACAAAATTAATCAGCTGCGTATGATTTCAAATTACAATAAAGTTTAGCTAGTTTTAAAAAATATTTATTACAGTAAGACCAATAATATTTTTTGAATTGGTTTAAAAAAAATCCTGAGAAATATCGTTTTGTTTTTGTTGGGAAAAATCTTGACGTTTATTAAGTAAATATCTCAAATAAAATTGGTTAACACTGTGAATTTGTATCATGTCGAAGGTTGTCATGTATTGCTGAAATTTTTAGTACATTCGACAAGTTCGATCTGGGGTAGAAACTGTCTTATAGTTATAATTAATTGTTGTAAGTAATTAATACACTTTCAGATAAAAATATATAAATTAGCTCAACAGGCCTTCAAGGCCTAAGGCTTTTTTGGAGATGGTTTTACACTATTTTCTGTCACCAGCTTTTATTTCCCAGTTGTCTACTTCCAGCTCTACTAGGTCCTCTTTGACGCACTCCAACCATTGATGTTTTGGCCTTCCTCTTTTATTAAGTCCTTCTGCTCCTCCATAAAGTAACCTCGACGGTTCCGGCCTAATAATTGTTTTATACACTATATTGAAAAGCAGTACTATAAAAGCAAAAAAATAAAAAACTTTTTTCAAGAAAGTAATTCACGTCGAACGGGCTAGCAACAAAACAAAATTCTGTAGAGACAAAGAAGGGACTCTGTTAGGTGACACGGTGCAATAGGTCGAAAGATGGAAACAATACCTCAAAGAAGTGTTAAATGAAGAGAGCGAACAAGACCAGATAAAAATAGAAGAACCGACAAGGCGACAGGAAAGATCAACAGAGCCAAAGAGATGGAAGAACCAACAAGAGAAGAACTAGAAAATATTATCATCAGCATTGGCTTACCCCGTGGGGATATTTTGCCGCCTTCTGGCTTCCATAATCCATGTTGTGGGGTGGATTACACCCCATTTATTCGTATGTTTGCTATAATTTTTCGTGTGTTGTGGCTATCTTGACAGTCTTTCTCCATTCTTTTCTGTCTAGTATTTTTTCTGTCCAATTCTTAATAGTCATCAGTATTAAATCCCGTGCCACTTCATACCACCATCTTTTTTGTCTTCCTGTATGTCTTGTTTCTAATTATCTTTGTGCCTCTGCTTTTATCTCCTCCGAACCATTTTATTCTTTGGGATTTAATTATTTTTATGATTTCTTCGCCATACATTTCCTGTACTACTTCGTGGTTCACTCGACTTTTAAATTCCGTCACATTTATATTGTAATTGGGCCGAGTATTCTCCTTAAGATTTTTCTCTTCAAAATTCTGAATTGCTCTTTTTCATTTTCATTTAGGTAAATTATTTCAGCAGCATATATGTATAATGGCAGGCCTAATTAAGGTTTTATATAATCTTAATTTTGTCCTTCTGTTCAGATTTGAATTCGTTGTTTAATATCATCTTCTCTGTTATTGTATTTACTAATTTGCACACCCAGATATTCGAATACTTCCACTTCCTCAAATTTGAATGCTCCTCTAGAGTAGTTGGAGTACATAGGTCAGATCTTATGTTACATTTCATGTATTAGAAAATATTATCACCAACCTAAAAAACGGAATAAAGTATGGAGGCAGGGCACTAACAGAAGAACTGTATAAAATAATTAAAGAAGTAGGTATGGCAAAAAGAAGAAATCCCGGTCGACTGGAAAACAGCGATAATCGTCCTTATTCACAAAAAAGGAGATAAACCCAATTGTGAAAACTACCGGGGTATAGCCCTCCTTGACACTGTTTATAAAATATTTGTAACAGTGATAAGAAACAAGCTTCAACCGATAGCAGATAAAGTAATAGGGTGGTTTCAAAAGAAGTTGTTCGGTAATAGATCAACACACTAAAAGAGATCCAGGCAACATGTTACGCGCAGAAAACCGAAATATATGTATAGACTTCCGTAGAACTTATGACTCATTGAGAAGGAGCAAACTATTCGAAGTACTTGAAGGGCTAGAAATCCCATCCAAATTAATAAATACATCTTATAAAAATGACACTGACCCAAACTCAAAGCAAAGTAAAAATTGCGTTCCTAGTCAAAAATGGCCTCAGACAAGGGGAGCCCCAGTCAACCACGTTATTCAACCTACTTTTAGAAGCTGTCATTAGAAGAAGCAAAATTAACACAAGAAGAAAAATAACAAACAAGGAGATACAGGACATACACGTTGTCCCCTGAAATTTTGAATACGGGCATTTGAATGCATTACTTGGAGCTTAGTTACCCCGCTCGTTTTTTGCATAGCCTAGTCAAATATTTTAATTCACTAAGCAACGGGAAATAATTAGTAATTTCTAATTTGTAATAAAATAGAGAATCAAAGTGAAAAATATTTACACGATATTTTAATATTACAAATTATACTTATTTTCTAACAAACACAATCCTAACCTAACGAATAACAAATAGCTACAATGTTCATCTTATTAAATGTTCGAAAACATCTCCGTAAGAAAAATTAACTTCACTTAAGTGTATCAAATTTGAAGCTATCGAAGTCAAATTGATATGTATTTTGCAGTAACAACCATGACAACCTATTATATTAATCAAGAAGAACAAAATCACAGTGCCTACAAAGTACAAACACATTACATTACTCATATTCAAAATTTCAGGGGACAACGTGTATACAAAACAGGACAATAACAAAGTTCATGCGAAAACAACGTTTAAGATGGCTAGGACATATAGGACTGATTGCCAAAGATAATTCTAAATAAAGAAATACGGCACGGACGAAGACAAGGAAGACCGCGAAATAGATGATGGCAAGCTGTCAAAGCTGACCTTAGAGCAGTGGCGGCTCGTGACTTTAGGAATGGGCGAAGCAGATTATTAGATCTCCCCTCAGCCTTTTGGGGATCGAACTGCAGGGGCAGCCCCCCGGTTTTACGCTTTTTTCAAAGTTCCAGGTCATTCACTTTTCTACAACTTCAAATTTTGATGAAACCCGGCTTCGCTTAATGTAAAACTTAAAATATGTATTTTGGAATTATTCTTTAAAGGTGTATTAAGAGCAATTTTTAAAAAAATCAGAGGTAATGATAAACATTAAAATCAAATCCGCTTACCAAAAAACGTGAAAAAATAATCAACTCCTCCAAGGAAGTCTGTAAAGTATAAACAAGCAAAAAAAATGGTGCCTCTGTAACTTATATAGTCAATTCAGAGTTTACTTATGAAACTATAAGTTTGTTATTTCTTTAATATAAGGTTTATTCTGCTTCTTCGCCTTTCAAACTTGCGAACTTATAGATGATCTCATCATAAAACGGGTGTGCATTTATTAATTCGTTCAGAAGTTCCTTTTCAATCAAAATTTTCGCAAAATTCGTAAGTCTATCCTGTGTCATTGCGTTGTGCAGGTAAGTTTTAATTCGTTTTAAACACGAAAAACTTCGTTCAACGGAAACACTAGCCCTAGCGGATGATCTCGTCATAATTAAGCAAAACAATTTATACGATTCTTTAAAGATGCTATTGTCGGTTAAAATTTCCATACATTTTTGTGGTTCTAGATCTCGGTACTGCTCATCACCATAAATAAGTTGTAATTCATTTTAAAACCTTTGAATGTCAGTAAAGGTTCCATGTTTCATGTCTGTAGGCTACCTAACACGCACACCACAGGCATAAGGAGAGAGGACCGGCAACGCCCTGTAAAGGGTAGGTCACTCTAAGAAGAAAAGAATTTACTCCTAAAAAGGGCAAATCCGTAATACTGTTGTCAACCATGCACTCTACAAAAACAGTAAATGAGGTGAATAAGAAAACTGATATTATTGAGTTATATAACCAGTGGCGGCTGGTGACAATAGAAACAGGTGGGGTCAGGGGACAAAAACAACTTAATTTTTTTATTCTTCTGGACTTAATAACGAGAAACGTTTTTCCGATAAACTATCGATTTTGTTCATAGTTAAAATGTATCGTTTATGGACGCAATAAAAATTTAAACTTTAAAATAAATTATAACAAAAAACGACAACAATAGTTAAAAACAATAAAACAGATCAACAACGAGGAAAAAATAATAAGGCAATGAAAGAATCGCGCGCTATTTATGTACATACAAACACATGATGGGTCAGACTAAACGGGCCCCAAGATAAGCTTTGCGCCCGGTAAGCAAACACGATTGGTATTGCACGCGCCTCATACATGCCCCGTGCTCTACACATACAAAATACACGGCTGGCCTCTAAGACTGTACTAAGTCCACTAAGTGGCATTGTACAATATTGCTGCAAAATACTACAGTAATTTTTTTATTAAACAATAAAACGTGTTGGAAATAGATCAAGAATAATAATTGCAAGAAACATATTTTTTATATATATGTTACCGTTAAAACCCGAAATCAGTGAAGACTAGTTTTAACTAGTCAAAACTAGAAGTAACCAGTAGCGATTGTGGAATCTAGTTTTGACTAGTCCAAACGCGAAGTAACTGAAGGTATTTGTAAATACCCGAATAAATTGCATCTTCTATATTAATTCGGGTTTTAACTTGAAATTTCAGTTAAAACTAGTTTCATCAACACATTTATTTGGTAGAACTAGTTGTAACATATATATCCAGTGAAAACCCGAAACATATTAAGAACCAAAATAAATACAAATTAATTTTTACTGTTTATTGAGTGAAATATAAAAAATAAAAAACTTAATAATATTATATAATAAACAAAAGTACAAAGTACAAGTCATACTTTGACAGGAATAAACTAAGTAATTAATTTTTTATTTCTTTCTGCAAGGTCGACTATCATGGCATTTCGAGTTGCATAATAAATTGCTTTTCTTGCATTTGCACATATTGGTTGCACATTGCTTCTTGTAGGTGCAGCGCACGTAGCCCTGGGAAGATCCACTTGATGACGCCGCAACACTTCTTAGCGATATTATTTTGTCCTTTGGCACACATTTCACTTATAAAAATATTTCTTTGATTAAATCGAATTCAGCGCGACTATACATATAAATTAGGCAATATTCCTTCGTTTGTAGCTAACGTGTAGAAGTTGTCCTCATTGATTTCGACTACTACTGCAAGTATATTTCTTAGTGCGCCTTTAGCCTTGTCCACCTCAGGAATTGGCACGGTAACATTATCTCCAATTTTAGGATTAGGGTACGTTTCCTCATTTTGTTAGCTTGTTTTATCAAATTACCTGCAAGAATCAATGTGCAACCAATATGTGCAAATACAAGAAAAACAATTTATTATGCAACTCGAAATGCCATGATAGTCGACCTTGCAGAAGCAAATAAAAAATTAATTATTTAGTTTATTCCTGTCAAAGTATGACTTGTACTTTTGTTTAATATATAATATTATTAAGTTTTTTATTTTTTATATTTCAATCAATAAACAGTAAAAATTATTTTGTATTTATTTTGGTTCTTAATATGTTTCGGGTTTTCACTGGATATATATACGTTAAAATTAGTTCTATCAAATACATATGTTGATGAAACTAGTTTTAACTGAAATTTAAAGTTAAAACCCGAATTAATATAGAAGATGCAATTTATTCGGGTATTTACAAATACCTACAGTTACTTCGCGTTTTGACTAGTCAAAACTAGATTCCACAATCGCTACCGGTTACTTCTAGTTTTGACTAGTTAAAACTAGTTTTCACTGATTTCGGGTTTTAACGGTAACATATATATTAATCGTTTTATAACGTCTGACGACGTCTTCCGATTTCCCGTCTCCATCTATCTCTATCGTTCCATATTCCTTGCTTTAAGTTCCTTTCTTCTATCACTTCGTGTATTCCATCTCGCCAGCTACGTCTGGGTCTTCCTCTTTTTCGTCTTCCTGGTGGTTTCCACTCTATTATTTTCTTTGGGAGTCTTTCTTGGTTCATTCGCTGCACATGTCCAAACCATATTAATTGCCTGGTTCTAATATTGTCGATAATCGTGGTTGGGGCCTTCATTTTTTCTCGTATTCTGTCATTTTGAACATGTTCTAATCTTGAAATTCTTGCTGACCTTCGCCAGAAGTCCATTTCTGTTGCTAACAGTTTTCTTTTATTTTTTTTCATTTATTTGCCATACCTCAGAACCGTACGTTGTAATACTTCTTACAATTGTGTTATATATGTATGACTTTTTCCTTTTGGTGATTGTTTTATCCCACAGTACAGAGTTCATTCTTGATATTGCTTGTCTTCCTTGAATGTTTCGTTCTTTTATTTCTTCGTCAAATCTTCCATCGTCTTTAATTTTAACCCCTAGATATTTATATTCCTGGCAAATTTCAATTTCTACATTATTTTCTAGTTCTAAGTTTATCTTTATACCACCAATGTTCATATATTTAGTTTTGGTCATATTTAATTCTAACCCCCATTTCGTATACTCTTCTACGAGTTTTCTCGTCATATACTGTAGGTCGTCGTAGTCTTGAGCCAGGATAACTTGATCATCTGCAAATTGTAAAGAGTAGATTGTGTTATTTTCCATGGGTATACCCATTCCTGCACATTTTTGTTTCCACGTTTTAAGTGCTTGTTGTATGTAAATTTTAAATAGGCTTGGGGAGATACAACAGCCTTGTCTTAAGCCTTTTGTGACTTCGAAGCCTTTACTCAATTGTTTTCCCACTTTGATTTTTGATATGGATCCTTTATATAAATTTTTTATTGCTTTAATTATTGTGACACTAATTCCGGTCCGTTCTAAGGCTTCCCATAATCTCCCGATTGGTATATTGTCGTAGGCTTTTGACAGATCAACAAATAATAAGTGTAGTTCTTGGTTGATGACTGCTATTTTTTTTTTCTATCAATTGCGTTAAGCAAAATATGTGATCAATGGTTGATCTGCCTGCTCGAAACCCAGCCTGTTCTTCTTCTTCCATATGTGAATAGGTATTCTTGTTCTAATTTGTCTCTTATGATTCGTCCATACAATCTACTGAGAGTACTGGTAACAGAAAGTCCTCTATAATTTGTGCATAGGTTTTTTGCGCCTTTTTTATGTATTGTGGTTATATATGCCATTTTAAAGTCTGATGGTACCTCTGCACCATTTATGTACTGGTTAAATAGATAGGTTATATTGTTGTATAATAAATCTGTGCCATATATAAGGAGTTCTGCAGCTATGTTTGTGGGTCCAGCGCTTTTCTTGCGTTTTAACTGTTTAACTGCTTTCTCCACTTGTTTTATGTTTATGTTAATCGGAGAGCCTTGTATATTAATATTAGGGTTTACTTCTTCGGTTTTACCGAATTGCGGTCTGCTTTCTATTAATAGATTTCGAAAGTGATTTTCCCATTCATCTAGTGTTATGCTAGATAACGGTATGTTTTTATTGTTGCTTCTTATTTTGTTAATAATTTTCCATGCCTCTGTGCACTTTCGTCCTCCTATATATGTATTTATTGTATTACATGCTTATAATTTATTTTTTCTTGTATATTTTTCGTTTGTAGATATCGTAAATATAATTCTCTCTTTAGCTTTATCTCCCTTTCTATGTCGTCATCCCACCAATAAGGAGCACTTTTTCTTTTTCGTTTTGTTTTTATTCCTATGGCTTCCTTTGCTGCTTCATGAATGCATTGTACAATTTTTTCATATCGTTCTTGTATATTATTAAAACTCATTGCAATAAGTTTCTCGTCTAATTTTTACTTATATAGAAATTGAGTACTTTCGTGGTCCAGGCTGTCTATGTTATAATATATTATTGTATCTCTATTATCATGATCGTCTGTGTTGGTGTTTTTTTCCTTATTTATGTAAGGCCACTCCGATATTTTTATGGTATGTTGGACTAAGCCGGTATAAATGCATTAGTTATTTATAAAATAACTACAAAAAACGATTAAATTTTTAGAACAGATTTTTGAATAATTTAGGTCTGCAGTTAGCACGACCGTATATGGACAGAAGGCTCTCTAAAAATTTGCATAAACGTCTGCGAGACGATATTCAAGACATACTTTCTAATCACTTAGAATACCCAGACGAAAGCATCGATAAACCCCCAAAGAAAGTGGCGAAGCAGGGTAGATGCCACATACAGTGTGTCCCAGGATTGATGTTACAATAGGTGCGACTGACTAAAAAATGTTGAATTTTATTTTAAGTTCGTGGGATTAAGTCCTGCTTGGTTTGAAGAGAATTTTAAGAATGTTTTCAGTTTTTGAAAAACAAGTCAGCCTTGACCTCGAAGCGAAAACTATATTCTTTTCAGGTAAAGTACCCTTTTTGTTCATGATACGGCAAAATTTTACTAAGGAAAGTGGTTCAGAATTAGAAATTATGATACTATACAAAATTTCAGGAAGATTAGTCAATGATTGTCTTTTCATGGCCTGCTGGCAGTTATGTTGAATAAATAATTTATTGTAGATCAATGTTATTATTACGTTTCGTAAGTTAAATTTCTTGTAAATACTATTTGTTTCGTTCAATGTTCTACAAATAAAATTTTTAATAAATACAATTTATTTTGTTTAATCTAAAAAATGACGGTTTAATCAAAGTACGTAGATCTTTTGCCGTATCATGAACAAAAAGGGTACTCTACCTGAAAAGAAAATAGTTTTCGCTTCAATGTCAAGGCCGACTTGTTCTTCAAAAACTGAAAATATTCTTAAAATTCTCTTCAAACCAAGCAGGACCTAATCCCACAATCTTAAAATAAAATTCATAAATTTTTAGTCCATCGCACCTATTGTAACATCAATCCTGGGACACACTGTATGTCCAAGATCCCGCGATAGGAAATGTAAAACCTTATGCTGCAGCGGTTCAAAGCCCGTGTGTTCTGAACATCGGGTAGATGTATGTACAAAATGTAAATAACAACATTATGTATTACATTTCATTTTATTATAAAGTGTTTTAGTGTCTGAAATGCTTTGTTTGTAGTGTTTTTAGTACGGGGTTACTGGACACCCCACCTATCCAAGTACAGGTGTCTAAATAACCTATCGATTCCAGAGTTTTAACAGACGTTTCATGCAATTACCTATTCGTGCAGTTCTTTACCTGGGCACAGTATAATGCTATAGCATTAAACTGTGACCTGGGTAAACAAGAATTAGCATTTCGCGGTCATCAGGAAGATATTCTATTAATGGTGAGAACTTTAAAGAACTGATAGAAGAATTTATTTCTATGAGCCCAGTAGACATTAAAGAGCACTATAAAAAAAATCACCTGTGTTTGCCGGAAATTCTAAGACTATTCAAAATGAATTAGTTAACTGCATCTTGCAATATATTGAAGAATATGTTGAAAAGGAAATAAGAGGTTGTAAATTTTATTCGATCCAAGTGGGTGATTCTACTGACATTGTGCAAAAATCTCAATGCAGCATCATTATTAGATATTATGTAAATCCTGGCGGAAAATTGGCGGAAAGATTTTTGTGATTTCATGGTGTTAGTTCCAGCCGGACTGCCGAAACAATGTTTAACGTTGTATCAAGTAAAGATGACTCGAAAAATTTGATTATAAATCGAAACTTATTGGACAATGTTTTGATGGAGCAAGCGTGATGTCATGGCAACTAAATAGTCTTCAGTCGAAAATGAAAGAAAAAGCGCCACAAGCAATTTTTATTTAGTGTTTGGCACATCGTCTGAATTTAGTGCTACAACAAAGTTTTGACTGCATTTCAAAGTGTCGCATATTTTTTGCAACTGTAAGCGGTTTACCCTCGTTTTTCCAACATTCTACCAAGCGAACTCACGTAGTCGATACAGTCGTGAGGAAACGACTACCTACTCACGTTGTTACACGATGGTCATCGTAGTATAAAATTTTCAGTGTTAATGTGATTCTTTAAAACAAGTAAATTAACTGAAATTATGAATGATCAAACTTCAGTTAGGCCGAGTGATGGCTTTTTAAATAAATTTAATAACTTTAAATTTGCCCTTTTGGTTGTCGTGTTTAATGATATTTTTGTTTTGGGCCCACTAATGTACTTTTCGATGTGCTACAAAAGCAGTCATTTAACATTAATTTCTACATCTCACAAATTAGAAATACGCAGACGCTCTTGGACGGCAATGAGGACAATTTTGACAATTTTTGAATTGGTTGCTTAGCAAATAACAATTCCATTAGAATACCACGAGGAACGGAAAAGAGTTACACTCACATGAGATCAAGTTTGTGAAAAATATAAATTTCTCAAATTTCTGTTTTATGAAATCTTAGATACTTAGATACTATTTCACTGGAAATTTCCAAACGCTTTCTGGTAAAGCTTGATTTTATTGCATTAATGGATACTTCGAAATTCGTAGCGTATTCTGAAAAATTTCGCACAGATGCACTAAATAATTTAAAGGTGTACTACCCTACTATATTTACTGACATAAATTGTTTTGCTAAATTATGACGATACCATCCGCTAGTGTTTCCGTTGAACGAAGTTTTTCAAGTTTAAAACGAATTAAAACTTACCTGCACAACGCAATGCCACAGGACAGACTTACGAATTTGGCGAAAATTTCGATTGAAAAGGAACTTCTGAACGAATTAATAAATGCACACCCGTTTTATGATGAGATCATCGATAAGTTCGCAAGTTTGAAAGACAGAAGAATAGACCTTATATTCAAGAAATAACAAACGTATAGTTTCATAAGTAAACTCTGAAGTGGCTATATAAGTTACAGAGGCACCATTTTTTTTGCTTGTTTATACTTTACAGACTTCCTTGGAGTAGTGGATTATTTTTTCACGTTTTTTGGTAAGTGGATTTGATTTTAATTTTTATTATTACCCCTAATTTTTTTTTAAATTGCTCTTAATACACCTTTAAAGAATAATTCCAAAATACATATTTTTAGTTTTACATTAAGCGAAGCCGGGTTCCATCAAAATTTAAAGTTGTAAAAAAGCGAATGACCTTGAACTTTGAAAAAGACGCAAAAATAATAATCTGCTTCGCCCATTCTTAAAGTCACGAGCCGCCACTGCTCTGAGGTCAGCTTCTACTGCTTGCCATCATCTATTTCCCGGTCTTTCTTGTCTTCGTCCGTGCCGTATTTCTTTATTTGTATCTGTTAGACTGCCTATATGTCCTAGCCATCTTAAACGTTGTTTTCGCATGAACTTTGTTATTACCCTGTTTTGTATATGTCCTGTATCTCCTTGTTTGTTCTTTTTCTCCTTTCTTCTATTTTTATCCCTCCATATATTTCCCATAATATTTTATTTTCCCAGATTTCTAGCCTGTCGCTTTCTTTTTTATTAAAAATTTAGGTTTCGCTTCCAAAAGTCTCTGTTGGCCTCAGCACTGCTTTGTAAAGTTGCACTTTTGCTTTTCTCGACACCCACTTAGATTTTATTATGTCACTCAAGGCCTACGCACATTTATCTCCTTTCGCTAGTCTTGCTCCTACTTCTGTTCCTTCTCATGCCAAGTTTGTAGCCACGGCCCTAAGGTACGTAAACCGGTTTTTAAAAACCGACAAACCCCACTACGAAGGTATGTTGATAATACTAGGAGACTATAATGCGAGAATGGGAAATGAACATAAGAAATGGCAGGGAGTAATAGGGAAGCATGGAGAGAACATATTAAACAATAATTGAAAAAGACTATTACAATTCTGCATCGAAACGATTTGATTATAACTTATAACTTATAACCAATACATTTTTTGAAAACAAATTGTTACATAAAATAACAAGAGAAGTACACACACGCAATGAACACTCTATAATCGATTGTTTACATATTTACATAATAACACCTAGAAATTATAAAAAGGAAGTAAAGGATGTAAGGGTGAAAAGAAGTTATGAAGCAGGTATGGACCACTACTTACTGGAGGCTAAAATTAAAATGAACAAGATAATAAACAATGTTATAACCGAAAGAATAAAGAGTTTTAAGCTAAGGGACACACAAATTAGGAATAAATATATAGAAGAGACAGAAAAAGAATTCCAAAAACATAGACAAAATGAACAAATAACAAACCTCGAAGATAAATGGGAAAGGATTGAAGTAACATTATTAGGTAGGTATTGCAAAAAAAGTGGATACAGTAGAAGCAGTAATGCCTACTAAGAAACAAACTAGCTGGTGAGGTGAAAATGTTAAGAAAGAAGTCAAGGAAAAGAAACAATTATGGAAAAAGTACATACAAAGCAGAAACCAACAAGTATATAAAACTTATAAAATACAAAGAAATATAGTCAAAGTAATGGGAAAATAGTGAAGAAAACAAGAAACTATTTTACAGAACATTGAGAAATATGAGAAAACAGAATGGAATAAAGCTTAAACAAATAAAAGACCAACATGGAAATATCATAACAGAAGAAGGAAAAATAATTGAAAGATGGCAAGAATATTTTATAGAGCTATTAAACAATCAAAATATAACACCAGAAAATGAGAATAATATAGGTACACATGAAATGCTAGTGGACAAGAAACAGAAATGGAAGAAAATAATATAGGATTGGAAGAAGCTTTACGTAAACTAAAAGCGGTAGCGTGCGATCAACAGCTGTTAAAGTAGGTACCTCGGACCAAACGGAAAGAAAGAATTACTAGAATTATTAAACATAACATGGAAAGCTAAAAAAATACCGCAAGAATGGAATATAGCAACAATGCTACCGATATATAAAAAGGGGGACTCTAGCCAAAAACGAGCCTTTCTAGCATTCTTAGATATGAAAAAAGTGTTCGATATGGTGAGTAGGGCAGGAATTTGGCAGAGTATAAAAAATAAGAAGGTAGAGGAGGAGCTCCTAAGGACCATATGCAGTTTATATGAAAATACGTTGAACCAAATACTAACGAGAAACAGAACTTCAAGAACATTCAGAAACAAAGACGGAGTGAGACAGGGAGGGATATTAAGTCCACTACTATTTATGTATAAGTGTTATAGATGAAGTTATCAAAAAATTGTTGCACACAAGCAAATAAAATACATTGTAGGGTATAGAAATATGCAAACAGTGAAAGTCGAAGCATGCGTTTTTGCAGACGATATAGTGCTAATTGCAAAAACAGAAAGAGAACTAGAAAACAACATCAAAATTTGGTCTGAAGAGTTACAAAAATATAATTTAATAGTAAACACGGAGAAAACAAGCGATGGCAGTGGCAAATAATACGATAAATATAAATATAGACATAGCAGGAAATAGAACAGAACAAGTAGATGCATTCAAATATTTAGGAATAATGCTAAATGAAAAATGACAGAGGAACACAAGAGGATGAGATTGACAGCAGAATAAATTCAGCAACCACAGTATATTATGCACTATATAAAAACTTTCTGAACAGAAAAGAGATAACAATAAAAACAAAAATAATTGTGTATCAAACTGTGTAGGTACTTACCAATGCTAATGTACGAAGCTGAAAACTTGGTACCTACTGAACGAAAGACAAAGAAAACGACTCCAAGCCGATGAAATGAGATATTTAAGAAAAGTACTAGATGTGAGAAGAACAGATAAACGAAGAAACGATGATATTAGACAAGAATTAAAAATAAAATCACTAAGCTCCAAAATAGAAGAAAATAAACTGAAATGGTGGGGACACATGATTAGAATGAACGAGAATAGGTAGGTAAAAAATATATGGGAAGCAAGGAAAATGGAAAAAATCGAAGAGGACGACCGAGAAAAACGTGGAACAATAGCGTAAAGCTTTGGTTTCCTAGGAAGCGGTGCCGTCATTTAACGGCCGTAAAAATACGGTGGATGACGTCAGAAAAACGATGAAAAAATACAGCCGTCGCGAATTATTCCGAACTGTTATGTCTATTTTAACTGGACTATATACACAAGACACATCGCCAAAAAACGTTGCTGAACTGATTCGTACCGTACTGGCCCACCGCTTCAGATGAGACGGCACCGCTCTATTACGTTGGGTGTGCGCTACCGCTCTTTTGGAAAACACTTCGCTTAAAAAACACGACACCGTTTTTCGTGACGTCACCCACCGTACTTTTACGGCCGCTAAATGACGGCACCGCTTCCTAGGAAACCAAAGCTTAAGCGAGATTCTAGAAAAAAGAGGGAAAACATGGATTGAGGTGAAGCAATTAGCCAGAAATAGAAAGGAGTGGCGAAAATTCGTAAAGGGGAACTAATAAGAAACGAGAAAAACACACCTCGACATCTACGGGTAAGAGGTCATCGATTATGAAAAATAATGAATATAAAGAACCAGGAATAGAGACTATTATACAACAAAATAGGCTTTGGTGGTTGGGACTCATAACTAGAATGGATGAAAAGCACCTTACTAAGGCAATATATAGGCCCTCCCATCTCCCATTTCTGTGCTATATAATATAGCACAGAAATGGGAGGGCGAACCGGAGAGGTCGACCTAACAAGACATGGTGGGAAAACATTTGTGGATATACAGGAAACAAAGATCCTAAACCGAGAAACACTCGCAGCGAACAGAGATAAATGAAAGATGATATTAGCCATTGGTCTGCAGGCCTAATATGTATATTAGCTCTACAGGCCTTGCAGGCCCATGGCTTGGTTGACTACTTTTCTCCATTATTTTCTGTTGTGCGCCTTTTCCCTCCATCTTGTAGTACCCGTGCGGTTCAGGTCCTCTTCTACCTCTTTCTCTTGGTCTGCCCTTCCTTCTCTTTCCACCCAACTCACTCACTACTATTTTCTTTGGCAGGCGTCCTTCTGTCATCCTCATCAAGTGACCTATCCATCTTACTCTTTGCGTTTTCGCAGTACCAATTATGTCTGGTTCCTTGTACAGCTCCCTTCGTAGCACTTTTCTTTCGCACACCCCTAAACTTTTCCACACTGCTCTCATTAAAGTCCACACTTCACTTCCGTATGTCACCACTGGTCTTATCACTGTTTTATAGATGCGCACTTTAACTGCTCGCGACACTGATTTACTCTTAAGAATTTCAGCTAATGCATAGACACACTTATTTCCCGCTATTAATCTTGCTTCTATTTCTTCCGTTATTGGTGGTTTTCTTGTAAACACTGATCCCAAATAGTTGAAGCTTTTCACTTCTTTAAATTTGTATCATTTTTGCTCAATTGACTTTATCTTTAGACTTTTTCCTGTTTCGTATTCCTCATCACTCCATACCATATACTTCGTCTTCTTCTCGTTTATTGTTAATCCCATTGTTTGTGCTGCTCTTTCAAGTCTAACCATGACATCCTGTAGTTCTTTTGTACTTCTTGTTAAAATAGTGATGTCATCCGCGAATGCCAAACACTGATGACGCTTGTGATATACAATAAGTCCTGTCCTATTTATTCTACATTCCCTGATGATTTTTTTCTAAGGCTATGTTAAATAAAACTGCTGAAAGAGGATCTCCCTGTCTCAATCCTGTTTTTACTTCAAAACTTCTTGATAAATTTCCTTCTACCTGTACTCTATTTTCCGCATCTGTCAATGTCATTTTTACTAGCTTAATTAACTTTCGTGGTATTCTTAATTCTTCCATTGCTTGCCATAATTGTTCCCTTTTAATACTGTCGTATGCTTGTTTGAAAACCAGAAATAATACGTGTGTGTTCAATTTATGCTCATAGCTTTCTGGCTGTATTTCTCTCAACACGAACAATTGGTCGATAACTGATCTTCCTTTCCGAAAACCACATTGATATTCTCCGATATCAGCTTGTACATAGATTCCTGGATTCCCTCCCCTCCGTATTTGATGAGTTCTGCCTGTATATTGTCATTCCCTGGCCTTTTATTGTTTTTGAGTCTCTTTACTATTGCTATTATGTCGCCTAATTCTGGTGGATCTTCCTGTTCTGGATTGTTTGTCAGATTTAGCTCGTCTTCATTATCCTGTCCCTGTCTTTGATTAAATTGTTCGCTTTTGTTCAACAAATCTTCAAAATATTCTGCCCATCTCTTTGTTATTTCTCTTTGGCCTCCTATTAAATTTCCGTCCTTGTCCTTACAAAATGCTGGCTTTGCTTGCCATCCTCTCTTTGTTTTCCTTATTCCCTAATAAAAGTTTCTAATTTGCTTATTTGTAAAATCATTTTCTATTTTCTCTATCATTTTCAGCTTGTGTTTTCTTTTCTTTTCTCTGCACAGTCTTTTGCATTCCTTTCGGAGGTCATTATAATCCTGTATACTTTCTTCTGTTCGTCTTTCCAACATATTTATCCTTGCTTTCGTTCTTTCCTCTAGTTTCCTTTCGCACTCCTCATCATACCATTTGTTAGTTTCATTTTTGCTTGTTTTACTTATGCTTTTTGCTGCTTCAAAGATTACCTTGTTTACTAGTTTCCACTGCTCTTCCACACTTTGCTTTTCTTCATTTTTCGTTATTTGCATTTGTATTCTTTCAGCATACCTCTCTGGTTCCCTTTCTGAATGCAGTTCATGAATTCTAATTCTTCTTACTTTTCTCTGCTTAGCACAGGTATTTATTCATATTATTTGTTTCACTTTTACTCCAACCATAAAGTGATCTGAATCTGCATCAGGTCCCCTGTAACTTCTTACATTCGTGATGGATCTTTCTCCCTTATTTTCGATTAGCACACGATCTATTTGGTTTGTGTAGGTAACTTTGATCTGGTGAGATCCATGTTCCTTTGTAAATGTCTTTATGCTCAAAATATGTACTCTTTATCTTCATATTTCTTCTTCTTGCAAAATTAAAATTTTGCCATTTACATTGCTCCTGGTATGCTTACTGTAGGTACTTTCCTATTGTAGCTCTATAAATTTCTTCTTTTCCTATTTGTGTATTAAGGCTCGAATTTACACCAAGAAATATACCTCATTTTAAGCACATTTTGCTCCATTTTTTTAGGCTCAGTTTTTAAGCAGGAACAGCAGAGCATTTTTTTTCTAATTATCCATGTCTTTTCTGTCTATTGATAGAAATATTTTTTTTAATTTCTAAAAACCAACTTTACAGTATTAAAAAATCTAAAGCTCTATTTTGCTTCAAAATTTTGAAATAAGTAGTTTTTACAAAGATATTAATATCGAAAAAATCTCTTCATCAGTAGATAGATACAACCACTCTCTTTCAAACGCCACAAGAATTTTTTTCAAAATGCAAATTATTCCAGAAAAAGTGGAAATAAAGTTCTATAAAAATCGGTTTAAATTTCCCATTTCTAAATTAGCGTGTAGGCAACACAAATAGCACAGTACTTATCGACTTTAAATCCGAACTTTACGGAAACTTGACAAGGAGATTACAATTTAAATACACAGAAAATCGTAATTTTGTTTTTGCCATATATTTTACAGTAATAACACAAATAACTATTAGTCCAGTCATTAGGTACTTTTTTGGTGCAAAAGGTTGAGGAGTTTTGAAATTTGGCAGGAGTGTAGACTTGGGGGCCCTAAGTATGACGCTAAGTTTGCATCTCGAGGGACCGCCGCTCGCGCCGCCATCTTGAAAAATGGCGGCCAACGGCAGTTTTTAGCATATAACTTCATTCTTGTAGGTTTTAGAGAAAAAGTTTGTTATTAAAATTTGGGGGGAATAAAATTTTCTACAAAATTACTTATATTCATTTTTTTCGTCAGACTAATACTTTCCGAGTTACAGGGTCGGAATCCGCTATTAAATTGTTAATGTTATCGCATGCTATCCTTACAATAGAGACACACCACCCAGCACTTTAAGCCCGTTTTCCGACATCCACACGCTCCTGCACAGTCTTTTTTACATTTACAGGATATCGATTTTAAAATGATGTTGGGGGCTGCTTCTGACGTAGCGCGAACAGCATCGAGCCCATACCTCGTTTTCTGCCAGCCATATTGCTCAGGATCTTTTTCACTGCCACACCACATCGCGACTTGGTGACACTCTCAGACAATGCTGCCTTCTGCATCTCTTGTGGGTGGCAGGGACGCGAGATTAAGTTTGTTCTTGGACACACACTTCACAAATTTGTTCTTGGACACACACTTCACAAAATTTTTGTAGCGAAGGGAATCCAATGTGACCTTTGCAGACATTCCGTTGTACAGTGCCAATAAGAAAGCTTCATCAGCTGTAGCGAGAGCATCCGTATCTGCTTCCAGGTCTTGGAAGATTGCTATAGTGTCAAGCAATGCGTCGTTTTTATCCAGGAGACTGATGTACTTCAATTTTCCTTGGTTAAAGAGAGCAGAGGTGGTGTCACAACCACTGATTGCATGTAAGAACAAAATGTTCTTTGCAACAGTTTCCTTATATTTCAGGCTCCGCGTCGAATAAAGCAACTTTTCCCCTCGCCGGTTTCAGCAAAAAAAAATTTGCATGATGTCTCGCCTTTGAAGTTAAAAGAACCAACAAATTTATATTTTCTCCGACAACGAAAACACACGTAAACGACGACGACATGTCGATGGCTGTCTGACTGATAAGAACATCCGCATCTTCTACTGCCTGCTTGACTGTGTAATTTTGTTCTTCAAACTTCGTAATTAACATGGAAATGAAATTGCTTTTGTTGATATCGCTCGCCAAGAATCGCGAAAAAGGTGGAATCATCGCTTCATCGAAAATTACATCAGTGGATACAACGACGCCACTGTTGATGGAGAGCAAACTGTCGACTTGCGGAAACGGATTATGTTACGATAGCCATTCTGCAATCTTTGTCGCATCATTCTGGTGTGGTCACGTTGTATACGCGTCGGCCGCATATCCACATCCACATGCTGCTCCGTTGTGCTCATTCGTATGGCGCTAACCTCTTCTATTCCCTCACAGATATTGTGCAAATAGACCATTCCTAATGTCCACATGGTTAAGATACTGTCTGTCATACCACGTCCGTGCGTCAGACCACTAATGCTCTTGATGGTGCGCATTAAAGTTTGTGCGATGGTCATATCCGACCAAATGCCGGACCAAAATTTGTCCGACCGTCTGATGGTGAAATGACCTCTCTTTGTAAAGAGCAATTTTAGAAGGAATTTCTAACGTGCAAGGGTAAGTATTATAACATGTAACAATATACAAGTGGTAGGTACAAGTGATAGGTACCACCAAATACATATACGGACAGTGTGTATATACGATATATCTCTATATAAACAGTTAAATATTAGATAAGGCTGCTTTAGATCCGCTAATTGGTAGATAATTGGTAGAAAGCAGGGTGCGATTTAAAAAAAATCGTCATATTGTTCGGCCCTGTAACTCAGAAAGTATTAGTCTGAAGAAAAAAATGTATATAAGTAATTTTGTAGCAAATTTTATCCTCTCCAACTTTCAGTAACAAACTTTTTCTCTAAAACCTACAGGAATGGAGTTATATGCTAAAAACTGCCTTTGGCCGCCATTTTTTAAAGATGGCGGCGCGAGCGGCGGTCCCTCGAGGTCGGAAACTTGGCGTCATACTTAGGGTCCCGAAACCTACACTACTGCCAAGTTTCAAAACTCCTCAACCTTTTGCACCAAAACACCTTTTTTATGTCTCTATAATGACTGGACTATACAGTGTGTCCCAGGATAGATGTTACAATAGGTGTAATGGGCAAAAAAATTTTGAATTTTATTTTAAGATTGTGGAATTAAGCCCTGCTTGGTTTGAAGAGAATTTTAAGAATATTTTCAGTTTTTGAAAAACAAGTCGGCCTTGACATTGAAGCGAAAACTATTTTCTTTTCAGGTAAAGTACCCTTTTTGTTCATGATACGGTAAAATTTTACTAAGAAAAGTTGTTCATAATAAGAAATTATGGCCCTATGCAAAATTTCAGGAAGATTAGTCAACCATAGTTTTTTCATGGCCTCCTGGCAGTTATGTGGAATAAATAATTTATTGTCGATCAGTTTTATTATTATGTTTCGTAAGTTAAATTTCTTGTAAATGCTATTTGTTTCGTTCAATGTTCTACAAAGAAAATTTTGAATAAATACAATTTATTTTGTTTAATCTAAAATGTGACGGTTTAATCAAAGTATGTAGATCTTCCTGAAATTTTGCATAGGGCCATAATTTCTTATTATGAACAACTTTTCTTAGTAAAATTTTGCCGTATCATGAACAAAAAGGGTACTTTACCTGAAAAGAAAATAGTTTTCGCTTCAATGTCAAGGCCGACTTGTTTTTCAAAAACTGAAAATATTCTTAAAATTCTCTTCAAACCAAGCCGGGCTTAATTCCACAATCTTAAAATAAAATTCAAAAATTTCTTGTCCATCACACCTATTGTAACATCTATCCTGGGACACGCTGTATGTAAATATGCAAATTTTCAAATATGAATCTTACGCAATTCTTGACCTCTAACCTCAACTCGTTTTTGACGTTCTGCCAAACGCACCCGCTTTAATTGTTTCTTATGACTTTTTAAGTAGTTATGCAACTTTAGATCCGTCAAATAGAAAGTGACTGTATGTAAATGTCAGCCTTAAAATCGCCTAATACCATTTTCAGATCATACCTTGGTACACTTTCATATTCCATTTCTAACTTATCATAAAATTCTTCTTTTATATCCCGCTGAGTGTCTTCCATTGGCGAGTGAACGTTTATAATCGTTATTTTCTGGTATCTGCCCCTTAGTCTTAAAGTAGACATCCTTTCCGATACTGGCTTAAAATTTATTATTGCCCGTTTTAACCTTTTGCTTATAAGAAATCCTGTCCCTAACCTTCTATTTTCACCTCCACTGTTTAAGAAAGTGTAGTTATCTAGTTCCATTAGGTACCACTTCGTTTCCTTTCTGCTTGGTTTCCTGTAGTGCTACGATGTCCAATCCATATTTTGAAATTTCTCTTATCACTAGCCGTTTCCGTCTGATTTGTTTCCCGTCCTAGCTTATGCGTTTTTAGTTTTTTGTTATATTTTTCCCTTCAAATTTTATTATTCTTTCCTTTCGTGGGTCCCAACCCCATCGTTCCCCATTCAAAAATATCTTTCTGTACCCTACTTTCGCTTCTTTTCCACTTTGCTTCTCAGATGCTGCAATTCTTCTTAGACTAGCTTGTACTTCTCTTTCTTCCGGTATCAAGTCATCCTCTATGTATGTATTTGTTCCAACTTCTTTTGCCATTTTTCAAATTTAGCAATTACAAAAGCATTTCCTGCTTTTGGCTTTACTATTTCCGTCGCGTCTAATCTGGCCTCTACTTTTAGTTTTGTTTTTAGGAATTGTTCTATTCTTTCTTTTACGCGATTTTCCTGAAAGGCCTCTCCATTTAGTACTATGTTATTTTTCTTCTCCTTCTGTTCGGCTCTGAAAATTTTGTTTTCTAATATGTATACCTTTTCACTTACTTTTTTGTTTTCTTCCTTTAATTCCTTAATTTCTGTCCTGAATATCTCCTGTTCTTTTCTTATTTCCTTTACTTCCTCAAATAGTTGCCTAATCATTTCCTTCAGTTCTTCCATATTATATTATTATTATTAACACCCATTATTCCCGAAGAACATAGGGTAAAGTACAAATATATAAATATATGCACACATACAGCTCACATACATAATCATAAATTGTTAACATAGTTTTTCCACTGATTTTTATCGCTGGCTATTCTACGCAATTCTGCAACTTGTTTTGCTTAAAGTGATGTTAAGTATGTCATAGAATTTTTCTTTTTCATCTAATTCACTAACGTCTGTAGGTGCGTAGCATTGTATTATTATTACATTATTACCGTTTAGATCCATTTTTGCAGTAATTATACGTTCGCTACAAGGATTCCAATCAATGATCTTATTTTTAAGTTGTGGACTTATTAAAAACCCTACTCCTGCATAATGCTCATCACTATCTCTTAAACCAGAATATAGAAAGCGATAACCTTCTGGAGTGTTGATGTCGCCGCAGCCTATCCACCTCGTTTCACTTACACCCAATATTATGTCTATTTTATATTGTTGCATTTCTTTTATTAATTGCTTTAATTTCCCCTCTTGATATAGAGTTCTGACATTCCATTGCCCTATTTTATAATCTATCGATTTTTGTTTTGTCTTTTTTATATTGCTTTTTATTTGTTTCATTGCATAATCCTTTTCTGGCTTGTTCGTCATCTTATTTAACCGTCCTTTAATTATTATGTTAGCTAGTTTTTTGAATTCTCAGGTGCATTTCCTGATGGTTTTCTTTCTGTTCGTTTTACCACCTTTTCAGTTTCCACATCCCAGTCCCAACATTGTCCATCAATAATTACTTTTCTGTGTCCAACCTTGACTTTCTTGCCTTCATTCTTTTTGGCCTTTGCATTCGGTATCAGTTTTTCTCTAATTTTCCTATCTTCAAATGTGAGGTCATATTCTATGTACCGCTGTGTGCCCCTTAATCTACTCTTCGCTTTCATCACCTGGCTTTTCTCTTCCCATTCATTAAACTGCACAATTACCATCTGATTTTCATTTTTTGTTTTTATAATCTGCGCTGAATTTATTTTTGCCGATACATTTAATTCAGCCCGTAGAAAATCTTCCACTCCTGTTTTAAGTGCTTGTTTGTTAAATAATACCCCTTTAATCACAATGTTATTCTTTCTTTTAATCTTTTCTTGAACTTCTAACTTCTGTTCTAAGTTTTTTACACTTTTTTCCAATTTACCTATCTTATTCTCAAACTGTTTCTTCTCATGATCCCATTGTTTTTCTTTAACCTGTATTTCTTCCCTTAATTTTATAACTTCCTCTTGGTTTTTCTTAATCTCGTTCTTTAGTTCTTCTTTGCTTCTTTCTATACTTTTATTAACCTCTGTTATCATTGTTGTGTTCATTGTTTCAATTAGTTTCTTTATTTCTTCCATCTCGCACTCATTAATTTCGCTCTCTTTTACTTTATTTTTATCGTCTAGATTGTTACGTTCCACGGTCTTTCTTATTGCTTCAGCTGTTTTCGGTTTGTGCGAAGAATATTGTATTTTACAGCTTCTTTTAAAAGCCAATGCTTGCCCAAACAGCACTAAATATCCTATGGATATCCGTTTTGTGTCCAAAACAAATCCATATGTCCATGGACATAAACTAGATATCTTATGTATATCCATTAGGTAATATTCTATGTTCATCCAAAAAATGACATCCATAAAATATGCAGAGGGGGATCATATTAGTATAACTACTAACTACCTATATCAAACATTTAAAACTTATATCCGTATATTTAATTTAATACTTTTATTACATTGGTTAAATAGTTTTGGAGTTACCTAAATGAAAATATTATGGATTAAAATAAATATACCTATTAGGTATAATAAAATATTATAATAAATAAATCAAAGCTTAAGATTTCTACAAAAAATTGAAATTATAGATGTTCTAATTGTGCTTTGACTTTATATATCTACTTTTAGTGTGGTACGTTATATTAATTAAATATTTCAGATTTATTAGCACTGAACGTTTCAATTCAAATTTGGCGCTTATTTTACCTGCAGTGTTGAGCCGGCCATTTGTTTTTGTTCGTGTGCTGCGATTGTTTGTATGTAGATTGCCGAAAACAATTTTTTTTCACATTTAATTATTGGCACAACCTGTGTGTGATTAGTGCATATAATATCTGTAAATTAAAGGGTAAGTGCTATATTATCATAAATCGTAACATAATTGCTGGGAGTTGTGCTATTTGAACCTTTTATTTAAGGTAAACACGTGTAGTAACACACTAACCTTACTTTTTTAAAATTGCGAAAACAAAATTACAAAGAAAATATTAAAGAACAGCAAGAAAGCAATCACTGAAGTTAGGAGAATTACTTATAGGTAAGTTTCTTATGATTTATTCTTGTGTGACATAATTTCAGAATCGGCATTTTGTAATAATTCAACTAAAGCTTCTACGAGAAAGGAATTGGAAGAAGCAATTAAAAATTGGCTACGACGAGCCTAGGAGCGAGATGGAGCAAAATCAAAAAAGAAAAATGAAAAAATGATGCAAGCTAAATAGAATACATATCAATAAGAAATGCGTTATTTTCATGTATAGCTGATTATATTATGGTAAAAGTGCAATGAAAGTTTCTTGAAAGTTTTTGGCTAAATAAAATCATAAATTTATTGTTACCTATGTAATTTCAAAATAAATATATGTATTACTTTCAGTATTCTGATGTAATTTATTTATCTAGGGTAATTTACAACTTCTTTAACGGAGATCACATGAAAGCATAACATTGGGGATTGCAAATCGTTATAAATATTTGCGAAACAGTGTAACATACTCAAATGTTAAAATTTTGTCAAATTATATAACAGTTGAGGGAACCAATGATCTAGTTCCCTGTTTTATATAGTGCTTATATTTTAAAATAATTTCTATAGATATCTTGAGGATGTTCAACTGAGATTCTGAGATATCTTTAAGATGTTCTATGAGGATATTTTTGGGATGTCCGATGGTGGATAAACAGAGTACATCCAACTTTGTGACATATGGACTTGCTATGGACATCCATATGATGTACATTGGATAAAAAACGGACATCTTATGGATATTACTATATCCAAGTCGGATATTTATAAGTAGTTCAATGGATGTTTGTGTGCTGTTTGGGTGGGTTTCCCACTTTTCAAATTCTTCAGGGGATTCTTCTATCCTTTTCCTTTTTATAAAATCTGTTAGCGTCGCTGTGCTCTGTGATCTTCGTCTCGGTTCTGCTGTTTGCTGCAAATCCATTAACTTACTTGAGTGTTTATACCTTTGTTGAGCTCGCGCGCTTCACACATCTATTGTTAAATTTGTTTTTTGAAACACCGATTTTCACCGTGAAGCAGGGCCGTGTTATACGACTATCGCGTACCTCAATTGCTGGTTCTTCCATATCCCCGTCTTTATTTTGTAACTTTTTAGCAGGGGTTCTAGTTATTTTTTTACTTGTTCCAAATATTTCGAAACTTGATTCCCGTTCCCTCTTTCTTACGTTGTCTTCGGTTGATGACCCTTCGCTCCCATAACGTGCAGCTGACGCCTGCATTCTACTTTCTATGTACGATGCTTGATCTTTGTACGTACACGCTTGCAATCTACGTGCACTAATTTCGCGGTTATTTCTGCCTGCACAATTTTAGAAGTTTTCCCTAACTTACTACCTATTTTTGATTTCCCTAATATCGCCATTAGCTATTACACTTCTCACTAATAAAAAAAACACTCGCTATTTTCACACATTCACAGATTTAGCGCGATAAATCCCAAATTTTTTTAATAATAATATCGGCGCGTTTCACAAACGTGTGCTCTCCTTTGCGTTCCGAACCAGACCTAATAGTGCTGTTTTATATATAATGGGGCTGAAAGGCCTGTCAATGCTGGATACATATGTATGTAAATTCAACTAAAGACCCCGTGGTTCCTGATCTACCACGAACTGGCTTTAATTTTTGCGACATTAAATAAGGTGCGCACAAGCCTACCTCCAATTCACGCAAATCACTTGCTTTATCAGTTAACCTCTTAAGTTTGCGATAAAAATATACAAATAAAACGCTAAACTATCTCGGTCGACACACATCGAGATCCTCGGCACCCACAAGCCTAAAAACCGTCCAATAAGTAAAAAAAAAACAGTTACAATTTATATTAAAATAAAAACCTTAATATAAGTATTACAAAAAAAACTTGTTACAGTAAATGTCATAAATAAAAAAAAAATTTCAAGGCACATTCCTAAAAAATAAGTTCTAAAACAAGTATAAAACAGTACAAATATAAAAAAGTTCATCTAATTTTTTGGTTTAATAAGATAATTTTTGAAAGGCTTCTTTTTGTTAAATGTGACAGAATCTAAGATCCATTTTTCGTTGACACATGTAACATTACTATATCTCACCCAATCACCCACAACAACACTCGCATTGTGGCTAGCTTTTATTAATGTACCTTTACACAAAGTTACCAGTTCTTCTAAATCGGAACATCTCGGAGTTGTGCCTCTTGCTATATAAATTGGTCCACAATTTTCAAACAAATCCATCGAATACAAAGGTCCAAATGCTTGCCTTTGTTTACGGCATTGCTGCAAAAATTCACGGTAAAAATAATAAACGGAGTTATGTATTTACTTACTTGTACTGAATTTGTAAATTCGGTCAACTCGTAATCCTCCTCTGGGAGCCATCTTCCCGCTTCTAAAGATTTAAATAGCTGTAAAAAATAATAGAAGTCAGTAAGTATAATACTAAACAAATTTTATACTAACCCATTCCTTGGTAATAATCCAACAGCCTCTGGCAATCGCTCTTAGAAGATTGATGGTTCGCTTCGACTCACCAACAACTAAATGAGTCGTCTTTTCGGTAACTTCATCTTGAACAAAAAACACTCCTAGTTTTTTGACGATTTGCATAAAGGTTTGTACTTCTGGTTTATGCATTCGGGTACAGACAATGCTGGGTTTAACCTTTCTGCTTCTTTGAGTTAACGTTTTCTTAGTTTTTGCAAGATTAGGCTGTACGAATTCCAATGAACTTCGACGATTTACTTGGGGTATAATGGGTAATTTACTACCATTTAATGGAGATTCGTGCGGTGGTTTTTGACTGTGGAGAATTCTTTGTGATCTTCGACACTCAACAGGTGTCACTTGTTTTTTTGGTAAAGAGTTATTATCTTCTTGGATGTTATGTTTTCGTTTAGATGCTCTGTTTGAAGCAGGCTCTTTTCCCAGTACGTATTCATTGGCCAGTTCTTTTTGTTCATCCTTAGAGTCGTTTATTTGCACCTTTTTAGGTTTTTGAGGTTTCTCTACCTTTTTCTTTTTCTGAAGCGCTTGTTGTTCTTTCAATTTTGATTCTTCTCTAAGTATGTTCCTACGGTTTAGTTTCTGGTTTGTCAAAACCTTATTAACATTGTGCGTAATGAACAGAGGTGTAAGCGATACTATAAGTTGCTTTTTAGCTGGGAGAATATTTTTTTCTGGAGTGCTACCTTTGACTACATTGTTTACATCCCAATTTTTAAACGTATCGCTAATCGACTGATTCAAGTTGTAAAGCTTACGCAATTTTCTGTTTTTACCTTGTTCTGCTTTCGGTTTTGATGTTTTACGTTCGATACTTTCAAAATTTTGCTTTTTAGATACATCATGCTCCCCTTCACCTCTTTTGGGCCTTTCAGAAGAATGTTCCTCGAGTCCTTTTGAGTTTGGAATAATATTATCATTCATAACTGTCTTACAAGGACCTGAATTTGATGAACAAAAAGAATTATCACTATTTTTACCAAATGATTTTGACAGCTCTGCTGCAGTTGTTACGTTTTCACTTGTTCCGTTGATTATTGGTACATAATCAGAATTTACGGGTAGATCTGGAGTAAGCTGTGGATCGTTATTTTCTGTACCCTTTGTTGCACTGTCTGTAGATATTCTTAATGGAGGTAAATCCTCACTATTTAAAGAATCTTTAGCATTTGCAGATTTCAAATTTGTTGCTTGTAAATTTAAGTTTATATTGTCATCTGTACAATTTGTAGATGACCGATCACGTTGATTAAGTTTTTTATTATTATTTTGCAAAATAACTGATATGCGACTGGACCTTCTACTACCATTGGATTTCCCTTTTTCTGTGTTATTCGAACTATCACTTGAAATTCTTAATGAAGGTAACATTTCACTATTCAACGAGCTTTCCTCTCGATTTTCTGCCGAGGTATGAACTATTTGATTGGGAATATCTGACGATTTACGTTTGTTTCCTGTCACATCTTTTGCCACCAAGTCATTTAAATCGTCCGCCGAGAGTCTTAGGGGTGATATATTTTCGCTATTCACTGAATTTTTATTGTAGCCTTGCTCTACAGATTTCGAGGACGTATTCTTTAACATTTGTACTTCACCTTTTGAAGAATTACCACCTTCAATGTTTGTTTGTGATTCTACTGATTCCATAGCATCTACTGTGATTCGCTTGCGTTCAGATTTTCTGGTGTGATTTACAGGTTCACTAGTTTGACCCTTTCTTTTCTTAACATGAAGCTTGTTTACTTCTAAATTAATAGTAGACTTTTTAGATAAAATTTCATACAAACTACGAGCAGACCTACCAGTATTACCGGCATTAGTCACCATTGGAGCTTTTGATATATCCATCTTCAAATCACTTATCGAACTTATGGTCTTTCTTTTACTAGTTCTACGTTTTATTGTTGGCAAATCGGAAGCTTTTGAATTATCAGGTAGATCCCCGGAATTATTTTTAGTAATATACGATTTTCTGGAAGTTAATTTTAACCTTTTTTTATCAACGCAAGTTCCAGCTTCTTTAACATTTGTTAAATCCATATCTACAACAGAATAACTTGATTTACGTTTTGGCACGGATTTTCGAGATAATAAGGAAACTGATAGATTAGAAGAGCTATTTGTGCTAGTAGATGGTCTGTTGGTTTGTACACCGATTTCTAATCCATCTACGTTTTCTGCATCAGTCTTATTAATATTTCGAAACTCTTCATTTTTGATATTCAAATCATCTAAAAGCGAATCGGCTATGTTTCTGATAGAATGTCCATCGATTACTCCACATTCGGAATCACTGTCTGAATTTAACAATAGATCACTTCCCTCATACTTTACAGTTGGCACAGCTCTCCTGAAAGGTGGATACACGCTTTCATGAGATATTACAGATTCAGATTCCCAATCTTGACTTGACGGAACAACTTCTTTCGATTTTTCCGCAGTATGGTAACTGGCACTACTTGTGCCAGATGAAGTACTTTGCATTGATTTTAATTCAGAAGGTATACACGTTTTACGTCCTTTTAAATGTATATTGCTATTTGAAGCTTCTACCGCTAAACTCCGTCGATATTCGTCTAGAACAATTTCTTCATAATCCTTAAAATAATGACCAAATGGTTATACATCAAAATCAACGAATTTTATATTACCTGACATATTGCTGATACGTCAATATCATAAGCTTCTGTGCCTAAAGCAGGATAAGTTTTTTCTGGAACACGGACGTTATTTTTCCGTATAGCTTCTAACCACAACACAGATACAAGATGCACCTTCATTAATTTTGCTTTCTGGTAAGTATTGAAAGAACCATCCTGCATAAATGAAATACATTAAATCAAACATCAATGAAAGTGTGCTGACTTACTTTAAACACAACATGAGTAACTTCCCTACCAAAATGATCCATAACGGTGGCACCCATAGATCTCATTAAAGCTTTAGCACCAGCAGAACGATCACCGAATTTACTTCGAATCTCCACATATGCAAAGACCCCATTTAATAAGTGATCAAACGGGACTGGAGATGGTGTTGCAGATTTAGAGTCTGATTTATCTGATAGACTACTATCACTTGCACGTCTAACTTTTTGCAAAGCTCTTCGTCTAAGTAAGGCAGTAGGGCTTTCGCAATGTAGCAGTCTTTCATTTCTAAGTTTGGCATGTGCTTTTTTTTCTTCGTTTCGTTTATAACGTTCTATGTTATCCTTCTCTTCCGATAATAATTGCAACACTAAAGTTCTCTTTACAGGGTCACTCATAAGCGTTTCAAATAAAGTTTCATTTGGGATTTTTTGGTTGTCAGTCAGATTTAACGAGGATACTGAATGACGAGAATTCTGATTGTTTTTATTCTCTTTAGGAGGTGAAAACGAGGTAGATTTGCGACCTTGGCGGCCTTTAGACTTCATTTTCCTGTCAAATGATTTGTAAAAATCAGTCAACTTTCATTGATAAGCTTTGGTACAATTAATTAATATTACAATTCATTTAAAAATGCACTTTTTAACGTACTTTACGCGCCACTGTCAAAATTATGAATGGCAGAACACATAAACAACTAATTTAGTTTTAAATATGCAGGAGTACCAATCACCTAGGTCCTAGGGAATTATATGAAGAAACGGAAGTGTATACTGTACCGTATAAGTGCAAATAAATCTGCCACTCCATGGTTTAAATTGGCAGCTTTAACGTTTTGTTTTTTTTATTAGAGTGTAAAAATGTATATCTTTTTTATTAAAACTACCAAATATCATTTTAGCATTCCTCAATATGAGGCATGCTTGTCACGTGGTTTTGCAATTTTGCGTCATTTTGGGAAGTTTACGTTATTTTGAATTCTTGGTAAAATTTATTAGTACGGTCCTGTTCTTTTAATGTTAATCTCGTGCTTTGTTTGATTATTTTTGCTACAGTTTAAATTCATGTTAGTTTGTAGGGCATTCAAGGTTACGCCAATTCAGCGCGTTTTGCTTGGAGTTCTACGAAATCCTCAAGTCATTTCAATATGTTTCGTCTTTGAAAAAGTTCCCTTTGTTAAAAATCCCAAGGTGACCCAATTCACGTGTATTTTGTTATCGCATGATCTCATCTTGTTTCATTGAACGCAGCTCCTCGTGATGCAGTTCGGGGAATCCTCTGTACGCAAGGCTTGTCAGCTGACCCGTTTCAGCGTCCTTTAGATTATTCTACAGTCTACACCCCCCTTCTTTAGTGCGTGATAGTCTGTCGATCATGTCGGATGTCTTTTAAGACGTTGTGCGAGTTTATCGTTTCCAGCTTGGGTCCTTAAACTACAGCGGAAAGGCCTCTATTATCGATAACTTTCATGGAAAGTTACAATTACGACCTCGTACTTCCGGAAAGAGATAGTTTTGTGTGAGAAGTTTTAGTGATAGTTGTCGAAGTAGCGTTCCACACAATTGGGTATTTTCCATTTCTTTCAATTTTCGTTATATTCATGTTTCCACGCAGAAACGTACGCCACTAATGACCTAAACATAGTAAAAGCAGGTTTATTGAAAGTTTTTTGGCAAAAATCGCTTTAGAAAATTTCTTAAAATTGGCTATTTCAAAACCGCTTCCGAAACGCATCTCATTGGCAATGACTGTTGTGATGTCACCGGCCATATAAATGGCGTCTACTACCTTGTTTTAACGTGGTTTCAACGTAAAGAAGATCATCTCCGTGTCTTATTTCGGTGTTTGCGAATTTGTTGAGTAAAAAATGGCATCAGTTGGTTTTGTGAAAGCCTCATCCAACAATTTACCATCTGTAGATATGTTTATGGGGATGGAATTCATCAAAAATGATGAGCGGTTCAATGCAGCAGAACTAAGGGGAGCAAAGGCTACTGCGTAAGTATTTTATGTTACTGTTGGAATACAATGTAATTATTAAAGTTACTATTATTTAAAGGTTATTTATTCAGAAATAAACAAAAGAAATTGTTACTGGTTTGGTAGGTATATTATATATTACCTATAAGTTAGTTAGGCTATGCAGAAGTACCTAATTCTTGTTTTAGTATTTTGTTTACTTATAACATATGGAAATCGTCACTAATTGTTGGAAAACTGGAGGAATACGTCAAAAGTTACTGAAAAAATTTAATTTTTTTCATACATACATAATCGATCCTGTTGTACCCGGAGGTGTCGAGGTTACTTGATATATACTCTTCCGCCTGTGACAAATTTTAGCCATTCCTTCCTGTCTGCAGCTAGTTCTTCCACCTCTTGCCAAGCCAATCCTCTCTCCTTTAGTAGTTCACCAACGCTTTCATCCCATGTCTGTCTTGGTCTTCCTCTTCTGTTTCTATCCTGTACTTTGGTCTTCCATATTCTCTTTACTTGCCTTTTGTCATTCATGCGTATCATATGGCCTAACCTAGTGGCGGCTGGTGACAATAGAAACAGGTGGGACCAGGGAATAAAAACAACTTAATTTTTTTATTCTTCTAGAGAAACGTTTTTCCAATAAACTATCGATTTCGTCCATAGTTAAAATGTATCGTTTATGGACGTAATAAAAATTCAAACTTTAAAATAAATTATAACAAAAAACGACAACAATAATTAAACACACTAAAAACAATAAAACAGATCAACAACGAGGGAAAAATAATAGGGCAATGAAAGAATCGCGCGCTATTTTTACATACAAACGCAATGACGGGCCAGACTAAACGGGCCCCAAGATAAGTTTTGTGCCCGTTAAGCAAACACGATTGGTAGTGCACGCGCCTCATACATGCACCGTGCTCTACATATACAAAATACACGGCTGGCCTCAAAGACCGTACTAAAAAGTCGCATTATACAATATTGCCACAAAATACTACAGTAATTTTTTTATTAATAGATATTGATGTACCAAGTCAGTAAAGTGATTCTTTATCGAACGAGTCTGAGATTATGAGCCGAGCGAGCGAGCGAGCGAGGTGAGTAACAGGCGAGTTCGATAAAGACACTTTACTGACGTGGTGCATACAAAATTTTATCGTCAACCGTAAAAATGTATAATTGAAAAAAAATAACTTCCATTATTTTCTATAAATAACTCGCGACAAAACTTTTACTGTGGGAGCTGTGACAGCAACAAACGATTTTTGTTTAATGTCATACAGTCATGGTTATGTTGATTAACATTAGCGGCAGGTAAAATGCTTGATTTGTACAGTAAGTTAAAGTGTTTGTTTACTTTCGAAAATCGCTATGGTAATGCATAGCTTTACTGACGGTTGGCGATAATAGTATATTACATTACAAGTCATGAAAGTGAAACTTTGCAGAAGAGGAGGCTTATTGAAGAGTACGAGGACGCGTAGCGTCCGAGTATCTCTTTAAAGCCTCCGAGTCAAGCAGAGACACTTTCATGACCAGTGATGTATTATATTTTTTCTGAAATCGTTTTTCTAAAAACTAAAAATAGATTTAAACTGAAAAAATATATCAACATCAGAGTCGTATGAGAAGTTGATATCCATGACAATGAATTGTCAACAAATTTTTTAAGCGTCACAATTTGTGTTGTAAACAGTTGTAAAGTGCTTTATAATATGGAAAACACTCTTCCCACTGGAATAATTGAAGAAGCTGCTGCTGCAGTGGAAGAATTGCTTCCGGATAAGTCCAAAGAAAGATATGAGAAACAATATGCAAAGTTCAAAAGCTGGTGTAATAACAAAAAAGTTAATCAAGTTACGGAAGAAGTGATGCTGGCTTTTTTTGCTGGAGAAAGTAAAATTTACAAGTCTTCAAGCCTCTGGAGTATTTATTCAATGCTTAGAGCCGTGCTGTTAATTAAAGAAAACATCAATATCGCAAATTATTTAAAGTTAAAATCATATCTGAAAAGAAAATCGGTAGGATATGAAGCAAAAAAGTCCCGAGTATTTTCAAGAAATGAGATAAACGAGTTTCTTCGAAAAGCTCCCGATCACGACTTCCTATTGTTAAAAGTAAGTAGTTTTAATAAATAAATTATAAAATAATCTAAATTGGCGGCTTATATTTTCAGGTTGTATTAATTTTTGGACTAGCCGGAGCATGCCGTTGCGATGAGTTGACGAAGATGACTCTAGATGACATTGAAGACAAGAATGATACTCTCATTGTGAACATTCCAGATTCGAAAACTCACAAACGAAGACGATTTTTAATTTTGGACGATGTTGGCGAACCCGGAAATATTGCCTTATATAGAAAATACCTAGCACTTCGCCCTGCTCATACACCACACCGGCGTTTATTTGTTTCATATAGACAAGGTAAATGCAGTATTCAGGCTGTAGGAATTCATACCTTCGGAAAGATACCTGCTAAAATAGCTGGTTTTCTTCATTTACAAAATGCAGCGGAATATACGGGCCATGCCTTGAGGAGAACATCAGCAACTTTGTTGATTGATGGTGGAAGTGGCATAGAGGACCTTAAAAGACACGGCGGATGGTCTTCTACAGGAGTAGCGGAGGGCTATGTAGCCGAATCATTAGAAAATAAAAGAAAAATTGCCAAAAAGATACAGCAAGGTCAAGGTGCATTCACGGAAAATAGCGCGAGTGAAATTCCTTCAACAAGTGCATTTGATCAGACTGCTGTAGCTGACAATGTTAATATTCCTAACATGGATGTCAACGAAAAAGTAGTGTTGTCAAACATAGCTAACGCAACAGAAAACAGAAATAATAATGCTTTGAATTATATACCTGGAATAAACTTTTCTAATGTGCATAATACTAGTGTCGGCAGCATTAACATTAATTTTCATTTTAATAGTTCTAATACCAATTAATAATTTGTTGTATTTCATTGTTAGTGTTTTTAATTATATTAAATAAACGTTTCATAAGATAAGTGACGATTTCTAATTCAATTGCAGTCTAAAAATGACAGATGAGTCTTGTAAAGTGACAGATGAGTCTTGTAAAAATCATGAAAGTGACTAGTCTTGTAAAGTGACACTTTCATGACCAACTTGAGTTCTGTCATGCCAAGCTTTCTTGACGATTTCAGAAAAACAATAAAACGTGTTGGAAATAGATCAAAAATGATAATTACAAGAAACATATTTTTTAAAACTACAATTATTGGGTTAGTTATACAAATGAGGCCCCTATAGACGAGCCGCCACTGGCCTAACCATTTTAATTTCTGCTCATCCAACTTGTTAAGTATTGACTTTACCTGGAGTGCTTCGCGAATATTGTCATTTCTTATGTATTGGTCTCTTCTAATGTAATTATTCTTCGCAGGAACCTCATTTCTGGAGCTTGTATACGGGATTTTTAGGATTTGGTTAAGACCCAGTTCTCCCCTCCATATGTTAGGATTGGTAGGTAGATAGATTTGTATACGACTAGTTTGGTTTGAGTACTGACTTCCTTTTTGTATTTGCCATTGTTGTTACTATGTATTCTGATAAATTAAATATAATTACAATTGATATTTTTAACAAACTTTAATAATTGAAATGACACAAAAAACCAAATAACAGATTTTATATAAAAATTGAATTAATTTTCTGATCGTCTCTGCTAACTAGATCGGGCTCTTAGATGGTGCCGCCACATACTCCCTCCCCAGTGACAACGTTGAGAAATCGTTGTGGAATGGTAACATGTCGGCCAGAACGAGTATTGCATGGCCGGGGTGATGTATGGTCCAGTAGGTTTGAAGCACTGTTTGTTGAAGGAGAACGGTCTTCAGGTGTTGCATTAATGATGGTGCGAGTTGTTGTTGGTGTCTGCTCTGAATCATATAAGAGGAAGGCTGGCTTCAGACGATCTATTGAAATTGTTTTATTTCCACGACCAGTGTCGACCTTGAAGTATTTTTCAGATCTACTAATGACTGGAAACGGTCCGTCATAGATTGACTGTAGTGGTTTGCGATGTGCATCGTGGCGTACAAATACATGTGAAGTTTTTAGGAGGTCAGGGTGTATAAATATTGTATTTCTTGCCCTATGTTTAATTTTGATTGGTTGGAGGCGTTGAATGATTTGTCGTAGCTTGTATACAAAAGTTGGAAGGTCTTCGTCTGACTGGTTTGAATGAAAGAAATCTCCTGGTAAGCGAATTGATTCCCCATAAACTAATTCTGCTGCTGTGATATTGTAGTCTGGCACCAGGTAGGTTCGAAGACCAAGAAGGATAATTGGCAACTTTTCTACCCAGTTGTTAGTGAGGTGGGCTCGTAGGGCTGATTTGAGGACCCTGTGCCAACGTTCAATTTTTCCATTAGCTGCTGGGTGGTACGCAGTAGTTTTTATATGTTGAATGCCCAGAAGTTGTGTGAGGGCTTCAAATAGTCGGCAGTCAAACTGGCGGCCACGGTCTGATGAGTGGAATGCCGAACCTGGAAAACCATGTAGAAAGAAGGACACTGGCGATGGACTCAGCAGAAATGTCTTGCACGGGAACTGCTTCAGGCCAGCGGGTGTACCTGTCAATTATTGTGACGAGGTAGGAGAAATTGGAAGAGGGGGGGTAGTGGTCCAACAATATCCACATTGATGTGAGCAAATCGCTTGGTTGATTCATTGTAAGATCCAATTGGGCTGGTTGTGTGTTTGGATATTTTTGATTTTTGGCAAGCGATGCAAGCTCTAGTCCATGTAGCAACGTCACTTTTCATAGATGGCCAGATGAAGCGGTTTCGAATTAAGTCCACAGTAGCTTTAATACCTGGATGTGCAAGAGAGTGGAGAGAATTAAAGACTATCTTCCTATACGCTTTAGGAATGTATGGTCTGGGTTTTCCTGTAGAATTGTCACATACAAGTTCCATACCATTGGGTAGTGGAATGTATGTGAGTTGTATTGAAGAACTTGTTGATGTTTTGAGATGAGCTAATTCAGTATCATTGGCCTGAAGTTTAACGACATCATCGAAGGAGATGCTGGAAGGAATGTGAAGAGAATTGATGCGAGAACATACGTCTGCAGGAATATTCTCTTTCCCTGGCAAGTATTTAATATCAGTACTGAATTGCGAAATAAAATACAATTGTCGTTGTTGGCGTGGTGAGGCTTTGTCAGACCGTTGTTGAAAGGCATAGGTTAGTGGCTTGTGATCCGTGTAGATTGTGAATTCCCGACCTTCAAGCATATATCGGAAATATTTCACTGCAAGGTACATGGATAAAAGTTCTCTATCATAAGTGCTGTAATTAGCTTGAGCATGCGTTAGTTTTTTTGAAAAGAAACCTAATGGTTCTTGTATATTGTTGCGGATTTGATGTAGTGACGCTCCAACAGCAAAATCAGAGGCATCTGTTAGTAAAGCTAAAGGAGCATCATTGGCAGGATGCGCCAATAAGGTTGCATTAGCAATTTGTTGTTTTAAGTCTTCAAATGCTGCTATGGCTTCATCAGTCCACTGTACTGGCCGTTTGTCTTTTTTTCTTGTATCTTGAGTCAGTTTAAATAGTGGGTGTTGTGTGCTAGCAGCCTTAGGAAGCGACGGTAAAAGTTCACCATTCCTAAAAATCTGCGAAGGTCTTCAATTGTTGATGGGCGAGGATAGTCAAGTATGACTTGTACTTTTTCTTTTAGTGGAAGAATGCCTTTTGCAGAAACATGATATCCAAGAAAAGAAATTTCTGGAACATTGAATATACATTTAGAGAGGTTTATATTAATGCTATGTTCATTTAAACGTTGAAGAAACGTATCTAAATGAAGAATATGTTCTTCGCTAGACGATGATGCAATAAGGCAATCATCTAAATAAGCATAGACAAAATCTAAGTCTCTTAAAACAGTGTGGATATAACGCTGGAAAGATTGTGCAGCATTACGTAATCCAAAAGGTAGTTGTGTAAATTCAAAGAGACCAAATGGGGTGGTTACAGCTGTTTTTGGTACGTCTTCAGGAGCTACAGCTATGTGGTGAAAAGCTTTCACTAAATCAATTTTTGAAAAAACGATTTTTCCTTCCAATTGGCTGTTAAAGTCTTGCAGGTGAGGAATAGGGTATCGATCTGGCTTAGTGATAGCATTAAGTGCTCTGTAATCGCCACATGGACGCCAGGAGCCATCCTTCTTTTGAACAAGATGCAAAGGACTTGCCCAGGAACTATTAGAAGGTCTACATATACCTAGGTTAATCATTTCTTGAAATTCCATTTTAGCTGCAGCTAATTTGTTAGGATGAAGTCGTCTAGGTTTTGCTGTTACTGGTTGACCAGTAGTGATTATTGTGTGACAAACGTCATGGCGAGGAACACAGAAATTGAGATTACTGCGAAGCACATTCTGATATTTATTCAAAATATGTGCAAATTTGCAATCTGGTGAAATGAGGCGAATAGTTGGTTCGTTAATAGATGTACTTAACACACCTTTGGTAGTTAATTGAGTGGTGCTGTCAACCAAACGTTGGTTTTTTAGGTCAACTAGTAAACCAAAATGTTTTAAAAAATCTGCACCGATGATTGGATGTTGAACATTGGCAATTATAAAAGGCCAACGGAAATCCCTTCGTAATCCAATATCTAGTTTTAGTAATTTTTCGCCATATGTGGAAATAGTAGAACCATTTGCGGCAAATAATTTGCGTTCATTAGTCTGTTTAGGTTGAAAATGAGTAGGAGGTAGAACAGAAATATCCGCACCAGAGTCTACTAATAAACGAAGTCCACTGGTGGTATCAGTAACAAATAGGCGGTTTGATTGAAAGTGAGTCCCATCTTCAGCCGCCAAAAGATGGGAGTCGTTTAGTTTTCCAACAGCTCTTTCGTGTTGGAATTAAAATTACATGGCTCAACACATTTTCTTGCACGGCTTTTAAATTTATGATGGTACCAACATAAATTATAGCGTTGTGGAGTTCTACCTCTGGATCTGTTTCTGGGTTGTGTTTTTAAGTCGTTAATGGAATTCGTTAGCTCTGCTAATTGCTTCTCCAGTCTACTGAGCCTGTCACTTGAAGAAACAGAGGAAACTACATTATTTACCTCGGCGCTTTCAACAAACTGATGGTTAGGTATGGCGATTTCTAAAATTTTGTCTGCCATAGTAGCTAACTTATCTAAATTATCTTGACTAGCGGCTAATATTGAACGTGTATTAGTGGGTAATCTTTGTAAAAATATTGTTCTTAAAAATTCGTCTGTAACCTGCTTCCCAGCAAGGAATCGCATCTCACGTAGGAGCGTTGATGGTCGTTTATCACCAAGTTCGATTTCTGATAATAATTTCTTTGCTTTTCTAGCTTCAGATTCCTCAAATTCTGTTATAAGACGGGTTTTAAGGTCTGTGTAAGGAGTTCCTGAAAGTGGTTTTGAAATTATATCGTTAATAAGTTCGGCTATTTCGCTGTCTAACGAGCCTAAAACATAATGATATTTAGTAACTTCGTTAGTAATATTTGCCGTAATAAACTGGGAATGAACTTGGTGTAGCCATACTGTGACATTTCTCCGCCAAAAAGGTGGTATTTTAACCGATATCCTATTAACTTCTCGCGCCGAAGTACCTTGCTCCTCAGCCATATTAAGGTTTAAATTCAAATCTTGAATTATTATGAGCCACTAATAATCGTATCACGTCGGGGTCACCAATGTTGTTACTATGTATTCTGATAAATTAAATATAATTACAATTGATATTTTTAACAAACTTTAATAATTGAAATGACACAAAAAACCAAATAACAGATTTTATATAAAAATTGAATTAATTTTCTGATCGTCTCTGCTAACTAGATCGGGCTCTTAGATGGTGCCGCCACACCATCATCATTCTTTGACTGCGGTTAAGGGAGTCTAGTTATTGATGATTTTCTTTCGCTTTAACTCAAGTAAATGTGACATCCCTTAATCATATTTTCATATAATTTAAGATTGAATTTATAAACCCCTTTTGTGTCATATGTTTTGAATAATTCTTTGCTTTCATTAAATTTCCTTGTCAACTCATTCTTGCCTTTTTATTTGTGTTTATTGTGTTTACTGTAAAGATATTTGTGTATAGCTTTGTGAACCTATCCACAAGTAGCAGTTTGTTCAGTAAGTAAGTAATTTTCAGTTAAGCAAGGTAGGTCATATCTTGCAGTGGGGTGCAACTAAAACCCAACCCCCTCCGAGCCCTATGGGAATCTTCTGTGGTGGGTTCCTTTACCACAGTGGCGCCCAATTGCATCCCTATTACGACTACTCTTAATTGAAGGGTTTTGCCGTTTCGAACCCCCCCTTCTCCTCCTCCTATAATGTCATAGTGCAGAATAAGTACGTGACATGCTGAAGAAAATAAAGATACACTTCATGTCTAATAACCGTTGCAGTTGATGCCAGTAAATAAATAAATAAACCACGTGGTTTTTAAATAACTTGTTTTCCCGTCATAGATACGCTCTTGCACCTGGTACACTATCAAATGATCACGGTGTTTCGAAATCCCATCTCTATAGGTGCTTGTGGGGCCATCCCACAGTATAAGGACATAATAACATAATAACTATGGACAGCTTGGAACTATTGGGGATACTGTTTTTATGTGCGAATGTGGATTTGTAGGCCGGAGTACCACAATACTCCGCTAGTGGCGTGACGATCGTACTTTAGTGTTTGCCAGTGTTTACTTATAACTTTTCCGACGACCACTATGAAAAATGACTCATTTCACACGGTTTACTAGTATTGAAAATAACAAATTTCGCATAGCAACGAAACTGTGTGAAATGCCCGTGTGCAAAACTTTGCACACGCTAAACCACACAAAGCAGTCGGCGGGCGACGTCAAAAGTCGTCATTTGTTAAAAAATAAATATTTAAAACGTCAAAGTGTTGCAAGTGTGGTGCTGGTTCAAATTTTTTTAAATGAAAAATTGGAAAAATGGTCGTCGGAAAAGTATAGTGTAAAACACGTGCTGAAAGGATATTTCACACTCGTGTGATTAAGCCACTCGCCAGAGGCTTGTGGCTCAACTTTCACACTCGTGTGAAATATTCAACTTTCAGCACTAGTTATACAATATACTATTACTAAAATTATTTTTAGTCACGTCTCATATTTCAAGCCTCCGATTTGCAATTGTTTAAAATTCGCGCTCTTGTAAGCGGCAACATCTCTAAGCAATATAGTGAAAGTCCGCCAAGTGTCAGCCATATTACTTGAAATCTTGTGCTATGAGCTTCAAAGGTGCTGACATCAGCTGTCCGTACTGATTACACAGTAAAGAGTTTATAACGTGTGTCTATAAACTGTCGACATCTCAGTTGCTTTGAAAAACAAATTACAAGTCTTAGATTAAATCATAGACAATGACATTTTGCAAATCTTGACATTTGGTTTTGTGTTCTGAATCTAATTACGAAATATGTTTCTGAAATCATAACCTACTGGGATGTTGACAGTTTATAAACACCCGTTGGTTTATAACAACAGATCAATAAAAATACCAATTAGGGTAGGCTGTGAAATTGAATTATTTTGAATTGGTACTTTAGCCACATCCACAGAATGACATTTTATAACATTTGTAATTTGACATTTTTATTGTAAACAAAGTTTATAACCTTAAATTCATGTCAGGAATGTCATTCTGTGGATGTGGCTAAAGTACCAATTCAAAATAATTCAATTTCACAGCCTACCCTAATTGGTTTTTTTATTGATCTGTTGTTACTATTATACTGTGCTGATTATGTGATTGTGATTATTTTCTTATACTGTGGCTACACTATCGACACTTTACGACCCTACACCGTTCAATCCCGAAAGCTTACCATTTTCGCATTTTTTACACCGACGACATAAGCGAATAACAAAGTACATAATATTGTGCAAAGTGTCAAATAACCGAACACAGCTTATGTATATTGTGATCAGCTGATCACAGATCTCAAAAACACCAGATATATGTTGGCATGCACCCATGCACTGAACTATTGGTACCTATTGGCACACAAAATTTGCTCTGTAATATTGTTAATTATGATTACTATATGATTGGCGGCACATTTATCAAAATTTGAAATAAAAATTCTAAATTAAAAATTTTCATGCAATGTAACCTAAATGATGAACCATGAATTTTACCGAAAGAGAGCTGAAGGCAATCTATTTATGTTAGGAAGAATTAAAAGGTGCATATGTAACTGAATTTAACTGAATTTTGATTTTGACATCCATCGACAAATTAACAGAACAACATAATTATCTCGTTGTGTTTCCAGGCATAGATATTGCAGAGGAATCTTTAATGTCTCATGTTCGGAGAGTTGTGGACAGATTTGATAATCCTGGGAACGTTTCCAAAGGAAAGCACTTTCAACATCTATTGTAAATAAACATAAATAATCATTATTAAATAAGTTTTGGATTATCTTTGTGTGTGTTTTTAGTAATATGAATACATTATTAACTATGCATTAACAATCAGTTCATTAATCAGGGCCTAGTGTAGATATGTCTCGGGTTTTTTAAGTAAGAAAGTTCCTAAAACCTATGTCCTAATCCGTACAGTTGAGGAACTACAAGAACTCAAAGTTTTTCTTTTTTAAAATTAAATTCAGAAGGTAATATCAAGTAGTTTGCGGTCGTTCATTGTTTTGTAGTTGGAGAGTCGTCAAAGGATGTGGATTTATCATGATGGCGCGCCATATCATTTTGGAAGGCAAGTCAGCCGGTGGTTGAATACTCACTAGCCTGGCAGATGGATCGGACGTGGGGGCCCTGTTGTTTGTCCTGCGAGGAGTCCCGATTTAAATCCTCTAGATTTTTACCTCTGGGGACATATGACACAGTTAGTGTAGAATACTGAAATTGACACACGTGAACAACTGCGTCAGAGGATTTTTAACGCAGCCAATGAAATTCGCAACGATGGTCAAGTAGCTAGAGTGTACGATTCCCTTATTCGTAGAGCTCGTGCCAGTCTTCTTAAAACAAAACTATTCGGACCAAATGATCACAGGAATTATGTTAGTTTAAACGGATAATGAATTCGCAGAAAAAGCCTGACAAGGCTGTAGGTATTAGCATTAAAAAGAAAAGCAGGGACCTTCATATTCTGAAAATATTTATAAGATGTTCATTTCTTTGTGCCGTCATTTACACCAGAATGAATTAATAAAAAGGACATGCACATATGATATCCGCCAACTAATATAAAAACAACCAGTAAGCAAACTCATGAAAGTTAAATGCAGTAGGTACTCGTTGCCTATTTGTAAATTGTTTTTGGAAGTTTCATACTGGCTAGTTTGATTACATGGTCGTTGATAACAATTGTTTAAATAAGAAGCTTCGGTTAATAACAAATTCAAATTGCGCTGTTTCGGCCCAGCGATGGCAGGTAAAGATAATTAGGTGTACTTCCCGCCCAAGTCATTGCAATTAGCATCTACTCATACTGACATCTGATAAAGAAATACTTTCTCTTTCGGTTTACAACAAAACTGATATGCCCGCATAACACATAAAATTGTATCATTTTTTAATGTTTCTTAGTTAGTTCGGCAGTATTGAAAACTATTACCAGCTTTGATATAAAACATTTCAAAAACTACAAAAAAGTAAAGCAAACAAAAAACAGGAAGCAAACCCGCAATTTATTTAAAAAATTTTGGTTTTAAAAAATATTTAAGCAGAAAAAATTGTAAGTTAATAAAAATTGAAAACACTTTACTATGAACAATTTATTGGAATTTTCAAAACAAACTGTAGGCGTTGAAGAATTAATACTACATAAAATTACAAATTTAATGGGACACAGAATACAAAAAATATATAAGTACAGAAAATGTGTTTTGGCCCAACAAAAGTCACAAAAATCAAGTTTTAAAATAATTTTTTATAAATTATAATTAATTAACAACGAATAATAATACTAAATATTAAAAAAAAAAACAGTTTTACAAAGCTCTATACATTACACACTTAAATGTTTTTTTTTGTTGTTGTTTGTTTCAACATTATTTGTAGTTTTTAAACTTTGAGAGAGCCACTTCAAAGATTTGTTAAGTTTACAGATTAAAAGATGCTTTATTAAGAATAATTTGTGTTCATAACACGTATCTTCTGTTTCTTTTCTTTCTTTTTGTCTTGTAATTGGCATTTGCTGTTGGACAATAAACTATTATTAATCACCCGGGAATACACGTAACAACTTTATCTAGACTAGCAGCTAAGTTAGATATTTTTTAAAATTTATGCATGATAAAAGTTCACTCTTGTTTAATAAATCACTAGTACTTCTACTATTCATATATCAGAACTGCACTTTTCACAATTAAAACGTTTTCATGTTGTTGGAGCTGTTGCTCTATATTTTTGGTGATGTTGTAACGTAAAATTATCAGAAAGATAATAAAAAGCCATAAAATACGTTGTTAGACTTTATTTTTATGGAAACTCAATATTTTCGGCGCAAGGCCAAGGTTGTTGAAATTAAATATAGATAGTACACACAGGTGACAACATTTAAAGCTAACAATAAAGTTAATTAAAAAAAAAAACTGAGACCTGAATATAAACTCAATAAAATTAAATCAAGAAAACTGTGATCTAAATATTAACTCAATAAATTAAATCAAGAAAAAATGAAACGTGAATATTAATTCAATAAATTGACATGGCTGAAGACCTTGCGTAGGGTACGCAATTAACATTAAGTGAATTAACATCCACCTACTTTTGTAAACGTTTACTGGGGTACGGTAGATAATATATGGCAATTTAAGCCAACTGAAACAAAATTACTTGCGTTTCCTCTCCAGGAGTTTTATAATCAATTAAACATAGAAAATTAGAAAGTTAATATCAAAATATAATAAAATAAATTAAAACAGGATTTACTCACAGGTAAACACTGAACCAAATATTATTAAGACAGAAGGGCACCACAAATAATTAAAAGTTAAATATCAATGCAAAATTCAAGATACAACCAATAACACTTATTTTAATCCCATCCGGAGAGGTTGCAAGAAGTAAAGAATTTCCAGATGACAAAATGGAGTTGCTTCGGGAATATCGCACATCTGGAGTTTAAACTACGACGTCAGAATCAATTCCAATTACGGAACAGAAATGAAATCAAAGTAATAACGACGATTTCAAGATCAAAACCCAGATAGACTTAATTGCTAGAAATTCCACTAATATAAGAATATGAATTTAAGAACAAAAGAAAAAAAAACTCACCACATGTAAATCCCACGTGCAATTCAAAAAATCAAAATAATTATCGTATTAGCCAACAAGGTACCCAATAACGGATCCCTTTAAAGACAATTAATTGCGTGATAAATTAAAACGCATTAACTGAAGGGACATGGGCTTTTTTTAACAAATTCGCCAAAAACGTGCGTGCTTAACAACGTCAAACGGAAAAAGACCTCGAGTACAATTCCTTGCTGGACATCTCGACAGAAATCAAAACGGCGCAACTCAAAATAAAGACAATTAGAGTTGCATAAAAATAGACCAAACTTGTCTTAAAAAGCAACCAAACAAAACCTTGAACAATAAATATTCCAACAAGAATTATACAAGATGAGTAGAAAGGAATAAATTCTCAACGGAGTAACATTCGATAAAGACGCCGAGGATTTATACAAAACAAAGGGAAAATTGAAGGATAGGGTCGGTAGAACCGGAAAGAATTTAATTCTGAACGAAATCAAAACAACAAATGAACTAAATAACTAGGCATCGCTTATGATGACAATTAGCGCCGGCACTTGGAAATTTAGTGGCCATTTCACGATTCGCTTATTATTTGGTTACGAAACAGTTCCATTACCAGAAACCGGATTATGGAGACCTCTGGAATGCTCTCTGGGAATTAAAGAAGGACCTGTTCGCTAAAGACATTAAGAAGTTGACAGTTTCTAAACTCGGCTGTGGGCTGGATCGGTTAAATTGGAGGATCGTACGAAACATGCTGAAGGTTGTCTTCAAGGACTCCGGTGTGGCTATCCTGGTCTGCAGTTTTGATCGGAAGCCTGCATTTAAACCAAAGAGAGTGTAGACTCTTACTTCTACCGCAGTGGACCATGCGGAAGAGGAGAACAATGCCAATACCGTCATGACCCGTTCTTCAGAAATCAAGGACCGAAACCTGTTCCGGGACAGGACAGACTTGAAGAGGGGGACAGTGTAACGAAACACGCTGATGATGTCATTCCTATGCGTCATCTAATAGAAGTTCGCCAGAGCGTTCCAGGCGATTCATCGCCTCAATCGTTCCAGAATGGATTCCAGATGGCACAGCGAGTATATAAGACACCTTTCGTCGGGCGAACGAGTAGTGATACCAAGGTCTACCGAGCAACCAAATACGTTAATAAAAGTGCGTGAATATCAATAATGTAACGTTTTTACGACGTTTATTTAAAATAAACTCGGTTCGTGGTGTAAATTAATTTATTAAAGAAACTTAAAGTACGAAATAATTATAAAGAACAACAATTAAACACTAACGTAAAACTAAACGGAACACTAATATTAAAACCGAACACTAAAGTAATTTATTTGTAACAGTTATTTATTTAACTATTTATTTATACGTATTAGCCGCGCTTATCAGTTCAAGACCGCCTGTGTTTTAGTCGGTCGGGCTCTTATACCTGCGGCGACCTTTGACTCCAGTCTAATGTTTCTAGACTCTAGAATGTTTTCTAGACTCATCGAATTTACTCGTACGTTCGGGATCAGCTGGCGCAGCGATGATGTCATTGCATAACTTGTTACAATAACTTCATAAGTTGTTAAATAAATTAGTTAGTGTTTTAGTGTTAAGTTATTATTTCGGGTTGCTTCGTTGTTTAACAAGTAGATGGGGCCGCCGAAGGGCGGACAGTGATTGATTTAAAAAAAAACAAACGATTAGTTTATTTCTTTTATTTTACGTTGTTTCTTGTTTTTTTTTACACAGTCCGTTTTGTTGTATATGGCTCTGCCAAATGGCGGTCTGTCATTGCTTTTAAAAGAGAGAATTTGATTTAGGGGAATTGTGTCTAAAATGACATAATTTCTGTTTGGATTTATTTTTCGATGTAAATATATTGCTTAAATTCTTTGCAAAAATAGGTACAAGATGCTCATACATTGCCTTTTTCATCTATCACATTTACAAAAGAATTCTTGAAACTTATAATTATTTATTGCACTTAAAGGAAAACACTGAAAAAATTCATTTTGCCCTGACGCAATGGGCAAAACGACACAGGTATATCTTTTTACCCAAAAAAGGTAACTAAATGTTTAATTTAAAATAAAAAATACATGTTATTGAAATATAAACTGTAATAAATATTTATTTACAGAAAAAACATCTATGCATAGAGTTCACATGTATAGTTTTTTAATTTTCTGGAAACCCCGGCACAGTCACAGTGTGCCCATGCTTGGCATTCCAGACATCTAATCCACACTTTGCCCGGCTTAGATCTCACATGCATTCTAAAAACAATATGCAGTATGCCATTTTGCCCTTTGTAAGTGCATCGGAGTTTTTACATGCCATAAAATATTTTAGGTGATGGTAACTTCACAAAACTTTGCACAGAAACATTCAATAATCATACTAAATACTGCTCCAAATTTGGTTTTACAGAAATTACGTATAACATCGACAATAGAGTACTTACAACAAATGCTAATACAATTTATTAAAAGAAAACTTACCTTAAAATTCACATAAAACTTTTAAGCACAATTTTTCACGCTTTATCTCAAGACTGCCAACCTACATGTTTTTGCACAGTTTAATATACCTAGCAACATCTCTATTTCAATAGGTGAATCAAAACACTTGGTATGTCATTATATCCTGCTATGTCATTTTGGGCACAGTTCCCCTATTTGATACTTTGTCGATTTTCTTTTTTTTTTACAAAGTCCGTTTTGTTGTACATGACTACGGAAAAGGGCGGGGGTGACTGTTTTTAAACAGAAGCGTTTAGTTTATTTGGTTGTTATTTTTTTAGTTGGTTTCAGCTTTTTTCTGCAAAGTCCGTTTTGTTTATTTAAATTCATTGGATTTAGCATGTATTTCGAACGCTACAAAATGCTTTTGTGTTTAATAATTTTAATGACGAGAGATTGCCAGACACTTGGTCGTGGTAAGTAGAATTGTCGATCCTGAAAGAAAAGATTAGTGTTTGCATGGCTTTCCACATCATATACATATTCGCATCCTTACCATCATACGCTAAGTTCCGAGTATTCGTAATAGCCCTGATCACATAACAATCAGATCCGCCAAGTTAATGTAAAATTTGGCAGGCAGTTTTATGATTAGTTTGCCTTCGGTTGCCAGATGGCGGCAGCACTGCACAAGCAGAAGCGACCCCGAAGTGCTTGGAATCATACAAATCAGCAGATTCTAAGCACTTTAGAGTCACGTCTGCTTCTACTACGGTGGCGCCGCCTGGCAACCGAAGGCAAACTAATCATAAAACTGCCTGCCAAATTTTACATTAACTTGGCGTATCTGATTGTTATGTGATCAGGGGTAATACTTACGAAGGATGTAAGGATGCTAGTAGGTATTTTAACAGGAGGTACCGTGCAAGATGCGTTAAACTTCTTATTTAACATGGGAAGTTTTCGCCTAGGCAAAGACGTGTTAAACTGAAATAAAGTTCGACGTATTTCATTGAACTATTGGTTCAGCTTAACATGTCGTTGCTCGTAGCCCTATCATACCCATGAATAGGCAACGATGCCTATTTGCACATTACATTTTAAAACCAGAAACAACCTGATGGGAAATTACCGGTGAAAATCGCGAAGATATGGAAACTAAACATAAACTTTCGTCTACCATAAGTAACCACAATTTAGAATGAAGAAATGACGCAATGGGGACGTAGTCGTGAAAAGCGGAACCGTGTGGAAACTAAACATAAACTTTCGTCTACCATAAGTAACCACAATTTAGAATGAAGAAATGACGCAATGGGGACGTAGTCGTGAAAAGCGGAACCGTGTGGAAACTAAACATAAACTTTCGTCTACCATAAGTAACCACAATTTAGAATAAAGAAATGACGCAATGGGGACGTAGTCGTGAAAAGCGGAACCGTGTGGAAACTAAACATAAACTTTCGTCTACCATAAGTAACCACAATTTAGAATGAAGAAATGAGGCAGTGGGGACGTAGTCGAGAAAAGCGCAACCCTGTGGAAACTTACCAGTATGCAATTGCACACGTAAAACGTAGTCGTGCAAGCCCAAGATCTTCAGTCTGGTAGCGTTACACAGTCCTCTATCGATGTCTATGTTCTGCAGTGGCATCACCATGATACCAATCTTCAACGTTAACGCGTGAGGCGGTAGAGGCAGAGAAGTGATCGAGTTGAGCAGATCCAGGGTCACCACGAAGTCGTCGTCTTCACTTTGTTCCTAGGAATCTGCGCTCAAATAGACTCTGGCGTTTCCTTGGATTTTATAAACTACCGCGTAGTTCAGACCGTTCGCAACGGCGTTGGTTGGACACAAAATGGCTCGATCTGAACTGGCCGCTTCCAAGTTATCGGGGGCATGATTATCACATCGTCGACGTTATCCGAAACTTGGGACGATGGAGCAGCGTCTTCACTTACATTCTGAGAGGTTGATGGTCGAGGGGAAGGAGGAGACAAACTTCCATACTCTATAACAACGACCGGAGTATCAAAAACGAAACTGATTGGTCGTTGTTCGATAACCGGACGAACTACCGAACTAACATCGTCTGCTGCAGACCGCGAAGTACGAGCAGTATACAAAGCTGTGGGTAAAGCTACATGTCCATTTGAGAGAAATACTCTCGAAAGCGGCTCTCGAGAGTAGTTATCGCAAATGGACACATTTCTGAGAGCCACTATCGGAGAGCGCCTGCCAACTATCGAGAGCGAACGTGTTGAGACTTGCTCTCAGGTGGACGCGGACAAATTTCTTGGTTTTGATAGTAACTCGCCAATTTCGAACACATTTCGAATTGCTGACAGTGTTTTCGAGAGTTTTGATTGAAATGTCGTTTTAAAGAATTTTAAAATTCTGGAGCCAAATTCTATTTTTAAAATTTCATTTTTAAAAATTTCAATTATAAAATTTCATTTTTAAAAATTCTAATTTTAAAATTCTTCCTAATATGTAATTCTATTTTTAAAATTCCATTTTTTAAATTTCATTGTTAAAAATTCCAATTTTTTAATTCTAGCTCCAAATTCTATTTTTAAAATTATACATATTTAAAATTTCATTTTTAAAAGTTCTAATTTTAAAATTCTTCCTCCAAACTCTATTTTTAAAATTTCATTTTTAAAAATTCCAATTTCAATATTCTGGTTGCGAACATCCGAACTCACTCCCGACATAAATTTTGAGAATATTTAAATGGACACGGTTCTGAGAGAATTATTGATAGTTAAGCTCTCGATAGTTTTAAGTAAGCTCTCCGATATTCTTTAATTCTCGAAATTACTCTCAAATGGACAAGTACTTGATAGTAACTGTCGGGAGTAACTCTCGCGAATTTCTCTCAAATGGACGATTAGCTTAAGGCAGTAGAAATTTCGTTGTCGTCGGGAGCATCGAGCGACATGCATTCAAATTCTTCGGAAATACCCCCTACAGAACTTACATAACTAACCGAAACGCGCGTCGGCTCAACGAGAGCTCTTCGGTTTTCTTCGGAATCCATTGCTGTAACAGAATAAAAAAGCTATACTACGTTTCATACTTCAGATTCAGTTCGGTAAAGATAGGGCAATGTAAACCTTATGGGAATTTTTTAGTCGACGTTGCCAGTTTTCGGCAACGACCGAGGTTTTAAGTTTATGTATTAGTTAAATCGAAAGTTGCCAACAAGTTTCTCGGCCGATACCCAAGTTTATAAGTTTATAATATTATTATTGAAGGTGTGATTATTTACTATAAAAATGAAATTATCACATATCAGCGAAGAAGGAGTTAGAAACATACATTTAAGCTAATAAGTATGACCAGCAAATATTTCTACATAAAAATTTGTTTGAATACCGCTGACTAAAATACGGTTCGTAAAGGAAAAGGCATTAGTAAGAGATTAGTAGATTAGTAGTTGTAGCTCAGAAATACAAAAGCAAGGATTTATTTATGATTGGCAGATGCATAGTTATTTATTTACAAACAGTTTTGTGCTAAAATATGGCTACATCGCCTTCCATAAGAGCCCGTACTGAATCTGAAGAATGAAACGTAGTATAGTGATATGATATCTTTGGACAATCTCTTAAGGCAGTGAGTTCTAATTTTTTTATTTGGGATAATGTTAATAAATGAACACCTTGTTAAAATAATGTAAATTTAATGTAAAAAAATGTTAGTAGCTGTTAATTTTAAAATAATGTGAATTTAATGTTAAAATGTTAATAGTTATTAATGATAAATAATATTGCACATAAGTAGAATAGGATATATTGATAAGTAATTTTTAAAATAATGTTTGTTAAAATAAAATTATAGAGTGTTAGTTAGATAAAATTATATAAGAAGGGAGATATAAAAATAAACAGAACAGTAGAAGGTTTAAAAATAATTAACCGAATTTAAGTTTTGAAAATAAAAATTAAAAAGTAATTTATTTTCATACTAATACAATTTAAAAACGAATAAAAGTGTAAGCTCATTAAAAGCTATAAAAGAGATTGATATTACATATTATATAAAAATGTAATTTGGAACTATGTAAGATGATATAAATAATATGAAATAAAATTATAATTGGTTAAAATGCATTGAAATATTTGGATGGTAAATATAAATTGGATCATTAAAGAGGAAATTAAGTGGAGTGTTTCGTAAATTTGTGTACAATTGCAACGAAGTGTGTTTTTTGACGAACATCTAAGTAGAAACTTGGCGAGTGGTGAATTTTAGGTTTGATACAGAAAAAGGAGTTGTATTTGTGCAAGTTATCTGTGAAGGTAGTTGATAAAATTATTAATTTTTATTTTATGTTTGTTTAGTTATTAGAATTTGTTATTGTTTATTGTTGAAGTTTTACAAAATATGTATTAAGGGTGTTAATTTTATTTAAAAATTGCTTTCTGATTTTTTTTTAAATTTTAAAATTCATAAATGCGACCCCTTTGACGACCCTGAATTGAGAGATTTTCTAAAGATTGATTTTAAACTTAATACAGATTGAGCTAGCCGGAAAGTTTAAAAATTGTATGCGATAAATTTAAAGAAGTAAGAGCATAGTAATAGATACCATGTTAACGAACCATACCAACGAAATTAAGAATAATTGGGAGGCTAAAGCACTGTATGGCCAATATCCAAGACAGACAAAAGCAGAAAACATAGATATTAGAAAAACATACCAATGGCTTAGCAAGGGAAGTATGAAAGGACAAACAGAAGCTTTGATAACGGCAGCTCAAGACCAAGCACTTGCAACGAAGTACTATCAGAAGAAAATATTAAGAACAACAGAAGACAGTAATGTAGAATTTGTATGAGAGGCGAAGAAGACATAGACCACATAGTGTCAGGCTGCCCAGAACTTGCCAAAAGTGAATATATCAAAGGACACGATAAAATATGTACATATTTGCATTGGCAGATATATAAGGAATTTAATATTGATCTAGGACAAGAGAAATGGTACCTTCATAAACCAGAACCAGTGGTAAACACTGCAGAAACTACTATCAGATACATATCATATAACCAACAAATACAAACTGACAGACAAACAAATGCGAACAAGCCTGACCTTGTGATCAAAAATTTTGAAAAGAAAACCTGCCTCATCATTGACGTAGCGATACCAGCAGGTGCAAATATAATTACTAAAGAAGCCGAAAAAAGAATAAAGTATAAAGATTTGGCTATAGAAATTGAGAGAATGTGGGGCATGAAAGTAATGGTAGTGCCAGTAGTAATAGGTGCGCTTGGAAGGATATCAAGAAGCCTAGAAAAGAACTTAAAAATTTGCCTGGACAATATAATATCACAGACCTCCAATCTAATGTACAGGGTGGCCCATTTTCGATGTTTTTAAATGGGAAGTACCCTTAATATCGGGGATAGGCAAAAACTGATGTCGGAGTCCAGGGCCCTTTTTTGATGCAAGTTCAAGTACCGAAAACAAAATTCCGTTATCTTTTGTTATTTTTTAGTTATAGCCCAAAATTCATAATTTGGCCATATCGAAAACTTTAAATAACTGTCTTGGTTTTGAAGATATCCAAAAACGGTAAAAACATTCTACAGGCACTTTTTCAAGTAGAATATGATAGTCAATCCAGATATCTTGTTGGCATTTTTTAAATATAAGTCGTAGTTGGCCATGATACCATTAAATTGCATATTTTTTCTGCTTTCCGAAAATATATAGTTTATAGGGTTTAAATGTAGTAACAATGCCTTTTTTGAACAAAATCGGATTATTTGATGTTGTTAGCAATTAGTGGGCCATGGTTCATGATAGCAATAAACAAAGGCTAATAGAGCGGGTGCATGTGATGTCACCAGGCACACAATAACGCGCCCGATTGAAAATGAACGACAGTTTTGTAAGTTAACAAAACTAAATAATTACTTTAATATTTTGTAGAAAATCTCGCGTTATCTTTAACAGCTTTTAATTATCTTGACATATGGAGATTTTACAAGTTTCTACGTATAACCTGGCAAAATTTTTAGTTTCTTGTTTTCCAGAGCTTTTCTCTAACTGCTTTCTCTGGGAAATATCACGTTCCCTAATACTCTTTTTAATTCACGATAAAATTTTCAATTACGTTCGTATCAACTGACCGTGGGGCAAATTTTAAGTAACTGAAAATTTCAAAATTATGTGGGTTAAACCATCCCTCATCTGGTTAAACACATCTTTATTCGGTTTGATATTGTAATATGTAATATTTCCTTTTTGGTAAAATTAGTATACCGATGCATACAAATCTACCCTTTGTTTACCCTACAAGAGTTCAGCTAATGACCTAGTGACGTCACATGCAACCACTCTACTACTTTTTGTTTTGCTATCATGAACCATGGCCTACTAATTGCTAACAACATCATAATATAATCTGATTTTGTTCAAAAAAGGTATTGTTACTGCATTTAACCCCTACAAACTATACCGGGTGTCAACGAAACCTGGGGCACCCCCATAAATTTTTTATTTTTTAAGATATCTAAATGAAATTTGGTATATGTAATATACTCTCTAAATGGCATTTGTTGACATAGGAAACAGGTTTCTGTCACTTCCGGTTTCGCCGGAATTGACATCAACTTTGTTATTTTAAATGGAACACGCCGTATATTTATACATTTTTGGAATCTCCATTCAATTTTACGTATGGTAGTATCAAGTTTGAAACATTTTGATGACAAAGTAAATACTCACAGAAGAGTTTATTTATTAATCTAGGATTCCATGACCTGCGAAAAATGGAAGTCAAGGTGTTACGACACTCAAAACAAATTATTTTAGCACTTTAACTGTAGCAAGTATGTTACGTTTTTGTGCATTTCATTTGTTTTACTTGTTTTGAAAACCAGTGTCTAGATTTAAATGTCCAAAATACGGTTTTTTTGAACGGAGGGTGTTATTCCGAATTAAATTTTCATATTAATCCCGCGTTATTGGTATCAATAAAATCCTTGAAAAACGCTCGTTTTTAATATCCTAGTGTCCCACCCTAGTGCTATTTGAAAAAATAGAGTTATTCTCGAAAAAGTATTTTTGCCAACTTTAGGCCACTCTAATACAGCAACTAAAATAGTCAAAGTTCTAAAACAATTTGTCTCGAGTGTTGGGGCACCTTGACTTTCATTTTGCGTAAGTCATGGCACTCTAGATTAATTTCTGCAAAAATTTACTTTGTCATCAAAATGTCTCGAACTTGATACTACCATACGTAAAATTGAATGGAGATTCCAAAAATGTATAAATATACAGGGTGTTCCATTTAAAATAACAAAGTTTATGTCAATTCCGGCTAAACCGGAAGTGGCAGAAACTTGCTTCCTATGTCAGTAAATGCCATTTAAAGAGTATATTACATATACCAAATTTCATTTAGATATCTTAAAAAATAAAGAATTTATGGGGGTGCCCCAGGTTTCGTTGACACCCGGTATATTTTCGGAAAGCAGAGAAAATATGCAATTTAATGGTATCATGACCAACTACGACTTATATTTAATAAATACCAACTTTATGTCATAATTCTTAAAACATGAAAATTAGAAGATATCTGAATTGACTATCGTATTCTACTTGAAAAAGTGCCTGTAGAATGTTTTTACCGTTTTTGGATATCTTCAAAACCAAGAGAGTTATTTGAAGTTTTCGATATGGCCAAATTTTGAATTTTGGGCTATAACTAAAAAATAACAAAAGATAGCGAAATTTTGTTTTCGGGAACTGAACCTGCATCAAAAAAGAGCCCTGGACTCCGACATCAGTTTTTGTCTATTTCCGATATTAAGGGTACTTCCCATTTAAAAACATCGAAAATGGGCCACCCTGTACTATACTCAACGGCACACATACTAAGGAAAGTACTATAATCTGAGGAGTAAGGTATACTCCTGATTATACGTAAAGAACCGTACAAAAGAATGTGCGTGAAAAAATAGCAAAATAATAATAATAATCTTTATTAGAAACAGCAACTTTCTAAAGAGCGGAGAATCAGCATAGCAGGGCCGTAACTAGGGGGGAGCAGGGGGGGCACGTGCCCCCGGCGGCAAATTTTTAGGGGGCGGCATATTTTGAAGAAACTAAAAACATACATAGAGAAGAAACCAGCGAACTGAATTTAAACAATATCGCTAACGAATTTATTTCACGAACCAGTATGAGGCGCAATATGTTTCAAGTAATGTAAATTTTTATTATATACAATGTATATTGTATATTATACATAGTTACTGTTTTTTCCGTTTCTCAATAAAAATGATTTTAATTTTATGCGTTATTTTTTATGTTTTCCGGAGCTTAAATTAGATAATCAGTGGCAAAAATATAGTCAATTGGGAGCGTTAAGACTGTGGATTTAAACTCAAATTTTTCAAAATTTTCCGGGGGAGGACCCCCGAACCCCCCTTTCTACCTGGGGGGTACTCCGTACTCCGTACCCCCCAGACCCCCCGGTAAGTATACCCTTCAAATGAATATTTTCAAAATCCGGCGCCTATGGTGGGGGCGGCAAATATGAGTTTGCTCCCCCTGACAAAAGCTCTAGTTACGGCCCTGAGCATAGTGCTGCTTTTCATCACTTCCCGACCTATGTATGTAATTATGTAATTAAGATCGAATGTAACTATAACAACACAAATACCTGTAATTAATACGAGGCCCGTCCCATTTCAGTTGGCCCAGCTACTGAAATCTTAGTTTTTTGGGCACCATCAAAAAATAATAAATACTACATGCTTTTTTAGGTCAAAAATTAATCAACAGGGCATATTTAATAATATGCAATAGAAAACACCAACTTTATCGTTTCCTTTTAAATTTTTTAGCAAAAAATCAAAAATGTTCCAAATAAGGTATGTTTTTTTAATACATCAATCAATTTCTATTTTGTTATAAAGTAAGCCTACAATCGAATTGGCTTTAGAACAATGGCCGCAAAACAATTGCTAATAACTGCTAGAATGCATTTCATACATTTTGAAGGCAGTTGTGTTCATTAAAATAGGCAAAGGAAAGATTATCGATGAAAAATTCGTTCAATTATTATTAGATTTTTCAATTTTGGGAAATTGAACTCGGAAATTGTAATAGGTAGTTATTTACGTAATCAGTTATGAAAAGAGCGATATTGTTTGACGAGTCGTAAGTTTGCCAAAACGAGCGATAGCGAGTTTTGCAAATTACGTGAGTCAAACAATATCGCTTTTCATAACGTATTACGTACAAAATTTTATCTAATTTCGTAATTTCACTCTTCCACGTTCTAAATAATAATTCGTTGTCAATATTTGACAAGCAATAAATTATTTTATTTATTATTATAGTAGGCATCTGAGCGGCATTTGGTTTAAAATTGGGTTGTGTAATATTCTTTACGTAACTCAGTTACGTAATAGTTATTTATTATATCAGTGGGATAAGGGCATCATTAACATACGAATGCGTTGAGTTGCCCGACGAGGGCGTTAGCCCGAGTCGGAGTAAGAGCATGAGTATGTTAATGGCCTTTATCACACGTATATAATACAACATTTTATCTATGACTGCTCAAAATTGAAAAAATTGGATAATTTTCAATTTGAAAAAATTACATAATTTTGACAGACCATCTTTTTTATTTAAAATCAGAGTAGCATGGTATTTTATTTAAAATCAGAGTAGCATCGTGTCTGCATAATTTATTTTCGTCATAGCAACTAAATAATTTGTACGTCAATAATTTTGTATTTTTAATTTTTCCTTGGTTTGTGGAGAAAAACCGGTAAATATTTGTGAAAGTATTCTGTTGGACATAGAAGAAGCTGCAACGAAGGTATTTTCTTCATAAAAAATAAAACTTTTGGTCATAAATATTGTCTTATCCCACTGAGTTTGATAATGAATTTATTATCTCACTCAGTGCGATAATAAACTTCATTATCGAACTCAAATGAATGATATAATAGGTTCTTACCCTAGCAGGAGTAGATAAAAATCTTTACAACACTCGATTAGGTAAAAAGTGACGTTTCATAACGTCAAAAGGTTAGGTAAAATTCAACTTTTCAAAACGGAATTAGATAAATGTATTAAAGTTATCGCGATATAGTGTAAGAAATATTGTTAGAAGATATAAAATTACTAGTTGAGTCACCACAAAGCCCCGATATGTGGGAAAAACTAAAATTACAGATGCCGATGGAAGTGCATTAAGGAGCATTAAGAAGAATTATCGAGAAAAACCGGCGTGCCAATTACCCTACGTTAAGCGCTCTGTGGAGTGATTCTGTTGGAAGGCACATTTGGAGATCCACATGTCACAGGGGGACTTTTGTCAAAGTGCACGAATTATTCACCACAGTTCTTCTCTTACATGAAAGTCGAAAATTATGCAAAATAGCATCAATCGATGCAGTATTCTTTTCTCTAAAAAAAACTTCATTCCACTTTTGGTCTAAAATAATTCGGGAAGCAAATATTAACAGATTAAAAATTTACCATTGGAATTCCTACGGTGAGTAAAGCAATTCACCACCCTGCAGAAGTAAAATTATAGAGTAGGGTCATTCGAGTAACTTTCGTTCACCGCAAATAGCGCCACCGTTGTTTCTAATTGCGTCTTGGCTATATGAAGTGGTAAGGCCTTAATATGCAATATTTAATTCAGCGGGCCTTGATGTAATAAGCTTACAACTCTAGTTGTGTACTATACTTTTTCACGACCAAATTTATTCATAATAATAAAAGTCATAATGCTTTTTAAATTACAACAGCGAGTTTTAATCTGTCATAATAGCGTCTAACGATTCGATTTTGTTTCAACAATCAATGGTGACTCGCAGCGCTGCAATAACAAGGCTAATTTGATAAATCTTTTTTTTTTAATGGAAGCGTAATTTTTTTTTATTATGTATCAGTCATTACGTATCAGTGTGTGTAATCAGTCATTACGTACCAGTGTGTGTAATGATATATTTACTTAGCAAGTAAACCGTAGGTAATAGGCAACTTACTAGTATAGGAGTAGAAAAAGTATATTTCGTAACAAGTGTAGAAATTAACAAATATAACGCGAGTGTTTATAATAGATATACGAGTGCGGAGCGGAGCACGAGTAGATCTATTATAAACACGAGAGGAGATGTTTGACTTTCGAACGAGTTACGAACACTATTTTTCCTACGACAAAAAAAAACTAGATACATGTCAAAAAGTAACAATGACAGTTCAGATAAAACGACCGTCATTTTTTGTTGTGAACCGGCCGCGGCTTCCTATTATTGCGCAAACTGTGCGTTATATTCCTATACGTGTTGCTAACGCACGGGTTCTTCACTTGTTTTGCGAAAGTAAATCGCACAGATGATATTGTCAATTTTCACGCCTGCTTTTTTGTGCGTTAGGAGCGGCTTTCTTATATGGTCGTAGGAAATTAGTAGATTACGTGCCAAGTGCCGAAAAGTGGATTTTTACTAGACGAGTATGGCAGGTTTGAGTACGAGCGATAGCGAGTACTTAAATGCCGTACGAGTCTAGTTAAATCACTTTTCGGACGCGGCGCGTATACTATTTTTTCGCATTTTATATTCTCACATAAAAAGTTATCTAAATTTATTGAGATGCATTCTGAATAAAATTAATAAAAACACTGAAAAAAGTAGGTGGATTCTCGATCTGACAGGAACTGTTTTTGACATAACAGAATTCAATTCAAACAAATAAATACATTTATTTTTGGAAATCTAATTCCGAAATGGACTTGAGTGACGAAAATAACTTGTAAAACCATTCAGAAGATACACTGCTCAAAAAAGTCTAAGGAACAACTTCTTTCTGGCATATAACTTGGGTTACAGGTAGAATATGATGTTTAAATAGAATGATATGAACCTTTATTGGTTTAGAGACAAATTTCTACGTTTATTTTGAAACATTTTTAATAAGTATAATTGTCGTTAGTTATTAACAATAAGATTTAAATATTTTAAAACTAACATATAAAAAGTAAACGAATTCTAATGGCATTACAAGATTAATTTCGGTAAGGAAAAAGGAACTAGTAAACAGTGTTGCCACCTCTAGCATTAATTACCGCCTGACATCGTCTTGGCATACTTAAGATTAAGTTGTTAATCTGATTTTGTGGTAACAATGTCCATTGTCCTCTTAGAGCATTTTCAAACGCAGGGCGTGTGTGTATTTCGTCCATGATAGGAGTTAGTCTTCTTTGAAGCATGTCCCATACATGTTCTATAGGATTAAGATCCGGGGACTGAGCAGGCCAAGGTAAAACTGTAATCTCTTCTTCCCTAAACCATTCACGAACAACTCGTGCCGAATGGGGCCGGGCGTTGTCATGCATATAAAGAAAATTTTGACCGGCTTGATCTGCAAATGGACGCACAATGGGTTGTAGAATATGGGTTAAATACTGATTTGCATTAAGAAATCCTTCAGGAAAAATGAGCTCCGTTTTACGCTGAAGGGATATTCCAGCCCATACCATGGTTGTGCCACCTCTGTATGCATGAACTTCCTGGACATATCTAAGTCGTTCTTGTAGTCCACTTTCTCGCCACACCTTAATTCTTCTACTGTCAGGTCGAAATCCAAACCGTGACTCGTCAGAAAACAATACATTGGACCATTCTTCGGCGCCCCATTGAACGTGTTCTCGTGCCCAAGCTAAACGTGCGGCGCGATTTCCCGGACGCAAAGCAGGAACTCTTAATGGACGACGAGCATGAAGACCAGCTTCATGTAGTCTATTTCTAATTGTTTGGGAACTTACAGCTATTCCATGTGTATTTTGGAAACTTAAAAGAAGTTGGGTGGCGGTATTAGCACGGTTACGTCGAGCTTCCAGGGTGATATAACGATCTTGAACTGCAGTCGTTTTTCTTCCCCTGCCAGAATGCCTTTCTGCCACATCTCCAGTGTCTTGATACCGTTGCCATAATCTACAAATTACTCCACGGGATGTGTTAAATCTGGCAGCAACATCAACTTGACGATTTCCACTTTCAAGCATCCCCACATCTCGTAACATCTCATCTCGTGTTAAGTGTCGACGTATCATGTTTAATTTTAAACTAATACTTACAGATTAGACGCAGAATTGTGCACAAAGCAACAAATCAACCAAACAAATAACATTAAGAATTGTCGAAACGTGGGTTGGTTCACTAAACATTGAACAATTGCACTGAATAACAAACAAAACGGAAAACAAAAGAGCGTTTTGTAGGAAACAATGTCTGACAGTTTTAGTTGGCATCGGGTACTTGTTATATTATTAATAGCAAGCAGTCATATACGAAGAAATGCAGTTGTTCCTTAGACTTTTTTGAGCAGTGTTATTTTGAATGCTGCCCGAGAAGCTATCAAATTGCATTTTAATGAAACCTGACGTTGCTATGCTGTAATGGTTGCTATACTGTAAAGTGGCCCATTACTTCACGATTTTGAGTGTCGCAAAGTAATACATTACAGTACGAAATGCGAAAATAGTTATTTGTATCACAAGGCTAGAAACTGTCACTTTAGTGCGAGTACGTTTGTAGGCCGAGGTGCAGCCGAGGTCCTACAAGTACGAGTACTTGCAAAGCAGTTTCTATGCGTGTGATACACAATATTTTTTCGGCCGATAAAAATACATTAATTATAAAAAATCATTTTTTATTTAAATATTTGACGCTAGAGAATTTATTTTTCTAGGGAATTTATTTTTCTAGGGAATTTATTTTTCTGGGCGTGACAATGAGAGGGCGGAGTCAGTTCGGTTCAGCGCCACCAATCAAAAATCCTAATTTTACTTTCAGGCCTAGGCTTGAAAATAGCATTTTCCAGACGATTTATACGCATGAAAATTGAGTGTTTCTAGACGGAGGACGAAAAAACAAATTACATGCATCCTTAATTACTTAAAGCAGCATTTAAAATTTTATAACTTTTAAGTTGCATAAAATTGAGTTGTATTCTAAATTCAAATTTAACGGGTGCAAGTTAATTTAGTTGGTTGTTACTACCAGCTTTACGGTAGAATGATGGATCTACAATAATCACTTCCGTAATTGCAATAATAAATATGAAAATAAATCGGGACCTTTTGAATTTACTTATTTAAAAAACGATACATCGAATTGCATTTACGGTTGTGTTCGAGTCTATCTAGCCTTTTATTGAAACCATCAAAATATGGTTACAATAATAATTAACGAAAAATATGTTAGCAGAAAAATAAACTAAGTAAAACAATTATTAAGAAAAAAACAGAAGCAGCCATTAAACTTGCAAATTTACAATGAAAGCTTACTTGAAATTATCCCAGAAACGTTTTCTTCCGAAGTCTTCTGGGAAATTCACTAATTACGTTATTAATACTCGCGAAGAAAGGATTAAAACCGTATAGAATATTAACCGAAACCGATTTGAAATTTGAAAAGTACACAAGCAATGGTGGCGAAACACAAATGCGCGGGAAGCACAGTAAAATTGAGAAAACTTTAATTTATACACCGGTAAAAACACAGTTTGAAACTCACAAACATTGATAATAACTAAACGCAAATGAAATTCAATTAAAACGCAATTAATAAGTCACAGTATAAAAACATAATCAAGTATGGACAGCTCTCTGCTGCTTTGAAGTTCATTCATACCACAAGATTTCAAGTTTCAAGTAACATGGCTGACACTTGATGGACTTTCACTATATTGCTTAGAGATGTCGCCGCTTACAAGAGCGCGAATTTTAAACAATTTCAAAGAAACTTCTATCCAGAGTCTAGAATTTTAAAATTTTATGTGTTAAATTTCAAACCGCATTATTTTAGATATAAGCGAACAATACCGCTGATCATTCCGCAAACCATTCAATAAAAATACTGATGTACCTAATAGATATTCGACAAAATCTGATAAAAGACGATTTAAGTAAAATGCTTAAAGAAATTTTAAAACCAAACAATACCTACGAAATTTATTTCAAAGATCAAACGCTTTGAAAACCTTTTACAGACCTCTGCAAAGAAGTTTTAAATTATTCAGTAAAATTAATCATTAGTAATAATTACTGTCAAGACTTAATTAACAAAGAAACTCAAAAGGAGTTAGTCGTAAGTTATCACGAAGAAAATCATAACGGTATAATATCAGAAACCTATAACCAATTCAAAATTAAATACTTTTGGCCTCAAACGAAAGAAACAATAACGAGAATCATAAATGAATGTGAAATATGCCTTAAATCAATATGTGAACGTAATCCATATCATTTAAAGATAGCAGGTTCTCTCTTAGCAAAAAGGCCTTTTGAAGTCATTCATTTGGACACATTTTCTATATCAGGCTTAACTGTTTTAAACAAACTTCATCACTACTTTACCCATCACAATATCCCTAAGAAAGTAGTTTGTGATGAGGGTAGAGAATTTCAAAATAACACATTCAAAGAATTCCGCAAATTACATAAAATCGAATTACATTTTACAGCTGTAAATAACCCAAGCTCAAACACTTGCTGTCGAAAGATTTCATTCCATCATCATCGAGAAATTAAGAACGATTAAACTTAAAAATGAACTTCCGGAAACTTTAATGATCAATAATTGTCAAAACCTTCCCAGCCTACTACTACCAAATCTACCCGTTACCAAATCACCAAGAAACTATCATCATACCACCGATGAAATACTACTTAAGAGGTTAATCAAGAAGAGTACTGGACCAACGAAGAATGCCAACAAATGGGAAGCTACAGTCTCTGCACGAAGCAATTATTTCCCTTAGAAAATTGCACCCTATAAGCTAAAATTTATAATAACTACCACATCTCCACACCGCTACATAATCATCAACTGCTGGTAGCCTTTAAACAACATCACGAAATAATAGAAGAGTGCCATGGTCAGATTTCAAAGAAAATCATCGCAGGAAGCCACTTATTAAGTTTTACCTGCCGCATCATCATCGGAAGTAGTGTTTACGAATAGTTATTCAACTTAATAGTACTTAATGTATCCCAGAAAATTCCATATGCGCTTCACGAAGTTTCATTTAATTTGAAGCATTTATATAATCCTAGAGAGCCGCAAATTGAAGCAAGAAGAATTGAAGTCAATCAGTTGAAACTTATATTTCACCTCATTCGCTATTCAATTAGACTAGACGCTGACATGCAATTAATAGTCGGCCGATCGTGATCTGGGCACATTTTATGCAACTAAACTATTTAGTTAATAGTCGATCATGGATTTCAAAGAGGTGGCTTGTGTGTGCGCTCACGAGATGGGGAGAAGAAGACTAAAACCAAAAAAAGAATACTGGGTGCATCCACTGCCTTCTCAATGTTTGTTAAAAGGGCAACTCTACAAACTGCATAAAGAATTACGATCCTATCCCTACAAGTTCTTTAATTATTACCGAATGACTATGAGCAGCTTTGATGAGCTTTTGAACTTGGTAGGACCTGCAATAACATACCAAAACACCACATGGAGGACTTCCATCCCTCCAGAAGAAAGATTGTCAGTCACATTGAGGTAAGAAAACGAATATTACTAGTATATTTGACTAAAACTTTATTGCTGTTGTACAAACGTAAATTTAAATGAAAAAGTAATTACAAATCATAAAGGTCTGGCTGTGAAGATGGGTTATTATTTGACGATATCCAACAGTTGCATGAAGTATCACTAGAAGGAGATGTATATACCAGTTGTTGAGCTAAATGTTGCGGAAAATAATAGCCCACCCTTTGCTGCACATTCTGATTGTAGTGAGTCTCTTGAAAATGTTGATGAGCTGGGACTGCAGCAGTAGATGACGTAGGTGTTGGTTGAGTGAATCTTTTAGTTATAGTTAGGAATTCTATGTTTACATCAAGTTTTTGTTCATCAGTCAGTTTTTAAATGATGGCACCAGAGAAAGCAGAAACGATTTATCCTCATCGATTTCCTCAGTCTTCTTGTCCTTTAATATGGTTAACAATGATTCTTCATACGAAATTTTCTTCGGCTTCTTTGCCGGGGTACGTTGTGGCTCGGCGGTCCGCTGTGACTGGGTGGAAGTCGTTTGACTAAGCTCATCATCTTCATTTTCAGACATTTCTTCGTCCGAACGTGGCGGACTTGTTGCGCTGTTTGTCTCCCGGTCCTCTATAGTCGGCAGCAAAAACAAGAGCTGATCGAAATTAACATAGTTTCGACGTTCGCTAGCGGCTTGACTCGATTTGCCTTTACGTTGTTTATTCAACTCTCTTTTAAAACAGGTTCTTAAGTTTCGCCAACGTTGTTGAATGTCTTTACCTGTCAAAAAAAAAATAAAGAAATTAAATACGACCCATATTTGTATTGCAATTTAATGTGAACTTGAAACTGCATATCTTTATGTAGTTAAACCTTTATTTACAGATACTTGGCAACAGGGAACAGTTTCAATTCACTATATTATGAATATCTGATTGGAACTACAACTACAAAGACAATAGTTAGAGACACATGCGACAAGTTATGAATATGTTTAAAAACAACATACGAGGTAGCGACCAAATGTTCCTGGCCTAACCCGCTTGCAGTTGTTTGAGAAATAAAAAATTCTGTTCATTTTTCAACATAATCACCCTTTACTTCAACACACTTCTTACATCTTTTAATAAGCAGCTCTATACCCTTAAAAAATACTTTGGAGTTTTGTCTTCAAAATACTGAAAAACCGCCGCCATCATTTCGTTATCATTGGCAAATTTCTTTCCCCGTAAATCCTGCTTAAGTTTATTTTGACCAAGTTTTTACAGTTGATAACGATGGTCCACTGTCATCGTAAACTGCATTCATCCTTTGTTTAAATTTTAATTTGATCTGGCATCAAACCTTCTTTAGTGAGAAACTGCGCGGTACTCTAGTTTTTCCAGTTTTGAAAAATATTCCACTTGTTGTCGGTCTACTGACAGCTATTTGTAAACAATGCAATGGAAACAAATGAAAATTTATGTGGAGCCTGAAGAACAATATAGCCTACTATTACTTATATTATTTTGCATTTCACACTTCTAGAAGTAGGTCGGGCCAGGAACATTTGGTCGCTACCTCGTATATATGCCAGAAAAAAATGAAAATACATGGCGGGAAATAGCTGATAAGTTTGCTATGAGAACAAATCTTCCTAACTGTGTGGGAGCCATCGACGGCAAGCATATCAGAATACAGAAACCAAATCACAGCGGTTGTTTATTCTTTAATTACAAAAACTATTGTTCAGTAATTCTTATGGCTATTGTTGATGCAGAGTATTGCTTTTATTCTATTGATATTGGATCGTATGGAAGTGCTAGTGATTCATATGTATTTCAGCGCTCAAATTTTGGACGAAAACTTGAGGAGGGACAGCTTTCTATACCACAGAATCAGCTACTACCAAGTGATAATGGAACGCCCATGCCATTGGCATGCCACTATAGACTCTCTAGAGCTAGAAGAATGATAGAATGTGGATTTGGTATTTTGGCTAATAAATGGCGAATCCTACACAGATCTCTAAATGTATCAGTCAACTTCTGTGACAGTATCATTAAAGCTTGTTGCGTTCTTCAAAACTACATACGTCGGAAAGACGGGGTACATTTTGAAGATACTCTGTACGAGTGGCCTTGTCCTAGTAACAACCCTACTAATGTGCGAGGTAGGTACTCACAATGGAGTAACAATACGAGATTATTTTGCAAAATATTTCACGTCACCTCAAGGCTTTGTTCCATGGCAGTATGAAAAAATATGACTTACCCAACATCAGGGTAGAAGAATATATAGGTAGGAGTACGACATCGGCCGATTTTGTCACATAAGTGTGCACGAGACAGTGGCAATATGGCCGCCGTAGTGGTTTATTTTTGGTGACGTGCAGTAACAGTTTTAATTGAAATTGATTGAAATAAGATCGTTTTATTGAAGTGTTCTCTACTGGAAACCCATCGTTTGCGGAAAATCAAACAGTTGTTACTTATAAAGGTAAGTTTTTAACAAGTAGTTTATGCTGAGAGTGTGTTTATATACGCGATTGAATTCGGTGCAAGTAAAATAACTTCAAAATGCTAGTAAGATCCGGCTATATTGTCTAAAAATTCAATGGTGTAAGGTGCTAAACTATTTGGAGACGGTTGCCTGCCACTATATTTTCCTAATATCTAATTACTTTAATTATATTTACATTACTTCTGCATCATTTTCATTACGTTCAAATATTACAAAGTTGTATTGCGATTTATTAGAAGTACCTAATTAAGAAAGTAATGTAATTGTGTAATCTAAATTACCAAGGTAATTGTTAATTTAATTACTTTCAGTTTATAGTATGTAATTAGATTATAAAGTAATGTAATAGTAGTTTAAAATGGGTAATTTGTAATGCATTACTTTTTTAAGGTAATTTGTCCAACTCTGTTTTATATGTTTATTAAATGTTCATAAATTTTCATTAAACCTTTATTTACACATTGTTTTATTTTTACTACCTTTAAAAACATGTATTTTATAAATATAGGTACCTAAATTCTGGGGCACTTGGGGCTTTTGTTCGTAGAAGTTATTGTATTTATTCCTGAAAAAAAATGGAAACTATTACAAAAAATGTTTACTTTCAGTGTAGATATAAAAAGCTCTTATTATCTGTGTGAAAATTTCTATCATTTTAATTATTTACGACAATTCACACTACAGGTACAACAGCATTTTCAAATGATTTAAAATTGCGGAGAATGTAATGACAATAATGGAATTTTAATACAAGAATAATGTGTTTTTCATAAATTAAAATGAAAGTGAAAATAAACACTGAAAATATTAGGTGGGTATGTAAATGAAAAAGCTAAGTTGAACATTTCTTTAAACCCTTAATTTGTAATATTTCTAGTGAATTTCTATAAAAGTGTGCATTATCTGTTTATTCTTGGACAAACAAAATATATTTGTGCATGTAACGTGGCTAAGAACAATAACATAACGATTTTAATAATAAAACTTGCACTAACAAAGTAAAATTCTATTTAAATTAATGTTAAAGAGACACCACTATAGTCAGTGCCATCTAGTAGAAAACTATCGAGGCGGAACATTTATGTCGTCCAAGGTCACGCGATATCGCATATGGCGTACACCTACCTATAAAATATTCTTCTACCCTGCCCAACATCAACATGTATATTAATGATACGAGTTTACGTGTAAAGTGTTTAAAATAATTTATATCTTACATTTTGCATTTTTTTCTTGTTATGTCATATCATTCCACGAATGTACCTTGCCTCACAAACCTCTGTCCATCCGCGGTAAATTACGTTCCGGTCTGAATGTTCTTTCAGGCTTTTGTCGTAAATGGCAGGTTTATTTTGTACTGCGTTAACTTAATGAACCTTTCAGTCCAATCACCGTCACTTTCAATTCCTAAAAGGCAAACATGTGCATTATTTAATACTAAAACTAAACTAAAGCTATTTGTAGTAGTTAAGTCAGTTAGTAAAAATATACAGTACAAATGCGCACGACATGACATACTATTAACCCGGCGTTGGTAAGGTGGGGTGTGATAAACCCCACGCGTTTTTATCAGGCTGCAACTTCAGTCAACATTTAATTACAGACCTGCGGGTTCTAGTAGCTTCACTTGAGACATTTGACTTGCGTTTCATATTAATATTTTAGTAAGTCGTAGGCTCTAACGCTATTGGCAGACAAATATATTACTCTGGGGTGTCACAAACCCCACCTTACCATTTGTGTTACAATATTTTTGAAGGTGAAGTGCATACAATTTTGTATCTAATTTAAGCATTTTTTATATTTATTAATATATCTCTATACTTTTTATTTTAATTGATTGCATACTAAGTTTATAGTTATAAAAAATTTGTTTTGTGTTAAAATAGGCCATAGTTTTTTTTTAAATGACAATTACATCTATGTAGGTTGTTCTCATTCCAAGAAATGACTAATTTTAGTTTTTTTTTTATTATATTTTTACTAGCGCTGTTATTAATATATATTCTCTTTAATTTAAATAAGTAATGTTTAATTAAACTAATAATCATTAAATAGATCCAAAAATACTTCATAAGCATGTTTCATTTAATAAAAACTTCTGGGGTTTGTTACACCCCACCTTACCACTTATGTTCCATTTTTTCACCTTACCAACGCCGGGTTAATAATAAATAAAATATCTTTCAACATTCTTATTATTACCTTCTTGCGAAGACAACTGGACAGACACTGATGAGAGTAGAAAACACCAATAATTTCACAGAGCTGTCCAATTGCTTCGTTGCAAGTCAGCGCGGACGGGTTTAAACCTGCAGTGCATGTCACAGTTGCGTAATAGTTGGGTTGCATGCAGTTTGTGATAAAACACAAACTAAATAATCGTCCGATTTGACCGATTTAACGGTTGCATGTGACCGCAGTCTCGTAAGACCGTAAGAGTATGTTGGTGTTAGTTATGCAACCAAACAGTCGGAAAAATTGCATGTCACCACCTAGCCTTAGTAGCATTCTTTCGATAATCGCAATTTTTATAGGTGTTTTAGTTATAAATTTTAGAAGCTGTAACGGGCTAGATAAGATCCAAAATTTAATTCAAATTCTTTAATGAAATAAAAGAATATTTTTTGTAGTTCAGGTTGTTCGCAGCCTGAAACACAATATCTCAAGAAATCAACAGGACGTTACTCAGCGAAAGTTGAGCTAGCATCCGGTACACTTTCAGTCTTTGCAAAAGCGTTAGCAACGTGTTTTCTAGTTAAACACACTAAGCTTGATAAAGAAAATGCTAAATTAACAGTTGGAAATAAATATAGATTTACGATATAAAATTCTTAGAAAACGTATACTAAAACTTATTGAAAAATAGACAGTTTTGGTGTCACCGAAGGAAAATCCCTTCAACAGAGTCAGTTCGCGGTTCCCATCCAACAAAGACGGAATTAAGTTTATTACCGAACTCGTGTGTTATCAATTTTTTCCAAATTAATTTTCAATCAATTTTATTACCGAACTCGTGTTTAAATAAATTGTTTTTATACTTCCTGATTAAGTGTAAAATAACACATTAACCTTAAAATTCTATTCGTATAAATTAAAGTGAATTATTACCCAATTTTTGGATACAATAAACTTGGAGGACTTTTATAAGGTTAGTTTAAAAATATTAAGTAACATTCAGTGTAACTAGGAGGTTAGTTTCCATTTTTCTTTGTTTAAGTTGTTATTGCTTCAGCAACTGATTTTTCTTTGTTTAAGTTGTTATTGTTTCAGTAACAAATTTTCCTTTGTTAACTTGTTATTGTTTTCAGTAAATTAATTGTTCTTTTAAATTGAGTTTTATTGAGTTGAATAATTTGCTTTTCTTTCAGAGGACCCTAGGTCCCACATAATTGCTTTCTTGAAAAGACTGTGTTAATAATTGCGTGCGTAAGGCACTGAGAGAGATCTCTCCGACCTAAATTAACTATCAACCCTTAAAAATAAATCTTTAAATTAATTAATATATAAATACATAATATATCCCTCTTCTACTTTTAAGTGTAGAGGTATAAATTAATCTAAATAAAGAGTTAAAACCAGAGAGCAAGACAGGCCCATTATCTTTGATAATTAAAATTATACGGTTTCCTTAATCGAATTTGTTACAATTTTTTGGATTACCAAATTAATTGTACCAATTTTGTTCTATTTGCCAATGTTGTGAGCGTGAAGAATTTTTGTTTTGTGCTTGTTTAACTTTCTTGTATTCAAAATTTCATTTTTCTTCATTAATTTTTCTTGATGCCTGGTTATTTAGTCCATTTGCTCGTCTTTATTATCGTTTAAAAGTAATTCTTTCGGGTTTTCCGAGTCTATTATTCTTATATTCTTTTGTTGTGTTATCCAATTTTACCGTAACTTATTTGAATTCATTTTAAATACTTTCTTAGTGAAATCTTCGCCTACTTATTATGCAGCTTGAATTGCATAGGTGTCATCTTGGTTATTAATAGTTAGGGCCTGCGCAGTCGATTTTAGTTGTCAGGCGAGGTGTGAATTAGGTCGAATCCTTCTCTTTGGCGATTGACATTCCTTCGAAGCAGACCTTTGAGTTTTCGTTGTGATTTATCATTGTACGTTCCATGTTTTAATGGGCGTATTGTTTAAGTATTTTGATATTATTCTCTGCTATGTTTGATTATCAAATATAGTTGTTTGCCGCACTGTTTTTAGTGGTAAGATATTTTTTCTTAAATTTTCGTTAATCTCCTTTTCTTATGGAATGGGAATTTTTTCAGCACCTATCTTGGATTATAATACCTATTTTGGGTTATAAAATTTGTTATAAATTTGATCTACTTTCCTAACTGGAGGATCGATGTGTGTTTTTCTTTGCTGGGATCTTCAATTCCGTTAGAAACTTTATTTTCTTATTCAGTCGAAAAACGTGGAAGGACGCCATTTTATGTGCGCTGCACATGTCAACTTCAATTTAATTTCCTGCATATTTTAAATGTGACTGGATGTGGAAATTCACCTATTTTCAGGACTGAGATAAGTGTTAATTATATTTTTTTTGTAATTTAATAAATTTTCTGTGTTCATGGTAATATAATTCACAGGTGTTGTATACCTGTTAATCTTTAATTTTTTTGTGTAATAAATTTTCATATTCATTTCAATCATGAATTAAATTTATTATTTATGCTTATTCAATTTTTTTCCTTGTTTTAATTCATGATTGAATTGCTAATTTTTCTGATTTCATAAATGAATAGATTCTATATTTGATTTTAGATCTATATTTTGTATTTAATATTAAATTTATAATTGTGTGTAGATTTAAATTTGTGTAATCCTATTATCAAGTCTTTAACAACGAACTTAATCAACATTTCATTCTATTTGTAGTAATTTTAAACCCTGGCCTTTTGCGCCGTATCATGAGTCCGACAAAAATAAATTGTTAATGTTCTAAAAGGCTTTTTATTATTTTTTATAAGTTTTTGTAGCAAATTCTTCCATCACCCAAACGGGCAGGCCCCAAACGGTTACAAAGCGGACTACATGATCTCCTTTTAAAACCCAGAAGAATCATCTGAATCAAGAAGGAAAGTCCACTACAAGAAGCTGAATTGCAGATTCTTACACAGCATCCAACACTGTGTCCCACACTGAGCAACACTGTGTCCCACACTGAGCGTGGAAGCTCAGTCTTAAGGAGAGAAGAATTATGTTATCACGTTAATAACAGACATCTGTAGAATTCATTTCTATACTATGTGTCCAAGATAAGAATGAACAGCATGGGGATCTTGAAAACGGTTTCTCAGAGACTAAATGTCGGATTTCAAATTTGATAACGCCATTGTGGAAGGGAAAAAGTTGCAATAATAAAGTGTAAATTAATTTTAAATATCTCTTCAAGTAAACTTAGAGAAAAATAAAAACGTTTTTCCAAAATTTCGGTTTTTTCCGGATATCTTTGGAATTAGTCGGAATTTTTCAAATTTTGATGCGGCATTTTATTGAGCTCAAAATTACGCAACTTTTTTCTAATTTTACTTATTTAGTTTCACCTTTCATTTTTTATAGTTAGATCGTTGTTTTACTAAACAACCAAATAAATATGTAGATACCTACTAATATTGTAATATTTCAAATTAGGTAGGTACCATCTAATTACTCACAATATATTGAAATAATATCTTTAGGATAAATTTATAAATAAATATTTTTTTTAATTAATTTGATTTTGAAATGTATACTTTAAAATTGTACAAGTCTAATTTTTTAATAACATGTAAATAATGTAAACTTTTTAAGATAAATGTTAATAATTTTAAATTTTGTAGAATATTAGATTTATGTAAATATTGTTAATTTAATGTTGTAAATGATAAAGGTTTTGTTATATTTAAAAAATTAAGATACCCAGGGAAATATTACCATGTTAAAATAAAAAAATTGAATGATAATAAATAAAACAATTTTGAAAGTAGAAGATTCTTTTTAAAAAATCCTAATTTTGAAAAAGGAATTATAAACAAAATAGATTTAATAAAACCTTTATCAAAGTTTATAAAGAAAATGTTTAATGATACCTATAAACTAAAAATAAATGGAAAATATTTATAAAAATAAAAATACAGTTCTTAGTTACAACTATTTTATTGGAAGAGGTTGAAATTGCAAAATAGGATATTTTGGTCTTGGAATTAGATTGGAGTTGGAAGTTTATTTATTGGATGAGAGTCAAAAGGTGGAGTTTAGGATAACAGTGACAGGAGCGGAACGTGTAGCAGCTATCGTGGGATAATGCTGAAAATAAGATTACATGATTATTAGTGTGGTGATTAAGAGTGATTAAAGGTATTTATCAAAACAAATTTTGATTCTTAAAGAGTGTTTAGTTAGATAATAATTTTGTGTATTAAATTGTCAAAAGTTTTTGCATTATTTTAAATGTTTTCGTTTAGATTTCTTTATATTGTGGTAAATCGATCCCTTTAACGTCCTTTAGATAAGAGTTCTTTTAAATTAGTAAATTTAAATACAGGCTGAGCTAACCGGAGCAATATGTGTGAAATGTGCTAGTTTTCAAAAATAATTTACAATTAATTTCAAAGAGGTAGCATCTCATATCATTACAATATAAATTAGTTCATGTCATTCTGAACAGTCAGTGCTCTTTATGCTCTAGCTAGAGTTTGTAACATTCAAAGTATTTCATTGAATAAGCTTATTTAAGATAAGAAGTTCTTTAATTAAAGTTTAAATTAATCATTATACTAATAAAATCAAAGTATTAAATCCTAAAGGATCATAGTTGTCATTTTTTTTATTGTTGAAGCATTTTAAAGATATTTCTAATATTCTTAGTTCGTATGTTTCAGTTCTGAATTTTTGTTGCTGTTTTTAGATTGCTTTAAGTCTGTGTGAATTTGAAAAATTGGTTATACACTTGGAAATTACGAAACTAAACTAATTATTTGTTTTCAAAATTTACTGACAAAACTTGAAAACTTGGAAATATCTAAATAAAAGTTTTGTGTTAAACATTGACATCTAAAGTTGAAAAATTCAGAATATTATAATTTGTCGGTCTAGTTTTAGTCTAGTTTGAAAATTTTTAACGGCCGATCTGTTAGGTTTCTAAATTTCTCTTTGGTATAAGCCATTCATTCCTTATTTGGTCAATAGTTGGTGTATTATGTTAACAGTGAGAATTGGGCTACCTGTAACTGTCATTTATCCAATTATAGCTTTAGTCCAGTCAAATGGTCGAAATAAACGGGCAAACCTTGCATTTTGGGTAGGCAGCTATTTTTTTTTATCGTTGTGTAGAGGGTCAGCGATGAGTCTAAATCAGGGTTTTCGGGGTGGTAACCCCCTCCATTCGGCCGCCATTTTGAAAGGAAGGGTTAGGTGGTTCTTGGGCTATATCTCTGTAGTAGGGAATCCCACAAAAAATTAGTATACAGCTTTTTGTAGAAAATCGTATTATGCACGATTTTTATTCTAACTTTTTTACATAGCATTAATAATAAAAAAGTTATAAGCTGGAAAAGATAAAAACTTAAGGGCTTATAACTGGTTCATTATTAATGCTACGTAAAAAAGTTATTAATAGAAATTGTGGAGAATATGGTTCTCCACAAAAAAGTTTTACACAAACTTTTTGTAAGACTCACGACTACAGAGATATAGCCGAAAATCTAATTAACCCTTCTTTTCAAGATGGTGGCCGTCTTGGGGGGTGAGATGGTGGGGTCATATTAATAAACGTTGTAGATAATACGATTCTCTACAAAAAAGCCTTGTACAAACCATTTGTAAGACTCACGGCTACAGAGCTATAGCCGAAAAATTAATTAACCCTTCTTCTCAAGATGGCGACCGAATGGAGGAAGTTACCACCCCGAAAATCCGGATTTAGACTCATCACTGACCCCCACATACATCGCAAAAAGAAAATCGCTGCCTACCCAAAATGCAAATTGAATTACCATTTGACTGGACTAGTCCAATCAAATGGTTGAAATAAAAAGGTAAACTTTGCATTTTGGGTAGGCAGCGATTTTTGACGATGTGTATTATGGGGGTCAGTGGTAAGTCTAAATGAGGATTTTCGGGGTGGTAGTGGTACCCCCCTCTCCATTTGGTCGCCATCTTTAAAAGGAGGGTTAATTAGCGTTTCGACTATATCTCTGTATCCGTGAGTCTTACAAAAATTTTGATCAAAACGTTTTTTTAGGAAATCGCATTCTCTTTAAGCTTTATTAATAACTTTTTTACGTAGCATTAATTATAAAAAAGTTGTAACCTCTAAATTTTTTGTCTTTTCCGGCTTATAACCTTTTTATTATTAATGCTATGTAAAAAAGTTATCAATAATAAATAATAGATAATACGATTCTCTACAAAAAAGCTTTATACAAACTTTTTGTAAGATGCTCAACTACAGAGGTATATCCAAAAAACGAATTAACCCTTCTTTTCAAGATGGAGGCCAAATGGAGGGGGTTACCACCCCGAAAACTCTGATTTAGATTCACCACTGACCTCTCTACACACCGATAAAGAAAAATCGCTGCCTACCCAAAATGCAAAGCTAAATTACCATTTGACTGGACTAATTATATATACGCTGTTTTAATGCCAAACACTGCTTAACTATTGTGTTAGCGTCAATTTTGTAAAGAAGAAGGCAAGAGAATTCTAAGCAGTAAATGGGCCTATAAAATTAAGGATGATGGAAAATACATAATATATTAAGTGGATGTGAACAGAAATTTAAGGAAGACTATGAAGATACATTTAGTCCGGTAATAGGAAACAAGTCTACAAGACTCGTATTTGCTTTAGCTGCAAATAAAAATAATAAAATAGTAAACTATGACATAAAGACTCCTTTTTGTAAGGACAACTAGAAGAGGAAGTATTACAATATGAATGTACCAGAAGGATATAAGGCTGAAGGTAATAAGATATGTAAACTGAAACGAGCATTGTATGGATTAAAGCAAGGATCAATAAAATGGAACAAAACATTTGTAACAGCCTTAACAGACATTGGTTTAAAACGAATTAAGTCGGAAAATTGCATCCTTAAAACACAAGATGATTCAATAATAATAGCCTTTTATGTGGATGATGGTCTAATTATAGGAAAAGCACAAACTTAAATTCAAGAAATATTAAAAAAACTGACTGTTAATTTAAACTGACTGTCTGGAAAAACGCACAATCGTGAACCAGAAAACAACCTACTCGTATTGTAGCACTATCAACGGCCGAGTTGGAATACATCGGTGCAGCAGATTGTTGTAAAAAACTGATATATTTGAAGAGTTAGCAAGTGAAAAAGTGAGTGTTAAATTCAGAGTGGACAATTAAAGTGCTATAAAGTTAATAAAAATGAAGTGATAAACAAGAAGAGTAAACATTGTTGTGGTAGTGCCTCTTTTTAAAGATTTATTTATCTTAAATTTATTTATTTTTAGCCCACATTCAATATTTAAAATTATCCCTTGCTTTGCTCTTTAATTTAATTAATTGTTTGCATTACTCTTATCTCAAGGTCGTTAAGTAGGTTCGTTGTTTGTTATTTTTAATGTTTATTTAACCAAATAAAACTTTACTTAAATATTTATAATGCAGATTTTTTTATTATCAGTTTTCCCTATCAACCCTGCATAAAATTAACTTAAAATTATTCTTTACACTCACTATCTAGCCTTGACTCCCCTTTCTTTTCCAAAAATTCCAATCTTCCTCAAATTCCAATCTTCCCCAGCTCTTCTTGTCCCCGCTCTAAATTGTCCCCCTTTTGAATTACTTCCTCTCGAACTCCTTCTGTTGAATTTCTTTTGCTGATTTTCTCCTACTAGAACTGCTCTCTCACTTAACTACTTGAAGCTCAATCTTTATTTTTCTTGTTTTCAAAATTCACCCTCCTTTTACTGGACACTGGTTTCTTTCGATTCTACTTTTCTTCAAAATTCACCCTCCTTTTACTGGACACTGGTTCCTTTTGATTTTACTTTTCTTCAAAATTCATCCTCCTTTTACTGGACACTGGTTCCTTTTAATATCACCTTTTATAATTGATTATTTCTCCAATATTTGCTCGTTTTTGAAGAGCAAACCAACTTTGTTGTTGCTTCGTCGATTACCAATTTACAACTAACTATTTAAATTGTTTTTCTTGTATCCTGGATATTTTAGTCCACATTTGTTCTTCACTTTAAAATTATTTACAACGTTTCTAAAGTAACTTATTTTACGTTTCTACAACTACAAATTTAGCTAATTATTACTAACACAAATCATAACAATAAGTTATTTACATTACTAGGTAACTTAAATCTAATCTAGCTATCTTAAAATTATATTACAATTTTTTTATAATTTAAAAATCTGCATTACTTTGCAAAATAATATTTTTTGCATTTTGACAAAAAAAGTGGACTTTTTTTTATCAAAAAATCATAAAGAAAGCAACACTTTTTTTAAGTATTTAATTTTACATTTTGCATTAAGTACGTAGCTATGCTTTAAATAAAATATTGTAAATTGTCAGTTTGACAACTGTCAATTCTCAAATCCTTTTTATCCTGTTTTGAGGAATTTAAAATGTAAAAATGCAAACAAATATTGTGTACAACTCGTATGAAAGCATCTTTTTTTCACTCGTTTGATTGATGCACTCCGGCTTCACCGTCGTGCATCAAACTTCAAACTCATGAAAAAAAGTATTGCTTTCATTACTAGTTGTACAAATAACTATTATGTCATACGCGTTTCTAAAGCAACGTTTTTCGAACGATTTATAGGACGAAAAGTGACACTTTAAAGTGCTAGGACTTTAAAGTGTCATTTTAAAGTCCTAGTTCTTTAAAGTGTCACTTTTTGTTCTATAAATGCTCGTTGCTAGGAGATACGAATTATTGCGCCTTAGACTACTTACTAAAAACTAATACTGCTACAAATTGCTTCTTTTAATAATTTAACAACTTTAGAAACCAGTATGACATAAAATTATGTATGTACCTCAGACGAAAAGTGTCTTTAAGGTACTCGCAAGTAATTACAGCCTCGGCTACCCGCCTCGGCCGTAAACAACTTGCTCATACCTTAAAGACTTACTTTTCGTCCTAGATACATAAAATACTATTCTTTATTTTAAATGGATTTCAATTAGAATTTTCTTTTTATGTTTGTAATTAATTTTTTAAACAATGAACAATATAACAGATTAACAAATTAACAAATTTAACAACAAAAAACGTTTTTAGAACTTAATTTTTCTTTTTGTATTTAAAATTCTTAATTATTAAAATCCAATATTTACAATTTTTAATTTGTACTAATTTCAATTTCAATTTTATAAACATTCTTATCAATTTGAATTCATTTTTATTTTCATTGCGTATTGATTTTGGCATTATAAATGGTTCATAATTAATATTTTCTTTGTCAGTTTTGATAAATTGTTACTGATTTTTAGCCCTTCGTTATTATCATTTAAATTTTCATTTGTTTGTTTTAATTGGTCATATTCTTTCGTTGCCATTTCGTCTTCTTCTAGTTTCACATAATCGTTTTCAAATTCCCTATTTTCGCCGTTCAATTTTTCCTTTTCGCCCCTTGACAACCCCCAATCGTTTTCGATCCTGCATTCGTCTCTTTCGGTTCTGCTCTGTGATTCTGCACGTCTCCCAAGTTTTGCAATTTAATATTTTCGCCCTCTGCGTCTTCATTTCTTACCTGTTTTATTGTTTTCTCCAATTCGGTCTGTTCTTCGTTGATTACCTTTTGTGATTGCTTATTTATTTCTTCACAACCAGGATTGTTAACATTATAAACATCTTCCTGATCCTGAATTTCCTTCTGTACCTCTGCACATTTTTCTGTAATTTCTTCAGTTTCATTCTGTGCATCTGCACATTCTTCATGTCGGTTCCTTGAATCTTGCATAAATTCATCAAATTTTTTCATTAATTTTTCATGCCATTTTTCTGTATATTGCATTACAATTTGAAACATTTCGGAAATACTTTCGTTTCCCTTAAATTGAGGTATTTGAACATTAGTTTCAGTTTCTTCTTCGTCCCTTCTTGAACTACTTCGTAACATCCTCTTATCTGCCATATTTTACTTTTATCAAATTAGGTACAAAATTTAAAGAAATAAATTAATGTTAGTTTTTATTATTATAATTATTTTTCAGTTCTGGATTTCTGAGGTATTCAATTTGTTATTAATGTATTTTTCATTTTAATCGTATTTAATTGAAAATAAATATTATCAAAAAATCGAAAAATTTGACAATTGACATTGACATTAGGTTTGACTTTTCTCCAAATGACAGTTATAAATTATTTTTCTCGTTTTACCTTGCCCCACAAACCTTTATTATACGTTTTTGTGTACTTCGCCCCTTTTACTTTATAAATCGCCCCACGTTGCTAGCGACATTTATTGTTATGTGAGAGTCTCTTTAAAAATTTATTTATGTTTAATTTATTTATTTTAGCCTCACATTCAATATTTAAAATTTTGCTTTGCTTTGCTCTTTAATTTAATTAATTGTTTGCATTGCTCTTATCTCAAGGTCGTTAAGTAGGTTCGTTGTTTGTTATTTTTATGTTTATTTAACCAAAATAAAACTTTGCTCAAATATTTTTAATGCAGATCTTTTTATTATCGTTTTCCCTATCAACCCTGCTTAAAAATTAACTTAAAATTATTTTTTACACTCACTATCTAGTCTTGACTTCCCTTTCTTTTCCAAAATTTCAATTTTTCCCCAATAACCAAAATTCCAATCTTCCCCCGCTCGATTTGTCCCCGCTTGAAACTGTTCCCTTTTTGAATTTACTCCCTCTCGAACTCCTTCCGTTGAATTTCTTTTGCTGATTTTCTCTTACTAAAACTGCTCTCACTTAACTGCTTGAAGTTCAATCTTGATTTTACTTTTCTTCAAAATTCACCCTCCTTTTACTGGACACTGCTTTCTTTTGATTTTTCTTTTCTTCAAAATTCACCCTCCTTTTACTGGACACTGCTTTCTTTTGATTTTTCTTTTCTTCAAAATTCACCCTCCTTTTACTGGACACTGGTTCCTTTTGATTTTTCTTTTTAACAAAATTCACGCTCCTTTTACTGATTACTGGACACTGGTTTCTTTTGATATCACCTTTTATAATTGATTATTTTTTAATATTTACTCGTTTTTATAAGAGCAAACCAACTTTGTTGTTGCTTCGTCGAATACCAAATAACAACTTATTATTTAATTTGTTTTTCTTGTATCCTGGATATTTTAGTCCACATTTGTTTTTCACTTTTAAAATTATTTGCAACGTTTCTAAAGTAACTTATTTTACGTTTCTACAACTACAAATTTAGCTAATTATTTACTAACAAAGATCATAATGCAACGAAGGGGTTTTGTTTATTATTGTTTAAAATGGTAGAGTCTTATACCCCTTCAGTTACGAATGTTAATGCTTGGCTTTTGCGAGAAGTATTCATTAATAATACACGATCAAACTAACATCAAATATATTGTTATAAGTTTACATTCAAAGCATTATTTATACTGGTCTACAAATATGAAATCCAAACACATACCAAATCTAAATCTGATGGACTTACATGTATAACACATCTTTACAATTCAGTCATCGTCGTGAGACTCTTATTCAAAGACTGTCTTACTATGGGTAAAGCCCATGTATTTATACTGTTCACATTCTTAACATGTGTTCAAACTATTTATATACTTTATTAGTAAGGATTGCTTCATGTAAACATTAATCATCGCCTTTCTCGTTATCTAAATGCAGGTGCAATTGCAGATGTGCATTACTCACTTACTTATCTAAAGACATTACGATTATTAACCAAATGTTTACATGACACATATTTAGCAGGTGCATGTCTAGTTGATAAACATATTAAATAACATCCTATTTTAAACAAACGTTGCGTCACCCTTTTATATCAGTCATACTAAATATTAACGTATTCAATGTTAATAATTCATTTTCCTAAGGAAATGCTTTTATATTATATTTAAGTAATTTCGCTTCACTACAATAACAATAACTTATTTACATTACTAGGTAACTTAAATCTAATCTAGCTATCTTAAAATTATATTACAATTTTTTTATAATTTAAAAATCTGCATTACTTTGCAAAATAATATTTTCGTTTATAAATTAAACAAACAACATAACCTTTAATTATATACATCCAAATTAATATCATCTCAATACATATACGTATGGTTTGATTTTAGTCGGGTGACACACCTAGGAATGAATATTCTTTATCAATGAAAATAGGAGAGGAGTTTACATGTAAATTTGTTATTTGTTCAAATCTTTCTTTTGCTTCGCTTTCTTTTAGGATGCCGTATTTTATAGGCTTTAGTAGAATGGGGCCCGGTGGGAGGCCATTTTGTTTTTAATTAGGTCAATCAATTTAATCGATTGCGCAATCAAGGTCGAATTAATGGGATTAGCGGTTTAATTAGATCAATCCGCGGTTTATTTAGGTCGATTTAATTGGATTAGCGGTTTAATTAGATCAATTCGCGGTTTAATTAGGTCAATTAAAAGTTCGATTAAAATTTCGATTAAAAACGGCGGCCATCTTGGATTTAATTAGGGTAATCAATCAATTTAATTAGGTCGATTAAAAGTTCGATTAAAAGCGGCGGCCATCTTGGAATTAAATCAAGTATTATAACTAGTCCAATCAGGTTAGCGGATTAATTAGATCAATCTATCTCTCTCACTCTTCGTACTGTACAAATGGGGTGGGGGGCCCGGAACCGGCGGGGGCTGCGTCATAATTAATCAGAGCAATAAGTGTCATATTGAATTAATCTTTAATCAAAGTTATCAAAAATCGGCGTTATCGCGGTATCTAATTCAGCCGATAAAATTATCTAGATCGGGTACAATCATTTTTGTCAAACAAGGTACGTCTTCGGCAAGTTGAGACCTGTATGCTTGCGATTCAAAGCTTATGACGTCAATAGGGGATTATTTTTAACAATAGACACTTTTCTAGAAAAACGTTAGTCATTATTCGTCGCATTTTTAAAAGGGTAAACAAGTTCGAAAACTAACATGTGCCTTATTCTTAAATTCCCGGAATGCAGTTTATTAAATAACAATCTACTGCACTTAATTCAATTTTAATTGGTAACTGATCTACATTTGTAGATGGAAATAATTCAATTTTAATTGTTAGATGATCTACATTTGTAGATGGAAATATTTCAATTAAATCCCACAACACAATTATCGTTTTTAAATAATTGCTGTTTTAAAACTCGATGCATTTCTAAAAGGGAAGTCCGGAATTTACCTACGTTTTAAAAACATATTTTCTAGTATACACGCTACAGTTTGAACCAAAACTAGAACTCGTATTTTTGACTTTTGTTAAACTTAAAAAAATGATTTCACAATGATGGGAAATTTCTTGCAACAAAATGACTAGTATTAATTCAATTTCAACTGTCGGCTGGTCTACAGTTGTAGATGGAAATAATTCAATTTTTAATTGTTAGATGAGCTACATTTTTTTTTAAATAATGAAGCATGCTGTTTTAAAAACTCGATGCATTTCTAAAAGGGAAGTCCAGAATTTTACCTACGTTTTAAAAACATATTTTCTAGTATATACGTTGCAGTTTGAAAGAAGAATAGAATTCGTATTTTGACTTTTGTTAAACTTAAAAATGATAAATAAAAAAATATTTAAGTTATTAATTTTATCTATTAATGACGTGTAAATAGATTCTAGTTTTACAAATCTACAAAACCTTTACTATCCGATATTCAAAGTATTAGCTATAGTAAATTCTGGTATAGTTAATACTGCAAGCTGAAACTACTAAATTAATTATTTATTAATTTTATTTATTAATGACGTGTAAATAGATTCTAGTTTTAGTTTATTAATTTTATATAATATAATTATATTCTGTATAGAAATTCTACATAATTGAGACGGAATGTCATTATTTGTCTTTGTACTTTCATTACTGTTAAATTTTCCTAACATTAAGATGTTATAAGTAGATAATTTGTTTCCAATTACGAAATACATAAGTTATTGTAAACAAATTAATAAGTAACCTTGTTTTCACTTTCTGAAAACATTATAAATACCATCGAGTATTGATAATGAACAATTGTTTAGTTTGACTTTTACTGTGGTAGATCACGCTGTATAATTCAAGAATAAATTAATGTTAATAAATAAAATTCGTTTATTTATTCTGAAAACTTAATTATATAATAATGACATGTAATTAGTTTCTGGTTTTTAACCTATCAATTTTATTTACCAATGACAATTTATATGTTGATATATGGAGATAAATATTCAACCCCCCTCCCCAAAATTATCGTTTTTTTCTTTAAATAATGAAGCATGCTATTTTAAAACTCGTTGCATTTCTAAAAGGGAACTCAAACGTCCGTAATTTACCCACGTTTTAAAACAGTATTTAAGATTATTTTCTAGTATATACGCCAAGTACAGCTTGAAACAATGTAAAAATTAGAATTTACATTTGAAACTTTTCGTCAAGAAAATCACACTAGTCATAAATAACGAAGAATACATTTATTGTAAGCTTAAAATAAATAAAAAACAAAATAATAATAAAAATAAAATTATCTACATCTCCCGTTCAGGCGAGGTGCTATTCTGGCTGCTATCACTCCGCCAGATCGGCGGTTCAGCAGGGGATGACTGTGCATATTCGCTGGTCGCGTACTCCAACCCCCCTGCGAAATTCGGCGAATAACGTATTGTCACATTACGCCAGATTAACGGGTACGGCGACGGCGACCTGGCATACGGGTAACAACCAAGCCCCGAGGTTTGCGATGACCCCTCATCAGTGTTTGCGTCGGGAGTGTAGGTCCTCAGCGTTTGACGTATGCCCCGCCTGCGTAAGCCTGAAAATATTTATAAAAATTTAAATTCGGTATTCAAACAAAGAGTTTTTTTTTCCAAATTATTTGAAACGTCATTAAATTGAAGATAACGCAAACTCGTTTTAAAAATAGAAAAATGGACATTAAACTTTTAGTAAACATTTTATAACATTTACCAGGTTACTATAGGTATGCTGTTCAATCCTAGGTCCCTGAACGGAGGTAAGAGTCTCTTGACTCGGCGTCTGATGGGAAAGCGCTGGTACGCCTACTCCTGACGCAGCATTATCCCAGATTAACGGGTACGACGACTGCGGCCTGGTATACGGGGAACAACCAAACCCCCAGGCTTGCGATGACCCCTCAACATTGTTTTTAGTGTAGGGCACAACCCCACACAATGGGGTCGTGCATAGGTCGATAATTTCACGACTAGCCTCGAACTCTTCCAGCCTCGATACAACAGGTGTTTGACGCGAAGTCGTTTGTACGTATGCCCCGCCTGCGTAAGCCTGAAAATATTTTTAAAAATTTTAATTCGGTATTCAAACAAAGAGGTTTTTTTTCATTAAACTTTGTTTCAATTTTCCGGCTTACGGTTAAAATTGTATCGTTTTTCCTTCATCCAATATTTTTTCAAATTGTAAATAAACTTTTAATTCAAAAAACAAACATCTTTTCTTTGATGTTTCATCAATTCCATGCTCCTTGATCAACTAGTATCGCGTTTCTCTTGTTAATCACCCTTTTTGGTTGATTAATAAGCTTTATGTTTTTTTGTAAAAGAGGTTTCCTCTCATGTTACTGTGGTTGTTACCCTACATTTAAAACTTTGCTTTTTTGGCGAATTATCATCCTGCTTATGTCATTTTAAGTAGTTTTAGGGATTGATTGTTCCTGAATCAATTGCCTTTCCTTAAGGTAGTGAGATAGTGAGTAAGATTTATTTATAGTCACGTCTTCTTAATTATATTGCATGTTGACATTCTTTTTGGGAACCTTGCCTGATTTTTTAGTCGTGGTTATAACCTCATCTATTTTGGTATTTTCTTAGAAATATTCTGTTTTATTACAAGACAATCTCACGATCCTTTACCTGGTTATCCAGTATCCTTCTTATTCCTTCTTCTGTGTTGTCTTTCCCATTTTACTTGATTATTTCATATAACTATTTTTTACCTTTTCTTATTTTGTAAGACTTTCTTTTATTCGTGGTTCTGACTGCATTTGCTATACTTTATTTCCATTGTGCCGGCGCTTAAATCTCCATCTTTAAGCGATGCCTGGTCATTTAGTCCATTTGCTCGTCTTTATTGTCGTTTAAAAGTAATTCTTTCGGGTTTCCGAGTCTATTTGTCTTATATTCTCTTGTTGTATTATTCCATTTTTCCATAACTTATTCATATTAATTTTAAATGCTTTCCTTAGTGAAATTTTGCCTATTGGTTATGCAGCTTGATTTGAATAAATGTAATTGGGTTAGAGACTCACTGGTTTTAATATTTTGTACCTGCGCAGTGGATTCTTTTCCTGTCAGGTGTCGTGAATTTAACACGAGCTCTTTCTCTTTGGCGATTGACATTCCTTTGGAACACATCTTTGGGTTTTTGCTGAAATTTATCATCTTTACGTTTCATATTTTAATGAGCGTATTATTTAATTATTCTGATGTTCGGATGTGATTTTCTGCTATGTTTTATTAACAGTATAATCATCGCTTCGCACTGTTTAGTGGTGAGTACCTTTTTTCCTTGAATTTTCCTTAATCTCCATTTTCTTATTGAATTGGAATTTTCAGCGCCTAACTTGAGTTTATGGGGTTGTAATTGGATGCATTTTCCGTCTGGAAGTGCATTGTGTTTTTTCTTGGATGGAATTTTTAATTTCCTTCGGAAATTAACTTTTGTTAGTATCGAAACACGTGGAGGGACGCCATTTTCCCATGCCGTTAAGATGTCATTCCAGTTCAACTTTAATTCTATTGATTAGTACTTCAAGTGTTGCTGCAATTCCAGAATTCACATGTTCTATTTACGAGGAAGGTTTAATGAGATAAGTGTTTCCTTAATATTTTTGTAATTTGGTAGAAATTTACCTATTGATAAGATTATGCCTCACAGGTGTTGTCCACCTGTTATTTTTTTAAATTTTAATGCGTAACTAAATTTCTTAAGTAAAAGTTATGGTGGTATAATTCAGTCATGAATTAGATTCTTTATTAAATTTTATTTATAAATTTTGCCTTTATTGTGATTCTAGTAATTCATGAATGAATTGTTAATATTTTTGATATTTAGTCTTAAATTTATATTTGTAAGTACATTTAACTTGGTGTAATTTATTTATCAAGTCTTAACCAATTTTCTGGTCAACATTTAATTTTTTTTGTAATTAATGGAATCCTGGCCTTGCACCGAATTTGAGTCCGTAAAAATAAATTGTTCAAGTACTTTTTGGCTTTTATTATCGTTTTGATAAGTTTTCGTCGCAACTTTTAGTAAACATTTTATAACATTTACCAGGTTACTATAGGTATGCTGTTCAATCCTAGGTTCCTGAACGGAGGTAAGCGTCTCTTGACTCGGCGTCTGATGGGAAAGCGCTGGTACGCCTACTCCTGACGCAGCATTATCCCAGATTAACGGGTACGACGACTGCGGCCTGGTATACGGGGAACAACCAAACCCCCAGGCTTGCGATGACCCCTCAACATTGTTTTCAGTGTAGGGCACAACCCCACACAATGGGGGCGTGCATATGTCGATAATTTCACGACTGGCCTCGAACTCTTCCAGCCTCGATACAACAGGTGTTTGTTTCGAAGTCGTTTGTACGTATGCCCCGCCTGTGTAATCCTGAAAATATTTTTAATAATTTAAATTCGGTATTCAAACAAAGAGTTTTTTTCCAAATTATTTGAAACTTCATGTTCTTAAATTGGAGATATACGTAAAACTGAGTATGCAAAGGTTACTTACACCCAAGTGATCGCTGGACTCCTGCAGTTCTTATAATATGCCGGCGAAGCTTCGCGAAAAACTGCGAATCAGTGGCATTTAGACCAACACCCTCTTGCACCAGCTTGGTTGCGATGATGTTGTACAGAAGCACGAGGTCCTCATTAGTCCTAACCACACTGTTCTCTACCAATTGTAGTAATTCGCGTACTGAAGACATTGCTCACACTTTTGTATCCGTACTGTAGGAAGTCGAAGATATCAACGGTCGAGATGACGGTTCCGTTCACCATTTAAACTAAACTCACGGCTGAGATTTCACGCCCCTACTTACTCCAACCTTCAACGTACGTCATTCACTTTAAGCTTACCGCTGTTTCCCTGAAAATTCTGAATATACTTCAACTTTCTACGTGAGTCATTCACTTAGAGCTTACAGATGTTTAATTGTTCTGTGATATACTCATTCTATTTTATTAATAAAGTAAAGGTACCGTGTAATTTTAATTTTAATATACGAAAATTAGTTGTTCTTATATTATTAGGTTCAACTCTGCTAAAGTTAAAAGGTTATTGAAGTCACTTTCTAAAATAATAATAAAATTTACTTAACGGTCCTTTGCGTATTACATATAGGTAAAGGAAATAATTAACTTAGGGATTTTTACAATTAGTTTTTTAAAATTTTCAAGTGTTCGTATTGTGTTTTTCTTTTCGTTGTAGACGTGTGTTACGAAATTCATTGATTTACACTGCAAATTAATGTTTATTTTGCGTAGAACTCGTGCTGAAACTTTAAATAAATCGAGATACAGTTAGTTTTTCCTCTAAAAAGTCCAAACTGCAGGAGATGAACATATTTTAAAATTCTCTGGATGCGCACCACGGTCATTTTATTGTCTTCGTTTACATCGTTCACCCATGTCACGTAAATAAACTATTAAAATAGGTAAATTCAAATCTTGGCCATTTGTTACAGGTATGAAGACATTTTAGGTTAGGTTAGGTCAGGTTAGGCTAGGTTAGGTTAGCTTATTTTAACTTAGGTTAGGTTAGATCATTTTAATCTAGGTTAGGTTAGGTTAGGTTAGCTTATTTCAAGTATAAGGAAGTTACTAGAATACACGGGAAGAAAAGAAGAGATACAATTTAAGATATATAGTGGAGGAAAGGGAAAAGCCACAAATGAGATGGATGGTATGACGAGAACGCAAGGTACCAAAAGAAGAAATAGAAACGAAGAAACAATTATTACTGAGCCCGCACAAGGAACGTCATACATGGAAGTGGTAAAAAACATGAAAACAAAAGTTAGCACACAAGGGATTACAATTAATAGAATAAACAAAACAAGGAACGGGAATGTCCAGATAAAATTCAAAAGCAAGGAAGAGAAGAACAGGAGGGAGTTTAAAGAATTACTGGTTTTAAAAATGGACCGAATGGCTAAGGTGGACATCAAACAAGCAAGTAAAACCCTCATGATACTGGATATCGAGGAAAGCGTGCAAAAGGAAGAAATTATAGAAACATTGGAGAAAGAAACAAGACAAGCTGAAAAGCTAAGAGGAAACCTGGATGTCAGATTAGCGGAAAAGGCTAACAGAGGAGGCGTTAAATACGCCTTTGTGACAATAGACGAAGAAATAGCAAAAGAGTTGCTAAACAGGAAACGGATAGGTGAAGGCTGGAACATGTGGAGAATAAGAGAATTAAGCACGCCGAGTAGATGTTATAAGTGTAACAGAATAGGGCATATGGCCAAAAACTGTAAGATGGAGAGCAACAAAATTGGCTGCTATAACTGTGGAGAAGCCGGACACAATAAAAAAGACTGCATCAATCAAACGAAGTGCTACCTATGCAACGAAGAAGGACACAAAAGCGAATCTATGCGATGCCCAAAATACAGGGACATGGTTAAAGAGCAGGAGAAAACGGGAAGGTTACCTTCCGGGCAATAACCCATAATGCAGATGAATTTTAGATTTCTACAAGTCAACGTGGGAAGAAGTCGTGCATCGCACGACGCTATAATGGCAACCGCAATAAAAAGAAACATTGATGTAATTTGCATAAGTGAACCAAATAAAAAAATAGTTAAAGACAACGCCTGGATTACGGACACAAAAACGGACGCCGCAATAAAAGTACTCAACCGTAAAGCCAAGCTTTACGAGATAGAACGAGGGAATGGATATGTATGCCTGGAACTAGAAACAATGTACATAATGAGCTGCTATGCCTCGCCAAATATAACACCTGGGGAATTCGACGAAATATGGAACGACATAGAAACATGCATCAGACATAAGCTAAGAAACAAAAAAAAGGCATAATACTAACTGGTGACCTCAACGCTAAGTCAGGATACTGGGGAAGCCGTAAATCCAACTATAGAGGTCATATAATAGCCGAGTGGATGATGAAAAATGCACACACAGCCCTAAACAGCGGGGACACACCAACCTTCGAAAGAGGAGAGCAAAAATCATACATCGACATCACCATAGCCAGCAAAGAAATAGCGAGCAAATGCAAAGAATGGAAAGTAGACGAAGAGGAAAACTTCAGCCTACACAAGAATATAACCTTCAGGCTCAAAGAAAACGAAACTAAAGACATCCAACGCGAAAGGATAAGATGGACGATAAACGAAACAAACAAAGGAAGATTCCAAGACGGGCTAAGGGAAACACTCCAAAAACTCGAACAACCAATTAGTGTAGAAACGTACACTAAGGCAATACATGAGAACTGCGAAAAAAGCCTAAATAAACCAGAATGGCTAAAAAACAAAAAATCTATATACTGGTGGAATTCAGAAATACAAGGAAAAAGAAAAAACTGCATTGCGAAAAGAAGAAGGATGACGAGAATAAATGGGAAAAATACAACGACAATAGATGAAAAAACAACTGCAAGAGAGGAGTACACGACAGCAAGAAATGAATACCGTATAAGCATAATCAAATCGAAAGAACAAAAATGGGAACAACTCCTAGGGGAGGTCGAAAACAACCCCTGGGGGATGGGATACAAAATAGTTACGGGAAAACTACTCAGAAAAACAAAAATTACCTTACGAAAAGAAGAGGAAACTGACGTAATAGAAAAACTATTCCCCATATGCGAAACAACAGGGTGGGCATACATAGAAAATATTGATGGCACTAACATTACGGACGAAGAACTGGACATGGCAGTGAACAAAACGAAAAAGAAAAAAGCACCGGGTCCCGACGGTCTAACAGCGGAGATCATAAAAGAGGCATGGGAAGCAGATAAAAATACCATGAAAGCAGTATTAAATACAGTAGTTGAGACGGGAACATACCCGGAGATCTGGAAAAAAGCAAAGCTATGCCTAATCGAGAAACCAACCGAAGGCCATAACAACAAATATAGGCCCATATGCCTCCTAGATACCCTAAGTAAGGTGCTAGAAAGAATAATCCACCGAAGATTAACCGAAGAATTGCAAGAAAAAAACGATATCTCAGACAAACAATATGGCTTCCGAACCGGCAAATCCACTTTGGATCCAATGCAGAAAATCAAAGACAGGATCACTGCTATACAGAGTAAAGCCTATAAAAACAGAAGTCTCTGCGTACTCATCACCATTGACATTAAAAACGCTTTCAATACCGTAAGATGGGAAAATATAATGGAAGAACTAGAACAAAGAAATATCAGCGCAAACCTCAGGAAACTGATTGGCAGCTACCTATCAAATAGAAAGCTGATTACAGAAGAAGGACATGAATACAATGTCACCTGCGGAGTGCCACAAGGGTCGATACTAGGACCCCTGCTATGGAACCTGTCTTTCGACAAAATAGTCAAAACAGAGCTACCGCAAGAAACAGAAATTTTCTGCTACGCAGATGATACCGCTCTGTTGGTCTCGGCTAAATCTCCAGAACTCCTGAAAAGCAGAGCTACGACGGCTTTAACTAGAATCAAGAACGCAATCGAAAGTAGACACCTTAAGATTGCAACCGAAAAAACCGAAATGGTAATAGTAAACGGCGGATACAAGTTCAAAAACTTTGAAGTAACTATCGGTGAACACAAAATAAAAGCAGGAGAACAACTAAAATATCTTGGTATCATCTTTGATAAAGACTGTAAGATGAGAAAACACGTTATATACATAGCAAACAAGGCAAGCAAAAGTATTGCGGCACTCTCCAGATTGATGCCCACGATAACAGGGCCAAGACAGTGCAAAAGAAAAATCTACAACACGGTAGCGCTCTCGACCATACTATATGGAGCACAGATATGGGAAAGAGGCATTAACACCAAGAAATACAAGCAAATACTAACCAAGGAACAAAGAAAAATGGCAATCTGCATATCATGTGCATATAGAACAGTTTCAGACGAAGCAGCCCAAGTAATTGCTGGCACCCCCCCTATAGACCTTCTAATAGAAGAAAGAGGAAAAACCTACCGTAGTAATAAACAACACAAAAAGGAGATTAGGATGCAGATAATCGATAAATGGAAACAAAGATGGACAAACCAAACCGGGAAGGCAAACTGGACAAAAATATTGATAAAAGATATCACAAGGTGGCATACACGAAAATTCGGGGATGTGAATTTCTTCATAACCCAAATGTTAAGTGGACACGGCAGTTTCCGAAAATATCAAAAGAGGATCGGAAAGGCAGAGGAAGAATCTTGTGTATACTGCGATAGTGCCTGCGACGACGCAGAACACACCTTCTTCGAATGCCCAAGATGGACAACACAAAGGCTAGAAGTAAACTTAAACGTCGGAAGAAACCTAGATAGAGATAACATTGTAGAAACCATGCTCGAAAAAAAAACATATTGGGACGACATAGATAAGTTCGTAACAAAAATAATTAGAAGCAAGATGAAGGATGGAATCTAAAGAGAAACGCCAGAAGGCAAACAACTTGTATTTATACGAACATAACTAAAATAGAACCGGAGAAACGCCACCCTTCCCGAAGTAATGCCCTTAGTTTTCCAGGAAGGTTTGGAGCTGTAAAGGAGGAGGGGTTTTAGTGGGTATGCCTCCCACGACATCTTGGGAAAGGCGAGTCCCACACTCCTGTGCCATAGATTCAGGCACGGGGTAAGCACACAAAGATTTCCCCTCCTGCAAAAAAAAAAAAAAAGCTTATTTCAAGTTAGGTTAGGTTAGATCATTTTAATCTAGGTTAGGTTAGTTTTTTAACGTTTTATTTAAACTAACCTAACCTAGATTAAAATGATCTAACCTAACCTAACTTGAAATAAGCTAACCTAACCTAACCTAACCTAGATTAAAATGATCTAACCTAACCAACTTAAAATAAGCTAACCTAACCTAACCTAACCTGACCTAACCTAACCTAAAATGTCTTCATACCTGTAGCAAATGGCCAAGATTTGAATTTAACTATTTTAATAGTTTATTTACGTAACATGGGTGATTTACACTGTCAATCATTTAGGTTACCAATGTGACCCGGAGGCATGAACCTGCATACAACGTAGGTATCCGCCAGCAGCAGACCTCAGCTATGCCCTTTAAATACTTCAAGTTGATTAGTCAAGGCACGAAGATGGTTAAAAAGTTCAACCTCAAGACCTGTCCAAGACGAAGAAGCTATTTTATTATTACTTATTATAAATTGAATTTTGAAAGTATTCCTACAGATATTACTCAAAATTAGTTAAATCACGCTTTTCTTTGACAGACAGCGCTAGTCTGTGATTATTATACCGGGTTATACCTAAGGGACGAACATAGGAAAATAGCATGGGAAATCGTATATATGCAGATTCCTACTCCCCGTTTGAGTTGATAGGGTTGATAGTGGTATCAATCTAAAGACAAAGAAAATGCGTTTAATTTGATACTGCTTTACTTGAATTTGCTGCTTGTTTAAGAACGAATCTGCAGTAAATAGTTTGCATCTTATTCACAAAAAGCAGACCAGTCATGATAATTTGAAGGTTCTTAAATCACAAACTGTGTAAAAACTGACGCAAATATAAATTGTTTTGACAATAAATACCCGCTCCTCATTAAAATATTCAACATTACTATTCATAGTAATTAGATAGATACGTGAATTGATAACTGACAGAAAATAAAATTAATTTTGGCACAAAGAAACTTCTAATTTGATCATGGTTGGTCTGCTTTTTGTGAATAAGATACAGCCTATTTATTGCAGATTATTCTTTCTTAAACAAGCAACAAATTCAAGTAAAGTAGTATCAAATTAAGAACAATTTTTTGTGAATTACATTAAAACAGAAATTTAGATATTTAAAATAATTATGAAGTAAATACAATTTAGTTTTTTCTTTTTAAATTTTTGTAAAACATTCGAAGTTTATACGAAAATCGATTTTTTTTCCCAAACACCTCGGACATACCCATCCGTTCTTATGTAGAATATTAATTTAAAATTTGCCAACATTAACAAGTTTAGAAAAACTTTGTAATACAGGAATTCAAAAATGCTAGCAGAGGTGACAAAGTTAAAGATAATGGTTTACATTAATTATGAACAAGAAGAAGATATAATATGTCGAGGATACAGAACGTAAATGACCTTCATTTAAGCGTTTCAAAATTATTTTGTATTAATATCATCTAAAAAGATATTTTATAATTTAATTTGTTTTTTTCTTTCAATATTTTTTTAAAAGCAAATTTAATTTGATTCAAGCTTTTCAAAATTATTTTTTCTTAAATATTTTTTATGAATTACCTTTTTTCTTTTATTTTCAAATTTAATTTCATTCACGCCTTTCAAAATTATTTTTTCTTAAATTCACGCTTTTCAAAATTATTTTTTTTCTTAAATATTTGATTTCCTTAAATTTTTGTCATCAAACATTCGACGTTGATTTTGAAGCAAAGAATTACATTAAAAGCCTAAATTTGTTTAAAATAATTATGACTCAGTTACAATTTAGTTTTTGTTTTTAAATTTTTGTCAAACATTCGAAGTTGATACTAAATTCGAGCTTTTTTCCAACCGTGTCGGACATACACATCTTTTCTTTTGTAGAATATTAATTTAAAATTTACCAACATGACATTTTTAATAATGGCAAATTCGTGAAATAAATCTCGAATGTACATGTATCTCGTTTCAACACAAATATTTTTTATTTAGTTTGTTGCGTACCAAATTTTTTCTTTTTTATACACACAAAGAAAAATGAAGAAACAATGGATATTAAGCCCTGACGGAATACTGTATACTTTTATTCAAAAATTAGCTAAAAATCATGTTTTAAATTTTTATTTAAAAAGAAAAAAAACGAACTTCCCTAAGCGTTCTTTTATTCAAAATTCTGTTTTATCATTTTAACGTGGGAAACAGACTATTGACTCAGTCACTCAGGTTAGAGCTGTTTTTATAAGTTGACTAATACGCTTTTAAGGCTTATGGGTATTCTGTCTTATCTGTTTATATTACAACAGGAGGATTATTTTCTGAATGTACCTATTGTTTAGTGTTCAGAAGTTAGGAGTAGCACGTTGGGGTTTTGTATTTACAAACGACGAACGGTGTTTTTTTTAAAAGATATCTTTCTAGGACATGTCTCAAAATAAAATGAGTATATCACAGAACAATTAAAATGATTACTGACGATGTAAACGAAGACAATAAAATGACCGTGGTGCGCATCCAGAGAATTTTAAAATATGTTCATCTCCTGCAGTTTGGACTTTTTAGAGGAAAAACTAACTGTATCTCGATTTATTTAAAGTTTCAGCACGAGTTCTACACAAAATAAACATTAATTTACAGTGTAAATCAATGAATTTCGTAACACACGTCTACAACGAAAAGAAAAACACAATACGAACACTTGAAAATTTTAAAAAACTAATTGTAAAAATCCCTAAGTTAATTATTTCCTTTACCTATATGTAATACGCAAAGGGCCGTTAAGTAAATTTTATTATTATTTTAGAAAGTGACTTCAATAACCTTTAACTTTAGCAGAGTTGAACCTAATAATATAAGAACAACTAATTTTCGTATATTAAAATTAAAATTACACGGCACCTTTACTTTATTAATAAAATAGAATGAGTATATCACAGAACAATTAAACATCTGTAAGCTCTAAGTGAATGACTCACGTAGAAAGTTGAAGTATATTCAGAATTTTCAGGGAAACAGCGGTAAGCTTAAAGTGAATGACGTACGTTGAAGGTTGGAGTAAGTAGGAGCGTTAAATTTCAGCCGTGAGTTTAGTTTAAATGGTGAACGGAACCGTCATCTCGACCGTTGATATCTTCGACTTCCTACAGTACGGATACAAAAGTGTGAGCAATGTTTTCAGTACGCGAATTACTACAATTGGTAGAGAACAGTGTGGTTAGGACTAATGAGGACCTCGTGCTTCTGTACAACATCATCGCAACCAAGCTGGTGCAAGAGGGTGTTGGTCTAAATGCCACTGATTCGCAGTTTTTCGCGAAGCTTCGCCGGCATATTATAGAACTGCAGGAGTCCAGCTATCACTTGGGTGTAAGTAACCTTTGCATACTCAGTTTTACGTATATCTCCAATTTAAGAAATTGAAGTTTCAAATAATTTGAAAAAAACCTCTTTGTTTGAATACCGAATTTAAATTTTTAAAAATATTTTCAGGATTACACAGGCGGGGCATACGTACAAACGACTTCGAGTCAAACACCTGTTGTATCGAGGCTGGAAGAGTTCGAGGCCAGTCGTGAAATTATCAACCTATGCACGCCCCCATTGTGTGGGGTTGTGCCCTACACTGAAAACAATGTTGAGGTGTCATCGCAAGCCTGGGGGTTTGGTTGTTCCCCGTATACCAGGCCGCAGTCGTCGTACCCGTTAATCTGGGATAATGCTGCGTCAGGAGTAGGCGTACCAGCGCTTTCCCATCAGACGCCGAGTCAAGAGTCGCTTACCTCCGTTCAGGAACCTAGGATTGAACAGCATACCTATAGTAACCTGGTAAATGTTATAAAATGTTTACTAAAAGTTTAATGAAAAAAAAAACCTCTTTGTTTGAATACCGAATTGAAATTTTTAAAAATATTTTCAGGCTTACGCAGGCGGGGCATACGTACAAACGACTTCGCGTCAAACACCTGTTGTATCGAGGCTGGAAGAGTTCGAAGCCAGTCGTGAAATTATCGACCTATGCACGCCCCCATTGTGTGGGGTTGTGCCCTACACTGAAAACAATATTGAGGGGTCATTGCAAGCCTGGGGGTTTGGTTGTTCCCGTCGTACCCGTTAATCTGGGATAATGCTGCGTCAGGAGTAGGCGTACCAGCGCTTTCCCATCAGACGCCGAGTCAAGAGACGCTTACCTCCGTTCAGGAACCTAGGATTGAACAGCATACCTATAACACAGTCTAGTAATACAACCAGTCGTCTCACTCGCCGGATTTTGTGGGTCCGCATTCCAGTGCGCCTGTGTAAAGTTTAGCCGAATGCGCAGTTAGAATAAAACGTGTTTGCGGTGCAGTTTGCAGTTGTTAGCCTGAGGACCTACACTCCCGACGCAAACACTGATGAGGGGTCATCGCAAGCCTCGGGGCTTGGTTGTTACCCGTATGCCAGGTCGCTGTCGCCGTACCCGTTAATCTGGGGTAATGTGAGAATACGTTATTCACCGAATTTCGCAGGGGGGTTTTAGTACGCGACCAGCGAATATGCACAGTCATCCCCTACTGAACCGCCGATCTGGCGGAGTGATAGCAGCCAGAATAGCACCTCGCCTGAACGGGAGATGTAGATAATTTTATTTTTATTATTATTTTGTTTTTTATTTATTTTAAGCTTACAATAAATGTATTCTTCGTTATTTATGACTAGTGTGATTTTCTTGACGAAAAGTTTCAAATGTAAATTCTAATTTTTACATTGTTTCAAGCTGTACTTGGCGTATATACTAGAAAATAATCTTAAATACTGTTTTAAAAACGTGGGTAAATTACGGACGTTTGAGTTCCCTTTTAGAAATGCAACGAGTTTTAAAATAGCATGCTTCATTATTTAAAGAAAAAAAAACGATAATTTTGGGGAGGGGGGTTGAATATTTATCTCCATATATCAACATATAAATTGTCATTGGTAAATAAAATTGATAGGTTAAAAACCAGAAACTAATTACATGTCATTATTATATTATATAAAATTAATAAACTAAAACTAGAATCTATTTACACGTCATTAATAAATAAAATTAATAAAAAATTAATTTAGTAGTTTCAGCTTGCAGTATTAACTATACCAGAATTTATTATAGTTAATACTTTGAATATCGGATAGTAAAGGTTTTGTAGATTTGTAAAACTAGAATCTATTTACACGTCATTAATAGATAAAATTAATAACTTAAATATTTTTTTATTTATCATTTTTAAGTTTAACAAAAGTCAAAATACGAATTCTATTCTTCTTTCAAACTGCAACGTATATACTAGAAAATATGTTTTTAAAACGTAGGTAAAATGCCGGAGTTCCCTTTTAGAAATGCATTGAGTTTTTAAAACAGCATGCTTCATTATTTAAAAAAAACGATAATTTTGGGATTTAATTGAATTATTTCCATCTACAAATGTAGCTCATCTAACAATTAAAAATTGAATTATTTCCATCTACAAATGTAGACCAGCCGACAATTGAAATTGAATTAATATTAGTCATTTTGTTGCAAGAAATTTCCCATCATTGTGAAATCATTTTTTTAAGTTTAACAAAAGTCAAAAATACGAGTTCTAGTTTTGGTTCAAACTGTAGCGTGTATACTAGAAAATATGTTTTTAAAACGTAGGTAAATTCCGGATTTCCCTTTTAGAAATGCATCGAGTTTTAAAACAGCAATTATTTAAAAACGATAATTGTGTTGTGGGATTTAATTGAAATATTTCCATCTACAAATGTAGATCATCTAACAATTAAAATTGAATTATTTCCATCTACAAATGTAGATCAGTTACCAATTAAAATTGAATTAACTGCAGTAGATTGTTATTTAATAAAATGCATTCCGGGAATTTAAGAATAAGGCACATGTTAGTTTTCGAACTTGTTTACCCTTTTAAAAATGCGACGAATAATGACTAATGTTTTTCTAGAAAAGTGTCTATTGTTAAAAATAATCCCCTATTGACGTCATAAGCTTTGAATCGCAAGCATACAGGTCTCAACTTGCCGAAGACGTACCTTGTTTGACAAAAATGATTGTACTCGATCTAGTTAATTTTTTCGCCCTCCGGCTAGAAACACTCAATTTTCATGCGTATAAATCGTCTGGAAAATGCTATTTGCCGGACTAGTCCAGAAAGTAAAATTAGAATTTTTGATTGGTGGCGCTGAACCGAACTGACTCCGCCCTCTCATTGCTACGCCCATTGTCACGCCCAGATAAATAAATTCCCTAGAAAAATAAATTCTCTAACGTCAAATATTTGAATAAAAAATGATTTTTTATAATTAACGTATTTTTATCGGCCGAAAAAATATTGTGTATCACACGCCTAGAAACTGCTTTGCAAGTACTCGTACTTGTAGAGCCGCGGTTCCACCTCGGCCTACAAACGTACTCGCACTTGCAAAGTGACAGTTTCTCGCCTTGTGATACAAATAACTATTATCGGCTGAATTAGATACCGCGATAACGCCGATTTTTGATAACTTTGATTAAAGATTAATTCAATATGACACTTATTGCTCTGATTAATTATGACGCAGTCCCCGCCGGTTCCGGGCCCCCCACCCCATTTGTACAGTACGAAGAGTGAGAGAGATAGATTGATCTAATTAATCCGCTAACCTGATTGGACTAGTTATAATACTTGATTTAATTCCAAGATGGCCGCCGCTTTTAATCGAACTTTTAATCGACCTAATTAAATTGATTGATTACCCTAATTAAATCCAAGATGGCCGCCGTTTTTAATCGAAATTTTAATCGAACTTTTAATTGACCTAATTAAACCGCGAATTGATCTAATTAAACCGCTAATCCCATTAAATCGACCTAAAAAACCGCGGATTGATCTAATTAAACCGCTAATCCAATTAAATCGACCTAAATAAACCGCGGATTGTACCAAAATTACTGGCTGTTATTCGATTTGCACGTTCTTTGTGCCATTCCGGATTTATATTTTGTCCGACTGTCTTATTGAAAATCTCCTTATGATCAACTTGTGTTAACCTTACTAAAAAGTGAAAACGCAAACGAACACTCCACTGTTTTTGTAGCAACTCATAATAGTAATTTACGATACTAGTAACGTTATTATGCATTTTACATTACGAGAGAAACGTTTGAAAGAACGAGCGACGAAGGAGGGAGTTATTTTAATTCTCGAGTAATGTAACAGCAAATAACGTTACGCGTGTCGTAACTCGGTTTATATCATCCTATAATAAGTTTTTTCAAACAATACAAAATTATTTTCTGTGACAGTTCAATGACAGTTCAATGACAATTCATAAATAGTAACGTAAATCAGCCATAACGTGCTGTTATAAGCTTTACAGCACTAGTACTGTTATACAGTGAGCACGTAAAGGTTGGAACAAATTCGATAAAATCTTGTGGTGAACTATACATTTTAAAGGGAAAATGTATAGTTCACCTGGAATGGCGCCATCGTCCTTTCTAAATTGCGTCTTAGCTAAATAAAGTGGGCAGGCCTTAATGTGCAATATTTAATTTAGCTGGCCTTGGATTTAATAGTGAACTTGAGTTATCGAACATTTTTATTTTTTATAGAGCACAGTTGATTAAAATAGCGACGATCATTTAGTGTGCAAATTATATACTTTATATTGCGATTTTTAAAACAATACAAGGCATTTTCTAATATTATATCCAGCAATTTTTATATTTTTATCGAGCATTTAGTACTTTTTTAGTCTGCAAAATGCATTAAATTACCGAATGTTTATTACTACAAAAAAAAAACACGATCAGAGGTACCAACCGAGGCGGAAAGCCATTCAGAAGTAGTAGACGGAAACAATAAGTAAACCTAAAACTGCAAGTACACCCACTGATAAAGGTAATGTGCCGGTGAAAGAAGAGGTTCAAAATGTAGACGATGCTCTCTGAGTAAAAGCGAGAAATATATGCTGAATGCTTTTTAACGTTTCTTAATTTATTTGCAGATGAAAAGATTGATTGGCCCCAAAAAGATCTTTCAGTTTTAATTAAGAGAGTGGGACATGCTATACGTGATCAAGATAATTTAGCTTACGGCACGCGACTAGAAATATCAAACTGGGATGATGTGAGTATAGTTTTCTTTGGATTTAAAAACAGTTTAATAGGTTTTATCTATTTTACAGATTGCTTTCAAGCAATATTCTGGCGAAGATTGTAAAAACACCTGGTCATTAATAGAAAATCGAGAACGTTGGTTTAGATTATTGCAATATGCGAAGGAATTGAATTCAAAACCTTGGTATACAGATAAACCGGCTCATACTAAAGCTGTAGAAATTGGACCAAAGAAACCATCAAAACCATTTAGTTATTATTACGAACAGCAGTTACAAAAATTTTTCTCAGATTCTGAAGTAGATCGTCATTCTTTCAAAGAGAAGTGTAAAGTACAGTGGAGGAATATGTGGACGTGTGTTACGAACTTACGTAATTCGTTTAGTGCATCTAAGGTCGAAAAGGATGGATTTAGACTTTTTAACGCCCAATGCTCGTGATGAGTAGCCAGAGGATGTTCAAACACGTTCATTTCCTGCAGTTTGGGACCTTTAGAGGAGAACCATGTAAGCAATTACTTTACGAATTTCCAGGATTTTATAACATCATTATAAAAAAAATGTTAAAAGCAATCTCATGTAATTCAAAGTCTTATTTTTAATTTGTAGTGCATAGAAACAAAGAGTTATATTAAAAACAAAAAATTTATAATTTCATTGCAAGAAATTAAAAAAAAATCATTACATGTCACAACCAGGGTGATGGCACCAAGTTGTTAATAACTGTATCATATTACCAACCGGAAGATCTGGCAAATGAATTGTTTGATGATGAAACAATCCGAAGATGCCAAAAAATGTACCTGCCACGAAAGAATACAATTAAGAAAATTTTATGAAGAAAAAGTAATAGCAGTAATAAATAAAAATATTTACTTATTTGGATTTCACGATGTAAATTGTATTGGATTCCAGGGAAATAATTTTATTATTTATTTATAATATTTAATTAAATTTGTAAAAGGAGAATAAACTCTTATTGGTAGAGTCAGTCTCGTGAAATCAGTGCAACTGCGAAAAGTTAAAGAAGAATATTTCTTGGGAAAGTAATTGTACATCTGTACAAAAACGTTCGAATTCATTCAAAAGGAAATCGAGAAGAAAAAGCAAGAATGGAGTTGATGAACTGGCTTCTCAGAAATACAGAAGCGTTAGCAGCTTTCAGGGAAATAATTTTATTATTTATTTATAATATTTAATCAAATTTGTAAAAGGAGAATAAACTATTATTGGTAGGATCAGTACCCGAAAATCAGGGCAACTGCGAGAAGTTAAAGGAGAATATTTCTTGGGAAAGTAATTGTGCATCTGAACATCGTCTACTGCAAATTTACAGAACACAAAAACTGTTTCAAAACCGTCGTTGTCGAAATTGAGAAAAACTAAAGATCCCTGTCAAAAGTATCTTCTTACATACTGTGAAAGTACCCAAAGGTGGTATCTCATCAAAGCCTCGTGCGTCTACTGAAAATTTACAGAAACCTAAAGGGTCCATGGTTTGAAGAGAGTAGATTGAGTATGAGGCAATGCCAAACCACCAAGGTATTCCATCTAGTAATTCTTCTCAGTAGTAGAAGTGCAAACACTACCATGGCTCGGGGTCTACGGTAACCTGTACGTCTTCTATGCCCATAGGCTACTTGACACGCCCTCTAAGAGCATGCCACTTCGAGAAGAAGAGGAGTGTAACAAAACCCCAACTCGAGATAGTTTCCCTATAACCAATCTATTTACTCTTGGCTAACTAGAGACTATATATATGAGCAAAAAAGATCATTGCGGTTCAAAAGAAAATTTAAAAAAAAATACCAATATTGGCGATGGTGGAACGGCTATGTATAAATATATGTATGCGAAATAACACAATTTAAGGAAATAATTTTAATATTTATTTAAAAAGAATAATCATTTATTGATAGGATCAGTCCCCAAAAATCATTGCAACTGCGAGAAGTTAACGTTGGATATTTCTTGGAAAAGTAATTGTGCATCTGAACAGAAACCTACGTATTCATTCAAAAGAAAACCGAGAAGGAAAAACAACAAGAATGGAGTCGATGAACTAGCCTCTCAGAAATATAGAAGAGTTAACAGCTTCCAGGGAAGCAATTATAATATTTATTTATAATTTTTAAATAAATTTCCAAAAGAAGAATAAACTTACAAGTGTATAAGTAATTTATGTATAATGTATACATAGATACATATTTATACAAGTAAGTTTTGTTGAAATGTCTATATTAATTAACATTTTTTAACTGACATATTATCTTAAAATAATTTCTTTCGATTATTATCGTTATTTTTAGGGCATTTCTGTGAAGTCCTTAAAACTTTTAAAATGTCGGTGTTAATTAGATTAACACTCTTTTATCTTTTGGCTACTGTTAATGGCAAGCCAGAGTTCATCATCACGAGAGACAACAACGGAACGGAAACGTTAGTATCGTCAACGATCGTCGCAATAAAAGGCGATGACGTAGTTCTATCGTGTAAAGTTATGGACAAGTACAACCCTTTAACGGAGGATGAGATAACGCGAAGGATCAAAACAAGAAAGCAAGCATAAAATGAAGGTCGCAAAGAGTAAACTAAACATCCGTGCCATAACGATGTACAAAGAAGGCGAATACATCTGTTTTAATACTAAATACAACCTAATAAAGACGATGACTGTAATCGTCGAATCTGTTAAGACCAGCGAACTCTACGGAAATTTTTCGCATACGATTGATGTTAATCGACAAGCTACAACCTACACTTAAGCTGTAGATCCTCTATGTCTGTAGGCTACTTGACAAGCACACCATAGGCATATGGAGAGAAAAGGGTATGCACTCTAAGAAGGAGATTCATTCAAAAGAAAACCGAGAACGAAAACAACAAAAATTGAGTCGATTAATTGGCCTCTCGGAAATGCAGAAGAGTTAACAGCTTCCAGCGAAATAATTTTATTATTTATTTATATTGGTAGAGTCAGTCGCCTGAAATCATTGCAACTGCGAGAAGTTAAAGGAGAATATTCTATGGGAAAGTAATCGTGCATCTGAAACGCCCGTATTCATTCAAAAGACAATTGAGAAGGAAGATCAACAAGAGCGGAGTTGATCAACTGGCTTGTAGGAAATCTAGAAGAGTTAATAACTTCCAGGGAAGTAATTTTATTATTTATTCATAATATTTAATTAAATTTGTAAAAGGAGAATAACCTATTATTGGTAAGACTAGTCCCCGAAAATCAGTACAACTGCGAAAAGTTAAAGGAGAATACATCTTGAGAAAGTAATTGTGCATCTGAACATTGTCTACTGCAAATTTACAGAAAACTAAAACTGTTTCAAAACGGTCGTCGTCGAAATTAACAAAAACTAAAGATCCCTGTCAAAAGTATCTTCTTACGTACTCTGAAGGTACCCAAGAATCTAAATTAAGGGTGATATCTCATCAACGTCTCGTGCGTCTACGGAAAATTTACAGAAACCTAAAGGGTTTATGATTTGAAGACGGTAGATTGAGCATGAGGCAATGTCAAACCAACAAGGTATTCTATCTAGAAATTATTCTCCTCGGGAGTAAAAGTGCAAACACTACCATGGTTCGGAGCCCACGTTCTCGATGTCCGTAGGCTACTTGAGACGCCTTCTAAGAGCGTGCCACTTCCAAAATGAAGAGATAGCTTCCCTATACCCAACCTATTTATTATTGGCTAACTAGAGACTATGCATATTAGCAAAACAGTGCATAGTGATTAAAAAAAAAAATTAGAAAGAAAAATATCAATAACTGCAATGGTGGAACGGCTATGTATAAATATACAGTGTGTCCCAGGATAGATGTTACAATAGGTATGATGGACAAAAAATTTTTGAATTTTATTTTAAGATTGTGGGATTAAGTCCTGCTTGGTTTGAAGAGAATTTTAATATTTTCAGATTTTGAAAAACAAGTCGGCCTTGACATTGAAGGGAAAACTATTTTGTATAGGACCATAATTTCTCATTCTGAACAACTTTCCTTAGTAAAATTTTGCCGTATTATGAACAAAAAGGGTACTTTAAAGTGCCGCAATCTCATGGTATAGAAACAAGAATGTCATCCTGTCCTACTAAGCAACAACAGCAACAATTTAAAAATTTGGATATTAAGATGAAAATTTGGCACTGTGCTTTGGAAGAGGATTAAATTATTAGAGATAATTGGCATGAATTTTGTACGGTAAATGAAATTCATTTTTGTATAATTTTTGTATGTTAACTAACTTTTACATGTTTTCAGTCCAACAACTTTCCCGACAATCCGCAATTATTTTTAACATTATCGTTTGATATCCTCGACACCGAAAGGTAGAAGAGGACAGGATTATGTATGTATGTATTAAACCCACATTACCAAGGAGCGAACAAAAAAAATTTGTACAATTTTTAGGAAAGAATTTAGAAAATCGTATGCTATACAGCATATTCACAGGGTTCAACAGAACATTAAATAAATCGAACAAGAAAGGAAAGTACTCACGCTTGCGCTTCCCCACAGTATTCGCGTAACAAAAAGCAGAAGCAGACAACAAGCAAAGACACGAAGATGGCAGATGATGATACTCTGCCGAGATGTCGTCAAACCAATGACACTAGTCCTCCTCAGGACCAACGAGTGGCCACGCGTATGAATTTCCGGAAAAATATTATAATTTTCATTTTAATTGGTCTTTTGATTTTGGTTATTGTTTTGCTTACGAGAGAAAGAGCTCCGGGTACGACATTTTCCACCGCCAACGATAAAACTAGATAAACATCAAAAGCAATTTTTAATTTTAGAACATTTACCAGTACTCTGTAGTATAATAGCCGTGTGCTTGGAAGAAGCGGAATATTTACAAGAACTAACAGCACCTGTTGTAAAGCCTTGCGATAATATTTATAGCTTTAGTTTTGGTTTTTGTTAACTTTTGGATAAACACCCTTGATAAATATATTAGATTAGGAGACATTCCTTGGCTACATTTATATGAAATAGCAGAATAAAATATTAATAAAGGTGACTATAAAATGTTAAAATCCGCCAAGAAACTATACCAATCGTGTATGGAAGGTATTCAAATAGAAAAGAACCATTTGACAACTAGTATGGCAGTGATAGAAGATTTAAGGGGGTGGCCTCTCCTTGAAGGAAATCAATGGAACGAAAGGCTTTGACTGGCAGAAAAATATTTTTAAGCTAAGAAGAATGGGCTTGAGTTATTCCATCTTCTTCGTATTGACATTTGCACTTGACCCAACTGACGTCTACAAGTTTATGCTTAAGCTACAGAAACCTAATTCTATAGCACAACTGTTAAATATTGGATTTTTTAATTTCACTTGCTTGATACATAACAACAATTTTGTGTCAGAAGTGGGTCTTTCTTTAAAAAACGCCAAGAAGAAGCCAGTTGGTGAATTTATTTTCAATTTAAATTATTTGGGCGGTCCAATACACTGGTTTAAAGTTTAAACCAAAGGAACAATCCAATACCTGCAAGATTACCTCAGGTCAACGTGACGAAGAAACGAATTGTGAGACAAGTAGCAATTCAAATTATTCCAATCGTCTTAAAACAGAAAAAAATCCAGTACGATTTCAAACGAATCCAAAGGTACGGGTGGTGTCCGAAAACATTAGCATCATTAATTTAGAGTAATGAGGATACTGTATTTCTATTGTAAGTAACATTGCTTTTATATTGCGCAATTTTATTTTATCCATTGAAAGAGTAAAAATAAGGCATTATTGGATATACAGGGTGTATCGAAAACATGTAGCCAAACTTTACAGTCCTCTTGTAGGCGTCAAAGTAAGACTTTTTTGATATAGACATGTGTCCGAAAATGTATCCCCTCCGAGCCAGAGGACTTCGAATAGGTAGTTCAAAAAAAAACACACATTTTTGTACAACTTTTTATTTTTATGAGACGTGGTAAAATCGTGTTGTAATTTGTTATTTGCATTTTTTGTTTTCTTAACGTATTGTACGTGGTGGTCTATGCAGTAGAAAACGGCAAGGAAGATGTTTCAGTATTTTGTTAGATACCTACGTCTATTTTAAAATTAATAATTCATGTGATTGTCAATCATAGATTGGAAGGAAAACACCAAGATGGGATTCGGAGAATCGACTTCTTGGAAATATAGAACGGTTAACACTTCCCAGGGAAATACTTCTATTATTTATTTAGAATATTTAATTAGATTTTAAAAGGAGAATCTTTGAGAACAAACCTTTATTGGTAAGATCAGTCCCCGAAGACCAGTGTAACTGAGAGAAGTTAAAGGCAATGCTGCAGCAGTCGTAAGGGGTTTATAAAATTGGTAAATGGATTGAAGACACCCAAGAATTTAAGGGTGATATATTATCAACGCCTCGTGCGTCTACTAGAAATTTACAGAAAACTAAAAGTGCTTCAAAATCGTCGATATCGAAATCAACAAAAGCTAAAGATTCCTGTCAAAGGTCTCCTCTTACATCCCCTGAAGATACCCAAGAATTTAAGGGTGGTATATCATCAACGCCTCGTGCATCTACTAGAAATTTAGTGAAAACTAAAGGTGTTTCAAAACCGTCGACGTCGAAATTAACAAAAACTAAAGATTTCTCTCAAAAGTCTGCTCTTACATCCCCTGAAGATATCCAAGAATTTAAGGGTGATATATCATCAACGCGTCGTGCATCTACTAAAAATTTACAGAAAACTAAAGGTGTTTCAAAACCGTCGACGTCGAAATTAATAAAAGCTAAAGATTTCTCTCAAATGTCTCCTCTTACAGCCCCTGAAGATACTCAAGAATTTAAGGGTGATATATCATCAACGCTTCGTGCGTCTACTAGAAATTTACAGAAAACTAAAGGTGTTTCAAAAACAGCGCTCGGCAAAAACAGCGCTCGTCAAAAATGTCGCCATCAAAAATGCAGAACTTACAATATTTGTGAAGATGAATCTGGAGGACGTTACATTGTTGCAAAGAGACCGTTAAGAGAAGGAGAGACAGTATTTGAAGAGGCGGCTACTATATTCGCTCATAGTAACAACAAAAAAGGAAGAATGATAGCGTGCGCTACTTGTACACAGTTATTCGATATTGAGCTAGCTTGGCGTTGTTCTGTATGTGAATGGCCCCTTTGTAGCGAAACTTACTCGTGGAGTGTTGTCCATAGCACTGAATATTCTTGTATTGGTAGAAGATCAGAAGATCTTACCAAGTACCAACTATTGGAATTTCAGCTTATGGATGTAGCTTTGATATTAAGGACCCTGTACCAAAAAAGTGATCACCTGCGTATATGGAATGCGATCATGCATTTTGAAACACCTTATGAGAAACATAGTGATAACGAGCCATCTAAAAGATTTGAAAGAAGGGCAAGAGAAATGATTAGAATATTTCGACAACAGGAATACTTCAGTGTAGGTGAAGTAAAAAAAACTATTGGAAGTAATTTCGACGTATGGCTTTGGTGACACAGTCGAAGATGGAGCATGGCGTGGAATTTTTAAACGTTAGAACATAATTGCATGCCGAACTGTCAAAGATTTCGAAGTGCCGCAATCTCATGGTATAGAAACAAGAATGTCATCCTGTCCTACTAAGCAACAACAGCAACAATTTAAAAATTTGGATATTAAGATGAAAACTGGGCACTATACTTTGGAAGAGGATCAAATTATGAGAGATAATTGGCATAAATTTTGTACGGTAAATGAAATTCATTTTTGTATAATTATTGTATGTTAACTAACTTTTACATGTTTTCAGTCCAACAACTTTCCCGACAATCCACAATTGTTTTTAACATTATCGTTTGATATTAAACCCAAATTACCAAGGAGCGAACAAAAAAAATTTGTACAATTTTTAGGAAAGAATTTAGAAAATCGTATGCTATACAGCATATTCACAAGGTTCAAAAGAACATTAAATAAATCGAACAAGAAAGGAAAGTAAGTAAGTTTGTACCAGGAAAATATTTGTGTATTTAACATTAATTTAATCGATAGATTCACGAAGGAACAAGACAATGCTATTATTGACGAGGCACCAGCAAAAGTAGCACAGAAAACCCAAAAGAAACCTGCTCGACAGAAATTGAAAGGAAAGAAGGTCGCCAGGAGAATTCTTCGCCAAACAACAAACACCGCAATACATGGAACAAGAACAGCCAAGCAAGCTGAAGGTTCCTGGTGCTGACCCATAGTCTAGGACCCCAGCACAACTCGCGCTCAACCACAGCCGAGTCTCAACCAGTCACCAGGTCTATGGATCCGACCGAGGAGAAGGCAACAACAGCGCTACAATCCCGGACACCCCCACTACGTCGGAGGAAACACGGACGGAATTCACTGCGCCACTTCTTGAGGCGCCCCGCCATTCCATCTCCGGTGTCACCGCTGCCGCCGTCCCCAAGACGCACCTTCCGGCCTAGGTCCCGTTCTCCGCAGAAGGTCCTCAGTCTACTTCCGAAGACCGTCAAGTGGACCACGCCACGTCCCCTAGCCGGCGTGACACAACGCTACAGTGGTGTCCAGCAACGACCGCAGAAGGTTCGCAGTTCGCAGCGCGTTCCAAAAGGCAGGATCGATGTTATTGTTTATTAAAAATAATTGAATAAATTAACATTAAACGTTGTTATCTTCCTGATCACTACCAGGACCCCCACAAATGAAATCATATAAACAATAATTACTACTACTAAATCACAAATATATAAATTATGTTTTATTTGTAAAGGGATCAGCTGAAATTAAACCTGAAGCCGCTGCTCACTATTGAAGACATTCAGAAGAACATATATGAAACTCCACCGTCTACATCTTCAAATAATAACACCAATTCCGATTCTGATGGTGATGTGGAAGATTTTACGATAGATGATGATTCACAAAATTTACAGCATTCATTGGAAAACTGTGCTGTCGTTTATCTTGCCGGCTACCTTTTGCACAAATGCTTTAAAAAATTTCAATGTGAAAAATGCAATAAAGATTTGTGTAAAGACCAGGACGGCAACAATACCATTAATGAACAATTAATTTTAAATAGGGCATACGAATGTAAAAACTCCAGCGTGACAGGAAATTTATATGTACCTACAGATCATTTTGTTAATATAGGTACATTAAGCCCTGATTTAGTTTAAGCTGCATGAATCAGCTGAATGAGTAGCGCCAGTCTGAAGAGTATAATCACTAATTTCACAGATTATATGCTACAAGCGAAAAAATTATTTGGGGCGATGATGCGGTGAAAGAAGAAGATCTTGATATTTATCAACAATTTTTAAAAGTTGTTACCAGAATCCGTGAAATGCAACAGCAGCCGAAAGCGTTTGTGTTAATTTCAAAAATTCCACTATTTAGTTGTTACTTTGTGATTATGTCTAATGACCCTTTTTGAGTATTTAAACTTTTGAAAAACAGTGTGTAGGTCTCATTTCTCCAAGTGTTTTCGTCGAGTTGATAATAGTAGTATATTGATATTTTATTCAATAAGGTGAGTTTGATTTATTTTATTTATTATTAATTAAAACTTATATGCATCTGTAAGTAACGATAAATAGTAGTTTTAATAACGTAGGAAAGCTTTACTATATCTGTTTAAATATTTAGATGGACTTCAGAACTAAATCCTTGAACAAGTTTTTTGCAAAAAACTTTAGACATTTTGTCAATTGCATCAACCACTGTACTGGTACAAAACTGGTAATTTTTTTAATTATTATCATCCTGAAGAGTTATGTGCTTGAACCCGACGTATGGATATTTACTTTCTATATCATTAGTTAATTAGTTTAAGTAATTAGAAATGTATAAAAGCAGGAAAATAGAAATTAACATTGTCATTTAGTTACTGAAAAAGCCAACCGAAGGTTCTGTTAACATTTGTAATTAAGTGTTCCAAATAAATTTAGTTTTTAAAATCATATTTCTTCATTTGAGAAACTTAATTCAGGCGAGGTGTCTGACGAGGAGATAGTCAAGAGCTATGAGCTTGATCTACCAGTAGCTGGAGAGGAGTTGCATACATTTTATGATGAAAAAGTGGCTGAATTGATAAAACGGAGTACCTATGTGTTTATATCGATACAATGACGTAAACTATATAACATTTAAAAATATTTGAAAGTGTAATAAAAATAAATAAATATTATAGAATAGAAGTATAATTTTTGTAAATCTTTTTTATGTACTCAGTTTATCTCTGACAGTGTTATAATAAACATGGAATGGCAATTTCAACATCCATTTTCTGCAATTGTTGCAGGACCTTCAGGGAGTGGAAAATCATTCTTTGCAACGTTAAATTTAGCTGTTAATATTATTTTGTGAAATTTAATCAAAGCTACAACAGCAAAGTAAAACTATTTCAGAGCCAGTAGAAGAAGACGCAGGTAAAGTCACTGATGAAACAGTTGACGTAAAGACCGAACTGAATTTAAGTTAACCGGAGACTGGTGTAAGTGAAATAAGAGAACATTCTCAAATTGCAGAACAAAATATAAGCGAAGACGCAGAAGAAGAGTCAAATGAAAACGAAGAGGAAAGCGTGTCCGGAACTTTAGAAACAAAATTAAATATAATTTATGTATTTCATATGGTTAGTGTTTATTTAGTAAGTTAACGAGAAATGTGATACTGAATTAAGAAGTATTTTAATTGATTGTTTAAGAAAACCCTCAACAAACTATCAAAAATAAAAAGTTTTAATTTAAAAGAGTTTTGATATTATTTACCTCGAAGTTTTAAAATGTCAACGCCTTTAAGGCAAGTATTATTAAAATGTTCATTTCCTATGTTTAAAGAGGAGCGTTTAGTACTGTTATTTATTTATTTCTTCTTATTCCTAACTTCCTGATGTCATCCTTCCCATCATCTATTCGTCTCTTTCTGGATCTTTCGTCGTTAACTATGGCTGGTGAAGACAAACAGCTACTTGAGGATTACGTGACAAAAGTTTTCAACAGGTTGGAAAATATAGATGTGGAAATAGAAGAAACGATAAACCTGCCTCCTGAGTTACGAAAACTTAACACTTGGAGTGGATTCTGTCTGCAGCGTGATCAACTTCAGATAGCAACAAGACACAAACACTGCATACTCCGATTTTTTAGTGCATATAAATCCGCTCTTTATAGTTAACAATCCGACTTCAGAAATTGATGAATCTATATTTATTTCTTTTCCTGCTTCGTTATTCATATTAACGTCAGCACGTTTTATAATATTAATCAAATTTGTAAAAGCAGAAGTTTAAAAATGAGATTCTATTGGTAGGATCAATCCCCAAAAATTAATGTAAGTATGAAGTTGATGAACTGGTTTCTCGGAAATATAGAAGAGTTAACAGCTTGGAGAGAAGTAATTTTATTATTTATTTATAATATTTAATTAAATCTGTAAAAGGAGAATAAACTACTATTGGTAGGATCAGCCCCGAAAATCAGTGCATCTGCGAGAAGTTAAAGGGGAATACTTCTAGGGGAAAGTAATTATGCATCTGAACAAAAACGTTCGTATTCATTCAAAAGAACACCGAGAAGGAAAAACACCCAAGAACGGAGTCGATGAAGTAACCCCTCGGAAATATAGAAGAGTTAACAGCTTGGGGGAAAATAATTTTATTATTTATTTATAATACTTAATTAAATTTGTAAAAGGCGAATAAACAATTATTAGTAGGATCAGTCCCCGAAAATCAGTGCAACTGCGAAAAGTTAAAGGAGAATACATCTTGAGAAAGTAATTGTGCATCTGAACATTGTCTACTGCAAATTTACAGAAAACTAAAACTGTTTCAAAACCGTCGTCGTCGAAATTGACAAAAACTAAAGATCCCTGTCAAAAATGTCTTCTTACATACTCTGAAGGTACTCAAGAATCTAAGGGTGATCTACGATCAACGCCTAGTGCGTCTACTAGGAATTTACAGAAAACTAAAGGTGTTTCAAAACCGTCGACGTCGAAATCAACAAAAGCTAAAGATCCCTGCCAAAAGTCTCCTCTTACATCCTCTGAAGGTACCCAAGAACCTAAGGTTCATATATCGTTAACATCTCCTGCGTCTACTGGAAATTTGCAGAAAACTAAAGGTATTTCAAAACCGCCGACCTCGAAATTAACAAAAACTAATGATCCCCCTCAAAAGTCTCCTCTTACATCGCCTGAAAATGCCCAAGAATTTAAGGGTGATATCTCATCAACTTCTCGTGCGGTTACTGGAAATTTACAGAAAACTAAAGGTGCATCAAAACCGTTGCCGTCGAAATTAACAGAAACTAACGATGCTTCAAAACCATCGACGTCGAAATTAACAGAAACTAAAGATTCCTGTCAAAAGTCTCCTCTTACATCCTCTACAACAAAACCCCAGCCTTCCATACCTTCTGCAGGTTCTTCAAAAGCTTATTTGCATTCTAAAAAAGCCAAGCAATCCTTGACAACCTAGTATCGGCAAGAGAAAAAGAAAGAATGAAAAGAGAGGAAAAAAATGAGAAATAACTACAATATGGGTCTCTAAAAGGACTGAGAGTAATGATACTTCCAAACTTAACACGACCGTTGCGTCTTGTGTCTGTGTTAATTTCAATTTCAAAAATTCTAACATTTAGTTGGTAATTTGTAATTATGTCTAATGACCCTTTTTCAGTATTTAAACTTTTGAAGAACGGTGTGTAGGTCTCATTTCTTCAACTGTTTTCGTCGAGTTAATAATACTAGTAGATCGATATTTTATTCAGTAAGGTGACTTTGATTTATTTATTTATTATTAATTAGAACTTATACGTATCTGTGAGTAACGATAAATAGTAGTTTTAATAACGTAGGAAATCTTTACTATATCTGTTTAAATTTTTAGATGGACTTCAGAACTAAATCCTTAAACAAGTTTTTTTGCAAAAAACTTTAGACATTTTGCCAAATGTATGAACCGGTGTACTGGCACAAAGCTGGTAACTGTCGATAATTATCATCATCCTGAAGAGATGGCAGGCGAGGTGTATGACGACAAGATAGTCAAGAGCTACGAGATTGGTGTATCAGTAACTGGAGAGGAGCTGAACCATTTTATGATGAAAAAGTAATTGAATTGATAAAACGGAGTATGTGTTTATATGGGTACAATGACGTAAACTATATAACATTTAAAAAAATTTGTGTAATAAAAAATAAATAAATAAATAAATATTATATACAATTTTTGTAAATCTTTTTTATGTACTCAGTTTATCTCTAACAGTGTTACAATAAACATGGGATGGCAATTTCAACATCCTATTTCTGCAATTGTTGCAGGACCTTTAGGGAGTGGAAAATCGTTCTTAATAAGAGAACATTCTCAAATTACACAACAAATTATAAGCGAAGCCGTAGAAGAAGAGTCAAATGAAAACGAAGAGGAAAACGTGTCCGATAGTCTAGAAACAACATTATATATAAATTAATTATATTTATTCAATTTTGTCGTATAAACTGACGTTTATTTGTTTCTGGCCTGCCCATAAAGGTTGATTTTTTATAAACAGTCGTTTAAAATTTTTATTCCGCTAGCGATTAAAATTTTTATTCCGCTAGCGCTTTAAAAATGTCAAATAAATCGCGGTATCAACGCGCTTGCGGCTACCGCCGCTCGCGCGGTTAAACGTACCGCTCATTAAACATTAATTTAATCCGCATGTATTATTATCTTTTGTTATGACAAGATTTAATTTTATCTTATTTATATGTATGTATTTATGTATGTAATCATTAACCTCTTATAACTTCCGGTGTTGAGGCTGATGCGTTAGAGTATGTATAATTTTATTATTTATTTATAATCCTTTATGAGACGTGGTAAAATCGTGTTATAATATATTAGTATGCCATCCGAGTTACGAGAACTTAACACTTGGAGTTACAGAAGGCAAATTGTACCACCATCGGCGCGGTGCACTTGGCGATAAAAGTTCGTGATATAATAGCTACTGTTGACGCAAGAAAAAAAAACATATTTACATGAATATTGTGCAAACTATAATGTTATACATCGTAGAAACTTAGACTCTTATTACGAAAAGCAGGGCAAAATGAAAACCGTAGAGAATAAGTTTACATTTTACCGATAGAAGCGAGAATTTTACTCCTGAAAATGTCGAAAAGTATTTCATTTGTAATTTTAATAGAATTTAAAGTTAGTAAAATATTTCTAAATGTATCTGTTACGCGGTTAAATAATAAGTATTTTTAAACGATTTCTTTAATGCACCTATAAATTTGTTAAAGCACATTTAAATGCATATTTGACCTTTATAGTACATACTATGCCTGAATATTCCGATCTTTTAGTGAATATAAATCAGCTCTTTATTGAGAAAATTCAGACTTCAGAAATGGGTAAATCTATGTATATTTATTTGTTTCCCTGCTTCGCTCTTCGTATTAACATCAGCACCTTTTACAATATTTAATTAAATTTATAACGGCAGAAATTCGAAAAATAAGTTTCTATTGGTAGGATCAGTCTCCAAAAATCAATGTAAGTGCGAGAAGTTAAAGGAGAATATATCTTGGAAAAGCACACTATGTAGGTATATGAACAAAAACGTTCACTGTGTTTAATAAAAAAATTGAGGACGAAAAACATCAAGAACGGTCTCCGAGATAACAATATTTATGGAAATAATTTTAGTATTTATTTGTAGTATTTGATTAAATTTCGCTAGAAGATTGATTTCTTATAATGAAACCAAACGCCACTTCTACGGGCGTAGCTAATCAGTTTCCCGATAAAAAAAGGTTTGAACCAACCCCTTTACAAATATTCAGATTTATTTATTTTATTATTATTTAAGTAAAACGGTAGAAGCTCGGAAAGGCAGATGCGGTTTCCAAGGTTCCTATAGCTCCCCCAAGGCACGCTCTTAAAAAGAAAAAGGGTAATTCAGGAGACATAACAACTTTCCTTGGTAAAATTTTGCCGTATCATGAACAAAAAGGGTACTTTACCTGAAAAGAAAATAGTTTTCGCTTCAATGTCAAGGCCGACTTGTTTTTCAAAAACTGAAAATATTCTTAAAATTCTCTTCAAATCAAGCAGGACTTAATCCCACAATCTTAAAATAAAATTCAAAAATTTTTAGTACATCGCACCTATTGTAACATCAATCCTGGGACACACTGTATAATACTTTTATTGCCCGTTGTAATAACTTAAGAAGTTAAACAGGAATTGCGGACCGAACGTACTATAATTTTTAAGTTAGAAAGGAGCAACTGACACTCTTTAGCATCTCCGGTCTACCTGTAATGACCCTAAAATGTGAACAAAATCAAATAGAAACACTGGCAACATTGTTAGAAAGTTCACTGTAGGAAATTTATAAAGTGGTTTAGTTCTCAGATAATCCTGAGCGGCTTAATTCTGAAACCCCTCCATCAGAGGGACGCGACCCCGAACTATAACGGACGGGTTTCTTTAACCTACAACGTAGTTTTCTTGTTAAGGTAAGTTTCATTTTAAATTTCATTTCTATAACTTTTAAATTAATATTATCAGTTTATTTAATATGTGCTAGTACGAGATTTGATAATGTTTAGTTTCTTTTTAATTTCAGGTGGAATTCTCTCAACAAATGTTTGAATTTGCTGATGTAGAGGCTGTGTGCCTTTTTTAGGGTTTTCTCCTACTAAGGATTTGGAAGAAGACAACATCCAAGGGTGTTACGAAATGAATTTTTACAAACCGCAGACGTCTAATAATAATATTGAAGAAGAAGACGGTGATGAAGTTGAGAAAGAGGACGAAGAGAAACCTACGGTGCCTCTACATAAGGTATCTATGAGTTATTAAAATATTTAAATATTACATGCAAATAGAGTTATTGAACAAAAATACATTCAGTGTTAAGAACAATGTTTAAGTTTGTTTTCAAAGTTATTATTATACAAAGATACTAATTCTAAACTTTCCACATTTTCAGATGACTCTTAAAAGGAAGCGTTTCGTGAAACCACCTCAATCACTCGTTTATAAAAGAAATAAACACAAAGAGGTCCAGAAGGTAATACCAAAAACAGAGCCGTCATCAATAATTATGTCTGAAGATGAAGAGTTGGAGTCTGCTATGGCAACGATTAACATCCCTGTTAGAGAAGAAGATGGAAGTTCAAAGAAGAAGGAAGCAGTCCCCCGATTCGAAGCCTATAGGTTGATCGATGAAATATCGTTGCCAATTACGAAGACAGCTACAAAATTCGTAACGGTGGGAGTAAATCCTCTGCAGAACAATTTATCCGTGTTACATATTAGTAACGAACAATTAACCACAGCAGCGACGTTTTCGTACGAGGAGGCTTCGAAAATGCTACAGGTACTAGATGTAGTAAAAGAATGGGAACCAATATCAGTACAAAGATCCTTGTGCACCTTACAGAACTACACAGCGATACAACAATCTAAAAACTGTTTAAGCTTTGTTTCTAGGCGAAGAGGAGATGTGCACAACACTTTATATTTATCATTAGATACTTTACGTACTTTGTTGAACATGAAAACGTTACTTTTAAATTTATTACAAGCTAGAAGATTAAGAGTACATTTATACCCAATCTATAACCACTTCATTAGAGACGTTGTAAATTATATGATACAAAATGAGATGGGGTATGAAAACATTGGTTCAGCTGTCACTAAGATTTTAGATAATAGTGAATGCAATGTGTATTTATACGAGGTTGCTCATAAGTTACCCTATAACGTTATGTTTGACGTTAAAAATAAACGAGAGTCATATATGTAAACTATTTAATAATATCCGTCTGTATGTGTACTAATATGTTTATAATAATTATAATAAATAAATAATTATAAATAACTGTTAAGTTGTTATTAATCAACCAAAAGTAAATAAATAGGAAAGTTTGTCACTTCATTGAAAACTTACGGTCGAAGCGTAGATATGGAAAATGTATATACCTTTAAACAATAGTGAGTGTAAATACATTTATTTTGGTTTGGATCCCTTCAATGATCTCGCTCCAAGCATTAGAATATTAAAAAAGGGTGTGGAACTCGGTGTACTAGCTCGTTTGAGGCTTTTTCAGAAAATCTACCTACAATATTAGATTTATTAACTAGCTGTAAACTTGAAAAGTATGAGTTGTTGGACTATTCCATAGTGAATGTTGGAAATCGTACTGTAAAATTTATGCCGAAAACTGTGTTATCAAACTTTGAACTGTATATAATCCATTCGAGTCTAGACTACTTAAATAAAATGAAGGATTTTATATTTAATAGAATTACCAGCTTAGAAAAAGGTAAATGTGAATTTAAACTGTTCTGTAATGAATATATAAATTCATTTTTACCTCTGATGGATATAATGTTAAATATTTTAAAACGAAAATATGCAAATAATTATATCCTGTACGAGTTAGTGTTTAAGTTTAGAGAATTTACAAATTTAGTCTGTTCTCGTTGTTAGTTTAGTGACAACAGTTTAAAAACAGAAAGTCAATAGAATCTAAGGAATTTCAATGTAAACACAATATCAATCCCAAGTAATGTGTAGAATTGTTTAAAGTTTAAGGAAATTTTTAGGCTTTCACTTCTTTTTTGAAATTTATTTATGTAAACAGATTTATTATGTATTTGAAAGTTTCTGTGTTAATTTCAAATTCAAAAATTTCGCTATTTAACTAATAATTTGTAATTATATCTAACGACCCTTTGTGAGTATTTGAACTTTGGAAAATTATTGCATAGATCTCACTTCTTCAACTGTTTTCGTTAAGTTAACAATGCTACTACTACATCGTTATTTTATTCAGGAGGGTAAGTTTGCTTTATTTATTTTATTTATAATCAACTATTACTTGTATGCATCTGTGAGTAGCAATAAATAATAGTTTTAATAACGTAGGATATCTTTACTATATCTGTTTTAATTTTTAGATGGACTTCAGAACTAAAAGTTTAAACAATTTTTTCCAAAAAAATTTCAAACATTTCATGAAATGTGTCAACCGGTGTGGTGGTGAAAAACTGGTAATCTTCGTCAGCTACCATCAACCTGAAGAGATAGCAGGCGGGATGTACGACAAGGAGATAACCAAGAGGTACGAGGTTGATTTACCGACAGTAGGAGAGGACTTACACACTTTTTATAAAGAAAATGTAATCGATTTAATAAAACGGCGTATGAATTTACAGGGATATGATGATATAAATTATATTACTTTCAAACTGAAAAACTAGTCAGCTATCATCAACCTGAAGAGATAGCAGGCGGGATGTACCACGAGGAGATAACCAAGAGGTACGAGGTTGATTTACCGACAGTAGGAGAGGACTTACACACTTTTTATAAAGAAAATGTAATCGATTTAATAAAACGGCGTATGAATTTACAGGGATATGATGATATAAATTATATTACGTTCAAACTGAAAAACTAGTCAGCTAACATCAACCTGAAGAGATAGCAGGCGGGATGTACCACGAGGAGATAACCAAGAGGTACGAGGTTGATTTACCGACAGTAGGAGAAGACTTACACACTTTTTATAAAGAAAATGTAATCGATTTAATAAAACGGCGTATGAATTTACAGGGATATGATGATATAAATTAATTACTTTCAAACTGAAAAACTAGTCAGCTAACATCAACCTGAAGAGATAGCAGGCGGGATGTACCACGAGGAGATAACCAAGAGGTACGAGGTTGATTTACCGACAGCAGGAGAGGACTTACACACTTTTTATAAAGAAAATGTAATCGATTTAATAAAACGGCGTATGAATTTACAGGGATATGATGATATAAATTATATTACTTTCAAACTGAAAAACTAGTCAGCTGTCATCAACCTGAAGAGATAGCAGGCTGGATGTACGACGAGGAGATAACCAAGAGATACGAGGTTGATTTACCGACAGTAGGAGAGAATCTAAACACTTTTTATAAAGAAAAAGTAACCGAGTTAATAAAGCGGAGCATGAATTTAAAGGGTTATAACGATGTAAATTATATAACTTTTAAAAATTTTTAAAAAAACTGTAATAAAAATAAATAAATAAATAAATAAATAAAATAAAAGTTATATATATAATTTTGTAAGTCTTTTTTATGTACTCAGTCTACAACTGACAGTGGTATAATAAACATGGAATACCAATTTCAACACCCATTTTCTGTAATTGTTGCAGGACCTTCAGGGAGTGGCAAATCATCAGCTGCTGCTATTCTACTCTAAAGATTTCTCTCAAAAGTATCCTCTTGCATCCCCTGAAGATACCCAAGAATTTAAGGGTGATATATCATCAACGCCTCGTGCGTCTACTAGAAATTTACAGAAAACTAAAGGTGCTTCAAAACGATATCGTCGATATATATATATATATCGAAATCAACAAAAGCTAAAGATCTCTGTCAAAGGTCTCCTCTTACATAACCTGAACATACCCAAGAATTTAAGGGTGATATATCATCAACGCCTCGTGCGTCTACTAGAAATTTATAGAAAAAGAATTGAGGACGAAAAACACCACAAAACGAAATTGAATCAGATGAACGTTACACTGTTGCAAGAAGGTCCTTAAGAAAAGGGGGGTTATTGTAGAGAAAGCGGCTATATTCATTCTTACTAACAAGAAGACAGGAACAATGATATCTTGTGTTCCTTGTACAAAGTTATTTGATATTGAGTCAATTTGGTATTGTTATGTAACAAAATACACACATACACTGAAAACACCCAACTACATCCCTCGGAAGGCAATGCCAAACCAAAGTCTGTATGCCAAACTACCAAGGAAATCTACCTAGTAATTCTTCCATGGAGTAGAAGTGCAAACACTTCCATGGTTCGGAGCACACGTTAAGCTGTAGGCTGTAGGCTAGAAGACCGGCTACGCCTTCTAAGGGCATGTCACTACCAGAAGAAGAGGAAGAAGAATAAAACACCAATTCGAGATAGCTTCCCCTATGGCCAAGCTATTTATTGCCTAATCGACAAAGGCTATATACTCGTATATGAACAAAAAAGATCATTGTGGTTCAAAAGAAAATTCAGAAAGAAAAATACTAAAAACGGCAATGGTGGAACTGCTCTGTATAGATATAGTATATGCGAAATAACGCCATTTAAGGAAATAACTTTAGTATTCATTTATAGTATTTATTTAAATTTGTAAAAGCAGAAGCTCGAAGAATAAATATTTATTGGAAAGATCGGTTCCTGAAAATCGATGTAACTGTGCATCTGAATAGAAACGTTCAGTCACAAGCACTCCGAGAAGGAAAAACACCAAGAACTGACCTCTCGGAAATATAGAAGGGTTATCAGCTTCCAGGGCAGTAATTTCATTATCTATTTATAATATTTAATTAGATTTGTAAAAGTAGAATAAATTCTTATTGGTAGAGTCAGTCACCTGAACTCAGTGCAACTGCGAGAAGTTAAAGGAGAATACTTCTTCGAAAAGTAATTGCGCATCTGTACAAAAACGTTCGAATTCATTCAAAAGAAAATCAAGAAAGAAAAAAGTATGAAGTTGATGAACTGGCTTCTCGAAATTATTGAAGAGTTAACAACTTCCAGGGAAGTAATTTTACTATTTATTTATAATATTTAATTAAATTTCTAAAAGAAGAATAAACTTACAAGTGTATAAGTAATTTATGTATAATGGATATTAATGTAATTAAGTTTTGCTGAAATGTTTATATTTATTAATATTTTTTAACTGTCATATTATCTTAAAATAATTTCTTTGGATCATTATCATAATTTTTAGGGCATTTCTGTGAAGTCCTTAAAACTTTTAAAATGTCGAGGTTAATTAGATTAACACTCTTATATCTTTAGGCTACTGTTAATGGCGAGCCAGAGTTAATCATCACGAGGGACAACAACGGAACGGAAACGTTAGTACCGTCAACGATCGTCGCAATAAAAGGCGATGAAGTAGTTCTATCGCGTAAACCGAGCTGGGTGGCTCCTGGTGCTGACCCATAGTCTAGGACACCAGCACAACCGCTGCAGGCTCCTGGTGCTGACCCATAGTCTAGGACCCCAGCACAACTCGCGCTCAACCACAACAGTTAACAGCTTCCAGGGAAGTAATTTTATTATTTATTCATAATATTGAAATAAATTTGTAAAAGGAGTATAAACTCGTATTGGTAGAGTCAGTCGCCTGAAATCAGTGCAACTGCGATAAGTTAAAGGAGAATATTCCTTGGGAAAGTAATCATGCATCTGAACAGAAACGTTCGTATTCATTCAAACGAAAATTAAGAAGGAAGAACAACAAGAGCGGAGTTGATGAACTGGCTTTTTGGAAATATAATAATGTATTTAATAATAATAATAATAATAATAATAATCCGAAAATCAGTGCAACTGCGAGAAGTTAAAGGAGAATATTTCTTGGGAAAGTAATTGTGCATCTGAACATCGTCTACTGCAAATTTACAGAAAACTAAATCTGTTTCAAAACCGACGTCGTCGAAATTAACAAAAACTAAAGATCCCTGCCAAAAGTATCTTCTTACGTACTCTGAAGGTACCCAAGAATCTAAGGGTGATATCTCATCAACGTCTCGTGCGTCTACTGAAAATTTACAGAAACCTAACGGGTTGATGGTATGAAGAGAGTAGATTGAGTATGAGGCAATGCCAAACCACCAAGGTATTCTACCTAGTAATTCTTCTCGGTAGTAGAAGTGCAAACACTACCATGGTTCGGAGCCCACGTTAATCTGTACGTTCTCTATGTCCATAGGCTCCTTTGTAAACGGGATTCTGCGGCACTTCAAAATATTGTTGAAAATAACCATTTCTTCACTGTTTCTTCATTGGTAAATACTTCCAGGTGAAGTGGGTCCATCAACAGGACTATTGTTGTACTGAAAAGTACAACTAACTCATAATTTGCATGAGTTGTTTTACGTCGTTTCAAAGCAAAGAAGAGCGGATATTGCAAGACTGCGATTTACATCGCTATTTGTTTTCCATAACGGCAGTTAAAACTGCCCATTTAAAGGGTTAGAATTAACAGTCATAATTAAAACTGTCTGAAGATTTGTAAGCCAGATGAATGGCAAGAAACGAAAATATAGACCATTTTAAGGGAATCCTTTGTAAACGGGATTCTGTTGCACTTTAAAATATTGTTGAAAATAACCATTTCTTCACTGTTTCTTCATTGGTAAATACTTCCAGGTGAAGTGGGTCCATTAACAGGACTATTGTTCTACTGAAAAGTACAACTAAGCCATACTTTGCATGAGTTGCTTTACGTCGTTGCAAAACAAAGAAGAGCGGATATTACAAGACTGGGATTTACATCGCCATTTGTTTTCCATAACTGCAGTTAAGACTGCCCAGTTAAAGGGTTAGAATTAACAGTCATAATTAAAACTGTCTGAAGATTTGTAAGCCAGATGAATGGCAGGAAACGAAAATATAGACAATTTTTAAGCGAATCCTTTGTAAACGGGATTCTGTTGCACTTTAAACTATTGTTGAAAATAACCATTTCTTCACTGTTTCTTCATTGATAAATACTTTCAGGTGAAGGGGGTCCATTAACAGGACTATTGTTGTACTGCAAAGTACAACTAACTCATAATTTGCATGAGTTGTTTTACGTCGTTTCAAAGCAAAGAAGAGCGGATATTGCAAGACTGCGATTTACATCGCTATTTGTTTTCCATAACGGCAGTTAAAACTGCCCATTTAAAGGGTTAGAATTAACAGTCATAATTAAAACTGTCTGAAGATTTGTAAGCCAGATGAATGGCAAGAAACGAAAATATAGACCATTTTAAGGGAATCCTTTGTAAACGGGATTCTGTTGCACTTTAAAATATTGTTGAAAATAACCATTTCTTCACTGTTTCTTCATTGGTAAATACTTCCAGGTCAAGTGGGTCCATTAACAGGACTATTGTTCTACTGAAAAGTACAACTAAGCCATACTTTGCATGAGTTGCTTTACGTCGTTGCAAAACAAAGAAGAGCGGATATTACAAGACTGGGATTTACATCGCCATTTGTTTTCCATAACTGCAGTTAAGACTGCCCAGTTAAAGGGTTAGAATTAACAGTCATAATTAAAACTGTCTGAAGATTTGTAAGCCAGATGAATGGCAGGAAACGAAAATATAGACAATTTTTAGGCGAATCCTTTGTAAACGGGATTCTGTTGCACTTTAAAATATTGTTGAAAATAACCATTTCTTCACTGTTTCTTCATTGATAAATACTTTCAGGTGAAGGGGGTCCATTAACAGGACTATTGTTGTACTGCAAAGTACAACTAACTCATAATTTGCATGAGTTGTTTTACGTCGTTTCAAAGCAAAGAAGAGCGGATATTGCAAGACTGCGATTTACATCGCTATTTGTTTTCCATAACGGCAGTTAAAACTGCCCATTTAAAGGGTTAGAATTAACAGTCGTAATTAAAACTGTCTGAAGATTTGGAAGCCAGATGAATGGCAGGAAACGAAAATATAGACAATTTTTAGGCGAATCCTTTGTAAACGGGATTCTGTTGCACTTTAAAATATTGTTGAAAATAACCATTTCTTCACTGTTTCTTCAGTGATAAATACTTTCAGGTGAAGGGGGTCCATTAACAGGACTATTGTTCTACTGAAAAGTACAACTAAGCCATACTTTGCATGTGTTGCTTTACGTCGTTGCAAAACAAAGAAGAGCGGATATTACAAGACTGGGATTTACATCGCCATTTGTTTTCCATAACTGCAGTTAAGACTGCCCAGTTAAAGGGTTAGAATTAACAGTCATAATTAAAACTGTCTGAAAATTTGTAAGCCAGATGAATGGCAGGAAACGAAAATATAGACAATTTTTAGGCGAATCCTTTGTAAACGGGATTCTGTTGCACTTTAAAATATTGTTGAAAATAACCATTTCTTCACTGTTTCTTCATTGGTAAATACTTCCAGGTGAAGTGGGTCCATTAACAGGACTATTGTTCTACTGAAAAGTACAACTAAGCCATACTTTGCATGTGTTGCTTTACGTCGTTGCAAAACAAAGAAGAGCGGATATTACAAGACTGGGATTTACATCGCTATTTGTTTTCCATAACGGCAGTTAAAACTGCCCATTTAAAGGGTTAGAATTAACAGTCATAATTAAAACTGTCTGAAGATTTGTAAGCCAGATGAATGGCAAGAAACGAAAATATAGACCATTTTAAGGGAATCCTTTGTAAACGGGATTCTGTTGCACTTTAAAATATTGTTGAAAATAACCATTTCTTCACTGTTTCTTCATTGGTAAATACTTCCAGGTGAAGTGGGTCCATTAACAGGACTATTGTTCTACTGAAAAGTACAACTAAGCCATACTTTGCATGAGTTGCTTTACGTCGTTGCAAAACAAAGAAGAGCGGATATTACAAGACTGGGATTTACATCGCCATTTGTTTTCCATAACTGCAGTTAAGACTGCCCAGTTAAAGGGTTAGAATTAACAGTCATAATTAAAACTGTCTGAAGATTTGTAAGCCAGATGAATGGCAGGAAACGAAAATACAGACAATTTTTTGGCGAATCCTTTGTAAACGGGATTCTGTTGCACTTTAAAATATTGTTGAAAATAACCATTTCTTCACTGTTTCTTCATTGATAAATACTTTCAGGTGAAGGGGGTCCATTAACAGGACTATTGTTGTACTGCAAAGTACAACTAACTCATAATTTGCATGAGTTGTTTTACGTCGTTTCAAAGCAAAGAAGAGCGGATATTGCAAGACTGCGATTTACATCGCTATTTGTTTTTCATAACGGCAGTTAAAACTGCCCATTTAAAGGGTTAGAATTAACAGTCATAATTAAAACTGTCTGAAGATTTGTAAGCCAGATGAATGGCAAGAAACGAAAATATAGACCATTTTAAGGGAATCCTTTGTAAACGGGATTCTGTTGCACTTTAAAATATTGTTGAAAATAACCATTTCTTCACTGTTTCTTCATTGGTAAATACTTCCAGGTGAAGTGGGTCCATTAACAGGACTATTGTTCTACTGAAAAGTACAACTAAGCCATACTTTGCATGTGTTGCTTTACGTCGTTGCAAAACAAAGAAGAGCGGATATTACAGGACTGGGATTTACATCGCTATTTGTTTTCCATAACTGCAGTTAAGACTGCCCAGTTAAAGGGTTAGAATTAACAGTCATAATTAAAACTGTCTGAAGATTTGTAAGCCAAAGATGAATGGCGGAAAAAGAAAATGCAGACAATTTTAAGGCGAAGCCTTTTTATACCAGATTCTATTGCAATTAAAATATTGTTGAAAATAACCATTACTTCATTGTTTCTTCAATTATTTATTAACAAATGTAAATAACATAATAATTAACACCAAAATAAATCTTAAACGCTAAAACACAACATTAATACTAACCCGAAACTTGTATTACACGTGTTCGCACTTGGTCAGGACTGTGGTAGACTGCTCACTTGCTAATAAAACACGCCTTTATGTATCAACTGCGATCTTCTAGAACAACTTCAGAACACACTACAATCGATGATTTAATCGAACAATCTGGAACAGTCTCGCTTTTGTCCGCAAATAATGCAACGACCGAAGTCATTCCCGCTTCCGCCGACAGATGACGCGTCTCGTTACAATATTTTTGTAATTGGATCGTCAGAGCCTCGTTTGCGAAAACGGAATGCACCGAGTTCATTAAGAACGGTAGGTGAGGTTGACATTTGGATAAGAGAGGCTATGTATTGCGCTTCATTATCCCATTAACACTCCTTGTATGAAGAAAAACCTAGAGAGAAATACAAAAGCAAGCGATGGTATCTTCACTGAAGAAGCTGGAACCGCTGACGGTTTCTCTATCAAATTGCAAAAGTTGGTTGGACCAGAACTCCCGTAAACGTGCTCATCACAGGGTCAACGATTATTACGGAATATTCTGTAAATATTGAGGGGAAGTTGGTCGTCTGAAACAAAGATAGGGTTCATACAAATACAAATTGGAAGTGCTTGATATCCAAGGAAAATTATTTTATAGTAACTACCTACATCCCCAAAATAAATTTACTTCTAGTCTTAATAAGGAAATTAACTCAAAACATAATTTAGGCAACTTATAATTATTAATCTTTGTAAATTATATTTTACCAGCCCATTACCAACAGTAGATTTGTGAGGCTAAAATAAAGGGCTAAAGGACTACCTTAAAATTAAGAGCGAATTATTATTTCCCGTCGCAAAAAAATAATTTCCGCAATTTTAATGTCAACATTTCGAAAACTTTTGAAATGACAGAATAAAATTAGACAGTTAAAATTTCGACTTTGACACCCTAAATATCAACATTTGGATTAAGGTAATTTTAGGTAAATCGTAGTATTTTTGGCCTCAGAAATCTACTGTTGGTCTGTGTCCCATTACTTATCGACCACTCTGTGTATAGAGAAAGAGATAAAAATCTTATGTGGATGTTAGCATAACTACTTAGTTGCTTAACGCTGCTTGTAAACATCTGGATTATCTATCATCAAACCATTTTAGAAAAGTCAACAGTTTAGAAAATTTATAGTTATACCTACACATCTGAATAAATTCTAATTCTCTTTTTTCAGGGGAATATTGTATCCACTTCAATACTTAGAAAATTACACCTAAAACTAGGCTACTTGCAATACGAACAAAAAACAAATTCATAAGGATTATCTATGAAATTTTGAAGTCACATATATTTCAACATACAAAAATAAAATGTTTCAATGCTTCTTGACTTTAATAGTCATTACCTTGTGGTGTTATACAATTCAAAATTTCATATTTTCTCCTGGTCATTTATATTTGGTACCCAACCGTAATATTATTCAAGCTGTTCAGAATTTACATTAATAATAATAATAATGCGTAAAATGATAGCCAGTAAATTGATAAACTAATAACAATTATAATCATTATAAAATAGGGGCACATTGTGGCACTACAAACAAAAATTTATTCTAGTTTAAAAATCAAAGTTTTTGTCCCCACAATTTGTAAATGAAAAGAACAAAATCTGGTTTAAAACTAATTTTATGAGAATTAGCATAACCTCTAAAAGGAAAATCCCCATGTTTGTCATTAGACATTATTACTCTAAAGCTATGCTAAATATTTGTATAATTTTTGCATTAACAACTAGTGAAACTACCCAGTGACTTTGTTTTTAATTTTCAAATTTAAGTGTTTTGTTTGCTTTATCTGTAATCCTATTTCTTCACACAGTTTTTAAATGCTTTAACTCCGTTATTTTGACACAATAAATGAAGATATAATGTGATTTAGAATTTTGGACATATTTTACTGTACTACGGTTTTAACTTTATCAAAATAATTCTATGCAACACGAAATAAAGATTTTTCATTAAAATATTCTCTAAACGTTTACAATTAAAAAAAAATTGAATATACATGAAACATCAAGTTGTAAGTTAATAAAAAAAGGTAACAGACAGAATAGCAGCAGGGGAAAAGAAATACGGGTTTGACTACGACTGTGGGGTAGTAATACAGAATAAAAAAAGATGCTAAACGCACATGCTTAAGAACAGGAAAGGAAGAAGACAACAAAATATACCAAGAAATCAGAAAGAAACAGCACAAATTTAATAAAAGGTAAGAGAAGGTGAGTTGAAGCAACAATGGACGCCCTAGAAACAAAGAAGGCTAATGCCGAAATCTGTAGACACATTAAGGGACAAAATAGCAAATTAAATTGGGTAAATATAGATGTAAAATAATGGTGAAAGTATTTTGACAACGGAAAACCTAGATGTAAATGAGATAAATGACCAAACAGACAATTACACCAGAAAAATAGAGCAAATGGCACAACAAAAGAAAAGTTTGATGAAATAATTACAAAACTAAAACAAAACAAAGCAGGGGGGATAGATAACACCGTAAAAGAAATGATAAAGTTTGGGGGTAAATATCTAAAGCAAAGATTATACAAATTAATACTTCAAATCTAGGAGAAGGAAACCATGTCCAGCGATTGGGAAAAGGGACTAATAGTGCCAATACTAAAGGAAGGGGATCCAAGTACATGCGGAAATTATAAAGGAATAAGTTTGCTAAACGTAGCATATAAAATTTTTGCTACTATTATTTAAGGATAACACATTTATTCAAAACTTTTTCGCCTGAGACCTCCTTTTTAAGATAGCAAATTATGTTCGTAGAATAGTAAAACAAATAATTGTATTGTAACTAAAAGAAGTAGCATGTTAAGGTAATATTTTATAAATAGACAATTTGCATTTATTATAAAAGTTACGTCCGGTCTTAAACATCCTACCAGAGACGAGTTTAAACTGTTCCCACAAATTATTTGAACATTTTATAAACGAATTCTTCTATTTTGAGGCTGTAAAATTGTTCGAGTCCGGTTTAGTAGAGATGATTTACGATAGTTTAAACTCATAATCTACTAATAAGTTGTAAAATGCTTTCTTCAGTTATTTTGTGGACCCGAACGAACAGACTATATATGAAAATGTTTTTTTTTCTAACCAAAGAGAAGCCTTAATAATAAGTTAAATTTGAGTATAAATTATTTTGTGCATTAGAAAGTGGAAATTATGTCGTCAACAATAGCTTTAAGACAATTTTTGAAATTATTAGTTTTTTACAATATATCTAAAAACACTTTTATCGTTATTGCAGATCGAATGTGCAAAACTTCTAAAACTTAAATACAATTTAGAAATACAACACGTTTATTTTAAACAACTTAACCTAAACACTAGTTTAAGATTTTTTTATAGCTAAAATTGATTTGCGACTCTGCAAAACGTATTGTTCTTTTTCTTTTTATGAATGTATCTCAAAACTATTAAGCAGACCTTAATTACATTTCCAGTTTTTAAAAGTATTTTAAACACGTTTGAAAACATCATAGCTTCGAATTTAATAAACTGGATCTTAGACATCTGCTAAATAAAACTAATATAAAATTAAAAACCGGCTTTGCTCAGAAAATACGACAATTGAAAAGGTTTCAGAAACCTAAATTGATTTAAAATATCTAAAATATACTCAAATTATTTGTTATTATGGACAAAATTGAAGCAAACTGTATTAAAACAGAAATCAAAAAATATGTAATTAAATTGAATTCACGTGACTTTACACAACTTCTTAAACAGCAACTAAGAAACTGGGTTTATTTATAAATATAAAACTAAAATTCAAATTTTGGAATGGCATCGGGAATTCAAAGAAATTGAAAATAATATAAATATGTAAAGTGTAGGTAAATTATTTGGTGTGTTACGTGTGGGAAATCCCTTACCCATCACTAGTTTTCCTTGTTATACCGGGTGTTTGACTTAAGGGGCGAACATAGGGAAATAGCATGGGAAATCGAATATATGCAGATTCCTGCTCCCAGTTTGAGTTAATAGGATTGATAGTGACATCAATCGAAAGACAAAAAAAATACGTTTAATTTGATACTAATTTATTTGAATTTGTTGCTTGTTTAAGAAAGAAATAGCTTAAAAACTATAATAAATAAATTCACAAAAAACAGACCAGCCATGATCAAATTTGAAGTTTGTTTATGCCAAAATAAATCTATATTATTATAAAACGTTTTGACAATAAATACCATCTCCTCATTAGAATATTCAACATTATTATTCATAGTAATTACAAGGTAGATACGTGAATTGATAACTGACCGAAAATAAAATTTATTTTGGCACAAACAAACTTCAAATTTGATCATGGCTGGTCTGTTTTTTGTGAATTTATTTTTATAGTTTTTAAGCTATTTCCTTCTTAAACAAGCTACAAATTCAAGTAAATTAGTATCAAATTAAGCGTATTTCTTTTGTCTTTCGATTGATGCCACTATCAATTCTATCAACTTAAACGGGGAGCAGGAATCTGCATATATACGATTTCCCATGCTATTTCCCTATGTTCGCCCCTTTAAGTCAAACACCCGGTAGGTATAAAATAGAGCTCGTACGAAATGGCAGTTGATTAATAATAAATTTAATAACCTAAGATGTGAATTCGATGCAATTTGGAATTAAAGTGGATAAGAGATTGAACAAAGACTGATTAAAGACAATGAATACAAACTGACTGATTTGGCTATTATGATTTAACATATTGACTAGGTACCTAAGTTCAAAGTTACAAAGTTACCAAAATTTCCAATAAGAAGTCTAATAATAAGTTTAGATTGTGTCATTTCGGTAAACTGGAGGAATCTAAATGAACTATGTCTGTTTGTAGTGTACATATTAGCTAATGACGAGTAACGGATGAAAACAGATAAACATATTAATTTACATATGTAAGTATACGGAAACAATAAAATACTCCTAAGATTAATATAATAACAATTAATTAAATGTCTCGTTATAACTGCTATGTTAACAGCAAAAAAATACAGATGATTGAATTCGATTAACATAACGTCGTGTCGTCTTAAAACAATCAACTAAAAAACTAGCTTTATTTATAAAAATAAATAAAAATTGAAATTTTAGACTAGTTTCAAAAATTTAAATGAATTTTAGATATTTAAAGTGTACTTAAATAATTTCTCATTATCGAAATAACTGCAGAAAACTGTATGGTACTTGTATAAAGTAAAATCAACAACAAATTCCTAATTAAATTGGTCAAATTATTATTTTAATCAGTAGAACCTTATTTAACTTAATTTTTAACAAATTGGGAAGTACTCACCTCCAAAAGCCTGAATTGGCAATAATTACAATCAAAAACACACTTTAAAACTATTAAATGATTCATTTTCACTGCAACTTCTACAACTTACAAAACTCTGATTGCAACTGAAACTGAAAGAACCTTGGAACTTAGGTAATTCAAAGCAACGGATTACTGCCAAACGTTTAAAGAATAATGTAGAATGTCTAATGTGATGACAACAATGCAAAATTCGAAGGAGAATATTAGACATTATGGGTGATTAGTGGATTTCCAGAAGAGAAACTTATGTTAATTGTTTACTGAACTAAAACTTAAAAGGTCACTATTTGTTTTGAAAACGAATATTATCTTTATTAAATGTTATCATAGTATGAGTACATGCCAATGACTTGGGCGAAAATACACCTAATTATCGCTGGCCTGAAAGTACACGAATGACGTCATGAGCCGAAATGGCACGGGCCAAACGTGTGGGTAAACTTTCATTTAACAATCGAAATTTGATTTGATTTTTTGAATAAACCGCCTTTTATATTTTCACATTTTTCGACTCTACGATTAATTCGAAGAAACTTTTGAAAGCTTTTTTAGGGAAATCCTTTTTTTGAGTTATAAACAAATTATTCAAAGCATTGGCGGAACTGTTCCAAATTAATGTGAAATACAGTTCCAAATAAACAGTGTGCAATTTATTATTTCGATGTTCAATCATTATTAATAAATTGTATATTTATGCAAAATGAAGTAAATCTCACCCAAGATTAATTAGGTTTTGTTAGTCATTTTGTTAACTAATTGGTTAAAAATAAACTTTAAGTATGTGGAAAAATATTCTTAATTTTAAGTTTAAGAGTTTAAACTAATCTTAAATAATTGCGCTTGAACCTAGGAAAAAGAGGGACTTTAAAAAAAAGAAGTTTCTTAGAGTTAATCCTACAATTTAAACACATGCAGGCTGAACCATTTCCGATGGTTTTAAATGGGAAAGATAGACAAAAACTGATGTGGGAGTCTAGGGCTCTTTTTTGACGCTAATTCGAGATTCAACAGAATTTCACTATCTTTTGTTATTTTTTAATTATAGGGCAAAATTCAAAATGTTTCTATTTTGACTTTTTTTGTTTTTAGAAAACCGGTCAAAACAGGCACTTCGTCAAGTAGAATACGATAATCAATTCAAATATCTTCTAACTTTCATGTTTTATATTTAAAAGGTGCTAACTCAATAATTCTTAAAATGAGGTTACGATAGGCGTAACACTTTACTAGAAGTTGTTAGTAATTGAGACTTCTTAAAGTATTTATTTAAAATTATAAATGCAAACTTCGAACATGTTCTATATGAGAACTTGTTCAATTGAAATCTATAATAGAACTTCGGTTCAGTAAGAAAGGAATATAAAACCTAAACTACCTATAAATACGATGTTTCAAAATGGACAAATTTTGTCACAAAATAAATGAAAATGAACGCACGCGCACATATAAAAATACGCTGACAGATGATGAATGTCGTAATCTCAACTTTCGGTGAAATAAAATTTTAATTGGCTCAATTAGAACGGAAGCGTTGATTTCAGACATTTTAAAGATAATACAACCCAAACAATACGCAATGACAACCAGCTGATCAATTTCTCGTCGTTGTCATAGCGTACACGCATACACCATTTATAATTTTCATTTAAAAGAAAAAAAAGTTGATCATCTTATAAATTAAATGAGAATGAGAGATAAATGAAAACGTAAATTAGAATGGTTACATACATTTATCTTTTAAATGCAAATTAAATTTAATTAAATGTAAATGAAAATGGCTGCATAAATCCGCCTTAACAAAAAAGAAAATACAGGGAATTTCTGTTTTATAAATCAGCATCAAAAAAGGGCCCTTGATTCCGACATGAGTTTTCGATAATAAGGATACTTTCCATTTAAAAACATCGAAAATGGTCCACCCTGTACAAATATGCAGGGCATTTCATTTAAAAAAATCAAGTGGAATGCAAGTTCCTTATTCAGTCTATGCCAACTAATAAAAAAAACTTCAAAATGTAAAAACTTATCTGACGAAGGATTGCTAAAACTTTTACTTTTCTTCCCAACCCTTCAATTTTGCGACATTATTTCTAAAATAATTTTCTCGTTAGTCAATTATACACAAGTCGAATTTCCAAAAATTAAGTATGACTTGTGAAGTACAATTTAGAAATGCAACACGTTTATTTTAAACAATTTTCATTTAAAGCCAACGTAACCGTCGTAAGCTAATCATCGATGTATTGCCTTAATTCCAGTTTCAACATTTTTTTATATAACGCTAAAATTGATTGGCGGATCTACAAAATATTTCTGTCTATGCATTTATCTCAGAACTACTACGCCGACCGTAAATACATTTTCAGTTTCTAAAAATATTTAAACTAGTTTTAAAACACTTTTAGACATTCGCTAAACAAAACTAATGTGCAACTTTTTAAAATTAAAACTTGGCTTTATTTAGAAAAGATAAACAAAAATTAAAATTTTAGAACGGTTTCAAAAATCTACATGAATTTTAAATACCTAAAGTGTATCCAAATTATTTGGTATTAAGGACAAAATTGAAGCAAACTGCGTTAGAATCAAAATTTAAAAACATTGGAATTAAATTCAATTAACGCAACGCCCTAAAGTCTTAAAACAATCAACTAAAAACCTGGGTTTAGGTATGCATAACTAATACAAAAAAATCAAATTTCAGAATGGTTTCATAAATCTACATGAATTTTATATATCTAAAGTGGATTTCAATTATTTAGTATTACGGAAAAAATATAGACAAACTGTATTAAAAGCAAAAACAACAAAAAATGCATGGTTAAAAGGGCTAAATTAATATTTTAAATTGTTAGCAGAAGCTTATTTAACTTAATTTAAATTAAAAATTGATAAAAACGAACCTTCAAAAACTTGGGTTTGTAGTAATTCCAACCAAGCACACACTTAAAATCTTCAAACTTTCCAAAGGCCCCAAATGATTCTCACTAACTGCACTTCTGTACATCACGAAACTTTGATTGCAACTGAAACTGAAGGAACGCAGGAAGTCACCACGTTGCCTTGCTTTGGACAAAAACTCCTCAGGTTATTCAAACAAAGCTAATTACTGTCAAATATTTAAAGAGAAATGTACAATGTGACAATGTCTAATGCTTTAATGTAATGACAACAATACTACATTCCAAGGAGGCGATTAGACATCATGGGTGATTAGTGGACAAAAGAGAATTGTTTTCAAACTGAAACTTGAAAGGTCATGCAAGTAATCGCTCGTTATGGTTAAAGTACAAACATTTTAGGAATGTATAAAATTCGAATATGTCAATCATACAACAAATTTTCTTTTGTTTGAATTAGGTAAATCATTTGCTATTTTTGAGATATTTTTATATGCTAAAACGCCCCAATACGTTCAATACTTTCACATTTTTCTAGAATTCCTAAAATGAGTGTTCATGTTTCGTAACCTTATAAAATATCAACAGTATTAATATAAGAAAGACGTACCATTTTCCACAAATACAATGAGAAATGGCAGTTGATTCCTCAAAAAAGTATTACTGAATTATTTTTATTGATATTTTTAAATTCTGGGATTTTTCCGTTGCCCTTTAATTTCGTTGCGACCACGTGTGATTTCGGCTCGTGACGTCATTCCTATTGGTTCAGTCCGAGATGGAATCTAAAGGACTAAAGGTAATTAGGTGGTTTTCAGCCCATGTCATTAATATCTACTTATACTGGCATCTAATAAAGATAATCATCTTTTGTATACGAAATTTATCGTTTTGTTTACAAAAGAATTCGACTTTTAAATGTCATAGTACGTACTAGGAAAATTTAAATTCGACTGGAAAAAATTACGTTGTTTAAATATGCGTGCGGTTCAAAACACATTTTCCATTCATCGTCTCCCAAAATATTTTAAAATGTTTATTTAGATGAACATAAATTTAATGTCCTATTTGATTCTTAAAAAACTGGAGCTGGAAAATTCAACGATGGATTATTTTTTTCTAATTAAAGGGATCTTTTAGGAGACCATGAATGCAAAATATATCGTTAAAGTAGTTTAATAAAAAATACTAATTTGGAAATTACCAAATTCCAAAAGCTACTTCATTTCAAAATTTTTTAGTTTGAAAAGCAACACATTTGCTTTTTATTCCGGTTTTTATCTAGAGACTTATAGTATTCGGTCAAACAGAGAATGCTTAGTGAAAAGTTTGAATTGAAGTCAATAAGCTCAAATGTTAAATTTAAGTTTCATATTTTCAACTGTTATAGTGATGATCGCCAAAAGAAAAATGTTCCTCCTTTTATCAATTCACTGCTCAACAGTATGGTACAATGTGATTTTTTAAAAAATCACATTGTATATTTTGCGGTATAAATACAAATAAAACCGTTATAAGACATTTTTAATTAATTTTACTAATTTGAAGGAGCATTTCTTGTTGTATTAAAGACCTTCTGGTGTGTTTTAATACCAAAAAACCAATCAAAATGTAGAAAGCTCGTCCAAAATAATGCATTTAGTTATTATGTTTTTAATTCAACCTCCTCGACGTTTTTATTATAAAAAATATCAAAAAATGTTAAATTCAGCAGGGACTGAACCTCTAACTACTAATGAATTCTTTAAAATTGTTATTGTGTAACATAATGCCTCTGAGAATTAATAATTGTACTTAAAAACAAACGCTAAGCGGATTTAGTTGTTGTGGTTTAGTTTTCTTTTTGCAGAAATGCTAATCTTAAAATGTTGACTTTGAAGTGCTATAATCCCCTAAAACCGGCATACTTTGTGGTGACGCAAAATCACTTGAACAGTTTATGGCAAATTAATAAGAAATATGTGGAAACAATTCTGCATAAATAATATTTATTGAAAGTCAGGCAATATTTACACGAGTAACCTAAATTATTTTAGACTTGGTATAAAAATGGTATTTCAATATTATTGTAACACTTTTTATTTTTGTCCCTGGCAGTTTACTGTTAATGTAAAACGATACCTAACAAATCCTTTTGAAATTTAGCTGTAAAATAAAAAATACATTAAATTTTCAACAGTAAAACAAGAAGTACATATATCTGCTTAACTTAAACCTTGAAAGTATGATGTATTCGAGTTTACTTAAATCACTCCACATTATGGAAAAAATTGAAGCAAATTCTATTAAAAGCGAAAAATAAAAAGTACCTATACCATTAAATTCGATTAAAGTAACGCGGTAACGTCTTAAAACAACTGAAAAATTAGATGTGCTTATAAATAACATGTAAAAATCCAAACTCTAGAATTGTTCCAGAACTAACTATTTTAAATGAATTTGAAAACATGTAATCAAAGCCAACTGTAGCTATTAAAAGTAAAAAACAAAAAGAAATTCTTGAATAAATCAGTTACCTAAATTATTATTTTAAATTTTCATCTACACAACGCATTAGATTTAAAAAAAAACTACTTGAAAACGATAGACATTGCAGATATTTTTTTTATGATAAAGTAAAAATTCCCTGAAAAGAAACTTAGTTTTTTTCTTAATGAGGAAATTGATTCAAAACATATTTTAGGTGGCTTAGAATTAAATTGTACTGTCTCATTACAGTCATTGGTGTCTAGATCTAATGCTTATATTTAATTTGAAGCTAAGAAACGATGTTTTAAACTTTTACATTATTAAGTACACAAAAATAGCATATTCAACGCGTAAGAAAAGTGGTTAGTATTATTTATAACTATATATTTAATAGCATTTGTTTGTTTTTCATTTTCCGAAAACATAGTTTTTTATTGTTAGTCACCGGCAATCTTTAAGAAAGAAAGCCCGTAGAAATCCCGGACAATTTCTATATGTACTTTATTCAGAAATAATTGAGCTAGAATGTAAATAAACGGTCGGATAGGTTAACAATGATATCTTGTTATAATATACGTATTTTTTAATAAAGATTTAAAAAGCAAGCTGAAAGTACGTGTTACATTTTTGTTTTGAATTGTTGGCTACAAAAAGAGGCACTTTTAAAACGTATAATAATTTTGAAATCCCTCGCAATCAAAATTGCGTATGAATTATTTTCAGGCAGCGTATGTCATTCCGTAATTAGTAAATATGGTATTTAGAAATTTTACTTAAAAATAAACAATAATAAATCCACTGTAAACCTTATTGGAAATTCCAATTATTAATACATAATTTTTTGAGGAAGCTTTAGTTTAGTTGAAATTTTGCAAGAACCGCGGCAAAAAGCTTATTTGGGTTAGTTAGGTTTTACCAATTACTTGTTAATATAAAAAGAAGCGAACGTGCGTATAAATGTCGTATCTTCAACATTAAAGACATTGTTTCAAAGTACTGCCGTATTTGTTGCACTGATTATTATTACTATAAAAGTGACACAAATAACTTAAATTTTATATATTAATCCAATTATTGTAGGTTTATGATTAAAATGTGATTTTCCCTAGTCAAAGATAATTTTTTCTGGTATGATATTTAAAAGCTGAATTCCTTTGTAAACAGAAAGAGAAATTGTTTCCTTTGGAAAAGAAGATTATCTTTACCAGATGTCAGTATGAGTAGAAACTAATAATTTGGGCCGAAAGTACACCTGCCATCATCAATCGCACGAGCCAAAGCTGCACCTAACTTTCTATTTTTGACGATTCGGTGACATTGTTGTATAGTCGAATGACTTTCTCGAAAGCCAAATTGGTGAGATGGTATTAATGTGTCTATTTCAGTATCTTCAAAGATTCGTTTAAGTAGAAGCCTTTCGATGGTTTTGGACATGATCGGGAGCAAACTTATTGGCCGATACGAAGTAACTCTGTTTGGAGGTTTATTTGGTTTGTTGATCATAATTATTTGTGCAAATTTCCAGGTGATCGGGAAGTATGCTAGTCTGAGGATACTATTATAAATTGTGGTTAACAAAACAAGTCCCTTTCTGGGTAGTTGTTTTAAGATCTGACCGGTAATCAGATCGAAGCCAGGTGCTTTGTGATTGTTACATCTTGCAATCATCCCTTTAACCTCTTTTGGAGTGAATAATTTAATCGGCAGCATCATCGGGCAAGGAGCGTCCAAGAAGTTTTTAATGAGGTCGTCATCGTTGTTATTGTTATGTTCAGGTGCACTAAAGACTTGTGAAAGATGTTCAGCAAACGTTGATGCTTTTTCCTGCTCTGTTTTTCCCCAGCTTCCGTCGTCTTTGATTAAAGGTGGAATGTGCTGAATCGGTCTCTTAAATGATTTGGTTGTCTTCCAGATGCTGTGGTCGTCTGCTGATAAGTTGGTGATATACGATTCGAATGTGGCATTTCTGGTTTCGTGTAGAACTATTTTTAGTTGGCGTGTTAATCTATTATATTCATTCTTGTCTCTAGGGTTGCGGCTTCTTTGCCATATACGCCGTGCTCTTCTTTTTTGAGCAACAAGTTGTTTTATGTGTACAGGTATGTTGTTCTCTGAATTCTGTGCTTGTTTTTCAGGGGGTGTGGCTATACGTGCTGCTGCCTGTATGGTTTGTGTGAGGTAATGTACCGCGCTATCAATATCTTCCGGTTGTTGTAAGCGAATATTCAGGTTTAGGTTGTTATGTATATAGTTTTTAAAAATATTCCAGTTGGTTTTTGGTGATGTTAACTTTGGAACTTTAAGACGGTTTATTATGTGAGTACTAAGTGTGATGATTATGGGTGAATGATCAGTGGAGAGGTCCCAGGATGCTTCTACGGTGATATAATTAGGTGCTATACCTCGAAGGACAAAAAAGTCAAGCAGGTCTGGGATTTTATTTGGATCTGTTGTCCTGTAGATAGATAAGAACAGTTTAAGTTTGTGATAGCTTGTCTCAAGTTCCTTCCTTTTGTCGTACATAATCTTGACCCCCAGTCCGTATGCTTGGCATTCCAGTCTCCTCCAATGATGAATTTACCTGCTAATTCCCTGAAGAAGTCTTCATATTCTAGTGTGCTTATTCCGTGCCTTGGTGGGCTGTACATTGCAGCAATGTTAAAAGACCATGGTTGAGCAGTAATATGGATTACTGTAGCTTGTATCTTGTCTGTTTGAAACTTTGTTTCCTCATGATGTGGTAGAGTATTACGAATTATGATGGTCGAACCACCATGAGCCGTTCCATCAGGGTGGTTGGTACAGTATAAGGAATAATGTGGAATATTGAACATTGTTCTGTCGGTGAAGTGTGTTTCCGATATAAGAAGTACATCTATTTTGTTATGTTGTAGAAAAGTAATTAATTCTGTTTTGTGATTGGCTAAGCCATTTGCGTTCCACTCGGCAATTCGAATTGATTTAACATCCATTAGTGAATTTATTTAGCACGGTGGAGAGCATGCTTAAAATCATGCTGTTCTGATTTATGAGTTGTGAGAACATTGTTTTGAATTCATTCAGGAAAACACTCATTTGAGCTCCTAAATCTGTAGTTTGATTGTTTGGATTTGCACCACTTACTTTTTGGGCGTAGGACACGTGATTTAATGTTTCTGTATGTGGGTTATTCCCTGATATATATTGATGTTGCAATGGTTGTTGGTTCTTTGGAGTATGCAGTGTTTGCCCTCTTGCTTTGCTTTTTGCATTGAGTAAGTCCCTATAGACCGTACATCCTTTATAGTTCGCGGTATGATCTCCATTACTCCATTATTAAATATTTTAGAAAATGTAGGTTTCCATGGTATACCACTGGATCTAATGAACAGTTACTTACAAAATAGGATTCAATATGTCAAAATTGGAAACTGTTTAAGTGAAGAGAGCATCTTAACCTGGGGTGTACCACAAGGTACTGTATTAGGTCCTATTTTATTCACACTGTATATAAATGACTTGCTTGCAATTAATACAGTTGGTACTATATCTTCTTTTGCGGATGACACAGTAATAATGTATACTGGTGATACTTGGAATGAAGTAAAAGCCACGGCAGAAGACGATTTTAAACTAATAAAGAACTGGTTTAATCAAAACTATCTAACTATTAACTTCGCTAAAACTAAATATATATCATTCTCTTGCTACCCAAAAAAATCTCGAATTCTCACGGATCTAAGCATTATGGATGGAAACACTCAGTTTCATATCGAACCAACCGATTCATTAAAGTATCTTGGTATACTTATAGATCAACATCTTAAGTGGGATCTGCATGTTAACTTAGTTATAAAAAAATTAAGATCTATATTGTTCATATTTAAGCAACTTAAAAACGTGTTAGATATTAAAAATTTAAAAATAATGTATCATGCCTTGGTAGAGTCCCATTTACAATATGGTATCGTTGGCTGGGGAGGTATTCTAAAAACGCACTTGCATAACTTGGAGGTGTTACAAAAATATTTTTTAAAAATTATATTTGAAAAAGATCGTTTGTATCCAAGTGATTTATTGTTCAAAGAGTGTGGTATGTTTGACTTGCGACAGTTGTTTGCTTACAAAATGCTTGTGCTACAATATAAAACAAAAGATGATTTAAAAACTATAACACACGAGCATCTCACTCGACACAAACTACACAAAAAAATACAGGTGGAAAAAGCATCTAAAACCTTTGGACAACGGTCTCAAAGCTATTTAGCTCCAAGACTTTATTTACAACTTCCTTCTGATATCAAGAATGCTCCAAACATTAATATATTTAAAAGTAAAACAAAAAAATGGTTAAAAGAAACTTCACTTGCTGCATTACATAGCCTAATTGATAAAAAGAACATTTAATTAAATATACATACCTTTTCATAAAACCATAATAATTATCAAAATAAACTTTTTCTTACAATCTTACAATGGCGCGATTGCCCCCATATACAATACTCACCCACGCACAAGTTGTTGACTTCTGTGGGTTACCTCATTTATTTCTACTCTTTTACCTCATTATCTATTGTATTTATTATATATATTTGTTTTTATGTAATACAGTTTATAAAAATGTAGTTTTTGTATATTATTCTTTTTGTAGAAATAAATATTATTATTATTATTATTATTATTATTACAGAGCGCACATTTAGCAGCTGTGTCTTTAGGTTTTTTGCAATCGGGTGTTCTATGATTTCCTCCGCATTTAACGCATTGATATGGTCTGGTGCAATATGTCCTAGAGTGACCATATAATTGACACCTAGTACGCTGTATTATATTTCTTTTTTTATGAGGTGGTTCTATAACTATTTTCATGTTATTTAAGTGTTGGATTTCATATATTTGTTTGTTATTTTGCTTTGGTTCAAGGTCTACATAGAACATCATTAGAGGTTTGTTTAGTTACTCTGTGTCTAATGTTTATTATGTTACGTACCGTGTGTCCGTGCTTTTGTAGTTCCTGTATAATTTCTTTGGTTGGGATTGAGTAGTGTATATTACGTATCACCACTCTGTACGCCTTATTCTCTTTCATTTGATAAGTGTGGTGAACTATTTTATTGTCATTTAGATGTCGTACAAGTTTTCTGTAAGTTTCAGGGGTTTGGGTGTTTATTTTTATTGTATTGTTTTGTAGTGCGGTGCACTGGTAAGTTTCGGATTCTGTCGCATCTGTTAGGTTTGTGATCATTTTATTATAATCGGTGACACCATAAATAAAAATTGGTGGTGGTTTAGGTATTGTTGGCGTTTTATTACTGGATGCGGTATTATTGCTGTCATTATCTTTTATATTGTCTTTTTGTAAAGCGCTAAATTTATTACTTAAATCACCGAATCGTCAAAACCATTCTCACAAGCCTTGAAGAGAAAAAACTATGTACAGCCGCATTCTTAGATGTTGAAAAAGCCTTCGACCGTGTATGGCATGACGGACTCCTATACAAACTTAAATCCTTCCTTCCCACACCTCATTACCTTATCTTAAAATCTTACCTCACAGACAGATACTTTCAAGTACGAATTAACACAACAATCTCAAACTATTACCCCATAAACTCAGGCGTCCCTCAAGGTAGTGTCCTTGGTCCACTTCTTTACTTGATATTCACGGCTGACATCCCAATTACAAATACTACCACAATCGCTACGTTTGCTGACGACGCCGCCCTATTATCCGTAAGTGAAGACCCGCAAATGGCATCTGCAAATCTGCAAACGCATCTTAATCAACTGCAAGTTTGGCTGAATAGATGGAAAGTCAAAGTAAACCATACAAAGTCCACACAAGTCACATTCACGAACAGGAACATCATCTGCCCTGCAGTCTTAATAAACGACGAGCAGTTACCGGTAACTACTGAAGTTAAATACTTGGGATTAACACTTGACCAAAAACTTACATGGAGGGCACACATCTCTGCAAAGAAAACCCACATAAACCTAAAAATCCGTAAAATGAGCTGGCTCCTTGGTCGCAAATCACAATTATCAACGGAAAATAAATTACTCCTCTACAAGTGTATCATAAAACCTATCTGGACGTACGGTGTCCAGTAGTGGGTCCTTCCCGGGATTTCCCGGGAGCGAAATCCCGGGAAATTAGCTGCTTTTTATAATCCCGACTCCCGGGATTCGCGTTTTAAATCCCGGGACGAGTTTTTTTTTTAAATCAACCATTTCCGACATCTTTAAATATGCGAACGATTTGGCTAATCAGTATTTTTTTGAAACTAATGATTTAGTAGAAGTGAATGATGAAACTTCCCCTTCTACTACTAAATCTTCATTAAGGCTTTCTTTAGCAAATGCAATAATTGCATCCTATAAACCTATGGAAGAAGTAAAACCCGACAAAATATTATCAATTCAAAAGGAGCTGAAACTATATTATGAAGCAACAGGAACGAAGACACGTATTCTGAAACGTATATACGATTCGTGTTTTCAATTTCTGGCACAACCGTCACAAAAAAACGCGATGGTCTATCTGATCACTCTGTTGATGTTCTGTGTTTTTTAAAGACTTATTTTAAAAATCAACGAGACGTATAAATTAAATATTTATTTCCCGTTTTTCTACTTGAATAAAAAAATTAATTTTGTTTTGTTTTCTTTAAAAAAATGATGTTTTTTTTAAATTTTTTAAATAATGAAATAATAAATATGTTTTTGTTTTCTACTAAGTTTTTTTTTATTTCTTTTCAATAAAAATACTTAATTTGCTCTATAATATCAAAGGTTTAATATTAAAATAAAATTTCCCGGTTCCCGGGAAACCCCGGGATTTAACGAACTTTCAATCCCGATTCCCGGGATTGAAAAAATCTTCGGGAACAGCACCCACTAGTGTCCAGCTTTGGGGGTGTGCTAAGCCATCCAACACTAAAATTGTGCAGAGAGTCCAATCCAAGATACTTCGAATGATCTTCAATGCACCATGGTACATTAGTAATAAAACCCTACACGAAGATTCTAATATACCGTTTGTAGAAGAAGAAATTACCAGACTGACAAGGAACTACCTCGAACGGCTCCCTGATCATCCCAATGAAGAAGCCAGGCAACTATGCATCCAACCTGAAATCACAAGAAGATTAAAAAAACAGTGGCCTACAGATGTACTAAACCAATAGTCAATAGTTAATTTATTATCGGGAGTGCTACAGTGGCGGCTCGTGGGTCAAATAATAGGTGAAGTGCTATTGTGGTCAGGGGCGTCGTTAGCCCTTTTTTGCCCCCCCCCCCCCCCCCATTGACGTTTGCGCCCCCCAAATTGTAATGCAAGAATAAATACCTAATAATATAAGGTATAATACAATAAAAAGTTTTTAGACTTTTTGGAATTTTTACTTTTTCTTTCAAGTCTTGTAACAGTAAAGGGGAACGCAGTATATATATTTTTCTATCCTCGACCGAATGATTGTAGAGCTGGTAAAACGTTTTTCCGACAAAAACATGGAGATTTTTAAATCAGATTTCAGTCATTCTTAAATGTTTATAATATAAAGCAGCAAAACTTATAGTCTGAATTCCTTGTTTGTAAAAATTATATTCAAAAATTGACGCCTAAACCAAGTGATATATCCTCACTATTTTCACATTTAGATGAAACAATGTTTCATAATTTAACGAATACAGAAAATTGCATTATCAATTCCTGTAGTTGTGAAAGATCTTTTAGTGTACTAAGACGACTAAAAACGTATATTAGAGCAACAACGGGCCAGGATAGGTTATCAAATTTAGGTATAATTAATATTAATTTTCAGTTAGATGAAATTTCTGCGGAAACAATTAAATATCGTTTTGCGCAAATTGGTAATACACGAAATGAACTTTTACTACCAAAAAATTTAAATTAATAAAGTGAGTTCGAAAAATTTCGTTATCAAAAGGGCGATATTAGATCTTATTTTATTATTACTACTTTTTTGAGCCCACTTTATTATAAATGAATATTGTATCATTCTGAAAAATATAAATCTTATTGAATGAATAAGTAGGTACGATTAATTTCTTTTTCTTCTGCTATTTTTTAATTTAACAAACTAATTATTAGTTTATATAGTTATAAATAGATAGTGTAGTAGATAGTAGATTATTATTATCTCAGGAACAGTAGAAACAGTAATAATTTTTAATAAACATAATAAGTTAGTCTAGTTTTTCGTAATATATCTATGTTTTAGTATAAATATTTGTGCAATAAAATTTGATATTATTTTTCTGTACGTCTCTTTTATCCGAGCTTTTATCTATCAAATTTCATTAAAAAATACTTTTTATTTGGACTTACCTAATTTTTTACACCAAGTCAATCCTTCTGTCTTTTAGGGTAGCAAATTTGTTGGTAATATCTTCGTAAAATGGTTGGTTTTTAATTAACCCTAGTAAGAGTTCTTTTTTAATTGAAATATTCGCCAAAGACGAGAGTCTATCGTGAGATATTGTATTCCTTAGGTATATAATTTCTATAGGACTTCTTGATAAAAATGCTGCTAAAAGTTCCACTACCCTTTAAGTCCTTTTTTGCAAAAATTGTTAAAGCCTTTGTTTCATGTTTAAAAACACACACTTATTGCAAAACAAACACATAAACAACAAACAGTACAAACACCAAAACAAGACATGAGTTTCAATTATTTGAAATCAGTGATAACCGACTATTCGATAATTAGGAACTTCAGATATTTAATAAAATCACAGATATTTTAATACGTCCTTTGTACGTACGACACATATGCTTCGAGACTATATCTGGCATTTAACTGACGAATAATACTAATAAATAAAAATAAGTAGGTTAGCGTCTCTCTCTTTATTGCCCAGACGTGAGGTTTATATAAACAAATAAAAGAAAAGGTTTACGTATCGATTCATTTTTATCCAACAATGAATTATAAAATAAACCAACACCCGACAAGCAAAACGATGTGAATGTAGTGAATCATTCGCCGATAAAAAAACTAAATACTTCACTCTAGCGATTCAAGATGTGTCAACGAGCCGCACGCCGGTATGCGTTACCATGGCAACGAGCAGAGTTGTTAAAGCAAGTCAATTCCAACTCTTCGCTTCAGGCGCGTTTTTCATTGGAATGCGGTGTAGACACGGACAAAATAGGCTAGTGGCCAGTGACGAATATTATGGTAAATAATATGCATTTATAATAAAAAAATCCTCTCAATACGCAATATTGAAGTGTCCAAAATAAAAAATAATTTGAATATAAAATAATTTGGATGCACAAATTTTAGGTGAAGAGGCTCTTCACCTACTTCACCTGGCGAGCCGCCACTGGAGTGCTATCGCTGGATACCATCTCCCCTCATGTATTGTACCTTAAACACATTTACTTATAGCTATCACTAGCAGGTTGTAAATATTCACCTTAATAAAAAAAAAAAAAAAAAAAAACTTTCTATTTATTGAAAAATGTAAATTTTTGTTATTATAATAGTAATTTTTTTTGATAGTTTGCATAGGGAATTTTTTGCGAAACACTCATAAACACATATTCAAAATTTCAGCGGTTTAGCATATACGAGGGCAGGCTGATAAGTCATGTGAATCACTACTTTGCAAAAATTTTATAAAAATAATTATATAGCATATACATCAAGTCATCCTTAAACAGTATGTTTGCAAAATTTTATCACTCAATTGTTTTTATTAATGGTGGAATTGTCAGTCGAAGTACATCATGTCGGGTGAATTTGAAAATTCTGCGAAAATCGAGCGACGTGCTGTAATTAAATACCTCGTAAAAAAAGCTTTAAACGCCACCGAGATTAAAAATGATATGCAAGAAGTTTTAGGAGAGTCCGCTCCATGCTATCGAGTTATTGCTTTTTGGTCATCTCAGTTCAAAAGAGGTCAGGAGTCTATTGAAGATGATTCTCGCCCTGGAAGGCCTGTGTCGTGCACTACTGATCAAAATGTTAAAAACTATTTACCGTCGAAAACTACAATAACAGGCCAATATTATGCCAACTTGATGGCAAAATTAAGAAATGCTATTAAAGAGAAGCGGCGTGGTAAACTTCGAAATGGTGTGTTGCTGTTGCACGATAATGCACCTGCCCACACCAGCAAACTTGCCAAGCTAGCCATTCGAGACTCTGGATTCGAGGAAATTGACCATCCTCCCTATAGTCCGGACATGGCCCCGTCTGATTATTATCTCTTCCCAAAATTGAAAAAGCACCTACGGGGAATGAAGTTTCTGGGCGATGAAATGCTCAAGATGGCTACAGAGGTGTATTTTGCAGAGCAAGAAAAAGAATTTTTTTACAAGGGTTATACTTATTATTGAAAAGATGTAATAAATGTATTGAAGTTGAAGAGGATTACATTGAAAAATAAAACTGTCAATTTGGTTTCTACTTGTTTTCTTTATACCAATTCACATGACTTATCAGCCTGCCCTCGTATCTAGTTAAAAGTGTTTCTCAAAATCGTAAAATGAAATTTATTAAAGTATTTAAGTATTTAATAAAAAACAGAATAAAATGAAAAAAGTCTATTTTGGATCCTTAGAAAATTGAAACCCTTAAAAGGAAGCATTTCCTAGGATTTATTAATTTCAAAATTAATTAGTTTTTGTGAACTTTTTTATTTTGTTCTGTTTTTTAAATATTTTAACAAATTTTCAGTTTAGGAAATGCCAAAAGACAAAAACCTTCAATATGTAAATTTTCCATCCCTTTTACGGTGTAATAGGCACTTATTTAATGAAAAATTGATAACATTTTAGAAAATGAGACCACAGTGTGAAGCTGCATCTATTACATAAATTAGAAGGTAGTCTATCTTTCGAAAATTCCATTCAGTTTGCTAGAGTAAAGATCAACCCCTAACTATAACTGATATTATTCTAATTTGTGAGCGTATTTTGTTTACTATAAAAACATCGTTACAAAGATTGCCTAGTTAACGCTGACATTGCAAAGTTTTAAGGTGTAACTTAAATTTACGTAAAAAAATTCAAAATTTGGTAATATTTAGTAATTTCAAGAATTTTGAAACTTAAAACAGTTATTTAAAAAAATCTGTAGAAAACTGTGATATTTTCTATGTGTCAAAAGAATGTATTAATTTAAAGGGCATATTTTCACCCGTAAATTTTTACCGAAGACCACCCTCCTGAGCTAGAAAACTATGTAAGTATATACATAAATAACAATCCTCAAATATTCACAAAGAAAGAGAAGAATAAAAAAAAATTGTAGGTAAATTACAAATGAAAATCCATTCTGTATTTCGCCAACTAAAACAAACAGCATGTTAAAGTACCTTCTTAAAATATTTTTCTGAATAGACCAAATAAAACTTTAAGTCCTAAGAAAGTGGGCGTCTTTTACGTTTTTTTCCTAAACTCTTGGGAAAAGTTTTTAAATTTTTAATTTTTTGCGACAATATTTCTAAAACAATTTTCATCATTAGTCAATTCGAATATACAAGATCGAATTTCCAAAGATTAAGTATGACTAGTGAAGTACAATTTACAAATTTTAAATAATTTTTATGTACTGTCAAGTTAATCTTCGGCATATTGCCTCAATTCCAGTCCAACATTTTTTTGTAGCTAACATTTATAATATTTATCTGTGGCTCAACAAGCCGTATTTCTGTCTAGGGATTTACCTCAATACTACTAAGCAGACCGTAAGTACATTTACAGTTTCTAAACATATTTCAAACACGTCTAAAAACACCGTACTATCGAGTTTAATTGAATTTTAGACATTCGCTACATGAAACGTCTTAAAATTAAAAATTGACTTATTTAGTTGAGAGTAGACAAACAAAAATTCAAATTTTAGAATGGTTTCAGAAATCTAAATGAATTTCGAATATCTAAAGTACACTAAAATTATTCGGTATTATGGACAAACCTCAAGTGCAATATACTTATTCAAAACAGAAAACAAGAGATTTCATTAAATTCGGTTAACGCAACGTCGTAACATCTTAAACAATTAACTTAAGAAACTGGCTTTATTTAGGTATAAATAACAAAAAAAAATTCAATAGAAAGGTTCAAGGAAATCTAAATTAAATACGTAAAGTGAACTTAACTTATTTGGTATTATTGAAGAAAATCGATGCAAACTGTTTTAAGGTAAAAAAACAACAAAGAATTCATGATTAAATTAGTTAAATTATTATTTTAAATTTCTAATAAGTAAAAGGTTACTCAGCTGAAACTGAGAAAACGTAGAAAGTCACCACGTGGCCTTGCTTTGCACAAAAAGCCATCAGGTTATTCAAAGCGGATTACTGTCAAATGTTTAAAGAATTATGTACTTACAACAATGTCTAATGTAATGACAATACAAAATTCCAATGAAAAGATTAGACATTATTGGTGATTAGTATGATTCCAGAAGAGAAACTTATGTTAATTGTTTACGAAACTGAAACTTAGGTCACGGTCACGCGAGTAATCGTTTGTTATGGTTAAACAATACAAAGTACGAAAGTTGAACGTTTGAATATGCCAGTCAGTACAACAAAACCCTTTACTTCAGATTTAGTTAGTAGTTGAAACAATTATTATAGCTCAAACGCCATCTACATAACGCGTTAAATAAAAAAATACGGCTTGAAAACCACGGAAATTGCGAAAAAGCAGTGGCGGCTAGTATGTAAGAGCTGCCGGGCTGCCGCTCTGACCTAAATTTTGCAATAGTTATTAGCAGTAAGTAATCAAAAATAAAAAGAAATTTCCGAAATTACTTTTTATTTACATAAACGAAATGATATTTCGTTAATTTCATGTACGTATTAATTAAAACAGCATTACATTGTATTTTCAACTTAGACATTAATTAAATCGCTTTCGAAAAGACCGCGCACATCATAATACATGAATTCAAAGCTGTCGGACGGAATACACCCAACAACGCAGCAAAAGTATTCGTAAACAAAGTTCGATGCGATTTTGTTCAAAACAACCAACGATAAAAACAATCGGCAGTTGCACGCAATCGCTCACTAAATTGACTACAGAGTTCGCGTAGGAATCTCTAATATGACAAAGAAATTAACATAACTTCGTAACGATTAAACATGGACCCAACAAATATGATATTTTCTGAAAGCTTAGAAAAGCAGCTATTTAATGACATAATCGTATATAGGGCGTACTATTTAAAATTTTCAAGAAATCTTGAGGTTCGCGTTTTTCGATCACCCTGTATATTGAAAATACCTAGAGCCTTTTAGTCCTCGCAGTTTTATTGAAAATAGATTCGAAAAGTTGTATCCTGAAAAGTAGTTAACATTTCGGTGAAATTACGGTGTTATATTCGTTCAAAGTGAGGTTATTTTTATCACAAACAAATGAATAACTACGGAACTATTCACAATAGACCCATATAATGCCATATAATCCCAGATGGTTGGGACACCCTGTATACTTTCGAAATTATGTAAAGTTATCTCAAGTTAAGTCAATCTGCAAAAGATAAATTTTATAACTCAAAATATGTCAAATTAACAGCCATTCTTTATGCACTCTATTTTGGCTGGTACCCTACCCTTAACTGTTACACCTACGCAAAAAGTAATATAAGTGTTTCGGATTAAATTTTTGAGTTGAAGCTAGTCGTCCGAGACGAGAAACTTTATGACACGAATACAGATAGTACAAGAACATATGGAGATGTTCTTCATATCAAAAAAAAATATATTATTTTATGATAAACTACAGGGGCGGACCGTTAACTTTGGGGGCCCTGGGCTAACACTATTTGGGGGCCTACCGAATTAATCCAATTAACCCTCACATATGTCTAAGATTGGGATCTGTATTTTTTTGTTAACTAAATTGAATCTCTCTAAAATTTCTTCCCAAAACACAGTTAAAATTCTTATATAAATTCTGTGCCTCTCTTCGAAAATCAAGTTTCTCATCCATATTGTCACTAAACGTTTTTAATATGTTCATGATATCACCGTAGCGATTTTTTAAAGCTCTAACAGCATCATAGTGACAAGACCATCTAGTCTGGCTTAAACTTTTTATCAAAAATTTTAGTTTTGTTACACGATTTAGAAGCTCCCACCTATGGGTAGATGCAGAAAAGAAAACATATCTTTGTTGCACTACTTCAAAAAGTCACAAAGTTGCAACTTTAACCGCTTCTCCACCAACTAGATTTAGGTAATGCACACTGCACAGCACACAGCACATAATCAGCAAATTTATTTATTTGTTTGAGATGTGCTTGCACACTATTGTATCGGCCGGACATATTTGCAGCGTTGTCAAACGACTGTCCTCTACAATTATCCAATGGCAGTCCAATTTTTTCTAGAAATTCTTGTAAGGAATTGAATAAAGATAAGCCACTGTGACTACTAATTTTGATGAAAGGAGCTAGAGGAGCTAAACTTGCACTCCCATTCTGATGTTGCCACATTATTTGGAAAAGTGCATTTTTTCCAATCTAGACGTGAGATTTTTCATCGAGGCGAAGGCGAAATCAAAAGCACGTCGTGAATGGAAAAAACACTTTTCCGAACGAATTGTACACAAAATTTTGTAAAATTCAGTAAAGAATTCCTTATCATTTTAACTGAATATTTCATTTTTGATGTCAAATGTCAAATTCGTTTCGATGTAGTCAATATTTCATTGCCATGGAAACAAAGTAAAAATTTTCAATTTGTGATGTGCTTTGGTCTCATTTCCTCTCTTGTTTTGTATTTCCACTCTAGGTAGGAAAAGCTGAACTTTTCCTAACTCAAATGAGTATTAAAAAGTCCAAGAATTCCTTACCGAATTTTACAAACTACCGACATAGGCGATAGAAAACATAGCCGTATTTACTATTTACTGTCGTTTAAAACATTGATATTTGATATTTTATTGAAATCAAATAGTGTGGCAAACCAACGATTTAAACTTTATCTAGATACGAATTTTGTATAATTTTTTTTCTTAAATTTTTAATTTAAATTGGGTTTATTTTTATTTTTTTGACCGCGAAGGGGGCCCTTTAATTGAACTGGGTCCTGGGCTGCAGCCCATAAAGCCCATGCCTAAATCCGCCCCTGATAAACTACCAATAGCCTAAAAATAATTCACCTCGGTTCTAGGTAGTAATTTAGGCCTTTTACAATATTAATATTTATGAATTAAAATGTATCAACCCCTTACTACTGTTGAAGCCATTGGTTAACACATTTTTATTAAAATTGAATGAATTTGAAACGAAAAAACAATGGGCCGAATTCTGATCTTATGTTTAAAGTTATTTCTAACTAAAGTCGTATTTAGCGTAGGTAAACATAAAACGACAAAGCTTTATATAATGTCATATGTGTATAACAAGATACGGGATATTGCCATGGTAATTAAACATGGCGTTAAATTTAAATATGAGATCTGAATACCGACCAATGTCTTTATATTTCAATCAAGTCAGTTTAAATAAATTATTAGTTTTGAAGACTTCCTTCCAATTAATGAAATATTTTAAACCTAATATAATAATAAAATAATACCAAAATTAGTCAAAAATATCCAGACACTTTGGAAAAATTGTGTTTTGGTTTATAAATTTTTGATGCGGGCATTCCTAAAGTTGTATGAGATAGGCATAGAAAGAGAACAAAAGCGTAGTATCATGTAGTATGCTAAGCACAGTTTATCTGTATTGGGCCTAATCCTCCTCGTAAACATTTGAACTGTCAATCACCCTAAAATATTGTAAAAAAACATTTTCATATTTTTCAATAATTCTGCAATTTAGCAAACAAGTTAGTAATTTGCTTATACAGGGTGTCTCAGACATGACTCCCCAGGCCTATAACTTTGTTATTTTTAAAAATAACTATAATAAACTATATATATTCGTAAATGGGAGCAAATTCTCTATTGTTTTTATCGCCGACGAGTACAAATTACAACAATCAGTTGATTCCATGGCAAACCTAGACTTCAACTTTCAATCGTATTTTTTTCGAGAATTTTCTTATGCAAGACCAATATTGGTTTACATGGTTATAAAGAGAATAAAAAGTACTATCAGAATGAGCGAAAAAAAGCATAGTGTGCAATTTGAAAAAAAAAAGTTGAATATCGCTGCCATAATATGAGTACAGATTTTCTAACATTTTCTTTCCCCATCTTATAGAGAATTTGCTCCCATTTACGGATATATATAGCTTATTATAGTTATTTTTAAAAATAACAAAGTTATAGGCCTGGGGAGTCATGTCTGAGATACCCTGTATAAATCTAAATAAACTTCAATAATAAAAATTCCTTTAAAATAAATTTACTTTTCAAAATATAATCTACATCACTTAGGATTAATATTGTATTACTTTATTTTCAACCATATATGTAATGACGTTATTCCTAACCGTTTTGTAAGTTGGAAAATTGGCATTTACTGACTGTTACTTTCCACCCGGCCACGCCCACTCTCATTAAATGACAGCTTGTTTGTTCAAAATATTAATTATTATTATAAATGATTCATATTAATTTATATGTATGGCTGCAAATACAATAATATACAAACTTTGGTGAAAAGTTTCATTAATGTCTCGAGATATAGTAAATCTCAACGCTTCGCGTCTCGGTTAACTATAATTATCTCTCGACAGTAATGAACTACTTTCCACCTCGGTATGTAATATAATATTACAATACCATTGCAGTCATTGGTGTCTAGATCTAATGCTTATAAGCTTATATCCAACTGAAACTAAAATACAATATTTTGGTATCTCAATGAGGTCAGTTTAAATTACTTAACATATAAAAATTGAATTTTGGAGATTTCTAGTAATTGGAAATTTGCAAAAAAAAATATTAGCGGACGCAGTTGTTTATGCTTTATGACATAATATAAAGGCTGACTAAAAATACCCACGCACTTTCGAGAAATTGTATTTTGATTTATAAAAACTATTTATCTTCGTTCTGTATTGAAGTACATATGAGATGGCTATAGAGAGAGAGACAAAAAATTTAGAATGCAGTAGGAACCTATCTACCCCATAACAAAATGTGCTTGTGAATATATATCTAACGATTTTACATGCAAACTTTCACTTACCATAAAATGTTCCGAATGATTCCTTTTTGCCTTTTAAATGAGTTATATAATTATTCCATAGCGTAGTTATATAATTATTCCATAGCGTATCAACTACTCTTTAACCCGAGCGATAACAATGTATCGACTACTCTTTGACCTGGACAATAACAACAGATAGTATATAAGTGAACTAAGATGTAAACATTATTATTACTTTGCCAGTATTTTGTGTAGCAGTAGACTCTGTCCGATTGTTCACTGAAAATCTCGTTAATTGTAATCATTATAACTATAAAATTTAAATAAAGTGTTTTAAAAACTCAATCTCCAAAAGAAGATATTTATTTGGCGCAGTCGTTACGGTAGGATTGAAGAAGATACGGATTAAGCAAGAAAAGAAAAAACTGCTGGTCCCTGTCGTTGATTTCAATCATTTACTTCAAGAATCTACATCCAGAAACTAGGGAAGACTCCAACAAGTATTGAGTATTTTCTATAACCCATAATTATAGTTGTGTGAATTTTATTGCCATTTATTTTATTTTATCTTATTTAACGAATTGCTAGTGCTAGTGATTATCATTCTTAGAAAATCATATTGGAAAATAGTTGAAATTCTAAAGTTACTAAGATTAATTATTAAGAATATCAAGTTTTTCTAACACTAATATCTTATACTGTTTCTATGGTGCATAAGAGCTCACTTGTTATGTTTCCTTTAAAATACGCTTTCTCTATAAAATACGCTGTCAATGACAACGTATTTTATAGGCCTTTAAATCTTCTTTAAATACATCGTTGCCTAGCAATCTTCGCATTTTGTGTATTATGACACGTCTCAAATAATAATTTATTAAAATTTCTAATAATATATTAGTGAAAGAAAATGTCTGATATTAGTGTTAGAAAAAATCTTGAAGATAACTCGTGTTTTATAGTTTAAAAATCTCGGTCTATCAAATCCTCGGCTCACTTCGTTCGCTCGGATTTGAACTACGACCTTGATTTTTAAACCTTCTATAAAACACTTGTTGTCTTAATAGCTAAAAAAATTACTATTAGTGAATTTTATTCGCATTTTTATGAATAAAAGTAAAACTAACATAGACCATCTGTCAGATCTTTTTAATAAATTAAAAATGAATAACCAAACTTCTCAAAATCCATCACAAATAGCTACCCCAACTATTCAAGCAGCTAAAGCTATTGCTGACTTTTTACCGACTTTTAATGGTGAATCTTATCAACTTGAAAGTTTTATAAATAGATGTGATAATTTCTATAACAAATACGGTGTTACCACAGATAATCATCTAAATGATTTTACTTATAATGTAATTTGCTCAAAACTAAAAGATGATGTGCTTAATTTTGTAATGTGTAGACCTGATCTAATGACCTGGCCTTTAGTCCGTAATGCGTTAAGGGAACAATATGGTGATAGGTTAGATAGACAAACTTTAACTCGCGAATTTCTTCATATGCATAAAAATAGAAATGAAACTATTTTGGACTTTCTAAATCGCCTTAAGCAAATGAAATCTCGTTTGGAAGTTAAAATTATTTCAGATAATAGTATTAATGAAGAACGGAAAAATTTCTTAATAGAACAAACCGAAGGAAATTCCCTTGACGTTTTATTGGCAAATGTTGACGATAAAGTACGTATCTTATTAGATTTAAGCAATCCAGATAATTTAGTAAAAGCTAGCGAAATTGTGATTCGTCACTTCTATAACGAACAACGCATAAATTCACTGCAAAATCTAAATAGGCAAACACAAAGAACGACCTATGTCCAGTCACAAAAACCAGCACATAATTTATCGATTCAAAATCATCCAAGATTTTATAATTACGATCCCCCACAAAAAAATTTTGCACAAAATACCATTAAATCATCACATTATACCCCAATTCACCCACAGTTTAGTCCTAAACCAACATTCCCTAGTCAACCAATAAATATTCAACCTCGACAAATTCAAAGACATTACCCGACTAATCAACAAGTTTTTGGCTCACCTAAGAATGTTTTTGACCCGAAAAACTCTCATAAACCACAAGGTAAACCTGAACCTATGTCTACTACTTCCCGTGTACCCACACACAGAAATTACGGACAACAAAATTCTAATTTCAAAAATCATTTCCAGTCTAGGGGCCCATCAAACTTCATTTCAGAAGAATTACATATAATACAGAACCATACCAATTTGATTCCCAAAACGATAACTGAACTAATTATTTTGACGAAAACAACTATACTTCATACTTTGACCAACCCACTCATTATGATAACATTGAACCAAATGACACAGGATTTTTAGGAACCGGAGCCTCCGATGAAAGAACCGTAGACCTGAATAATCTTATCCCAAATTCTTTACCCTTCATTCAAATAAATAACCCTCCAATAAAACTATTAATAGATACAGGTTTCCACCCTTCAATATTTCGACCTTATATTGCCGAAAAGTATTTTCCAGATAAAATGTTTCGATCATCTACACCAATTGTAACATGTGCAGGTAGCCGACAGGCACAATTCAAAGCCAAAATCCCATTATTTCCGGAATTCTATCCACTCAAAGACAATTTAGAATTTGTATTGTTTGATTTTCACGGTTATTTTGATGGCATAATAGGCATACGTGATTTTCGAAAATTAAAATTAAATCTTGATTTACAAAACAAATTACTCTACAACCAAACAATTAATATTCCACTAAATTATCGGGAAGAATTCGATATTCAAAAAATCGAAATTCCAGCATTTACATCAATCTTGAAAACAATTAAAACCAACATTCCCGACACTCAAGTAATTATCTCTGAAATTAGATCCAACAATAAATCAATAATCATTCCTGCTAGTCTATTACAAGTACGAAATGGACTTGCCACCGTAGAATTTACAAGTACACAATCTTCCACACAAATAATTCAAATTAATAAAGATTTCTTGAAACCTTTTGCAATTCCATACTCTACCGAAAGTTATGAATGTTACGCCACTGAGCAAATAATACAACCGTTATCTGGAAACAATGGTAATTTTTCAATAAAAGACTTGAGAACCGATCACCTCAATCTTGAAGAAAAATCAGCATTAGAGAACCTAATAAAACAGTTTAAAAAAGTTTTTCATCATCCTGAGGATAAACTAACTTTTACTAATAAGGTTAAGCACGAAATAAAAACAACAGACGACATCCCCGTACATACCAAATCATACCGTTACCCACACGTCCATAAACCTGAAGTTGAGAAACAAATCAATAAAATGTTAGAAGATGGTATCATACGACCATCACAATCCCCATGGAGCTCCCCAATATGGATAGTGCCCAAGAAAATGGATGCTAGTGGTAAGCAGAAATGGAGGATAGTAGTTGACTACAGAAAAATCAATGAGAAGACCGTTGATGACCGATACCCTTTACCAAATATAACAGACATTTTGGACAAACTCGGACGTTGCCAGTACTTTACAACCCTGGACTTGGCGTCTGGTTTCCACCAAATAGAAATGCTTCCGGATTCGATAACAAAAACCGCCTTCAATGTAGAAAATGGACATTACGAATACGTAAGGATGCCGTTTGGGTTAAAGAATGCCCCAGCGACCTTTCAGCGTGTTATGGACGACGTACTTAAGGATTTACAAAATAAAATATGCCTAGTGTACATGGACGACATTATCATCTTTTCAACGTCACTCCAAGAACATATAAATAATTTAAAACAAGTTTTTAAAAGCCTCCAAGAAGCAGGGTTAAAAATACAGTTAGATAAATCAGAATTCCTATGCAAATCTGTTGAATTTCTTGGCCATGTTGTTACTCAAGAAGGTATTAAACCTAATCCAAAAAAGTTATCTGCAATTGAAAAGTTTCCTATACCGAATACTGCGAAAGAAATCAAATCTTTCCTTGGACTTATAGGTTATTACAGAAGATTTATTAAAAACTTCGCAAAACTGACAAAACCCATCACTCAATGCCTTAAAAAGAATTCACAAATAAAACACACCCCAGAATTTGTTGAAAGCTTTGAAACTTGTAACGCATACTTATGAATGATCCAATTCTACAATATCCCGATTTCAATCAACCTTTTAATCTCACCACAGATGCTTCTAATTACGCGATAGGTGCCGTGCTTTCACAAGGACCAATTGGCAAAGACCTACCAATTGCTTACGCCTCTAGGACCCTTAACCCAGCAGAATGTCATTATAGCACAATCGAAAAAGAACTCCTTGCCGTAGTTTGGGCAGTTAAATATTTCAGACCATATCTGTTTGGGACAAAATTTAACATCATTAGTGACCATAAGCCGCTACAATGGTTATTTTCCTTGAAAGAACCTAACTCTAAATTGGTAAGGTGGAGATTGAAACTGGAAGAATATGACTATAATCTAATATATAAAAAAGGTAAACACAACACTAATGCAGATGCATTGTCAAGAGTAGAGATTCACTCACTGGGAACAGAAATAGATGATGATGCGTCAATGATAATGAATATAGATACAGAAGAAGTCCCACACCTATCACAGGAAGACATCGAGCACATCTTGGAAACCGAGTTACCACCACCAGAAGACGAAACTGTACACACAAGTCTTGAAGATCCTATTGTAAATATACCTTATACAGAAAAAGCCGTAAACACTTATAAAAATCAAATTATAATATCAAGTTGTACAGGTGATTCAGTTAAATCTAAAACTGGAAAACTTTTTGATAAAAATAGATATCATTGGCAAATCCCTGATTTAGGGGATGATGCAAAATATTGGACGAACCTAATTAAACAATACTTAAAACCAAAATCCACTTATTGTTTATTCTTTAAAACAGAAAAATTAAAAATCCCCTTAATTAAATTCGTACAAGCTAATTTTAAAAATAGTTTATTTAATCTAGTCATTTCAAATAAAATAGTCACAGATGTTACAGATGAATCAGAAAGAAAATTAAAATTAAAATACTATCATGAAACAAAAACTAGCCATAGAGGTATTAACGAAAATCTTGCAGCATTAAAGAAGAACTTTTATTGGCCTGATATGGACAAAGATGTTTCAAATTATATTAACACATGTGATACTTGTTAAAAATCAAAATACGAACGTCACCCTACAGCTTTAGTATTTAAACCCACACCAATTGGACAGAAACCACTTGAGCATCTGTATATAGATTCATTTAAATACGGTAACCAATATTTTATCACAATTATAGACAGTTTCTCCAAATTTGGACAAGCTTATCCGATTAATTCTCTAACAGCAATAGAAATCGCTAACAAATTAATACAGTTTATAAGTCACTATGGAATACCAACTAAAATTACTTGTGATAATGGGTTAGAATTCAAAAACTATGTTATCCAGGATTTTTGTTTATTACATCAAATCGAAATCCATTATACAACAGCCTATAACCCCAACAGTAATAGTCCTATCGAAAGGTTTCATTCATCCCTAATCGAATGTTTACGTACCCTACAAGATGAAAAACCAGACATCCCTATTATACAACTTATGAATTATGCCCTTATTTCATACAATAATAGTATTCATACTTCTACAAATTATACACTATTCCAAATTTTACGTGGACGATTAGATTATAAAGACCCTTTTGAAAAGGATGAAAACGAGCGAATGACCCAATACATAGAAGAGCATTCGAAAAATCTTGATATTCTTAATGACCTGATTAATAACAAAATAACTAAAAATCAGAAACAAAAATTAGAGCGTGCTAACAGACATAGACAATGTGAACTAAAAATTGACATTGAAAAACCAACCTTTAAATTAAAAACCCCTGACAAAAGACCTAATAAATCAGTACAACCTTATGAGAAAATTACTGATTTAGAGTTAATTAGTGACAATAAAATCAAAACCAATGACAGGACATACCACCTACAAACATTAAAGCCACAACGTATTGTTACAGGAGACATTCGAGACAATGATGACGATAGTCTTGATGATGACGCTCCTCTTTCTACATGGGTCAATGCCATTAAAAATAAAGGAAATTCAAAATCCAATACTTAAAGTCCAACTGGGACAAGCAAAGATCATAACATCTAAACATACATTATCATGTCAATTTAACTCATCCTCAAGAACTCTCTTCTAACATACTCATTCAATTAAAAACCCTTAAAAATGTATTAACTCAAAATCAAAATCAATTTTCTATAATTCTGATTAATAAAGTAAATCAAGCAACACACTTAAGTAAACTAGTTTTAGGTAAGTTAAAAGGTTTTGTAAAATCAAGCAGGAAACCTCGTGCATTGATAAATGGAGTAGGTAAAATTTCAAAATGGTTGTTTGGAACTCTAGATTCTGACGATGAGGAAATTATTGATAATTATCTAAAATTATTAAATCAGAATGATCAAAAACTGCATTCTAGTCTCAAAGAACAACAAACTCTAATTAAAGAAATAACGAATAAATATACAGAGAATTTCTATACTCTTTCGGATAATCAAGTCATATTACAAAATCAAGTACAAAATCTCACTAAAGAAATAAGTAAAATATTTAGTCTTGAAAAAGCCTTCTCATTTGCTAATTCAATTGATAATCTGTTGATTCAATTACAATTATTACAAAATCTTATAAGTAACATCGAAATTGCAATATCTTTTGGAAAATTAAACATTCTCCATAGTTCAATAATAGAACCACAAAAAATAGAAAAAATCATTACTAAGTTAAATAAAATTTATGGGATTGGATCAGTACCTACGTTAACAAACACTATGAATTATTACAGTTTATTTTCTGCTCAGGTAATAATAAAAAACAGTTTCATACTATTTAAGATTCACACACCTATAGTAAATGAACCCTATAAATATTTCCAAATGTACCCTGTTCCTATTGAACATCATATGATAATTCCTGAACAACCCTTCCTGTTACTCAATACTGAGGAACATTGGACAGCCACAGAGCGATGCTCTGAAGTTGAAGATTTCTTCTATTGTCAACATTCTTATCTACAGAAAAGTCAACCATGTTTAGTAGATTTAATAAGAAATGGAAAAAATAATTGTTCAAGTGTTATAGTTCAACTAACCGAATCAAGTATTCTACAAATAAATTCCCATGAGATGTTACTTGTACCTGCTGAACCGATTACTATGGAAGCAACATGCGACATCAATGGTTTATACAAAATAATGAAACCATCTGTCGTCACCCTCGAGCACTGCAGTATCAAAATAAATGGACGAAGTTTTCAAGCCGAAGATAGCCTTCACGAAGAATTAGTTTTTGAACTTCCGAAGATAAATGCATTTACAGAAGAAACGCAAAGGAATCTACCACCAATACAATTGAAGTCACTCGACAACAAAGAAATATAGCAAATTAATAGTGTTTCCCGCAATCTGAGTCTCAAAAATTTAGATGAAACGCCTAAAGCTGCGTATTCACTAGAGCATTTTTGCGCGCACAAACGGTTTGCGCGCAAAAATGATCATATGAGTACCGGCAGAACAGGTGTGCGCGCAAGGTCTGAGCACGCACGTACGCGCTCCATCGGTTGTCGGTCTCGGGACCACCTCAAAGGAATTTTGCGCGCAAGTTTTGCTCAGTTTGGACGAGATTTTTAATTTATGCAAACAGCTTTAAGTAAAAACACAACTGGAGCGGATATTTGCGCGTACAAACAAAAAGGCAAAAATAATTATGTGTAGATTTTAAAATTTTCGCGAACGAACGTGCGTGCACGCAAACGTTTGTGCGCGCAAAAATGCTCTAGTGAATACGCAGCTTAATACACACACCTGGACTAATACTGGCATCATAGTATGTATAATAGCAATCATTGGTCTAATAACCTTTTTATATTTCAAGACCATCCAACCAAGGTTACTTGCTAAACCCTATGGACACAGGAACCACATCCCAGATGTTCCACAAAATAAGGAACCCTTATTTTCCGAACTTAAGGAGGGAGGAGTTATATAATTATTCCATAGCGTAGTTATATAATTATTCCATAGCGTATCAACTACTCTTTAACCCGAGCGATAACAATGTATCGACTACTCTTTGACCTGGACAATAACAACAGATAGTATATAAGTGAACTAAGCTGTAAACATTATTATTACTTTGCCAGTATTTTGTGTAGCAGTAGACTCTGTCCGATTGTTCACTGAAAATCTCGTTAATTGTAATCATTATAACTATAAAATTTAAATAAAGTGTTTTAAAAAACTCAATCTCCAAAAGAAGATATTTATTTAATGAGTTTGCAAATATAATAGGTAGATACTTTGCGTAAATTCTAAATTAATTAATAAAACTAAGAATCTTTCTTCAAAAATTTATAACATTAATAAAAATATAAACATATACTGGGTGATGTATTATAATATACGTATTTGTTAACAAAGATCGAAAGAGTAAGCTGAAAACACGTGTTACATTTTTTATTTTGAATTGTTGGCTCCAAAAAGACGTACTTGTAAAAAATAATTATCCCAATCAAAATTGGTTTTGAAATATTTTCAGTCGTATCTAATCTAATCTAATCGTCGGTTTATGTTCAAAATGTAATTTTCCTCAGTCAAATTTAATTTTTCGTGGTATAATATTTAAGATTTGAATTCTTTTGTAAACAAAAAGAGAAATTATTTCTTTTGAAATAATGAATTATTCTTTTATTTCGGTCACATACAATCAGGTTCAATGAGTTTGTGTTATAAGAACTGGTAAAAATATTATCTTGTTGGAACTGCTCATTAGAATATCTTTTAAATGTAAGTTGTTTATATTTAATTCTTCTAATGGTGATGCTAACGCAGCAACAAAATTATTTACTGTTTCAATGTTTAGACCTATAAATAAATCAATAACGAAATTGGGGATCCATTCCGTTCCAAGTATGGTGCTAAAATCGGAAATCTCTAAATCTTAGTAATGAAATCCATTAAAATGGTATTTTGCTATTTAAATTGAGTTGTATAAACGACCTAACAAGGGTTTATTTATAAAATTCTGATATTTAAATACCGAATTAGGACAAAAGTCTTTTTCGTTTCTTTTTCCCACAATCTCGATCAGTAAAATACGCCGCCCTTGTCGCAAGCGCAAGCGTTTCGGAGTTGTTTTCCACTTTTCCTCAGCTACGTTTAGCTCTTCACAAATGTTTCTTTTACGCGATTTAGGCAATAAATTGTATTGTATTGTTTTTCGGATGGTCTCTAAATGATCGCGAAGCTTAGCAATAAAACAACTACATTTTAAATTTCTTTGCTTTTCTAATATATTGTTTTTTAACCACGTGTTAAACCACGATTCAACAAGCGCAAAATCATCTTCACTGATTATTTTCAAATCTACAATGCTTGTAAACCTACGACACGATTCGTATAAACACCTTAAATAAATTACCACTGTTTTGAGGAGGCGGTTGAGTGGTTGAGTCGCTTATTTTTAATTTTCAATTGACACACCGAATAAGTTGATTTAATACTTTCGCATAAATAAAAATTATAATCCGCTTTAAAAGTAAAATCTCCTTCGAAAATACTACTTAGTATTATTGCAAAGTGACCTCCATTCCCAATACATTCATTTTTAAACTGAACTCTAATATTATTACTATTTAACACTTATGTTGTAGTGGTAACAGCTACGTCATCTGAATCATTTGTATTACTGTGAACAATATTTTTAGTGGAAATTGCATTTTCATTACTATCTAACATTGAAATCTGTTGATGATCACTAAGATTTTTATTTGAATCAATTAAAATATTAAATCTATATTATTTTTATTGATAGTTGTATTACCGCCTGAAATGACCATTTCATAATTATTACCCCGTAACGGAATTGCATTTGATGTATTAACAAATTGTCTAAAACCAAACAGCTATTAATACAGTTATCATTACCATCGCTTTTCGTAAAATTGTTATCAGAATTCAATTTATTTTTTAATAACTCTATGCTAATTCCTGAATGGTTTCCGTATTTTTTACCCATCTTTGTATCGATGATTTTCTTTTTTCTTTGCGAACAGTTCCATACAACTGCATTGTTGCTTGGTACATTACCGAACCGTAACTACCTGTAATACCGTTTGACTCTTCCATATGATTCATTTTATCTGCTAGAGGATCAGCGAAGTCTTTAGAAGAATTACTGGTCATTTTAGCAAAATTCGATTTTTATGTTCGCAAGTAAACAAATAAACACTTTGGATGTTCAAACCGAACAAGGTTTGTCGCTAGAAGAGGGGATATCCACAAAAGCGGGGGAAAAATCCCTTTGGAAGATTTTAAAGACATTTAAAGGTTTTTGGAACAGTAAAATTATCAGGAATTTCCAAACTATTCAATCATGACTTCTAACTAAAAAATGAAAGAAATTCAATTTTGCTTCTAACTTCGTCTTTACATTATTATGGTGTATTTAATCTATTTAGTCTATAAATGCATACCAACTTAAAACCGAGAGCAATTAACAAAAATATAGGTGAACTTTTATGTGCCACTGCATTCTTTATTATTCTCAAATTAGTGAGAATTGACACTAATTAAACGTCAATTTAAATGTAGACTCGAGAGAGATACTTCACTAGATGTACTATTTTTAGTGAAATAAGATATCTGAATGCTGAATTCACTTAAACCAAAGAGTATAAATATTCTTTGCCAAGATCTCTGACCTGTGGTTACGTTTTTGCACTACGTTCACGAATTCCCTCTAAGATGTCGCCTCAGTGGCACAAATTGCCGTTGCTAGACATGCGTCACGTCGTCAGTTCTAGAGAAACGAGTGAAACACTACTTCCCAAGTCATTTCTTTTACCATTTCAACCATTTTGAATCACTAACTTATAAAAATAACTTTAACATTCATTTCATCCAACAAATATTATTAATTCTAGACGTAGCAGAAATTAAAAAAACGTTTCAGTTTCCGAATCTAATCAATATGATACAAGTAATTTCTTATCATATTCCGAAAATTCGGCTTACTCAACGCGCAAATGTTTATTTCTCACTTCCAACGTTCTAAATTTGAATTTTGTATTTCAATTATTTTATTAAAAAAAAACTCTTCGCGAAAATTGAAGAGAACAGTTTGAAATTTCAACTACAGTATTCCTTCTGCTTATACAACAGTAATGTTTACCGAAAGAAAAGGAAAACAATTAACAGGGTTAAAAAATGTTCATTGTTAAAATTCAGTGATAAAGCGGGAAAAAAGTTGAAAACTCAAAAATTGGAAATTTTACGTTTACTAAGAAAAATTTCTCGGCTGGAAAAGGCACATGAAGCTAATTCAACAAAAAACACATTCACTAAAATGCAGTTAAGAACAGGATTACGTCAGTATTGGTCTCCTGAAATGATCGATCTGGCTATGAATGTTTATTGCTCTTCTCCGTCAACTTATAAAAAATTGCAAAACTGGGTGTAATTCTTCCAGGCATTTCAACTCTGCAGGGGTATTTAAAACGAATAAGAATATTCCCTGGTTTTTCGGCCTCGCTGTTTTCCCATTTAAAAACTAAGATCCAGAATTGGCCTTTACAACAACGACTTTGTGTTTTAATGTTCGATGAAGTGGCTATTAAGCGCAATTTAGATTACAATAAACAAAATGATGTAATAGAAGGATTCCAGGACTTAGGGGATCTAGACAGAAAAAATTCATACGAAACAGAAGCGTTAGTTTTTATGGTAGCTGGTAAGTGCAGTAGAGTAGCTAAGTGGAAAATACCAGTAACATATTTCTTGTCAACAAACTCTGTGAAGGCAGATAATTTACAACAATTACTTACTGAATGCGTAAGAAAACTTTTTAATTGTGGTTTTATTATAAAAGCTGTAGTTTGTCATCAGGGACCAACTAATAGGCCAACATTCGCAAAATTAAATGTAAAATCCTCAAATCCAGTCGTAAAAATTTAAAATAATAATATTTATATCTTCTATAACGTCTAACAACCTTTTTGAGTATTTAAACTTTTAAAGATCAGAGTACAGGACTCATTTTTTCCAAGTGATTCAACGAGTCAACAATAACAATATTTCGGTAGTATCTTTAGCAAGGTGAGTTTGATTTATTTATTTATTATTAATTATTTACTTATATGCATTTACGAGTAAAAATAAATAGTAATTTTAATAACGTATGGAATCTTTACTATAACTGTTTAACTTTTAGTTTATCAACATGAATACTAAAGGGGTATTAGCTCAAGACCAAGAAGCTCTCCATGTACCAGAAGCGAAGTTTTACGTAAAATCTTTGAAGAAGCTGAGGTCAAAGTCTCCGGAAAAAGAAGCACAATACTGGGCGGAAGAAATCGAGGTATCTACAGCAGATTGGGAGCGTTTTGAGGAAGAAGGAAATCAGAAGCACAACGATAAGGGGGAATCAGTAAATGCATCAGAAGAACAACTTCTGATGGATAAAGGTAAAGCAGGATTATTACCATATGCATCAGAAAAACAACTTCTAAGGGAGAGAAAACGGTTGGTTTGTGATACCTTTAAATAATAGTGACTGTAAGTACCTTTATTTTGGATTGGATCCCTTCACCGATTTCGCCCCCAGCATCAGAATGTTAACTAGTTCGTTTGAGGCCTTTTCAGAAAATTTTGCAGGATATTTTAAGTGTTATTCCTGTTAATACGCCTTTGCAATTAAGTATTAAATCTCATACGAGATAGATAAATTAGTGTACTCATTAATAGATAGAATAACATAAAATTTCGTAATTTAGTGTATTTAGATTGTGATCTAACTTCATTTGCAAAATTTATTATATGTTTATGTATTTTAAAGAAATTTTAATTTGTGAAAATAGAAAAATCTCTGAAGCTGCATTCTATACATAACAACCTCGGCTGTTCAAAGTAGCTTTGTTAAAATTAAAATCAATCAAATTCATCAAAAATTATTTTGAATATTTTGAAATGATGTATCTCTTTACTTTCAGGTTCAAATATTGTTTTTAACCGGGGCGGGATAGTATACACAAGAGTGTGCATTTGCAGATGGAGAAATTAATGACCAAAATACTATGGCCGTAAATTATTCCGGCATATGTAGAAAGGGTAAACTCCCTTTTTGCCAACCCCAATGTTGGTAAGTACTGCATATCTGATAAAATAAAAAAAGCTATTAACAGAAAATATTATTGTAGCTGCCATACAGCGACGATATAAGGAGGTGATGGAAACACACATAAAAAAGTCTGTTTCTCTGTTTCTAGCAAATGCTAAAAGTCGGCTCCGTAATAGAAATTAAAATATTATCTCTATTTATTATATTTATTATTGTTTATTATCTATGCATTATATTTATTATTAATTATTATTTATTATTATTCTTTAGGTTTCGGCGGGTGTGGTAAGTACAGGTAGGTTTCCGGGAAATCATCTGCGTGGTCACTAATTGATTCTCAGGAGGATTGGTGTCATCTGCCATCTTTAGGTCTTTGCTTGTTGTCTGCTTCTGCTGAGTATTCGCGTAACAAAAAGCAGAAGCAGACAACAAGCAAAGACCTAAAGATGGCAGATGATGATACTCTGCCGAGATGTCGTCAAACCAATGACACTAGTCCTCCTCAGGACCAACGAGTGGCCACGCGTGTGAATTTCGGGCAAAATATTATAATTTTCATTTTAATTGGTCTTTTGATTTCGGTTATTGTTTTGCTTACGGGAGAAAGAGCTCTGGGTAAGACATTTTCCACCGCCAACGTAAAAACTAGATAAACATCAAACGCAATTTTTAATTTTAGAACATTTACCAGTACTCTGTAGTATAATAGCCGTGTGCTTGGAAGAAGCGGAATATTTACAAGAACTAACAGCACCTGTTGTAAAGCCTTGCGATAATATTTATAGCTTTAGTTTTGGTTTTTGTTAACTTTTGGATAAACACCCCTGATAAATATATTAGATTAGGAGACATTCCTTGGCTACATTTATATGAAATAGCAGAATAAAATATTAATAAAGGTGACTATAAAATGTTAAAATCCGTCAAGAAACTATACCAATCGTGTATGGAAGGTATTCAAATAGAAAAGAACCATTTGACAACTAGTATGGCAGTGATAGAAGATTTAAGGGGGTGGCTTCTCCTTGAAGGAAATCAATGGAACGAAATGCTTTGACTGGCAGAAAAATATTTTTAAGCTAAGAAGAATAGGCTTGAGTTATTCTATCTTCTTCGTATTGACATTTGCACTTGACCCAACTGACGTCTACAAGTTTATGCTTAAGCTACAGAAACCTAATTCTATAGCACAACTGTTAAATATTGGATTTTTTAATTTCACTTGCGTGGTACATAACACTTTAAAAAACGCCAAGAAGAAGCCAGTTGGTGAATTTATTTTCCATTTAAATTATTTGGGCGGTCCAATACACTGGTTCAAACCAAAGGAACAATCCAATACCTGCAAGATTACCTCAGGTCAACGTGACGAAGAAACGAGTTGTGGGACAAGTAGCAATTCAAATTATTCCAATCGTCTTAAAAGAGAAAAAATCCAGTACGATTTCAAACGAATCCAAAGGTACGGGTGGTGTCCGAAAATATTAGCATCATTAATTTAGAGTAATGAGGATACTGTATTTCTACTGTAAGTAACATTGCTTTTATATTGCGCAATTTTATTTTATCCATTGAAAGAGTAAAAATAAGGCATTATTGGATATACAGGATGTATCTAAAACATGTAGCCAAACTTTACATTCGTCTTGTAGGCGTCAAAGTAAGACTTTTTTGATATAGACTTGTGTCCGAAAATGTATCCCCTCCGAGCTAGAGGACTTCGAATAGGTAGTTCAAAAAAAACACACATTTGTGTTCAACTTTTTATTTTTGTGAGACGTGGTAAAATTGTATTGTAATTTGTTATTTGCATTTTTTGTTTTCTTAACGTATTGTACGTGGTGGTCTATGCAGTAGAAAACGGCAAGGAAGATGTTTCAGTATTTTGTTAGATACCTACCTCTATTTTAAAATTAATAATTCATGTGATTGTCAATCATAGATTGGAAGGAAAACATCAAGATGGGATTCGGAGAATCGACTTCTTGGAAATATAGAACGGTTAACACTTCCCAGGGAAATACTTCTATTATTTATTTAGAATATTTAATTAGATTTTAAAAGGAGAAGCTTTGAGAATAAACCTTTATTGGTAAGATCAGTCCCCGAAGACCAGTGTAACTGAGAGAAGTTAAAGGCAATGCTACAGCAGTCGTAAGGGGTTTATAAAATTGGTAAATGGATTGAAAACACCCAAGAATCTAAGGGTGATATATCATCAACGTATCGTGTGTCTACTGAAAATTTACAGAAAACTAAAGGTGTTTCAAAACCGCAGACGTCAAAATTAACAAAAACTAAAGATTCCCCTAAAAAGTGTCCTCTTACATCCCCTGAAGATACCCAAGAATTTAAGGGTGATATATCATCAACGCCTCGTGCGTCTACTAGAAATTTACAGAAAACTAAAGGTGCTTCAAAACCGTCGATATTGAAATCAACAAAAGCTAAAGATTTCTCTCAAAAGTCTCCTCTTACATCCCCTGAAGATACCCAGGAATTTAAGGGTGATATATTATCAACGCCTCGTGCGTCTACTAGAAATTTACAGAAAACTAAAAGTGCTTCAAAATCATCATTGATATAGAAATCAACAAAAGCTAAAGATTCCTGTCAAAGGTCTCCTCTTACATCCCCTGAAGATACCCAAGAATTTAAGGGTGGTATATCATCAACGCCTCGTGCATCTACTAGAAATTTACAGAAAACTAAAGGTGTTTCAAAACCGTCGACGTCGAAATTAACAAAAACTAAAGATTTCTCTCAAAAGTCTGCTCTTACATCCCCTGAAGATATCCAAGAATTTAAGGGTGATATATCATCAACGCTTCGTGCGTCTACTAGGAATTTACAGAAAACTAAAGGTGTTTCAAAACCGTCGACGTTGAAATTAACAAAAACTAAAGATTTCTCTCAAAAGTCTCCTCTTACATCCCCTGAAGATACCCAGGAATTTAAGGGTGATATATTATCAACGCCTCGTGCGTCTACTAGAAATTTACAGAAAACTAAAAGTGCTTCAAAATCGTTGATATAGAAATCAACAAAAGCTAAAGATTCCTGTCAAAGGTCTCCTCTTACATCCCCTGAAGATACCCAAGAATTTAAGGGTGGTATATCACCAACGCCTCGTGCATCTACTAGAAATTTAGTGAAAACTAAAGGTGTTTCAAAACCGTCCACGTCGAAATTAACAAAAACTAAAGATTTCTCTCAAAAGTCTGCTCTTACATCCCCTGAAGATATCCAAGAATTTCAGGGTGATATACCATCAACGCGTCGTGCATCTACTAAAAATTTACAGAAAACTAAAGGTGTTTCAAAACCGTCGACGTCGAAATTAATAAAAGCTAAAGATTTCTCTCAAATGTCTCCTCTTACAGCCCCTGAAGATACCCAAGAATTTAAGGGTGATATATCATCAACGCTTCGTGCGTCTACTAGAAATTTACAGAAAACTAAGGGTGTTTCAAAAACAGCGCTCGGCAAAAACAGCGCTCGTCAAAAATGTCGCCATCAAAAATGCAGAACTTACAATATTTGTGAAGATGAATCTGGAGGACGTTACATTGTTGCAAAGAGACCGTTAAGAGAAGGAGAGACAGTATTTGAAGAGGCGGCTACTATATTCGCTCATAGTAACAACAAAAAAGGAAGAATGATAGCGTGCGCTACTTGTACACAGTTATTCGATATTGAGCTAGCTTGGCGTTGTTCTGTATGTGAATGGCCCCTTTGTAGCGAAACTTACTCGTGGAGTGTTGTCCATAGCCCTGAATATTCTTGTATTGGTAGAAGATCAGAAGATCTTACCAAGTACCAACTATTGGAATTTCAGCTTATGGATGTAGCTTTGATATTAAGGACCCTGTACCAAAAAAGTGATCACCTGCGTATATGGAATGCGATCATGCATTTTGAAACACCTTATGAGAAACAAGGTGATAACGAGCCATCTAAAAGATTTGAAAGAAGGGCAAGAGAAATGATTAGAATATTTCGACAACAGGAATACTTCAGTGTAGGTGAAGTAAAAAAAACTATTGGAAGTAATTTCGACGTATGGCTTTGGTGACACAGTCGAAGATGGAGCATGGCGTGGAATTTTTAAACGTTAGAACATAATTGCATGCCGAACTGTCAAAGATTTCGAAGTGCCGCAATCTCATGGTATAGAAACAAGAATGTCATCCTGTCCTACTAAGCAACAACAGCAACAATTTAAAAATTTGGATATTAAGATGAAAATTGGGCACTATACTTTGGAAGAGGATCAAATTATGAGAGATAATTGGCATAAATTTTGTACGGTAAATGAAATTCATTTTTGTATAATTATTGTATGTTAACTAACTTTTACATGTTTTCAGTCCAACAACTTTCCCGACAATCCACAATTGTTTTTAACATTATCGTTTGATATTAAACCCAAATTACCAAGGAGCGAACAAAAAAAATTTGTACAATTTTTAGGAAAGAATTTAGAAAATCGTATGCTATACAGCATATTCACAAGGTTCAAAAGAACATTAAATAAATCGAACAAGAAAGGAAAGTAAGTAAGTTTGTACCAGGAAAATATTTGTGTATTTAACATTAATTTAATCGATAGATTCACGAAGGAACAAGACAATGCTATTATTGACGAGGCACCAGCAAAAGTAGCACAGAAAACCCAAAAGAAACCTGCTCGACAGAAATTGAAAGGAAAGAAGGTCGCCAGGAGAATTCTTCGCCAAACAACAAACACCGCAATACATGGAACAAGAACAGCCAAGCAAGCTGAAGGTTCCTGGTGCTGACCCATAGTCTAGGACCCCAGCACAACTCGCGCTCAACCACAGCCGAGTCTCAACCAGTCACCAGGTCTATGGATCCGACCGAGGAGAAGGCAACAACAGCGCTACAATCCCGGACACCCCCACTACGTCGGAGGAAACACGGACGGAATCCACTGCGCCACTTCTTGAGGCGCTCCGCCATTCCATCTCCGGTGTCACCGCTGCCGCCGTCCCCAAGACGCACCTTCCGGCCTAGGTCCCGTTCTCCACAGAAGGTCCTCAGTCTACTTCCCAAGACCGTCAAGTGGACCACGCCACGTCCCCTAGCCGGCGTGACACAACGCTACAGTGGTGTCGACCCTGCGGTGGTGTCCATCAACGACCGCAGAAGGTTCGCAGTTCGCAGCGCGTTCCAAAAGGCAGGATCGATGTTATTGTTTATTAAAAATAATTGAATAAATTAACATTAAACGTTGTTATCTTCCTGATCACTACCAGGACCCCCACAAATGAAATCATATAAACAATAATTACTACTACTAAATCACAAATATATAAATTATGTTTTATTTATAAAGGGATCAGCTGAAGTTAAACCTGAAGCCGCTGCTCACTATTGAAGACATTCAGAAGAGGATATATGAAACTCCACTGTCTACATCTTCAAATAATAACACCAATTCCGATTCTGATGATGATATGGAAGATTTTACGATAGATGATGATTCACAAAATTTACAGCATTCATTGGAAAACTGTGCTGTCGTTTATCTTGCCAGCTACCTTTTGCACAAATGCTTTAAAAAATTTCAATGTGAAAAATGCAATAAAGATTTGTGTAAAGACCAGGACGGCAACAATACCATTAATGAACAATTAATTTTAAATAGGGCATACGAATGTAAAAACTCCAGCGTGACAGGAAATTTATATGTACCTACAGATCATTTTGTTAATATAGGTACATTAAGCCCTGATTTAGCTTAAGCTGCATGAATCAGCTGAATGAGTAGCGCCAGTCTGAAGAGTATAATCACTAATTTCACAGATTATATGCTACAAGCGAAAAAATTATTTGGGGCGATGATGCGGTGAAAGAAGAAGATCTTGATATTTATCAACAATTTTTAAAAGTTGTTACCAGAATCCGTGAAATGCAACAGCAGCCGAAAGCGTTTGTGTTAATTTCAATTTCAAAAATTCCACTATTTAGTTGTTACTTTGTGATTATGTCTAATGACCCTTTTTGAGTATTTAAACTTTTGAAAAACAGTGTGTAGGTCTCATTTCTCCAAGTGTTTTCGTCGAGTTGATAATAGTAGTATATTGATATTTTATTCAATAAGGTGAGTTTGATTTATTTTATTTATTATTAATTAAAACTTATATGCATCTGTAAGTAACGATAAATAGTAGTTTTAATAACGTAGGAAAGCTTTACTATATCTGTTTAAATATTTAGATGGACTTCAGAACTAAATCCTTGAACAAGTTTTTTGCAAAAAACTTTAGACATTTTGTCAATTGCATCAACCACTGTACTGGTACAAAACTGGTAATTTTTTTAATTATTATCATCCTGAAGAGTTATGTGCTTGAACCCGACGTATGGATATTTACTTTCTATATCATTAGTTAATTAGTTTAAGTAATTAGAAATGTATAAAAGCAGGAAAATAGAAATTAACATTGTCATTTAGTTACTGAAAAAGCCAACCGAAGGTTCTGTTAAAATTTGTAATTAAGTGCTCCAAATAAATTTAGTTTTTAAAATCATATTTCTGCATTTGAGAAACTTAATTCAGGCGAGGTGTCTGACGAGGAGATAGTCAAGAGCTATGAGCTTGATCTACCAATAGCTGGAGAGGAGTTGCATACATTTTATGATGAAAAAGTGGCTGAATTGATAAAACGGAGTACCTATGTGTTTATATCGATACAATGACGTAAACTATATAACATTTAAAAATATTTGAAAGTGTAATAAAAATAAATAAATATTATAGAATAGAAGAATAATTTTTGTAAATCTTTTTTATGTACTCAGTTTATCTCTGACAGTGTTATAATAAACATGGAATGGCAATTTCAACATCCATTTTCTGCAATTGTTGCAGGACCTTCAGGGAGTGGAAAATCATTCTTTGCAACGTTAAATTTTGTGAAATTTAATCAAAGCTTGACAATACATATTATGTTAGTGACCGTATGTTGCTACAACAGCAAAGTAAAACTATTTCAGAGCCAGTAGAAGAAGACGCAGGTAAAGTCACTGATGAAACAGTTGACGTAAAGACCGAACTGAATTTAAGTTAACCGGAGACTGGTGTAAGTGAAATAAGAGAACATTCTCAAATTGCAGAACAAAATATAAGCGAAGACGCAGAAGAAGAGTCAAATGAAAACGAAGAGGAAAGCGTGTCCGGAAGTTTAGAAACAAAATTAAATATAATTTATGTATTTCATATGGTTAGTGTTTATTTAGTAAGTTAACGAGAAATGTGATACTGAATTAAGAAGTATTTTAATTGATTGTTTAAGAAAACCCTCAATAAACTATCAAAAATAAAAAGTTTTAATTTAAAAGAGTTTTGATATTATTTACCTCGAAGTTTTAAAATGTCAACGCCTTTAAGGCAAGTATTATTAAAATGTTCATTTCCTATGTTTAAAGAGGAGCGTTTAGTACTGTTATTTATTTATTTCTTCTTATTCCTAACTTCCTGATGTCATCCTGCCCATCATCTACTCGTCTCTTTCTGGATCTTTCGCCGTTAACTATGGCTGGTGAAGACAAACAGCTACTTGAGGATTACGTGACAAAAGTTTTCAACAGGTTGGAAAATATAGATGTGGAAATAGAAGAAACGATAAACCTGCCTCCTGAGTTACGAAAACTTAACACTTGGAGTGGATTCTGTCTGCAGAGTGATCAACTTCCGATAGCAACAAGACAGAAACACTGCATACTCCGATTTTTTAGTGCATATAAATCCGCTCTTTATAGTTAACAATCCGACTTCAGAAATTGATGAATCTATATTTATTTCTTTTCCTGCTTCGTTATTCATATTAACGTCAGCACGTTTTATAATATTAATCAAATTTGTAAAAGCAGAAGTTTAAAAATGAGATTCTATTGGTAGGATCAATCCCCAAAAATTAATGTAAGTATGAAGTTGATGAACTGGTTTCTCGGAAATATAGAAGAGTTAACAGCTTGGAGAGAAGTAATTTTATTATTTATTTATAATATTTAATTAAATCTGTAAAAGGAGAATAAACTACTATTGGTAGGATCAGCCCCGAAAATCAGGGCAACTGCGATAAGTTAAAGGAGAATACTTCTTGAGACAGTAATTGTGCATCTGAACATTGTCTACTGCAAATTTACAGAAAACTAAAACTGTTTCAAAACCGTCGTCGTCGAAATTGACAAAAGCTAAAGATCCCTGTCAAAAATATCTTCTTACATACTCTGAAGGTACTCAAGAATCTAAGGGTGATCTACGATCAACGCCTAGTGCGTCTACTAGGAGTTTACAGAAAACTAAAGGTGTTTCAAAACCGTCGTCGTCGAAATTGACAAAAGCTAAAGATCCCTATCAAAAATATCTTCTTACATACTCTGAAGGTACTCAAGAATCTAAGGGTGATCTACGATCAACGCCTAGTGCGTCTACTAGGAGTTTACAGAAAACTAAAGGTGTTTCAAAACCGTCGACGTCGAAATCAACAAAAGCTAAAGATCCCTGTCAAAAGTCTCCTCTTACATCCTCTGAAGATACCCAAGAACCTAAGGTTCATATATCGTCAACATCTCGTGCGTCTACTGGAAATTTGCAGAAAATTAAAGGTGTTTCAAAACCGTCGACCTCGAAATTAACAAAAACTAATGATCCCCCTCAAAAGTCTCCTCTTACATCGCTTGAAAATGCCCAAGAATTTAAGGGTGATATCTCATCAACTTCTTGTGCGGTTACTGGAAATTTACAGAAAACTAAAATGCATCAAAACCGTTGCTGTCGAAATTAACAGAAACTAACGATGCTTCAAAACCATCGACGTCGAAATTAACAGAAACTAAAGATTCCTGCAAAAGTCTCCTCTTACATCCTCTACAACAAAACCCCAGCCTTCCATACCTTCTGCGGGTTCTTCAAAAGCTTATTTGCATTCTAAGAAAGCCAAGCAATCCTTGACAACCTAGTATCGGCAAGAGAAAAAGAAAGAATGAAAAGAGAGGAAAAAAATGAGAAATAACTACAATATGGGTCTCTAAAAGGACTGAGAGTAATGGTACTTCCAAACTTAACACGACCGTTGCGTCTTGTGTCTGTGTTAATTTCAATTTCAAAAATTCTAATATTTAGTTGGTAATTTGTAATTATGTCTAATGACCCTTTTTCAGTATTTAAACTTTTGAAGAACGGTGTGTAGGTCTCATTTCTCCAACTGTTTTCGTCGAGTTAATAATACTAGTAGATCGATATTTTATTCAGTAAGGTGACTTTGATTGATTTATTTATTATTAATTAGAACTTATACGTATCTGTGAGTAACGATAAATAGTAGTTTTAATAACGTAGGAAATCTTTACTATATCTGTTTAAATTTTTAGATGGACTTCAGAACTAAATCCTTAAACAAGTTTTTTTGCAAAAAACTTTAGACATTTTGTCAAATGTATGAACCGGTGTACTGGCACAAAGCTGGTAACTTTCGTTAATTATCATCATCCTGAAGAGATGGCAGGCGAAGTGTATGACGACAAGATAGTCAAGAGCTACGAGATTGGTGTATCAGTAACTGGAGAGGAGCTGAACCATTTTATGATGAAAAAGTAATTGAATTGATAAAACGGAGTATGTGTTTATAAGGGTACAATGACGTAAACTATATAACATTTAAAAAAATTTTGAAAAGTAATAAAAAATAAATAAATAAATAAATATTATATACAATTTTTGTAAATCTTTTTTATGTACTCAGTTTATCTCTAACAGTGTTACAATAAACATGGGATGGCAATTTCAACATCCTATTTCTGCAATTTAATTATTGTTGCAAGACCTTTAGGGAGTGGAAAATCGTTCTTAATAAGAGAACATTCTCAAATTACACAACAAAATATAAGCGAAGCCGCAGAAGAAGAGTCAAATGAAAACGAAGAGGAAAACGTGTCCGATAGTCTTGAAACAACATTATATATAAATTAATTATATTTATTCAATTTTGCAATCGTTACAGTCGTTTAAAATTTTTATTCCGCTAGCGCTTTAAAAATGTCAAATCGCTTTAAAAATGTCAAATAAATGTGAAAATTGAATAAACAATTGTATTACACTTGCGGATTAAAATTAATTTATTAACTCGCGGTATCAACGCGCTTGCGGCTACCGCCGCTCGCGCGGTTAAACGTACCGCTCATTAAACATTAATTTAATCCGCATTTATAATAAATAACTATTATCTTTTGTTATGACAAGATTTAATTTTATCTTATTTATATGTATGTATTTATGTATGTAATCATTAACCTCTTATAACTTCCGGTGTTGAGGCTGATGCGTTAGCGTATGTATAATTTTATTATTTATTTATAATCCTTTATGAGACGTGGTAAAATCGTGTTATAAGATATTAGTATGCCGTCCGAGTTACGAGAACTTAACACTTGGAGTTACAGAAGGCAAATTGTAATACGCGCACCATCGGCGCGGCGCACGTGACGCAAGAAAAAAAAACATATTTACATGAATATTGTGCAAACTATAATGTTATACGTCGTAGAAACTTAGACTCTTATTACGAAAAGCAGGGCAAAATGAAAACCGTAGAGAATAAGTTTACATTTTACCGATAGAAGCGAGAATTTTACTCCTGAAAATGTCGAAAAGTATTTCATTTGTAATTTTAATAGAATTTAAAGTTAGTAAAATATTTGAAAATGTATCTGTTACGCGATTAAATAATAAGTATTTTTAAACGATTTCTTTAATGCACCTATAAATTTGTTAAAGCACATTTAAATGCATATTTGACCTTTATAGTACATACTATGCCTGCATATTCCGATCTTTTAGTGAATATAAATCAGCTCTTTATCGAGAAAATTCAGACTTCAGAAATGGGTAAATCTATGTATATTTATTTGTTTCCCTGCTTCGCTCTTCGTATTAACATCAGCACCTTTTACAATATTTAATTAAATTTATAACAGCAGAAATTCGAAAAATAAGATTCTATTGGTAGGATCAGTCTCCGAAAATCAATGTAAGTGCGAGAAGTTAAAGGAGAATATATCTTGGAAAAGCACACTATGTAGGTATATGAACAAAAACGTTCACTGTGTTTAATAAAAAAATTGAGGACGAAAAACATCAAGAACGGTCTCCGAGATAACAATATTTATGGAAATAATTTTAGTATTTATTTGTAGTATTTGATTAAATTTCGCTAGAAGATTGATTTCTTATAATGAAACCAAACGCCACTTCTACGGGCGTAGCTAATTAGTTTCCCGATAAAAACAGGTTTGAACCAACCCCTTTACAAATATTCAGATTTATTTATTTTATTATTATTTAAGTAAAACGGTAGAAGCTCGGAAAGGCAGATGCGGTTTCCAAGGTTCCTATAGCTCCCCCAAGGCACGCTCTTAAAAAGAAAAAGGGTAATTCAGGAGACATAACAACTTTCCTTGGTAAAATTTTGCCGTATCATGAACAAAAAGGGTACTTTACCTGAAAAGAGAATAGTTTTCGCTTCAATGTCAAGGCCGACTTGTTTTTCAAAAACTGAAAATAGTCTTAAAATTGTCTTCAAATCAAGCAGGACTTAATCCCACAATCTTAAAATAAAATTCAAAAATTTTTAGTACATCGCACCTATTGTAACATCAATCCTGGGACACACTGTATAATACTTTTATTGCCCGTTGTAATAACTTAAGAAGTTAAACAGGAATTGCGGACCGAACGTACTATAATTTTTAAGTTAGAAAGGAGCAACTGACACTCTTTAGCATCTCCGGTCTACCTGTAATGACCCTAAAATGTGAACAAAATCAAATAGGAACACTGGCAACATTGTTAGAAAGTTCACTGTAGGAAATTTATAAAGTGGTTTAGTTCTCAGATAATCCTGAGCGGCTTAATTCTGAAACCCCTCCATCAGAGGGACGCGACCCCGAACTATAACGGACGGGTTTCTTTAACCTACAACGTAGTTTTCTTGTTAAGGTAAGTTTCATTTTAAATTTCATTTCTATAACTTTTAAATTAATATTATCAGTTTATTTAATATATGCTAGTACGAGATTTGATAATGTTTAGTTTCTTTTTAATTTCAGATGGAATACTCTCAACAAATGTTTGAATTTGCTGATGTAGAGGCTGTGAGGCCTTTTTTAGGGTTTTCTCCTGCTAAGGATTTGGAACAAGACAACATCCAAGAGTGTTACGAAATAAATTTTTACAAACCGCAGACGTCTAATAATAATATTGAAGAAGAAGACGGCGATGAAGTTGAAAAAGAGGACGAAGAGAAACCTACGGTGCTTCTACATAAGGTATCTATGAGTTATTAAAATATTTAAATATTACATGCAAATAGAGTTATTGAACAAAAAGACATTCAGTGTTAAGAACAATGTTTAAGTTTGTTTTCAAAGTTATTAATATACAAAGATACTAATTCTAAACTTTCCACATTTTCAGATGACTCTTAAAAGGAAGCGTTTCGTGAAACCACCTCAATCACTCGTTTATAAAAGAAATAAACACTAAGAGGTCCACAAGGTAATACCAAAAACAGAGCCGTCATCAATAATTATGTCTGAAGATGAAGAGTTGGAGTCTGCTATGGCAACGATTAACATCCCTGTTAGAGAAGAAGATGGAAGTTTAAAGAAGAAGGAAGCAGTCCCCGATTCGAAGCCTATAGGTTGATCGATGAAATATCGTTGCCAATTACGAAGACAGCTACAAAATTCGTAACGGTGGGAGTAAATCCTCTGCAGAACAATTTACCCGTGTTACATATTAGTAACGAAGAATTAACCACAGCAGCGACCTTTTCGTACGAGGAGGCTTCGAAAATGCTACAGGTACTAGAGGATGTAGTAAAAGAATGGGAACCAATATTAGTACAAAGATCCTTGTGCACCTTACAGAACTACACAGCGATACAACAATCTAAAAACTAAGGATTAATCTAAAAACTGTTTAAGCTTTGTTTCTAGGCGAAGAGGAGATGTGCACAACACTTTATATTTATCATTAGACACTTTACGTACTTTGTTGAACATGAAAACGTTACTTTTAAATTTATTACAAGCTAGAAGATTAAGGGTACATTTATACCCAATCTATAGCCACTTCATTAGAGACGTTGTAAATTATATGATACAAAATGAGATAGGGTATGAAAACATTGCTTCAGCTGTCACTAAGATTTTAGATAATAGTGAGTACAATGTGTATTTATACGAGGTGGCTCATAAGTTACCCTATAACGTTATGTTTGACGTTAAAAATAAACGAGAGTCATATATGTAAACTATTTAATAATATCCGTCTGTATGTGTACTAATATGTTTATAATAATTCAATACCTCAGAATGAAAAGTGGATAAAAACAAAAAACCTAGTTTTACAGGAAAGACAAAAAACCGTTTTCGTCAAGAACAACGCAATATTAGTATATATTTTTTGGAAATTGTAGATTGTTTTACTTATTCGTAATGATCTATCATGAAATTATTGTAAAAAAAAGTAATCTTAGTGTGTTTTCTTGATTTTTTAATTTTGGATATAAACCGTTTTCATTCTCATTTACCTTTTTTTGTTTAAATTAAGTAAGTTTGCACACTTAATACTAGGTTTTTTTAATTAAAACACTACAAAGGAAAAAAATAAAGATTTTAATATTATCAAACGTATAATTAATATACAGGGTATGTCACGACGACCGCCGATTAGATGTTTCGTGAGAAAAACTTATGGTACATAAATGAAAATTTGTAAAATAGGGTTTTTAGGATATAAAAAATTGATTGAAAATATTTTTAAGATTCCACATCTTTCGGTTATACCGGAAGTAGACACTAACTTCATTATTTCAAATAGAACACCCTGTATATTTTTAGATATTCAGCATCGTCTTTCAACGGCGATTGCAATGATATAGCACTATAGGAGTCTATCGCTAACATTTCAGCAGTTATTCAATTGTTTTTAAAAGATCTTACTTTGGACGAACGGCACTGCGAAATTAGTTCAAAATAAGCGTTCTTTGTCGGGGTTTAATTTAAGGACTTTATCATCCATGGAATAGCTAGGACCATTCGACTCTAGCGTTTACTAGCATACAGGGTGATCGAAAAATGCTGACCTCGATTTTTATCAGGGTTTTTAAATGGAACGCCCCATATTCGATATGACAGTTAGATAGCCACTGTCATAAGTTTTCATAAAATACCCAACTTAATGGTTCTGGAATTAATAAACAGGAAGTTACTAAATTTCAAAATGTTGATGTAATCGGCTCGTATCTAAGCTTTTCCATTGCATATAACTTCTTTTTCTACCTTAGGAAAACTATTAGGTAAAAGCCCGTCTTCAAAAAAATTATGAAATATAAGTTTCTACTGGAAAAATTGAGTTTTTCATGTTTTATTGCATCCACAGGCAAGAAAAAAGAAAAAACTAAGAAACTAATATATGAGCCGGTAACGTCAAAAATTTGAAATGTTGAAATTTGAATTTTAATAACTTCATACTTATTAATATTATAGACCTATCAAGTTGGGTATTTTATGAAAGCTGTATTTGTAATAACGAAGTTAGTGTCTACTACTGGTATAACTGGAAGTTGTGCAATGTTACAAATATTTTCAATCAATTTTTAATATCCCAAAACCCTATTGCACTAAAAAAATTGATAAAAGAAATTTCAAAATATGGATTGGACATCATAGCATTACAGGAAACCAAGTAGAAAAGAAACGAAGTAATGGAAATAGACAACTACACTTTGTTAAACAGTGGAGGTGAAAATAGACGGTTAGGGACAGGATTTCTTATAAGCAAAAGGTTAAAACAGGCAATAATAAATTTTAAGCCAGTATCGGAAAGGATTTCCACTTTAAGACTAATGACAGATACCAGAAAATGACGATTATAAACGTTCACTCGCCAACGGAAGACACACAGCTGGATATAAAAGAAGAATTTTATGATAGATTAGAAATGAAATATGAAAGTGTACCAAGGTATGACCTGAAAATAGTATTAGGCGATTTTAATGCACAAATAGGAAAAGAAGAAATTTATAGACCTACAATAGGAAAGTACAGTAAACATTCCAGGAGCAATGAAAATGGCAAAATTTTAATTGATTTTGCAAGAAGAAGAAATATGAAGATAAAGAGTACATATTTTGAGAATAAAGACATTTACAAAGGAACATGGATCTCACCAGACCAAAGTTACACAAACCAAATAGATCATGCGCTAATCGAAAATAAAGGAGAAAGATGGATCACGAATGTAAGAAATTACAGAGGACCAGATGCAGATTCAGATCACTTTATGGTTGGAGTAAAAGTAAAACAAATAATATCATAAGATCTATCCGACGTCTGAAAGAATATAATATTAATTTGCAAAATTTAGATACACATTACTCTATGCATCGTTTACCTCGCCACAGGGTGTATTAACCCGTGTAAATAAGCATCTTGGATATTTTTATTTGCCAGTGAATTGAAATTGTTTAAAAGTTTTTGTTTAGCCTGATCACTGAATTTTATTGTACTAAACTTCTTTTTACACTCACACTCACTATATTGACGAGATGGTATTACTTTTTCAGACTTAGATGTATAATATTCGCCCGAATTTCGTTTAGATTTTCTAAGATTTTGAAGCCACCTATTAGGATTCTTCTTCCTCTTTTGAATAACAAGCTCATTTGGTTCAACCTCTTCGTAAGTCGAATCGGCGTCCATATCATCAAAATATGATTCACTGTCACTTTGATTATTTATACTACTATTTTTACTACATAAGGCACAACATTAACAAAATAATGAATTATTTCTTTTTTAGACACATCAAAACGTTTAGAATGATAATTGGACATATCCGGATTTAACCACTTGTCATTCTCATTTGTTAGTTGTGTTCAACTTTGGATATAACAAAACGCTCTCTGTTAATCAGTAACATAAGCGAATTTGTCCATCTTTCACATTAAACGATGCGGCTCTCTTAGGAGAGTCGAAAACTGATCAAAACCAAAAATTGGCAAAAATGGTTTTTATCCACTTTTCATTCTCATGCCTTCAATTATAATAAATAAATAATTATAAATAACTGTTAAGTTGTTATTAATCAACCAAAAGTAAATAAATAGGAAAGTTTGTCACTTCATTGAAAACTTACGGTCGAAGCGTAGATATGGAAAATGTCTATACCTTTAAACAATAGTGAGTGTAAATACATTTATTTTGGTTTGGATCTCGCTCCAAGCATTAGAATATTAAAAAAGGGTGTGGAACTCGGTGTACTAGCTCGTTTGAGGCTTTTTCAGAAAATCTACCTACAATATTAGATTTATTAACTAGCTGTAAACTTGAAAAGTATGAGTTGTTGGACTATTCCATAGTGAATGTTGGAAATCGTACTGTAAAATTTATGCCGAAAACTGTGTTATCAAACTTTGAACTGTATATAATCCATTCGAGTCTAGACTACTTAAATAAAATGAAGGATTTTATATTTAATAGAATTACCAGCTTAGAAAAAGGTAAATGTGAATTTAAACTGTTCTGTAATGAATATATAAATTCATTTTTACCTCTGATGGATATAATGTTAAATATTTTAAAACGAAAATATGCAAATAATTATATCCTGTACGAGTTAGTGTTTAAGTTTAGAGAATTTACAAATTTAGTCTGTTCTCGTTGTTAGTTTAGTGACAACAGTTTAAAAACAGAAAGTCAATAGAATCTAAGGAATTTCAATGTAAACACAATATCAATCCCAAGTAATGTGTAGAATTGTTTAAAGTTTAAGGAAATTTTTAGGCTTTCACTTCTTTTTTGAAATTTATTTATGTAAACAGCTTTATTATGTATTTGAAAGTTTCTGTGTTAATTTCAATTTCAAAAATTTCGCTATTTAACTAATAACCTAATAATTTGTAATTATATCTAACGACCCTTTGTGAGTATTTGAACTTTGGAAAATTATTGCATAGATCTCACTTCTTCAACTGTTTTCGTTAAGTTAACAATGCTACTACTACATCGTTATTTTATTCAGGAGGGTAAGTTTGCTTTATTTATTTTATTTATAATCAACTATTACTTGTATGCATCTGTGAGTAGCAATAAATAATAGTTTTAATAACGTAGGATATCTTTACTATATCTGTTTTAATTTTTAGATGGACTTCAGAACTAAAAGTTTAAACAATTTTTTCCAAAAAAATTTCAAACATTTCATGAAATGTGTCAACCGGTGTGGTGGTGAAAAAGTGGTAATCTTCGTCAGCTACCATCAACCTGAAGAGATAGCAGGCGGGATGTACGACAAGGAGATAACCAAGAGGTACGAGGTTGATTTACCGACAGTAGGAGAGGACTTACACACTTTTTATAAAGAAAATGTAATCGATTTAATAAAACGGCGTATGAATTTACAGGGATATGATGATATAAATTATATTACTTTCAAACTGAAAAACTAGTCAGCTATCATCAACCTGAAGAGATAGCAGGCGGGATGTACCACGAGGAGATAACCAAGAGGTACGAGGTTGATTTACCGACAGTAGGAGAAGACTTACACACTTTTTATAAAGAAAATGTAATCGATTTAATAAAACGGCGTATGAATTTACAGGGATATGATGATATAAATTATATTACTTTCAAACTGAAAAACTAGTCAGCTATCATCAACCTGAAGAGATAGCAGGCGGGATGTACCACGAGGAGATAACCAAGAGGTACGAGGTTGATTTACCGTCAGTAGGAGAGGACTTACACACTTTTTATAAAGAAAATGTAATCGATTTAATAAAACGGCGTATGAATTTACAGGGATATGATGATATAAATTATATTACGTTCAAACTGAAAAACTAGTCAGCTAACATCAACCTGAAGAGATAGCAGGCGGGATGTACCACGAGGAGATAACCAAGAGGTACGAGGTTGATTTACCGACAGTAGGAGAAGACTTACACACTTTTTATAAAGAAAATGTAATCGATTTAATAAAACGGCGTATGAATTTACAGGGATATGATGATATAAATTATATTACTTTCAAACTGAAAAACTAGTCAGCTATCATCAACCTGAAGAGATAGCAGGCGGGATGTACCACGAGGAGATAACCAAGAGGTACGAGGTTGATTTACCGACAGTAGGAGAAGACTTACACACTTTTTATAAAGAAAATGTAATCGATTTAATAAAACGGCGTATGAATTTACAGGGATATGATGATATAAATTATATTACTTTCAAACTGAAAAACTAGTCAGCTATCATCAACCTGAAGAGATAGCAGGCGGGATGTACCACGAGGAGATAACCAAGAGGTACGAGGTTGATTTACCGACAGTAGGAGAGGACTTACACACTTTTTATAAAGAAAATGTAATCGATTTAATAAAACGGCGTATGAATTTACAGGGATATGATGATATAAATTATATTACGTTCAAACTGAAAAACTAGTCAGCTAACATCAACCTGAAGAGATAGCAGGCGGGATGTACCACGAGGAGATAACCAAGAGGTACGAGGTTGATTTACCGACAGTAGGAGAAGACTTACACACTTTTTATAAAGAAAATGTAATCGATTTAATAAAACGGCGTATGAATTTACAGGGATATGATGATATAAATTATATTACTTTCAAACTGAAAAACTAGTCAGCTATCATCAACCTGAAGAGATAGCAGGCGGGATGTACCACGAGGAGATAACCAAGAGGTACGAGGTTGATTTACCGACAGTAGGAGAAGACTTACACACTTTTTATAAAGAAAATGTAATCGATTTAATAAAACGGCGTATGAATTTACAGGGATATGATGATATAAATTATATTACTTTCAAACTGAAAAACTAGTCAGCTATCATCAACCTGAAGAGATAGCAGGCGGGATGTACCACGAGGAGATAACCAAGAGGTACGAGGTTGATTTACCGACAGTAGGAGAAGACTTACACACTTTTTATAAAGAAAATGTAATCGATTTAATAAAACGGCGTATGAATTTACAGGGATATGATGATATAAATTAATTACTTTCAAACTGAAAAACTAGTCAGCTAACATCAACCTGAAGAGATAGCAGGCGGGATGTACCACGAGGAGATAACCAAGAGGTACGAGGTTGATTTACCGACAGTAGGAGAGGACTTACACACTTTTTATAAAGAAAATGTAATCGATTTAATAAAACGGCGTATGAATTTACAGGGATATGATGATATAAATTATATTACTTTCAAACTGAAAAACTAGTCAGCTATCATCAACCTGAAGAGATAGCAGGCGGGATGTACCACGAGGAGATAACCAAGAGGTACGAGGTTGATTTACCGACAGTAGGAGAAGACTTACACACTTTTTATAAAGAAAATGTAATCGATTTAATAAAACGGCGTATGAATTTACAGGGATATGATGATATAAATTAATTACTTTCAAACTGAAAAACTAGTCAGCTAACATCAACCTGAAGAGATAGCAGGCGGGATGTACCACGAGGAGATAACCAAGAGGTACGAGGTTGATTTACCGACAGTAGGAGAGGACTTACACACTTTTTATAAAGAAAATGTAATCGATTTAATAAAACGGCGTATGAATTTACAGGGATATGATGATATAAATTATATTACGTTCAAACTGAAAAACTAGTCAGCTAACATCAACCTGAAGAGATAGCAGGCGGGATGTACCACGAGGAGATAACCAAGAGGTACGAGGTTGATTTACCGACAGTAGGAGAAGACTTACACACTTTTTATAAAGAAAATGTAATCGATTTAATAAAACGGCGTATGAATTTACAGGGATATGATGATATAAATTATATTACTTTCAAACTGAAAAACTAGTCAGCTATCATCAACCTGAAGAGATAGCAGGCGGGATGTACCACGAGGAGATAACCAAGAGGTACGAGGTTGATTTACCGACAGTAGGAGAAGACTTACACAATTTTTATAAAGAAAATGTAATCGATTTAATAAAACGGCGTATGAATTTACAGGGATATGATGATATAAATTAATTACTTTCAAACTGAAAAACTAGTCAGCTAACATCAACCTGAAGAGATAGCAGGCGGGATGTACCACGAGGAGATAACCAAGAGGTACGAGGTTGATTTACCGACAGTAGGAGAGGACTTACACACTTTTTATAAAGAAAATGTAATCGATTTAATAAAACGGCGTATGAATTTACAGGGATATGATGATATAAATTATATTACGTTCAAACTGAAAAACTAGTCAGCTAACATCAACCTGAAGAGATAGCAGGCGGGATGTACCACGAGGAGATAACCAAGAGGTACGAGGTTGATTTACCGACAGTAGGAGAGGACTTACATACTTTTTATAAAGAAAATGTAATCGATTTAATAAAACGGCGTATGAATTTACAGGGATATGATGATATAAATTATATTACTTTCAAACTGAAAAACTAGTCAGCTATCATCAACCTGAAGAGATAGCAGGCGGGATGTACCACGAGGAGATAACCAAGAGGTACGAGGTTGATTTACCGACAGTAGGAGAGGACTTACACACTTTTTATAAAGAAAATGTAATCGATTTAATAAAACGGCGTATGAATTTACAGGGATATGATGATATAAATTAATTACTTTCAAACTGAAAAACTAGTCAGCTAACATCAACCTGAAGAGATAGCAGGCGGGATGTACCACGAGGAGATAACCAAGAGGTACGAGGTTGATTTACCGACAGTAGGAGAAGACTTACACACTTTTTATAAAGAAAATGTAATCGATTTAATAAAACGGCGTATGAATTTACAGGGATATGATGATATAAATTATATTACTTTCAAACTGAAAAACTAGTCAGCTATCATCAACCTGAAGAGATAGCAGGCGGGATGTACCACGAGGAGATAACCAAGAGGTACGAGGTTGATTTACCGACAGTAGGAGAAGACTTACACACTTTTTATAAAGAAAATGTAATCGATTTAATAAAACGGCGTATGAATTTACAGGGATATGATGATATAAATTAATTACTTTCAAACTGAAAAACTAGTCAGCTAACATCAACCTGAAGAGATAGCAGGCGGGATGTACCACGAGGAGATAACCAAGAGGTACGAGGTTGATTTACCGACAGTAGGAGAGGACTTACACACTTTTTATAAAGAAAATGTAATCGATTTAATAAAACGGCGTATGAATTTACAGGGATATGATGATATAAATTAATTACTTTCAAACTGAAAAACTAGTCAGCTAACATCAACCTGAAGAGATAGCAGGCGGGATGTACCACGAGGAGATAACCAAGAGGTACGAGGTTGATTTACCGACAGTAGGAGAAGACTTACACACTTTTTATAAAGAAAATGTAATCGATTTAATAAAACGGCGTATGAATTTACAGGGATATGATGATATAAATTAATTACTTTCAAACTGAAAAACTAGTCAGCTAACATCAACCTGAAGAGATAGCAGGCGGGATGTACCACGAGGAGATAACCAAGAGGTACGAGGTTGATTTACCGACAGTAGGAGAGGACTTACACACTTTTTATAAAGAAAATGTAATCGATTTAATAAAACGGCGTATGAATTTACAGGGATATGATGATATAAATTATATTACGTTCAAACTGAAAAACTAGTCAGCTAACATCAACCTGAAGAGATAGCAGGCGGGATGTACCACGAGGAGATAACCAAGAGGTACGAGGTTGATTTACCGACAGTAGGAGAGGACTTACACACTTTTTATAAAGAAAATGTAATCGATTTAATAAAACGGCGTATGAATTTACAGGGATATGATGATATAAATTATATTACTTTCAAACTGAAAAACTAGTCAGCTATCATCAACCTGAAGAGATAGCAGGCGGGATGTACCACGAGGAGATAACCAAGAGGTACGAGGTTGATTTACCGACAGTAGGAGAAGACTTACACACTTTTTATAAAGAAAATGTAATCGATTTAATAAAACGGCGTATGAATTTACAGGGATATGATGATATAAATTATATTACTTTCAAACTGAAAAACTAGTCAGCTATCATCAACCTGAAGAGATAGCAGGCGGGATGTACCACGAGGAGATAACCAAGAGGTACGAGGTTGATTTACCGACAGTAGGAGAGGACTTACACACTTTTTATAAAGAAAATGTAATCGATTTAATAAAACGGCGTATGAATTTACAGGGATATGATGATATAAATTATATTACGTTCAAACTGAAAAACTAGTCAGCTAACATCAACCTGAAGAGATAGCAGGCGGGATGTACCACGAGGAGATAACCAAGAGGTACGAGGTTGATTTACCGACAGTAGGAGAAGACTTACACACTTTTTATAAAGAAAATGTAATCGATTTAATAAAACGGCGTATGAATTTACAGGGATATGATGATATAAATTATATTACTTTCAAACTGAAAAACTAGTCAGCTATCATCAACCTGAAGAGATAGCAGGCGGGATGTACCACGAGGAGATAACCAAGAGGTACGAGGTTGATTTACCGACAGTAGGAGAAGACTTACACACTTTTTATAAAGAAAATGTAATCGATTTAATAAAACGGCGTATGAATTTACAGGGATATGATGATATAAATTATATTACTTTCAAACTGAAAAACTAGTCAGCTATCATCAACCTGAAGAGATAGCAGGCGGGATGTACCACGAGGAGATAACCAAGAGGTACGAGGTTGATTTACCGACAGTAGGAGAAGACTTACACACTTTTTATAAAGAAAATGTAATCGATTTAATAAAACGGCGTATGAATTTACAGGGATATGATGATATAAATTAATTACTTTCAAACTGAAAAACTAGTCAGCTAACATCAACCTGAAGAGATAGCAGGCGGGATGTACCACGAGGAGATAACCAAGAGGTACGAGGTTGATTTACCGACAGTAGGAGAGGACTTACACACTTTTTATAAAGAAAATGTAATCGATTTAATAAAACGGCGTATGAATTTACAGGGATATGATGATATAAATTATATTACTTTCAAACTGAAAAACTAGTCAGCTATCATCAACCTGAAGAGATAGCAGGCGGGATGTACCACGAGGAGATAACCAAGAGGTACGAGGTTGATTTACCGACAGTAGGAGAGAATCTAAACACTTTTTATAAAGAAAAAGTAACCGAGTTAATAAAGCGGAGCATGAATTTAAAGGGTTATAACGATGTAAATTATATAACTTTTAAAAATTTTTTAAAAAACTGTAATAAAAATAAATAAATAAATAAATAAAATAAAAGTTATATATATAATTTTGTAAGTCTTTTTTATGTACTCAGTCTACAACTGACAGTGGTACAATAAACATGGAATACCAATTTCAACACCCATTTTCTGTAATTGTTGCAGGACCTTCAGGGAGTGGCAAATCATCAGCTGCTGCTATTCTACTCTAAAGATTTCTCTCAAAAGTATCCTCTTGCATCCCCTGAAGATACCCAAGAATTTAAGGGTGATATATCATCAACGCCTCGTGCGTCTACTAGAAATTTACAGAAAACTAAAGGTGCTTCAAAACCGTCGATATCGAAATCAACAAAAGCTAAAGATCTCTGTCAAAGGTCTCCTCTTACATAACCTGAACATACCCAAGAATTTAAGGGTGATATATCATCAACGCTTCGTGCGTCTACAAGAAATTTACAGAAAACTAAAGGTGTTTCAAAACCGTCGACGTCGAAATTAATAAAAGCTAAAGATTTCTCTCAAATGTCTCCTCTTACAGCCCCTGAAGATACCCAAGAATTTAAGGGTGATATATCATCAACGCCTCGTGCGTCTACTAGAAATTTATAGAAAAAGAATTGAGGACGAAAAACACCACAAAACGAAATTGAATCAGATGAACGTTACACTGTTGCAAGAAGGTCCTTAAGAAAAGGGGGGTTATTGTAGAGAAAGCGGCTATATTCATTCTTACTAACAAGAAGACAGGAACAATGATATCTTGTGTTCCTTGTACAAAGTTATTTGATATTGAGTCAATTTGGTATTGTTATGTAACAAAATACACACATACACTGAAAACACCCAACCACATCCCTCGGAAGGCAATGCCAAACCAAAGTCTGTATGCCAAACTACCAAGGAAATCTACCTAGTAATTCTTCCATGGAGTAGAAGTGCAAACACTTCCGTGGTTCGGAGCACACGTTAAGCTGTAGGCTGTAGGCTAGAAGACCGGCTACGCCTTCTAAGGGCATGTCACTACCAGAAGAAGAGGAAGAAGAATAAAACACCAATTCGAGATAGCTTCCCCTATGGCCAAGCTATTTATTGCCTAATCGACAAAGGCTATATACTCGTATATGAACAAAAAAGATCATTGTGGTTCAAAAGAAAATTCAGAAAGAAAAATACTAAAAACGGCAATGGTGGAACTGCTCTGTATAGATATAGTATATGCGAAATAACGCCATTTAAGGAAATAACTTTAGTATTCATTTATAGTATTTATTTAAATTTGTAAAAGCAGAAGCTCGAAGAATAAATATTTATTGGAAAGATCGGTTCCTGAAAATCGATATAACTGTGCATCTGAATAGAAACGTTCAGTCACAAGCACTCCGAGAAGGAAAAACACCAAGAACTGACCTCTCGGAAATATAGAAGGGTTATCAGCTTCCAGGGCAGTAATTTCATTATCTATTTATAATATTTAATTAGATTTGTAAAAGTAGAATAAATTCTTATTGGTAGAGTCAGTCACCTGAACTCAGTGCAACTGCGAGAAGTTAAAGGAGAATACTTCTTCGAAAAGTAATTGCGCATCTGTACAAAAACGTTCGAATTCATTCAAAAGAAAATCAAGAAAGAAAAAAGTATGAAGTTGATGAACTGGCTTCTCGAAATTATTGAAGAGTTAACAACTTCCAGGGAAGTAATTTTACTATTTATTTATAATATTTAATTAAATTTCTAAAAGAAGAATAAACTTACAAGTGTATAAGTAATTTATGTATAATGGATATTAATGTAATTAAGTTTTGCTGAAATGTTTATATTTATTAATATTTTTTAACTGTCATATTATCTTAAAATAATTTCTTTGGATCATTATCATAATTTTTAGGGCATTTCTGTGAAGTCCTTAAAACTTTTAAAATGTCGAGGTTAATTAGATTAACACTCTTATATCTTTAGGCTACTGTTAATGGCGAGCCAGAGTTAATCATCACGAGGGACAACAACGGAACGGAAACGTTAGTACCGTCAACGATCGTCGCAATAAAAGGCGATGACGTAGTTCTATCGCGTAAACCGAGCTGGGTGGCTCCTGGTGCTGACCCATAGTCTAGGACACCAGCACAACCGCTGCAGGCTCCTGGTGCTGACCCATAGTCTAGGACCCCAGCACAACTCGCGCTCAACCACAACAGTTAACAGCTTCCAGGGAAGTAATTTTATTATTTATTCATAATATTGAAATAAATTTGTAAAAGAAGTATAAACTCGTATTGGTAGAGTCAGTCGCCTGAAATCAGTGCAACTGCGATAAGTTAAAGGAGAATATTCCTTGGGAAAGTAATCATGCATCTGAACAGAAACGTTCGTATTCATTCAAACGAAAATTAAGAAGGAAGAACAACAAGAGCGGAGTTGATGAACTGGCTTTTTGGAAATATAATAATGTATTTAATAATAATAATAATAATAATCCGAAAATCAGTGCAACTGCGAGAAGTTAAAGGAGAATATTTCTTGGGAAAGTAATTGTGCATCTGAACATCGTCTACTGCAAATTTACAGAAAACTAAATCTGTTTCAAAACCGACGTCGTCGAAATTAACAAAAACTAAAGATCCCTGTCAAAAGTATCTTCTTACGTACTCTGAAGGTACCCAAGAATCTAAGGGTGATATCTCATCAACGTCTCGTGCGTCTACTGAAAATTTACAGAAACCTAAGGGGTGATGGTATGAAGAGAGTAGATTGAGTATGAGGCAATGCCAAACCACCAAGGTATTCTACCTAGTAATTCTTCTCGGTAGTAGAAGTGCAAACACTACCATGGTTCGGAGCCCACGTTAATCTGTACGTTCTCTATGTCCATAGGCTCCTTTGTAAACGGGATTCTGCGGCACTTCAAAATATTGTTGAAAATAACTATTTCTTCACTGTTTCTTCATTGGTAAATACTTCCAGGTGAAGTGGGTCCATCAACAGGACTATTGTTGTACTGAAAAGTACAACTAACTCATAATTTGCATGAGTTGTTTTACGTCGTTTCAAAGCAAAGAAGAGCGGATATTGCAAGACTGCGATTTACATCGCTATTTGTTTTCCATAACGGCAGTTAAAACTGCCCATTTAAAGGGTTAGAATTAACAGTCGTAATTAAAACTGTCTGAAGATTTGTAAGCCAGATGAATGGCAGGAAACGAAAATATAGACAATTTTCAGGCTAATCCTTTGTAAACGGGATTCTGTTGCACTTTAAAATATTCTTGAAAATAACCATTTCTTCACTGTTTCTTCATTGGTAAATACTTCCAGGTGAAGTGGGTCCATTAACAGGACTATTGTTCTACTGAAAAGTACAACTAAGCCATACTTTGCATGAGTTGCTTTACGTCGTTGCAAAACAAAGAAGAGCGGATATAACAAGACTGGGATTTACATCGCTATTTGTTTTCCATAACTGTAGTTAAGACTGCCCAGTTAAAGGGTTAGAATTAACAGTCATAATTAAAACTGTCTGAAAATTTGTAAGCCAGATGAATGGCAGGAAACGAAAATATAGACAATTTTTAGGCGAATCCTTTGTAAACGGGATTCTGTTGCACTTTAAAATATTGTTGAAAATAACCATTTCTTCACTGTTTCTTCATTGATAAATACTTTCAGGTGAAGGGGGTCCATTAACAGGACTATTGTTGTACTGCAAAGTACAACTAACTCATAATTTGCATGAGTTGTTTTACGTCGTTTCAAAGCAAAGAAGAGCGGATATTACAAGACTGCGATTTACATCGCTATTTGTTTTCCATAACGGCAGTTAAAACTGCCCATTTAAAGGGTTAGAATTAACAGTCATAATTAAAACTGTCTGAAGATTTGTAAGCCAGATGAATGGCAAGAAACGAAAATATAGACCATTTTAAGGGAATCCTTTGTAAACGGGACTCTGTTGCACTTTAAAATATTGTTGAAAATAACCATTTCTTCACTGTTTCTTCATTGGTAAATACTTCCAGGTGAAGTGGGTCCATTAACAGGACTATTGTTCTACTGAAAAGTACAACTAAGCCATACTTTGCATGAGTTGCTTTACGTCGTTGCAAAACAAAGAAGAGCGGATATAACAAGACTGGGATTTACATCGCTATTTGTTTTCCATAACTGCAGTTAAGACTGCCCAGTTAAAGGGTTAGAATTAACAGTCATAATTAAAACTGTCTGAAGATTTGTAAGCCAGATGAATGGCAGGAAACGAAAATATAGACAATTTTTTGGCGAATCCTTTGTAAACGGGATTCTGTTGCACTTTAAAATATTGTTGAAAATAACCATTTCTTCACTGTTTCTTCATTGGTAAATACTTCCAGGTGAAGTGGGTCCATTAACAGGACTATTGTTCTACTGAAAAGTACAACTAAGCCATACTTTGCATGACCTCCTTTACGTCGTTGCAAAACAAAGAAGAGCGGATATTACAGGACTGGGATTTACATCGCTATTTGTTTTCCATAACTGCAGTTAAGACTGCCCAGTTAAAGGGTTAGAATTAACAGTCATAATTAAAACTGTCTGAAGATTTGTAAGCCAGATGAATGGCGGAAAAAGAAAATGCAGACAATTTTAAGGCGAAGCCTTTTTAAACCAGATTCTATTGCAATTAAAATATTGTTGAAAATAACCATTACTTCATTGTTTCTTCAATTATTTATTAACAAATGTAAATAACATAATAATTAACACCAAAATAAATCTTAAACGCTAAAACACAACATTAATACTAACCCGAAACTTGTATTACACGTGTTCTCACTTGGTCAGGACTGTGGTAGACTGCTCACTTGCTAATAAAACACGCCTTTATGTATCAACTGCGATCTTCTAGAACAACTTCAGAACACACTACAATCGATGATTTAATCGAACAATCTGGAACAGTCTCGCTTTTGTCCGCAAATAATGCAACGACCGAAGTCATTCCCGCTTCCGCCGACAGATGACGCGTCTCGTTACAATATTTTTGTAATTGGATCGTCAGAGCCTCGTTTGCGAAAACGGAATGCACCGAGTTCATTAAGAACGGTAGGTGAGGTTGACATTTGGATAAGAGAGGCTATGTATTGCGCTTCATTATCCCATTAACACTCCTTGTATGAAGAAAAACCTAGAGAGAAATACAAAAGCAAGCGATGGTATCTTCACTGAAGAAGCTGGAACCGCTGACGGTTTCTCTATCAAATTGCAAAAGTTGGTTGGACCAGAACTCCCGTAAACGTGCTCATCACAGGGTCAACGATTATTACGGAATATTCTGTAAATATTGAGGGGAAGTTGGTCGTCTGAAACAAAGATAGGGTTAATACAAATACAAATTGGAAGTGCTTGATATCCAAGGAAAATTATTTTATAGTAACTACCTACATCCCCAAAATAAATTTACTTCTAGTCTTATTAAGGAAATTAGCTCAAAACATAATTTAGGCAACTTATAATTATTAATCTTTGTAAATTATATTTTACCAGCCCATTACCAACAGTAGATTTGTGAGGCTAAAATAAAGGGCTAAAGGACTACCTTAAAATTAAGAGCGAATTATTATTTCCCGTCGCAAAAAAATAATTTCCGCAATTTTAATGTCAACATTTCGAAAACTTTTGAAATGACAGAATAAAATTAGACAGTTAAAATTTCGACTTTGACACCCTAAATATCAACATTTGGATTAAGGTAATTTTAGGTAAATCGTAGTATTTTTGGCCTCAGAAATCTACTGTTGGTCTGTGTCCCATTACTTATCGACCACTCTGTGTATAGAGAAAGAGATAAAAATCTTATGTGGATGTTAGCATAACTACTTAGTTGCTTAACGCTGCTTGTAAACATCTGGATTATCTATCATCAAACCATTTTAGAAAAGTCAACAGTTTAGAAAATTTATAGTTATACCTACACATCTGAATAAATTCTAATTCTCTTTTTTCAGGGGAATATTGTATCCACTTCAATACTTAGAAAATTACACCTAAAACTAGGCTACTTGCAATACGAACAAAAAACAAATTCATAAGGATTATCTATGAAATTTTGAAGTCACATATATTTCAACATACAAAAATAAAATGTTTCAATGCTTCTTGACTTTAATAGTCATTACCTTGTGGTGTTATACAATTCAAAATTTCATATTTTCTCCTGGTCATTTATATTTGGTACCCAACCGTAATATTATTCAAGCTGTTCAGAATTTACATTAATAATAATAATAATGCGTAAAATGATAGCCAGTAAATTGATAAACTAATAACAATTATAATCATTATAAAATAGGGGCACATTGTGGCACTACAAACAAAAATTTATTCTAGTTTAAAAATCAAAGTTTTTGTCCCCACAATTTGTAAATGAAAAGAACAAAATCTGGTTTAAAACTAATTTTATGAGAATTAGCATAACCTCTAAAAGGAAAATCCCCATGTTTGTCATTAGACATTATTACTCTAAAGCTATGCTAAATATTTGTATAATTTTTGCATTAACAACTAGTGAAACTACCCAGTGACTTTGTTTTTAATTTTCAAATTTAAGTGTTTTGTTTGCTTTATCTGTAATCCTATTTCTTCACACAGTTTTTAAATGCTTTAACTCCGTTATTTTGACACAATAAATGAAGATATAATGTGATTTAGAATTTTGGACATATTTTACTGTACTACGGTTTTAACTTTATCAAAATAATTCTATGCAACACGAAATAAAGATTTTTCATTAAAATATTCTCTAAACGTTTACAATTAAAAAAAAATTGAATATACATGAAACATCAAGTTGTAAGTTAATAAAAAAAGGTAACAGACAGAATAGCAGCAGGGGAAAAGAAATACGGGTTTGACTACGACTGTGGGGTAGTAATACAGAATAAAAAAAGATGCTAAACGCACATGCTTAAGAACAGGAAAGGAAGAAGACAACAAAATATACCAAGAAATCAGAAAGAAACAGCACAAATTTAATAAAAGGTAAGAGAAGGTGAGTTGAAGCAACAATGGACGCCCTAGAAACAAAGAAGGCTAATGCCGAAATCTGTAGACACATTAAGGGACAAAATAGCAAATTAAATTGGGTAAATATAGATGTAAAATAATGGTGAAAGTATTTTGACAACGGAAAACCTAGATGTAAATGAGATAAATGACCAAACAGACAATTACACCAGAAAAATAGAGCAAATGGCACAACAAAAGAAAAGTTTGATGAAATAATTACAAAACTAAAACAAAACAAAGCAGGGGGGATAGATAACACCGTAAAAGAAATGATAAAGTTTGGGGGTAAATATCTAAAGCAAAGATTATACAAATTAATACTTCAAATCTAGGAGAAGGAAACCATGTCCAGCGATTGGGAAAAGGGACTAATAGTGCCAATACTAAAGGAAGGGGATCCAAGTACTATTTAAGGATAACACATTTATTCAAAACTTTTTCGCCTGAGACCTCCTTTTTAAGATAGCAAATTATGTTCGTAGAATAGTAAAACAAATAATTGTATTGTAACTAAAAGAAGTAGCATGTTAAGGTAATATTTTATAAATAGACAATTTGCATTTATTATAAAAGTTACGTCCGGTCTTAAACATCCTACCAGAGACGAGTTTAAACTGTTCCCACAAATTATTTGAACATTTTATAAACGCATTCTTCTATTTTGAGGCTGTAAAATTGTTCGAGTCCGGTTTAGTAGAGATGATTTACGATAGTTTAAACTCATAATCTACTAATAAGTTGTAAAATGCTTTCTTCAGTTATTTTGTGGACCCGAACGAACAGACTATATATGAAAATGTTTTTTTTTTCTAACCAAAGAGAAGCCTTAATAATAAGTTAAATTTGAGTATAAATTATTTTGTGCATTAGAAAGTGGAAATTATGACGTCAACAATAGCTTTAAGACAATTTTTGAAATTATTAGTTTTTTACAATATATCTAAAAACACTTTTATCGTTATTGCAGATCGAATGTGCAAAACTTCTAAAACTTAAATACAATTTAAAAATACAACACGTTTATTTTAAACAACTTAACCTAAACACTAGTTTAAGATTTTTTTATAGCTAAAATTGATTTGCGACTCTGCAAAACGTATTGTTCTTTTTCTTTTTATGAATGTATCTCAAAACTATTAAGCAGACCTTAATTACATTTCCAGTTTTTAAAAGTATTTTAAACACGTTTGAAAACATCATAGCTTCGAATTTAATAAACTGGATCTTAGACATCTGCTAAATAAAACTAATATAAAATTAAAAACTGGCTTTGTTCAGAAAATACGACAATTGAAAAGGTTTCAGAAACCTAAATTGATTTAAAATATCTAAAATATACTCAAATTATTTGTTATTATGGACAAAATTGAAGCAAACTGTATTAAAACAGAAATCAAAAAATATGTAATTAAATTGAATTCACGTGACTTTACACAACTTCTTAAACAGCAACTAAGAAACTGGGTTTATTTATAAATATAAAACTAAAATTCAAATTTTGGAATGGCATCGGGAATTCAAAGAAATTTAAAATAATATATGTAAAGTGTAGGTAAATTATTTGGTGTGTTACGTGTGGGAAATCCCTTACCCATCACTAGTTTTCCTTGTTATACCGGGTGTTTGACTTAAGGGGCGAACATAGGGAAATAGCATGGGAAATCGAATATATGCAGATTCCTGCTCCCAGTTTGAGTTAATAGGATTGATAGTGACATCAATCGAAAGACAAAAAAATACGTTTAATTTGATACTAATTTACTTGAATTTGTTGCTTGTTTAAGAAAGAAATAGCTTAAAAACTATAATAAATAAATTCACAAAAAACAGACCAGCCATGATCAAATTTGAAGTTTGTTTATGCCAAAATAAATCTATATTATTATAAAACGTTTTGACAATAAATACCATCTCCTCATTAGAATATTCAACATTATTATTCATAGTAATTACAAGGTAGATACGTGAATTGATAACTGACCGAAAATAAAATTTATTTTGGCACAAACAAACTTCAAATTTGATCATGGCTGGTCTGTTTTTTGTGAATTTATTTTTATAGTTTTTAAGCTATTTCCTTCTTAAACAAGCTACAAATTCAAGTAAATTAGTATCAAATTAAGCGTATTTCTTTTGTCTTTCGATTGATGCCACTATCAATTCTATCAACTTAAACGGGGAGCAGGAATCTGCATATATACGATTTCCCATGCTATTTCCCTATGTTCGCCCCTTTAAGTCAAACACCCGGTAGGTATAAAATAGAGCTCGTACGAAATGGCAGTTGATTAATAATAAATTTAATAACCTAAGATGTGAATTCGATGCAATTTGGAATTAAAGTGGATAAGAGATTGAACAAAGACTGATTAAAGACTGAATGGAGAATGAATACAAACTGACTGATTTGGCTATTATGATTTAACATATTGACTAGGTACCTAAGTTCAAAGTTACAAAGTTACCAAAATTTCCAATAAGAAGTCGAATAATAAGTTTAGATTGTGTCTGTTTGTAGTGTACATATTAGCTAATGACGAGTAACGGATGAAAACAGATAAACATATTAATTTACATATGTAAGTATACGGAAACAATAAAATACTCCTAAGATTAATATAATAACAATTAATTAAATGTCTCGTTATAACTGCTATGTTAACAGCAAAAAAATACAGATGAGTGAATTCGATTAACATAACGTCGTGTCGTCTTAAAACAATCAACTAAAAAACTAGCTTTATTTATAAAAATAAATAAAAATTGAAATTTTAGACTAGTTTCAAAAATTTAACTGAATTTTAGATATTTAAAGTGTACTTAAATAATTTCTCATTATCGAAATAACTGCAGAAAACTGTATGGTACTTGTATAAAGTAAAATCAACAACAAATTCCTAATTAAATTGGTCAAATTATTATTTTAATCAGTAGAACCTTATTTAACTTAATTTTTAACAAATTGGGAAGTACTAACCTCCAAAAGCCTGAATTGGCAATAATTACAATCAAACACACACTTCAAAACTATTAAATGATTCATTTTCACTGCAACTTGTACAAACAACTTACGAAACTCTGATTGCAACTGAAACTGAAAGAACCTTGGAACGTAGGTAATTCAAAGAAATGGATTACTGCCAAACGTTTAAAGAATAATGTACAATGTCTAAGGTAATGACAACAATGCAAAATTCCAAGGAGAATATTAGACATTATGGGTGATTAGTGGATTTCCAGAAGAGAAACTTATATTAATTGTTAACTGAACTAAAACTTAAAAGGTCACTATTTGTTTTGAAAACGAATATTATCTTTATTAAATGTTATCATAGTATGAGTACATGCCAATGACTTGGGCGAAAGTACACCTAATAATTATCGCTGGCCTGAAAGTACACGAATGACGTCATGAGCCGAAATGGCACGGGCCAAACGTGTGGGTAAACTTTCATTTAACAATCGAAATTTGATTTGATTTTTTGAATAAACCGCCTTTTACATTTTCACATTTTTCGACTCTACGATTAATTCGAAGAAACTTTTGAAAGCTTTTTTAGGGAAATCCTTTTTTTGAGTTATAAACAAATTATTCAAAGCATTGGCGGAACTGTTCCAAATTAATGTGAAATACAGTTCCAAATAAACAGTGTGCAATTTATTATTTCGATGTTCAATCATTATTAATAAATTGTATATTTATGCAAAATGAAGTAAATCTCACCCAAGATTAATTAGGTTTTGTTAGTCATTTTGTTAACTAATTGGTTAAAAATAAACTTTAAGTATGTGGAAAAATATTCTTAATTTTAAGTTTAAGAGTTTTAAACTAATCTTTAATAATTGCGCTTGAACCTAGGAAAAAGAGGGACTTTTAAAAAAAGAAGTTTCTTAGAGTTAATCCTACAATTTGAACACATGCAGGCTGAACCATTTCCGATGGTTTTAAATGGGAAAGATAGACAAAAACTGATGTGGGAGTCTAGGGCTCTTTTTTAACGCTAATTCGAGATTCAACATAATTTCACTATCTTTTGTTATTTTTTAATTATAGGGTTTCTATTTTGACTTTTTTTGTTTTTAGAAAACCGGTCAAAACAGGCACTTCGTCAAGTAGAATACGATAATCAATTCAAATATCTTCTAACTTTTATGTTTTAAAAATTTACAGGTAAAACTGGAGGCTACTACGATTTATATTTAAAAGGTGCTAACTCAATAATTCTTAAAATGAGGTTACGATAGGCGTAACACTTTACTTGAAGTTGTTAGTAATTGAGACTTTTTAAAGTATTTATTTAAAATTATAAATGCAAACTTCGAACATGTTCTATATGAGAACTTGTTCAATTGAAATCTATAATAGAACTTCGGTTCAGTAAGAAAGGAATATAAAACCTAAACTACCTACAACTACGATGTTTCAAAATGGACAAATTTTGTCACAAAATAAATGAAAATGAACGCATGCGCACATATAAAAATACGCTGACAGAAAGATGATGAATGTCGTAATCTCAACTTTCGGTGAAATAAAATTTTAATTGGCTCAATTAGAACTGAAGCGTTGATTTCGGACATTTTAAAGATAATACAACCCAAACAATACGCAATGACAACCAGCTGATCAATTTCTCGTCGTTGTGATAGCGTACACGCATGCACCATTTATAATTTTCATTTAAAAGAAAAAAAAAGTTGGTCGTCTTATAAATTAAATGAGAATGAGAGATAAATGAAAACGTAAATTAGAATGGTTACATACATTTATCTTTTAAATGCAAATTAAATTTAATTAAATGTAAATGAAAATGGCTGCATAAATCCGCCTTAACAAATAAGAAAATACAGGGAATTTCTGTTTTATAAATCAGCATCAAAAAAGGGCCCCGGATTCCAACATGAGTTTGCGATAATAAGGATACTTTCCATTTAGAAACATCGAAAATGGTCCACCCTGTACAAATATGCAGGACATTTCATTTAAAAAAATCAAGTTCCTTATTCAGTCTATGCCAACTAATAAAAAAACTTCAAAATGTAAAAACTTATCTGACGAAGGATTGCTAAAACTTTTACTTTAATTCCCAACCCTTCAATTTTTAAATTGTTACATTTTGCGACATTATTTCTAAAATAATTTTCTCGTTAGTCAATTATACACAAGTCGAATTTCCAAAAATTAAGTATGACTTGTGAAGTACAATTTAGAAATGCAACACGTTTATTTTAAACAATTTTCATTTAAAGCCAACGTAACCGTCGTAAGCTAATCATCGATGTATTGCCTTAATTCCAGTTTCAACATTTTTTTATATAACGCTAAAATTGATTGGCGGATCTACAAAATATTTCTGTCTATGCATTTATCTCAGAACTACTACGCCGACCGTAAATACATTTTCAGTTTCTAAAAATATTTAAACTAGTTTTAAAACACTTTTAGACATTCGCTAAACAAAACTAATGTGCAACTTTTTAAAATTAAAACTTGGCTTTATTTAGAAAAGATAAACAAAAATTAAAATTTTAGAACGGTTTCAAAAATCTACATGAATTTTAAATACCTAAAGTGTATCCAAATTATTTGGTATTAAGGAAAAAATTGAAGCAAACTGCGTTAGAATCAAAATTTAAAAACATTGAAATTAAATTCAATTAACGCAACGCCCTAAAGTCTTAAAACAATCAACTAAAAACCTGGGTTTAGGTATGCATAACTAATACAAAAAAATCAAATTTCAGAATGGTTTCATAAATCTACATGAATTTTATATATCTAAAGTGGATTTCAATTATTTAGTATTACGGAAAAAATATAGACAAACTGTATTAAAAGCAAAAACAACAAAAAATGCATGGTTAAAAGGGCTAAATTAATATTTTAAATTGTTAGCACAAGCTTATTTAACTTAATTTAAATTAAAAATTGATAAAAACGAACCTTCAAAAACTTGGGTTTGTAGTAATTCCAACCAAGCACACACTTAAAATCTTCAAACTTTCCAAAGGCCCCAAATGATTCTCACTAACTGCACTTCTGTACATCACGAAACTTTGATTGCAACTGAAACTGAAGGAACGCAGGAAGTCACCACGTTGCCTTGCTTTGGACAAAAACTCCTCAGGTTATTCAAACAAAGCTAATTACTGTCAAATATTTAAAGAGAAATGTACAATGTGACAATGTCTAATGCTTTAATGTAATGACAACAATACTACATTCCAAGGAGGCGATTAGACATCATGGGTGATTAGTGGACAAAAGAGAATTGTTTTCAAACTGAAACTTGAAAGCTCATGCAAGTAATCGCTCGTTATGGTTAAAGGACAAACATTTTAGGAATGTATAAAATTCGAATATGTCAATCATACAACAAATTTTCTTTTGTTTGAATTAGGTAAATCATTTGCTATTTTTGAGATATTTTTATATGCTAAAACGCCCCAATACGTTCATTACTTTCACATTTTTCTAGAATTCCTAAAATGAGTGTTCATGTTTCGTAACCTTATAAAATATCAACAGTATTAATATAAGAAAGACGTACCATTTTCCACAAATACAATGAGAAATGGCAGTTGATTCCTCAAAAAAGTATTACTGAATTATTTTTATTGATATTTTTAAATTCTGGGATTTTTCCGTTGCCCTTTAATTTCGTTGCGACCACGTGTGATTTCGGCTCGTGACGTCATTCCTATTGGTTCAGTCCGAGATGGAATCTAAAGGACTAAAGGTAATTAGGTGGTTTTCAGCCCATGTCATTAATATCTACTTATACTGGCATCTAATAAAGATAATCATCTTTTGTAAACGAAATTTATCGTTCTGTTTACAAAAGAATTCGACTTTTAAATGTCATACCAGGAAAATTTAAATTCGACTGGAAAAAATTACGTTGTTTAAATATGCGTGCAGTTCAAAAGACATTTTCCATTCATCGTCTCCCAAAATATTTTAAAATGTTTATTTAGATGAACATAAATTTAATGTCATATTTGATTCTTAAAAAACTGGAGCTGGAAAATTCAACGATGGATTATTTTTTTCTAATTAAAGGGATCTTTTAGGAGACCATGAATGCAAAATATATCGTTAAAGTAGTTTAATAAAAAATACTAATTTGGAAATTACCAAATTCCAAAAGCTACTTCATTTCAAAATTTTTTAGTTTGAAAAGCAACACATTTGCTTTTTATTCCGGTTTTTATCTCGAGACTTATAGTATTCGGTCAAACAGAGAATGCTTAGTGAAAAGTTTGAATTGAAGTCAATAAGCTCAAATGTTAAATTTAAGTTTCATATTTTCAACTGTTAGTGATGATCGCCAAAAGAAAAATGTTCCTCCTTTTATCAATTCACTGCTCAAAAGTATGGTACAATGTGATTTTTTAAAAACTCAATTGCAGCAGGCCGTATTCTGACTTAATACAGACAGTTCTAAGGTTATTAAGACAGAACACGACTTGCTGCAATTGAGTTTTTAAAAAATCACATTGTATATTTTGCGGTATAAATACAAATAAAACCGTTATAAGACATTTTTAATTAATTTTACTAATTTGAAGGAGCATTTCTTGTTGTATTAAAGACCTTCTGGTGTGTTTTAATACCAAAAAACCAATCAAAATGTAGAAAGCTCGTCCAAAATAATGCATTTAGTTATTATGTTTTTAATTCAACCTCCTCGACGTTTTTATTATAAAAAATATCAAAAAATGTTAAATTCAGCAGGGACTGAATCTCTAACTACTAATGAATTCTTTAAAATTGTTATTGTGTAACATAATGCCTCTGAGAATTAATAATTGTACTTAAAAACAAACGCTAAGCGGATTTAGTTGTTGTGGTTTAGTTTTCTTTTTGCAGAAATGCTAATCTTAAAATGTTGACTTTGAAGTGCTATAATCCCCTAAAACCGGCATACTTTGTGGTAACGCAAAATCACTTGAACAGTTTATGGCAAATTAATAAGAAATATGTGGAAACAATTCTGCATAAATAATATTTATTGAAAGTCAGGCAATATTTACACGAGTAACCTAAATTATTTTAGACTTGGTATAAAAATGGTATTTCAATATTATTGTAACACTTTTTATTTTTGTCCCTGGCAGTTCACTGTTAATGTAAAACGATACCTAACAAATCCTTTTGAAATTTAGCTGTAAAATAAAAAATACATTAAATTTTCAACAGTAAAACAAGAAGTACATATATCTGCTTAACTTAAACCTTGAAAGTATGATGTATTCGAGTTTACTTAAATTACTCCACATTATGGAAAAAATTGAAGCAAATTCTATTAAAAGCGAAAAATAAAAAGTATACCATTAAATTCGATTAAAGTAACGCGGTAACGTCTTAAAACAACTGAAAAATTAGATGTGCTTATAAATAACATGTAAAAATCCAAACTCTAGAATTGTTCCAGAACTAACTATGAATGAATTTGAAAACATGTAATCGAAGCCAACTGTAGCTATTAAAAGCCAAAACAAAAAGAAATTCTTGAATAAATCAGTTACCTAAATTATTATTTTAAATTTTCATCTACACAACGCATTAGATTTAAAAAAAAACTACTTGAAAACGATAGACATTGCAGATATTTTTTTTATGATAAAGTAAAAATTCCCTGTAAAGAAACTTAGTTTTATTCTTAATGAGGAAATTGATTCAAAACATATTTTAGGTGGCTTAGAATTAAATTGTACTGTCTCATTACAGTCATTGGTGTCTAGATCTAATGCTTATATTTAATTTGAAGCTAAGAAACGATGTTTTAAACTTTTACATTATTAAGTACACAAAAATAGCATATTCAACGCGTAAGAAAAGTGGTTAGTATTATTTATAACTATATATTTAATAGCATTTGTTTGTTTTTCATTTTCCGAAAACATAGTTTTTTATTGTTAGTCACCGGCAATCTTTAAGAAAGAAAGCCCGTAGAAATCCTGGACAATTTCTATATGTACTTTATTCAGAAATAATTGAGCTAGAATGTAAATAAACGGTCTGATAGGTTAACAATGATATCTTGTTATAATATACGTATTTTTTAATAAAGATTTAAAAAGCAAGCTGAAAGCACGTGTTACATTTTTGTTTTGAATTGTTGGCTACAAAAAGAGGCACTTTTAAAACGTATAACAATTTTGAAATCCCTCGCAATCAAAATTGCAGGCAGCGTATGTCATTCCGTAATTAGTAAATATGGTATTTAGAAATTTTACTTAAAAATAAACAATAATAAATCCACTGTAAACCTTATTGGAAATTCCAATTATTATTACATAATTTTTTGAGGAAGCTTTAGTTTAGTTGCAATTTTGCAAGAACCGCGGCAAAAAGCTTATTTGGGTTAGTTAGGTTTTACCAATTACTTGTTAATATAAAAAGAAGCGAACGTACGTATAAATGTCGTATCTTCAACATTAAAGACATTGTTTTAAAGTACTGCCGTATTTGTTGCACTGATTATTATTACTATAAAAGTGACACAAATAACTTAAATTTTATATATTAATCCAATTATTGTAGGTTTATGATTAAAATGTGATTTTCCCCAGTCAAAGATAATTTTTTCTGGTAAGATATTTAAAAGCTGAATTCCTTTGTAAACAGAAAGAGGAATTGTTTCCTTTGGAAAAGAAGATTATCTTTACCAGATGTCAGTATGAGTAGATACTAATGATTTGGGCCTAAAGTACACCTAATTATCTTTACCTGCCATCATCAATCACACGAGCCAAAGCTGCATCTCACCTTCTATTTATTGAAAAAAGTAAATTTTTGGTAGGTTGCATAAGGAAATTTTTGAGAAAAACTGACAAACACTTTAAAGAAATATTTAAAATTTCAGCGGTTTAGAATATAAGTGTTTTATTTCTCAAAATCGTAAAATGAAATTGGTTTTAGAATTATTCAATTCCAAAGTTCGTCATTTTTTATTGAAATTTTTGCTTAAAGGAACATGTTTTGAATTTGAAATTTGTTAAAGTATTTAAAAAACAAAATAATAGTATTTTATGTATCTAGGACGAAAAGTAAGTCTTTAAGGTATGAGCAAGTTGTTTACGGCCGAGGCGGGTAGCCGAGGCCGTAATTACTTGCGAGTACCTTAAAGACACTTTTCGTCTGAGGTACATACATAATTTTATGTCATACTGTTTCTAAAGTTGTTAAATCATTAAAAGAAATCTCCAGCAATTTGTAGCAGCATTAGTTTTAAGTAACTAATCTAAGGCGCAACAATTCATATCTCCTAGCAACGAGCATTTATAGAACAAAAAGTGACACTTTTCGTTCTAGGACTTTAAAATGATACTAGCACTTTAAAGTGTCACTTTTCGTCCTATAAATCGTTCGAAAAACGTTGCTTTAGAAACGAGTATGACATAAAATAAAAAAAGTTTATTTTTATTCCTTAGAAAATTGAAACCCTTAAAAGCAGGTATCATTAATTCCAAAATTAATTATTTTTTGTGAACTTTTTCATTTTGTTCTGTTTTTTTAAATATTTTAACAAATTTTCAGTTTAGGAAATTGTAGGATGAAGTACACAATTCCTTCGATACTTCGTTGGTCTGGTTGGTGTAATGGATATTGCCTCAATTATAACCACTCACTGTATAATTTTCTATATTGAACATATCTGGACTACACACTCGAAGGACCAGGAGGCCCCAATAACACAAAATTGGAGCAACTTAATGTTAACTCGTCGTGGCGAATTAAATTATGCACGAAAACTCACTAAAGAAAACTTGTAAAAAGTAACGTCAAAAAATATGTGCATGTGGGTAAACAGTTGTTTGTTATTATTTTTTTTCGGTAGTAACGGAAGTGTTTGTTTTTTTTTCAAAAACCTACTAACTAAACTGTTTAGAGGAAAGCAAAACGCGGCGAATTCAAAAAGCGTATGAATTCTAACAGAAATGCCAAGAGACCAAAAACTTCAAAATGTAAATTTCCCATCCCTTTTACGGTGTAATACTTATTTAATGAAGAATTGCTAAAATTTTAGAAAATGAGACCACAGTCTGAAGCTAAATCTGTTACATAAATTAGAAGGTAGTCTATCTTTCGAAAATTCCATTCAGTTTGCTAGAATAAAGATCAACCCCTAACTATAACTGATGTTATTCTAATTTGTGGGCGTATTTTGTTTACTATAAAAACATCGTTACAAAGATTGCCTAGTTAACGCTGGCATTGCAAAGTTTAAAGGTGGTAACTTAAATTTACGTAAAAAAATTCAAAATTTGGTGATATTTAGTAGGTAATTTCAAGAATTTTTTAAATTTAAAACCGTTAAAACCGTTTAAAAAGAGCTGTAGAAAACTGTGATATTTTTGGCTTGGCAAAACTCTTTTGGATATGTCAAAATAATGTATTTAAAGGGCATTTTTTCCCCGAAAATTTTTACCAAAGTCCACCCTTCTGAGCTATAAAACTAAGTATGTATGTAATTATATACAAAAATAACAATTCTCAAATATTCACAAAGAAGGAGCAGAATAAAAAAAATATTCTAGGGAAATTACAAATGAAAATCAATTCTGTATTTCGCCAACTAAATCAAACAGCATGTTAAAGTACTTAAAATAGTTTTCTGAATAGATGGAATAAAACGTTAAATCCTAAGAAAGTGGGCTCTTTTACGCTTCTTCAGAAAAGATTATAGGTAACTACAATAGAAGAATTAAAATATTGTTCCGGAAAAAAGCATTAATAATTAAAACTATATGGGCTGCTCATACATGAAGCTGATTTTTTTTCTAACTAAAAGAACCTCAAAGGAAAATTGAATTAAAAAAATAAGTTCATTCTGAATATAAATTGTTTTGTGCTTTATAAAGTGAAAATTATATCGGGAGCAACATTGGCTTTAAGTTTTATTCCTAAACTCTTCAGAAAAGTTTTTAAATTGTTAATTTTTTGCGACGATATCTCTAAATCAATTTTCATCATTAGTCAATTCGAATGTACAAGGTTCCAAAAATTAAGTATGACTAGTGAAGTACAATTTACAAATTTTTATTTAGTGCCAAGTTAATCACCGGGATATTGCCTCAATTCCTGTCCAACATTTAGCTGTGGCTCAACAAACCGTATTTCTGTCGATTACGGACTCTCGGACTCATCTTAATACTACTAAGCAGACTGTAATTACATTTATAGTTTCTAAACATAGGTATTTCAAACTCGTCTAAAAACACAATACTTTCGAGTTTAATTGAATTTTAGACATTGGCCACATAATACTTGTTGAGAAATGACAAACAAAAATTGAAATTTTATAATGGTTTCAGAAATCTAACTGAATTTTGAATATCTAAAGTCAGTGGCGTGTCGTGGGGTTTGAGTTTGGAGGGGCGCACCAGAAGTCAAACACCAAATAACCTACCAAAAGTTACGGGAAAATTTGTCTCTTTATTTTCCGAACCAATTTACATAAATACAAATCTGAAAATTGGCACATTTAAGTAAATATTATAACCGCAAATAAATGTATTCGGTACTTCTAGTGATAGTTACTATTATCATTCTAGGTAGTTTTACTCGGCCTTTCACGAGTTCTAATAATTGCTTTCAAAATAATTAGGTATCGATTACTTCATTCTCAGTCATAACAAATATTAGACTGCATGACGGTTAGATATTTTAAATCGACTGTAAATACAATTGTAAATATTTTTAGTTATCTAAGCAATCGTACATATTTTAGTTTGTTTTTTTTTTAAATACCTATATTTTCATAATATGATATTTTTCTTTAAATGTTCTTGAACACCGAATATTGTAATGATATACAAATTGAAACAAACAATTTCATGTAACTGAAAGAAAACCATCTTTTTGTTACAAATTTAAAGTTCTAAAAGGCTCACTAGTTATTTTTTATTTCTTGCAGTAAAAAATATATCTACTAATTGCATTTATTATGAAATAATTCTGTAAAACGTTTCTTAATAAAATAACAGGATTTGAATAGCTACGAGTAGACGAGTACAAATCTTTGCGATGCTCCGATTAAATGAAAGAAGATTCATTGCTCCAACAATAAGTTACAGCATGCCGCGCTAAAATCGCGGCCTGCTGTAACTTATACAATCGGCTATTATCGGCTAGTCTCCGGAGTCGTTCGGCGGCAATGTATAATGTTTGTTAAAGGCCGCAGATTTTCCGCGGCCGTTGGTTGAGGACGCGGATAATTAGAGATCTCAACGAGGACGGACAATTAGAGATGGGAGCGGATGTTTGGATAGAGTTGAATTTTTTGTTGAAATTTGAACTTAGTCATAGAATGTATGTAAAATAAATATTAATAATTTAGAAAAAAATTGTGTGTTCCTTGGCATTTCTTAGGAGGGGCGCGCGGCCGCGCGGCCTTATGGAGCAACCGCCACTGTCTAAAGTACACTAAAGTTATTTGATATTATGGACAAAATTCAAGTGCAATATATTCAAAGCAAAATACAAAAAATGTCATTAAATTCGGTTAACGCAACATCGTATCATCTTAAACGATCAACTTAAGAAACTGGCTTTATTTATAAATAACAAACAAAAATTCAATAGATAGGTTTAACGAAATCTAAATTAAATACGTAAAGTGAACTTAACTTATTTGGTATTATTGAAGAAAATCGATGCAAACTGTATTAAGGTAAAAAACAACAAAGAATTTATGATTAAATTAGTTAAATTACTCAACCGAAACTGAAAGAACGTAGAAGAGTTACCACGTTGCCTTGTTTTGCACAATAATTAAGCCATCAGGTTATTCAAAGCGGATTACTGTCAAATACTAAAAGAATTATGTAGACTGTCTAATGTAATGACTAATGAGTCTAATGACAATACAAAATTCCAATGAGAAGATTAGACATTATCGGTGATTAGTGTGATTCCAGAAGAGAAACTTATGTTAATTGTTTACGAAACTGAAACTTAGGTCACGCAAGTAATCGTTTGTTGTGGTTAAACAAAGAAAGTAACTACCACAGTATAAAATTTGAATATGCCAGTCAATTCAATAAAAACCTTTACTTCAGATTTAGTTAGGTAGTTGGAACAAGTATTATAGCTCAAACGCCTTCTACATAACGCGGAAATTTCAGAAAAGGAGTTTGCTTAAAAATAAAAAAATAATATAAAGGCAGGAAAGAATTTCCTTTTAGTTATATTAAACAAACTGTATCCGTAGGTTTTACAAGATTCTAATTCGTTCTTTTAAGATTAAAATTGTCGATTAGAAAATGAGGTCGTAGTTTCAACACTTAATTTAGTTTAGTTGAATTAGGTCAAGTATTTGATATTTTTCAAATAGTTTTATATTCTAAAACGCTGCAAATATTTTTTTTTAATTTTCTAGAATTTTATAAACAAACATTCATTTTTCTAAAAGATTTTCGTATGTAAACTATCAATAAAAGTTAGTATTGTAATAACAAACATTTACTTTATTCAACAAGTAGAAGGTTTTGGCTCGTGTGATTTCGGCTCATGACGTCATCGGTATTGTTTCGGCCCAGAAATGGCAGGTAGATAATTAGGTGTATTTTCGGTCAAAGTCATCTGTGCATACTGACATCTCATAAAGATAATCCTCTTTTATAAAGAAAATAATTTCTCTTTCTGTTCACAAAAGAATTCAGCTTTTAAATATCATACCAGAAAATATTATATTTGACCGAGAAAAATCACATTTTGAACATAAACTTGCGATTGGATTAATGATACTTTTATACATAAAATTTGAATTTTTTGGGACACTTTTATAGTGAGAATACAATTCCTAAGAAAATCAGCCAATCACAACGCTTGAAAATGTTGTACCAATAAGTGAAAATAATTTATTGCCGCGATAATATTTTGTTATTTCCAATAGCAACGCTAGTAACGTAGTAACCACGTAAATATGACGTACAAACAAAAAATTATTTGACAGTTGAGAGCACCGATTAGTGAAAAATGTAATCATTGTATTCTCTTCCTAAATATAACTCGTGATTCGCTTAAAAATCGATAATATTTAGAAAATGTCACTCATGCTAATCCCAATCTTTGGAAAATGCAACTCCTGCTTCGCAGTCGTTGCATTTTCGTCGTTGGGATTAACATTCGTGACATTTTCAAAATATTATCGACAATAAGCTCACCACTTGTTATATTACCCTTGATAATAATCAGTGCATCAAATACGCCAATTCTTTGAAACATTGTCTTTCTTGTTGAAGGTACAACATTTATATGTCCCCTTATTTATGAATAAAAATTTATCAGTCCTTTACTACTGATGATGTCCATGGGTTAACGCATTTTTATTAGAATTCAGTGAATTTGAAGCTAATAAACAATGTCTTTATATTTCATTTAAGTTAGTTTAAATTGTTTAACATACAAAAATTGTGTTTTAAGGACTTCCAATTAATGTAATATTTTAAAACATAATATAATAATAAGATAATACCAAAATTAGTCAAAAATATCCAGACACTTTGGAGAAACTGTATTTTGATTTATAAATGTTTGGTGCACTCATTCCTAAAGTTGTATGAGGTAGGCATAAAAAGAGAAGAAAAACTTAGTAGGCACAGTTTATATGTATTGGACCTAATCCTGCTCGTGTCAATCACCCTACAATATTGTAAAAATAACATTTTCAAAATTTTCAATATTTCTACAATTTAGCAAACGAGTTAATAATTTGCTTATATAAATCTAAATAAACTAATTTTTTGTAATTAATTGTTTAATATGGTCGATGTAAATACATGTGGAGGTATTCCTGTTATCCAAAAAGCATTGTTTTATGATATAGTAAAAATTCCCTGAAAATAAATTTACTTTTATTCTTAATGAGGAAATTGGTTCAAAATATAATCTACATCACTTAGGATTGATATTATATTTTACCGTGCCATTACAGTCATTGATGTCTGTATAATATAATGCTTATACGAGTATCTAATTTGAAACTAAAATACACCGTTTTGGTATCTCAATGAAGTCAGTTTAAATTACTTATCATATAAAAATTGGATTTTAGAGAATTCTAGTAATTGGAAATTTCTAACGAATACTATCGGGTGCAGTTGTTTATGCTTTATGACGTAATATAAGGATTGATTCAAAATATCCACGCAATTTCGAGAAATTGTATCTTGATTTATAAAATAAATTAATAAGTTGTTCTGTATCAAAGTATAAGATGGCTATAGAGAGAGAAAAAAAATTATAATGCAACAGGAACTTACCTACCGCGTAATAAAATGTGAATGTAAATATGTATCTAGCGATTTTACATAAAAACTTTCACTTACCATGAAATGTTCCGAATCTTCTCTAACCGCTAGTCCAGAATTTAAATACACCTAAGAGGATTATTTGTCTCCTATTAAATCAATCTTTTATTGAAAAATTTAATAAATTTAGCCAAGAGACTTCCAGACTACTGAATTTACAATTTTTGAATGAACTAATAATACACCGTCTAAATTTACTTGTGCAGCTTACCGAAGAATTAAATGAGGAATATGACTTAATAATCAGTTCAATTTTATTTTCTAAACAAAAATATATTGAAGCCATTAGTTACAAACCCAAAAATACTTTGAGAGATAAATTATTAAAAATAAATTTTAAACCTAATTTTGAATTTCCAATTCCTTTACAAGGATTTAATGATATTTATAAATACTTTTCTATTTGCGAATTATCTGTTTTCTATAATAACAATGTTTTGATATTTGCCATTAAGATTCCCTTATCCACCACCGAATTATCTAAGTTATATCATCTCATAACCCTTCCAGCAGCATCTAAACATTCCAACGTATATATACCTATATTGATTCTAATTTTCCTTTCCTTCTACTGAGTGTTGACACAAGACATTATAGTCACAAGAAGCCGTCAAATACGGATTTTATCTGCAAGAGTCCTCCAATACATTCGACCATTAATCAGCCAGGATGCGAAACAATTTTAAGAAATCCACTCACTGTCAACATTCCAAGTGCCTGTCCAATCAGAATAATAAAATCTGAAATCGAAATATGGCATGCCCTCACGGAAAACACATGGCTTTTCGTTTCCACACATCCTGTAGCTGCCAACATAACATATAATCTGAAAAACACCATCCCAGCAGAAAACACCATTCTGAACATAGGCATTCTAACCATGAAGAATGAATGCATTTATACACGAAAGACACCACATTGGTTTCAACTAGTAGCAGAGAATACAGCTATACGCCTTTTGTTCCTGAAATAGCAGTTGATGAAAAATATAAACCTCGAAGAACTCACCACTGACTCGCCACAAATTGGACCATTCGATATAATCATCCAGAATAATCTAGGAAAACCATTTATACAGAAAAATAGCCATTGGTTAAGTATTTCAACTAGTCTTGTGGTACTTTCAATTATTTTAATTTTATTATGTACTTGATATTGTCGCCATCGCTGTACACGAAAAGTATCCTCTATACGAGTCAGAAATAATCCAAATATCTCAGAAGAAACTCTATTAATCATCGAGTTACCTCCGATGCTCAATTCCTTGTCTCCGAAAATTGCAGAAGGAAGTCTAATTTTATCTTCGCAATAGTCAGAAAAGTAAGAAGACTCAGTATAATAAGAGTAAAAATGTGCCTAAAGTTGGATCTTTTATTCTATAAAATTTTGAAGTAACCTTTGTGCCCCCTTCAAAATTCTTAATGGCGGAGGTGGTTTATGGAAGGTTTTATTTTTCGATTCACATAGTTTTAGTTTTTTAAGTTCCTATTCATACTTTGTATAAGTTTCATTACTCATTCACAAACAACATGTTATCAAAATAAATAATCACATATTGGAAACTATCAACTAAAATTAGTAACTGTTTTCGTATTGTTTTGAACTTAAGTCATTTGCATGTTTATCCAAATTAGCGTTAGAAAGTTTGGAATGTTTCTTATGAGAATAATGATCTTTGAAACTTATTAGTATGTTGACTTGCAACAATATAAAACCAGTCCAAAGACTGTTCTGAAGTTAGTTTATAGTTATTTTTAGTTAGTTGAGTTAGTTGAATTTTAGAATCAGTAGCAGACGGTAATATGTTCGTAACAGTTCAATCAAGTTCAATCAATAAAAGTTGTACTTATTTTGGATTCAACGAATTTATATTAATACATATAAAACACTGTCAAGACGCGAATCTCTTAGGTTTCAAAAAATTGGAAATTCCTCATTAGATGGTTTGTGCATTCGATTTTTTCAATAGCTGTATTGGGTCCATAAGACCATAAGGCATTTGAGAACGTAGTTTTTCCATGACACTACTGTCACCATCCCCAACAACTTTTGTGTATTTCAAGTTATACATTTTCATACTTACTCTAAATCCTTCTGCTATAATGTCAGCCTCCATAGCAGAAGCAGAACCCGACCAATTTTTGAAACATACATGTGTATCTTCTGTTACTTGAAGATCTTGATCGTCTTGGTTAAATAAAGGTGTATCTTTTTTTGTTGTTCCATGGCGCATATGCAGCAATATTTATTTCTGATGCCCATATATAAAATTTCGTTAGTGGCTTTGCCTATAATACAAGCCATGCCAACTTTTGAATTACAGTTCATGTTGTAAGACCGTTTTCCCCAAGAACCATCAACTATAACACAAATACAAGGAATTCCGTCTGCATCCACATTACCTTGTTCAACAGCTAACTGAGCTTCTTTCTTTGCAGCTTTTGCCATTTGTTGAAAAGCCACTGTATGGATATTTTGGTACATTTTATTCTGCAGTTTTTGATAAAACCCATGAGACATGCAGGGCATATTTAATATTCCGCATGTTTCAGCAAGATGAGAGTGGCCACTTCCAGTCATTATCTTACCTATAACAGTGGCCTCGTTTACATTTAAAAATTCTTGTTTAGGGTTTTCAGATTCTACTTTTTCGATTAAATTACACATTCGGCATTTTAGAGTAAACGTACTAATAAAGCCTATTCTGCTTTCTTTAATAATGTCCATATCAGAAATACCGCAATTAAACGGTTCGTGTCTATCAATTGATTTCAATTTTTCAAAAAAATATTTTACATCGACGATTCTTTTTCCCGCCAAATCAGTTGATTTCCTTTCTAAATCTTCTTTTACATATTCGTTAAATAAACTTGGAAGAGATTCCGAATCTTCCAAATGTTCATAAATTTCAATGCCTGCATTTGAATCTGAACTACTAAATGGAGTATCATCATGATCGTTATGCAAAGCATGCGTTGAACATTCGGGTAATTCATCTATTTCTAAAATATCATCGGTGTTTTCTGCACGTTCTGTCCGCTGATTGTGTATAGGTTTTCTACAAACGATTAATTTTAGGTACCACAAAAAATAAGTAGTTTGTTTTAAGTAAAACTACTGGTAACTAAGCTCATAAGAGGAGAATATTTATGTATTTTTATTTGTAATACTAACGTATAACAGGTATTTGATTTTGTATTTGATTTGTTAATATTAATTATATTCAATAATATTTTCTTTTATTATACATGAAAAGTGTTACATTACATCAAATACGAATATATGAGCTAGTTATTAGTTTGACTTCGTAAATTAATTATTATTCGGTATATTGCTAAATGCTTCAACAATGCACAAAACTTGTACAAACCTATAAAAAAAGTATGTACATCATAGCACCCTTGATCATTTATAACATTGCAATTAAAAAATTCAAGGTGGTGGCCGTGTATAAAAATTAAACAATTTCATATAATATTACAAATAATTGATCTTGTCAATGTAGTACAAATAAAAATAAATCATCAAAAATAATTAAAATACACGTTCATGTAACGGCTGTTTCAATGAACTGTATCTACCTACAGGGAATATTCTATTGTTTTGATTAACCTTTACAACAATATACTTACTATAATCAAACTTTATATAAATTATTTCAAAAATGTTAGTAGAATTACAAAACACTTACCGTTTCATCCAAAGGTTTTTTATTTGCTGTTTGTTACTTCGTTTACTATTTTTTTTATTATTGCGTTTCCCATGATAACAATAATTTTTTTTTTTTTTTTTTTTTTATTGCAGGGCTTTACAATCTGTCATTTATAGACATTTAGTAAATGTTGTGGTTATGAACATGCATGACATGATGGAATAAGTTCAATAACAAATTCCCTACATTACACTGATTTAGTTTGAACGAGTGCTAACTTAGAATTAACACTAACACTTTTACACTTTAACACTTCACATTCACACAAATCGATTTGGAAGTTCTGATGGCTTGAACCTTTTGAGTCTGGGCTCATTTACGTCTATTTCTGTTAATCTCTCAACTAGCGTATTAGGGTGAACACTAAGGCGGTCGTAGTAACGGATGCTGTGTTTACGAATCTCCTCATTTATCGTGGGGATATTAAGATCTCTCCGAATTACCTCGTTTGGTACATACCACGGGGCGTCTACCATAGATCTTAGCGTCTTGGATTGGAAGCGTCTCAGGATGTCAATGTTGGAGTTACTGGCTGTTCCCCATAACTGTATACCATAAGCCCAGATTGGTTTTAGGATGGCTTTGTACAGCAGAATCTTGTTATTAAGGGATAGTTGTGACTTACGTCCTAGAAGCCAGTACATTTTTCGGTATATTTCGCCTAATTGTTTACGTTTGGTCCATATATACTTTTTCCAGGTTAATCGCCTGTCAAGGTGTAATCCGAGATACCTAGCACTATCTGCTTGTGGAATTGGCTGGTTGTTTAAAATAACGGACGGACAAGTGTCTCTTCGGGTTGTAAATGTTACGTGAACTGATTTAGCACCATTAATTTTAATGCGCCATTTCTTAAACCAACATTGGAGAGCATTTAGGTGGACTAGTATTAGGTTTTGCGATGCTGTCTGTGGATCAGGGTGAGATGCTAGAACAGCTATGTAGTGTCGTCAGCAAAAGTTGCAGTCATTGTACTTCTGTTCGTGGGCAGATCTGCTGTAAACAGAATGTATAGTATCGGCCCCAAAACACTGCCCTGAGGAACGCCTGAACTAATAGGGTAAATAGTAGTATGATAATCTCCAAATTTTACAAGAAAGTGTCTATCGGTAAGGTATGATTTGATGAGTTGATAGCAGTCAGGAGGAAATTTACTTTTGATTTTATAAAGTAGGCCTTGGTGCCAAACTTTATCGAAAGCTTGGCTTACGTCCAAAAATACGGCCGAGCAGTATCTTTTTGCTTCGAAGTCTTTAATGATCTTATCGACGACTCTGTGTATTTGCTCTGTGGTAGCATGTTGTTTGCGGAACCCGAATTGATGATTCGGAATAAGGTTGTTGTTCAGAAGTAATGGCATAATTTTGTTTAGCAAGAGTTTTTCAAATATCTTAGATGGTATCGGTAGCAAACTGATTGGCCTATATGAAGTGACATTTTCCTTTGGTTTTCCCGGTTTAAGGATCATGATAATCATGGCAACCTTCCATTGTGGTGGGATGAAGCATGATTTCAACATTGCATTAAATAAATAGGTTAAGAATTTAAACCCTTTATCGGGAAGTTCCTTCAGAATCTTTCCCGTGATCAAGTCATATCCGGGTGCTTTACGTGGATTTAAGTTGTTGAGAATTTCGATTCGGACCTCGGTTCTGGTGATTTTTTTCATTGGTATGGACATCTGAAAAGGAGCTTCAAGAAACTGTTGAATTTCGTTTTCTTCGTCATTTGAAATTTCAGAAGGGAAAGGTTGAAATACTCCAGTTAGGTGACTTGCAAAGGCCAGAGCTTTTTCTTGGTCTGTTCTGGCCCAGTTACCATTGCCACTGCGAATAGGTGTTTTATATTGTTGTGACTTCTTTATTCCTTTAGTTGCTCTCCAGAGAGAGTATTCTGTAGCCTCTGACGGTGATAAAGACTTCAAGTAGTTTTGTATAGATTGATTTTTGACATCAGAAAGTAAAGTTTTGAGTTCAGCCGTTGCTATATTTAGGTTACGCTTATCTGCTGGATGCCTTGTTACTTGCCATCTTCGACGAAGCCTACGTTTTTCAGCGATTTTCTGTTTTATTATTATGGGGCACTCTGAGCTTGTAAGGTATTGTGTTTTTGAAGGAGATGCCTGCCAGCAAGCTTGTTGCACAGTTTCATTAAAAAGTTCTACTGCTAAAGTCAAGTCATTTTCAGTTTTTAATGGAATGTCCAGTGATAATGTTTCGTCTATTATTTCTCTAAATAACTCCCAATTTGTGTGTTTGTTGCATAACGTAGGTGTTTTTTGGCAGATTAATACTTGGGTGCCTAGTGTTATAATAATAGGTGAATGGTCAGCTGACAAATCAAGACAGGACTCAATCTGCATGTAATTAGGATTGATTCTTTTTATAACACAAAAATCTAGTAAATCTGGCAATTTCTCAGGGTCCGTGGGCCAATAAGTAGGCTCGCCCGTCGATAAGTGATGCAACCCAGTGTTATTCATGGCTTTCATCAATTCTCTACCTTTGGTTGTAGTCAGTCTGGCTCCCCACACAATATTTTTAGCATTATAATCGCCGGCTGCTATAAATCTGGCTCCTAACGTGTTAAAATAGTGCTCATAATGATCCTTTTTATTTTGATGTCTGGGAGGACAGTACACAGCGGAAATTGTTATTGGTCCTGTCCAGTCTTCAACAATTATGGTGGTTGCTTGGAGATGAGCTTGTTTATATTCAGGAAGTTCGTGATGTTTGATCGCGTTTCTAACAATCACTGCTGTACCGGCATGAGCGGTGCCATCAGGATGTAATGTTGCATAAACCGCATACCCTGGTATTTTTAAATAACTTCTGTCAGTGAAGTGTGATTCACATATAAGCATAATATCAATGTGTTGGTTTGTAAGAAAAGAAATTACTTCATCACGATGTTGTATCAGCCCATTGGCGTTCCACTCAGCTATTCTAAGGTGTTGAGCCATTATTAATTTTCGCGACAAGTGCCGTAAGTAAATTTAACATTGTTCCCATTTGTTCCATTAACCCCTTCATCATTATTTTGAGTTCGTTTATGTCGTCGGGAGAATTGTTCGTTGGAGTGGGTTGAGGTTGTATTGGAAGATTACTTCTTACAACCTGAGCATGTGTGAGATTTGATTGTGCTGTATTCTGAGTAGTGACCATAAGTTGCTTCTTTCGTAATGGAGGGAACATTCTTTGTTGTAGCTCTTTAAATACTGAACAGCCCCTATAATTAGCCGGGTGATTCCCGTTGCAGTTGATGCATCTTACTTCATTATCTTGGGCTTTACGTTGGCATTGAGAGGTTAAATGGCTGCCAGTACATTTGACGCATCTTGGACTCCTATTACAAAAATTTTTTGTATGACCAAAGCGCTGACATTTGGCACATTGGGTGATTTGACGTTTTACATGGGGTGGTTCTATTTTAATTACTGAATGAACAAGTCTGTCGATTTTATATATGTCTTTATTGTTGTCAGCCGGCTTTAGTTCTACGAAAAATAGTGGCAATTCGATTTTTTTAGTTCTATGTTTCACGTTCCAGATATTGGAAACTTCATGTCCGTGGATTTTTAGTTCATTCTTTAATTCGTCAAGATTTGTACTTGGATGGAGATTTCTAATAACTATTCTAAAAGAGCGGTCCTGTTTGCGTTGATAGCTGTGAAATTCTGTACCTTTCTCAGTTAATGCTTTAATAATTATTGAGTATTTCTCTGAAGTTTTTGGAATGATTTTAACCTCTTCATTGTGTAGTACTTTTATTTCATACTCATTTTTGGCTTTAGATTCTAATAATTTGATTAACGGTTCGATTATTTTAACGCCAGAGATAAAAATTGGCGGAGGCTTAGGTTCTGAATTCTTGGAAGTTGAAGTTTCTGTTTCATCTTCATCTGTGTTCGTGGAATTTAATGGATCATAACGGTTGGTTGGGTTCAACCAATAATTTGAGGTTTTTGACTGCTTAGTCTGAACAATTGTCTTGTCGCTGGTTTCTTTGCGGGTACGTTTCCTATTTTCTACTAATTGCCATTCAGAGCCTTGAGACTGTTGCTGGTAAATAACACCGTTTTGAAAAGACAGATTTGGGTTTATTGTATTGTTTGAAGGTTGCATGATGTCATTTATGGAAAATTGCGAGTATAAATTATTATTTGCAGGCTGTTGTTGAGGATACTGATAATTTGGTGGGACACATTGTGGGTGATAAGTTGTATCTACTTGCATAGGACAAAATTGTTGGTTTGAGTTAGATGTTGTGACAGGAGAATAATAGTAGGCCATACTGACCTTAAAATTGGATAATAACTGATATAGAAGTTAAATTATTTAAATAAAGACCTCTGACCCTAAGGTCGCACTAATATTGTCGTTTTATCACCAGCCGCACTCGAACACAACTTTACACTTAGAGAGTAAAACGACGACTATGATAACAATAATAAATTCAAAATAATCCACTAAGTCACTTATTAAAAAAAAAAAAAAAAAGTAAAAAAACACTAACAATAAGTTATAGTCACAAAAAATCGTCAATAAATACGTAATTAAAAATCACTAGCAATCACTTAAATAAATACAAATAAAAAATCTTCAAGTTCATACACTTCACGTACTGGAACGCTTCTGATATGAAATGGTATTTCACAATGCCTAAAAGAAACCAATGTCAACTAAGAAATTTGCACAAACTTCAAAGAGTATGATTTTTCGGCTTATTACTAATCCGTACTAAAATTCTTAGAATTAGATAAGAAGATTATACCCAGTTGTAGACAAACTTGTCTACACAGATCGTTAGGAAAATACGTGTTCCTCTAAATACTAAAATTGGGGTCCGTGAAGTTAGCAGGACATTAAAAGCACAAATAATTTTATTGTATGCTATCGTTTGTGCTTCGTTTGTGCTCTTTTGTGCCATTTTCAGTTTATTTGCCAGACCACCCCCTTGCGAGATAAATGTACCCCCCCATGCGCTGCTAACTTCACGCCATTTTTGAAAGCACAAACGAAATCGTTTATGCTAATGGCTTGTGCTTCGTTTGTGCTCTTTTGTGCCGTTTCCAGTTTTTTTGCCAGACCACACCCTTACGAGATAAACGCACCCCCACATGCGCTGCTAACTTCACGGCATTTTTGAAAGCACAAACGAAACCGTTTACAAAAAAGTAATATTAAGAGAATATTAAAAATCGATTAAAGCAAATTAGAAACTTTTAGACCGCTATATTTAATAAAATCCTGAAAATATATTTACATACAAATTGCTATCCTATTATTAATTTAATTAAATTGATCTTATCAAATATATAAAAAATCCAACTCAATTTAGAATAGCGTTCAGGATTTTATAATTAAGTACATCAATTCTAGTACCTATATTATATTATTATTATAATTTTTTAAATGTATTTTTTATTGTAAATAAAAATTGGGGCATTACAGCCAGTATTTGTTTATTAGTAATGACTGGAAACCGGTACATACCGAATGGCATTTGAAAAAATTAAGTTAATTATTGTGGTTAAAAATTTTGCTAATTGAAACAAAATTTGGTTAGAAGCAAAAATTATAACTACAATAATAGTTATTTATGTACCAAGGGCGTAAAGATGCTTTTATGGCTTGAGACGTGATTTTGAGCCCGAGACGCTAGTCGAGGGCTAAAGACACGTCGAAGGCCATAAAAGCAAGTTACGCCAGTGGTACATACATAATTTTATGCACGATCGAAGATTTTAAAACTGAAATAAAAGGAATAAATTAATTTTCTACCCACATCGAGTAGTTAGTTGCTCAATTATTATAATTTTTTACTGACAACTGTCAAATGGTTGAAGCATTTACGCCTAGGAATATTCACATAAATAATTGTGTTAACTGTGTTGTTAATACAAATTACCCTAAAGAGAGTTCTAATAAAGAGCATACATTCGATTTTAATTTAAAAAAATTCTTTATAAGACTGTTAATCTGTTTATCAATTTTTGACGTTTCATTATAGACCGGCGGCCTATAAAGACACCCACGGGCTATAAATAGACGTTTATGTCAAACAAATTCAGACATAATTGACACATTATAATGCGATCGTGCATAAACTGAATTTATGTGCCTTGGGACAGTTTGTATTCATATGTTTCATATACAAAAAATAAGTTTTAAATTAAAATTTTATAAATGTAACAGTAGTTGTGAATGATCACAGCTAAAACTGATTTTCTGATAAAAAAGAATAATTGTACGTTTTTTATTTAATAGATTGTGACAAAGCTTTGAAAAATGTCTTTATACTCAACTGAATTATGGAAAAATTCTAAAACTTATCAACAGTAATTACGTAAGTAGTGATAATTTTTTGATAATTTTAACTAGATTCACGAATCTTTATTGCTATGGAAATTTCACGAGTGGACGAAGTCAACGAGTGGAATTTCCTAATAGCAATAAAGATGAGTGCTAATCTAGTTAAAATTATCAAAAAAAAAAAATTATTACCACGAATGTAATTCGGCGTGATTATTTTTTAAACTATTACACAATGATGACAGTCTTAATGTTTGTCAAAGTCAAAGCTAACTTTTTATGCATTTATTTAAACAAAGATCCAATCTCAGAGCAGGTATTGCTCTGTGATCCAATGAAACAATGTGAAAAAATTGTCGCTGTAATCAGCTACTAGCAAATTGTCAGTGTAATTTTGATGCTATTGGTCGTTTTGAATTTTTTTCTCATTATGATTGGCTGACAGGACTGTTTAAAAAATAATCACTTTAATAATAAATATTTACAGAAGAACAAGTTCAAATATGCAGTTTTTCCTCAAAATAACTAAGAAGATAAGAATGGTAGATGTAAAAAGTTGTCAAATTTTTAATTATGACTATAAAAATGTTTATGTCTGAATATCAGACTAGTTAGATGTTAATTGTTTCAATTTACTGTTTTCTTTCCTTGACCAGAGTATAGGGATACCAGTTCAGGTGCAAGTAATCTTTTCATATGCATATATTGTATATCCCTAGGGCCTTTTCTGGTGGGAGTGCAGCCTGTGCACTCGCACAGGGCGGCAGAAATTCGGGGGTGGCATTTTTCCACATCAAATTTTATAAATTCCACAAAAAATTAAAATTATTTGTAGTTGCCAAACTCTAAATTACTTTGTAGATAAAGCAGTAAGTTAAATTTAAAATTTATTAAAAGTAGTTACAGGTGATTTTGTTTGTTTAAAGCAAATAGAAAATGATTTATGACGACCAGTACCGCCCTTGCACCGGACAACCGGTGTACTTGTACCGAACCCCGCACTGATCAAACTTCGGACCAATTACTCGTACTTGCTATTTTGTATTTTGCAAATTCCTATTTTGTGATTTTAATTTTAATAACAATTTGTTTTGTTTGTGTTAATTTTTAGTTAAGAGAGTTGACAGTGATTTCTTGCTAACAATTTGTTGGTAATAAATTGCAAAAAAGTGAATGTATTATTTTTATTTGCCTTTTTTTTTAAATTTTGTTAAATATTTAAATATAATGCCACTAAATTTATGACTTTATTTTCTAAATATAAGGAGGCGGCAATTTTATTTTTTGCACGACGCAGCAAACATCGCAGGAACGGCCCTGTATATCGATTTCGTTTGTGCTTTTAAAAATGGCGAGAAGTTAGCAGCGCGTGGGGGGGGGGGTGCATTTATCTCTCAAGGGGGTGATCTGGCAAAAAAACTGAAAACGGCACAAAAGAGCACAAACGAAGCACAAACCATTTGCACAAACGATTTCGTTTGTGCTTTCAAAAATGGCGTGAAGTTAGCAGCGCATGGGAGGGTGCGTTTATCTCGTAAGGGGGTAGTCTGGCAAAAAAACTGAAAACTGCACAAAAGAGCACAAACGAAGCACAAACGATAGCATGCAATAAAATTATTTGTGCTTTTAATGTCCTGCTAACTTCAGGGACCCGCAGCTAAGTTAGATATTTTTTAAAATTTATGCATGATTTTAAAATTTAAATTATAGGTACCTCAAAATGGTTGAGAAATAATATCACAACTGTGTTTTTTCTACTCCCACCATGGAAAGTGGGATTTTCAGACTTCGTCTCCATAGATACGAGTATTGAAAATGAGTGTTTGCCGAACAAGTTAAATTAGCGTGCGGAAAAGTTACTTTCCGCACGCACATGCATCAAAATGTCATAATGACATTTGATGAATGTCAGATTTGATTTTGCAGAAATTTTTAAATTTTTTTATGGAAATGTGGTTGTAGAAAAAATAGTGTGTAATACATGTGTTAAAAGCTTGTATTTGCCACTTTCATGTGACTGCAGCACTCACTATCGTTCGTGCTGCAAACTTCACATTCGTGTGGCAAACGCAAGCTTTCAACACTTGTATTACAAATTACTATTACAATATTGGATGGGGTGTTTAAATAAGTCACATGATTTTCCGCACCGTAATCCCTTTCTAGTAATAAAAGTTCACTCTTGTTTAATAAATCACTATTACTTCTACTATTCATAAGATCAGAACTGCACTTTTCACAATTAAAACGTTTTCATGTTGTTAGAGCGGTCGTGGCTCAGGTGGTTCAGCGTGCGGCTGACCACTGAGATTGCCCGGGTTCGATTCCCAGGGTCACACATACATCGAAAACACCCGACCGCTTCACTCGGAAGGCAAACCACCGAGGTATTTCTGCCTAGTAAAGTCCTCTCTGGAGTAGAAGTGTAAGCACTTCCGTGATTCGGAGCCCACGTTAAGCTGTAGGCCCCTATGTCTGTAGGCTACTTGACACGCACACCACAGACATATGGAGAAAAGATTGGCAACGCCCTGTAAGGGACACGCCACTTCTAGAAGAAGATGTTGTTAGAGCTGTTGCTCTATATTTTTGGTGATGTTGTAACGTAAAATTATCAGAAAGATAATAAAAAGCCATAAAACACGTTGTTACACTTTATTTTTATGGAAACTCAATATTTTCGACGCAAGGCCAAGGTTGTTCAAATTAAATATAGATAGTACACACAGGTGACAACATTTAAAGCTAACAAGAAAGTCAATTAAAAAAAAACTGATACCTGAATATAAACTCAATAAAATTAAATCAAGAAAACTGTGACCTAAATATTAACTCAATAAATTAAATCAAGAAAAAATGAAACCTGAATATTAATTCAATAAATTGACATGGCTGAAGGCCTTGCTTAGGGTACGCAATTGACATTAAGTGAATTAACATCCACCTACTTTTGCAAACGTTTACTGGGGTACGGTAGATAATATATGGCAATTTAAGCCAACTGAAACAAAATTACTTGCGTTTACTTTCCAGGAATTTTATAATCAATTAAACATAGAAAATTAGAAAGTTGATATCAAAATATAATAAAATAAATTAAAACAGGATTTACTCACAGGTAAACACTGAACCAAATATTATTAAGACAGAAGGGCACCACAAATAATTAAAAGTTAAATAAATCAATGCAAAATTCAAGATACAACCAATAACACCTATCTTAAGCTCATCCGGAGAGGTTGCAAGAAGTAAAGAATTTCCAGATGACAAAATGGAGTCGCTTCGGGAATATCGCACATCTGGAGTTTAAACTACGACGTCAGAATCAATTCCAATTACGGAACAGAAATGAAATCAAAATAATAACGACGATTTCAAGATCAAAACCCAGATGGAATTAATTGCTAGAAATTCCACTAATATAATAATAATAATAATAATAATTGTCTTTATTGTTGCGAAAAGTATACAAACTAAAATTAAGTAAAAAATAATAAATTTAAAAAATATATATAATATAAAAGGGCCAGGGTGGCGCAGTGGTAAGAGCGTCAGGCTAGCGTTACGCTAGTCCCCGGTTCGAATCTCGCTGGGTGCAAGTTTTCCCGGAGATCGGTATCGAGCTCTGGTGACCATTCGTCGTTGGGCACCTAATTAACGACGCTCTCCTCCGAATACAGACCTACGAGGTAGAGTAACAAGGTTCTATACGTACACACACATACACTATACACATGGTGCTGTATGCAGGCAAAAAACGGCGCACCAATCACGTGACTCGCATGCGGGCCGGATTGTGCATTTCACGCGTAAGACCACATACGCTAACGCACCAGCCTCAACACCGAAAGGTATAAGAGGTTAACGATTACAATTACATATATAATATAAATATGTATAACTTAGGCAGCAAAAGGCGCAGTTCAGCTGCCTAGTGACCTAGGTGCTGTTCTTCCACTGAACCCTGAAAATCAGTCTGAAATTGAATCTCGAGCAAGATGTGCATCAATGTAGATCATATATACATTTAGATAACAAAAACGAAATTAAAAGTATAGACCTGTTTGAACAATGAATGTTACAAGGAAATTACAACGAATTTAATACGAATTTAAGAATATGAATTTAAGAAAAGAAAAAAAAACTCACCACATGTAAATCCCACGTGCAATTCAAAATAGTATATTTTACAACAAGACATGAAAATGACGTTTTTTTCGTGAGATGAGAAGTTGCCCACGAGCTGCGTTAGCAGCGAGTAGGGCAATCACGAACGAAAAAAACGTATTTCATGTCGAGTAGTAAATGCTATTTTTTCTACGACATTTTAATTATCTGTTTGAAATAAGTTTTAATTCGACTTAATTCAAACCGAATTGTGTCAATGCAAATTATTAATTGTTTGTTTAATCGGTTCCATAGTAACACACGCATTTTTTTATTTTGTTGCCATAGATTTGGAATTCTTGTTTTCATCTCTAGAAGTGAAAATGTTTTCATCTCTAGATAGAAAATGTAGCGTTTTCGCATAGGGTTTATCGTGAAGAAAATACTTGTTTTCGTATCATGTGTAGAAAAAATAATTATCGAATTAGACAACAAGGTACCCAATAACGGATCCCTTTAAAGACAATTAATTGCGTGATAAATTAAAACGCATTAACTGAAGCGACATGGGCTTTTTTAGCAAATTCGCCAAAAACGTGTGTGCTTAACAACGTCAAACGGAAAAAGATCTCGAGTAAAATTCCTTGCTGGGCATCTCGACAGAAATCAAAACTGCGCAACTCAAAATAAAGGTAATTAGAGTTGCATAAAAATAGACCGAACTTGTTTTAAAAAGCAACCAAACAAAACCTTGAACAATAAATATTCCAACAAGAATTATACACGATGAGTAGAAAGGAATAAATTCTCAACGGAGTAACATTCGATAAAGACGTCGAGGATTTATACAAAACAAAAGGAAAATTGAAAGATAGGGTCGGTAGAACTGGAAAGAATTTAATTCTGAACGAAATCAAAACAACAAATGAACTAAATAACTAAGCATCGCTTATGATGACAATTAGCGCCGGAACTTAGAAATTTAGTCGCCATTTCACGATTCGCTTATTATTTGGTTACGAAACAGTTCCATTACCAGAAACCGGATTATGGAGACCTCTGGAATGCTCTCTGGGAATTAAAGAAGGACCTGTTCGCTAAAGGCATTAAGAAGTTGACAGTTTCTAAACTCGGCTGTGGGCTGGATCGGTTAAATTGGAGGATCGTACGAAACATGCTGAAGGTTGTCTTCAAGGACTCCGGTGTGGCTATCCTGGTCTGCAGTTTTGATCGGAAGCCTGCATTTAAACCAAAGGGGAGTGTAGACTGTTACTTCTACCGCAGTGGACCATGCAGAAGAGGAGAACAATGCCGATACCGTCATGGCCCGTTCTTCAGAAATCAAGGGCCGAAACTTGTTCCGGGACAGGACAGACTTGAAGAGGGGATCAGTGTAACGAAACACGCTGATGATGTCATTCCTATGCGTCATCTAACAGAAGTTCGCCAGAGTGTTCCAGGCGATTCATCGCCTCAATCGTTCCAGAATGGATTCCAGATGGCACAGCGAGTTTATAAGACACCTTTCGTCGGGCGAACGAGTAGTGATACCAAGGTCTACCGAGCAACCAAGTACGTTAATAGAAGTGCCTGAATATCAATAACTTCATAACTTGTTAAATAAATTAGTTAGTGTTTTAGTGTTAAATTATTTCGTGTTGCTTCGTTGTTTAACAAGTAGATGGGTCCGCCGGAGGGCGGACAGTGATTGCTTTTAAAAAAACAAACGATTAGTTTATTTCATTTACTTTACGTTGTTTTTTGTTGTTTTTTTACACAAAGTCCGTTTTGTTGTATATGGATCTGCCAAATGGCGGTCTGTCATTATTTTTAAAAGAGGGAATTTGATTTAGGGGAATTGTGCCTAAAATGACATAATTTCAGTTTGGATTTATTTTTCGATGTAAATATATTGCTTAAATTCTTTGCAAAAATAGGTATAAGATGCTCATACATTGCCTTTTGCATCTATCACATTTACAAAAGAATTCTTGAAACTTATAATTATTTATTGCACTTAAAGGAAAACACTGCAAAAATGCATTTTGCCCTGACGCACTGGGCAAAACGACACAGGTATATCTTTTTGCCCAAAAAAGGTAACTAAATGTTTAATTTAAAATAAAAAATACATGTTATTGAAATATAAACTGTAATAAATATTTATTTACAGAAAAAACATCTATGCATAGAGTTCACATGTATAGCTTTTTTAATTTTCTGGAAACCCCGGCACAGTCACAGTGTGCTCATGCTTGGCATTCCTGGCATCTAATCCACACTTTGCCCGGCTTAGATCTCACATACATTCTAAAAACAATATGCAGTATGCAGTATGCCATTTTGCCCTTTGTAAGTGCATCGGAGTTTTTACATGCCATAAAATATTTTAGGAGATGGTAACTTCACAAAACTTTGCACAGAAACATTCAATAATCATACTAAATACTGCTCCAAATTTGGTTTTAAAGAAATTACGTATAACATCGACAATAGAGTACTTACAACAAATGCTAATACAATTTATTGAAAGAAAACTTACCTTAAAATTCACATAAAACTTTTAGCACAACTTTTCACGCTTTATCTCAAGACTGCCAACCTACAACATGTTTTTGCACAGTTTAATATACCTAGCAACATCTCTATTTCAATAGGTTAATCAAAACACTTGGTGTCCGTTTTGTTGTACATACATGACTACGACAAAGGGCGGGGGTGACTGTTTTTTAAACAGAAGCGTTTAGTTTATTTGGTTGTTATTTTTTTTTAGTTGGATTTCAGCTTTTTTCTGCAAAGTCCGTTTTGTTTATTTAAATTCATTGGATTTAGCATGTATTTCAAACGTTACAAAATGATTTTGTGTTTAATAATTTTAATGACAAGAGATTGCCAGACACGTGGTCGTGGTAAGTAGAATTGCCGATCCTGAAAGAAAAGATAAGTGTTTGCATGGCTTTCCACATCACCTTAGTTGCCATACATATTCGCATCCTTACCATCATACGCTAAGTTCCGAGTATTCGTAATACCCCTGATCACATAACAATCAGATCCGGGAAGTTAATGTATGATTTGGCAGGCAGTTTTCTGATTAGTTTGCCTTCGTTTGCCAGATGGCGGCAGCACTGCACGAGCAAAAGCGACCCTGACGTGCTTGGAATCATACAAATCAGCTGATTCTAAGCACTTTAGAGTCGCATCTGCTTCTACTACGGTGGCGCCGCCTGGCAACCGAAGGCAAACTAATCATAAACATGCCTGCCAAATTTTACATTAACTTGGTGTATCTGATTGTTATGTGATCAGGGCTAATACTTACGAAGGATGTAAGGATGCTAGTAGGTATTTTAACAGGAGGTACCGTGCGAGATGCGTTAAACTTGTTATTTAACATGGGAAGTTTTCGCCTAGGCAAAGACGTGTTAAACTGAAATAAAGTTCGACGTATTTCATTGAACTATTGGTTCAGTTTAACATGTCGTTGCTCGTAGCCCTATCATACCCATGAATAGACAACGATGCCTATTAGCACATTACATTTTAAAATCAGAAACGACCTGATGGGAAATTACTGGTGAAAATCGCGAAGATATGGAAACTAAAAATAACCATAAGTACCATAAGTAACCAGAATTTAGAATGAAGAAATGACGCAATGGGGACGTAGTCGTGAAAAGCGGAACCGTGTGGAAACTAAACATAAACTTTCGTCTACCATAAGTAACCACAAATTAGAATGAAGAAATGACGCAATGGGGACGTAGTCGTGAAAAGCGGAACCGTGTGGAAACTAAACAAAAACTTTCGTCTACCATAAGTAACCACAAATTAGAATGAAGAAATGACGCACTGGGGACGTAGTCGTGAAAAGCGGAACCGTGTGGAAACTAAACATAAACTTTCGTCTACCATAAGTAACCACAAATTAGAATGAAGAAATGACGCACTGGGGACGTAGTCGTGAAAAGCGGAACCGTGTGGAAACTAAACATAAACTTTCGTCTACCATAAGTAACCACAATTTAGAATGGTGAAATGACGCAATGGGGACGTAGTCGTGAAAAGCGGAACCGTGTGGAAACTAAACATAAACTTTCGTCTACCATAATGACGCACTGGGGACGTAGTCGTGAAAAGCGGAACCGTGTGGAAACTAAACATAAACTTTCGTCTACCATAAGTAACCACAATTGAGAATGAAGAAATGACGCACTGGAGCCGTAGTCGTGGAAAGCGGAACCGTGTGGAAACTAAACATAAACTTTCGTCTACCATAAGTAACCACAATTTAGAATGAAGACATGACGCAATGGGGACGTAGTCGTGAAAAGCGGAACCGTGTGGAAACTAAACATAAACTTTCGTCTACCATAATGACGCACTGGGGACGTAGTCGTGAAAAGCGGAACCGTGTGGAAACTAAACATAAACTTTCGTCTACCATAAGTAACCACAATTTAGAATGATGAACTGACGCAATGGGGACGTAGTCGTGAAAAGCGGAACCGTGTGGAAACTAAACATAAACTTTCGTCTACCATAAGTAACCACAATTTAGAATGAAGACATGACGCAATGGGGACGTAGTCGTGAAAAGCGGAACCGTGTGGAAACTAAACATAAACTTTCGTCTACCATAAGTAACCACAATTTAGAATGAAGACATGACGCAATGGGGACGTAGTCGTGAAAAGCGGAACCGTGTGGAAACTAAACAAAAACTTTCGTCTACCATAAGTAACCACAAATTAGAATGAAGAAATGACGCACTGGGGACGTAGTCGTGAAAAGCGGAACCGTGTGGAAACTAAACATAAACTTTCGTCTACCATAAGTAACCACAAATTAGAATGAAGAAATGACGCACTGGGGACGTAGTCGTGAAAAGCGGAACCGTGTGGAAACTAAACATAAACTTTCGTCTACCATAAGTAACCACAATTTAGAATGGTGAAATGACGCAATGGGGACGTAGTCGTGAAAAGCGGAACCGTGTGGAAACTAAACATAAACTTTCGTCTACCATAAGTAACCACAATTTAGAATGAAGACATGACGCAATGGGGACGTAGTCGTGAAAAGCGGAACCGTGTGGAAACTAAACATAAACTTTCGTCTACCATAAGTAACCACAATTTAGAATGATGAAATGACGCAATGGGGACGTAGTCGTGAAAAGCGGAACCGTGTGGAAACTAAACATAAACTTTCGTCTACCATAAGTAACCACAATTTAGAATGAAGACATGACGCAATGGGGACGTAGTCGTGAAAAGCGGAACCGTGTGGAAACTAAACATAAACTTTCGTCTACCATAAGTAACCACAAATTAGAATGAAGAAATAACGCAATGGGGACGTAGTCGTGAAAAGCGGAACCGTGTGGAAACTAAACATAAACTTTCGTCTACCATAAGTAACCACAAATTAGAATGAAGAAATGACGCACTGGGGACGTAGTCGTGAAAAGCGGAACCGTGTGGAAACTAAACATAAACTTTCGTCTACCATAAGTAACCACAAATTAGAATGAAGAAATGACGCACTGGGGACGTAGTCGTGAAAAGCGGAACCGTGTGGAAACTAAACATAAACTTTCGTCTACCATAAGTAACCACAATTTAGAATGAAGACATGACGCAATGGGGACGTAGTCGTGAAAAGCGGAACCGTGTGGAAACTAAACATAAACTTTCGTCTACCATAAGTAACCACAAATTAGAATGAAGAAATAACGCAATGGGGACGTAGTCGTGAAAAGCGGAACCGTGTGGAAACTAAACATAAACTTTCGTCTACCATAAGTAACCACAAATTAGAATGAAGAAATGACGCACTGGGGACGTAGTCGTGAAAAGCGGAACCGTGTGGAAACTAAACATAAACTTTCGTCTACCATAAGTAACCACAAATTAGAATGAAGAAATGACGCACTGGGGACGTAGTCGTGAAAAGCGGAACCGTGTGGAAACTAAACATAAACTTTCGTCTACCATAAGTAACCACAATTTAGAATGAAGACATGACGCAATGGGGACGTAGTCGTGAAAAGCGGAACCGTGTGGAAACTAAACATAAACTTTCGTCTACCATAAGTAACCACAAATTAGAATGAAGAAATAACGCAATGGGAACGTAGTCGTGAAAAGCGGAACCGTGTGGAAACTAAACATAAACTTTCGTCTACCATAAGTAACCACAAATTAGAATGAAGAAATGACGCACTGGGGACGTAGTCGTGAAAAGCGGAACCGTGTGGAAACTAAACATAAACTTTCGTCTACCATAAGTAACCACAAATTAGAATGAAGAAATGACGCACTGGGGACGTAGTCGTGAAAAGCGGAACCGTGTGGAAACTAAACATAAACTTTCGTCTACCATAAGTAACCACAATTTAGAATGAAGACATGACGCAATGGGGACGTAGTCGTGAAAAGCGGAACCGTGTGGAAACTAAACATAAACTTTCGTCTACCATAAGTAACCACAAATTAGAATGAAGAAATAACGCAATGGGGACGTAGTCGTGAAAAGCGGAACCGTGTGGAAACTAAACATAAACTTTCGTCTACCATAAGTAACCACAAATTAGAATGAAGAAATGACGCACTGGGGACGTAGTCGTGAAAAGCGGAACCGTGTGGAAACTAAACATAAACTTTCGTCTACCATAAGTAACCACAAATTAGAATGAAGAAATGACGCACTGGGGACGTAGTCGTGAAAAGCGGAACCGTGTGGAAACTAAACATAAACTTTCGTCTACCATAAGTAACCACAATTTAGAATGAAGACATGACGCAATGGGGACGTAGTCGTGAAAAGCGGAACCGTGTGGAAACTAAACATAAACTTTCGTCTACCATAAGTAACCACAAATTAGAATGAAGAAATAACGCAATGGGGACGTAGTCGTGAAAAGCGGAACCGTGTGGAAACTAAACATAAACTTTCGTCTACCATAAGTAACCACAAATTAGAATGAAGAAATGACGCACTGGGGACGTAGTCGTGAAAAGCGGAACCGTGTGGAAACTAAACATAAACTTTCGTCTACCATAAGTAACCACAATTTAGAATGAAGACATGACGCAATGGGGACGTAGTCGTGAAAAGCGGAACCGTGTGGAAACTAAACATAAACTTTCGTCTACCATAAGTAACCACAATTTAGAATGAAGACATGACGCAATGGGGCCGTAGTCGTGAAAAGCGGAACCGTGTGGAAACTAAACATAAACTTTCGTCTACCATAAAACCACAATTTAGAATGATGAAATGACGCAATGGGGACGTAGTCGTGAAAAGCGGAACCGTGTGGAAACTTAACATAAACTTTCGTCTACCATAAGTAACCACAATTTAGAATGATGAAATGACGCAATGGGGACGTAGTCGTGAAAAGCGGAACCGTGTGGAAACTAAACATAAACTTTCGTCTACCATAAGTAACCACAATTTAGAATGAAGACATGACGCAATGGGGACGTAGTCGTGAAAAGCGGAACCGTGTGGAAACTAAACATAAACTTTCGTCTACCATAAGTAACCACAATTTAGAATGGTGAAATGACGCAATGGGGACGTAGTCGTGAAAAGCGGAACCGTGTGGAAACTAAACATAAACTTTCGTCTACCACAAGTAACCACAATTTAGAATGATGAAATGACGCAATGGGGACGAAGTCGTGAAAAGCGGAACCGTGTGGAAACTAAACATAAACGTTCGTCTACCATAAGTAACCACAATTTAGAATGGTGAAATGACGCAATGGGGATGTAGTCGTGAAAAGCGGAACCGTGTGGAAACTAAACATAAACTTTCGTCTACCATAAGTAACCACAATTTAGAATGATGAAATGACGCAATGGGGACGTATTTGTGAAAAGCGGAACCGTGTGGAAACTAAACATAAGCTTTCGTCTACCATAAGTAACCACAATTTAGAATGGTGAAATGACGCAATGGGGATGTAGTCGTGAAAAGCGGAACCGTGTGGAAACTAAACATAAACTTTCGTCTACCATAAGTAACCATAAATTATAATGAAGAAATGACGCAATGGGGACGTAGTCGTGAAAAGCGGAACCGTGTGGAAACTAAACATAAACTTTCGTCTACCATAAGTAACCACAATTTAGAATGAAGACATGACGCAATGGGGACGTAGTCGTGAAAAGCGGAACCGTGTGGAAACTAAACATAAACTTTCGTCTACCATAAGTAACCACAATTTAGAATGATGAAATGACGCAATGGGGACGTAGTCGTGAAAAGCGGAACCGTGTGGAAACTAAACATAAACTTTCGTCTACCATAAGTAACCATAAATTATAATGAAGAAATGACGCAATGGGGACGTAGTCGTGAAAAGCGGAACCGTGTGGAAACTAAACATAAACTTTCGTCTACCATAAGTAACCACAATTTAGAATGATGAAATGACGCAATGGGGACGTAGTCGAGAAAAGCGGAACCGTGTGGAAACTAAACATAAACTTTCGTCTACCATAAGTAACCACAAATTATAATGAAGAAATGACGCAATGGGGACGTAGTCGTGAAAAGCGGAACCGTGTGGAAACTAAACATAAACTTTCGTCTACCATAAGTAACCACAATTTAGAATGAAGACATGACGCACTGGGGACGTAGTCGTGAAAAGCGGAACCGTGTGGAAACTAAACATAAACTTTCGTCTACCATAAGTAACCACAATTGAGAATGAAGAAATGACGCACTGGGGACGTAGTCGTGAAAAGCGGAACCGTGTGGAAACTAAACATAAACTTTCGTCTACCATAAGTAACCACAATTTAGAATGAAGACATGACGCACTGGGGACGTAGTCGTGAAAAGCGGAACCGTGTGGAAACTAAACATAAACTTTCGTCTACCATAAGTAACCACAATTTAGAATGAAGACATGACGCAATGGGGACGTAGTCGTGAAAAGCGGAACCGTGTGGAAACTAAACATAAACTTTCGTCTACCATAAGTAACCACAAATTAGAATGAAGAAATAACGCAATGGGGACGTAGTCGTGAAAAGCGGAACCGTGTGGAAACTAAACATAAACTTTCGTCTACCATAAGTAACCACAAATTAGAATGAAGAAATGACGCACTGGGGACGTAGTCGTGAAAAGCGGAACCGTGTGGAAACTAAACATAAACTTTCGTCTACCATAAGTAACCACAATTTAGAATGAAGACATGACGCAATGGGGACGTAGTCGTGAAAAGCGGAACCGTGTGGAAACTAAACATAAACTTTCGTCTACCATAAGTAACCACAATTTAGAATGAAGACATGACGCAATGGGGCCGTAGTCGTGAAAAGCGGAACCGTGTGGAAACTAAACATAAACTTTCGTCTACCATAAAACCACAATTTAGAATGATGAAATGACGCAATGGGGACGTAGTCGTGAAAAGCGGAACCGTGTGGAAACTAAACATAAACTTTCGTCTACCACAAGTAACCACAATTTAGAATGATGAAATGACGCAATGGGGACGAAGTCGTGAAAAGCGGAACCGTGTGGAAACTAAACATAAACGTTCGTCTACCATAAGTAACCACAATTTAGAATGGTGAAATGACGCAATGGGGATGTAGTCGTGAAAAGCGGAACCGTGTGGAAACTAAACATAAACTTTCGTCTACCATAAGTAACCACAATTTAGAATGATGAAATGACGCAATGGGGACGTATTTGTGAAAAGCGGAACCGTGTGGAAACTAAACATAAGCTTTCGTCTACCATAAGTAACCACAATTTAGAATGGTGAAATGACGCAATGGGGATGTAGTCGTGAAAAGCGGAACCGTGTGGAAACTAAACATAAACTTTCGTCTACCATAAGTAACCATAAATTATAATGAAGAAATGACGCAATGGGGACGTAGTCGTGAAAAGCGGAACCGTGTGGAAACTAAACATAAACTTTCGTCTACCATAAGTAACCACAATTTAGAATGAAGACATGACGCAATGGGGACGTAGTCGTGAAAAGCGGAACCGTGTGGAAACTAAACATAAACTTTCGTCTACCATAAGTAACCACAATTTAGAATGATGAAATGACGCAATGGGGACGTAGTCGTGAAAAGCGGAACCGTGTGGAAACTAAACATAAACTTTCGTCTACCATAAGTAACCATAAATTATAATGAAGAAATGACGCAATGGGGACGTAGTCGTGAAAAGCGGAACCGTGTGGAAACTAAACATAAACTTTCGTCTACCATAAGTAACCGCAATTTAGAATGAAGACATGACGCAATGGGGACGTAGTCGTGAAAAGCGGAACCGTGTGGAAACTAAACATAAACTTTCGTCTACCATAAGTAACCACAATTTAGAATGAAGACATGACGCAATGGGGACGTAGTCGTGAAAAGCGGAACCGTGTGGAAACTAAACATAAACTTTCGTCTACCATAAGTAACCACAATTTAGAATGATGAAATGACGCAATGGGGACGTAGTCGTGAAAAGCGGAACCGTGTGGAAACTAAACATAAACTTTCGTCTACCATAAGTAACCATAAATTATAATGAAGAAATGACGCAATGGGGACGTAGTCGTGAAAAGCGGAACCGTGTGGAAACTAAACATAAACTTTCGTCTACCATAAGTAACCACAATTTAGAATGATGAAATGACGCAATGGGGACGTAGTCGAGAAAAGCGGAACCGTGTGGAAACTAAACATAAACTTTCGTCTACCATAAGTAACCACAAATTATAATGAAGAAATGACGCAATGGGGACGTAGTCGTGAAAAGCGGAACCGTGTGGAAACTAAACATAAACTTTCGTCTACCATAAGTAACCACAATTTAGAATGAAGACATGACGCACTGGGGACGTAGTCGTGAAAAGCGGAACCGTGTGGAAACTAAACATAAACTTTCGTCTACCATAAGTAACCACAATTGAGAATGAAGAAATGACGCACTGGGGACGTAGTCGTGAAAAGCGGAACCGTGTGGAAACTTAACATAAACTTTCGTCTACCATAAGTAACCACAATTGAGAATGAAGAAATGACGCACTGGGGACGTAGTCGTGAAAAGCGGAACCGTGTGGAAACTAAACATAAACTTTCGTCTACCATAAGTAACCACAATTTAGAATGAAGACATGACGCACTGGGGACGTAGTCGTGAAAAGCGGAACCGTGTGGAAACTTAACATAAACTTTCGTCTACCATAAGTAACCACAATTGAGAATGAAGAAATGACGCACTGGGGACGTAGTCGTGAAAAGCGGAACCGTGTGGAAACTAAACATAAACTTTCGTCTACCATAAGTAACCACAATTTAGAATGAAGACATGACGCACTGGGGACGTAGTCGTGAAAAGCGGAACCGTGTGGAAACTAAACATAAACTTTCGTCTACCATAAGTAACCACAATTTAGAATGAAGACATGACGCACTGGGGACGTAGTCGTGAAAAGCGGAGCCGTGTGGAAACTTAACATAAACTCTCGTCTACCATAAGTAACCACAATTGAGAATGAAGAAATGACGCACTGGGGACGTAGTCGTGAAAAGCGGAACCGTGTGGATACTAAACATAAACTTTCGTCTACCATAAGTAACCACAATTTAGAATGAAGACATGACGCAATGGGGACGTAGTCGTGAAAAGCGGAACCGTGTGGAAACTTAACATAAACTTTCGTCTACCATAAGTAACCACAATTGAGAATGAAGAAATGACGCAATGGGGACGTAGTCCTGAAAAGCGGAACCGTGTGGAAACTAAACATAAACTTTCGTCTACCATAAGTAACCACAAATTATAATGAAGAAATGACGCAATGGGGACGTAGTCGTGAAAAGCGGAACCGTGTGGAAACTAAACATAAACTTTCGTCTACCATAAGCAACAACAAATTATAATGAAGAAATGACGCAATGGGGACGTAGTCGTGAAAAGCGGAACCGTGTGGAAACTAAACATAAACTTTCGTCTACCATAAGTAACCACAATTTAGAATGGTGAAATGACGCAATGGGGACGTAGTCGTGAAAAGCGGAACCGTGTGGAAACTAAACATAAACTTTCGTCTACCATAAGTAACCACAATTTAGAATGATGAAATGACGCAATGGGGACGTAGTCGTGAAAAGCGGAACCGTGTGGAAACTAAACATAAACGTTCGTCTACCATAAGTAACCACAATTTAGAATGGTGAAATGACGCAATGGGGATGTAGTCGTGAAAAGCGGAACCGTGTGGAAACTAAACATAAACTTTCGTCTACCATAAGTAACCACAATTTAGAATGATGAAATGACGCAATGGGGACGTATTTGTGAAAAGCGGAACCGTGTGGAAACTAAACATAAGCTTTCGTCTACCATAAGTAACCAAAATTTAGAATGGTGAAATGACGCAATGGGGATGTAGTCGTGAAAAGCGGAACCGTGTGGAAACTAAACATAAACTTTCGTCTACCATAAGTAACCATAAATTATAATGAAGAAATGACGCAATGGGGACGTAGTCGTGAAAAGCGGAACCGTGTGGAAACTAAACATAAACTTTCGTCTACCATAAGTAACCACAATTTAGAATGAAGACATGACGCAATGGGGACGTAGTCGTGAAAAGCGGAACCGTGTGGAAACTAAACATAAACTTTCGTCTACCATAAGTAACCACAATTTAGAATGATGAAATGACGCAATGGGGACGAAGTCGTGAAAAGCGGAACCGTGTGGAAACTAAACATAAACTTTCGTCTACCATAAGTAACCATAAATTATAATGAAGAAATGACGCAATGGGGACGTAGTCGTGAAAAGCGGAACCGTGTGGAAACTAAACATAAACTTTCGTCTACCATAAGTAACCACAATTTAGAATGATGAAATGACGCAATGGGGACGTAGTCGAGAAAAGCGGAACCGTGTGGAAACTAAACATAAACTTTCGTCTACCATAAGTAACCACAAATTATAATGAAGAAATGACGCAATGGGGACGTAGTCGTGAAAAGCGGAACCGTGTGGAAACTAAACATAAACTTTCGTCTACCATAAGTAACCACAATTTAGAATGAAGACATGACGCACTGGGGACGTAGTCGTGAAAAGCGGAACCGTGTGGAAACTAAACATAAACTTTCGTCTACCATAAGTAACCACAATTGAGAATGAAGAAATGACGCACTGGGGACGTAGTCGTGAAAAGCGGAACCGTGTGGAAACTAAACATAAACTTTCGTCTACCATAAGTAACCACAATTTAGAATGAAGACATGACGCACTGGGGACGTAGTCGTGAAAAGCGGAACCGTGTGGAAACTTAACATAAACTTTCGTCTACCATAAGTAACCACAATTGAGAATGAAGAAATGACGCACTGGGGACGTAGTCGTGAAAAGCGGAACCGTGTGGAAACTAAACATAAACTTTCGTCTACCATAAGTAACCACAATTTAGAATGAAGACATGACGCACTGGGGACGTAGTCGTGAAAAGCGGAACCGTGTGGAAACTAAACATAAACTTTCGTCTACCATAAGTAACCACAATTTAGAATGAAGACATGACGCACTGGGGACGTAGTCGTGAAAAGCGGAGCCGTGTGGAAACTTAACATAAACTCTCGTCTACCATAAGTAACCACAATTGAGAATGAAGAAATGACGCACTGGGGACGTAGTCGTGAAAAGCGGAACCGTGTGGATACTAAACATAAACTTTCGTCTACCATAAGTAACCACAATTTAGAATGAAGACATGACGCAATGGGGACGTAGTCGTGAAAAGCGGAACCGTGTGGAAACTTAACATAAACTTTCGTCTACCATAAGTAACCACAATTGAGAATGAAGAAATGACGCAATGGGGACGTAGTCCTGAAAAGCGGAACCGTGTGGAAACTAAACATAAACTTTCGTCTACCATAAGTAACCACAAATTATAATGAAGAAATGACGCAATGGGGACGTAGTCGTGAAAAGCGGAACCGTGTGGAAACTAAACATAAACTTTCGTCTACCATAAGCAACAACAAATTATAATGAAGAAATGACGCAATGGGGACGTAGTCGTGAAAAGCGGAACCGTGTGGAAACTAAACATAAACTTTCGTCTACCATAAGTAACCACAATTTAGAATGGTGAAATGACGCAATGGGGACGTAGACGTGAAAAGCGGAACCGTGTGGAAACTAAACATAAACTTTCGTCTACCATAAGTAACCACAATTTAGAATGATGAAATGACGCAATGGGGACGTAGTCGTGAAAAGCGGAACCGTGTGGAAACTAAACATAAACTTTCGTCTACCATAAGTAACCACAATTTAGAATGATGAAATGACGCAATGGGGACGTAGTCGTGAAAAGCGGAACCGTGTGGAAACTAAACATAAACTTTCGTCTACCATAAGTAACCACAATTTAGAATGATGAAATGACGCAATGGGGACGTAGTCGTGAAAAGCGGAACCGTGTGGAAACTAAACATAAACTTTCGTCTACCATAAGTAACCACAATTTAGAATGATGAAATGACGCAATGGGGACGTAGTCGTGAAAAGCGGAACCGTGTGGAAACTAAACATAAACTTTCGTCTACCATAAATAACCACAATTTAGAATGATGAAATGACGCAATGGGGACGTAGTCGTGAAAAGCGGAACCGTGTGGAAACTAAACATAAACTTTCGTCTACCATAAGTAACCACAATTGAGAATGAAGAAATGACGCACTGGGGACGTAGTCGTGAAAAGCGGAACCGTGTGGAAACTAAACATAAACTTTCGTCTACCATAAGTAACCACAATTTAGAATGATGAAATGACGCAATGGGGACGAAGTCGTGAAAAGCGGAACCGTGTGGAAACTAAACATAAACTTTCGTCTACCATAAGTAACCACAATTTAGAATGATGAAATGACGTAATGGGGACGTAGTCGTGAAAAGCGGAACCGTGTGGAAACTAAACATAAACTTTCGTCTACCATAAGTAACCACAATTTAGAATGATAAAATGACGCAATGGGGACGTAGTCGTGAAAAGCGGAACCGTGTGGAAACTAAACATAAACTTTCGTCTACCATAAGTAACCACAATTTAGAATGATGAAATGACGCAATGGGGACGTAGTCGTGAAAAGCGGAACCGTGTGGAAACTAAACATAAACTTTCGTCTACCATAAGTAACCACAAATTAGAATGAAGAAATGACGCACTGGGGACGTAGTCGTGAAAAGCGGAACCGTGTGGAAACTAAACATAAACTTTCGTCTACCATAAGTAACCACAATTTAGAATGATGAAATGACGCAATGGGGACGTAGTCGAGAAAAGCGGAACCGTGTGGAAACTAAACATAAACTTTCGTCTACCATAAGTAACCACAAATTATAATGAAGAAATGACGCAATGGGGACGTAGTCGTGAAAATCGGAACCGTGTGGAAACTAAACATAAACTTTCGTCTACCATAAGTAACCACAATTTAGAATGATGTAATGACGTAATGGGGACGTAGTCGTGAAAAGCGGAACCGTGTGGAAACTAAACATAAACTTTCGTCTACCATAAGTAACCACAATTTAGAATGATGAAATGACGTAATGGGGACGTAGTCGTGAAAAGCGGAACCGTGTGGAAACTAAACATAAACTTTCGTCTACCATAAGTAACCACAATTTAGAATGATAAAATGACGCAATGGGGACGTAGTCGTGAAAAGCGGAACCGTGTGGAAACTAAACATAAACTTTCGTCTACCATAAGTAACCACAATTTAGAATGATGAAATGACGCAATGGGGACGTAGTCGTGAAAAGCGGAACCGTGTGGAAACTAAACATAAACTTTCGTCTACCATAAGTAACCACAAATTAGAATGAAGAAATGACGCACTGGGGACGTAGTCGTGAAAAGCGGAACCGTGTGGAAACTAAACATAAACTTTCGTCTACCATAAGTAACCACAATTTAGAATGATGAAATGACGCAATGGGGACGTAGTCGTGAAAAGCGGAACCGTGTGGAAACTAAACATAAACTTTCGTCTACCATAAGTAACCATAAATTATAATGAAGAAATGACGCAATGGGGACGTAGTCGTGAAAAGCGGAACCGTGTGGAAACTAAACATAAACTTTCGTCTACCATAAGTAACCACAATTTAGAATGATGAAATGACGCAATGGGGACGTAGTCGAGAAAAGCGGAACCGTGTGGAAACTAAACATAAACTTTCGTCTACCATAAGTAACCACAAATTATAATGAAGAAATGACGCAATGGGGACGTAGTCGTGAAAATCGGAACCGTGTGGAAACTAAACATAAACTTTCGTCTACCATAAGTAACCACAATTTAGAATGAAGACATGACGCACTGGGGACGTAGTCGTGAAAAGCGGAACCGTGTGGAAACTAAACATAAACTTTCGTCTACCATAAGTAACCACAATTTAGAATGAAGACATGACGCACTGGGGACGTAGTCGTGAAAAGCGGAGCCGTGTGGAAACTTAACATAAACTTTCGTCTACCATAAGTAACCACAATTGAGAATGAAGAAATGACGCACTGGGGACGTAGTCGTGAAAAGCGGAACCGTGTGGAAACTAAACATAAACTTTCGTCTACCATAAGTAACCACAATTTAGAATGAAGACATGACGCAATGGGGACGTAGTCGTGAAAAGCGGAACCGTGTGGAAACTTAACATAAACTTTCGTCTACCATAAGTAACCACAATTTAGAATGATGAAATGACGCAATGGGGACGTAGTCGTGAAAAGCGGAACCGTGTGGAAACTAAACATTAACTTTCGTCTACCATAAGTAACCACAATTTAGAATGATGAAATGACGCAATGGGGACGTAGTCGTGAAAAGCGGAACCGTGTGGAAACTAAACATTAACTTTCGTCTACCATAAGTAACCACAATTTAGAATGATGAAATGACGCAATGGGGACGTAGTCGTGAAAAGCGGAACCGTGTGGAAACTAAACATAAACTTTCGTCTACCATAAGTAACCACAATTTAGAATGATGAAATGACGCAATGGGGACGTAGTCGTGAAAAGCGGAACCGTGTGGAAACTAAACATTAACTTTCGTCTACCATAAGTAACCACAATTTAGAATGATGAAATGACGCAATGGGGACGTAGTCGTGAAAAGCGGAACCGTGTGGAAACTAAACATAAACTTTCGTCTACCATAAGTAACCACAATTTAGAATGAAGACATGACGCACTGGGGACGTAGTCGTGAAAAGCGGAGCCGTGTGGAAACTTAACATAAACTCTCGTCTACCATAAGTAACCACAATTGAGAATGAAGAAATGACGCACTGGGGACGTAGTCGTGAAAAGCGGAACCGTGTGGATACTAAACATAAACTTTCGTCTACCATAAGTAACCACAATTTAGAATGAAGACATGACGCAATGGGGACGTAGTCGTGAAAAGCGGAACCGTGTGGAAACTTAACATAAACTTTCGTCTACCATAAGTAACCACAATTGAGAATGAAGAAATGACGCAATGGGGACGTAGTCCTGAAAAGCGGAACCGTGTGGAAACTAAACATAAACTTTCGTCTACCATAAGTAACCACAAATTATAATGAAGAAATGACGCAATGGGGACGTAGTCGTGAAAAGCGGAACCGTGTGGAAACTAAACATAAACTTTCGTCTACCATAAGCAACAACAAATTATAATGAAGAAATGACGCAATGGGGACGTAGTCGTGAAAAGCGGAACCGTGTGGAAACTAAACATAAACTTTCGTCTACCATAAGTAACCACAATTTAGAATGAAGACATGACGCAATGGGGACGTAGTCGTGAAAAGCGGAACCGTGTGGAAACTAAACATAAACTTTCGTCTACCATAAGTAACCACAATTTAGAATGAAGACATGACGCAATGGGGCCGTAGTCGTGAAAAGCGGAACCGTGTGGAAACTAAACATAAACTTTCGTCTACCATAAAACCACAATTTAGAATGATGAAATGACGCAATGGGGACGTAGTCGTGAAAAGCGGAACCGTGTGGAAACTAAACATAAACTTTCGTCTACCACAAGTAACCACAATTTAGAATGATGAAATGACGCAATGGGGACGAAGTCGTGAAAAGCGGAACCGTGTGGAAACTAAACATAAACGTTCGTCTACCATAAGTAACCACAATTTAGAATGGTGAAATGACGCAATGGGGATGTAGTCGTGAAAAGCGGAACCGTGTGGAAACTAAACATAAACTTTCGTCTACCATAAGTAACCACAATTTAGAATGATGAAATGACGCAATGGGGACGTATTTGTGAAAAGCGGAACCGTGTGGAAACTAAACATAAGCTTTCGTCTACCATAAGTAACCACAATTTAGAATGGTGAAATGACGCAATGGGGATGTAGTCGTGAAAAGCGGAACCGTGTGGAAACTAAACATAAACTTTCGTCTACCATAAGTAACCACAATTTAGAATGAAGACATGACGCAATGGGGACGTAGTCGTGAAAAGCGGAACCGTGTGGAAACTAAACATAAACTTTCGTCTACCATAAGTAACCACAATTTAGAATGAAGACATGACGCAATGGGGACGTAGTCGTGAAAAGCGGAACCGTGTGGAAACTAAACATAAACTTTCGTCTACCATAAGTAACCACAATTTAGAATGATGAAATGACGCAATGGGGACGTAGTCGTGAAAAGCGGAACCGTGTGGAAACTAAACATAAACTTTCGTCTACCATAAGTAACCATAAATTATAATGAAGAAATGACGCAATGGGGACGTAGTCGTGAAAAGCGGAACCGTGTGGAAACTAAACATAAACTTTCGTCTACCATAAGTAACCACAATTTAGAATGAAGACATGACGCAATGGGGACGTAGTCGTGAAAAGCGGAACCGTGTGGAAACTAAACATAAACTTTCGTCTACCATAAGTAACCACAATTTAGAATGATGAAATGACGCAATGGGGACGTAGTCGTGAAAAGCGGAACCGTGTGGAAACTAAACATAAACTTTCGTCTACCATAAGTAACCATAAATTATAATGAAGAAATGACGCAATGGGGACGTAGTCGTGAAAAGCGGAACCGTGTGGAAACTAAACATAAACTTTCGTCTACCATAAGTAACCACAATTTAGAATGAAGACATGACGCAATGGGGACGTAGTCGTGAAAAGCGGAACCGTGTGGAAACTAAACATAAACTTTCGTCTACCATAAGTAACCACAATTTAGAATGAAGACATGACGCAATGGGGACGTAGTCGTGAAAAGCGGAACCGTGTGGAAACTAAACATAAACTTTCGTCTACCATAAGTAACCACAATTTAGAATGATGAAATGACGCAATGGGGACGTAGTCGTGAAAAGCGGAACCGTGTGGAAACTAAACATAAACTTTCGTCTACCATAAGTAACCATAAATTATAATGAAGAAATGACGCAATGGGGACGTAGTCGTGAAAAGCGGAACCGTGTGGAAACTAAACATAAACTTTCGTCTACCATAAGTAACCACAATTTAGAATGATGAAATGACGCAATGGGGACGTAGTCGAGAAAAGCGGAACCGTGTGGAAACTAAACATAAACTTTCGTCTACCATAAGTAACCACAAATTATAATGAAGAAATGACGCAATGGGGACGTAGTCGTGAAAAGCGGAACCGTGTGGAAACTAAACATAAACTTTCGTCTACCATAAGTAACCACAATTTAGAATGAAGACATGACGCACTGGGGACGTAGTCGTGAAAAGCGGAACCGTGTGGAAACTAAACATAAACTTTCGTCTACCATAAGTAACCACAATTGAGAATGAAGAAATGACGCACTGGGGACGTAGTCGTGAAAAGCGGAACCGTGTGGAAACTAAACATAAACTTTCGTCTACCATAAGTAACCACAATTTAGAATGAAGACATGACGCACTGGGGACGTAGTCGTGAAAAGCGGAACCGTGTGGAAACTTAACATAAACTTTCGTCTACCATAAGTAACCACAATTGAGAATGAAGAAATGACGCACTGGGGACGTAGTCGTGAAAAGCGGAACCGTGTGGAAACTAAACATAAACTTTCGTCTACCATAAGTAACCACAATTTAGAATGAAGACATGACGCACTGGGGACGTAGTCGTGAAAAGCGGAACCGTGTGGAAACTAAACATAAACTTTCGTCTACCATAAGTAACCACAATTTAGAATGAAGACATGACGCACTGGGGACGTAGTCGTGAAAAGCGGAGCCGTGTGGAAACTTAACATAAACTCTCGTCTACCATAAGTAACCACAATTGAGAATGAAGAAATGACGCACTGGGGACGTAGTCGTGAAAAGCGGAACCGTGTGGATACTAAACATAAACTTTCGTCTACCATAAGTAACCACAATTTAGAATGAAGACATGACGCAATGGGGACGTAGTCGTGAAAAGCGGAACCGTGTGGAAACTTAACATAAACTTTCGTCTACCATAAGTAACCACAATTGAGAATGAAGAAATGACGCAATGGGGACGTAGTCCTGAAAAGCGGAACCGTGTGGAAACTAAACATAAACTTTCGTCTACCATAAGTAACCACAAATTATAATGAAGAAATGACGCAATGGGGACGTAGTCGTGAAAAGCGGAACCGTGTGGAAACTAAACATAAACTTTCGTCTACCATAAGCAACAACAAATTATAATGAAGAAATGACGCAATGGGGACGTAGTCGTGAAAAGCGGAACCGTGTGGAAACTAAACATAAACTTTCGTCTACCATAAGTAACCACAATTTAGAATGGTGAAATGACGCAATGGGGACGTAGTCGTGAAAAGCGGAACCGTGTGGAAACTAAACATAAACTTTCGTCTACCATAAGTAACCACAATTTAGAATGATGAAATGACGCAATGGGGACGTAGTCGTGAAAAGCGGAACCGTGTGGAAACTAAACATAAACGTTCGTCTACCATAAGTAACCACAATTTAGAATGGTGAAATGACGCAATGGGGATGTAGTCGTGAAAAGCGGAACCGTGTGGAAACTAAACATAAACTTTCGTCTACCATAAGTAACCACAATTTAGAATGATGAAATGACGCAATGGGGACGTATTTGTGAAAAGCGGAACCGTGTGGAAACTAAACATAAGCTTTCGTCTACCATAAGTAACCAAAATTTAGAATGGTGAAATGACGCAATGGGGATGTAGTCGTGAAAAGCGGAACCGTGTGGAAACTAAACATAAACTTTCGTCTACCATAAGTAACCATAAATTATAATGAAGAAATGACGCAATGGGGACGTAGTCGTGAAAAGCGGAACCGTGTGGAAACTAAACATAAACTTTCGTCTACCATAAGTAACCACAATTTAGAATGAAGACATGACGCAATGGGGACGTAGTCGTGAAAAGCGGAACCGTGTGGAAACTAAACATAAACTTTCGTCTACCATAAGTAACCACAATTTAGAATGATGAAATGACGCAATGGGGACGAAGTCGTGAAAAGCGGAACCGTGTGGAAACTAAACATAAACTTTCGTCTACCATAAGTAACCATAAATTATAATGAAGAAATGACGCAATGGGGACGTAGTCGTGAAAAGCGGAACCGTGTGGAAACTAAACATAAACTTTCGTCTACCATAAGTAACCACAATTTAGAATGATGAAATGACGCAATGGGGACGTAGTCGAGAAAAGCGGAACCGTGTGGAAACTAAACATAAACTTTCGTCTACCATAAGTAACCACAAATTATAATGAAGAAATGACGCAATGGGGACGTAGTCGTGAAAAGCGGAACCGTGTGGAAACTAAACATAAACTTTCGTCTACCATAAGTAACCACAATTTAGAATGAAGACATGACGCACTGGGGACGTAGTCGTGAAAAGCGGAACCGTGTGGAAACTAAACATAAACTTTCGTCTACCATAAGTAACCACAATTGAGAATGAAGAAATGACGCACTGGGGACGTAGTCGTGAAAAGCGGAACCGTGTGGAAACTAAACATAAACTTTCGTCTACCATAAGTAACCACAATTTAGAATGAAGACATGACGCACTGGGGACGTAGTCGTGAAAAGCGGAACCGTGTGGAAACTTAACATAAACTTTCGTCTACCGTAAGTAACCACAATTGAGAATGAAGAAATGACGCACTGGGGACGTAGTCGTGAAAAGCGGAACCGTGTGGAAACTAAACATAAACTTTCGTCTACCATAAGTAACCACAATTTAGAATGAAGACATGACGCACTGGGGACGTAGTCGTGAAAAGCGGAACCGTGTGGAAACTAAACATAAACTTTCGTCTACCATAAGTAACCACAATTTAGAATGAAGACATGACGCACTGGGGACGTAGTCGTGAAAAGCGGAGCCGTGTGGAAACTTAACATAAACTCTCGTCTACCATAAGTAACCACAATTGAGAATGAAGAAATGACGCACTGGGGACGTAGTCGTGAAAAGCGGAACCGTGTGGATACTAAACATAAACTTTCGTCTACCATAAGTAACCACAATTTAGAATGAAGACATGACGCAATGGGGACGTAGTCGTGAAAAGCGGAACCGTGTGGAAACTTAACATAAACTTTCGTCTACCATAAGTAACCACAATTGAGAATGAAGAAATGACGCAATGGGGACGTAGTCCTGAAAAGCGGAACCGTGTGGAAACTAAACATAAACTTTCGTCTACCATAAGTAACCACAAATTATAATGAAGAAATGACGCAATGGGGACGTAGTCGTGAAAAGCGGAACCGTGTGGAAACTAAACATAAACTTTCGTCTACCATAAGCAACAACAAATTATAATGAAGAAATGACGCAATGGGGACGTAGTCGTGAAAAGCGGAACCGTGTGGAAACTAAACATAAACTTTCGTCTACCATAAGTAACCACAATTTAGAATGGTGAAATGACGCAATGGGGACGTAGACGTGAAAAGCGGAACCGTGTGGAAACTAAACATAAACTTTCGTCTACCATAAGTAACCACAATTTAGAATGATGAAATGACGCAATGGGGACGTAGTCGTGAAAAGCGGAACCGTGTGGAAACTAAACATAAACTTTCGTCTACCATAAGTAACCACAATTTAGAATGATGAAATGACGCAATGGGGACGTAGTCGTGAAAAGCGGAACCGTGTGGAAACTAAACATAAACTTTCGTCTACCATAAGTAACCACAATTTAGAATGATGAAATGACGCAATGGGGACGTAGTCGTGAAAAGCGGAACCGTGTGGAAACTAAACATAAACTTTCGTCTACCATAAGTAACCACAATTTAGAATGATGAAATGACGCAATGGGGACGTAGTCGTGAAAAGCGGAACCGTGTGGAAACTAAACATAAACTTTCGTCTACCATAAATAACCACAATTTAGAATGATGAAATGACGCAATGGGGACGTAGTCGTGAAAAGCGGAACCGTGTGGAAACTAAACATAAACTTTCGTCTACCATAAGTAACCACAATTGAGAATGAAGAAATGACGCACTGGGGACGTAGTCGTGAAAAGCGGAACCGTGTGGAAACTAAACATAAACTTTCGTCTACCATAAGTAACCACAATTTAGAATGATGAAATGACGCAATGGGGACGAAGTCGTGAAAAGCGGAACCGTGTGGAAACTAAACATAAACTTTCGTCTACCATAAGTAACCACAATTTAGAATGATGAAATGACGTAATGGGGACGTAGTCGTGAAAAGCGGAACCGTGTGGAAACTAAACATAAACTTTCGTCTACCATAAGTAACCACAATTTAGAATGATAAAATGACGCAATGGGGACGTAGTCGTGAAAAGCGGAACCGTGTGGAAACTAAACATAAACTTTCGTCTACCATAAGTAACCACAATTTAGAATGATGAAATGACGTAATGGGGACGTAGTCGTGAAAAGCGGAACCGTGTGGAAACTAAACATAAACTTTCGTCTACCATAAGTAACCACAATTTAGAATGATGAAATGACGTAATGGGGACGTAGTCGTGAAAAGCGGAACCGTGTGGAAACTAAACATAAACTTTCGTCTACCATAAGTAACCACAATTTAGAATGATAAAATGACGCAATGGGGACGTAGTCGTGAAAAGCGGAACCGTGTGGAAACTAAACATAAACTTTCGTCTACCATAAGTAACCACAATTTAGAATGATGAAATGACGCAATGGGGACGTAGTCGTGAAAAGCGGAACCGTGTGGAAACTAAACATAAACTTTCGTCTACCATAAGTAACCACAAATTAGAATGAAGAAATGACGCACTGGGGACGTAGTCGTGAAAATCGGAACCGTGTGGAAACTAAACATAAACTTTCGTCTACCATAAGTAACCACAATTTAGAATGATGAAATGACGTAATGGGGACGTAGTCGTGAAAAGCGGAACCGTGTGGAAACTAAACATAAACTTTCGTCTACCATAAGTAACCACAATTTAGAATGATGAAATGACGTAATGGGGACGTAGTCGTGAAAAGCGGAACCGTGTGGAAACTAAACATAAACTTTCGTCTACCATAAGTAACCACAATTTAGAATGATAAAATGACGCAATGGGGACGTAGTCGTGAAAAGCGGAACCGTGTGGAAACTAAACATAAACTTTCGTCTACCATAAGTAACCACAATTTAGAATGATGAAATGACGCAATGGGGACGTAGTCGTGAAAAGCGGAACCGTGTGGAAACTAAACATAAACTTTCGTCTACCATAAGTAACCACAAATTAGAATGAAGAAATGACGCACTGGGGACGTAGTCGTGAAAAGCGGAACCGTGTGGAAACTAAACATAAACTTTCGTCTACCATAAGTAACCACAATTTAGAATGATGAAATGACGCAATGGGGACGTAGTCGTGAAAAGCGGAACCGTGTGGAAACTAAACATAAACTTTCGTCTACCATAAGTAACCATAAATTATAATGAAGAAATGACGCAATGGGGACGTAGTCGTGAAAAGCGGAACCGTGTGGAAACTAAACATAAACTTTCGTCTACCATAAGTAACCACAATTTAGAATGATGAAATGACGCAATGGGGACGTAGTCGAGAAAAGCGGAACCGTGTGGAAACTAAACATAAACTTTCGTCTACCATAAGTAACCACAAATTATAATGAAGAAATGACGCAATGGGGACGTAGTCGTGAAAATCGGAACCGTGTGGAAACTAAACATAAACTTTCGTCTACCATAAGTAACCACAATTTAGAATGAAGACATGACGCACTGGGGACGTAGTCGTGAAAAGCGGAACCGTGTGGAAACTAAACATAAACTTTCGTCTACCATAAGTAACCACAATTTAGAATGAAGACATGACGCACTGGGGACGTAGTCGTGAAAAGCGGAGCCGTGTGGAAACTTAACATAAACTTTCGTCTACCATAAGTAACCACAATTGAGAATGAAGAAATGACGCACTGGGGACGTAGTCGTGAAAAGCGGAACCGTGTGGAAACTAAACATAAACTTTCGTCTACCATAAGTAACCACAATTTAGAATGAAGACATGACGCAATGGGGACGTAGTCGTGAAAAGCGGAACCGTGTGGAAACTTAACATAAACTTTCGTCTACCATAAGTAACCACAATTTAGAATGATGAAATGACGCAATGGGGACGTAGTCGTGAAAAGCGGAACCGTGTGGAAACTAAACATTAACTTTCGTCTACCATAAGTAACCACAATTTAGAATGATGAAATGACGCAATGGGGACGTAGTCGTGAAAAGCGGAACCGTGTGGAAACTAAACATTAACTTTCGTCTACCATAAGTAACCACAATTTAGAATGATGAAATGACGCAATGGGGACGTAGTCGTGAAAAGCGGAACCGTGTGGAAACTAAACATAAACTTTCGTCTACCATAAGTAACCACAATTTAGAATGATGAAATGACGCAATGGGGACGTAGTCGTGAAAAGCGGAACCGTGTGGAAACTAAACATTAACTTTCGTCTACCATAAGTAACCACAATTTAGAATGATGAAATGACGCAATGGGGACGTAGTCGTGAAAAGCGGAACCGTGTGGAAACTAAACATAAACTTTCGTCTACCATAAGTAACCACAATTTAGAATGAAGACATGACGCACTGGGGACGTAGTCGTGAAAAGCGGAGCCGTGTGGAAACTTAACATAAACTCTCGTCTACCATAAGTAACCACAATTGAGAATGAAGAAATGACGCACTGGGGACGTAGTCGTGAAAAGCGGAACCGTGTGGATACTAAACATAAACTTTCGTCTACCATAAGTAACCACAATTTAGAATGAAGACATGACGCAATGGGGACGTAGTCGTGAAAAGCGGAACCGTGTGGAAACTTAACATAAACTTTCGTCTACCATAAGTAACCACAATTGAGAATGAAGAAATGACGCAATGGGGACGTAGTCCTGAAAAGCGGAACCGTGTGGAAACTAAACATAAACTTTCGTCTACCATAAGTAACCACAAATTATAATGAAGAAATGACGCAATGGGGACGTAGTCGTGAAAAGCGGAACCGTGTGGAAACTAAACATAAACTTTCGTCTACCATAAGCAACAACAAATTATAATGAAGAAATGACGCAATGGGGACGTAGTCGTGAAAAGCGGAACCGTGTGGAAACTAAACATAAACTTTCGTCTACCATAAGTAACCACAATTTAGAATGGTGAAATGACGCAATGGGGACGTAGACGTGAAAAGCGGAACCGTGTGGAAACTAAACATAAACTTTCGTCTACCATAAGTAACCACAATTTAGAATGATGAAATGACGCAATGGGGACGTAGTCGTGAAAAGCGGAACCGTGTGGAAACTAAACATAAACTTTCGTCTACCATAAGTAACCACAATTTAGAATGATGAAATGACGTAATGGGGACGTAGTCGTGAAAAGCGGAACCGTGTGGAAACTAAACATAAACTTTCGTCTACCATAAGTAACCACAATTTAGAATGATGAAATGACGTAATGGGGACGTAGTCGTGAAAAGCGGAACCGTGTGGAAACTAAACATAAACTTTCGTCTACCATAAGTAACCACAATTTAGAATGATAAAATGACGCAATGGGGACGTAGTCGTGAAAAGCGGAACCGTGTGGAAACTAAACATAAACTTTCGTCTACCATAAGTAACCACAATTTAGAATGATGAAATGACGCAATGGGGACGTAGTCGTGAAAAGCGGAACCGTGTGGAAACTAAACATAAACTTTCGTCTACCATAAGTAACCACAAATTAGAATGAAGAAATGACGCACTGGGGACGTAGTCGTGAAAATCGGAACCGTGTGGAAACTAAACATAAACTTTCGTCTACCATAAGTAACCACAATTTAGAATGATGAAATGACGTAATGGGGACGTAGTCGTGAAAAGCGGAACCGTGTGGAAACTAAACATAAACTTTCGTCTACCATAAGTAACCACAATTTAGAATGATGAAATGACGTAATGGGGACGTAGTCGTGAAAAGCGGAACCGTGTGGAAACTAAACATAAACTTTCGTCTACCATAAGTAACCACAATTTAGAATGATAAAATGACGCAATGGGGACGTAGTCGTGAAAAGCGGAACCGTGTGGAAACTAAACATAAACTTTCGTCTACCATAAGTAACCACAATTTAGAATGATGAAATGACGCAATGGGGACGTAGTCGTGAAAAGCGGAACCGTGTGGAAACTAAACATAAACTTTCGTCTACCATAAGTAACCACAAATTAGAATGAAGAAATGACGCACTGGGGACGTAGTCGTGAAAAGCGGAACCGTGTGGAAACTAAACATAAACTTTCGTCTACCATAAGTAACCACAATTTAGAATGATGAAATGACGCAATGGGGACGTAGTCGTGAAAAGCGGAACCGTGTGGAAACTAAACATAAACTTTCGTCTACCATAAGTAACCATAAATTATAATGAAGAAATGACGCAATGGGGACGTAGTCGTGAAAAGCGGAACCGTGTGGAAACTAAACATAAACTTTCGTCTACCATAAGTAACCACAATTTAGAATGATGAAATGACGCAATGGGGACGTAGTCGAGAAAAGCGGAACCGTGTGGAAACTAAACATAAACTTTCGTCTACCATAAGTAACCACAAATTATAATGAAGAAATGACGCAATGGGGACGTAGTCGTGAAAATCGGAACCGTGTGGAAACTAAACATAAACTTTCGTCTACCATAAGTAACCACAATTTAGAATGAAGACATGACGCACTGGGGACGTAGTCGTGAAAAGCGGAACCGTGTGGAAACTAAACATAAACTTTCGTCTACCATAAGTAACCACAATTTAGAATGAAGACATGACGCACTGGGGACGTAGTCGTGAAAAGCGGAGCCGTGTGGAAACTTAACATAAACTTTCGTCTACCATAAGTAACCACAATTGAGAATGAAGAAATGACGCACTGGGGACGTAGTCGTGAAAAGCGGAACCGTGTGGAAACTAAACATAAACTTTCGTCTACCATAAGTAACCACAATTTAGAATGAAGACATGACGCAATGGGGACGTAGTCGTGAAAAGCGGAACCGTGTGGAAACTTAACATAAACTTTCGTCTACCATAAGTAACCACAATTTAGAATGATGAAATGACGCAATGGGGACGTAGTCGTGAAAAGCGGAACCGTGTGGAAACTAAACATTAACTTTCGTCTACCATAAGTAACCACAATTTAGAATGATGAAATGACGCAATGGGGACGTAGTCGTGAAAAGCGGAACCGTGTGGAAACTAAACATTAACTTTCGTCTACCATAAGTAACCACAATTTAGAATGATGAAATGACGCAATGGGGACGTAGTCGTGAAAAGCGGAACCGTGTGGAAACTAAACATAAACTTTCGTCTACCATAAGTAACCACAATTTAGAATGATGAAATGACGCAATGGGGACGTAGTCGTGAAAAGCGGAACCGTGTGGAAACTAAACATTAACTTTCGTCTACCATAAGTAACCACAATTTAGAATGATGAAATGACGCAATGGGGACGTAGTCGTGAAAAGCGGAACCGTGTGGAAACTAAACATAAACTTTCGTCTACCATAAGTAACCACAATTTAGAATGAAGACATGACGCACTGGGGACGTAGTCGTGAAAAGCGGAGCCGTGTGGAAACTTAACATAAACTCTCGTCTACCATAAGTAACCACAATTGAGAATGAAGAAATGACGCACTGGGGACGTAGTCGTGAAAAGCGGAACCGTGTGGATACTAAACATAAACTTTCGTCTACCATAAGTAACCACAATTTAGAATGAAGACATGACGCAATGGGGACGTAGTCGTGAAAAGCGGAACCGTGTGGAAACTTAACATAAACTTTCGTCTACCATAAGTAACCACAAATTATAATGAAGAAATGACGCAATGGGGACGTAGTCGTGAAAAGCGGAACCGTGTGGAAACTAAACATAAACTTTCGTCTACCATAAGCAACAACAAATTATAATGAAGAAATGACGCAATGGGGACGTAGTCGTGAAAAGCGGAACCGTGTGGAAACTAAACATAAACTTTCGTCTACCATAAGCAACAACAAATTATAATGAAGAAATGACGCAATGGGGACGTAGTCGTGAAAAGCGGAACCGTGTGGAAACTAAACATAAACTTTCGTCTACCATAAGTAACCACAATTTAGAATGGTGAAATGACGCAATGGGGACGTAGACGTGAAAAGCGGAACCGTGTGGAAACTAAACATAAACTTTCGTCTACCATAAGTAACCACAATTTAGAATGATGAAATGACGCAATGGGGACGTAGTCGTGAAAAGCGGAACCGTGTGGAAACTAAACATAAACTTTCGTCTACCATAAGTAACCACAATTTAGAATGATGAAATGACGCAATGGGGACGTAGTCGTGAAAAGCGGAACCGTGTGGAAACTAAACATAAACTTTCGTCTACCATAAGTAACCACAATTTAGAATGATGAAATGACGCAATGGGGACGTAGTCGTGAAAAGCGGAACCGTGTGGAAACTAAACATAAACTTTCGTCTACCATAAGTAACCACAATTTAGAATGATGAAATGACGCAATGGGGACGTAGTCGTGAAAAGCGGAACCGTGTGGAAACTAAACATAAACTTTCGTCTACCATAAATAACCACAATTTAGAATGATGAAATGACGCAATGGGGACGTAGTCGTGAAAAGCGGAACCGTGTGGAAACTAAACATAAACTTTCGTCTACCATAAGTAACCACAATTGAGAATGAAGAAATGACGCACTGGGGACGTAGTCGTGAAAAGCGGAACCGTGTGGAAACTAAACATAAACTTTCGTCTACCATAAGTAACCACAATTTAGAATGATGAAATGACGCAATGGGGACGAAGTCGTGAAAAGCGGAACCGTGTGGAAACTAAACATAAACTTTCGTCTACCATAAGTAACCACAATTTAGAATGATGAAATGACGTAATGGGGACGTAGTCGTGAAAAGCGGAACCGTGTGGAAACTAAACATAAACTTTCGTCTACCATAAGTAACCACAATTTAGAATGATAAAATGACGCAATGGGGACGTAGTCGTGAAAAGCGGAACCGTGTGGAAACTAAACATAAACTTTCGTCTACCATAAGTAACCACAATTTAGAATGATGAAATGACGCAATGGGGACGTAGTCGTGAAAAGCGGAACCGTGTGGAAACTAAACATAAACTTTCGTCTACCATAAGTAACCACAAATTAGAATGAAGAAATGACGCACTGGGGACGTAGTCGTGAAAAGCGGAACCGTGTGGAAACTAAACATAAACTTTCGTCTACCATAAGTAACCACAATTTAGAATGATGAAATGACGCAATGGGGACGTAGTCGAGAAAAGCGGAACCGTGTGGAAACTAAACATAAACTTTCGTCTACCATAAGTAACCACAAATTATAATGAAGAAATGACGCAATGGGGACGTAGTCGTGAAAATCGGAACCGTGTGGAAACTAAACATAAACTTTCGTCTACCATAAGTAACCACAATTTAGAATGATGAAATGACGTAATGGGGACGTAGTCGTGAAAAGCGGAACCGTGTGGAAACTAAACATAAACTTTCGTCTACCATAAGTAACCACAATTTAGAATGATGAAATGACGTAATGGGGACGTAGTCGTGAAAAGCGGAACCGTGTGGAAACTAAACATAAACTTTCGTCTACCATAAGTAACCACAATTTAGAATGATAAAATGACGCAATGGGGACGTAGTCGTGAAAAGCGGAACCGTGTGGAAACTAAACATAAACTTTCGTCTACCATAAGTAACCACAATTTAGAATGATGAAATGACGCAATGGGGACGTAGTCGTGAAAAGCGGAACCGTGTGGAAACTAAACATAAACTTTCGTCTACCATAAGTAACCACAAATTAGAATGAAGAAATGACGCACTGGGGACGTAGTCGTGAAAAGCGGAACCGTGTGGAAACTAAACATAAACTTTCGTCTACCATAAGTAACCACAATTTAGAATGATGAAATGACGCAATGGGGACGTAGTCGTGAAAAGCGGAACCGTGTGGAAACTAAACATAAACTTTCGTCTACCATAAGTAACCATAAATTATAATGAAGAAATGACGCAATGGGGACGTAGTCGTGAAAAGCGGAACCGTGTGGAAACTAAACATAAACTTTCGTCTACCATAAGTAACCACAATTTAGAATGATGAAATGACGCAATGGGGACGTAGTCGAGAAAAGCGGAACCGTGTGGAAACTAAACATAAACTTTCGTCTACCATAAGTAACCACAAATTATAATGAAGAAATGACGCAATGGGGACGTAGTCGTGAAAATCGGAACCGTGTGGAAACTAAACATAAACTTTCGTCTACCATAAGTAACCACAATTTAGAATGAAGACATGACGCACTGGGGACGTAGTCGTGAAAAGCGGAACCGTGTGGAAACTAAACATAAACTTTCGTCTACCATAAGTAACCACAATTTAGAATGAAGACATGACGCACTGGGGACGTAGTCGTGAAAAGCGGAGCCGTGTGGAAACTTAACATAAACTTTCGTCTACCATAAGTAACCACAATTGAGAATGAAGAAATGACGCACTGGGGACGTAGTCGTGAAAAGCGGAACCGTGTGGAAACTAAACATAAACTTTCGTCTACCATAAGTAACCACAATTTAGAATGAAGACATGACGCAATGGGGACGTAGTCGTGAAAAGCGGAACCGTGTGGAAACTTAACATAAACTTTCGTCTACCATAAGTAACCACAATTTAGAATGATGAAATGACGCAATGGGGACGTAGTCGTGAAAAGCGGAACCGTGTGGAAACTAAACATTAACTTTCGTCTACCATAAGTAACCACAATTTAGAATGATGAAATGACGCAATGGGGACGTAGTCGTGAAAAGCGGAACCGTGTGGAAACTAAACATTAACTTTCGTCTACCATAAGTAACCACAATTTAGAATGATGAAATGACGCAATGGGGACGTAGTCGTGAAAAGCGGAACCGTGTGGAAACTAAACATAAACTTTCGTCTACCATAAGTAACCACAATTTAGAATGATGAAATGACGCAATGGGGACGTAGTCGTGAAAAGCGGAACCGTGTGGAAACTAAACATTAACTTTCGTCTACCATAAGTAACCACAATTTAGAATGATGAAATGACGCAATGGGGACGTAGTCGTGAAAAGCGGAACCGTGTGGAAACTAAACATTAACTTTCGTCTACCATAAGTAACCACAATTTAGAATGATGAAATGACGCAATGGGGACGTAGTCGTGAAAAGCGGAACCGTGTGGAAACTAAACATTAACTTTCGTCTACCATAAGTAACCACAATTTAGAATGATGAAATGACGCAATGGGGACGTAGTCGTGAAAAGCGGAACCGTGTGGAAACTAAACATAAACTTTCGTCTACCATAAATAACCACAATTTAGAATGATGAAATGACGCAATGGGGACGTAGTCGTGAAAAGCGGAACCGTGTGGAAACTAAACATAAACTTTCGTCTACCATAAGTAACCACAATTGAGAATGAAGAAATGACGCACTGGGGACGTAGTCGTGAAAAGCGGAACCGTGTGGAAACTAAACATAAACTTTCGTCTACCATAAGTAACCACAATTTAGAATGATGAAATGACGTAATGGGGACGTAGTCGTGAAAAGCGGAACCGTGTGGAAACTAAACATAAACTTTCGTCTACCATAAGTAACCACAATTTAGAATGATAAAATGACGCAATGGGGACGTAGTCGTGAAAAGCGGAACCGTGTGGAAACTAAACATAAACTTTCGTCTACCATAAGTAACCACAATTTAGAATGATGAAATGACGCAAAGGGGACGTAGTCGTGAAAAGCGGAACCGTGTGGAAACTAAACATAAACTTTCGTCTACCATAAATAACCACAATTTAGAATGATGAAATGACGCAATGGGGACGTAGTCGTGAAAAGCGGAACCGTGTGGAAACTAAACATAAACTTTCGTCTACCATAAGTAACCACAATTTAGAATGATGAAATGACGCAATGGGGACGTAGTCGTGAAAAGCGGAACCGTGTGGAAACTAAACATAAACTTTCGTCTACCATAAGTAACCACAATTTAGAATGATGAAATGACGCAATGGGGACGTAGTCGTGAAAAGCGGAACCGTGTGGAAACTAAACATAAACTTTCGTCTACCATAAGTAACCACAATTTAGAATGATGAAATGACGCAATGGGGACGTAGTCGTGAAAAGCGGAACCGTGTGGAAACTTAACATTAACTTTCGTCTACCATAAGTAACCACAATTTAGAATGATGAAATGACGCAATGGGGACGTAGTCGTGAAAAGCGGAACCGTGTGGAAACTAAACATAAACTTTCGTCTACCATAAGTAACCACAAATTATAATGAAGAAATGACGCAATGGGGACGTAGTCGTGAAAAGCGGAACCGTGTGGAAACTAAACATTAACTTTCGTCTACCATAAGTAACCACAATTGAGAATGAAGAAATGACGCACTGGGGACGTAGTCGTGAAAAGAGGAACCGTGTGGAAACTTAACATAAACTTTCGTCTAAGATAAGTAACCACAATTTAGAATGGTGAAATGACGCAATGGGGACGTAGTCGTGAAAAGCGGAACCGTGTGGAAACTAAACATAAACTTTCGTCTACCATAAGTAACCACAATTTAGAATGGTGAAATGACGCAATGGGGACGTAGTCGTGAAAAGCGGAACCGTGTGGAAACTAAACATAAACTTTCGTCTACCATAAGTAACCACAATTGAGAATGAAGAAATGACGCACTGGGGACGTAGTCGTGAAAAGCGGAACCGTGTGGAAACTAAACATAAACTTTCGTCTACCATAAGTAACCACAATTTAGAATGATAAAATGACGCAATGGGGACGTAGTCGTGAAAAGCGGAACCGTGTGGAAACTAAACATAAACTTTCGTCTACCATAAGTAACCACAATTGAGAATGAAGAAATGACGCACTGGGGACGTAGTCGTGAAAAGCGGAACCGTGTGGAAACTAAACATAAACTTTCGTCTACCATAAGTAACCACAATTTAGAATGAAGACATGACGCAATGGGGACGTAGTCGTGAAAAGCGGAACCGTGTGGAAACTAAACATAAACTTTCGTCTACCATAAGTAACCACAATTTAGAATGATGAAATGACGCAATGGGGACGTAGTCGTGAAAAGCGGAACCGTGTGGAAACTAAACATAAACTTTCGTCTACCATAAGTAACCACAATTTAGAATGAAGACATGACGCAATGGGGACGTAGTCGTGAAAAGCGGAACCGTGTGGAAACCAAACATAAACTTTCGTCTACCATAAGTAACCACAAATTAGAATGAAGCAATAACGCAATGGGGACGTAGTCGTGAAAAGCGGAACCGTGTGGAAACTAAACATAAACTTTCGTCTACCATAAGTAACCACAAATTAGAATGAAGAAATGACGCACTGGGGACGTAGTCGTGAAAAGCGGAACCCTGTGGAAACTTACCAGTATGCAATTGCACACGTAAAACGTAGTCGTGCAAGCCCAAGATCTTCAGTCTGGTAGCGTTACACAGTCCTCTATCGATGTCTATGTTCTGCAGTGGCATCACCATGATACCAATCTTCAACGTTAACGCGTGAGGCGGTAGAGGCAGAGAAGTGATCGAGTTGAGCAGATCCAGGGTCACCACGAAGTCGTCGTCTTCACTTTGTTCCTAGGAATCTGCGCTCAAATAGACTCTGGCGTTTCCCTGGATTTTATACACTACCGCGTAGTTCAGACCGTTCGCAACGGCGTTGGTTGGACACAAAATGGCTCGATCTGAACTGGCCGCTTCCAAGTTATCGGGGGCATGATTATCACATCGTCGACGTTATCGGAAACTTGGGACGATGGAGCAGCGTCTTCATTTACATTTTGGGAGGTTGATGGTCGAGGGGAAGGAGGAGACAAACTTCCATACTCTATAACAACGACCGGAGTATCAAAAACGAAACTGATTGGTCGTTGTTCGATAACCGGACGAACCACCGAACTAACATCGTCTGCTGCAGACCGCGAAGCACGAGCAGTATACAAAGCTGTGGGTAAAGCTACATGTCCATTTGAGAGAAATACTCTCGATAGCGGCTCTCGAGAGTAGTTATCGCAAATGGACACATTTCTGAGAGCCACTATCGGAGAGCGCTGCCAACTATCGAGAGCGAACGTGTTGAGACTTGCTCTCAGGTGGACGCGGACAAATTTCATGGTTTTGATAGTAACTCGCCAATTGCGAACACATTTCGAATTGCTGACAGTGTTTTCGAGAGTTTTGATCGAAATGTCGTCTAATAAGAATTTTAAAATTCTGGCGCCAAATTCTATTTTTAAAATTTCATTTTTAAAAATTTCAATTTTAAAATTTTATTTTTAAAAATTCCAATTTTAAAATTCTAGCTGGAAATTCTATTTTTAAAATTTCATTTTTAAAAATTCTAATTTTAAAATTCTTCCTAATATGTAATTCTATTTTTAAAATTCCATTTTTTATATTTCATTGTTAAAAATTCCAATTTTTTACTTCTAGCTCCAAATTCTATTTATAAAATTATACATACCTATTTAAAATTTCATTTTTAAAAGTTCTAATTTTTTACTTCTAGCTCCAAATTCTATTTTTAAAATTATACATACCTATTTAAAATTTCATTTTTAAAAGTTCTAATTTTAAAATTCTTCCTACAAACTCTATTTTTAAAATTCCATTTTTAAAATTTCATTTTTAAAAATTCCAATTTCAATATTCTGGTTCCGAACATCCGAACTCACTCCGGACATAAATTTTGAGAATATTTAAATGGACACGGTTCTGAGAGAATTATTGATAGTTAAGCTCTCGATAGTTTTAAGTAAGCTCTCCGATATTCATTAATTCTCGAAATTACTCTCAAATGGACAAGTACTTGATAGTAACTGTCGGGAGTAACTCTCGCGAATTTCTCTCAAATGGAGGCTTAGCTTAAGGCAGTAGAAATTTCGTTGTCGTCGGGAACATCGAGCGACATGCATTCAAATTCTTCGGAAATACCCCCTACAGAACTTACATAACTAACCGAAACGCGCGTCGGCTCAACGAGAGCTCTTCGGTTTTCTTCGGAATCCATTGCTGTAACAGAATAAAAAAAACTATACTACGTTTCATACTTCAGATTCAGTTCGGTAAAGATAGGGCAATGTAAACCTTATGGGAATTTTTTGTCCGACGTTACCAGTTCTCGGCAACGACCGAGGTTTTAAGTTTATGTATTAGTTAAATCGAAAGTTGCCAACAAGTTTCTCGGCCGATACCCGAGTTTATAAGTTTATAATATTGTTATTGGAGGTGTGATTATTTATTATAAAAATGAAATTATCAGATATCAGCGAAGAAGGAGTTAGAAACATACATTTAAGCTAATAAGTATGACCAGCAAATATTTCTACATAAAAATTTGTTTGAATACCGCTGACTAAAATATGGTTAGTAAAGGAAAAGGCATTAGTAAGAGATTAGTAGATTAGTAGTTGTAGCTCAGAAATACAAAAGCAGGATTTATTTATGATTGACAGATGCATAGTTATTTATTTACAAAACAGTTTTGTGCTGAAATATGGCTACATCGCCTTCCATAAGAGCCCGTACCGAATCTGAAGAATGAAACGTAGTATAGTGATATGATATCTTGGGACAATCTCTTAAGACAGTGAGTTCTAATTTTTTTATTTGGGATAATGTAAATAAATGAACACCTTTTTAAAATAATGTAAATTTAATGTAAAAAAATGTTAGTAGCTGTTAATTTTAAAATAATGTAAATTTAGTGTTAAAATGTTAATAGTTATTAATTATAAATAATATTGCATATAAGTAGAATAGGATATCTTGATAATTAATTAATTTTTAAAATAATTTTTGTTAAAATAAAATTATAGAGTGTTAGTTAGATAAAATTATATAACCAGGGAGATATAAAAATAAATAGAACAGTAGAAGGTTTAATAGTTATTTATTATACATGCGGATTAAATTAATGTTTAATGGGCGGTACGTTTAACCGCGCGAGGAATAAAAATTTTAAACGATTGTTTATAAAACATCAACTTTTATGGGCAGGCCAGAAACAAATAAACGTCAGTTTATACGGCAAAATTAAATAAAAATAATTAACCGAATTTAAGTTTTGAAAATAAAAATTAAAAAGTAATTTATTTTCATACTACATAATACAATTTAAAAACGAATAAAAGTGTAAGCTCATTAAAAGCTATAAAAGAGATTGATATTATTATATAAAAATGTAATTTGGAACTATGTAAGATGATATAAATAATATGAAATAAAATTATAATTGGTTAAAATGCATTGAAATATTTGGATGGTAAATATAAATTGGATCATTAAACAGGAAATTAAGTGGAGTGTTTGGTAAATTTGTGTACAATTGCAACGAAGTGTTTTTTTGACGAACATCTAAGTAGAAACTTGGCGAGTGGTGAATTTTAGGTTTGATACAGAAAAAGGAGTTGTATTTGTGCAAGTTATCTGTGAAGGTAGTTGATAAAATTATTAATTTTTATTTTATGTTTGTTTAGTTATTAGAATTTGTTATTGTTTATTGTTGAAGTTTTACAAAATATTAAGGGTGTTAATTTTATTTAAAAATTGCTTTATGAATTTTTTTAAAACTTTAAAATTCATAAATTGACCCCTTTGACGACCCTGAATGGAGAGATTTTCTAAAGATTGATTTTAAACTTAATACAGATTGAGCTAGCCGGAAAGTTTAAAAATTGTATGCGATAAATTTAAAGAAGTAAGAGCATAGTAATAGATACCATGTTAACGAACCATACCAACGAAATTAAGAATAATTGGGAGGCTAAAGCACTGCATGGCCAATATCCAAGACAGACGAAAGCAGAAAACGTAGATATTAGAAAAACATACCAATGGATTAGCAAGGGAAGGATGAAAGTGTAACGGTTCATTTTCTGTTATATTATTTTGCTCCTTTCAATTGCTTATTTACGGTGAATGCATTTATTGAACCTCTATTTATTATATATTCACTGGTAAAAGATTACGTTTTTAGTGACTTTTTGGTTTTGAGTAGGTTTTCTGATTGGAGAGTGTCATGCGCGTTTGATGATAGGCGTTGCGTTCGAGAAATCTTGGCTTTTTCCGTTTGGGTTGTCTGCCGAAGCAGTTGAGTTTGGCAAAAGTTATCCCGAAGTTACTCATTTAATTCTGATGGAATTTTCGTAATTATAACTTCCGAGATTTTCGGTTTTGTTTCACTTTGTGAAATTATTTTTTAGAAGCACCAAGATTGTGGTGGTAAGTGGAGATTTTTGCCTTATCATTGAACGCACGTGTTAATGGCGGCTTTGTTACAGCTTCTTTCTTTTCGTTTGGTTTTATTTTCCATTACTTTACCGTACTCCGGCTCTTTTGGTTTTTGCCTTTTTGCGGCTGCATTATTTATGGAGTTGAAGGATGCGGTATTATTGAAAAATTATTTATCATTGCTGGTTATTCGCCACTCGATCGCTTGGAGGATTCAAGGTCGGTGTTTATTGAATTGTTAAGTGTCGTCGAATTTACCTGATTTTATTCCATTTATTAAATTTCTTAATTTTTAACTTTGCTTTACTTAAATATTTGTACAATTGAATTTTAACGCCTTCAGCTAATTTAATTTGCATTAATATTAATTATTTCATATTCATCTTTTTCGCTTCACGAAATAAATTTATAGTTTTGATTGTAATATACTGTAACGCTTTAGGTTGGTTTTTCCATTTTATTTTATTAGCATAACGAATTTGCGTGTTTTTTTCAAGGTAATAAGCTTGAGTTTAAACAAGGCTATTGCTATATATTTTTTGATCGTTCATTTTTTTATTAGACTTGTTTTCACTCAGGTAATAAAGGTAAGCGCTTATTTATTTTTTTATTTATCCACCTTGATCGTTTTTTTTTTTCATTCATGTATATCTTTCTTTAATTCAACTAACGTTGATATTTAGTTTTTTTGGTTCCTTTGAAATTAACCTAAGCGATTTGTTTTTGTACATTTGGTTGCATATTTTTGCTCTTACTTTTTCTATTTAATTTGCATATTGTTAACTATTTTGAAGTCATTAAAATTACTTATATCTGTATTTCTATATTTTTTTGAAAACTGAAAAGTTTTCTGGCGCCCAATTTTTTCATTTTTTTTATCAGTATTCACTTTCTGAGTTTTAACTTTGATAAGGCAATCCTCGGCGATCTACGGCCCTCGCAAACAACTAAGTTAGTCGGCGAATTCTTTTGAGTTTTTTTGTAAGTATACAGGTAGGTGATTATTTTTCTTTGTTTCGCTGTTACCTGTTATAAAAGGACAAACAGAAGCTTTGATAACGGCAGCTCAAGACCAAGCACTTGCAACGAAATACTATCAGAAGAAAATATTAAGAACAACAGAAGACAGTAAATGTAGAATTTGTATGAGAGGCAAAGAACATATAGACCACATAGTGTCAGGCTGGCCAGAACTTGCCAAAAGTGAATATATCAAAAGACACGATAAAATATGTACATATTTGCATTGGCAGATATGCAAGGAATTTAATATAGATCTTGGACAAGAGAAATGGTACCTTCATAAACCAGAACCAGTGGTAAACACTTCAGAAACTACTATCATATACATATAACCAACAAATACAAACTGACAGACAAATAAATGCGAACAAGCCTGACCTTGTGATCAAAAATTTTGAAAAGAAAACCTGCCTCATCATTGACGTAGCGATACCAGCAGATGCAAATATAATTACTAAAGAAGCCGAAAAAAGAATAAAGTATAAAGATTTGGCTATAGAAATTGAGAGAATGTGGGGCATGAAAGTAATGGTAGTACCAGTAGTAATAGGTGCGCTTGGCAGGATATCAAGAAGCCTAGAAAAGAACTTAAAAAATTTACCTGGACAATATAATATCACAGACCTCCAATCTTATGTACTATACTCAACGGCACACATACTAAGGAAAGTACTATAATCTGAGGAGTAAGGTATACTCCTGATTATACGTAAAGAACCGTACAAAAGAATGTGCGTGAAAAAATAACAAAATAATAATAATAATCTTTATTAGAAACAGCAACTTTCTAAAGGGCGGAGAATCAGCATAGTGCTGCTTTTCGTCACTGCCCGACCTATGTATGTAATTATGTAATTAAGATCGAATGTAACTATAACAACACAAATACCTGTAATTAATACGAGGCCCGTCCCCTTTCAGTTGGCCCACCTACTGAAATCTTAGTTTTTTGGGCACCATCAAAAAATTATAAATACTACATGCTTTTTTAGGTCAAAAATTAATCAACAGGGCATATTTAATAATATGCAATAGAAAACCCCAACTTTATCGTTTCCTTTTAAAATGTTTAGCAAAAAATCAAAAATGTTCCAAATAAGGTGTGTTTTTTTAATATATCAATCCATTTCTATTTTGTTACAAAGTAAGCCTACAATCGAATTGGCTTTAGAACAATGGCCGCAAAACAATTGCTAATAACTGCTAGAATGCATTTCATACATTTTGAAGCCAGTTGTGTTCATTAAAATAGGCAAAGGAAAGATTATCGATGAAAAATTCGTTCAATTATTATTAGATTTTTCAATTTTGGGAAATCGAACTCGGAAATTGCAAATTTATTCAAGTTATCGCGATATAGTGTAAGAAATATTGTTAGAAGATATAAAATTACTAGTTGAGTCACCACAAAGCCCCGATATGTGGGAAAAACTAAAATTACAGATGCCGATAGAAGAGCATTAAGAAGAATTATCGAGAAACACCGGCGTGCCAATAGGCTAAAGAACTGAATTTTATAAATTGAGCGAAATCGTTTTTACATGTAGTTGAGGGGTCACTTATAAGCTACATAATATTTAAAATAATAAAAAAAAATTTATCCGCAAAGAAAATAGAAAATTATTCCAGCAATTTTGAATTACCGCCGGAAAATTGAAAACGGCATGTGACGTACCGCGCCGCACGGATCAGTGTTGCCTGGGTAATGTGTATAAAATAGACTCTGCAGTTTAAGGTTAGTATCATGTACCTATTCATTAGGTATAGATAGAAATATTTTGCCTGGTGTAGAAGTAGTAGTACTTGTTAATCTTCACACGTTAAATATCGCGCGTCGCGCTACAACGTTCGCGTATGTTCTGTTGACAGCTGACTATTATCTATGCAGCTGACGCGTTCGGCTACATACGTCACAGCAAATTGGCGCGTATACGTGCTCGTTTTGGCGGGAAAAATTTTCATTTGAAATTCCGACTCTTTTTTACGCTTCTTAATTATCAAAAAAAAAAAAATTTTTTTTGTCTTGGGTCTTTTTAATACGGCATAAAGATTAAAAAACATTAATTTAAAAAAAATAATTCTGTTGCCTATTATCCTACGTTAAGCGCTCTGTGGAGTGATTCTGTTGGAAGGCACATTTGGAGATCCACATGTCACAGGGGGACTTTTGTCAAAGTGCACGAATTATTCACCACAGTTTTTCTCTTACATGAAAGTGGAAAATTATGCAAAATAGCATCAATCCATGCAGTATTCTTTTCTCTAAAAAAAAACTTCATTCCACTTTTGGTCTAAAATAATTCGGGAAGCAAATATTAACAGATTAAAAATTTACCATTGGAATTCCTACGGTGCGTAAAGCAATTCACCACCCTGCAGAAGTAAAATTATAGAGTAGGGTTATTCGAGTAACTTTCGTTCACCGCAAATGGCGCCACCGTTATTTCTAATTGCGTCTTGGCTAAATGAAGTGGTAAGGCCTTAATATGCAATATTTAATTCAGCGGGCTTTGATGTAATAAGCTTACAACTCTAGTTGTGTACTATACTTTTTCTACGACCACATTTATTCATAATAATAAAAGGCATAATGCTTTTTAAATTACAACAGCGAGTTTTAATCTGTCATAATAATAGCGTCTAACGATTCGATTTTGTTTCAACAATCAACGGTGACTCGCAGCGCTGCAGTAACAAGGCTAATTTGATAAATCAATTTTTTTAAAAACGTAAGCATAATTGTTTTTATCCACGACTACTTAATAATCTGTCAATTATTCATGTGTTTGGTCACTCATAATGCTATCCATTATACACTGACAGCAGTGTATAATGATTATTCAAGGTGTCATGGTAACATCATTGTCTATGGTGTATAATGAAGGAAATAGGTTATGTTTCTAATCCTAATTGACAGATTATAGGTTATGTTTCTAATCCTAATTGACAGATTATTGACAAGTGGTCGATAAATTTTAATTAAAAATTCTTCGTATTTGTGTTCGTGGATAAAGTATAGTATACGACTCGCTATAATGTCTCTTATTACCTCGGATAATTGCAAAACTCGCTGGCAAGCTCGCTTGTGTTGCAAACATTGTCCTCGGTAATAATAGCCTACATTATAGCGTCGTGTATAATATACTACTATTATGTATCAGTCATTACGTATCAGTGTGTGTAATCAGTCATTACCTATCAGCTCGCCTATCAGTGTGTGTAATGATATATTTACTTAGCAAGTAAACCGTAGGTAATAGGCAACTTACTAGTATAGGAGTAGAAAATAGCTATTTGTATTACTAGGGAGGAAAGTGTAAGATTGCCTCCCGCGGATGGCAGAAATATAATCTAAGGGAGGCGATAACACTTTCCTCCAGAGTAATACATATGATTTTTTGGCCACCTTCACTAAACGAACCTGACATTATTAATTTTGACAACTAAAAATATGACATTTTACTACAAGACTCGGTATCATTAAAAAAAATCGTAGATAGCTTGAGTATATGTTTCCATGGTGACTGTACCATTAATATTAATCGTAAAACATGTTTTCCACATCGATGGTATGTAATTGACAGATTATTTATCTCATTTGAGGTTAACAATGGCGGATGGCGGGTAAATATGAAAAAGCGGGACGATATGAACATTTGCGGGTTTTGACCGTGCTGTGGGAGATCTGTCACATGACCGGAAAGTCGACGAGTTTAAACGGGGAAGTACGTCACCGTACCTGCAACTGTCGAGAAAGGGGTTGCTGGGCGACGGGGACAATATCACTTCCGGCCCGAAAAGCCTTGTCTAATTTATTTTGCGTGCATTGATTTGTAACATTTAATTTCATTTTATTGCATTTGAGTTGTTAGTAATAAAATTTGTTATCCGTTTTTAATTTGTGAATTAATAACAGTTTTAAATAACACGTGCATGCTATCGGCGTGACATCTACCGATAGAATTTAGAATCAAAATTATTATTTGCGTCGCCTGCGTTGATTCAAAACGGGGTTTATAAAGCCTGCCGAATAGGGCCGTTTGACAGTTAATCGACTAGTTCAAATTTTCTCCGTGGCGCTAGTTATCCTTTCACTGACAGCTGTATTCCTAATTTAAATTTGTTAATTTTTGGTTATTCGTTTAGTTATACAACAAAAAGTACTTTCTAAAAATGTCTTTTTGCATCCCTTCTTGCCATAATTCTACAGATTTAGTTTTATATTTAGGTTAAATAACCAGTCCAATCCCTCGAAAGTCTTGCTGGTTTGTTCCGAGGAAAAGTAGTAAGTATCTGCACCCTTCTTACACTTTTATTTGGTTAATTTTTTACACAATCTCATAAGGTTCTGAAAACCTGCATACAATTGAAATTTATATTGTAATGCACTTTCTGGATTAAATATTAAACATCCAATAACCCGTATTTGTTGTAAATCGTAAAAAAATCAAAGCCAGTTGACAGCTGTCAACGATGGATAACTAGCGCCACAAGCAAGCAGTGGCAAAAATTTGCATAATGGCCATTTTTGCTATTCGGCAGGCTTTATAAACTCCGTTTTTAAACATCGCAGGCGACGATTATTTGATTATACGGTGATGTTATTAAGACGGTGTCTCTACTCCTTCAATTGTTTGTGAATTGTATTCTTTGACAAGTTGCGTGCTAGTTCCAACAATTGCTGTAAGATGGCGCTAATGACAGTTGAATGTTGACACCAAGAACTGCCAAAATATTTAATTTTGAATGTTATCGCAACTCTTGGCGACACAAAGTAGTTATGTTTCGCCCGTGCTTTTTACCTGATTTTCGAAAATGCCCAGAAAAACATTTGGGAGAACAATTTATGAAAATGCTTGTTTGCAGCATTGCAGCAAACCTTTTGCGAACAAAACACCTATATTCAATTCAAAGAAAAAATCGATTTGCTCTTAAAGCTGCAGCGTTTATATTATATTTATGTGTTTTTAATATCTTCTGCAAAAAGTGCAAAATTTATAAAAATACGTTACGTTATAATAGGTTATGATTATAAAATATCAAAGTTTATGCCGCCATCTAGCGGCCAATATCTAAACTAGTACGTACACTGTCAAACGATACAGTACAAAAGTTTTATATGGAAAATAGTGGGAGTAGGAACACCATATCTTAATAACATCACCGATTATACAAAAATCTTCATTTAAGTGATTGATAAGTGTAATTATTTTTTAAAATTCAAGCAAATACGAATGTAAATTCAAATTATTTTTTACATAAATTCATTATAGGAGTTATTTTTAATACGAAAATTGGACATTTGCAATTTGAGGTTATATGTCAAAAAGGTAGATACGTATTATATTATAAACTATTTTTATAGACGAACTTCTCATGGATGCGGAAAAATAACTTGTGCCCTACGGGAATCTAACGGCATATTTCATCCCTCGGCTTTTGCTGCCCTCGCTCACTACGTTCGCTCGTGCAGCAGAAATCTTCGGGATGAAATATGCCTATATCTTCCCTTATGACGCAATATACTATTACTCATTTTGCCACCCGTTTCTAATGGCAACGGGAGGCAAAGTACTTTGCCTCCCGGTGCTAACTGCCGGGTGACAAACGTCTACTTTCGATGTCAAAAATTCATTTGACAAAGTATGGAAAATGTCACTTTCGAACAGAGGTGGCTAAAAAAACAAATTACATGCATCCTTAATTACTTAAAGCAGCATTTAAAATTTTGTAACTTTTAAGTTGCATAAAATGGAGTTGTATTCTAAATTCAAATTTAACGGGTGCAAGTTAATTTAGTTGGTTGTTACTACCAGCTTTACGGTAGAATGATGGATCTACAATAATCACTTCCGTAATTGCAATAATAAATATGAAAATAAATCGTGACCTTTTGAATTTAGGTACTTATTTAAAAGCGATACACCGAATTACATTTACGGTTGTGTTCGAGTCTATCTAGCCTTTTATTGAAACCATCAAAATATGGTTACAATAATAATTAACGAAAAATACGTTAGCAGAAAAATAAACTAAGTAAAACAATTATTAAGAAAAAAACAGAAGCAGCCATTAAACTTGCAAATTTACAATGAAAGCTTACTTGAAATTATCCCAGAAACGTTTTCTTCCGAAGTCTTCTGGGAAATTCACTAATTACGTTATTAATACTCGCGAAGAAAGGATTAAAACCGTATAGAATATTCACCGAAACCGATTTGAAATTAGAAAAGTACACAAGCAATGGTGGCGAAACACAAATGCGCGGGAAGCACAGTAAAATTGAGAAAACTTTAATTTATACACCGGTAAAAACACAGTTTGAAACTCACAAACATTGATAATAACTAAACGCAAATGAAATTCAATTAAAACGCAATTAATAAGTCACAGTATAAAAACATAATCAGTATGGACAGCTGCTGCTTTGAAGTTCATTCATACCACAAGATTTCAAGTTTCAAGTAACATGGCTGACACTTGATGGACTTTCACTATATTGCTTAGAGATGTCGCCGCTTACAAGAGCGCGAATTTTAAACAATTTCAAAGTAACTTCTATCCAGTCTAGAATTTTAAAATTTTATGTGTTAAATTTCAAACCGAATTATTTTAGATATAAGCGAACAATACCGCTGATCATTCCGCAAACCATTCAATAAAAATACTGATGTACCTAATAGATATTCGACAAAATCTGATAAAAGACGATTAAGTAAAATGCTTAAAGAAATTTTAAAACCAAACAATACCTACGGAATTTATTTCAAAGATCAAACGCTTTGAAAACCTTTTACAGACCTCTGCAAAGAAGTTTTAAATTATTCAGTAAAATTAATCATTAGTAATAATTACTGTCAAGACTTAATTAACAAAGAAACTCAAAAGGAGTTAGTCATAAGTTATCATGAAGAAAATCATAACGGTATATCAGAAACCTATAACCAATTCAAAATTAAATACTTTTGGCCTAAAACGAAAGAAACAATAACGAGAATCATAAATGAATGTGAAATATGCCTTAAATCAAAATGTATATGAACGCAATCCATATCATTTAAAGATAGCAGGTCCTCTCTTAGCAAAAAGGCCTTTTGAAGTCATTCATTTGGACACATTTTCTATATCAGGCTTAACTGTTTTAAACAAACTTCGTCACTACTTTACCCATCACAATACCCCTAAGAAAGTAGTTTGTGATGAGGGCAGAGAATTTCAAAATAACACATTCAAAGAATTCCGCAAATTACATAAAATCGAATTACATTTTACAGCTGTGAATAACCCAGCCTACTACTACCAAATCTACCCGTTACCAAATGACCAAGAAACTATCATCATACCACCGATGAAATACTACTTAAGAGGTTAATCAAGAAGAGTACTGGACCAACAAAGAATGCCAACAAATGGGAAGCTACAGTCTCTGCACGAAGCAATTATTTCCCTTAGAAAATTGCACCCTATAAGCTAAAATTTACAATAACTACCACATCTCCACACCGCTACATAATCATCAACTGCTGGTAGCCTTTAAACAACATCACGAAATAATAGAAGAGTGCCATGGTCAGATTTCAAAGAAAATCATCGCAGGAAGCCACTTATTAAGTTTTACCTGCCGCATCATCATCGGAAGTAGTGTTTACGAATAGTTATTCAACTTAATGGTACTTAATGTATCCCAGAAAATTCCATATGCGCTTCACGAAGTTTCATTTAATTTGAAGCATTTATATAATCCTAGAGAGCCGCAAATTGAAGCAAGAAGAATTCAAGTCATTCAGTTGAAACTTATATTTCACCTCATTCGCTATTCAATTAGACTAGACGCTGACATGCAATTAATAGTCGGCCGAACGTGATCTGGGCACATTTTATGCAACTAAACTATTTAGTTAATGGTCGATCATGGATTTCAAAGAGGTGGCTTGTGTGTGTGTGCGCTCTCGAGATGCGGAGAAGAGGACTAAAACCAAAAAAAGAATACTGGATGCAGCCACTGCCTTCTCAATGTTTGTTAAAAGGGCAACTCTACAAACTGCATAAAGAATTACGATCCTATCCCGACAAGTTCTTTAATTATTATCGAATGACTATGAGTAGCTTTGATGAGCTTTTGAACTTGGTAGGACCTGCAATAACATACCAAAACACCACATGGAGGACTTCCATCCCTCCAGAAGAAAGATTGTCAGTCACATTGAGATAAGAAAACGAATATTACTAGTATATTTGACTAAAACTTTATTGCTGTACAAACGTAAATTTAAATGAAAAAGTATTTACAAATCATAAAGGTCTGGCTGTGAAGATGGGTTATTATTTGACGATATCCAACAGTTGCATGAAGTATCACTAGAAGGAGATATATATACCAGTTGTTGAGCTGAATGTTGCGGAAAATAATAGCCCACCCTTTGCTGCACATTCTGATCGTAATGAATTTCTTGAAAATGTTAATGAGCTGGGACTGCAGCAGTAGATGACGTAGGTGTTGGTTGAGTGAATCTTTTAGTTATAGTTAGGAATTCCATGTTTACATCAAGTTTTAGCTCATTAGTCAGTTTTTTAAATGATGGCACCAGAGAAAGCAGAAACGATTTATCCTCATCGATTTCCTCAGTCTTCTTGTCCTTTAATATGGTTAACAATGATTCTTCATACGAAATTTTCTTCGGCTTCTTTGCCAGGGTACGTTGTGGCTCGGCGGTCCGCTGTGGCTGGGTGGAAGTCGTTTGTCTAAGCTCTTCATTTTCAGACATTTCTACGTCCCAGCGTGGCGGACTTGTTGCGCTGATTGTCTCCTGGTCCTCTATAGTCGGCAGTAAAAACAAGAGCTGATCGAAATTAACATAGTTTCGACGTTCGCTAGCGGCTTGACTCGATTTGCCTTTACGTTGTTTATTCAACTCTCTTTTAAAACAGGTTCTTAAGTTTCGCCAACGTTGTTGAATGTCTTTACCTGTAAAAAAAAAAATAAAGAAATTAAATACGACCCATATTTGTATTGCAATTTAATGTGAACTTGAAATTGCATATCTTTATGTAGTTAAACCTTTATTTACAGATACTTGGCAACAGGGAACAGTTTCCATTCACTATATTATGAATATCTGATTGGTACTACAACTATACAGACAATAGTTAGAGACACACACAGACAAGTTATGAATATGTTTAAAAGCAACATATATGCCAGACAAAAATGAAAATACATGGCGGGAAATAGCTGATAAGTTTGCTATAAGAACAAATCTTCCTAACTGTGTGGGAGCCATCGACGGCAAGCATATCAGAATACAGAAACCAAATCACAGCGGTTGTTTATTCTTTAATTACAAAAACTATTGTTCAGTAATTCTTATGGCTATTGTTGATGCAGAGTATTGTTTTTATTCTATTGATGTCGGATCGCATGGAAGTGCTAGTGATTCATATGTATTTCAGCGCTCAAATTTTGGACGAAAACTTGAGGAGGGACAGCTTTCTATACCACAGAATCAGCTACTACCAAGTGATAATGGAACGCCCATGCCATTGGGATGCCACTATAGACTCTCTAGAGCTAGAAGAATGATAGAATGTGGATTTGGTATTTTGGCTAATAAATGACGAATCCTACACAGATCTCTAAATGTATCAGTCAACTTCTGTGACAGTAGCATTAAAGCTTGTTGCATTCTACAAAACTACGTACGTCGGAAAGACGGGGTACATTTTGAAGATACTCTGTATGAGTAACCTTGTCCTAGTATCAACCCGACTAATGTGCGAGGTAGGTACTCACAATGGAGTAACAATTCGAGATTATTTTGCAAAATATTTCACGTCACCTCAAGGCTTTGTTCCATGGCAGTATGAAAAAATATGACTTACCCAACATCAACATATATATTAATTTATATCTTACATTTTGCATTTTTTTCTTGTTGTGTCATATCATTCCACGAATCTACCGTTGCCTCACAAACTTCTGTCCATCCGCGGTAAATTATGTTCCGGTCTGAATGTTCTTTCAGGCTTTTGTCGTAAATGGCAGGTTTATTTTGTACTGCGTTAATGAACCTTTCAGTCCAATCACCGTCACTTTCAATTCCTAAAAGGCAAACATGTGCATTATTTAATACTAAAACTAAAGCTATTTGTAGTAGTTAAGTCAGTTAGTAAAAATATACAGTACAAATGTGCACGACATGACATACTATTAATAATAAATAAAATATCTTCCAACATTCTTATTATTACCTTCTTGCGAAGACATCTCGACAAACACTGATGAGAGTAGAAATCACCAATAATTTCACGGAGCTGTCCAATTGCTTCGTTGCAAGTCAGCGCGGACAGGTTTAAACCTGCAGTGCACGTCACAGTTGCGCAATAGTTAGGTTGCATGCAGTTTGTGATAAAACACAAACTAAATAATCATCCGATTTAACGGTTGCATGTGACCGTAGTCTCGTAAGAGTATGTTGGTGTTACTTATGCAACCAAACAGTCGGAAAAATTGCATGTCACCACCTAGCCTTTGTACAATTCTTTCGATAATCGCAATTTTTATAGGAGTTTAAGTTATAAATTTTAGAAGCGTACTACATGATCTCCTTTTGAAACCCAGAAGAATCATCTGAATCAAGAAGGAAAGTCCACTACAAGAAGCTGAATTGCAGATTCTTATACAGCATCCAACACTGTATCCCACACTGAGCGTGGACGCTCAGTCTTAAGGAGAGAAGAATTATGTTATCACGTTAATAACAGACATCTATAGAATTCATTTCTATACTATGTGTCCAAGATAAGAATGAACAGCATGGGGATCTTGAAAACGTTTTCTCAGTGACTAAACGTCGGATTTCAAATTTGATAACGCCATCTTGTGGAGGGGAAAAAGTTGCAATAATAAAGTGTAAATTAATTTTAAATATCTCTTCAAATAAACTCAGAGAAAAATAAAAACGTTTTTCCAAAATTTCGGTTTTTTCCGGATATCTTTGGAATTAGTCCGAATTTTTCAAATTTTGATGCGGCATTTTATTGAGCTCAAAATTACGCAACTTTTTTTCTAATTTTACTTATATAGTTTCATCTTTCATTTTTTATAGTTAGATCGTTGTTTTACTAAACATCCAAATAAATAAGATGTAGATACCTACTAATATTGTAATATTTCAAATTAGGTACGTACCATCTAATTACTCACAATATATACATTAGTTCATGTCATTCTGAACAGTCAGTGCTCTTTATGCTCTAGCTAGAGTTTGTAACATTCAAAGTATTTCATTGAATAAGCTTATTTAAAATAAGAAGTTCTTTAGGTAATTAAAGTTTAAATTAATCATTACTAATAAAATCAAAGTGTTAAATCCTAAAGGATCATAGTTGTCATATTTTTATTGTTGAAGCATTTTAAAGATATTTCTAATATTCTTAGAGAATAACAAAAGTCATTCGCTTGGTTATACACATGCTGGAACGCTCGTATGTTTTAGTTCTGAATTTTTGTTGCTGTTTTTACATTGCTCCAAGTCTATGTGAATTTGAAAAATTGGTTATACACTTGGAAATTACGAAACTAAACTAATTATTTGTTTTCAAAATTTACTGACAAAACTTGAAAACTTGGAAATATCTAAATAAAAGTTTTGTGTTAAACACTGACATCTAAAGTTGAAAAATTCAGAATATTATAATTTGTCGGTCTAGTTTTAGTAGAAATAAAATGTCGCATACAGTTAGCTAAGTACGCCTTCATGAAGTACAGAACAATATTAAGTAACAATCACCTTAGGTTAACTACAAGAACTAAATTCGTCAAATGTTATGTCTGGTCTGTGTTGTTATACGGCTGCGAAACCTGGACGCTCAATGTCAATACTATGAACCGCATTGAAGTATTCGAAATGTGGTGTTACCGCAGAATCCTCAAAATTTCCTGGACTGAAAGGAAGACAAACGAACAGGTGTTAAATCTGATCAATAAAGAAAGGGAACTACTAAATATAATAAAACGAAGAAAAATGGAATATCTTGGGCATGTGCTCAGAGGACAGAAATATGAACTTTTACGTTTAATATTAAATGGAAAAATTGAGGGGAAGAAGTGAATTGTAAGAAAGAAGATGTCATGGCTGAGAAACCCGCGCCAATGGACCGGATTAACAGCGGATCAGTTATTCCAAGCCGCAAGAGATCGAACCCAATATCAAGAAATAATTGAAATGGTGATCGTCAAGCCTGATAATCGGACAAGACACGCGAAGAAGAAGAAGTTTTAGTCTAGTTTGAAAATTTTTAACGGCCGATCTGTTAGGTTTCTAAATTTCTCTTTGGCATAAGCCGATCATTCCTTATTTGGTCAATAGTTGGTGTATTATGTTAAGGCTGGCATTTACATACAGTCAATTTCTATTTGACGTATCTAAAGTTGCATAACTACTTAAAAAATCAAAAAGTCATAAGAAGGCGCGTTTCAGCAGAACGTCAAAAACGAGTTGAGGTTAGAGGTCAAGAATTGCGTAAGATTCATATCTGAAAATTTGCATATTTACATAGTTATTTGTGTTATTACAATATCAAGAAATAATTGAAATGGTGATCGTCAAGCCTGATAATCGGACAAGACACGCGAAGAAGAAGAAGAAGTTTTAGTCTAGTTTGAAAATTTTTAACGGCCGATCTGTTAGGTTTCTAAATTTCTCTTTGGCATAAGCCGATCATTCCTTATTTGGTCAATAGTTGGTGTATTATGTTAAGGCTGGCATTTACATACAGTCAATTTCTATTTGACGTATCTAAAGTTGCATAACTAATTAAAAAATCAAAAGTCATAAGAAGGCGCGTTTCAGCAGAACGTCAAAAACGAGTTGAGGTTAGAGGTCAAGAATTGCGTAAGATTCATATCTGAAAATTTGCATATTTACATAGTTATTTGTGTTATTACAATATCAAGAAATAATTGAAATGGTGATCGTCAAGCCTGATAATCGGACAAGACACGCGAAGAAGAAGAAGAAGTTTTAGTCTAGTTTGAAAATTTTTAATGGCCCGATCTGTTAGGTTTCTAAATTTCTCTTTGGCATAAGCCGATCATTCCTTATTTGGTCAATAGTTGGTGTATTATGTTAAGGCTGGCATTTACATACAGTCAATTTCTATTTGACGTATCTAAAGTTGCATAACTACTTAAAAAATCAAAAAGTCATAAGAATGCGCCTGTCAGCAGAACGTCAAAAACGAGTTGAGGTTAGAGGTCAAGAATTGCGTAAGATTCATATCTGAAAATTTGCATATTTACATAGTTATTTGTGTTATTACTGTAAAAGACATGGCAAAAACAAAATTACGATTTTCTGTGTATTTAAATTGTAATCTCCTTGTCAAGTTTCCGTAAAGCCGATAAGTACTTACTCGTTGTTACTGTGCTATTTGTGTTGCCTAACGATAAATTATAAATTGGAAATCTAAACCGATTTTTCTAGAACTTTATTTCCAGTTTTTTTGGCATAATTTGCATTTTGAAAAAAAAATTCTTGTGGCGTTTGAAAGAGAGTGGTTGTATCTATCTACTGATAGAGAGATTTTTTCGGTATAAATCTTTTTGTAAAAACTATTTGAAAATTTTGAAGTAAAATAGAGCTTTAGATTTTTTAATACTATAAAGTTGGTTTTTAGAAATTAAAAAAAAACTTTCTATCAATAGATAGAAAAGACATGGATAATTACAAAAAAAATGCTCTGCCGTTCCTGCTTAAAAAATGAGTCTAAAAAACTGGAACAAAATGTGCTTTCATGGTGTAAATGCCAGCCTTAACAGTGAGAATTGGGCTACCTGTAACTGTCATTTATCCAATTGTAGCTTATATATACGATGTTTTAATGCCAAACACTGCTTAACTATTGTGTTAGCGTCAATTTTGTAAAGAAGAAGGCAAGAGAATTCTAAGCAATAGATGGGTCTATAAAATTAAGGATGATGGAAAATACATAATATATTAAGTGGATGTGAACAGAAATTTAAGGAAGACTATGAAGATACATTTAGTCCGGTAATAGGAAACAAGTCTACAAGACTCGTATTTGCTTTAGCTGCAAATAAAAATAATAAAATAGTAAACTATGACATAGACTCCTTTCTGTAAGGACAACTAGAAGAGGAAGTATTACAATATGAATGTACCAGAAGGATATAAGGCTGAAGGTAAGATATGTAAACTAAAACGAGCATTGTATGGATTAAAGCAAGCATCAATAAAATGGAACAAAACATTTGTAACTGCCTTAACAGACATTGGTTTAAAACGAATTAAGTCGGAAAATTGCATCCTTAAAACACATGATGATTCAATAATAATAGCCTTTTATGTGGATGATGGTCTAATTATAGGAAAAGAACAAACTTAAATTCAAGAAATATTAAAAAAACTGACTGAAGAATTTAAACTGACTGTCTGGAAAAACGCACAATCGTTTTTGGGAATATCTATAGAAAGAACAGAACATTAACTAATACTTCATCAAGATACCACAGTGAAGCAAATACTTGAAAAGTATAATATGAAAGAAAGTAACAGTACCAAGATACCATTCAGTAAAGGTGACACTAATCGTGAAGCCTCCAGCTTTCCGAATAGAGAAGCAGCAGGAAGTCTAATGTAGTTGGCAAACAAGACTAGCCCAGATATAACATATGCAGTGAATTTTGTTAGTCGATATATGCAAAATATAACAAGAAACAACGTTAACAATGTTACACACATACTGAAGTATATAAATGGTACTAAAAACCTTGGTATAGAATGAGGTAAACAGTAAAAGACCAAATGAATTAATCGCATAATAGTGGTGCAGCCTACGCACGAGACGTCAATGATAGAAATGGCACAACTGGATACATCATCATGTACCATGAGATCGAAAAAAAGATGATTCTGAGCAGGCCTTGACTAGTACAACACGATTGGCAAGACTGATTTCAAAATGTGGCAGTAGGTTAGAGGTTAATAAATGTCAAATAAATTAAAACACAAAACAGTATTTATTTAGGGAACAAACTGAAAACTAAGATGAATACATGTTAGAGTAGGTGTTCAAAATGTGATCCTTCACTAGTATTACAACGATAAACTTAAATAATTCTGGAAACAAGATTGCAAAACTGACTTACATTTGAAATGTCACTGTCACATTATAATTCATAGGCATTCTAGAACCAGTGTAGCCAATCGTGTTGTACTAGTCAAGGCCTGCTCAGAATCATCTTTTTTTCGATCTCATGGTACAATAGAGGACCAATGACCTAGTGTACCAGAAAACAACCTACTCGTATTGTAGCACTATCAACGGCCGAGTTGGAATACATCGCTGCAGCAGATTGTTGTAAAAAACTGATATATTTGAAGAGTTAGCAAGTGAAAAAGTGAGTGTTAAATTCAGAGTGGACAATTAAAGTGCTATAAAGTTAATAAAAATGAAGTGATAAACAAGAAGAGTAAACATATTGCAGTGAGGTATCACTGTATAAATGAAAAAGTTAACGACGGTACTATCGAGATTGAATATTGTAATACAGAAAATGAAATCGCAGATATTTTCACTAAACCTTTAGATTGTGCAAAATTAATAACTTTAGAGATTGCTTCATAGCAACATATAACCTCTTTTAAACAAGTGTACTTGTTAGTATTAAGAATCATTTGGTGCATTTTCATGTATGGGGAGAATGTTAAAATATTTAGTTTAATGGTTTATAAATGAAAATGTAGATGTAAAACGGGTTGCATAAACTACATATTATTCTTAAAACTGCAATCATGTATAGGAAACCCAATATAACATCGAAAGGGAATTTAATTCTCTATCTGAATCATTGAAAAAATAGTGTTCCATTTAAAAAAATTGAATTATGGCCAATCCCAATTTTAAGTAATTGTACCACCGTAGCAAACACCCTGTACAACGCAATTTAACTTTTAATTTTTTGGATGACAGTAGATGGTCTCGACAAACGTTTGACAAAAATTTTGTAATTAATCTGTCAAAATGCGGACGGTGCAGATTTTATTCGTTGGATCTGCATACATCATATTTTTCCTAAAAAGTTGAATAGCTCTGCAACCACTGATCCTAATTGCAAAAGCGAAACACTACGGGATAGATAATTGACAGTAGAATAAGAATATTTAAAAATACAGTGTGTCCCCGGATGGAGTTGACAATAGGTATGATTTACCAAAAATTTTCGAATTGGATTTTCATATTTTGGAATTAATCCCTGCTCGGTCTGAAACTTATTTTTAGTTTACTTTCGATTTTTTAAAATCAAGTAGGCCTTTACAGTTGAGCAAAAACTCTTTTCGTTTCAGGTAAAGTACCTTTTCCGTTCACAGTACGCCAATGTGTTACTAAGAAAAGTTGTTCAGCATGAAAAGTTATGGCGTTATGGAAATTTTCAGAGCGATCGGTCTACTTTGGTAAAATTCATTATTTGTCAATTTCGTTTCAGGTAAGGTACTGTTTCAGTTCACAGTACGCCAATGTGTTACTAAGAAAAGTTGTTCAGAATGAAAAGTTATGGCGTTATGCAAATTTTCAGAACGATTTGATAATATAAATTGACAATAGGAGAAAAATCTTTATTATTAATTTTACGACGAAAAGTAATTCCCAAAATATGAAAATCCAATTCGAAAATTTTTGGTCCATCATACCTATTGTCAACTCCATCCGGGGACACACTGTATATAGGGTGTTCTATTTAAAATATTTAAGTTGCATACTGGCAGCCTGGTTCATGAGGAAGAAGAGGAAAAATCAGAGGGCAAAGAAGGTAATAATGGCACCTTAAAAAGAAAAATAACGCAAAGATCACCAAACCAAAAAGAAAGAGAGGCATCAACTGTAAAGAAACCAAATCACAGCAAAGGACAAGAAGAAGTACAAAAGAAAAGAATATGGTCACAAAGCTTACTAGCGGGGTTTCAAGCAGATGCAAAAACAAAACTAAACGAACAAGAAATACAGGCGAGTACCTCAACGTCACAAACATCCAAGTAACAAAAAAAAATAGAACAAAGGAATAATCATGACGACTTAGACAACGCAAATGGAAAAATGTATGGATTAAACGTTTCAACAACACAAAACAATAAAAATTTTAAAAAGGAAGAAAATAAAAACCTCAAAAGAAAGACAACAATTGGAGTAAAAGACAACGTAAGAAAAATAAAACATAAAATAGGAACATGGAACATTAAAACAATAAACTCTAAAGAAGAAGAAATCGTGGAAGTAATGGAAAAAATTAATATAGAGATTTTTAGGCTTAAGTGAAAGTCACAAGAAGGGACAAGGTAGAAAAAGAATTATGAAAGGATACAACTTATACTACTCGGGAGTAAGCCACGAAGAAGATAACAAAGAAGGGGTAGGAATAATTGTATCAGAAAGACTAAAACTTAAAATAACTAAAGTGGTTCCATACAACTCAAGAATAAGCTATATACAGATCAAGCTGGACTACACACTAACAATAGTAAATACAAGTCTATGCACCAGAAGAGGAAATGGATAAATTCTATGAAGAAATTCAGGAAGTAATCGATAACATAAAAGAACAATATAGTAAAATAATTGTAATGGGGGACTGGAATGCCAGGATTGGAACAAATATAGAAAATCAAGAAGAACTAGAAGTAATTGGAAAATTTGGAGAAAACGTAAGAAATAAGAATGGTAAAAGACTAATACAATTCTCTATTGAAAACGAATTGTTTTTGGAAAACTCCTTTTTTGACCATCCATTGAAACACAGATATACTTATGAAGCACTAGGAAGAGAAGCAAAAAGTATAATAGACTATATAACATTCACCAAAAACATTAAAAACTCTGTCGAGAATATAGAAATAGAAGAAAAAGCAGAGTTAATGACAGACCATAGATTACTAACAGCAGAAATAAGCGATCAAGGCCAAATAGGAGAAGAAAAGAAAGAATACTACAAAGTCAGAATAGAAAAGTTAAGCAACCCAGAAATACAGGAAAAATTCAGAAAAGAATTAAAATATATATTTGAAAAACCAGTAACTGCAGATGGAGGAACATTAAATGACAAATGGAATACATTTAAACAAATAATAATAACGAAAACAGAAGAAATATGTGGCATATCCGCAATAAAACAAAATAAACGGAGAACAAGATGGTGGAACAAAGAGGTGAAAGAAAAAATAAAGAAGAAGAAAGAAGCATGGAGGAGGTATATCAAAACTAAGAATCAAGAAAACTACACGAAATACATTACACAAAGAAATGAAGCCAAAAAGAAAGTGAGAGAAGCTAAAAGAAAGAGCTGGGAAAATTTTGAGGAGGAATTACAAAACTTATATTTGAACAACAACAGAAGATTCTGGGGAATAATAAAATCACTAAGAAGTAAAAGTACTAAGGAAATAAACGCAATTTACTGAACTAGATGCAAACAGTGCCCCAGGACCAGATGAAATACCCACATTATTATTGAAAAGTTGTCCGTGTATTCTAAGTCGTGTTTTTGCGTACACCATGAAGTTATCACTAGAAACCAAATTACTGCCAGATGAATGGAAAATGGCATTTGTAACTCCAATATATAAAAAAGGAGATAAGACATTAGCGAGTAACTATAGACCGATATCGTTGACATCAATAGTATGCAAAAGCATGGAGAAAGTCATTGTGCGGAATATTCGGGACTTCCTATTGAGAAATAACTTAATACCAAATTCACAGCATGGTTTTCTGCCAGGTCGATCAACCACCACTAACTTGTTGATATGTATAGATGAATGGACAAAAAATTTGGATGTAAACCACCCGATCGATGTGATCTATTTAGACTACGAGAAAGCCTTCGATCGCGTTCCGCACAAAAGACTACTCTCAAAGTTGGACCATATTGGCATTAGAGGAAATCTTCTTGGTTGGATAAAAGACTTTTTGACGGGGCGGAAATTCAAGGTTCGAATGGGAAGAGAATTATCCGACCCATACGAAGTCCAAAGTGGAGTACCGCAGGGGTCAGTGCTAGGACCTCTACTCTTTACGATTTATATGATCGACTTTGATGCCCAAATCGTCTGTAAAGTCGTTTCTTTCGCGGATGATACTAAATTCTTTGGTAACCCGTTTTCAAATCAACTTCAAGAAGATCTAGACAAAATTGTAATCTGGACAAAAAAGTGGTTGCTATCGTTAAATATAGGAAAATGTTCTGTTCTTCATCTAGGAAAGAATAATCCCAATAAACAATATTATCTTGACGGCGAGACTCTTACATCAGTTGACAGTCAGAAAGATTTGGGTATTATTATTTCGAAAGACTTGAAATGGAATGCTCACTGTGTGAGTGTTGTGAAGCAGGCAAACAGAACATTATATGTGATCAAGAAATCTTTTAAGTTTTTAACTAAAGATCTGTTCCTGAAACTATATAAAAGCTATGTACGACCAATTCTAGAGTATGGATCCACCATATGGTCGCCGTACTTTACCAAGGACATCCTACTTCTCGAGAACACTCAACGTCGAGCTACTAAACTACCATTGGGTTTTTGGAATTTGAAATATGAAGATAGGATTGATGCGCTGGCATTACCCACATTGGAAGAGAGAAGAAAGCGTATGGATATTATTGACACATACAAAATTCTTACAAACCAGTATGAGTGCCCAGAATTGATTGAAATTTTTACTAGAAATGAAAACGTTCACTTGAGAGGACATCAGTATAAACTTAAAAAAGATCAGTTCAATAAAAATCCGAGAAAACATTTCATAGCAAATAGAGTTGTATATCCCTGGAATGCATTACCAGAAAACGTTGTGAACTCTACCACCATTGAGCTGTTCAAAAATCATCTCGATTCACATATGAACACCTAGAAAATGAAACAGTTACCGTGTAATGTTATGTGAAGTGAAATACTGTCTGTTATATCTTCTTTTCCAATCAATCCTCTTTTACCGTGTTTACGGTGTCTGTTATATATATTTACCTATATTACCGTTGTTATACATTATCATTATCATTTATATTATATACCTACCACATGTAATAAATTAGTTGATACAAACTCTATCAGTTGTAACTGCCTGTTCATGAATAAATAAATAAATAAAAAAAAAATGACAAGAACGGAGAAGCTCAAACAGACATTCAAAATATAACAAAAGCATGGAAAGAATATTACACAGAAAAATTCGGAGAGGAAGAAATACAAGATCTAATAGAAGAAACAGAAGAACAAAGAGAAGAACTGGATGAGAGCGAAATAATGAAAGAAGAGGTGGAAAAGGCCATCTGCAAAACTAGAATAGGAAAAACCGGAGGACCAGATCAAATATATCCGGAGGTGATTAAATACGGGGGAGAAGTAGTAGTAGAATGGGTGTGGGACATATGTAAAATGGCATGGAATCAAAATGAAATACCCGATGACTGGAAGATGAACTACATACTACCAATACACAAGAAAGGACAGACAAACAACTGCGATAATTATAGGCCAATCTGTTTATCATCAGTAATATACAAAATATACATGAGAATAGTGGAAGGCAAGCTGAGAAAACAAATATCGAATAAATTGGAGGATGAACAGGGAGCCTTCTGGAAAACGAAACAAACAGCAGACCACATATACGTGATAAGAAAATTAATAGATATAGCAATAAACAGTGGAACCAAAATATACTTTGTATTTATAGACCTAAAATCTGCTTTTGACTCAGTAAAACGCAAACACATATGGAAAAGCCTGGAACAACTAGGAGTAACAACAAAATTGATAAAAATAATCAAAAGCATTTACAACAAGGTATACGGAAGAGTACAATGAATGGGTCAAACTTCCCAAAGTTTTGAAATAAAGAAGGGAATAAAACAGGAAGACTCTTTGAGCCCTTTACTGTTCATAATCTGTATTGATCAAATTTTAAAAAATCGCCGAGCAAAAACGGCACAAACACAAGTAGGACATTATAAAATGAGACCAATCTGGATAGAATCCTTGCTATACGCCGACGATATCATCCTAATAGCGGACAATAAAGACAAACTACAGAAAAACCTTAACATATGGACTAGTGAAATAAACAAAATGGAGATGGAAATAAATACAATCAGAAATAAAGCAATGGTGGTGAGCGGATCCAAAGAAGCAAAAGATAAACTCAGATTAACGTGTAATGGAAAATAAATACAGGAAGTAGAAGTGATGGAATATCTAGGAACAAAATTAACAAACGATGGAAGAATGGACATGGATATAGCAAACAAGATTAAAAAGTCGAACAGTGTATATCTGTATATTATGCAATAAACCAAACAATACTAAGGAAGAAGGAAATATCGAGAGAAGGCAAAATTAGAGTTTACAACACCTTAATCCCGCCATTGATAATGTTCAAAATGGAAGCAATGCCAATTACACCAACGCAAGAAAAGAAGATCAGAGCAATGGAAATGAAATTTATGAGAGGAATAATGGGAGTCACCAAATTTGATAGAATCAGAATCGATGCCATATACGAGGAACTAAAGCAAGATAAAATTATAAACAAACTCAAGAAGAAACAATTATTATGGTACGGTCATATAAGTAGGATGAGCATAGAGAGAAAAACGAAACAACTAATAGTAGCAAGGAGCGACAAAAAGAAAAAAGTGGGACGACCATCAAAAACTTGGGAAAAGAGAATAGAGGAATTAATCAAAGAGACCGGAATAACAAAGAGAGAAGCGGATAAACTGACCATGAATAAAAATGAGTGGATAAAATTTATCAAAAACCAATACCCGACACCCTAAAGGGTAATACGGGACTTTACCGGACAAAGAAAGAAAGAAAGATACTGGCAGCCGAAAAGGAAACACCCTGTAGAATTGTAGATATTTTATGGTTACAAAGAAGAATCTAATAAGTAACTTCTATATGTAAAATTTTTCTCTATCTAAAATATTTACGGAGCTACATAAGAATATCGCACTAATTTTACACCCTGTATAGTATATACTTCAGATAATTATTAATATATTAGGCAAGTGATAATTTTAAATAACTCAACTATAAAAATAATACGAGTATGTATATTAAATATTTGTCTAAATTTTTGTGAATTGCCGCCCCTTGCAAACTTTGGGGTGGGCTGTCACCCACCTTGCCCACCCCTAGATCGGGGCCTGTATAATTATAACCCAAAACAATGCAACAAACTGCGGTAATTTTAAAGGATTTTGTGTACTAAAGCAATGCTTAAATAGCTTATTTAGAAAATGTTAAAAGTTTTAACCCTCACACTTTTAGTTACCAGTAATTTTCATTCGAATAACGTTTTATAAACTTACTTAAATTATAGATATCTATTTTGGTCACTTACCATCTAGGAATATTATTCCCATTATGTTCCCAAATATTAATTACCACCATAGCTTGCAAGTTTATGCGTTTCTAGTTTTTTCTTCTTCTCTTTTGTGAGGTAATCGGTAGCTTGTTTTTGGTAACATCGTAGGTGCTGATGTGCTTTTCAAAATTATTTCCATGTACTACAGGCTTAATCATTTCCCTTGGCAGCAGTGCAGCCCTTCCAAAGCTTTTCAAATAATAAAATGCTATTTTCGTAAGAAACTTTTCCTCAAACAGTTGCTTTACCATATGATTTCTTCGCTATAAGTAAATAAAGACAAAAAATTAAAATTCAAAACTAATCAGGATAACTTTGCTGTACAAAAGTATAAGGTTAGGATTTCACTATGTGTAATTGGGAAATTTTACAATTAACAAACCTCATAATCAACATAATTACATCAATAAAAACTAAACACTTCGATTAAATCTCGTGCAACAGAAATAACGTTTCAATAACGTCAAACTTCAAAACTAAAACAAAAGCAAGAACATTTGCTCTACGTTACCCGGTCATTTCAACTACTCCATAACGATTTGCCTACTTATATTTCAAATTAAAGAGCCATATTCATAAACAGTGTTTAAAGTTAGATGTTACTAATTGCTATAGCAACATATATTAATTATATTGGTTTAGTAGCTACTAATCCCCTACTAACTTTAAATACTGTTTATGAATATGGCCATAAAACTTTAAAAAGTGACAATACTCAATATTATCCGAACCACAAGAGATGACCCCTGCCTCATCACACGCTCAATTTAGTAACGACAAACACGCGTATATATTTGTTCACAAACCCCATGCACACGACAAGGATAGCATTACAATAAGCCTGTGTTATGATTAAAGTGCTTATTTGACTAGAGTAGTTTACGTCAAATGCGCGTGTCATCACTAAAACGTCAAACTGTCAAATTATTAATACATTTTACATTATTTTATTTTATTAGTTATCTAAATTCCTATGTTCATTGGAATTCGTTTATGTGGTACGTATTTGTGTTGTGAAGTTTAGATAAATGAACATTTAATTTGGTTTATTGCGTTGCAGAAGAAACACAGTTGTACATTTATTGGTTAGATTATTATATCATTTGAAATTTTTAATTGGTAAATAATTTAAGTTGCATCTAACTTTGGTCATTATAAAAGTAAGTAAACGCAAATAATTAAAACAGTACAATACGGATTTTTAAATTTCTTAATCAAAATGAAAATGATTTTAAGGTTAAATTCGTATTGAAAGGTTGTTTTCCGGTTAAAGCGCCAATCATAATTGCTTGAGAATACAACTAATGCTAATTTGACTACCAAGTAAAATCTTACTTCATACGGATAGCATTGATGAGGCAGGGGTCATCTCTTGTGGTTCGGATAGTAATTGTTTTCTATAATTAACTTTACAGTTTTTCTCATTAATAATTATTCCTTTTTTGCATTGCGATTATTAACAAACAAAATTTAAATTCAAGGTTTACGTTGAATAGGTACTTTCAATCTTATTTAATAATAATAATAATAATAATAAACGGGTACGGCAATCTTTCTAAGGTTGATAGGGTATGGGCGCCCCTTCCCTCCGGAGTCAAGTTACCCCAGTCTCTAAGGAAGCGGTAGTCGCGGGTAGCGGTGGCAGAAGTTGGCGTAAGCTAATGGAAGTTGCAAATTCACTAGAGCGGCCAGATTGGGTCAACCCCCCGACTGGCCCATACACGGTTCCATTACAATCTGGGAGAATCTATATTGCCGGGCACAACGGGCCTCCAGCCTCGGAGGAGATGCCCAATCAAGTTGGCACCAGCAGAAACTCGCCTCGGCGTCGTCATGTGTGGACGCCAAAGTTGAAACAGGAGCTGCTTAACTTATTCGAAGCAGTTTCGCCTAAGAGGAGAGGTTACATGTCTAGACTCCATTCTCTGTTGTGTGAGGTGCATCTGGAGCTTAACTTCATGTCCCAGCAAAACCTACGGGACCAGGTAGCCTCCCTGAAACGCCAAATGCCGAAGCAGCTTGTAGATCAACAGGAAATAGACGCTCCTGCCTCTACTGAGCCACCTCTGTTGAAGAACGAGCATGTGAGAGATGTTCCAACTCCTCAGAGAGATCTTTTGGCCGAGCTGCTCTAGGCAATATTGAGGACCGTAATATCAAGGTCTACCTTAGAGTAAAACCGAGAGCCGAAGACCTGGCCCAGATGGATGGCATTCCGAAGGACTATTTCTATCTGGCCCCTGACCTGTGGGACGTCAGCCCAGCTGTATACGCAACCACCACTGTTTTATCTCCTGTACGCAACAACAACCAAAACGTACGTAAGGATGAACGGCGTATACAGCAGTTGACAAAAAAGGTGACGGTTGCACGAAGAGAGACATCCAAGATACAATGTGTGATGGATGTTCTTAAGGGAACTATCCGTCCTACATCAAAAATTAAGCACATTATTAACAGGTTTCGCGCTAACTATCACACGCTCAACCTATCTACAATAATCCTTATGAAGCGAAAGGCAGTAGATAGAGTTCGAGCTTTGTCTCTCGCCAAGAGGAAATTAGTTAACAAAGTAAGGTGGATTAAGGAGAATAACATCTTCAACTCCAATCCTTCCTCACTTTTCCGTTCAAAAAATGAAGCTCCTCGCAACCCACCTTCGGCTGACGTTATCGAGACCTTCTGGAAGGAGATCTACGAGAATGCCATCCCTGTGAGAGATAGTTCCGTGCTAGTACAGTTCCGGCAGTATTGCGATGAACATCTTCCGCAAGCCGAAGAATGCTCTCCCATAACGGACATTGAGATAAGGCGCGCTCTCAGAGGAAAACGCAATTGTTCTGCCCCAGGAATTGACGCCATTAAAAATTTCTGGTGGAATTCCTTCCCGTCCGTGCACCCTCATCTCGCGAGGGTGTTTACTGCATTTATCTCGGGCCACGCAACTATCCCAGAGTGGCTGGGGGATGGCAGAACTGTGCTGATCCCGAAATCGGGGATTTTGCTTTACAGCAATTAGACTCGAAAAATTGACAGCAGCTAAAATCAACTCCGGCCTTCGGCCGTCGTGATTTTATCTGCTGTCAATTTTTCTCGTCTAATTGCTAAGCAATACGTTTTCGTTGCAAAAAATATTTTATCTACTTTCATTTCGTAATATCAATATTTCGAAACGAAAAATCGTGTTGTAATGAACTATATTACCGCACTAGTATCGTAATAACTTTTGACATAAAAATGACAGATTGACAAGAGAATTCATAGTTATTTTACTTGTTATAAACATTTATTATGCACTTTTTACGATTTTTACGATATGAATATAGTACAAAGCTTTATCTACTTGCATGAAATTATCAAAAAATATGAAATATTTGCCAATAATTAATTACCTTATGCAAAAGTTGACTGTTCCAATTTTCATTCAAACTGACAGCAACCAACACCAAATAAACAAAAAATCAAGCCTTAACGTATTAGATTTCAATGAAAATTGGAACAGTCAACTTTTGCATCAGGCAATTATTGATAAATATTTAATTTTTTTGCTAATTTTATGAAAGTAGATAAAGCTTTGTACGATATTCATATCGTAACCTCGTATTACGATCCTCAATGGATTTGTCAAACTCGACCTGCGGTCTCGTTTGACAAACTTTCCATCTCGCATCGTAATACGAGTTGTTACGATACTCATATCGTAAATAACTATTATCTATAACTATTAAATAATAGACGTATTATGTATTTACTTCCAAGTATATAAAGCTGCTCATATTATACTTCTCATAAGACACTAGGGGAATATGAACCATATTCCACGGCGGCAAATTTTTTTAATAAGTAGGTCGGGTATGTTGTCAGTTGTCAAATGACATTAACGTCAAATTAATAAAAGTGATTTGTGCAGTAATGAAGTGCAAATCTGCAATTATGGATACTGAAAATGACATACGTTATGGGATTATCAAATTTAGAAAAACTGAAAATGACATAGGTACGTTATGGGATTATCAAATTTAGAAAAATACACAGGACATTGTTTATGAAGATTCTCAGCTACATTGTGTGCTGATGGAGGAGTAACCATGACAACTTTGAAATGCCACTACTAAACCTGTAAATTTTACTAAAATCATAATTTCAATAAATTAGTTACCTACCTTTATTATCAAAAATTATAAATAAATATGTCGTAGTTGTAGATAAAGTATTGTATTTGACTCGCATATAATGGTTACATTACACTCGGATGATTACAATACTCGCCTGTCGGCTCGTATTGTAAACTTCATCCTCGTGTAATATAGCCTACATTATATGCTCGTTAAATAAAATACTATATCCGACTAAATAAAACCTCTTGTACAATTATTTCCCATACGGGAGCAATGGAGCTCAGGATACGTGCCGGATAAAAGTTAGGGCAAAGTTTTAGCCGCTGTCAAAGTGACAAAATCACCGCGGCTTATGGGATTTTTTATACATGAATTAATTTGTCGAATATAATTACACAAGAGGTTTTATTTAGTCGGATATAGTATATTGCGTCATAAGGGAAGATATAGGCATATTTCATCCCGAAGATTTCTGCTGCACGAGCGAACGTAGTGAGCGAGGGCAGCAAAAGCCGAGGGATGAAATATGCCGTTAGATTCCCGTAGGGCACAAGTTATTTTTGCGCATCCATGAGAAGTTCGTATTAAATAAAAATAGTTATAATATAATACGTACCTACGTTTTTGACATATAACCTCAAATTACACATGTCAAATTTTCGTATTAAAAATAACTTCTATAATGAATTTATGTAACAAATAATCGTATTTGCTTGAATTTTAAAAAATAATTCCACTTATCAATCACTTAACCTTCGCCGGCCCAAAACCGGGTCGTTACTGACCCGAGATCATTTTTTTTTTAAATAACTTGCGTATTAATTTTTCTAATGTAATTACCTTTCAGGAATTCTCCTAAAATATAAACATAAATAATACATAAACGCGAAAAATTAAAAAAAAATTGGCGATCAAGATTTACAAGCACTTTGTGAACGTGGGTTGATCCGGTTTTGGGATGAGGATGGGGAACCTTCTTAGGTAAAATGAAAAAAAGAAATAGACGCTTATGTAGTATTACACTAAATTTATATTTTTTCAGATTTTCGATTACCCCTGTAAAAAAATTAAGACAAATTTCTATAATACGTGCAACATAATAGAATACCTATAGGATATAGGAAACAATAATTTGAAAATTAGTATTAGGTTTTTATAATTAAATTTTTATAGTTCGTGCCATGTAATAAAGTTAAATAAAGATTAAGTAGTAGTATTGGTAGTTTATAAAAAAATTTCATTAAAAATTGGCTCAAAAATAAAATATCAGAAAAGGGTCACGGTAGACCCGGTTTTGGGAATCAAGGTTTCATATTTATTTTGGGCCGGCGAAGGTTAAAGGCATTGCCAACTTATGAAAAGTCGATTTTTTTTTATTTTGTAATTTGATTGAGTAAACTGAGTATTTCACCTGTGCAAAATTTTACGGCCGAATTTTGATTGGTTATCGTGTTATGGGAGCTAAAAGAATTCAGATCCTAAATACGTGACGTCACCGATGTCGATCGCCGGTAAGAGCACTAGCATAGCTAGCATAGTTGCGTAGTAATGCAGTATAATTGTATAATAATGCGTTGTGTAGTAGCCTCCGGAGGTCGACACCGGTGACGTCACGTATGTAGGATCTGAATTCTCTCTACCCGTTTATTGTGGTTATTATCAAAGATATTGAAATTCTATCACTGCGGGTACTTTTACGAGTATTTTAACTAAAGTATTTTGACATTTACTAAATATGTTGCTTGAGTTGACAATGCCTTTAAATGAAGATTTTTGTATAATCAAATAATAATTTTGATTCTAAATTCTATCGGTAGATGTCACGTCGATAGCATGCACGGTAAAAACCCGCAAATGTTCATTTCGTCCCGCTTTTTCATATTTACCCGCCATTTTTAACCTCAAATGAGATAAATAATCTGCCAGTTACATACCATGGATACGAAAAAATATTTTTCCGTATCCATGGTATGTAATTGACAGATTATTTATCTCATTAGAGGTTAACAATGGCGGATGGCGGGTAAATATGAAAAAGCGGGACGATATGAAAATTTGCGGGTTTTTACCGTGCATGCTATCGACGTGACATCTACCGATAGAATTTAGAATCAAAATTATTATTTGATTATACAAAAATCTTCATTTAAGTGATTGATAAGTGTAATTATTTTTTAAAATTCAAGCAATACGATTATTTTTTACATAAATTCATTATAGAAGTTATTTTTAATACGAAAATTTGACATGTGTAATTTGAGGTTATATGTCAAAAACGTAGGTACGTATTATATTATAACTATTTTTATTTAATACGAACTTCTCATGGATGCGGAAAAATAACTTGTGCCCTTCGGGAATCTAACGGCATATTTCATCCCTCGGCTTTTGCTGCCCTCGCTCACTACGTTCGCTCGTGCAGCAGAAATCTTCGGGATGAAATATGCCTATATCTTCCCTTATGACGCAATATACTATTTCTTGAATTGTTTGTGGGCCATTAGCATAGACTTTTTCCTTCACGTAGCTCCAAAGAAAAAAGTCTGGTGGTGTGAAATCGCACAATCTGGGCGGCCAGTTTATGTCTCCGTTCCGCGAAATAAGGCGCTCAGGTAATTTCTCACTCAGTAGTGCAACTGTTTCGTGGCTTGTGTGGCTCGTAGCACCATCCTGCTGGATTTCCATCCAACTGGATTTTGGCCGCCATTTTCCAATATGGCGGAGTCAGCGGACGTCCGCCAAGGTCGCAAATCTAGTATGTTGGACGGGTCACTAAACTGAGTAAATTTTCAAAACTCCTTGAATTTTTTCCAGGTAAGGCCTGTTTTATCTCCCTATTGCTTGGGCTATACGTTGTTGGAGCGTATATCTTTCCATTTTCTCAAATCGTATACTTTTCACTTGACAACTATCAAGCAATCAAGGCCCTCTATTCAACGGTTTAAAAATGCAAAGTAATTTAAAATGGGACCTCTTAATGGAAAACCCTTTATTTATGAATTGTTTTCACTTATTTAAAATACCTAAGTGAAAAAACCACGCGTGGTTTTTTCACTTATTAAAACGCACGTGTGATTCTTTCACTTGAAAATTGTTTTTATTAGCTGTTGCTAAGGAAATCTATCAATCTTGTGAGTGATATAGTCAATATAAACTTATGACAACAACAACAGAGATGACGGTTAATAAATGCTCATCTTGCAGTAGACATTATTTTATTTTTCCATGGCCAAGCCTTATGTAATTTCTTTTTGAACTCATGGTACAATTATACCCTCATCAGCTCCTGTTGAAAGGCTGTTTCGTACAGAAGGACAAATTTTAATTCCCAAACGAACTAGGCTTTCTGAGGAGACTTTTGAAATTCTATTGTTAAAGAAAAATAGGTAATAGAAATTATGTTATGATTTTATTTATATGTTTAGAAAAAGCTTTAATTTTTATTTTATTTAAAAAGTGGTAGTTTTTTTATATTTAAATTTTGATCCATAAAAAAATTATTTGTGAGGTTGTACCTAACCTGTACCTGCAATATTTAGGTACATTTTTATGGTAACCGTATTTTTGTATGTGTATGTAATCGTTAACCTCTTATACCTTTCGGTGTTGAGGCTGGTGCGTTAGCGTATGTGGTCTTACGCGTGAAATGCACAATCCGGCCCGCATGCGAGTCACGTGATTAGTGCGCCGTTTTTTGCCTACATACAGCACCATGTGTATAGTGTATGTGTGTGTACGTATAGAACCTTGTTACTCTACCTCGTAGGTCGGTATTCGGAGAAGAGCATCGTTAATTAGGTGCCCAATGACGAATGGTCACCAGGGCTAGATACCGAACTCCGGGAAAACTTGCACCCAGCGAGATTCGAACCGGGGACTAGCGCAACGCTAGCCTGACGCTCTTACCACTGCGCCACCCTGGCAGTCAACCGTATTTTTTTTTCCTAGGTATTTTGGTAAAAGTATACCTGTACCTGTAACTAGGTAAATTTTTCTCTGTGTACCTGTACCTTTACCTAGGTACCAAAAAAGAAGTACCTGTCACAACACTGCTTATAGGAATATGCTTTTTAAATGCCAACTAGCCAACACAACAGTAACAAAATAGACGTAAATAATAATTTATAGAAAACAGTACATATTCTAAGAATAATGAAAAAACTAATAAAAATAAGGTAAAAATTAAAATGATAAGCAAGTTAATAATATAATAGTATTTTATGTATCTAGGACGAAAAGTAAGTCTTTAAGGTATGAGTAAGTTGTTTACGGCCGAGGCCGTAATTACTTGCGAGTACCTTGAAGACACTTTTCGTCTGAGGTACATACATAATTTTTTGTGCAGCCGGACGCGAAGTGGTCATTTCGCGTACGCAATACAGAACGCGAAATCCGATTTCGCGGCCTTACCCTTAGTAACGGCCGCGAAATATTTTAACGGCCGTTACCCTTAGTAACGGCCGTTAAACTAAACGTCACTTATTTGACACATGAGAGTTGACATATGAAAATGTCAGTTTTATTATGTATTTTTTACGGCTGCACAAAAAATGTTGTGTATACTTCGGCCGCGAAATTCTTTCGCGCCCTCGAGATTGTCTTGCCTCGGCCGCAAGCGAAGCAAACTGTGTGAAATGCCCGTGTGCAAAACTTTGCACACGCTAAACCACACAAAGCAGTCGGCGGGCGACGTCAAAAGTCGTCATTTGTTAAAAAATAAATATTTAAAACGTCAAAGTGTTGCAAGTGTGGTGCTGGTTCAAATTTTTTTAAATGAAAAATTGGAAAAATGGTCGTCGGAAAAGTATAGTGTAAAACACGTGCTAAAAGGATATTTCACACTCGTGTGATTAAGCCACTCGCCAGAGGTTCGTGGCTCAACTTTCACACTCGTGTCAAATATTCAACTTTCAGCACTAGTTATACAATATACTATTGTAATGTTTGCAATTTCAACAAAATATCGGTTTGCCTTTGGTTACTAAGGTTTTCATCTGTCAGTTTTTCAAACAGTGTGGTTGTCAAAAGTTGCATTCTTAATTTTGTAAAATGAATTTCGACGAAAACGGACTAGAAATGGAAATTGAGGAAGCTGCAAATGCTGCATGTGCCTTCCTCCTGCCGGAGAAGTCAAAAGTGCGTTATCAAACTGCATATAAATGTTTCAAAGAGTGGTGCACGAGAAAGAATTCTACTGCAATATCAGAAATAACAATGCTGGCATATTTCATGGAGAAAAGCAAGGTATTAAAGTCGCCAGCAAGTTTGTGGTGCGAATACTCGATGTTAAAGTCAACACTGTCTATTGAAGACAATATGGATATTTCCAAATTTTCAAAACTTAGGGCTTTTTTAAAAAGAAAAAATGATGGGTATAAACCCAAAAAATCAAATGTTTTCACCCGTGAAGAAATAAATAAATTTTTAGTAGAGGCTGACGACAGTAATTTCCTCTTGATGAAGGTAGTTATGATAACGGGAATAGCAGGTGCTTGTCGTTCACAGGAACTGTGTGACATGATAGTGAAGAATGTTCAACACACGGAAGAAATAGCTATTGTCAATATACCAGATTCAAAAAATGGTATGTTCCGTAAATTTACGATTACCGCAGGTGAGGGAGTAGCTGTCTGTCACTTGAAAATTTTTAAAAAATACCTGAAAATCAGATCCATGATTAGTAGTGTCCATCAACGTTTTTTTTGCGGTATCAAAATGGTAAATGCTTAGGACAACCTGTTGGAAAAAACACATTTGCGTCAATTCCGAGCAAAATTGCAAATTTCCTGGGATTGCCAAATGCCGAGACTTACACTGGACATTCATTTAGGAGGACTTCAGCTACTTTGTTAGCCGACACTGGAGTTGACGTCCTTGCACTCAAGAGACATGGGGGCTAGAAATCGGATACCATTGCAGAAAGTTACGTCGCAGACAGCCTTTTGAACAAAAATAAGGTGGCCTAGAATTTTGTACGACAATGGTTATTATACATCGGATATAATATCAAAAACAAACAGCAGCTCCACGGAAATCTCGTGTGTGAGGGGAAGTGAGTCCGTGTTGTCGACAGAAACCGTAATTCTAGGTGGGAACGAAGATGGAAAGAAGGTTCAAGAAATCACGCCAACTTTTGTTAATTGCAATTTTGAAAATTGTGCTATTAATATCAATAAAAAATAATGTTCTTGTTTAATTTTTTACTTACTTTCCTAGGGAGGTAAGTTTTTACTTACTTCCCGTTGTCAGTAGTAACCAAAGCTCACTCAGTAAGTTGTACTTCCTTCCTTCAAATCAATGCCATAACAGACTACTTACTACAACGAAATAAAAAAAGAAGGAAGGAAACTAAGGTATTATGGTGCATAACTACAAGTGCAACGGAAATACGTCACACACGCCATATTGAAACACCAACCGGCACGAGTTTTTATTGGTAGCCTAACTGTTTGTTTACGTTTTTGTCTTTGACAGTTGACGTATTTAGTGTTCTCAGCCAATGAGCTTCTAAAAGCCGCCATATTGATACACCATCTAAATTGCATACTGTTGGTGTTATGGTCCTTCCTTCTTTTTTTATTTCGGTGACTTACTATGTCGGGAGTGGAAAAACATTATTATTATAATGGTGGTGTGTTTGAGTTTACAGCTGTCGTGGCCGTTTACCGCATCCCAATTTCCATGCTTTCCTGTCCGTAACTGTTTGTTCTTCCAAATCTCTTTTTATCATTGCTTCTGTGATTTCTGCGTTCCAAGTTTTCCTTGGTCTTCCTCTTTTCCTTCTTCTTTGAGGCTTCCATTTCCATATTTGTTGTGGTAGTCTGTTTGTGTCCATTCGCCTCATGTGGCCATACCATAGGAGCCGTTTTTTCTCTATTTTGTCTAAAAGAGACTCTTGTACTTCCATTCTCTCTCTTATTTGTGCATTTGGCACTCTGTCCATGATTGTTTTTTTACATGATCGTCTCAAAAGCATCATTTCCGTGGCGTTTAATTTTTCTTTTTTCGCAATTGTCCATATTTCTGCTCCATAGGTTACAGTGCTTTCTACAAATGTACTAAAAATATGTTTTCGTTTTTGTTGTTAGTGTGGCATTCCATAGTACAGGGTGAGAAAACAGTATATAGTTTGCTTTTAATTGTAGCAGAAGTGTTTGAATTGTAGGGGCTACAAATAAACATGAATAAGACGAAATACATGGTGATTGGATCGGAAGGACATGACCTAGTAACAGATAAAGGAATTATTCAACATGTACAAGAATATAAATACCTAGGAGTCACGCTAACAACAGATGGAGGAGGCACGCACGATATACAGAACAAAATTAGACGAGGAAAAAACGTTATCAAACAGCTGCACCCTGTACTATGGAATGACACACTAATAATATAAACATAATTTATAATTTTAATTCATTACTCGTCTGTTAAATATTACAGTAAGAATTTAAAATTATATACCTACATGTTTTTAAACAGAAATCTTGGTCTTTTATTTTAGCATGCTAGTCTTCTTAAAACAAACCTATCCGAACCAAATCATCACAGGAATTATATTGGTTTAAATTTAAACGGATAATGAATTCGCAGAAAACGCCTGACAAGGCTGTAGGTATTAGCATTAAAAAAGAAAACCAGGGACCTTTCATATTCTGAAGACGTTTATAAGATTTCTTCTTTGAGCCGTCATTTACACCAGAATGAATTAATAAAAAGGACATTCATATATGATATACAGGGTGTTGCATGACGTACTGTACATTCTCAAGGAGCATGTTCCGGAGGGCATTGTAATTAGAAAATGTCCTATAAACATGGGTCAAATTCGCAACGGTTGCCCAGCTATAGACGTTTAAAGTTTAGACAATATTAATCTAGTTGGCTATAAAATTCTAAACTTTTGTTTGTGACCTGTCAGAAATTGCCTACTAGCGGGTCCTGGTTCGAGCGCAGATCGCGTTCTGCTTTCCGAGCCCTTAATTGAACGTACATAAATGTGGTGTGATACCTTTCGAAGTTGTACAAAGTTATTGTAAAAAATGCCCGTGCAATTTTCAAATGAGGAGTACGCCGATATTATGTACCTCTAGACAATTTCTGACAGGTCACAAACAAAAGTTTAGAATTTTATAGCCAACTAGATTAATATTGTCTAAACTTTAAACGTCTATAGCTAGGTAACCGTTGCGAATTGGACCCATGTTTTAGTCCAGTCAATAAAGGGATTGTAGAATGCATGGAGGGTGTCACAATTTTTGACTTCAGGGCTTTGTTTGGAGTCGTTAGGGGGTAAACATACTGAAAGTCCCTGGACATAGGTGGTTAGCGTGGTGCAGGGGGGGGACTGAGAAGGTCTCTTTTTTGTTTTTTTTGCTTATATCTAGAATATGGTGCATCTTAGCAAAAATCATTATATACAAAATCAAAGCTGATAAAATTTCCTACATTTTTGCTTTTTAAGTTTTTTTCTATCTCCAACCGTTTATGAGAAATCCGCTTTCAAAAATCGTTAATTTTCGAAAGAAAATATTTTGCGTCCCGTTTTTCGTTAACCTTTTTTCTCTAGCACCTCATCTCTTCGGTTTACAGAAAAATTCCCACAAAAGAAGTTGTACAGGATTAAATTTCTTTCAAAATGGTATATATAGGGTGGCCCATTTTCGATGTTTTTAAATGGGAAGTACCCTTAATATCGGGGATAGGCAAAAACTGATGTCGGAGTCCAGGGTCCTTTTTTGATGCAAGTTCAAGTCCCGAAAACAAAATTCCGCTATCTTTTGTTATTTTTTAGTTATAGCCCAAAATTCATAATTTGGCCATATCGAAAACTTCAAATAACTGTCTTGGTTTTGAAGATATCCAAAAACGGTAAAAACATTCTACAGGCACTTTTTCAAGTAGAATACGATAGTCAATCCAGATATCTTCTAATTTTCATGTTTTAAGAGTTATGACATAAAGTTGGCATTTTTTAAATATAAGTCGTAGTTGGCCATGATACCATTAAATTGCATATTTTTTCTGCTTTCCGAAAATATATAGTTTATAGGGTTTAAATGTAGTAACAATGCCTTTTTTGAACAAAATCGGATTATATGATGTTGTTAGCAATTAGTGGGCCATGGTTCATGACAGCAATAAACAAAGGCTAATAGAGCGGGTGCATGTGATGTCACCAGGCACACAATAACGCGCCCGATTGAAAATGAACGACAGTTTTGTAAGTTAACAAAACTAAATAATTACTTTAATATTTTGTAGAAAATCTCGCGTTATCTTTAACAGCTTTTAATTATCTTGACATATGGAGATTTTACAAGTTTCTACGTATAACCTGGCAAAATTTTTAGTTTCTTGTTTTCCAGAGCTTTTCTCTAACTACTTTCTCTGGGAAATATCACGTTCCCTAATACTCTTTTTAATTCACGATAAAATTTTCAATTACGTTCGTATCAACTGACCGTGGGGAAAATTTTAAGTAACTGAAAATTTCAAAATTATGTAGGGTAAACCATCCCTCATCTGGTTAAACACATCTTTATTCGGTTTGATATTGTAATATGTAATATTTCCTTTTTGGTAAAATTAGTATACCGATGCATACAAATCTACCCTTTGTTTACCCTACAAGAGTTCAGCTGATGACCTAGTGACGTCACATGCAACCACTCTACTACTTTTTGTTTTGCTATCATGAACCATCAGGGCCGTCTTCAAGAGTGTTTGGGCCCTAGGCACTTATACATTTTGGGGCCCTTACTTTTTTGCGCTACGGGCGGGGGGGGGAGTCCACAGGCCATAACTTAACAGAGAAAAATTTTTGGGTAGCGCATTAAAATGAAAAACTACAATAAATTGTAAAAGAAAAATAATTGAAACAAATTAAGATCAAATGAACTAGGTAGAAAAACTTCATTTTACAACAGTTAAGAAGCTATAAATAAATAGTAAAAGAAACATAACACAAAATATATTAAACTAAATATTACTTTTCTAGAATTATTATTAAAACAAAGGAAGAATTACGAAACAATATTAAATTAAAAAGGCAAAAAAATCTTTTAAAGAGTGTAGACTAGACTAAACAAAAGTTTTTTTTCTTGACTTTTGATGTGCAAAGTCATTGACAATATACCCAAAGTCAATTTCCTGAAGAATATCATTTTCTATGCACATTATGGACAAACTGTTCATTCTTTCCTGAATCACGGAACTTCGAAGTTCATTTTTAATTCTACTTAATTTAGAAAATGAGCGTTCACCACTACAGTTTGTGACCATAATAGATAAAAAAAATCTTAATGAAATTTCAATATTTGGAAAAGTGTCACAAATTTTGTTAGTCTGTACCAAACTGTATAATTCTGATATGCTGAGGTTTTGTTTTTCTCTTTTTTCATCTTTCAAATACTCCTTTAAATGAAGGCACTCTGACTCCAAATCTTCGGCATTGACATCTTCGTGGTAAATTCGGGCAAAATCTTGACAACATTTTCTCAATTCTTTATCATTGTCTATTGTCATTAAACAAGAAAAAAAAATTAAAACGTTGACCGATTTCACTATATTGACAAATTAGGTATTTGTATAATTATGTCGTATATCGCTAGCATTCTTGTAATTTTTAAACGCTTTTTCTTGGTTGGAAACAAATGTTTTTAAATTTACTCAATGAAGACGGGGCCCCCTTCAGACAGGGGGCCCTAGGCTCGAGCCTATCAAGCCTAGGCGTTAAGACGGCGCTGTGAACCATGGCCTACTAATTGCTAACAACATCATAATATAATCTGATTTTGTTCAAAAAAGGTATTGTTACTGCATTTAACCCCTATAAACTATATATTTTCGGAAAGCAGAGAAAATACGCAATTTAATGGTATCATGGCCAACTACGACTTATATTTAAAAAATATCAACTTTATGTCATAATTCTTAAAACATGAAAATTGGAAGATATATGAATTGACTATCGTATTCTACTTGAAAAAGTGCCTCTAGAATGTTTTTGCCGTTTTTGGATATCTTCAAAACCAAGAGAGTTATTTGAAGTTTTCGATATGGCCAAATTTTGAATTTTGGGTTTGGGCTATAACTAAAAAATAACAAAAGATAGCGAAATTTTGTTTTCGGGAACTGAACCTGCATCAAAAAAGAGCCCTGGACTCCGACATCAGTTTTTGCCTATCTCCGATATTAAGGGTACTTCCCATTTAAAAACATCGAAAATGGGCCACCCTGTACATTTTATATCTTTTTTTTGAAAATTAGCGATTTTTGATAGCGGATATCTCATAAACGGTTGGAGATATAAAAAAACTTTACGAAGCAAAAATGTGGGAAATTTTGTCAGCTTTGGTTTTGTATATAATGAGATAATGACTTTTTCGCTAAGACGCACCTTATTCAAGATATAAGCAAAAAACCTAAAAAAGGGATCTTCTCGGTCCCTCCCAGCACCCCGCTCACCTTCTATGTCCGGGGACTTTTAGTATGCCCTCAGGAACATGCTCCTTGAGTATGTACGGTACGTCATGCCTCATGCAACACCCTGTACATCAGGCAGCTAATATAAAAACAACCCGTAAGCAAACTCATGAAAGTTAAATGCAGTACTCGTTGTCTATTTTTAATTTTTTTTTGTAAGTTTCATACTGGTTAATTTGATTACATGGTTGTTGATAACAATTGTTTCAATAAGAAGCTTCGGTTAATAACAAATCCAAATTGTGCTGTTTCAGCCTAGCGATGACAGGTAAAGATAATTAGGTGTACTTCCCGCCCAAGTCATTGTCATTAGCATCTACCTACTCATACTGACATCTGATAAAGATAATTCTCTTTCGTAAAAGAAATAATTTCTCTTTCTGTTTACAACAAAACTTATATGTTCGGATAACACATAAAATTGTATCATTTTTTAATCTTTCTTACTTAATTCGGCAGTATTGAAAGCTATTATTTCAAAAACTACAAAAAAGTAAAGTAAATAAAAAACTGGAAGCAAACCTGCAATTTATTTAACAAACTTTGGTTTTAAAAAATGTTTAAGCATAAAAAATTGTAAGTTAATGAAAATAGAAAACACTTTACTATGAACAATCTATTGGAATTTGCAAAACAAACCGCAGGTTTTGAAGAATTAATACTATATAAAATTATTATAAATAGAATGGGATACAAAATACAAAAAATGTGGTTTGGGACAACAAAAGTCACAAAAATCAAGTTTTAAAATAAGTTTTTACAAAATTATAATTAATTAACAACAAAGCTCTATACATTACATAAATCCATAAATGTCTGATTTTGTTGTTGTTTGTTTCAACATTATTTGTAGTTCTTAAATTTTGAGAGAACCACTTCAAAGATTTGTTAAGTTTACAGATTAAAAGAAGCTTTATTAATAATTTGTGTTCACAACACGTATCTTCTGCTAACCACCCGGGAATACACGTAACAACTTTATCTAGACTAGCAGCTAATAGTTAGATATTTTTTTAAATTTACATATGCATGATTTTTTAAATTTAAATTATACCTCAAAATGGTTGAGTAATAATGCCACAACTGTGTTTTTCTACTCCCACCATGGAAAGTGGGATTTTCAGACTTCGTCTCCATAGATACGAGTATTGAAAATGAGTGTTTGCCGAACAAGTGAAATTAGCGTGCGGAAAATTTACTTTCCGCACGCACATGCATGATTTTCGGTGCGGCAAAGTATAATTTTGCCGCACCGAAATCAAAATGTCATAATGACATTTGATGAATGTCAGATTTGATTTTGCAGAAATATTTAAATTTTTTTATGGAAATGTGGTTGTAGAAAAAATAGTGTGTAATACATGTGTTGAAAGTGTAAGATTGCATTACCGACGCCGATGACATCATCCTCCAGCTCGAGCATGTTGTTATGGTTATTGTATCGTAACTTGAGATTTAGGTGTTTTATCCAGCTGGCGATTAGAAAACAAATAACAAGCATTGACAGTTCCATTTAAGAATTTGTTCGTGGTACACGTATTATAATTAGTGTTCAATAAATTCGTGCCATAACTGATTGGAGTTTTTGACTGTTATCTTACAAAAGCTTGTATCTGCCACTCTCATGTGACTGCAGCACTCACTATCGTTCGTGCTGCAAACTTCACATTCGTGTGGCAAACGCAAGCTTTCAACACTAGTATTACAAATTACTGTTACAATATTGGATGGGGTGTTTAAATAAGTCACATGATTTTCCGCACCGTAATCCCTTTCTAGTAATAAAAGTTCACTCTTGTTTAATAAATCACTATTACTGTTCATGTCAGATCTGCACTTTTCACAATTAAAACGTTTAATATTATTGGAGCTGTTGCTCTATATTTTTGGTGATGTTCGAATACGAGTACAAAGACAAAAAGCGAATTTAATAGTTATTTATGTACCAAGGCCGTAAAGATGCTTTTATGGCTTGAGACGTGATTTTGAGCCCGAGACGCTAGTCGAGGGCTAAAGACACGTCGAAGGTGAAGATTTTAAAACTGAAATAAAAGGAATAAATTAATTTTCTTCCCACATCGAGTAGTTAGTTGCTCAATTATTTTAATTTTTTACTGATAACTGTCAAATGGTTGAAGCATTTACGCCTAGGAATATTCACATAAATAATTGTGTTAACTGTGTTGTTAATACAAATTACCCTAAATAGAGTTCTAATAAAGAGCATACATTCGATTTTAATTTAAAAAAATTCTTTATAAGACTGTTAAACTGTTTATCAATTTTTGACGTTTCATTATAGACCGGCGGCCTATAAAGACACCCACGGGCTATAAATAGACGTTTATGTTTATGTCAAACAAATTCAGACATAATTGACAAATTATAATGCGATCGTGCATTAGTACATTACATCCGAGATGGGAAATGTTTCATTCTAGCCGAGGGCTTGATGTATGACCGAGAGGCGAAGCCTCGTGGTCAGACATAGCGCGAGGCTGTAATGAAACTCCCACCGAGGCATGTATACTATTTTATTCACAATCATTAATCATGAATTTTATTAATATTTTTTGACAGCTCTATTATAATTTATTTTAGCCTACTTTAACATATAGATTTATGACAGTGTCGCTAGGCAATCGTACATAAACATTTCCCGCCCGTGGGTGGGAAGTGTTTTCTGTCACTTTCCACCCAAGAGATTGTCATTACAGTTAGGAATGACGTGTTTCCCAACCTCTAAAAGGTTAGGAATCGACATATTACTATAATGATTGTGAATAAAAATATTTTTATTAAGTATTGCAACATTCAGCGTAATGGTGAGCGATGCTAGCTGACTTGTACCCTAGCACCTACTCACTCACTTATTTTATTTTACGTTGTGTTTTTACACAAAGTCCGTTTTGTTGTACATCGCTTTGCCAAACGGCAGTCCGTGATTGTTTTTAAAAGAGAGCGTTTGATTTATTTGATTGGTACATATTTTATGTTGGTTTTTTTTTACAAAGTCCGTTTTGTTGTACGTACATGACAGCGGTAAAGCGTGGGGGGTACTGTTTTTAAACAGAAGCATTTAGTTTATTTTTTTTTTTAGTTGGATTTCTGCTTTTTTCTACAAAGTCCGTTTTGTGTATTTAAGTTCATTGGATTTAGCATGTATTTCGAACGTTAGAAAATGCTTTTGTGTTTAATAATTTTAATGACGAGAGATTGCCAGATTGTCGTGGTTAGTAGAATTGTCGATCCTGAAAGAAAAGATTAGTGTTTGCATGGCTTTCCACATCACCTTAGTTGCCATACATACTCGCATCCAGCATCCTTACCACCATGCGTTAAGCTTCGAGGATTCGTAGCTAATACTTACGAAGGATGTAAAGATACTAGTAGGTATTTTAACAGGAGGTACCGTGCAAGATGCGTTAAACTTGTTATTTAACATGGGAAGTTTTCGCCTAGGCAAAGACGTGTTAAAGTGAAATAAAGTTCAACGTATTTCATTGAACTGTTGGTTCAGTTTAACATTTCGTTGCTCGTAGCCCTATTATACCCATGAATAGACGACGCTGTCTATTTGCACATTACATTTTAAAATCAGAAATGACCTGAAGGGAAATTACTGGTGAAAATCGCGAACATGTCGAAATTTAAAATAAAGTTTCGTCTACCAATAACAACCACATATTTTCGAAGGAAGAAATGACGCAATGGGGACGTAGTCATGAAAAGCGCAACCGTGTGGAAACTACACATAAACTTTCGTCTACCATAGGTAACCATAATTTAGATTGAAGAAATGGCGCAATGGGAAGTTATTCGCCCGCTGCGAAACTTTCCTCCAACTCGACGGCGGTAGGCTGTGTCTGATCGCACGCGAATTGATGCCCGAAAAGATCGTCGTCCTCCCTATCTAGTACGGTTTGAAAAACGACGTTTCGCGTGTACGCTTCAGTTCGCAGCTGCGAAAAAGAGCCCCGTTGGTTACTGTTGTTTACGTAGACAGCGTCGTCGGCCAATCTAGTGGCTCTCGAAAACGCGACGTAGAGTTGACCGTGGGCGAAAGACGCTTGTTGAAGGCAAATGCCCACCTTCTGGAACGTTTGCCCCTGCGCTTTATTGATCGTTAACTGTCATCTTTAGCCTCGGAATGAAATGGATCTCTGCCGCACGGCTACCAGTAAACAATTGCACCCGTAAAACGTGGTCGTGCAAGCCCAAGATCTTCAGTCTGGTACCGTTACACAGTCCTCTATCGATGTCCATGTTCCGCAAGAGCATCACCATGATATAAATCTTCAATGTTAACGCGTCAAGTGGTAGAGACGGAGAAGCGATCGAGTTGAGAAGATCCAAGGTCATCACGAAGTCGTCGTCTTCACTTTGTTCGTATGAATCTGCGCTTAACCTGACTCTGGAATTCCCCTGGATTTTATTCACTATCGCGAGTTCAGGCCGTCCGCAATGGCGTTGGACGGACACAAAATAGCTCGATCTGAACTGGCCGCTTCCAAGTTATCCCAGAAAACGAAATGCACGACAGCTTCTTCCGTATCGACGAGACGCTCTTCTGGCAACTGTACCAGGTCATCGGCGCTGTAGCGAAACTGACGTGTCGGGAAAATTTCTGCTGGCCTTCAGCAGTCTGCATATTTTAGTGTAGACGATGTCGCCGAACGTAACGCCACAAATAACTCCCCTCTAACGACATTTCTACCACGGTCGTCAGGTGCGCTCTCGCAATTACCGGAAACACCTGATGGAAGTCTCCTCCGAGAACGAAGACCTTGCCTCGCATCGGAGTTCTTGGCTTCCTCATCAGGTCGCGGAGGTACCTATCGATGGCCTCGAAAGCGGTTTTTGGCGTAATGGGAGCTTCGTCCCATACCACGAGATCGGCGTTTTTTATTTTAAGAGCCTGCGGATCGTCAACCGCCAAGCTCATCGACGAATTGGGTAAAAGCGCAACGGTAACCGAAAAAGTCGATGCGCGGTGGTGCCTCCAATCAACAACGTAGCCGCTATTCCCGTCCACGCTACGGCTATTACCGATTTACCTCTGGAACGCAGGTAACGAATGAGGTATAAATAAGTCTTACGTGTACCGCCGGGACCGTCGACGAAATGAGTCGCGATACCGTGTCAATTTCCGTTTATACGCTAGCGACGATCGCGCGAACCACCCGCATCTGGTCGACGTTCAGTGCGGTTTCCGGATCGATTAAGAGCCAAACTACACGGGCGGATTTTCCGCGGCGTTTGTAACGCGGCGGATTGCACGTCCAAATCGAAACCGTGCCTACAAACGAGTGAAACTAGACGAGCGGAATATACGTCGCGTTTATTTAAATGCCGCCGGCGTGAGCGAGTTGAACGCTCCTAGGTGCGTTGATATCGTCACCGCCACAATACGCTTGAAATGAAAAACATTGTTTGGTACGGGGCAAACTAGACGAGTCGACGGAGGTACAGTCTGCGTTAAAAAATGTTCGACACGGAGAAGTTTATATGTGAAGTAGAATATTGAATGAACCCACCAACGTCTTTTTTTCCTTCTCTTCTTTATAAATATAAATTTGCACATATAACAGCAGCACAACCTAACATAGTGGGGTCCATTTTGTACCTAGCAAAAACAGTTGTATTGTTTTCCGTGAATGTACTCGACGGAGAAAACGCTTTTTGTTTTGAACCTACAAATTCAGCGGATAACCCGTCGCGAGAAAAACGCCGCGGAAAATCCGCCCGTGTAGTTTGACTCTAAGGCTTGCCGTTCGTCGTTTTCGTCTTGTTCTACGATGCCGTTTTCGGAACCGTCAGCGTCGATATCGTAGTCCATATCGTTTACATCGTCGTACCGGAGATCGAAATTTAAATTGTCTAAATCGGGGCCGTTGTTTCTTTAAGGCGTGTTTTTTACGCGCTCAAATGCCATTTCTACCGCTTGTTGTTTCGTGACGCGCTGATCTCTAATATCGTACAAAATCGCCGATCATATGCGAGGCGCAAGATCTCCACAACGTATAAAGTCTACAGTGAAGATGGACACCCACCAAGCAACAAAGCATCGCGAAAAGGTCTCGAAAACGAGCAGGTTCCTTGTAAACGGACGCCTCTCTCAAGCAGCGGTCGTATTCGTCGTCCGTTTCGGTCAGGTGCAAACGATCGCAAGCCTCGCGGAAAGTATGGCAACGAATTCTGTCCACCGTCAGAAGATTTTCGAAATAATACTCGCGGTGGCTGTTCTCATCGTGAATCGTCAGCATGATTACGGCATGAGACCTACCGGCGAGCGAAAGTCCTAGTAATTTCCACGCGGCTTCCATTGACGAAACATGGCGACAATCTAGGTAGCGATCGATTTCGTCCCAGTGCATTCATTACACGGCGATCTTCCTCGACTACCTCTACTAGTACGCAGTCCGCTCCTTTCATTACGTATTTGTGTAAGTAATCTAAGTATCTAACCGCGCCGACGAGTACGCTTCCATGTTAATGTGGCAACCGAATTTAGTGATCGGCCATTTGTTGTACGGTACAACTCGCGAATTGTCTATGATGGTGCCGAAAGCTGGGACGCTGCGACCGTCTAGCGAGCGGCGGAAAACTAAGGAACCGCGGGGAGAAAAACGAGTCACGTCGGAAAATTCTTTTGGATAGTATTTGGAACACTTATCCTCTTTCCTACATACAGCTTCCGGACGATTTGCTCCACAGGGCTTGTGAATCATGTGTTGAACCACCTTTGCAAATAAGGTTGGTCCCAGTTCCGAATCCGGTAGTGCGGCGCTGATAATGTAATCGACGCGACGGCGACGGCGTCTCGAATGGCATCCTCCGGCCTAAACGTAAACAGCACGTGCGCATTAGATAGACCGCGTTTCTGAAACTCGATGACGTACATCCAGTTCAGAACGACTCCCCATACCTGTTTTTCCACGACGTCGTTTAAAAACTCCCGAAAGTTACACGAAAATACACGGCAAACCAGGTCGGGCCGGTGGTCGAAGGATTGACGCCCTTCCAGGTTTTCTACTATTTTCGGCCATCACAGATTCGATGTAAATGTACAAAATAAATGGGGGCTCCCGTGACGAGCTATGACGGTCATCGCGTCGAGATATCGGCGATTCATGTATCTCGGAGATCCCGTGTGGCCCGAAGGAAGAATTGTGATTTGACCGACACCAGCGTCTTCTTCCTCTGCCCGATTGGCGACGTAACTTCGTAGTACTTGATAGTCTTCCGAACGAACGGCGCGTTGGTGATTCCTGTAGTACCACATCCGGTTGGCTTCCACCTTGCACCAAAGTTTATTCCCGTGATGCAAGGTGGAAAAACGATCGTTTCTAATTTGAATTCGATAACAGTAAAATTGTCTAGTCACGGTTCTCCCGGGGTTTTACATTAACGGAATTGTAGAGAAAATAGGATACGCGAACGGATCCGCTAGACGGTTTAAATTTCTAAGTTCGTTGTTTCCTCGATGGTCGTCGCTTGGATAAACGACAAATTAGGGATTTATTGGCGGCGCTTCTGCCGTAAAAATGGCCGAGACGTTTGAACGACTAGTGGGCATGTTCTGCCTCCGTAAATCACCGTTAACTGAAAACGAGCAAAACTTCGTCTAGGCGATCCCACAGTTCTCTTTGTTGGATCACCTCGCGCATGGTTTGGTACGCGTCGATGAAAGAATTCACGTCGCGAAGCATCGTTTCGACGGATCTAATCGTAAGGGCGTCTACCCGATCCCCTATCACGTTAGCACGGCGGTTTACGGCAGCGTCGAAGTCCACGAAATACAACTGTGATCTAACCAAATGCTGGTCCTGGTGGATCGCCCGCGGAACCGGGTCAACGAAGTGGTAGACTTGTCCCGATACCGTAAAACATTGGTGTCCCCGACCGCTATTTGTGTCTTCGGACAACGTTGAAACGAACGATGCCATAGCGAACGAGCTCTTTACCGACCGTATGTTTGTGCGAAACTGCCGATCTAAATCCCCCTCGCCAAGAAGAAGTCTGTGTAGGATCCCAGGGCAAGCCGACAAAGGTGGCAAGGAAACGTTTCCAAATCGGCAGCAACTGTAGTGTTCGTCGTGTCTTCGAAATCCATTGCTGTAACACAATAAAAAAAACACAACTAGATACCATGTTAAAATGGTTAACATTTACGACGTATGTATGTAATTAAGATCGAACGTAACTATAACACAAATACCTATAATTAATATATTATAGTTTCTGTCAACGAAAATGCAAAAAACCACTTGAGATTTACATCTCTAATCCCTTGTAAAACCTAATGTAGGTGCCGACTGCAGGTAAAAATAGCAGAACCGTATTTAAAAATTCTATTTAAAAGCAGGAAATAAATACCTAAAAGCGAAAAGATGTTTCGGTATAACTGTAAACGGGTTATTCCTAGAAAATTTAATAGTACGGCCCATGCCTAGAAGGTGCTTGCAATCCGCTTATTACTAGGTTTTACAAGGGATTATAGATGTAAAATATCAAGTGGTTTTAACCATTTTCCGTGACAGAAACTTTAGACAAATAGCACCATAAATATACAGGGTGTCACGACGACCGTCGATTAGACGTTTCTTGAGAAAAACTTATAGTAGGTATATAAATGAAAATTTGCACAATAAGGTTTTAGGATATTAAAAATTGATTGAAAATATATTTAAGATTGTACAACTTCCGGTTATACCGGAAGTAGACACTAACTTCGTTATTTCAAATAGAACACCCTGTATATATTTAGATATTCAGAATTGCCATTTAATTGCGAGTGCAATGATATAGTACTATAGCAGTCTATGACAAACCGTGCAGCAGTTACTCAATTGTTTTTAAAAAGTCTAACCTCACTTTGGACGAACGCCACGGCGAAATTAGTTCGAAGTAAGCGTTCTTTCTCAGGGTTTAATTTAAGGATTCTACCAGCTATGGAATAGCTGGGACCATTCAACTCTAGCGTTTACTAGTATGCAGGGTGATCGAAAAATGCCGACCTCGATTTTTCTCACAATTTTTAAATGGGACGCCCCATATTAAATATGACAGTTGGATAGCCACTATCATAAGCTTTCATAAAATAGCCAACTTGATACGTATAACCGGAAGTACAATCTTAAGGGTCGGTCTTTCCATCTCCTACTAAACCTCCTAATAAGCTATTCGGCAAATAGTTTCCATAGAAACGATTGTATTAACAGGTAATTAATAGGAGAATAAATTTATTAGGAGATGGAAAGACCGGCCCTAAATATATTTTCAATCAATTTTTAATATCCCAAAACCCTATTTAGCAAATTTTCATTTATATACTATAAGTTTTTCTCAAGAAACGTCTAATCGACGGTCTTTCTTAGCTCCAATCCCTGGATTGATTGGCGGCTTTCCATTTCTGACGGTCGCAAGTCATTTCCTTTAAGTCTACGTAATTTCTCGCATCTACGTGTTTCATGACTTGCTTCATGAATTCTAGACGTGGCCTTCTTCTGACTTTTTCTCCTATCACGAAACCTTCTATCTTGTGTACCATATATGGATTGTTCCTATACATGTGTCCCATCCATTTATGTCTTCTTTGTTTTAGAGTTTCTAACAAGTCTCTTTTCCTCTACTAGTTCTAGTACTTGGTTATTCGTAACTCTATCCGTCCATTTTATCTTCATCACTCTTCTCGATATCCACACCTCGAAGGCTTCCAATAGGCGTTCTTCCCTTTTTCCTAACGTCCATGTTTCTGACCCATATAATACGGTACTTCAAATAAATGTTTTAATTCGCCTTTTCCTGGTTGTTAGACTTATATTTTGTGATGTCACTAGTGATTTTTTGTTATTAAACGCGACCTTAGCTTATCTTATTCTGTTTTTAATCTCTTCGGCACTTCTTCCATCCTCATTGATATTACTACCGAGATACTTATAAGATGTTGTTTGTTTGAGAGTGACGGCGTGAACCTGTATATGAGTCAGAAATATCAGTTGCCTTCAGATACGCTTTAATGTATATGCGGAAAGAAATGACTTTGTATGTACAATCTAGTTGTACGTAATACATAAAATTCTAATTGAAAATTCAGGTTCAATCTCTAGTCCACGCAGGTTATTTTAACTCGTTGCTAATAGTGCAGGGGCATAAGTAATTATTTCCTAGTCCGTGGGATTTTTTATGAAGGAATAGTACTATGTGATTTTTTAAAAACTGAATTGCAGTAGGCCGTATTCTGTCTTAATAACCTTAGAACTGTGTGTATTAAGTCAGAATACGGCCTGCTGCAATTGAGTTTTTAAAAAATCACATTGTATGACTATATGGGATGGATAGCTCACGAACCATACAATCACGTATTACCAGGTGTTTCGCCCGATTTTGTGGCAGAGGGCCTGTATGATGTCATAATTTCAATATGGCCGCCAAAATGGACGCTAATGTCTTTTGTTATCTTTAACTCATTTATGGTTGGCTCTCTGAAAATTTAGCTAGGACCTTTTTTGTTCCTAATAAAATAAGGAACAAGTGAAGTGTTAAAAATGTCTTCTGAGTGACTGTACAGCTGTGCTAAACTGCGAAAATTGGAAATTCACTGGAAGTTTTGAAGATGTGAATGTGGGTGAAGTTGTTCCAAAGAAAGTTGGCGTTTTCTATAAGTGGTGCTGTCAAGGGCGGGAAGATATGAAAAGTTCTTCAGAAAACCGCGATTCTGCTGTAACAATCCAAGCTCTTAAGCTGTCGCAAATGCTTATGTATGAAATAATTTCACCCCGTCAAGCGTCCAAAACAACTGCCACCACCATTCGGCATACTCGCGAACCGCCTTGCAAGTGGCAGTTGGGCTCACAATGCATACTGCAACCCGCAGCAAATTTATCATTCAATTTTTACACAGCATTGGTGCTTCTATAGAATATGCCAAAATCCTTCGGTTTGAGACACAGATAGCAATGGAGGTTGTAAAACGCACGAATGAGTGTGAAGGATTTTATATTCGCTCAGAGTTGGTTCGAGGGAGATTTGTGTATTATGCTGCGGACAACATCGACTTTCTGGAAGATACTCCACATGGCAAAGGAACATTGCATGGCAGAGTTATGGTGGTATATCAGGAGAAGGAGAAATCAGATGAGCAAACTCCAATTAAAATATCAGGATCATCATCACTTTGTTGACTATCAATGATTCCCCAGTCCCTGTCTGAAGTTATTTCAGGCAACATTTCGAAAGGATGTAGACCACAAAATCCAGTCAGAAATCAGACAGCAGACTGTACTGCGAAGAATAAATGTATTATATCCTCCAGCATAAATAAAGACCTGCTTTGGATGATGGCACAAGTCTTTTCATTGATTGATTATCAAGAATCCTTGGGTGAAGAGTTGCTGGATGGAAATTTTAACCCGTCGGAAGAAAATAATTCAAGTGATTGTAAAAGCAGATTCCACTGCGCTGAATGCAGTCCCGACTTGGTCAGCTTTTAATTCTATAATAAGTAAGCCAAAAAAAGAAGCTAGAGTCTGTGTGCTCCCACTCTTAGGTACCAGCCCAACTACCACACAAACACAACTTACTTTCATGAAGAAATTAGAATAAGTGACATCTAGTATCACTTCTAAAGGGAGAACAATTGTAACTTTGGATCTTGACCTTTACAAGCCTGTTTTAAAATTAGCTATGGCTAACAAAGATCTATCAAAAAATTGGATTCTTAGGCCGGGTGAACTACATATTATAATGACAATGCTTCGAGCTATTGGTTCTTTTATAGGTGGTACAGGATTGGAAGCTACATTATTGGCAGTTTATGATGAGTGTTGTGAGAAGTCTGGTAACCAGTATTCTCCTGCAATGGTAACCAGTATTCTCCTACAATGAGTTCGATGCCATGCGCACCAGAATGGTTACTGAATCTAGTACGTTGTGGTTGTGAGAAACGACGGTGTGCTGTAAATTGCAAGTGTAAAGTACAGTCTTTAAGGTGCACAGAAATGTGTAAGTGTGGTGGCGATGAAGAGATCTGCGATAACAATGACTTTGCGGAGGATGACCTGTGAAACTTTCTCTACACAAGATATTTACGTGTTAATTAAAAAATAATATGTTTATATGTATATTAAAAATAATAATGTATAAGTTATACCGGGTGTCAATGAAACCTGGGACACCCCTATTTTTTAAATTATATTTTAAGATATCAAAATGAAATTTGGTATATGTAATATACTCTTTAAATGGCATTTTTTGACATAGAACACACGTTTCTGTGACTTACGATTTCGCCGGAATTACCCTCAATTTTGTTATTTTAAATGGAACACCCTGTATATTTACACATTTTTGGAATTTCCATTTCAATCTAAGTATGTACGTTATATCAAGTTTGAAACATTTTGATAACAAAGTAAATACTTGCAAAAGAGTAGTTTATTTATTAATCTAGGATGCCATGACCTGCGTAAAATGGAAGTAAGGGTGTAACGGTACTCAAAACAAATTATTTTAGCACTTCAACTGTAGCAAGTCTGTTATCTTTTTTGTGCATTTCAATTGTTTCATTTGTTTTGAAACCCGGTGTATAGATTTAAATGTCCAGAATACGTTTTTTTTTAACGGAGAGTGTTATTCCGAATTAAATTTTCATATTAATCCCGCGTTTTTGGTATCAATAAAATCCTTGAAAAATGCTCGTTTTTATTATCCTAGTGTCCCACCCTAGTGCCATTTGAAAAAATAGAGTTATTCTTGAAAAACCATTTTTGCCAACTTTAGGTCATTCTAATACAGCAACTAAAATAGTTAACGTTTAAAACAATTTGTTTCGAGTGCTGGGGCACCTTGACTTTCATTTTGGGTAAGTCATGACTCATGACACTCTAGATTAATTTCTGCAAAAATTTACTTTGTCATCAAAATGTTTCGAACTTGATACTACCATACGTAAAATTGAATGGAGATTCCAAAAATGTATAAATATACAGGGTGTTCCATTTAAAATAACAAAGTTGATGTCAATTCCAGCTAAACCGGAAGTGACAGAAACTTGCTTCCTATGTCAGCAAATGCCATTTAAAGAGTATATTACATATACCAAATTTCATTTAGATACCTTAAAAAATAAAAAATTTAAGGGGGTGCCCCAGGTTTCCTTGACACCCGGTATAATAATTATTGTGTTTCCTAGAAAAATCAAATGGAGTATTATTTTCATTGTTACCAATAAAGTATATCTCAGAAACGATAACAGATATCACAAAAATTGTAATAACCTTTTTTGTTCTTTATTTTATTAGGAACAAAAAAGGTCCTAGCTAAATTTGGATAGTGGTAGTGGTAGAATTAAGTTGCTACAATAACCGTCGCAAATGCAAAAGCGTTCTAGATAATTATGACGTAGAGATATAGAAGTAAAATAATAGAGTGCGACCGTACGGGTAACTTTCGTTAAGGAACCAATTATCTATACCGGGTGTCTCAGGTAAGACGGAGCATAGGGAAACACCAATGTATTTTTGCAGAAAGGATCCACGATACCTTTGGAAAATGTATGGGTTCAGTGCACAACGTATGTTATTGGTTTTAGTTAACGCTAGAAAGAGATAGAAATAGTGAAGGCATCTGTCATTGCGACAGGCGATTATTTGATTGTTTATTTTTTATATCTGTCAATTTTGACAGCACCTACAACTATCATTTACAATAACAATACGCAAAATGCGTCACTATTTAAATCGCTGTTTCTGCATTTTGCATATTTTAAATTTAATTCGCCTCGGCATACGTAAAGAAAACTTAAGTAAATTCTATAAAAATGTGAGGTTATGTTATTTTTGTAAACATAACCTCCCATTCGCCTTATTACAACAGCACATGTAAAGAAAACATAAGTAAATTCTATAAAATGTGAGGTTATGTTTACAAAAATAACACAACCTCACATTTTTATAGAATTTTTACATTTCACATTTGCGTGTGCTGTTGTAATAAGGCGAATTAAATTTAAAATATGCAGAATGCAGAAATAGCGATTTAAATAGTGACGCATTTTGCGTATTGATATTGTAAATGATAGTTGTAGGTGCTGTCAAAATTGACAGATATAAAAAATAAATAATGAAATAATCGCCTGTCGCAATGACAAACGCTTTCAGTATTTGTCTCTTTCTAGCGTTAACTAAATCCAATAACATACGTTGAGCACTGAATCCATACATTTTGCAAAGGTATCGTGGATCCTTTCTGAAAAAATACATTGGTGTTTCCCTATGTTCCGTTTTACCTGAGACACCCGGTATAGAGTAGTTACAGAGTAATAGGCGCAACTTCAGTCTAGATACGACGAGGAGATATACAGGGTGTCCCAAAACGTACCTGCAATATTTCAAAGATGAATTCCAGAACTTATTTAGAGTCGAGAAGTCCATATAAACATATGTCATAAACGTAACCGTTAAGGAGTTATTGTTTATTTCATAATTTATGTGCCTAAAATTTTAGTTCAACGGATTTCTGAAATACTAATCTAGTTGCCATGATCGCTTTTTTTTTGGTAACATTTGAACATCGTTTTTAACAAATTATTGTTTGTAACTTGTCAGTTTATTACTGTGATACTGATGTTATTTGCTTCCCTTTTGTATCCGTATTCCCATCGTAATTCACGAGTGATTCACAATGCCAAAAGAAGTGCTCGCTTACATCCACATCATCATCAAAGAGTTCAAACTCTAGGTAATGATTTTGAATCTCGTTTAATACTTTGTAATTGGTTACAAAATAATCTAAACCTACCGCATATTTTATGGACCGATGAAGCTTCTTTCACACGATATGGTATCAATAATTATCATGATTTTCATGAATGGTCTGCAGAAAATCTTCCTTTAAGAAGACGCTCGCATTTTCAACATAGACTTAGCGTTAATATAATAGCTGGTATTCTTAATGATAATGATCGTCTGATTGAATCATTTGAACTGCCACACCGTTTGAATGGTGCGAATTATGAATACTTTCTTGAAAACTCTTTACTCTTATTACTGGAAGATGCGCCATTAAATGTTAGACGTGCAATGTGATATCAACACGATGGGCCACCAGCACCAGCACATCAATCTCTTCATGTTAGAGCTTGGCTTAACGCAAATTTTCGGGGAAGATGGATTGCAATAGGAGGACCCGTAGTATGGCCACTGCGTTCGCCGTACCTGACTCCATTAGATTTTTATTTTTGGGGTCACATGAAACAGATTGTTTATGCGACTGAAATACACACGGTAGAAGAATTACGCCAAAGAATACAGCAGGCTGCCGATATTATTAGGAATAACCCAGCAACCATATTAAGAACGCAGCGATCTCTTCTGCGACGTGCGGCTTTGTGTATCGAACACAATGGAGATAATTTTTGAACATTTCTTGTAAATAAAATAATAACAATGTATTAAAAAAATGTATTTCATAAATTTCGTTGAACTAAAATTTTAGTCACATAAATTATGAAATAAACAATAACTCATTAACGGTTACGTTTTGGGACACCCGTAAAGGTAAAGGTGCGGCCATTCGACTATTCGAGTAACTTTCATTAAGTTAAGAAACCAAACTTCTATCTAGACTCATTACAAATGTACAGTCGTAACTGAAAGCAGGTATTACGATGACTATACCACTCACCTTTTGGTTAACCAATCAGATTGATCTATTTCCTTAGCTACAGCCAATCAAAACAATTTTCAAGTGAAAAAATCACACGTGCGTTTTAATAAGTGAAAAAACCACAAGTGGTTTTTTCACAACTTAACTAGCTCACACATAAAATGTGAAAAATTTCAGCGGCAAAATGTATACGTCATTACGTCTGGCAGCATAGTTACCTTCATTTAAGACTGCTAACGCATTAAAATTTTATAAGTATGGAAATGACCCCAATGTAGCCGAAGAAACCGAAAAATTTATTGAATTTTAGTTGATTTGTTCGATTTATTAAATACCTACTTATAGGGTAAATAAGTTTTCAGTGCCATGGAAAAGTACTGACGGTATTCAGCTGAAAAGTCAAGACAATATTTATGAATAACACTATGGGCACCCTCAAATGTTGTAACAAAACATCGTTACAATTGTTTCAAAAGGGAATTTTAATAATAAATTCTTCTTTGAGAGCGCTGCTTCACGATATGACTGACAAATTGCCAAAAATACAATACAACTTCCTCATAAAGTTAATCAAGACTCCCTAGAAAATGTATTTAGTCAGTTAAGAAGTAGAGGGGGACACAGTGACCACCCTTCTTCCTTGGATGCAATAATATACAGATTACGTCTGATAAAATCCTTGGCAAAGGACCAGGAATGGATCAATCAAATTTGAACACTCAAGATAAGACCAATGGGGATTTTATTGTTGCTCAAGTTCTAAGGTAAACAGAAATGGTAGAAAAACGCAAAACTATTTCAGTACCGAAGACTTCGAAGATTCCGAAAGCGCTAGTGTAGTGTAGTGTAGTGTAGTAAGAACATCTAGTGAAGAAAGAAAACGCCCCACCTTTGTAATTAGCTAATTACCGAAGAATGTGATAAAGATGGTCTCCGGTAATTAGCTGGATATTTAGCCAAAAAATGTATTTCCAAATTTCCCGAATTGGGCGAATATACAGTAGCAAGAATTCTCACAGTTGGCAAGTATTCACCATCATGGTTACAACAAATTTCTTATGGCAACTTGATCGGCCCTTCCACGAACTTTTTCGATAACATTTCAAAATACGAGATTGCGTTTAAAAAATATCATCAAACAAAAAAATACTTGAAAACGGTAGTAGCGAGACGTTTGTCTAAACATATTTTTAAAAAATGGCATCATTTAGATCTTGAAATTATTAGTGCTTTTGTTAAACAACGAACGTTTATCAGAATAGATTACTTAAATCGGTTAGAAACAAAACCTTTCCGAGTGTCTACATCAATAGGGAATTCAAATACAAAAAAAACTTTTCCGACAAACGTTTAGGAATGTTACTTTCCCTCACTCATTTTGCGTGCGGGAAAGTCCACTTTCCCGCACGGAGTGCGGGAAAGTGACAACAATTTCTGAAAAATCAGAAAATCGCATAGCAACCATCCTTACTAGATTATTACTTTAAAAGGAAATGTCAAATTTGACAACTTGAAAACTTACAAAATGGTAGTTTTGAACGATTCCTAAACGTTTGTGGGAAAAACGTTGTTCATAACACGTGCGGGAAGAGCGATTCCGAAACTCATGCAGGTACAGAAACTCGCTGCGCTCGTTTCTGTAACGTCCTGCATTCGTTTCGGAATCGCTAACTTCCCGCACTTGTTATGAAAATAACTATAAATAAATTACTACATATGTACTTAGTTTATTTTTATATTATAATCAAAGTAGCCTACAACTCATTAATTTAGTTTAAATTTAAGTTTAATAGTAACAGTGTTATATACATTATGTGTGTTCGATGTACGTACGTAGGTACAATAAGCGATAAATTCGAACATTTTACTATTTATACTGCTGTTACGATTATCATCATGTTAACAAAAATATTTCTGAATTGGTGACATAATAGTGTATTTACTGTTATCTGATTATATTAAATTAGATCTTTTTGATTACGTTATTATTACTAGTTGTTTGAATTCTTGTGGTTTAATGTTTAATATTTTTCATCCAATTAAAATTTTTAATAGATACCTACTGTGTTTTTATTTAACAACTGTTAGGTTTTTCGGTGTATACAAACATGAATCTCAAGAATTTCTATTCCTTGTGAACTAAATAAAGGAGCGAGAATTTGTAAGTTATTATTGTAAGTAATTAAGTACACCAAGCAAATAATAAATTTGTAACTAGTTACATTGCAACAACCCTTTCAGTAAACATAGGTACTTATTCAATATTGCTAATTTTTCCAAAAGCGAGTTAATTCTGTTATTAGAAAAGTGTGGTGTCAAAATTACAACGCACTTAACAACGTTTAATTGTCGTCCATTAAGTAAAAATGATTTACACAACTGCAAAAAAGTACTAAAATCTAAAATTGTTACAAAATTAATTTAACAGTGCAAGTGAGCTTCAGTAATCAGTATAATAAAAAATACATCGCGGGTCTACCTATTACTACGTCACTCACACGAGCACCTACGAGTTGAACCGATGTTGCTATGAGACAACTTCTCATATACAGACATTGGGTTGTTACTACCAGCTTTACGGTAGAATGATGGATCTACAATAATCACTTCCGTAATTGCAATGATTAATATAAAAATAAATCGGGACCTTTTGAATTTATTTATTTAAAAAACGATACACCGAATTGCATTTACTTAAAGCAGCATTTACGGTTGTGTTTTAGTCTATCTACCCTTTTATTATTGAAACCATCAAAATATGGTTACAATAATTAACGAAAAATACGTTAGCAGAAAAATAAACTAAAACAATTAAATAAGAAAAAAACAGAAGCAGCCATTAAACTTGCAAATTTACAATGAAAGCTTACTTGAAATTTTCCCAGAAACGTTTTCTTCCGAAGTCTTCTGGGAAATTCACTAATTACGTTATTAATAGTCGCGAAGAAACGATTAAAACCGTATAGAATATTTACCGAAACCGATTTGAAATTAGAAAAGTACACAAACAATGGCGACAAAACACAAATGTGCGGGAAGCACAGTAAAATTGAGAAAACTTTAATTTCTACACAGGTAAAAACGCAGTTTGAAACTCACAAATACTGATAATAACTAAACACAATTGAAATTCAATTAAAACGCAATTAATAAGTTCTCAAAAAGCACAAAACTGCAATTTAAAGCACGTAGCAAGCAGTCACAATATAAAAACAATCAGTATGGACAGCTGCTTTGAAATTCATAGCACAAGATTTCAAGTAACATGGCTGACACTTGGTAGACTTTCACTATATTGCTTAGAGATATCGCCGCTTACAAGAGCGCGAATTCTAAACAATTTCAAAGTAACGTTGATTAAGGTTCTACTCTTCTACTTTCCTTAACGGAAATATTGACAAAAATCGCAATATTTTATATCACTTTTGTGGCTTTATTATTTAATTTGAAGAGCTGGTTGACACTTATAAAGGTTCTGTAGAAGGCAAGGTAGTGATGTGTTGATATGTTGATGTCAAAAGGTCAATTAATTTCTGAAATTAATCGAAAACGTCCTATAATTTCTGTAGTTTCTTTCGCTTATTTGTGATCGAAACCAAAAAAAGTTTGAACAAACTGACAATGATTAGCACGGTCTACTGAGGTCTTCTAATAGATTTTTTTCGTCGATGTTTATTGAACATTTATATCGCAAAAAAAATGGTATTTAGGCAACCAGTTAAACATAATGTTTCGATTTTTACTTTCCCAATTTCTGCAATCTAAGTTGCCTAACATCAAAAGCATTAATTTAAACTAGGAATGTATTTCAAGTAAAGGAGAGCCTGGAAAATAATTTCTTATGTTATCTCTTAGGGATTACAAGTACAGATAATAGGTTTTGCAGTACAAGCCACTCAACGCTTTAAAATAATGCTTTTTACGTTAGGCAACTTAGATTGCAGAAATTGGGAAAGTAAAAATCGAAACATTATGTTTAACTGGTTGCCTAAATGCAATTTTCTTTTTGCGATTTAAATGTTCAATAAACATCGACGAAAAAAATCTATTAGAAGACCTCAGTAGACCGTGCTAATCATTGTCAGTTTGTTCAAACTTTTTTTGGTTTCGATCACAAATAAACGAAAGAAACTGCAGAAATTATAAATTAATTGACCTTTTGACATCAACATATCAACACATCACTACCTTGCTCTCTACAGAACCTTTATAAGTGTCGACCAGCTCTTCAAATTTATTTCCTTAAGAGACGAAACTTCTACCCAGAGTGCAGAATTTTAAAATTTTATGTGTTAAATTTCAAACCGAATTATTTTAGATATAAGCGAACAATACCGCTGTACATTCCACAAACCATTCAATAAAAATACCTATGCAATAAATATCCGACAAAATCTTATACCTAAAAGACAATTTAAGTAAAATGTTTAAAGAAATTTTAAAACCAAACAATACCTACGGAATTTATTTTAAAGATCAAACACTTCGAAAATCTTTAAGTTTTAAATTATTCAGTAAAATTAATTATTAGTAATAATTACTGTCGAGACTTGATTAACAAAGAAACTCAAAAGGAGTTAGTCGTAAGTTATCACGAAGAAAATCATAACGGTATATCAGAAACTTATAACCAATTCAAAATTAAATGCTTTTGGCCTAAAATGAAAGAAACAAGAACGAGAATCATAAATGAATATGAAATATGCCTTAGATCAAAATATGAACGTAATCCATATCATTTAAAGATAGCAGGTCCTCTCTTAGCAAAAAGACCTTTTAAAGTCATTCATTTGGACACCTTTTCGTTCTCAGGCTCAAAATTCTTAACAATAACAGACCTTTTCTCTGGGTACGGTTAAGCGTACTATATCAAAGATGGTACAGGCTTAACTGTTTTAAAGAAACTTCGTCACTACTTTACCCATCACAATACCCCTAAGAAAGTAGTTTGTGATGAGGGCAGAGAATTTCAAAATAACACATTCAAAGAATTCCGCAAATTACATAAAATCGAATTACATTTTACAACTGTAAATAATCCAAGCTCAAACTCTCCTGTCGAAAGATTTCACTCAACAAACATCGAGAAATTAAGAACTATTAAACTTAAAAATCCCAACGAATCCCCGGAAAATTTAATGATCACCGCTACACTAATCTACAATCAATCGATTCATTCTTCTACAGGCTCCTCCCCTTTCCATTTGCTATATGGCCCCTATGACAAACTCCCTACTTTAGACTTTAGACCTAACCATTTACGAGCAATACAATAAAAACGCAAACAAGAATTATTACCATTTTTTGATGCAATCTATTTAAAAAATGACATTAGATAAAGAAAATGAAAACAGACACGACCCCCCAAACTTAGAAAATCAGGAGATATTTATAGAAAGAAGTAATAATAATAAATGGCATTTCATTCCATAAGGAATATAGCTGTTCAATTTGAACTCTTTTAATCCATTTCCTCGGGGTGGATTACTCCCCTTTCCGTGTTTCTTAATTTCCATAATTTATCGTGTGTTTTAGCTAGGTTTATTATTGTTCTCCATTCTGCCCTGTTGTTAATTTTTTGCTGCCAGTTTGATATGCCTATTGTTCTCAAATCTTTTTCTACATCTTCTCTCCAAGTCCTTTTGGGTCTTCCTTTTCTTCTGTTGTACGTGGGCTTCCACTTTGTTAAGTACTTAATTATATTTTTATCTTCATTTCTAAATACATGTCCATACCATCTCATCCTTTGGCTTTTTATGAACTACACTATATCAGCTCCTTCTAGATCTTCCAATATTTTGTAGGAATCAAACTTAGTAACTTGTAACTTTTGATATCTTGATGTTGAGTTGGTAATGACTTGAAATGGCAGATCGGCAAGCTCCGGGAAAAGTTACATCTTTCGACCGTTGACACCCGGAGCAAGCGGACGTGCCTGTAACCAGTAATCATTGTAAGTTAGTTAATAAATCATTTTGCAATCCTGTGCGTGTTATTAAAACCTAAAATTTCTTGATTCCATCTGCTTCGTTGCTCTTCTCCTATGCTTTTGGGTCCCAGTATTTTTCGCATTACTTTTCTTTCGAAAATCTTCAGTTGTTCCTCGTTATTCTCGAATAAAGCCATAACCTTTGCTGCATATGTAGCTACGGGTCTTATAAGCATCCTATATATTCTTATTTTAGTACATTACTTAATTTTTTATTTTTTAGGGTCTTGGAATTACTGTAATATGCCTTGTAACCCACTTGTATACGTTTCTTAATGTTTTCCTCTCTGTCAAGTCTGTTATTTATTAACACTCCAAGATAATTGAAACTGGCACATTCTTCAAACACAAAGTCACCCATATTTATATGCGTTGTATTACTACAAGGTTGTTTTGGAGTCCTCATATACTTGGTTTTTTGGCTTTTTACTTCCAATCCTATGTCAGCTGCTAGTTCTCTTAGTTGTTTAAAAGTGTTTATTCGACCGATTTTGGTTCTGGATATTGAAGCAACATCGTCAGCATAGGCAATCATTTGTGTTTCATTTATATTTATTGTTCGGCTGATAGTTCATCGCCCTGTTTCAAACCGCTGCGCTGTTATAACTAATTTCGTCTGTTTCGCCTTCACTTGTTCTTGCTACAGCTGTATTGCATTCTAGTGTCATTTTTGTTAGTCTTATTATTTTTGTTGGTATTTTCATTTCTTGCATTTCCTGTATTAATTTCTCCATGTTTACACTATCAAACGCTCGCCTAAAACCTATGAATAGGATGTGGATCTGAATATTAAAATTCGTAGCTTTTTTCCAATATTTGTGTGATGATATGCAGCGCATCAGTTCCATCCACAGGATTTTAATTTTTTCACTACCATCTTCTACTCTTCCGTCGTTGTTCTTTATCCCCTTCTTCTTATTGCATTTCGTCCGTTTTGCCTACTTTCCTGTTCCGTTTCTTCCATAATGTTAATCAATTCTTCCTTTTTCTTTTTAAACAACCTGCAACCTTGTTTTCGCTTTTCTCTATATATTTGTAGGTCGTCTTCTATATTTGATTTTAACAACTTTATTCTTGCCTCTTTTTTTTGCTCACTTACTTCCTTGCATTCTGAGTCGTACTATTCCTTTTTACTTTCTTTCTTTTGGTAGCCTAGTTCTTGTTCTGCAATTTTATGTATTGTGTTTTTGTATGTCCATATTTGCTCCAGGCTGTCTGTCTTCTACGTTTTTTGTAACTCGTAATTCTTGCTTAATTTTATCTTGGTATATTTTAACATTTTTGTGAATGCTTAGTTTTTGTAGGTTCCATTTTTTATTTCTTTCAACTTGTTTTATTGTTTATTTTTTGTTTTAGGTTACATATTACTAGATAGTGCTCTGTATCTGCGTTAGCACCTCTGTACGATCTAACATCTGTTATTGAAGCCCAACGGTTTTTCTTTGTTAGAACATGCATGATCTATTTGATTTTCTCTTTGCGTTCCTGGGACTTTCCAAGTTTCTTTGGTGCTTGAATTTAGTACTACTTATTATCAGGTCATTGAGGGCTGCTAAATTGCACAGCATTACCATTACCAGTTTTGTTAGTTTTTTCATGTATTGTGAATTTCCCTGCTATGTCAGATATATAGTCCTCTCCTTCCCTATCTGAGCATTAAAATCACCAACTATCAGCAGGAGATTATGCTTACCGATTTCTTCAATTACATCGCTGAGTTGGTCATAGAATTGCTGTTTATCGTTTTCCTCTGCCTGTTCGGTTGGTGCGTAAACGTTAATAACTGCTATATTTGTTGGTTTTGCTCTAAGAAAAACATTTCCATTACCGGAGCAACCTTCCCTGGCTCCTACCGACCCACAACCAGGCCCTTCAGGGAAATAGTGATTGTGAAAAAATCAAGGATGCTGTACATATCACGATAAACAACACCGAGATTGCTGTAAAGGACGAGGCTAAAAATTTGGGTCTTATATTAGACAGTGGTTTTAGATACAAGAGTTATATTAATTCGTGTATACAAAAAGCTTATTTGAATCTAAAGCTACTGTTTCCTCACAGAGCTTATCTGGATCAGACTCAGAAGAAGATACTTTGCGAAACTCTTGTGCTATCGCATTTTACTTATTGCTGTAAAATATATTCAAATTGCATAGACTATGACACATCAATGAGAATTCAAAGAGTTCAAAATTCATCTTTAAGATATAGGTACTCATGGTATACGTAAGTATGACCATATTTCTAATGCATTAAAAGATAGTAACTGGCTTAACATGAAAAATAGACGACTGCTACGAACTGCATCCTTATATCACAAAATAATCATAAATAAAAAACCACCGTATTTATATAATAAAATAACTTTTAGAACAGATGTGCATAATTTAAATATGAGATTCAGAGGTTTAATAGTTTAATTACAGCCCCACAACACCGAACTGCTATATTTGAAAGATCATTTCAATATAATATAAGTAAAATTTATAACAACATTCCTTCATATTTAAAATCTTTATCAATTAAGTCATTTAGAAAGCAATATTCTAACAAACTTTTACAGTTATAAATCGGCAATAGTGTTTATAAGGTATAATTTAACGTGCGCAGGTTGATTATTATTACTGATTATATTATTAGTGTTCATGTCGTTAATACATTTTTTTCATTAAACATTTTTTAGTAGATTTAGGCATTAAATTAATAAGAATTTTGAGTTGTATAATGTCAAGGGCTGATTGAAAAGCAGTTTTTTAACTGAATATTAGCTCCTTGAGATTTTAATGTGAATTTTATTTTAGTTATTTAGGGCTACACATGTATATGCTTTTTTTTGCATTAAATAAAACCACTCATTATTATTATTATTATTTATCAAGAAGATATTCGGAAGACCCAAATACCCTTTTGGATAACATCAATAATACAAAAAGCCTTTTAACCAAATTTTCAGAAGTATACGAAATAAGATTTTTATTTCCTACCTAACCAAATCTATCAATAGTCCAGTCAAATGGTAGTTTGAGGTGGAAAGTTCTGGTGTAATTGTTTTTAGTGGCTTACTTTATGTTTTTTGGGGTGCTGAACACGAATCTGAAGTTGTCCAACAAAATTATTTTCGGCAAATATGAGAAATCATCAAAAAAACACTATAAATCACAGGTTTTTTTGGTTTTTGGCTTATAACTTGCAAAGTAAGCTTTTTACGCAAAAGGTGATCCTATATTAAAATAAAGGCGAGAAAATTACCTACAATTCATGTCCGTATTATTTTTTTGTATGACATATGGTTTCCGCGCAAAGGGGCGTTGAAAAATCCGCGAAAATCAGTAATTTTTGGAAAATAGCAAAAAACACATTTTTTTAGAGACTTTCCTAAGAGCACTGGTACCGGAAAAGGAGGACCCAAGATGCTTTCGCAACCCTCGGCCCTTACTTAAGCACTGCCCCGAGAAGGGTCGAACCTTATCGAAGGGAAAATAGATGCATAATACTTATACCACGTTTCAGTTCTTATACACTATTTAAATGTCTTCAACACTCGCTCAGTATAGTTAGTACCTCTGCAACTTTCTTCTTCAGGGTAACCATCGAACACAACTACGGCACTGTCCTTGTAGGGGAAAGTGGGGCACATTTAGCCATTTTTGAGTTATTCAAAAATTTTCTTTTTTAATTGTTAAAAATAATCATTCTGATGTGATTAAGGGTTAATAGCAGCTGTACTGCAACTATTACATTGGATATCATTAAGATAAAAAAATAATAACAAGTTAGATTTAATAGTTAATATTGTACTGTTTTTTGATAAAACTGCCCCACTGGTGGGGCAGATTTGACATAGTAATGGGGCAGTTTTAGCAATGAAAATATTTCATGTTATAACGCAATTTTATTTATATTGAAGGTATAAAATTATACATATGCTCACAAAGAACCATAAAATAAACAAACATATTAAACTTAAATTGAAAGAAAGAAAGAAGTAATGACATCTGCTTTGGAGTTAGCGTACATTATATGAATCAAATTTGTAATAAAATCGGTACACTGAAGATGTTCTGTTAGTGCCAGAACTAGTTGGTTTAGGTAATTTACAGTGAATATCCTCCCTTTCAACAATACTTATATCATCCACCAATGGAAAATAGAACGTTCCTGTAGATGCCTTTCTGGGTAAAAATTTTGCAGTCATCTCTTCATCGTTGATCTCTAACACTTGTCCAATATAAAATACTATGGAAGACTTTACTGCAAATTTAACCATAATGAAGTCGTCCTTGTTTACGGAGTCATCTACATTGTAATCAGGAAGCTCTTCTAAATCAAGATCACTATCACTTTGATCTTCCGCTATTGAAATATCTGAATTGTTGCTCTCAGACTCTATTCTCTTAGCTGTTGCCTTTCTCTTTCTATTTATTTTCTGGCATCAATTGTTTTGCAATTTTTTCTTTTCTTTGCAGCTTCAATTCTATCCTTTCTAACTTTTTTCAGCTTCAATGTTCATCAATCTGTCCTTTTTTGGGCTGTCCGTGTAAATTCTTGACATTCCTTGATTTACTTTGGGTTTTCCTTTCCTAATGCCGGCTTTTGGTAATGGTCTTATCTGTTCAGGTGTTAATAATTTATTGCTTAAATTCTTCTCTAATAGATTAGGAGTTCTCGGTTCGGAAGTTGCAGAAGTGGATGGTTGAGGTTCAGTATCATCTGCAGTGATTGATGACTGCTGTGGATCTTCAGTTTTATCTGTTGATGCTGAATGTTGATTTGAACTTGTTATATTTTCTGGATTTTCATTTTATGGGGCACATTTAGCCATGGCTAATTCTGCCCCAGCAGCTACATGATAAATGTGCCCCATCCCACTAATTGTTTTTATTGTTGTGATCAGAAGTAAGATATTGGAGGTTAGTTTATGAATATTACTATATAAAACCAAAACTACATAAGGTAACTAATGACAATATATTAATTATGTAACACTTTTGGTTGGAGAAAAATATTGTAGTAAACAATACTGAAAATCCTACCCTATTTCGCTAAAATTAACAATCCTTTCCCCTGCTTCGTTTGTCGGCTGTTTTGGCGCAATATTTTACTGAACGGATGGCATGTAGGTTTACCAACTGTCTATAAAGAGATTTGTCGGAAAATTCAAATATTAAATAGAAATACAGCACCAGCTAAATGTGCCCCACGGCTAAAAGTGCCCCACTTTCCCCTACTTGGACTTAACAAATGAAACGTAACTTTCACAAATTGATGAAAATGATTAACCCCTGCTCCACACGACTCTATGCACGAAATATCCTCCACCTATGACATACACACACCCTTGGAGAATTGCCTGCTCAGTTGGTGTAAATGCTTTGTATACAGCAGACTGCATTCCTTTTCGCATACCACAGTCGTCGAAAAGAGGCAATGGATACGGGCACAATTCGTATTTTAGAAACTCTTCAAGTTCTTCATCAAATTGTTTAGCAATCGTGATTCTGTGAAAAATATTCATCGGATTGATGGGAATAGTTTCATCATGTATTTTGATTGCATTGTTCATCGTAGCAAGTGGCAAAACTCTGTCTTTCTTGTACAATTTAACATTTCGAAAATCACCACTCACAATTCTATCAGTTGCGAGGAGACCAATCTCCTTGGCCATGTGACAGTTAATGCTGCTGTCTCCTACAACACCAAATAAATATTTTGAATGGAACTAATTCCTTTTGTCCATCTACAGAGGATACCTTCGCTGACCCCGCGACCATGAGTCAGCCCCCCAGCAATTTTCATTATCCTCATGAGGGACTGTTCAATGGTCATATCTGTCCATGTTCAGCTCCAGAATTTGCTGGTCCTTCGAACAGTGAACCCGCCACCCGTGAACTTTTCACCTCAGCGTTCATTTTGTCTTTCAAGCTGTGCATGTCTTGTAGGTACAGGTGACGGCATTTCGCATATAAGAAATGTCCGCTAGCGTGGAAGTACGGGAGAATAATAAGTAGGTACGTTAGCAAATGCTTACTTTGAAATGCTTACTTTAAGACTGTAAAAAAATGTGTTTTTGCCATTTTCCGAAAATTTCTGATTTTCACCGGATTTTCAACGCCCCATTGCGCGAAAACCATATGTCATACAAAAAAATGATAAGAACATGACTTGTAGGTAATTTTATCGTCTTTATTTTAATATAGAATTACCTTTTGCGTAAAAAGCTTACTTTGCAAGTTATAAGCCAAAAACCAAAAAAACCTGTGATTTTTAGTGGCTTTTTGACGATTTCTCATATTTGCCGAAAAAATTTTTGTTGGACAACTTCAGATTCGTGTTCAGCACCCCAAAAAACATAAAGTAAGCCACTAAAAACAATTACACCAGAACTTTCCACTTCAAGCCCTTTTTGAACACCATTTGACTGGACTACAAGCTCAAAAATTACTAGGAACACTTCAAATGATTGAAAGAACCGTTAGTCCTTTATTGAAAGGATTAATAAATCTAGAATTAATTACCTACACTCTCAGAATTAACAGAAAACCAACAACATTTACAGCAAACTTATAACTCAAATCAGTTAATACCTATAGATGAAATTCATTTATTCAAACTGTTAGAGGCATCAACATTAATAATATTGTGTACAACAGAAGCAATCAATTGTCTACTAAAAATCCCTATTGTCAAAACCTTCACAGCCTACTACTACCAAATCTACCCCTTACCAAATCACCAAGAAACTATTATCATACCACTGATGAAATACTACCTACTTAAGAAGTTAATCAAGAACATTTCATACAACTATTTCATAGAAAGTGTTGAAAGTATAATAGCAACAATAAACTTCAATGGATATAGTGTAACTGAAAATATACAGGAATCAAAAGAACAAATTCAAAGTTTTAAAAAAATAACGATAGAGGACCTAAAAAGTATAGTATGTAAACAAAGTAACAAAGGCAGTCCCGATGAAGTTCATATGAATACTTTAAAGGAGATGTTTTGTGTCATGGGATTTGCATTGCTAAATGTAATTAATCTATCGATATCAGAAGGTATAGTCCCACAAGATCTCAAAATTTCAACGGTAATACCTATTCCAAAAGTGAAATCGACAAAGAAAAGCGAAGAATATAGACCAATAAATATGCTGGCAGCAACTGAAAAGATTTTAGAAGCGGTGGTATATAAACAAATTAGGGAAATTATGTATTAACAGAGTACCAATCAGGATTCAGGCATAATCACTCTTGCGAATCGGCACTACAGTATGTTATCAATGAGTGGAAGGAGACACGAGATGAAGGAAAATTGGTTTGTGCAATATTTCTAGATTATAGAAGAACCTTTGAAACTGTGGACAGGAACATTCTTATTGAGAAAATGTATGAATATGGTATAAGAGGAAAGATGTTGCAATGGATCAGAGACTATCCGCACAATAGAAAACAAATTACAAAATGGAAATTTAAGAGGTCCAGCCCAAAGGATGTCAACATAAGAGTACCTACCACACGGGAGTATTCTGGGATCCTTACTGTTTGTCATTTATACCGGGTGGCTAGAAAAAAACGAATCCTGTTTAAGTCCTCACATCTCCGGAACGCTTTAAGATAGCGATTTCAGTTTTTGCTTTCTAAGAGACAATAGATTGAAAATTATTCTTGCCAAATTACAAACAATTATTTTAAAAAACAAAGCAATGGCGAATTCTTTAATATCAACTAGAAAAAATCATTTACACGTTGATAATGTTCTTAAAAATTCTACCAATAAACATCTTGTATGGTGTATTGTGTATTCTACTTATAAACATGTTGTGTGGGAGCTCCATTTTTTAAATTCACAATTATTAGTCTATATTTAAATCGTAAAATTGCTCTTCTGTTTAAATTTATAGACACTTCTGGCCTTCTAACCGCCGGCGCAGATCTTCCAAGTTTGCAAATGGTTCCCGTCTTTCAGCATACACTTTTTTTGCAATAAATTTCACACTGAGTACTCTAAAGGATTACAGTTTACTCGAATAAAAGCTGGCGGGTTTTCTTCTAAAAACTTTTGTGTCCTTGTTGCTCTGGGGGATGGAGCGCTGTCCTGGATAAAAACATAATCGCTCATGGTGTCATGCGTAATATCCTGGAAAGGAAAGAGTTGGCTATTTTTTACTGATCGTCAGTTAACCAAAACAAACGCAGATAGCTACATACGGCATTTACGTGACAATTTACTACCGGAAATGCATCGATTGTACCCGAATAACAGTTATGCCCCATCCCACAGAGCAGCAAGGACACAACAGTTCTTAGAAGAAAACACGCCATCTTTTATTCGAGCAAACCAGTGGCCGCCTAATCCTCCAGACTGTAATCCTTTAGACTATTCATACTCAGTGTAAAATGCATTGCAAGAAAAAGTGTATGCTGAAAGACGGAAACCATTTGAAAACTTGGAAGATCTGCGCCGACGGTTAGAAGATCTGTGGCCAGAAATGTCTATAAATTTAATCAGTAGAGAAATTTTACAGTTTAAACATAGACCAAGAATTGTGAATTTACAAAATGGAGGTCCCATACAACCTATTTATCAGTAGAATACAACATACAAGATGTTTATTGGTAGAATTTTTAAGAACATTGTCAACGTGTAATTGATTTTTTGTAGTTGATAGAAAAAAATTCGCCATTCCTTTGTTTTTTAAAATAATTGTTTGTAATTTGGAAGGAATAATTTTCAATCCATTGTTTCTTAGAAAGCAAAAACTGAAATCGCTAACTCAAAGTGTTCCGGAGATGAGAGGACTTAAACAGGGTTCGTTTTTTTCTAGCCACCCGGTATAAATGATATTGTGAAAATTGTCAAAAAGTGTAAAATCCACATGTTTGCAGATGACACCCTAATATATCTAGCAGGAGAAGATTTAATTGATAGTGTTAACAGTGATTTATGTTTGGTTAATAAGTATCTAGCAGGGACTAAACTGAAGCTAAATACAAATAAAAGCAAAGGCATGTTAATATCAAGCGAAAGTTGCTTAGATGCATTTAAAGTAAATAACCTTATAAGACTGTAATAGATGGTTGTGAAATAGAAATGGTAGACAAAGTGAAATACCTAGGTATAATAATTGACAGAAAGTTAACTTTTAAATCATACTTAAATGTAATTCAAAAAAAGATGGGTAAAAAATTGATTTTTTTAAAATAATAGGGACACATTTATCATTATATTCAAAATTATCTGTATACAATATGATCTATCCTCATTTTACATATTGCAGTACTACCTATTCTTTTCTTACTAAACGATAGTGAATTACAGAAGTTACAAAAGTTAGGTACAGAACCGTGTTATGAGAGCATTACTACATTGTAATAGATTTACTAGAATTATATTCATGTTGGAATGTTTAAATTTCTTATCAGTTAAAGAGCAACTTCAGTATAATTGCATGGTCTTTATAATTATACAAAATTGTAAAAGGTATGTTGCTCAAATATTTGGAAAACAATCTTGTTCAAATATCTGATATTTACGATTACCAAACTAGACAAAATGATAATTACTATATTACAACACAACAAAAAATAAGACTCAAACAATGAATAATATATTCCACAAGGGTTTGAACTTGTATAATCAACCGCCAGCAAATGCGAAAAACAAAAAATATTACATACCTTTAAGAGTAGTCTAAGAAGGCATATTACTACATATAGAACAGGGTAATTTGATTGTTATAGATTTAGAACTTATTATTTTATTTTATACTAGAAGTATTTATGTTAGTAGAATATTACATATTCCTAAAATGTTGGTGATATGTATATTATATGTAACCATTGAGTTGAGTTAATAAATTAATAAAAAAAAGGGTACTGGACCAACGAAGAGTGCCAACAAATGGAAAGCTACAGTCTCTGCACGGAACAATTATTTCCCTTAGAAAATTGCACCCTACAATCCCTATCCGAATGCATCACAGCTAAAATTTATAATAACTAGGTACCACATCTCCACGTCGCTACACAATCATCAACTGCTGGTAGCCTTTAAACAACATCAAGAAATAATAGAAGAATGTCATGATCAGATTTCAAAAAAAATCATCACAGGAAACCACTTATTAAGTTTTACCTGCCGCGTCATCATCGGAAGTAGTGTTTACGACAATATTATACCAATATTCAACTTGATAGTACTTAATGAATCCCAGAAAATTCCAGATGTGCTTCACGAAGTTTCATTTAATTTGAAGCATTTACATAATCCTACAGAGCTGCAAATTGAAGCAAGAATAATTCAAGACGTTCAGTTGAAACCTATATATTTCACCTCATTCACTATTCAATTATAGTAGCATTCTTTTGATAATCGCAATTTTTATAGGTGTTTTAGTTATAAAATTTAGAAGCAAACTACATGATCTCCGTTTAAAACCTAGAAGAATCATCCGGATCAAGAAGGAAAGTCCACTACAAGAAGCTGAATTGCAGACTCTTACACAACATCCAACACTGTATCCCACACTGAGCGTGGACTCTCAGTCTTAAGGAGGGAAGAATTATGTTATCAGTTATCACTAGAGAAAGGATTTTATGCAAACTGAAAAAATGTAAGATTCTTTCAGCGGGCTTCGCAATCGGGGAGCGGCATCATTAAATCGCACTTTTTTCGAAAAATTTTTAAACGAAGGTCTATTCGAATATATCTAGATCAAAAGAACGTCTAATTTTACATAAAATGGATTCTTGAAGTTTTAATTAACTTTGACGATGGGCTGCGGGGCGAAGACAACCTCCAACGTTAAAAATAGTTATATCTTTGGTTTGGATTTTTCTTTTTCAAAACACTCAATACTTTCCTAAAGCTATAAATATTGTCTACTGAAAATATTAGTTGAAATTGTATTCCAACTTTTTTTATAAAATTCTCGGAGCATTTTAGCGGAAACTTGCTTTCAACTGCAAGAAATCGAAAAAATAAAAATCGAAGAGTTGAAGAATGTAGTTAAGAATGGTAAGGCCCCTGGAAATGACAAGATCACTGCAGAAATGATAAAGAATCTGGGAGCAGTAGGGATGGAAATAGTTTTAGAAACACTGAATAAAGCTTGGACCAATGAAAAAATACCGGAGGAATGGGGAGCAGCATTAATAATACCTATACATAAGACAGGCGACCAACAACAATGCAACAACTACAGAGGAATAACCTTACTGAACACCATTGTAAAGATATATGAACAGATTATCAACAATAGATTAAGGCCGATATTAGAACCCCAACTAGCAGAATCACAAAGTGGATTCAGACCCGGAAGGAGTACTCAGGATGACATATTTACAATAAAACAAATAACAGAAAGAAGACAATTGCAAAATAAAAATCTATATTTAGCCTTCATAGACCTGGAGAAGGCCTTTGACACAGTCCCTAGAACAAAAGTGTGGAAGGGCCTAAAAGAAAGAGGAGTACACAACAAAATAATAAGAGTGGTTCAAGACCTATACAAAACCAACACAAATTATGAAATAAGAAATAACATCAAGTCAGGAGGGTTTAAAACCGAGACAGGGTTAAGACAAGGAGGAGGATTAAGCCCAACATTGTTCAACGTACACATGGATAATATCATCAAGAAAAGTGAACGAAAAGTAAAAAAAATGTGTGTTGGATATAAAAATCTAGAAAGAGTGGAGATAGCTGACGGAGTTTTCGCGGATGACGTGGTAATAATAGCGGGAAGCGAAGAACAACTACAGGAAAATTTAAACATATGGAAAGAAATAATGGAAGAAGAAGGCATGAAAATAAACATAAATAAAACTAAAACACTGATAATAGGAGACCAGAATATTAATACTAATATCCAAATAGATAACGTAAAAATAGAACAAGTAAAACATTTTAAATATCTGGGAGTAACCTTAGAAACAACAGGAAGACAAGAAGCAGAAATAAATGAGAGGATCGAAAAAACAATAAAATTATACTACGCTATGAATCAAAAATTTATAAATAAAAAAGAAATTTCTAATCAAACGAAAATAAAAGTGTTTAACATGATTTATAGAGCAGTCTTAACCTACGGTTGTGAATCTTGGACACTCTCAAATAAGCAAAAAAGCAAAATTCAAGCCGTTGAAATGAAATACTTGAGACGAATTTTAGGAAAAACCAGAATGGACAGAATTAGAAACACACAAATAAGAGAGGAGCTAGGGGTACAACCAGTGTCACATTTCATAGAACAACGTCAACTCAGTTGGTGGGGTCATATACAACGAATGAAGAATAGTAGACAAGTAAAATTAGTGTATGAAGCAAGAATACAGACAAAAAGGAAAAGGGGTAGACCAAGACAAACATGGAACACAGTAATGGGTAGCATACTCCATAAGAGAGGCAAATCCTGGAAAGAAGCAGCAACCTTAACGAAAAATAGAAAAGCATGGAAGGAATTTATTTATGGAAAATAGATATAAACTTGAAATGTAAAAATGTTAAATGTAAACCCGACACCGTATGGTACAAGGGTACATGATTATATACAGGGTGTCCACAAACTCACTTCACAAAAGAAAACTGCAAAGTCTAGAGCTCATTTTATGTCGATTTGACGTAAATCACCTTATCCAAAAATGCTTGCTAAGGGAGTTAGAGCTCTTTAAAGATGACGCCCTTACATCGGTTTAATTCAAATATCTTCAAAACGGTTTCCTTTTAAGTGATAACATTCTGTACATTTATTTCGTGGAATATGCTCAATCGTATGGCATAAAGACAAAGAAAGATTACCTGAATAGGGAAGTAGAAAAAGCTACGGGAAATCCGAGGCGACTGTGGAAAGTCATAAGCGAAGCGCTAAAAAACAAGAAGCTGGTAACAAGTAATTGCAATGTTATTGATAACCTGAAAATAAATAACCTTCATATCATCAATAAAAAAGAAATAGCTGATAAAATGAATACGTTTTTTACTGAAATTGGAATTAATCTAGCTAACGAAATAGAAATCAACTTAAACCAAAACACTATAATGACCATAAAAAACTTAAGAATAAAGGAAACCATGTTTCTAACTCCGACTGACGAAGAAGAAATTGCTCAAATAATCAGAGGATTGAAAAAAAATACAGCACCCGGCCCTGATGGAATTACAGCAGGGAATCTTATTGATCTCGTTAATATAATTAGTCGACCACTTAGTATCATCATAAACAACTGCATTGGTGAAGCTACATTCCCCTGCGAGATCAAACAGTCTATCATAGTTCCTGTCCATAAAAGTGGTAGTACAGAAGACCCAAGCAACTACCGTCCAATTGCATTACTTAGTGTATTAGGAAAAGTGTACGAGAAAATAATAAAGAAGAGAATGGTGCGATTCATTACTCATGTAGGTGGATTTGATAGACATCAATTTGGATTCCAGGAAAACAGCAACACGGAAGCAGCCATCATCGATACATTAGAAGCGATAACTGAAAAGCTTGATGAGGGTTATTATGTGAGTGCAGTTTATGTTGACCTAAAAAAGGCGTTTGATACTGTTGACCACCAACTGCTTTTACAATTTCTAGTAGAAGTGGGCGTAAGAGGCGTAGCTAATGATTTAATTCGCAGCTACTTATCTAACAGAACAGCCAGAACCAAAAACGGAGAATACCTTAGCGACGAGAAAATAATCAAGATAGGGGTACCTCAGGGTTCAGTTTTGGGACCTTTGCTGTACCTATTACATATTCAGAACATACGGGAAGCCAATTTAGAAGAAAAATATACAATATTTGCGGACGACACTGTGCTAATATACCATGCAAAAACCAAAACTGATCTGGAAAGGTTGATGAACGGAGATTTGGAAAAATTCTGTGCTTGGCTGCATGGAAACAAACTCACAATAAACAAAACTAAGACAGAATATATGATCTTTGATCAAAAAAACAAACAAGTTATAGAAACAAAAATAGTCATTGATGAGACTACGCTGAACAGGGTCCAAAAAGCTAAATACTTAGGGATGATTATAGATGAAAAGCTAAATTGGACAGAACACATGAAGAAAATCAAAAAGAAAGTTCTGCCACTGATAGGGGCGCTCAGAAGATGTGGAAAATTCAATCGGCATGTAAGTGACTTGATTTACAATGCTCATGTAGTACCGCACATCCGTTACAATTGTGGAGCCTGGTCCCAAGGTCCGAGATACCACATTAGAAATATAGGCCGCATCCTTAACAAGTCGATAAAAATCTTGTACAGAATGCACTGGCGAACTCCAACGACAGAGGTATACAAAGTAGCGAACAAAATGGACGTATATCAAATAATACAACTAGAAAAGGCAAGATTAGCATTCCAACTATCGCAAGGTAAAAGCAAGCACAACATTCGTCTCTGGAAGAATAAGGATGTTCACCATCATGATACAAGAGGGGCTCTAAATCTCCATATGAACTGTACGAGAACAGAAAAACGCAAGAGAAGTATCAAAGTGAGTGCAATTGAGGTTTTTAATAATCTACCAGATGAAGTGAAATGTGCTACAAATTATAATAAGTTTATGAGACAGGCAAAAAAACATATTAAACAGTGTATGGTGTAAATAACATAATGCGAACTAACCTATAGGCTACGATGGGGAACTTACTTTAATACCAGTGATAACTGTCTGAGTGGCCCAGAGTAGTTCGGAAACCTCAGATCAGATCATCAAATGTTCTTAGTTATTATATAAATGTTATACAATTACTATTTACTGTAAAACATTATTCAAATTTCTTTTGTATCTATATTGAATTTTCCGTTAATAATAAATAAAATAAAAAAAAAATAAAATAAATACGATTTTTTAATTGTAGTCATAAGCGGCTCGTTTTGGGAGGGGTATTGGACATTTTTATTCATAAATTTTTTGTCTTTGAAAATTTCGCCATTTTGACATAACATTTAACAAATTTCGATTTTTTATAAAAAAAATGATGCTCTTATCTGAAGTCGCTATGACGAACCGTTTTCGAAAAAAATCGATTTCAACTTTTCATGTTCAAAGAGCTCTAGCTCCCTTAGCAAGCATTTTTGGATAAGGTGATTTACGTCAAATCGACATAAAATGAGCTCTAGAATTTGCAGTTTTCTTTTGTGAAGTGAGTTTGTGGACACCCTGTATATATATATATATTTATTAATTCGTACAACATTCGTACGTAGGTATTTAATGTGACAAGTAAAGAATAAAAGAGTAAACATTTGCCAGTACGTGACATAGGATTGGCCGCGACTGAAGATGCACATCATGAAAGTTCATTATGCGTTTGATACCATCTTTACGCGTTAGTTACGGCAGTCGTTTTGTAAACATCGACTTTTGCAACTGTTTAGAATTTGTAAAACGTCAACTTTAGAGGCGACTGTGCAAAAAATAATATATAGTATATTATTATTATCAGCCTGCAACATCCCTATGTAGGGTAAAGGCCTCCCTCTTTTCCTCATTTGTGAGGGGTTTTGGTCTACTCTCCCATAGTGACCGGTCCTCGTGGGAGAGAGGTGCCGTGTTGACGGCGCAATCAGGTCACCCATTCTAGTACTGACCGGAGACAACGCTGCTTAACCCTCCTAATCGCACTAGACTGGGGTACCTAGCTACCGCAACTCGGGACCTATATAGTATATACTTCAGATAATTATTAATATATTAGGTAAGTGATAATTTTAAATAACTCAACTCTAAAAATAATACGAGTATGTATATTAAATATTTGTCTAAATTTTTGTGAATTGCCGCCCCTTGCAGACTTTGGTGTGGGCTGTCGCCCACCCCTAGATCCGGTCCTGTATAATTATAACCCAAAACAATGCAACAAAATGCGGTAATTTTAAAGGATTTTGTGTACTAAAGCAATGCTTAAAGGCATTGTCAACTTATGAAAAGTCGTTTTTTTTTTATTTTATAATTTGATTGAGTAAAGTGAGTATTGCACCTGTGCAAAATTTTACGGCCGAATTTTAATTCGTTACCGTGTTATGGGAGCTAAAAGTTTAAGATATGACGTCAAGAGTGTCGCTTGCGAGTAAGAGCGGCATGCCGAGTCGACTAATAATACTAGTAACCCAGCAACGCGGGTGTTGTGTTTGTTTAGGAGCCTCAGTAGGACGACACTCTTGACGTCACGTATCGGGAAATGAATTCTCTCTACCCGTTTATTGTGGTTATTATCAAAGATATTGAAATTCTACCACTGCGGGTAGTTTTACGAGTATTTTAACTAACGTATTTTGATATTTACTAAATATGTTGCATAAGTTGACAATGCCTTTAAATAGCTTATTTAGAAAATGTTAAAAGTTTTAACACTCGCACTTTTAGTTACTAGTAATTTTCATTCGAATAACGTTTTATAAACTTACTTAAATTATAGATATCTATTTTGGTCACTTACCATCTAGGAATATTATTCCCATTATGTTCCCAAATATTAATTACCACCATAGCTTGCAAGTTTATGCGTTTCTAGTTTTTTATTCTTCTCTTTTGTGAGGTAATAGCTTGTTTTTGGTAACATCGTAGGTGCTGTGCTTTTCAAAATTATTTCCATGTATTACAGGCTTAATCATTTCCCTTGGCAGCAGTGCAGCCCTTCCAAAGCTTTTCAAATAATAAAATGCTATTTTCGTAAGAAACTTTTCCTCAAACAGTTGCTTTACCATATGATTTCTTCCCTATAAGTAAATAAAGATAAAAAGTAAAAATGCAAAACTAATCAGGATAACTTTGCTGTACAAAAGTATAAGGTTAGGATTTCACTATGTGTAATTGGGAAATTTTACAATTAACAAACCTCATAATCAACATTATTACATCAATAAAAACTAAACACTTCAATAAAATCTCGTGTAACAGAAATAACGTTTCAATAACGTCAAACTTCAAAGTTCAAAACTAAAAAAAAAAGCAAGAACATTTGCTCTACATTACCCGGTCATTTCAACTACCCCATAACGATTTGCCTACTTATATTTCAAATTAAAAACTTTAAAAAGTGACCAAAATTTAATAATTGTTTCTTTTAATTAACTTTACATTTTTTTAAATTAATAATTATTCTTTTTTTGCATTAACAAACAAAATTTAAATTTAAGGTTTACGATGAATAGGTACTGTCAATCTTATTTAATAATAATAATAATAATAATAAAAGGTACGGCAATCTTTCTAAGGTTGATAGGGTATGGGCGCCCCTTTCCTCCGGAGTCAAGTTACCCCAGTCCCTAGGGAAGCGGTAGTCGCGGGTAGCGGTGGCAGAAGTTGGCGTAAGCTAATGGAAGTTGCAAATTCACTAGAGCGGCCAGATTGGGCCAACCCACCGACTGGCCTATACACGGTTCCATTACGATCTGGGAGAATCTGTATTGCCGGGCACAACGGACCTCCAGCCTCGGAGGAGATGCCCAATCAAGTTGGCACCAGCACACACCCGCCTCGGCGTCGTCATGTGTGGACGCCGGAGTTGAAACAGGAGCTGCTTAACTTATTCGAAGCAGTTTCGCCTAGGAGGAGAGACTACATGTCTAGACTCCATTCTCTGTGGTGTGAGGTCCACCCGGAGCTTAATTTCATGTCCCAGCAAAACCTACGAGACCAGGTAGCCTCCCTCAAACGCCAAATGCCGAAGCAGCGTGTAGATCAACAGGAAACAGTTGCTCCTGTCTCTACTGAGCCACCTCTGTTGGAGTACGAGCATGTGAGAGATGTTCCAACTCCTCAGAGAGATCTTTTGGCCGAGCTGCTCTAGGCAATATTGAGGACCGCAATATCAAGGTCTACCTGAGAGTAAAACCGAGAGCCGAAGACCTGGCCCATATGGATGGCATTCTGAAAGACTATCTTACCCCTGACCACGATCTGTGGGACGTCAGCCGAGCTGTATACGCAGCCGCCACTGTTTTCTGTCCGGTACGCAACAACAACCAAAACGTACGTAAGGATGAACGGCGTATACAGCAGTTGATAAAAAAGGTGACGGTTGCACGACGAGAGACATCCAAGATACAATGTGTGATGGATTTACTTAAGGGCACTATCCGCCCTACATCAAAAATTAAGCGCATTATTAGCAGGTTTCGCGCTAACTATCACACGCTCAACCTATCTACAATAATCCTTATGAAGCGAAAGGCAATAGATAGAGTTCGAGCTTTGTCTCTCGCCAAGAGGAAATTGGTTAACAAAGTAGGGTGGATTAAGGAGAATAACATCTTCAGCTCCCAATCCTTCCTCACTTTTTCGTTCAAAAAACGAAGCTCCTCGCAACCTACCGTCGGCGGACGTTATAGAGACCTTCTGGAAGGGGATCTACGAGAATGCCATCCCTGTGAGAGACAGTTCCGTGCTAGCACAGTTCCGGCAGTATTGCGATGAACATCTTCCGCAAGCCGAAGAATGCCCTCCCATAACGGACATTGAGATAAAGCGAGCCCTCAGAGGAAAACGCAATTTCTCTGCCCCAGGAATTGACGCTATTAATAATTTCTGGTGGAAATCCTTCCCGTCCGTGCACCCTCATCTCGCGAGGGTGTTTACTGCATTTATCTCGGGTCACGCAACTATCCCAGAGTGGCTGGGGGAGGGCAGAACTATGCTGATCCCGAAATCGGGGGATCTGTCCAGACCCCAAAACTACAGGCCAATTACCCGCCTCAACACGCTGTATAAAATCTTCACCAGCGTGTTATACGAACGTATCCTGAGCTCCATTGCTCCCGTATGGGAAAACGTATATGAACAGCGAGGATCGAAGCGAGGCCATTCAGGTTGCAAAGACAACTTATTAGTAGACCGCTGTATATGCAGCGATGCAGTTCACTACAGACGCAACCTTTCAATGGCTTGGGTGGATTATGCGAAGGCGTTTGATACCACATTCCACGAGTTGATCATTCGCTTGTTGGGAGACCTCCACATCCACCCTGATATAGCGAGATGTGTAGAAAGTCTGATTCTGCTCTGGAAGATAAAATTTGCCATAAGATCCGGCAAGGAAGTGGTATCTACAGAGTGGATCACAATCCAGCGCGGTGTTTTCCAAGGGGACTCCTTGAGTCCGCTTCTCTTTTGCAATTCGCTATTGCCGTTATCGATCGAGCTGAGGAAAGGCAGAGGTTACATGCCCGGGCCGCGCAGTAGACGCCAGCATAAAGTCACCCATTTGTTTTATATGGATGACTTAAAGATCTATGCCGGCAGCAGGGGAGATCTTCAGAGCTCTCTTGATACTCTAGCTACTTATAGTACTGCGATCGGCATGAGTTTGGGGATGGACAAATGCGCTGTGTTTCATCTGAACAGAGGCCGAGCACCGGATGAGGTTGAAGATGTTCATCTGGTAGATGGGAACATCGTGAGACATCTAGATGTCGGAGAGTCATACAACTTTTTGGGCATCCAGCAAAGTGGCATGCAGGATGGATCCGCTGTAAAAAAGGCTCTCCGCAGCAAGTATAAATCGCGTCTCCGACAGATTTGGCGATCGCAACTGTCGGGTAAGAATAAGGTCGCCGCGACGAATATGTTTGCTGTCCCGATTCTTCTGTACTCTTTCGGCGTTACGAAGTGGAACGTCGTAGAGTTACAATCGCTCGACCGAGAAACCAGAAAGATCATGAACATCAATCGTAGTTTGCATCCGAAGTCCTCTGTTCAACGCATTTACCTCCCACGTCATCTTGGAGGTAGGGGTCTTTTAAGCCTGGAGTGTCTGCATGATCGTGTCGCCCTGGATACATGTCACCGTGTGTTAAGGGGTAATGATGCGCTCATGTTGTTTGTTAGGTCACATGAGCAAGCGGGGAATGGGGCCTTTCTTTTTCAAGGGTCCCGCAGGGCTGCAGAAAAGCTCGGACTACAAGAGCTCTCACCAGATCGGCATATAGCCGACGGTGCTCCTAATCTTGAGGAGCATGTGACAACCGTCAGCTCAAGAACGAAGAAGGCAGAATACGATCGTCTGATGAGAGAACATATGGGAAAGGCGATACACTCCCAGTTCTTTCGTCATGTGGAGCGAGAGGATCTTTCTCGAGAACTTACCGTCGCCTTCTTAAAGTCGGCCGGTCTGAAGTCCGAGACTGAGGGGTTTGTACTGGCATGCCAGGATGGTGTGCTTAACACGCTGGTGTATCGTAATATCGTCTTTCAGGAACATCTTCCTACTGCCTGTAGAGCGTGTAAGGCCCATCCCGAGACACTTATGCATATATTGTCAGCGTGCCCCTCATACGCTGTGTCGTTATACATCAGAAGACACAATGCAGCCCTGAGAGTGCTCTATTATCATCTAAGGCACTCTTACGGTATTGACAATGCACCTGTAATACCGTATGTCCCCGTTAAAATCGAGTCCGTGGTGGAAAATACCAGATGTCGTATATACTGGAATTATTCATTTCCCACCACGAGACAGCTCCAAGCAACCAAGCCGGATATTGTCCTGCTGGAATTAGATGTCAAATGTTTGTATGTCATCGAACTTTCTTGTCCAGCAGAACCTAACATCACATCTAAGGAGATCGAGAAGAGGGAGAAGTATAGAGATCTCCTGTCCGAACTTGGAAAATTGTATCCAGGATATAGAGTCAAGTTGGTCGTTGTTTTGATTATTGGGGTCCTATGCGGATTAAAGGCAAGCTTCGTCCGGGAACTTGAGATCATCCCGGAATGCAGGTCAGTTTCGGCCTCCTTGGCCTGCAGAATACAAAAAGCCGTTCTTCTTGGCTCCCTCCACATCGCGAGGGCGCACGAGGTGGTGTAATCCGTGCTCGCACATCACCAGGGTTTGGGATGCGAGCACGTGGAAGGGCCCTACAGGTGATGCCAGGTATGATGAGTCACCCGGCCTGAAGTTGTTAGAGCCTGTAGGAGATCTGGGAACCCTCCAACGTGAGTGATCGGGTGCTAGGTTCTGTCCTATCCCCGGGGTGAACGAAGGAGGGCTTCCCAGAGAGAGCATCTGTCCCTAATGGATGATAATAATAATAATAATAATAACGTTTATTCCAGCTTCATTACCTACAAAACATAAACAGCACAACGTGCAAAAACACAAAAAAAAAACTAATAATAATAAAAAAATAACAACAATAATAGCTAAATGCTAACAGTAATTTGAAGCCAGAAATCGATGGCAATCAGATGACCACCTACAAAAGGGGTCCCTGCTCTACCTTACCACCGGCATATAATATATAAAAAAATAACAAGTAAAATATAAATAAATTGTCATATTTTCATAAATGTAACTGTAACTACTTTTAATTTTTGTAATTATTACTATTATTAAGAAGCTGTAACATAGTTTGTAATAGCATAATTTAGTTAGTTAATTTATCTATTAAAACATTTATATAATTTACTAAATTAAAAATATGAATCAGTACCTATTCAATATTTGTTTCCAGACATAAATACCTAATCAACATCATTTGTATATAAAAACTGTTTACTTTTATCTTATACTATTTTCAAATTCGCGCCGTTTTTGTTTGGCGACATCTATACACAATTCAGTGAAGGTCCGCCAAGACCGCCATATTGGTTGTAAAACTTGCGCTATGAACTTCAAAGGCGCCAACAGCAGCTGTCATTAGCTCCTTAGTGATTGTTTTCTATACTGTGATATGACTGAACTGTGAAGTATAAAATGGCCAATTTAAAAGCCGGGAGTCAAACTAACCGCAAAACGGTTCAAGTAAGTATCTCTCTCTGGAAATATGTATCCTGTTTTCTTACGTAAAATGTTTTTAATAATTTTATCGTATCATTGATTATAAAGACAACTTTATATTACACTTTTATTAACCCGGCGTTGGTAAGGTGAAAAAATGGAACATAAGTGGTAAGGTGGGGTGTAACAAACCCCAGAAGTTTTTATTAAATAAAATATGCTTATGAAGAATTTTTTGATCTATTTAATGATTATTAGTTTAATTATACATTATTTATTTAAATTAAAGATAAATATATATTAATAACAGCGCTAGTAAAAATATAATACAAAAAAATTTCTTGGAATGAGAACAACCTACATAGATGTAATTGTTATTTATAAAAAAACTATGGCCTATTTTAACACAAAACAAATTTTTTATAACTATAAACTTAATATGCAATCAATTAAAATAAAAAGTAGAGAGATATGTTAATAAATATATAAAATGCCTAAATAAGATACAAAATTGTTTGCACTTCAGCTTCAAAAATATTGTAACACAAATGGTAAGGTGGGGTTTGTGACACCTCAGAGTAATTTATTTGTCTGTTAATAGCGTTAGATCCTACGACTTACTAAAATAGTAATATGAGACGCAAGCCAAATGTCTCAAGCGAAGCTACTAGAACCCGCAGGTCTGTAATTAAATGTTGAATGAAGTTGCAGCCTAATCAAAACGCGTGGGGTTTGTCACACCCCATCTTACCAACGCCGGGTTAATAATTATAAATAACATAATAGCATAGCAACTCCGGCTTCATAATTCGTTAGTTACATAATATAAACAAACTGTTGCCAATGATACGATAAAGCTTGAAATATAACTCGAATATTATGCGATTTAAACCGACTCCGACGTTGCGTAGTTGACTCGGCTAACGCCTCGTCACCTAGCAACGTCCTCGTCTATTATAAATCGCATAATATTCTTGTTATATTAATAGCTAATTAACATATCTTTTTATAGGTTTCAATGGTAATCTGTCAAGCAGAAGAAAACAAACATCGATCTGGAGTTAATGCGTTACAGTTTGATCCTTCTTACGATCGTTTATTTTCAGCAGGTCGTGATAGTATTGTAAGAGTGTACGAACATGAAAGATACTTACAAAGTATGGAACATCACTCTGATTGGGTTAATGACATTGTTTTATGCTGCGGTGGCAGGAACTGTAAGATCTTCGCAAAATAAAACCATGAAATACTAACTTCTACATTTTAGTAATATCTGCAAGCTACGACACAACAGTGAAGGTATGGAATGCCCATAAAGGATTCTGTACGGCAACACTCCGTTCACACAAAGACTATGTAAAAGCTTTAGCATATGCTAAAGATAGAGAACTGGTAGCGTCTGCGGGACTTGATAAATCGATATATTTATGGGATGTTAATACATTGACAGCACTTTCAGCTAGTAATAATACTGTAACAAGTGAGTTATCATTTATATTGTGAATTTAAATATTAATTTTCATTTTTAAAAGCTTCCAGTCTCATTGGAAATAAGGAATCCATATATAGTTTGGCCATGAATCCTCCAGGAAGTGTTCTTGTTAGCGGTTCTACAGAAAGAGCATTACGATTTTGGGACTCTAGGACGTGTGAAAAATTATTTAAATTAAAAGGTAAACCAAGCAGATAGGAATAACATTTCATAGGCAAGTCGTAAATAATAAGAAACCTAAATGATCAAAAGAAACGACAATTTTAACTGGTTTTTTTTTTCTAATTGTAAAATTACTTTAGGACATACAGATAATGTGTATGCGTTAGTTGTGTCCAGAGACGGTACACATTGTATTTCTGGCAGTAGTGATGGCTCCATAAAAGTCTGGAGTTTGGGAGACCAACGGTAAAATAATTTATAATAATTATTGTTAATAAAGGGCTACATTTAAATATTTCAGGTGTATACAAACGATTATAGTACATTCAGATTCTGTGAGGGCATTATTAACGACGGAAAATTTCCAGTACATTATATCAGGCGGACAAGATAAAAAAGTAATTAAATGGAATTTAGCGCTTCATATTACTAATTTTATTATATTAAATATGATATTACAGGTAATCATGACTGAACTGATAAATCCTCAAAATAGTCTTGTAGTATGCGTGGAAAATGCACCAGTTTTGCGAATGTGTTTTACCACAGATCACCAAGCCGTTTGGGTAAATAAAATAAAAATTGTCATTATGGGTAATGTATTCTATTTGTCATTATTGAATTAGGTGTCAACATCAGATTCAAATATTCGTTGTTGGAAATTACCTACCGAAAAGCACTTCAAAGAAGAAGCAAAATTACCTACGAATCCGATCTCTTTAATTCCTGGAGGAGCTGCTATAAGACAAGCTGTAGTTTTAAACGACAAAAGGCATATTATTACCAAGGATACGGATAATAATGTTGCAATTTATAATGTGTTGAAGGTGGGATTTGTAATAATTAATAAATAACTGATAATATTTGTTTTACATACAGGCACGAAAGGTTGAAGAATTAGGACAAGTTGATTTCCAACAAGAAATTAAAAATCGGTTTAAAATGGTATATGTTCCTGACTGGTTTAATGTTGATTTAAAGACAGGCGTAAGTATTAATTTAATATGTCCAATTAACAATTAAGCTTGATTCGCATATAACCGGCATCCACAGACCAACACAGCCACGGATATTAAACAATGAAATTGTATTGGGCCGTCCGTCATCGTACAGGGAACGCACAGTGCTGACCACCACCAGCCGACATTCTTTAAGAGAATGCTTTGCCGGTGACGGTCACGTATTTACGTGACTGTATGGCAGATTTTACTACTTGTGGCAGCTTGCTGTTCTGTAATCGGCCGGTATTTGTCGTTTAGATGTGAACTACTGGTGAATTTGTTGGTCCCGTACGTGCCCTTGCTGACCTGTAAATGTCGTGTATATGTGAAGCAAGCTTTAATCGTTGATTGAGAGCTAGGGAATTGGGGAGATAGGCACCGCTCGTACTAAATTCTGTACAGCAGCCCCTTCCACCCACTGGAATGCCCTTCACCATCCTGTCCATAAACTACCGAGCTAAAATGTGTCGCCACTGCATGTAGAAAGTTGCTAAAACCTGCGTCAAACTCAAACTCAAACTTACCTGAACTCGAACTACGAACTTACTAAATCGGCTGTGGACTTGCAAATAAATAAAGTGATATATGCTCGGTCGACACTCGCTCGTTAAAATTGTATCGGATTACATACTAAATAGCTGCAATTTTTAATAATATAGGATGCAGGCAATATACGGTTGTAAAAAAATACTAAGTACACAAATACACAAACATCTAATTTTATTAGCAGCGACAATGCAAATAACAATTTATAAAATTTAACAATAAAATGAAAAGTTAATTTCAGCGAGATTTTGTTTTGCATTTATAATTTTTTAAAATATTTAATAAACTTGAATACTTTATAATGTACATATACAGTTTGTCCAAAATTCAATCCCCACCGACCATTAGGATCTTGGAAACTATAAAAGCTACAAAGTTGGTTAAATAGGGAAAGTTTTAGGAATTTTAGTGCTCATTTCATATCCATTGAGAAATCACAGCCAACTTTGACCGATTTCGAGATATCTTGGAAAAACCGAAATTTGGATTTTTCTATTTTCCAAAATATCTCGGAAAGAATTAAGTTATTAGTTTCAAGACTTGTACTTTGTGAAGGCACTTTTTTACGGAGAATCGGGTGGTACCATTTGTTTATATTTATGACGCTTTGTTTCTATTCTGTGAACAACTACTTTTGATTTTCATATGGACGCCATATTGAATTTTGTCGTAACTAAACTCGGCTCTTTTTTCTCTTTCACACTGTATATAATTTCCAATTCCTTCAGATTACTGGTTGATAAAATAACAAGCTGTTTGGAAGATTTTTATTCATCAGTTAAAAATATGTCAAAGTTTCGATAACATAACTCGTTATCGAAACGGCATATTTTTGATTGACGAATAAAAATCTTCCAAACAGCTTGCTATTTTGTTATGTAATTGAATATTTCATATCTATTTTTACTTTGGGTTATGTGGGTCAAATAAAACAATAAAAAATACAAACAAACAATAAACTTTAATAATGAAGAATTATCATGTTATAAATTTATTGTAAATTTACGACAGTATTTTAAGTTTACGGTGTTCTTTCCTTAATTTGCTGGTATTTAATCGAATAGATTCAAGATGTTCAGATTCATTTTTAAGATTTCTAAATATTTTAATTTTAATTAACAAATTAATAGTAATCATCACTACACATCTTTTTTCACTATCACTCATGGTTCCAACTTTAATCAATAACTTGTTTGTCAAATTAGTTTTGACACCTGTTACCAAATTTGAAACTTGTAGCCATGACCGTATTGTTCTTACGGATGGTAAAACAAAATTTAACTTGTTCCTCATATATTTATAAGAACCTGGTGATTTATAATAGAGGGATAGCGCTAATTGTCTTTCGTTGTATGACCAAGAAGTGTTTTTCCTATGAAATATTTGCGTGTTAGTGAAGATTTTTACTGCTTTATATGGTGCGCCGTTTTACTTTTTAATAACATCCAGCAATTGGAAAACATTATTATTATATGAATAAAACGTTTACCTATTTTCTTGGTAACCTATATCGAAAAAACTAAATTCAATTTCAGCGTTTACGTAACCCGAAAATGAATTAAAAATTTGCCTTGACATATTTTCAATTCAGTATTAATTCGAATACGAATCTACGAATTTAATGTTATTGCGAACAAATTAGTTACAGTTACATTTACCTGAATGTGTAACAGAAAAATTAATTTGAAATATGTCCGGACATATTTTTAATTTAGCATTAATTTGAATACAAACCAACGAATTTTTATGATATCGTAGACAAATTAATTACAGTTGCATTTGACTGGATATGCAACAGAAAAATTAATTTCAAATATCTCATTAACTTATTCTTAATTCCGAATTTATTTGTTTGCATAACGAAGAAATACAATTACAAATATGTTTTGACATATTCTTAATTCAGAATTAAAAAGAAGGCTTTGACATATTTTTAATTCGGAATTAAAAATAAGTCATGGCATATTTTTAATTCCGAAATTGTTTACTATAGCTACTAATTTTTATGTGAATTTTCTCTATTACAAATTAAAATGTTTCGCAAACTTTGACGTGTATTCATCGTTCGCCTAACGAGAAAATGAATTTTAAATAAGTTATTGACATATTTTTAAATCGGAATTATTTTGTTAGGCAAACGTTTTAAATCGGAATTATTTTGTTAGGCAAACGTTTTAAATAGGAATTATTTTGTTAGGCAAACGTTTTAAATCGGAATTATTTTGTTAGGCAAACGTTTTAATTCAAAGCGAATCGGGTGGGGGCAACGCGAGAGTGAGATCAGGCAGCGTTGCCCGCACCCGATTCGCTAGCGCTACACCACCTGCTTGAATTAAAACGTTTGCCTAACAAAATAATTCTGATTTAAAAATATGTCAATAACTTATTTAAAATTCATTTTCTCGTTAGGCGAACGATGAATACACGTCAAAGTTTGCGAAACATTTTAATTTGTAATAGGGAAAATTCACATAAAAATTAGTAGCTATAGTAAACAATTTCGGAATTAAAAATATGCCATGACATATTTTTAAATCGGAATTATTTTGTTAGGCAAACGTTTTAATTCAAGCAGGTGCTGTCTGCTAGCGAATCGGGTGGGGGCAACGCGAGAGTGAGATCAGGCAGCGTAGCAAAAAGGAGGTAGAATTGCGACGGTTTCTTTTATGAGCTTAGAACAAGATCAGACACAATAGGTATTATCAACAACATCATTTTACACATAAAAACACGAAATACGACATTTTTTAGTGGTCACAGACATTGTTATTTTTAAAAAAGTGTAAAATTTTATTTTTTTTTAAATCATGTTTTTTTTGTATATCTATTGCTATATCTCAAAAATGAATTGAGCTAGCGACGTAAACTTTTTTTTGTTATAAAACACACACTTAAGCGCTTCTATCTGTGTATAGTATTGTTAATAAACAAATGTTTAAACAAGCTAAAAACGTAGATAACTTTGAAAGTTCAGAAAATACGCAGTCAAATTTTCACTAAGCTACAAACTTTCGTGTTTTTGTCAATTTTGTATAACATGCTGGGGAAAAAATAAAGTCAAAAGACGGAAAACGTTTTTGGTAACATAATTTTTATTGTGTCTTTTATAGTTAAGGTACAGTGATTTTTTTAGAGCACACGAATTGCAGAAATTAAGTTTCGATACCCCCGCGACGTCCACTATGCATTGTATCTTTATCCTAGATTCACTGTATACGCAATAATTTCGTAAACGTGTTATTTTCAGTAGTTATACAACAAGAGGTTCGAAAATAATCGAATATACAGTTGAGAGGACGAGATGGGTTTCCAGGTAACACATCGAGTCCGCAAACTGTATATTCAGATGATTTCGATTTTCGAAGCTCGGTATATGTTAAGACTATACAACGGATCAACCAACTATACAGGGTGGTCCATAAGTAATGGTTCACAGACCAACAGTAGATTCCTGAGGCCAAGATATTAGGATTTACATAAAATTATCTTAGTCCAAAAGTTAATATTTAGGGAGATACAGGGTGTCAAAGTCGAAATTTTAATTTTAATTTTCTCCCAAAAAAGGTAATTTCACCAATTTTCATATCAATATCCCGAAAACTTCTGAAATTACAGAAGAAAATTAAAATTAAAATTTCGACTTTGACACCCCGTATCTCCCTAAATATTAACTTTTGGACTAAGGTAATTTTAGGTAAATCGTAATATTTTTAGTCCCAGGAATCTACTGTTGGTCTGTGAACCATTACTTATGGACCACCCTGTTATTAAACAAATTATTTATTGAAGATGAGAAAATTATTTAAATTTTTACGAAATGTCAAAAATATTACTTGTTCATTTATATCCATGGATGATATGATTACATATGATTTATTTGGTTGCGACGACCGAAATACGCCAAGCGTTGTGTTTCGCAAAACACAACTTAGCAACGCAAATAACCGAGTTTATACCTTAGAATATAAAACTTACAGGAATGAGGGTATCGCTTTAGTAGATATACAAAAAGTGCGATGGAAGTCGCCATTTTGATATTCTATTTGTAGTCATAGTTTTGAGACTGACAAATACTAGGTTAGTTGTGACGTTTGTGGTTTTTCTCCAATAAGGACAAATAAAAATTTAGGAATAACTTTCCATAAGTAAGTATTTACCTTCATTTAATGTTCATTACGAATAATATTTAAGAACAATTCGATGTTATAATTTCATTGTCAAAGAAAGGTCACGAGTGAATATCATAGGCGCCCACATACGTATTTGATATACCTACATTAGCACTTTGCAAAATATATATTTAAAAAACTGTTTAAACCGTCAAAATTATAATATTTTATTTCTTGCAGCTTCTAATTTTTGTACATTCATAGTTTTACTACATTTTTTGTCAGTTTACGTCTTTGAATATTTTATATTTAAAGGTTTACGTATCCCGTATTCATTCTAAAAGGTACGCCACTAATATACCGGAAACATTCAGCCGCCATTTGCATCATCTATGTATCTTGGCCCCACGTATGTTTTGTGTAGTCTCATTCCTGTTAGTTTTATATTCAAAGATTTATACAGCGTAACTACATAAGAAAATTGAGCTATGTGATTGGTCTATTTTCCGATGAGTTGTATAGTCGTCTAAATTAGGTACACATAGAAAAAAATATCCTAAATTACGCTTCCTCATTTTCCGAATCTGATACATCGTCATGGGTATCTAAATTATTATTGCAAAGTTTGCATATACTCGTACATTCATTTGAACATTTTAAAAGCTGTTTTACGCACACACATTTACTGCTGTTGCAATGTTTGTCTGAACATGTTATAGCTAAAAGTTTTCTCAGATCTGCTGGTACTGGGCCTTTAGTTGTTAACAGTGGAGTCCAAAGATGATCTTTTAATACCCATCCAAACTTTGCGAGATCTTTATTAGCTGTTTCTGGTAAATAACTGGAATACCAGATTTTTAACTGATAAATACACCCAAAGAAAATAAACATTTATAAGTTCTTTATTAAGTCCTATAATGAGAAATATACCTTTTTAGATGTTGCCTAAAAGCATCTTCTGTTGGTGGAAGTTGAGAAGCAGGCTTGTTTGATGTTGAGGTTAAATGAAATCTTAATCCGTTTAAGTCTTTGATGGTTTCATTCTTGTTTTTGTATAGTAAAAGAATATATTTGCTGAAAAATTCCATTGCTTCATCTTCAGATAATATTGGAAGCCTTTCTAATTCTGACAATTCTCAATATTTTTATCGAAAGCGGTTCTTTTCCCTATTTTATAAAATGCATTAAACAGTGGATGGCTAATAATCTTTTAGTTATTGGAGGTCCAAGATTCTTAACCACGTCATGAATAGCAACAAAGTGTCTATTAGACGTATCCCGATATTTCATGGCCCACGACATGCACGTCAAATTTGTGAAAGAGTGAGATAGAAGTCCAATAGTGAAACCTAAAAACATGCGGCACTCAGGAAAAAGCGCGTGAAATTTGAAATTGTTGTCCTTATGAAATTGAAAATAAATACATTTATTAGCTGCCACCTATATTGCAAGTTTCTCAGCTTATTATAACATAATGATAGGTTTTCACTAATAATATTTTTTCATATTTTGACTTTGACAGAACGAACCTAACCTAGGTTTTTTAGGTTAAGTAGTAGATGCGTTTTCTCTTTCTGTGCTGAGGGCCATGAGATATCGGGATGTGTCTACATATGCTATTACTAGTTTGGCAGATCATCTCAATATTGTGTTTGCTGGTGTAGACCTTTCTACAGTCTTTATGATATTTTACTTTAATTGTTCCGTTCAAAATATCTTGCTTGATAGCCAAAATTTTTTGTACAAAAAATCTCTAATTATAGTCTCTAAACCCTGTTTCCATGGCTTGTGCACAACAAGTTTATCGTTTTCCTCTATTACTACTCCACATAAAATGCACTCCATTTGACAATAATTAAATATTTTTTAAAGGAACAATGACCATACGTACAATACAATACAAGTGGTAGGTAAAGAATATCGTTACACATTTTATACTTTGACCTTCGACAAAAACGCGGGCGTACGAAACTAACAGGAATGAGGCTACACAAAACATAAGTGAGACCAAGATAGATGATGCAAATGGTGGCTGAATGTTTCTGGTATGTCAGTGGCGTACCTTTTAGAATGAATATGGGATACGTAAACCTTTGAATATAAAATATTCAAAGACGTAAACTGACAAAAAATGTGGTAAAAGTATGGATGAACAAAAATTAGAAGCTGCAAGAAATAAAATATTATAATATTGACGGTTAAAACAGTTTTTTAAATATATATTTTGGAAAGTGCTACTTAATCTATATCAACTACGTATGTGACGCCTATGATATTCACTCGTGACCTTCCTTTGACAATGAAATTATGACATCGAATTGTTCTTAAATATTATTCGTAATGAACGTAGTTACATAAATGGAGGCAAATACTTAAGTACTTATGGAAAGTTATTCCTAAATTTTTATTTGTCCTTATTGGAGAAAAACCACAAACGTCACAACTAACCTATTATTTGTCAGTCTCAAAACTATGACTACAAATAGAATATCAAAATGGCGACTTCCATCGCACTTTTTGTATATCTACTAAAGCGATACCCTCATTCCTGTAAGTTTTATATTCTAAGGTATAAACTCGGTTATTTGCGTTGCTAAGTTGTGTTTTGCGAAACACAACGCTTGGCGTATTTCGGTCGTCGCAACCAAATAAATCATATGTAATCATATCATCCATGGATATAAATGAACAAGTAATATTTTTGACATTTCGTAAAAATTTAAATAATTTTCTCATCTTCAATAAATAATTTGTTTAATAACAGGGTGGTCCATAAGTAATGGTTCACAGACCAACAGTAGATTCCTGGGACTAAAAATATTACGATTTACCTAAAATTACCTTAGTCCAAAAGTTAATATTTAGGGAGATACGGGGTGTCAAAGTCGAAATTTTAATTTTAATTTTCTTCTGTAATTTCAGAAGTTTTCGGGATATTGATATGAAAATTGGTGAAATTACCTTTTTTGGGAGAAAATTAAAATTAAAATTTCGACTTTGACACCCTGTATCTCCCTAAATATTAACTTTTGGACTAAGATAATTTTATGTAAATCCTAATATCTTGGCCTCAGGAATCTACTGTTGGTCTGTGAACCATTACTTATGGACCACCCTGTATAGTTGGTTGATCCGTTGTATAGTCTTAACATATACCGAGCTTCGAAAATCGAAATCATCTGAATATACAGTTTGCGGACTCGATGTGTTACCTGGAAACCCATCTCGTCCTCTCAACTGTATATTCGATTATTTTCGAACCTCTTGTTGTATAACTACTGAAAATAACACGTTTACGAAATTATTGCGTATACAGTGAATCTAGGATAAAGATACAATGCATAGTGGACGTCGCGGGGGTATCGAAACTTAATTTCTGCAATTCGTGTGCTCTAAAAAAATCACTGTACCTTAACTATAAAAGACACAATAAAAATTATGTTACCAAAAACGTTTTCCGTCTTTTGACTTTATTTTTTCCCCAGCATGTTATACAAAATTGACAAAAACACGAAAGTTTGTAGCTTAGTGAAAATTTGACTGCGTATTTTCTGAACTTTCAAAGTTATCTACGTTTTTAGCTTGTTTAAACATTTGTTTATTAACAATACTATACACAGATAGAAGCGCTTAAGTGTGTGTTTTATAACAAAAAAAAGTTTACGTCGCTAGCTCAATTCATTTTTGAGATATAGCAATAGATATACAAAAAAAACATGATTTAAAAAAAAATAAAATTTTACACTTTTTTAAAAATAACAATGTCTGTGACCACTAAAAAATGTCGTATTTCGTGTTTTTATGTGTAAAATGATGTTGTTGATAATACCTATTGTGTCTGATCTTGTTCTAAGCTCATAAAAGAAACCGTCGCAATTCTACCTCCTTTTTGCTACGCTGCCTGATCTCACTCTCGCGTTGCCCCCACCCGATTCGCTAGCAGACAGCACCTGCTTGAATTAAAACGTTTGCCTAACAAAATAATTCCGATTTAAAAATATGTCATGGCATATTTTTAATTCCGAAATTGTTTACTATAGCTACTAATTTTTATGTGAATTTTCCCTATTACAAATTAAAATGTTTCGCAAACTTTGACGTGTATTCATCGTTCGCCTAACGAGAAAATGAATTTTAAATAAGTTATTGACATATTTTTAAATCAGAATTATTTTGTTAGGCAAACGTTTTAATTCAAGCAGGTGGTGTAGCGCTAGCGAATCGGGTGGGGGCAACGCTGCCTGATCTCACTCTCGCGTTGCCCCCACCCGATTCGCTTTGAATTAAAACGTTTGCCTAACAAAATAATTCCGATTTAAAACGTTTGCCTAACAAAATAATTCCTATTTAAAACGTTTGCCTAACAAAATAATTCCGATTTAAAACGTTTGCCTAACAAAATAATTCCGATTTAAAAATATGTCAATAACTTATTTAAAATTCATTTTCTCGTTAGGCGAACGATGAATACACGTCAAAGTTTGCGAAACATTTTAATTTGTAATAGAGAAAATTCACATAAAAATTAGTAGCTATAGTAAACAATTTCGGAATTAAAAATATGCCATGACTTATTTTTAATTCCGAATTAAAAATATGTCAAAGCCTTCTTTTTAATTCTGAATTAAGAATATGTCAAAACATATTTGTAATTGTATTTCTTCGTTATGCAAACAAATAAATTCGGAATTAAGAATAAGTTAATGAGATATTTGAAATTAATTTTTCTGTTGCATATCCAGTCAAATGCAACTGTAATTAATTTGTCTACGATATCATAAAAATTCGTTGGTTTGTATTCAAATTAATGCTAAATTAAAAATATGTCCGGACATATTTCAAATTAATTTTTCTGTTACACATTCAGGTAAATGTAACTGTAACTAATTTGTTCGCAATAACATTAAATTCGTAGATTCGTATTCGAATTAATACTGAATTGAAAATATGTCAAGGCAAATTTTTAATTCATTTTCGGGTTACGTAGACGCTGAAATTGAATGTAGTTTTTTCGATATAGGTTACCAAGAAAATACGTAAATATTTTATTCATTATAATCATAATGTTTAGCTGTGTTTTGAACTCATGAAAAATCGCATGTAAGCTCTATATTATGGAACCAAATACAATTATTTGTTTATCGTATTACAAAAAATATATATATTTATATGCTAAGGCTTATTAATAATTATATCTTTAGAAGTCAAGGCATAATTTCTTAAGGTCTACTTTACATTAAAAATCTATTGGAGAAATTAAAATTTTGTTAACCATACCCTTTATTTCGTTACTATTATGTCAGGACTTATTTATAATTATTTATTAATATGTCTCGACATATTTCTAAACGTTCAAACTGTTAAATGCTTCAACATGGCATTAAAAAGTAAAACGGCGCACCATAGCTTTACTTCTATTTAAAAGCGAATTTTGGACAACATCTTTAGTCGAAAATTTCCTATACTTTAATTTTAGCCTGCTATTCTGAACAGTCTTTGCTTTTATTCTTTTAGTAAGAAGATTTAATTTCGATTTTAGTTTTTTACATTTAGGTGTTAAAATGTTTTCCAACGCCGCAACTTTTATATTAACAAAATTTTTAACCTCGCCCCTCAATCAACATGTTATTTTATTTTAAAATTTTAGGGTTGATAAAAATCACGATTGAAAAAAAATCAAAAAAATCGATTTTTTTTTTATTTAAATCGGATTTTTTTGATTTAAATCAAACTCATATGTTACATTATATTTCAGAATAGGTACAAATTTGAATTTTGTTTATGTCAAAATAAATGTTATTGTCTGCAGTTATCTATTCACGTATCTACCTAATTAATATGAATAATAATGTTGAATATTCTTCTAGTGAGGAGAGGCATTTATTGTCAAAACATTTTATAATAATATAAATTTCATTTAGAGCAGTTAACTCTTTAAATAAAGCTTTTGCTCAATTAGGAAGTCTTTGTCTTTTTACCGCTGAAGATCAATACTTTTGTGTAATTTGTTTTTGTTTGTTAATTTGTCGAAATCTAAAACCGTGATTTAAATCAATGATTTTTTTAAATAAATCGCTTGATTTAAATCACGATTTTAATTGCTGACGCAAATTGCTACATTTCTTTTTATTCTGATGTTGTACCTACTTTAACGAAAATAATTTTTGTCCAGTAATCTTCAAAAACGGCTTTAAATTATTAAGGGTTCTTTACTCGACAGACAGATTCTCTTTTTAAAATCTTTCTGAATATTTCGTCGGCCATAATAGTCCAGTCATTAGAGACATAAAAAAGGTGTTTTGGTGCAAAAGGTTGAGGAGTTTTGAAACTTGGCAGGAGTGTAGACTTGGGGGCCCTAAGTATGACGCTAAGTTTGCGACCTCGAGGGACCGCCGCTCGCGCCGTCATCTTTGAAAAATAGCGGCCAAAGGCAGTTTTTAGCATATAACTCCATTCCTGTAGGTTTTAGAGAAAAAGTTTTTTATTGAAAGTTGAAGAGGATAAAATGTGCTATAAAATTACTTCTATACATTTTTTCTTCAGACTAATACTTTCCGAGTTACAGGGCCGAACAATAGGACGAATTTTTTTACCAATTATTATCTACCAATTAGCATACCTAAAGTAGCCTTATCTAATATTTAACTGTTTATATAGAGATATATCGTATATACACACTGTCCGTATATGTATTTGGTGGTACCTACCACTTGTACCTTGTACCACTTGTACCTTGTACCACTTGTATATTGTTACATGTTATAATACTTACCCTTGCGCGTTAGAAATTCCTTCTAAAATTGCTCTTTACAAAGAGAGGTCATTTCACCATCAGACGGTCGGACAAATTTTGGTCCGGCATTTGGTCGGATATGACCATCGAACAAACTTTAATGCGCACCATCAAGAGCATTAGTGGTCTGACGCACGGAGGTGGTATGACAAATAGTGTCTTAACCATGTGGACATTAGGAATGGTCTATTTGCATAATATCTGTGAGGGAATAGAAGAGGTTAGCACCATACGAATGAGCACAACGGAGCAGCATGTGGATATGCGGCCGACGCGTATACAACGTGACCAGACCAGAATGATGCGACAAAGATTGCAGAATAGCTATCGTAACATAATCCGTTTCCGCAAGTCGACAATTTGATCTCCATCAACAGTGGCGTCGTTGTATCCACTGATGTAATTTTAGATGAAGCGATGATTCCACCTTTTTCGCAAAAACGATTCTTGGCGAGCGATACCAACAAAAGCAATTTCATTACCATGTTAATTACGAAGTTTGAAGAACAAAATTACACAGTCAAGCAGGCAGTAGAAGATGCGGATGTTCTTATCACTCAGACAGCCATCGACATGTCGTCGTCGTTTACGTGTTTTCGTTGTCGGAGAAAATATAAATTTGTTGGTTATTTTAACTGCAAAGGCGAGAAATCATGCAAATATTTTTTTGCTGAAACCGGCGAGGGGACAAATTGCGGAAACGCTTTATTCGACGCGGGGCCTGAAATATAAGGAAACTGTTGCAAAAAACATTTTGTTCTTACATGCAATCAGTGATTGTGACACCACCTCTGCTCTCTTTAACCAAGGAAAATTGAAGTACCTCAGTCTCCTGGATAAAAACGACGCATTATAATATAATATAATATATCTTTATTTAGCTAAGCTAACATCATACATATATCGGTAACATCTATCACAACAGCTCAAACCCCCTTCTTTCCTAACCCCTCTTACTAATAATCCATTCCCTTACTTTAGCCTTAAACATATTTACATTAGTTGACTGCTTAATGCCATCATCCACTTCATTATACATCACCATCCCCTTAACAAATAAGGAATTATATCCCCCACTAGTAACCACATTATGTACATATAACTTATTTCTACTTCTTGTATAATAGTTATGCACTTCTCTACAAAACACGACATATTTATCAAAATAAACTGGCATTACTCCCTTGAGTATCTTATAAATAAAAACTAACGCATTGCAACACTATAGCAATCTTCCAGGACCTGGAAGCAGGTACGGATGCTCTCGCAGCAGCTGGTGAAGCGTTCTTATTGGCACTGTACAACGGATTGTCTGCAAAGAACACATTGGATTCCCTTCGCTACAAAAATTTTGTGAAGTGTGTGTCCAAGAACAAATTTAATCTCGCGTCCCTGCCACCCACAAGAGATGCTGCAAGGCAGCATTGTCTGCGAGCGTACCACCAAGTCACGGCATTAAATAGTAAAAGTAATTTCTCCTTTAATAAAGCTATTAAAAGTTTGGCATAATTTTCCATTCAGCGACGTCACGACTAAATAATCAGGCCGCACGGGAGATAAGCCGACACCTTGCGTGCGTATGTGATCTAACCGCCTTGTTTAACGCACAAAGATAAATGGAGAAGGAAGGCCCCAAATTAGTATAGAACCACGACGAAAATTCAAGACCAAAAACAGAGTCCACCGGGACCGCGGTGAGGTAGGTCCTCCGCCGGAACCCAAACCCAGAGTCCACCGAAGACCGAATTCCTTCCGAACAATTTACCCCGTAACCTTTCCCAGAGAGCAGGGCTGGAAGTTCGTTCTCCTAACCCACCTGAGAGCAGGGCTATAAGCTCGTTCTTATAACCCCTCGCACAGCAGGGCTGGAAGTTCGTTGTGCTCACCCACCTGTCAGCAGGGCTGTAAGTTCGCTGATTTCCCCAACACCCAATCCTAATTCTAAAACCCGAATTGAACCCCCAAACAACAACGAGGATTAATTCCAGGGATCGAATTCGTCACCGCACCAGTAACGAAGCACCGTAACAATCCGATATTAAAAAGAGGTTTTACTTACATTCTTCACCAATAGCATGGAGGCCGTGAATCCTGTTCACCCCCGCCGATTACCAGGTTACCGAGTGACAGCTAGAACACAAGGATCACACACCGCAGACCGGCACGTAAGATTGCACATTCATTGTTGTTTATTAGTTTAGGTTTAGAGAAATAAATCCGACCGGCAGTTCACCAACCGTCTTTTAATCATACTAGCGACCGAGGCCGCCCGCAAGTAGACCTGTGAAGCGAGATACGCCCGCCAGCGATGTACCAGAATCAATTTCATTTCCGTTAGAAGAAAGCATTTATTATTTCAAGTTATATTTATTGTGTTCGTACCGAGTTAATAATAATTGTCTGTATTATATTGTATATACAGTAGTGTCCGGTTATAATGAACCACTACTGGCCACCAAAAACAGTTCATTATAGCCGAAATTCATTACATCCAACAAAGCAATAAACTAAATTCTAAAAAAATGCATACGAACCAAAGATTTATTATGTATTAAAAATGAATAATAAATTTTCTTACATATACATACGTTCAATGGGAAAGTAGGTAAATTATTATTTATCAGACTGCTTAAAATAGTTGCTTATTTTAGACTGTTTATAAGACAAAGTTAAGTAAATGTAATTTAAATACATTTCTACATTAGCCAGGCTGTTCAAAATGTTATTTGGCGCATCATGCCTTTGTAGAAAATTCCCATTTTATCATTCCCGAGAAAGAAAGTTCATTATAAGCGACACATTTTACCGTTTTGAAGTAAAATTTAGTTCATTACATGCAAAAGTTCAATATACGCGAGTTCATTATAAGCGAAAATATTTGCATTGACCTTAATGAACGATATATTCGGCCATTTGAAAAGGTTCATAATATACGAGAGTTCAATATAACCGGGTTCATTATAGGCGGTCTCTACTGTAGTTTATTTACCAGTTTTACCAGAGTAACATTATAATTTATTTAACCATTAAACCAGTTTTACCGAAACCTCTGTGTGGACTTTATTGTAGTTATAGTAACCATCAAGCTTGGCTCCGACTAAGAAGCTACCTGGAGCAAGTACAAACCCCATTTAGGGGGGGTTACAATACTTAGGGCCCCCAAGTCTACACTTCTGCCAAATTTCAAAACTCCTCAAACTTTTGCACCAAAAAAGTACCTAATGACTGGACTATAAAGCAGGTATTTGTATTTGAGAAGAAAAACCTAGTCATTTTTCAAAATTTATAAATGATGAAACTTCAATAATTGATTGATAGAAAACTAAAAGAAGTAGTGTTAGATAGGTCCTACATAAATGTGAATGTAGTGAATCATTTTTTAAAATTTTTAATTATCTGGCAAGTACTACAAATAATTAATGGATTTTTTTATCGTAATAAGAAGTAGAAGGAGAAACATCTTGCTATAACCATATAAAAAATATTTTCCTAAATTTCAACAATTCGATATAGTTTTTGTTCAAAAAGGATAAAAAATACACTTTAGTTTTTGTGAAGTAAACTTTATTTTTGCACATTGAGTGTGAGCCACTGCCGACGCCAAAGCTTGCACTGCCCGCACTACTGGCGTGTCTCCTCGTTCTACAACGTTCGACCCCTCAATCAACGTTTTGATGGTTGGTGTAAAACTTAGATAATCTCGACCCAAACCGACAAGAGCGACCTCTACTAACCGACCCATTTTTTCAGCACACTTCGCTCCATAAGCTTGCCTATCTTCCCAATTCCCCCAATCAACGCTTTAACGTTAAAAATAAAAACATATTTGTTTTAGATGCTCACAATTCATTTAGGCCAAGACGAAGAAGTAGATTGCTTTTCAGCATGGGTTTCAGCAAGAGATGCGGGCATAAAAGACATACCAGAGCCCGATCAAAAAGTTAATTATGGTAAATTATTACTGCTAGCTCTTTTAGAACATTGGCGAGGTGTTGCAACAATTCCTAAAAATAAATTATATTTTAGTGTGCCGACACATACACCTATAAGTTTCAGGTATATGCGTTTTCTTAAGTATTAACTGCAACTTGTGCGAATTTCAGTTTAATTGCGATACACTTTTAGCGACATATATTTCTTAACAGTAAATTTATTGTAGCGAAGTCGGTGGTCGAAGACTCTACAGGGTGTTAGTGGGAGATGCTGGAGGCGATACTGAAACATCATTATTAAATGAGATCGTACCAAGTTTCATTACATCAAATGTTATAGAGAACTGTGGAAAGTTGATAAAAATTCAGTTTTACTTACAACCACATTCTAGTGTACCATCACATTTGCTTAAACAAGATCGTTTGAAAAAGGTGTGAATTCTGTTTTTGTTTAATGATATTTAATTGTTCCGCTTTATTAAAAAGAGTGTACGATTATTTTAGCCGGACAGATTGCTAGCGAATGATTTTATACAATGTCGGAAAGTTGCTGAGCATATTCTTGATACGTTACTTGGGGAAAGGAGGAGTGCTTGTTCACCTGGAGGAGGTGGTGATGCGGCTGATAATAATACCCCTACAAATGGCATGACAGCAGACCAAATTGAACTTATGTGTAACGATCAGGTGATTAAGTTTACGCAATTCTACATTGTGTCATTTTAATAAAATTGTTATTCTAGGTGTTAGATCCTTCCATGGACCTAAGAACTGTGAAGTATTTCATTTGGAAATCATCTGCAGATCTGACGTTGTATTATAAATTAAATAATGTTAAGTAATTTAAATTTTGATGTTGTGATGGAAACTTTGATGCTATTTATATGTAAAGTAGTTTTCAAATTGTAAATATTTGGTTTAACATGTATTTAAGTATTATGTCAAATTGTTTGTTATAAAAGTTGGTTTTATTTGATCGTATTATATACTGTAACCAGTGTTGGGTAGTATCTAGATCCACTGGATGGATCTAGTATCTGGATCTAGATCTTTTTACTTTCCATACTTGCAACGCATGTATAGGAAAGTATTGGAATCGTGCGCCAATTCAAAATCGTAAAAATTCGAAAACAACACGTTTTAGAGTTACTTTCCATACTATAAATTTATTTGTAGAGTCAGTGGACCGATGCTCCACCTTGCGGTACTACATCGGTCATACATTGGATTATAAGCATGATTTATAAGCATTGGACATATATAAGCTGGCTATTCTAGCTACATACTAAAACGGCGTTACTTGTCACTCAAATCTTGAGCATCACGATTGCAACGCATGTATAGGAAAGTATTGGAATCGTGCAAAAATTCAAAATCATAAAAATTCGAAAAAAACACGTTTTAGGGGTCCAGGCATCCTAAATATGTGTTGTTTTTTAAATATCTGTGGGTGGGTGCGTGCGTTATCGTCATATCTCGAAAACTACTGGGCCGATTTTCATCAAATTTGGTATGTGGGCCTATAATTACAGTACATCTATAAAATAAGCTTTTCAAAAAAATCCGGAACCGGAAACGGCGCCGACAGCAGCTGTCCTAACTGATTGTTTTCTATACTGTGCCTTATTTATATGAAATATTAATTCAGCGGGCCCAAAGACAAAGCGGGCCTTGCGTTCATATTATTATATTGCGTTTGAGTCTGTGTTAACCCCACTTTTAGGCACTTACTCCGCACTGTTTTCCATTGATTTCATTTTGGAGATTTGAACATTCTTATGTCTGCGCTTTCTGTAGTATGCATTTTCCGGTGTTTGAATTTTCCGGAATTTTCTAATGTTTGAACTTTCTGTAGTTTGAATTTTCTGTTGTCTGCAATTTCTGTAGTATGCCAGTATGCGTTTTCGGCTGCTGCATGCGTTCCCCATAATCCATAATCAATAATCATAAATTCATAAACCATACAAGTGATCAGCTGATTGTCTGGTTGGTGACGTCACATACAGTCACATACACAAAAGCAGCAGCAGACGTTTGTAATGTTTGTATAGTTGAGGTTAGGTTTAAGATAATATACCTATAATGTTATATGTTAAAATTTATATAAACTTTTGTAGGTAACATAATAATATAATATTAAAACAAATTCAGAAAAATATGGAAACTCATAAAAGTGGAGATGTTCCACGATGTGCAGAAGAAGCCGTTTTAGTAAAAACATCGCATGTTTCTTTCCTCACCGACACAGTAACTGGTTATGATTGGAATCAAGGCGTTGATTATAGTAAATTATTGCAAACTTATGTTAGCAGTGGTTTCCAAGCAACAAATTTTGGACTAGCAGTAAAAGAAGTAAATAAGATGATCGAATGTCGCAAGCTACCATTATCGGAAATTAAGTATGAAGATCAGGAAGATCCATTTATTAATGTTAAATATAATTGCACAATATTTCTGGGATATACCTCAAATATTGTGTCTAGTGGTCTAAGAGATACTATTAAATTTCTCGTACAACATAAAATGGTTTGTATAACGTTATTTATAATTTGCTTTCTATTAAGCCTGTTGATGTTGTAAATACTTTATATTTGGCTAATTGTTTTTTTTGGTTACAATTTAATTTTATAGAAATGCTTTGTTTTGTTAATAAATTTTGATACACTTTTTTGCCCTGGAGACCTTGTATGACCGATTAGCATAGGCCAAAATTTGTGGTCCACTTATATTTTATTATTCTTAGGTAGACTGTATTGTTACCACGGCAGGAGGTATAGAAGAAGACTTTATAAAATGTTTGGCTCCCACATACATCGGAGACTTCCATCTAGATGGAAAAACTCTTCGTGAACAAGCCATTAATAGGATTGGAAACTTATTGGTACCTAATGATAATTACTGTAAGTTTGAAGATTGGGTAATGCCAATTTTAAACGAAATGTTATTAGAACAAAAAGAAAAAGGAACTGTTTGGTCTCCTAGTAAAATTATTACAAAATTAGGCGAACAAATAAATAATGAAGACAGTATTTATTACTGGGCTGCAAAAAATAAAATTCCAGTGTTTTGTCCTGCATTAACTGATGGAAGTTTGGGTGATATGATGTTCTTCCATTCTTTCCGAAATCCAGGACTTGTTATTGATATTTTATCAGGTAAGTAAATAAGAAGTGAATTAGAAATTCAGAAAATAGCATTAAAATATTAACTTCAGATTAATGTTGTAGATTTAAAACGATTAAATATGATGGCTATAAAAGCAATTAACTCGGGAATGTTAATTATTGGAGGCGGTGTGGTGAAACATCATATCTGTAACGCAAATTTAATGGTAATATGAGTTATATAAAGGGTAGGTTCTGAGAATCTGACTATTTTCAAAGCGATATTAGTTATATGAAATAAGTATAACTTGTTAAATAACAATAGGATATAAAATGTCATTTGAGATTATTACTTCACCTCGCTCATTTTTAAACATTTGTTATATGTCGTTTACTATTTAAACTACACTGCTTCAGTCTGTCATATGTTCCACATAAATGCTTGCACTATGTTGTCTTCTTCTTCAGTTAGCTATGTATGTCCTTCTCCGCTTAGTTTTTCCATCTCTTACATGACCTGCCTTTGGGTCTTCCTGTTGAGGGCTTCTCTTTTCCTTGCCGTTCTTTTTGTGTGTCCGTACCATTGTAGCTTCTATGTTGGTATTCCGTAGTATTTCTTCTATTTCATGATTCATTACTTTTTGGATGTGTTCTCTCTTTTGGATTCTTCCATATATTTTTCTGATTATTTTTCTTTCGAATCTCAGCAGTACTTCTTTCCCCTTCCAACCCCCTGATTTTGGTCTACAAACTTTATTTATTGGTATTTGCCTAACTTATTCTCATAGTAAGGTTTCAGTCTGTTACTTATTAACAATTGTTAGTATGTTGTAGGTCACATTGAGCAGCGTAATTAGTCTATAATAATTGCTGCAATTTTTCCTGTCACCATTTTTGAATATTAGGGTTATGATTCCGAAGCTTCCGTTCTTCCACCAGTTTTTCATCTTGCCAGATGAGTTGCAATAGTTTACTTATTCTAGTTATAAGTTCTTCCCCCTGATTTTTTATTGATTCTGGTACTTCGGATATTCCTGGTGCTTTGTTGTTTTTTAATTTTCTGATTACATCATTTGTTTATACTATTGTTGTCAGCAATGTTGCAGGTTCTTCTTCTTCTTTTGGTTTCTCATTTGTGCCATTAAGCGTCAGGCTTCTTTAACTAGGAGTTTGCCTATTGGGTCTGGAAGCAGTCTGTTTTTTTGTCGACCTGCCTCCCCAACCTCATTTCTAATACCTGGAATAGATATTTGTTATGACACTCCGGAGGCAGATGGCTCTGTAGTTGGAGCAATCCATTATGAATGGACGCAATAATATTTTTCTCACAGTCATCGGGTATTGTTTTTGTCTTCCAGGTCTCTCTACTGATCTCCCGTATTCACTTAATAACAACTTGTCCCCCATGTTTTACGCGTTCCGGTGCAATCTCATCCCAGCCAGCTGCTTTGTGCCCACCTTCATGTTGGCTACTGTTTCCTAAATTTCTTCTTCTGTAATGTAGCTTTCATCTTCTTCCTCCGATGCAGCTTTCAGCGTACCTTCATAATAAGTAATCGGCGTTCTATACTAATTCTGCAGTTCGCAACACTCTCACATCTAGTGTAACATAAGTAATAGATGCAGCTTGCCACACCTTGACCACCTGTCTAGAAGATCATTTGGTGAATGTCACAGTGTGGGAAAATTCATTGTCAATACAAAACTCTAGCATCCTGCCATTATTGTCGAGGATACGCTCTACTCCATGTCTTCCCAAGCTCCCGTGTCCTCTTCTATGGTCTTTCCTGATGCAGGCATTCCAGTCACCCGTAGTAATAACATGTCGGGTTCTCTCCCTTGCCTTGTCTAGGGCTTGTTGTAATTGGGAGTAGACAGCTCTTTATCAAGTTCTTCTTTATTTTCTGTAGGGGCATACACTTGCAGCAGCATTATGCTTTCTTCTAAATTCAGGTCTAGAGAGATGAGCCTTGAGTTGATTGGTTCCCAGTCTTTTCATTAATGGTCTCCGATATGATAATGCCGACTCCTTCCTTATAGCGAATTACGTATTGCAGGTTCATTACTACCAATTGTGGTTCTCTTTAGCTCTGACATCTTTTGATTGTTCAGATTGATCGTTTCATATTATGTTCCCTCCGGCGGTGCAGATAGCTTTTTCTTCTTCTAGCATTTCTCCTTGTTTGTTTTCACACTGCCTTGCTAATTTGTTACCATACCCTGTTCGTTCTTTAAGTTTGTGGTAGAATTTTCTATTATTATGCATGTTGTTTTGTTTGTCTATTTTCTCCATTTTATAATATAAATATTCATGTTTTTTCTTTTTTATTAATCTGGCTGCTTCTGTTCTTTTACTGTTGCATGTAGTTTTGTTGTGTTCATTTAGATTATTTAAAAGTCTTTTCCATACTTCGTTTTTTCCTCTATAATTTTTTTTCTATACCATATTTATATCCATACTTTTTGTTATTGTCTTCTTTATTGTTTCCCATTCCTGTTCTATATTTACTGTTTTTGGTAATTCGTCAGAAATGAATTTTTCATATTTAAGTTGTTCTTGATGTCCCTAGAGCTCATCTGCATTCCATTTCTTGGTTTAACTCATTTTGAGTTTATATGTTTATATTCATTTTAGCTCATTTCTTTCAACACTTAGTAAGTTTTCTATACTCATCATAGAGTTCTTCATGCCATTTATTTTTCTCCTGCCACAAACTTCTTATGCAATTTTAGTTACTATTTCTTTGAAGCTTTTCAATAGTGTTTCGATGTCATATCCTTCCGCTTCTTTTGATTTTTCTTTGAGTCGTATTTCTAATTCCTCCTTATATCTTTTCCTAGTTTCCAAGTCATTTAGCTTGTCTACTTTTATTTTTATATAATTTTTTGTTGTTTCCTCTTTAGTTGTCTCTTCTCATATTTCCATTAATACTAGTTTGTGATTTGTACTCAGTTCTGCTTGTTTTTCCACCCAGATATCCTTTGTATGTGTTGCTAAATTTTTTGTATACGTCAATGTAATCTATAACGCTCCTGTGTGTTCCATCTTCTGATTCGTATGTATATTGCGGGTCTTTTCCATGGTCGTAGAATGTGTTCCCTATCAACAGATCATTTGCTATGCAAAATGCCAACATTCTCTTTCCTTTTTGATTAATAGTCACTTCTGTTCCAAGTCTCCCCATACATCCAACATCTTATTACTTTACTTTTATCTTTTCCTATGCGACCATTCCAATCACCTATTATTAGAACTTCCCTATCTCTTTCATGTGCTTCATCTAACTGTTCTTGTAATGTTTCATAAAATTCCTCTATTTTTTGAACCTCGGAACCTTCTCTCGGTGCGAAAATTTGTATTATCGTTAACTTTATTTCTAGGCTTATTGCTTTCCAATCTACAATTCTCCTTTCCATATCATCATCTGTGATAAAAGCTATTCCTTCCACTGCCCATTCTGTTATTTCTACCCCTGAATATCTTATTGTGTACCTTTTGGACAACTCTTTCTTCTCTGCCCCCTTTTTCTTAGCTTCGCTGACTCCCATGATCTCTATGCCGGTTTCATCCATTTCCTCTACTATTTCCTCTTCTTTCCCATTTAGTGTTGTTACATTCCAAGTTCCTAATTTAATTTTTTGTTTAGAATTTACATTGTTTACTGATTTTATATTTACTTTATTTATTGATTTATTATTATTTTCATTTACCAAGTTTGTTTTTATTGTTATTTCTTTTGCTCTCTTTTGTTTTGAATCGTTACCGTTTTCTCTTTGTCCTATTACATTGCGTTCCGATGTCTTAATTTCTGTCCAGTTTTCAGCTTTCACTAGTGTTTTGAACTTTGTTGTTGATGTCCTGTGTTTCTGATACTTCTGAAAGTTGTATTTAGTGCACTTTCGTCTAACATCGTCATTTATGTTAGGTATCTGTTATGTCTCTTTTTTTCAATTCTTCTGCTTTCCTGTGCGGTGCTAACATAGCAGTAGATGGTGGAATGAAGAAGTAAAAGCCAAAATAGAAGAAAAGACGAAAGCATGGAAGAAGTTTATTTCAATGGGAAAAATGGAGGATAAAAGAGATTACAAGCAAAACTAAACATGAAGTAAAAAACGCAAAAACAAAATGTTGGGAGAATCTTGGAAAAGAGATAGAGACTCAACACCGAATAAATAAAAACAAATATGTACTGGCAAATAATAAAAAGTACAAAAAATAATAAAAATATGCAAATATGGAATATAGAAGACAATAATGAAGTACTCAGAACAGAAGCAAAAGAGATAGTGGAAGTATGGTGCAAATACTACGAAGAAAAATTTAAGGATAAGAGAAGTCGAGATATGAATGGAGAGGCAGAGATAAATACAGAAAGTAAAACAGAGAATGTAGTGACACAAGAAGAAGTAGCAGAAGTGATAAAATCTATAAAAACAGGAAAAGCAACAGGCAGCGACGAAATAGCGCTGGAACTTATAAAATGGGGTGGAGAAGAAATTCAAAAGTTGATAACATGGCTATTTAGTAAAACGTGGACAGAGAACACAATACCTAAAGAATGGGAGATAAACGTAATTATACCACTACTACATAAAAAGGGAACCAAAATAAAATGCGAATATTATAGGGCTATTTGCTTAGCATCGACCATGTATAAAATGTATACGAAAATACTAGAGAAAAAACGAAGAAAAGAATTAGAAGGGAAGCTGGAACAAGAGCAGGCAGCATTCACAAAAAGAAAACAAACACGGAATCACAGAAGTATAATTAGAAAAGTAGTAGAGAGAGTAAAAGAGGCAAAGAGAGAATTATACTTAGTGTTCGTAGATCTAAAATCTGCCTTCGACATAGTCTCAAGAGAAAAACCGTGGAACTGTCTAAAAGTATCAAAAAAGCTCAGGTAAATGATCGAAAGTGTTTATGCAAGAGTAAAAGGGGAAGTACGGATAAAAGGCATAAGATGTAGGGAATTCGAAATGCAAAGAGGAATTAAACAAGGCGATAGTGTGAGTCCCTTTTAGTTTAACATATATATGGATAACATTCTAAAGACATGTAAAAGAAATTTGTCAAAGGTAACCATTGGTTACAAAGATTTAGTACCGGTACAGCTACAAAGTCTTCTTTACGCAGACGACATAATACTAATGGGAGATAGTCGAGAAAATATACAAGAAATAATAGATCAGTGGAATAAGACAATACAACAAATGAACATGGAAGTAAACACGGGGAAAACAAAAGTGATGAAAATTAATGGAACAGAAGAACAACAAGATATCAAGTGGGGAAAAGACATAATAGAACAAGTTTCAACATTCGAATACTTAGGAACAACAATTAGTAAAGATGGAAAAATAGATATAGCTTCCCTTGCCTTCATAAGGCAAAACAATATAATTTATTAATTTTATTTTTGTTTGAGCAGTATGTTAAAATTATTTATTTCATTTTCGCTTTATCGCTTTTAATATAACGCGAATACTCATTGCAAATTAGCGCATTTTATAACCCGGCATTCAACACTGACCGTGTACCATTCGGCAAACATCGCTCGAACGTCGAAAGTTATTTGAGAAGCGCCGAAATAATCGCTTCAGTTCCCGTATAACAATTGTTGGATGTGGCTGCGCTGTTGTAATTTTGCATATGTGATTTTAGCTGCAGGAGAAGCGCTGTTAGCTAGCGCTTGCCGCATATTTGTATTTGCCTTTTAGTAGAGTAACTTTATGTTTATACTCGGAAACGGTTCAAACTACTACGATTTGAATGATTTTTTTTTTAAATGTCATAATATAAAATATTAAAACCTTTATGGGTCAAAATGACGCTCATTCTTCATTCAAAAATGTATTAATTTTATACAGGGTGGTGCAAAAACCAACAGTAGATTCGCGAAGCCAAAATATTGCAATTTACCTAAAATTACCTTAGTCCAAAAGATAATATTTAGGGAGGTACAGGATGTCAAAATCGAAATTTTAATCTTAATTTCAAAAGTTTTCCAAATATTGATATGAAAATTGGGGAAACTGCCTTTTTTGGGACGAGGAACAATAATCCGTCCTAAATTTTAACATAGCTCTTTAAAGAATCTTATTTTTGCTACACCTAATACCTTTATAGTAAAATTAAGGTTTCTTTTAAGGGCTAGGTACATTAGAAATTTTGAAGAATATTACGCAACAACTGAGAATTAGATTTCAGAATTTTAACGAATTAAAATTTGTTGAATTATATATCTAATTTCACCAGCTACAACAAATCTCGTTTTCCAAAGTAAGCTTTGACACTGACGCTTTGCATTCACAATTAAATGTGTATGATTCTCAAGAAGTCAGTAATCAGAAAACACCATTGAATATGCTGCTTTTTCTTAACGAAACTGGTTTAGAAGGGTCTTATAGTGAAGTGTTTAAGTTGTGCCAACCAATTTTAACAATTGAACGTAGCTTTTCTACTTTAAAGCGCATTAAAACCTTCATCAGAAACTCAACAGGTGAAGAAAGACTGTCCAATTTAGCAGTGCTATTAAAGACTTATCGCAAAATCCAAGGTTTTATGAAGATGTAATTGACAGGTTTGCTCAGGTGCATAGAAGAATAGAACTTCAGTACAAACAAATCACTAAAGTAAGGAAATTTTCGTTTGTTTTTTTTACTGTTCTGTATATCAAAAGCTGTTACCTTTTGTACTTATCAGTAAACCAAAAGCGCTTACGCAAGTAAAAAACCCACTGCACGCCACTGGGTTGCGGTACCAACAATGATTTATGGCAGCGAAACCTGGCCATTAACTATAAAGCAGGAAGACAAGATAGCTGTGATGGAAGTGAAGTACCTTAGAAAAATAGCAGGAAAAACCCTACGAAATAAATATAAAAATCACGAAATAAGAGAAAAAATACAACAAAAACCAATTAACGTAACAATAGAAGAAAAACAATTAACTAAGAGAGTCAGTCGCTGAAGCAAAAAGAATAGGAAGAAGAAAAAAAGGTAGACCGAGGAAGAGTATGGAATCAAGATTGGAAGAAATAGCACGAAATAGGGGGAAAACAATTAGAAGGGTTCTTCATGTTGCAGCCTCTGTAGCTCCTTACATTGGTTATGTCATTTGCCCTGCATTTGGAGATCAAAACACGATCAATTTGTGTTACGGTTCCTCCCCCTGGGCTCGTTCCCATGTGAATTTTTTTCTTTTCAACTTCGTGCTGCTTATTATTAGGTTATTTATGTTTGTGGTTGGCACATTCTTCCTCCATTATCGTTAGTTTTTTCATGTAGAGTATATTTCCCTGATACTGCCCTGATGTACTCTTCCTTTCCGATTTGGGCATTAAAATCTCCTGCTATTATTATATATAGAAAGCATTTTGCAGGCCTTTTAGACCCAGAACTTAGTTATTCTCTTCCATTTTTTTGCTATCCTTAACCTCGCTCCTCCAGTTATGTACATCTTTTTCTGTTAAACCTTCCTCTTCATCTCCGTTTTGGTCTTTCTTGTAATAAAGTTCACTCCATGCTATTTGTTTTACCATAAGCTCATCTGACATCCTTTCTAGATGTCCTAACCATTGCAATCTTCTTGATTTTATAACGGCGTCTATTTTTGGATCTCTGTAATACTGGTACACCTCTTCATTTGTTCTTCTCATATACAGTTTATTCTGTCCATTATTTTTTAGATTGACAGTAGCCATATTTTGTCTTTGTATAAATCCTGTGCCTTTGTTGCTTTGCTTTTCCGAGGCTGCATAATAAAATCGAAAGTTTTCGCTTTTTATCATTCCTTCTCCTGCCCATCATATTTCTTACAAGGCCATAATTACTCTATCCCTTTGCTGTTGCTTAATTGCGATTTCTTGGTACTTCCCTGTTTGCAGCAGAAATTTTATATTCCATGTACTACCTTTATAATATGTTGTTTGTAGAGTAATTTCTTATGGTTTGTGGAGCCTTCAGCCATAGGTAACCTAGCCAATTTTATGCTCTAATTTTTATAGGTTCAGATTCAAGTTTACTGCTTTTGTCATTTTTCTTGCACTATGTTAAGTCCATAGATTTATTCTTGTATGCTGGAGACTTAAGGTAACTCCAGAAAAAGTAGTGTCATAGTGACAGATCCTACAGAACTATAGGTACTTTAAAAATCGTCAGGTTTTCATACCACCCTATACCGTGAATTTATCTTATTCTGAAACATGTAAAACACACGCATAGGCCCGTTGCCAGAGCAACGCAACAGTTAAATGACAGCAATGCACCAGAGCGTGTATTTTATTTTGAAACATAGCAGAAAAAAGTAATGGAATAAAATTTAAAAAAATTAATTAGGTACATAGAAAAAAATTAATTTAATGTAATGAAACAAAATTTAAGAAATTAAGTAAGTACATAGCAAAACTAAATTTAAGGTAATAGAACAAAATTAAAAACTAATTTAACAAATGTTCAAAAATGCCGCCATTAACGGCCAAACAGTATACTAAGCGATTGTAAAAATCGTTTATCGTATTTTGTATTTGCTCAGGGGATATTTCTCTTGCAGCCATTCGTATTCTGTTTTTTAGTTGGTCAATATTGTTTAGAGGTTCTCCATTAAAAACTTTATTTTTGATACATGACCAAAGAAAGAAATCGTTTGGAGACAGGTCGGGTGACCTTGCGGACCAATCTACTTCTCCTCCACGTCCTATCCAGCGGTTTGAAAATCTTTGGTTTAGGAAGGTTCTGACTATATGAGAATTGTGCGCAGGCGCGCCATCATGCTGATACCAAACCTCACCATCAATATTTAAGGCGATGAGGGCCGGCACAACTCTGTGCTCAAGCAATTCTAAATATCTTTCTCCTGTAAGAGTGCCCTCAATAAAAAACGGTCCTACGATATGGTTTCCAATCATCCCAGCCCAAACATTAACTTTTTGTGGCCGCTGAGTTCTTGTGGAATGGTATCTGTGCAAATTTTGTCTACTCCAGTAACGGCAGTTCTGTGAATTAACTTCACCATGTAAATAAAATGTTGCTTCATCTGTAAAGCAAATTCTGTGTAGTAAAGTGTCATCATTATTAATCTTATCCATCATGATTTCGCAAAAATTGGTTCTTCTTTCTGCATCATTCGCAATTAGCTCCTGATGGTTTTGAAAATGATACGACTTAAAATGTTCTCGTTTTAGTAGTTTATGAACGGCAGATTTGCTTACATTTGCAGTTTGTGCCAAAGCTCTTGTAGAGAGCATGTTATTGTTCTCGATTGCTTGTAGAATTTCATCTCTTTTGGCGTCAGTAATAACATATCTTGGTCTCCTCTTTTTCTTATGGTTAGGAACGATGCACCCAGTATTTTTATACTTCTGTACAAACCTGCTTATTGTAGCTGCACTGGGTCTTGGACGATCTGGATATGTAATTTGAAACAAATCTGCTACTCTTCTCAAACTCATATTTGAGTTATACCAGTTCACTAATAACAGTTTATCTTCTACACTATACATTCTTTATGGATAATTACAATTAGCACTTTATTAACTTTTAATAAATCAACATTTAGATAACAAGCTGAAATTAATAATAATTGTTTTGACAACCTGTTTCAAAATAAGATACACGCTCCAATACATTGCTGTCATTTAATTACTACGGTGATGTTATTATTACAACGTCGCCCCAGCAACAAACGTATGTGTGCGCTTTGCATGTTTCAGAATAAGATAAATTCACGGTATACTTGATTTGATATATTCTGGCACATTTTTTATTTATAGAGAAATGGTGCCGACTATGCTGTATTTATTAACACATCATCAGAATTTGATGGTAGCGACGCTGGTGCACGACCAGATGAAGCAAAATCCTGGGGTAAAATAAAAAAAGACGCAACTCCTGTAAAAATTTACGCAGAAGCTACTCTAATATTTCCTTTGTTAGTAGGCGAGACATTTGCTAAAGATTTCTTTGGAAGTAAACAAAGCACATAATAAAAAATATTTGTTTTATTTTTTACACTTATTGCGTACGAACTTTAAGAAAATAGCTCCTTAAATTGTTCAAAATTACATACAATATTCGAGTATTAACATAAAGGAATGAATTTTCTAAATAATAAAAATAGTATTCGAATATAAATTGTAAAATATATTTTAAAAATTAAAAAATTTATAGATATATACAAACATTTTTGAATTAACTGATCAACTACATATATTTGTTTTCCGATTTTTCTTGTAGTGTTGAACGTATTATTAAAGTTATCAACTGTCGTTCTATTTTTCTGTGCAAGTTTTCCTAATATTTTAATAGTGGTCGGTTAATTCAAAACAGTAACGTTTTACATTAATGCATTTTTGGCAACTTGTATTTTAATCATTGTCTAAATTGATCTTACAATTTAGAATAATCTGAATTATTCTGTAAAACAAAACCAAGTGTAAACAGGCAATTTTGCTTAATAAACTAGTAAGATTTTATAAAAAAAAAACATGGGGTTGCCCAAAAACACATTAAAATGCATAACTCTTACTGATGAACACATATATACATAAATTTTATGCTACACATGTCAATAATTGGCATTTAACTGGAAGATTATTTTATAATCAAACATTAAAATTTTTGTTTAGACAATTCGACTGCTTTTGATAAAATTATTTGTACATCCATAGGTGGAAAATTTTGTAGCAACTTTAAATTGGAAGGAAAATCACCATTTAACAGCTGATTCCGTAAAACCCTAAAAATAACTTGAATTATTATCACAAATATTGAAATCGAAATGCTTAAATTTAACTTACACAATCATCCCGCAACAAATGTAAATAAGAAAATCAAATCTATGCTCATCTGAAAATAGTGTATCCCATATTCGTAACACATCTGGCAGTGGAAATTCTTGAGATAATAATAAAGTTAACCACCTGCAATATACACTCTGTTTTTAAGTCACAAAAAAACAAAGAACATTTATATACCTAAAGCTGTAATATTGAGGTCTCAGTTCCAACTGTTGGAACCGTAACCAAATATCTAAATCACTATTTCTCAATTGAATTAGCATACGTGACATCATAGTATTTATACCACATTCTGCTTCATCTAAAGTCTTAATAAAGAAATCCCTTATCTCCGACATCAAATTTGTAAAGCAAAAGAAACTATCTGCCTCTGCCCACTCTATAAAATGTAAAATTTCATTTTACGAAGCCCATAAAGCTGCATTCAACCGTACCTCTGAACGAAACATCCGGATCTGAAGCAAATGCATAATAAATTGGCCCAAGTATCTCGTTCATACCTTGAACGTAACTCTGACCCGGATTTAACTTAGCATATAAAAATAAAATTCTTTCGACGACTTCCCAATGTGCTTCGTGACCTTCATCCATAGGAGCATAATCTTCGTTTGCCTTTTTTAAAGACAGTGCTATCTATATAAATAAATATTGATGAAATGAAGTTTAACTATGCGTTATTAGAAATAATGTACCTGCTACTAACATCACAGCAGCATGAAACAAGAAGTTTTCTTTCTCGAGATTAATTCAAACCAAATTTTTATCTTGACCTACCTTAGTTATTCCTAAACCTTTTCTCTCTACGTTTGCCGATTTTAGAACGCATCGTTCGACTCTTCTATGAAGACGTTTTACATCCATACTGTTAACTACTACGCTACAAGGAAATTCAGTAGGTTGTTGGAAAAACGATATGTCAGGACACAGACGTCTTACGTCTTTATCAATTTGTAATAAGACTTCGTTATCTTTAAAAAATGCTTGCCATTCGCTATCTGGGTTTATACTTAAAGGATGATCTTCTACATCGCCATCGACATCTTTTGAGCCAGGATTTACTATCATTTCATCTATAAGAAGGTAATTGAACATATGTAATAATTATTTTTGATCATGTAGCGTAACAAACTTATCACTAGTTGATGCCAAATGTTAGACACTCGTTTGTTTTTATCCTAGCTAAGTAGTCGACTAACAATCAAAAATATACATATGTTTATCATTTTAGGATTATTTACCTATAAATTGTTTGTATAATTCTCGTTTTGTTTTTAGAAAGGCACTCCAGCTTGCCCTCTCCGGGGGCAAATAATTTAATAATAATTTCCAACATATTGCTCTTTTACCCTGATCATCTGGTATCCCTAAAACCAAAATATGATTACTTTGATCCACTGATAACTCCCACTAAAAGTACCATTAAATGCTAGTTTTCGTAGGTCTTTCAAATTAGTGACTTCCTCCTGCAATATGTAATCGAATTCTTTCAATCTACAAATAATAAAACATATAGCTTAGCTTTAAAATTTAAAAAAATTAAGAAATTTTCACCTTGCTTTGTATGCCATGATCAGATCATCGTTTCCATTCCTTATTCCTTGACATATTTGAACTACTACCAAACCTAAATTATTTGCCTAATTTGGGACAAATTGAATATTAGAAATTAATAGAGAAAAATAAACACTTTAATTAATTATACAATTAAATCCAAAAGAATATATATTTTTTGAAATTAGTTGAACCGGCAGTACGGCAGAGTAGTAGTGCAGAAAGCCTGTTTGGTCTAAACACTGTAAAAGGGATAAGCATAAGAGGGTAAAAGAGAAAGAAAGTAATTATTAGTTGAGGCGAAGGTAGGCACTTTTAATGGCAATACATTTGAAATGTTGGCTCTCGAAGTACAATTGACTACTGTCTGTAATCTGTAACCTGTAACATGCTTTTTAGAAACGCTTTAAATTATTATTGACAGTTCAAATGTCCAATTGACTTAGTCAAAATGGGAAATATTCTAGGAATTATTTATCTACATAAAAGATTTATTTATAACCCAACTCTCGACGCACAAAAAACTTAAACATGCTGTGAATTGTAAAACATAAAACCAAGCTGCAACTTATGAAGCACTCTGTATATACTGAAATGTTTTTAGAACGAGTTGTAGGTCACTTTGAAAGAATAGAATTGTGGGACCTGAGATGTCAAAAGTTAAGTCATAACAAAAATAGTTTTGTGTGTGAACATCTGGAATTTTCGAAATCTACTAAAAATTTGTGCTCTGTTTAAATAATAAAATACAAAACTGACGAAAAATTTAATTTACGTAACTATTATAGCTATTATGTAGTTTTTATCTTCGTAAAATTATTGCTCCAGTTTTCTGGATGAATACAAAGTAATTTATTTTTCAGTTTATGTGTTATTTTTAGGTATTTTCAATATATCGAGTCTAATATAAGTCTGTTTCGTGCTTTAGATGCTGCAGTCCAATAGTTGTCGCCATTCTTTGCCTCTACCAGTAGAATCATGTTTATTATGTAGCAGCGCTGCACCGGAACCCCTAATCGACCTCTGCCTGGATTATATTTTAAACCATTTAGATACGATTTGTGAATATGAACCCAACTCGGACAATTTGCGGCTCCACGATAATGTGGCATTACCGATAGAAATTTGCGAACGGCTTTTAAATAGGAATAAAGAACAAATTCACAGTTTTATTAATATATTTCGGAATCGACAGTGTACACGTCTTAAAAGAGTTAAATTGCGTAATACCGATATAGAAGATATGAGTCTGAAAATTTTGTTACAACATAGGTTAACCGAGTTAGAATTAACTAATTGCCATTTTTTAGGCCCCACATGTTTAAAATACCTAACTGCGTATGGTAATAAATTACAAACATTGACATTAGGAGAAAATACAAATATTTTTCCCGGTTATATGAGTAACGTTTTTCATTGGGAAAGTAGCGAATATTTTGATTGCGGTTATATTATATTCACACCTAATTTAAGAAGGTTAACGTTAAAGAATTTAAAAAGGTTCCAACCCGAATTTTACATGTTATTACTTAAACCTTTAGAAAATTTGAATTATTTAGATCTGTCGAACTGTAATGAACTGGCAGATTTTTGCTACACAGAGCACTTAACAAATTTAACATCTCTGATTTTATACAACGTGGATAAAATTGAACACATAATACCTTCCATTTGTAAACTAAAAAATTTACGACACCTAGATATTTCACAATCGAAAGAGGAACACGGAAAATATGAAAATGGAAGCCAATTATTAGCAACAATAGTAGAAAATTTAACAAAATTAGTTTCGCTAGATATATCGGGAACAAATTTAGCCGGAAGGGGTGTGGCCGAGTCCAGAGAAACTCAGAACGGTGTTGCGGTTGCTTCTGATATACCAGGGCTTGTATCGAGGGTCAATAGTCCGTTTCAGTTTTTAGGCCTTTATGATGCACAACATGATGCCTGTTTGAGACATGATATTCCTGCTAAATTGGTGAGTATTAACGGTAATAATAACACAAGTTGGTAAATCACAATGGCTTAAAAACTCTTATAATAGTTTGTCGCTTGTATTAAGTTCTGAATAAACTTATGTAAGAACTAAGAAGAAATTATGACAAGCCTTGATAACGCAGTTTGTTACATAATCTAATCGCATGGTATTCAGTCTTTGCTGTGTTGTTGCTTTCAATTTAACATTGCCGGATGATTTTACATCTTCACCGAATGATACTGTTATTGATTTTAAATATTAAATTTAATACTAGATCACATTAATCCTTTTGGTTTTTAGATTGCAGGTAACGCAAACGAAGAACAAGTATTGATAGCAGCTTTAGCCTATCTGGACAGACCAGAAATGCTACAAAAAGTGTTGAACGAACTTTTCCATTTTTTCCGATTTGAAAGTTGTCAACATGTCGGGCAAGCCCTAAATGTAGTTTTGGAATCGATGGATAGGCATATAACTGAGAGACATATTCAAATATCCGGAAGGTAATAACCTAATGATGTTTACTACTTAACTGTATAAATACTCATCGATTCCTTTTTGTAGCGCAACTTTATTTTATATCGTAAAAGGAGCAGGCAAAGAACTACACGATGTTGTTAGAATAAAAAGACGAATAATAACGACTTTATTAAATGGCATGTTCGCATTTAAAAGCGATGATACTATGATGAGAAACGGTTGTTTAACTCTGTGCCAATTCAAAATCCCACAGGACGTCGTGAGTACTATAATAATAAATTTTTGTAAATTTTGTAGTTTAATTAATATTTTATTCAGATATTTCAATACGAACGATTGGTGGACATTTTGCTACATTCAGTATATGGCATGCAGCAAGAAAGTTTCGTACAACGCATTGGAATATATTTACTCAATTCTTTAGCATGTCAAGTAGATGGGCAGCAAAAAGTAAAGTTGGGAGAACTCGGTGCTATTAATGTAAGTCTTATTATTGCATTAACAATATTTTTTCAATGCCTAACATTTAAAAATTGTCGACAGTTGTGTATTGGCTTATAAAATATTTTGTATTAAATTACATTTAGAAAAAAATTGAATATTCATAGAACCGTAGGTGGTTCACATGATGTTCAATTTAATCAGATAGTTTTGGAACATCCTGTATCGGAAAATATAACAGTTACTTTACTACACTAACCAAAGTAGCTCATCATGATCTTGAAATAATTCAAGGTTAAATTTCCAAACTTGTTTACAATGAATGTTTTTTATGTATTTATTTATTTTATGAAATCATTTGTTTAATAAATAAAGCTTCTTCAGTAGGAATAATGCAAAACAAATTGTTATTATTGTTCTTATTAATGACACAAATGTAATTTTTGCCGCTTCGGATGAAGCTCTTCAGATCAGTTTAATGAGTGAATTAGTCCCCATATTTCTTTTATAATGCTTTCATTACGATTTCTCTACATAATCTTCTATCCTTAACTTTGTTCCTTTTGAATACTAAATCTTTATCCCACCATCTCATTTTTGTCTCTCTTTATTACGTGTTTCCATTCAGTAATGGCTTTAATTGGGGAGTGCCGGGCGGAATTTTATTCCATCATGTCTAAAAACAATCCCCACCAAATTTTAGGTGAATCGAATAATATTAACACATAGCGCTCGTAGCTTAAAGTTTTAAAAAAAAAAAATTTCAATTTTTTATCGAATTTTAAATTTATTTCATGTCATAAAATGTGTTTTTACTTCCTTTTTACTTTTTTTAAATATAACAAATAAATTCTAAAAATTATTAGCTATATGTTTATGTTTATTGTTTATGTTATTTGAAAATACAAAGTCTTAATACTAATTCATAGTCTAAAGTTCAAATTTAGGTTTGAAAGGTTTCTCCAGAACTTCTCTGGTTGACTGAGGATAATTAGGCGGTAATCTTGGACAGTCTGAGAAAGAACAAGCAAAAATAGTAATAAAATTAATTTTTTCTACTCCTACTATTGAAAGTTGATCTTTCCACATGATTTTTAATGCTGAAAGCAATTGTTTGTCGAAACTGTGCGACAAAATCCAAAAGTGTGTTGCAAAGTACTTTGCAACACACTTTCAAAATGGCGCCGGTTAACTGTATGGTTTGTTTATATTTGTGATATGTTTATTTTCATAGCAACGGACTTATTTCCATAGTGACCATAGTTTTCATGAGCATACTTAATATTCCACAAAAATTATAAAATTTGTTTTAAAATATTAAATAGTGAATTAAATGTCTTTCTTCTGTAGGAGTAGAAAAAATAGTGTGTAATAACACTTGTTGAAAGTGTTTTGCAAAACTCAAATGAATGCAGCCTTCGACTTCGTCTCAGGCTGCAACCTTCATTTTCGTTCTGCAAAACTGTACTTTCAACACTTGTTATACAAATTACTATTTCAAAGAGTTTAAACATGCTAAAAAAATATAAAACTATGACTTACTTGTAATAAAAATTGTTTCTGATCCTCATCTTTCGTAACTTTTTCGTTCAAATCTGTAATTAGTTTTATGTCCCTCTCGGCTGAATCATTTACTACTTTTAATTCTCCAATGGCAAGCTTCCCTTGTTTATAATCATTAGAATTTATCAGTGGCATAGCCAGAGTTGGCCGTTGGGGAAGGATATAAATAATAAAAAAAAAACACGGGCTTGGCTCACAACGTATACCTATAGTAACTGTTTATTTACGTTTATTTTATAGATTGTATGGAAAAAAAGTGCAAATTTTAAAGAATACTGAATACAAAACAATATTTTCAGAATACTAGTCTATATTCAACAAAAAACATTACAAAACAAAATCTAGGCGCCGTGGTTTTTTGGTTACTTCCTCAAATATTTCATCTACTTCAACTAATATTTCCCGGTGATTTTAAAAGGAAATAATATGGTCAAATTTGAAAAATTTAGATTTCGACAAGCAATAGTAAATAATGTAAATCGCCTGATCCTAAAACATTCTAAGATTTCAGATTCTAAGATTCTAATTTTGTCTGCTTATGCATTTTGATAGTTGAAGCTATTTTTTTAAGTTGGCCCTTGGGGGATATATCCCCCATTACCCCCCCCCCCCGTGGCTACGCCACTGGCAATTTATCCATTCGAATGGATGTAAGTGTAAAAAATTGCCTTTTAAATCTCTGAAATAAATTTATTGAGTTTTTACTAAGTAATTTTATCAAAATTTCTTCGTCAGAAGTTTGTAAGAATTCGGAAATTTCTTCTTTCCTCAATGGCAATTTCTTATGATTGGTTGGATTGGTTGTATCATCTTCTTCTTCAGCTTCATCTTCTTCTGTTGTTCCTAAAATTTTTGTGCCATTTTTAGTTTTGTATTTACGGTAATCGAGTCGTCAAACAGTGCAAGTGTGACACATTTCTCAGTCAGATAGTTCATTTCTTTATACTGCTCTAATTCTCTTAAGAATTTGATGTCCGTTAGTGGAGTAGATATTGCTTCTGGTACATAAATCCAGTATTTTACGTAGATTTTTACAATGAAGCATGTTATTTGGACAAGTGATTTTTCCTCAGTTTTCGATAAATTGAATTCTGTTCCAAATAAAACAATTTTTAAAGAATATATGGCTTTCGCCATCCACCTGGCCATGTGGTATGCACCCGACTTTCCAAAAATTTTTCCACCGGGAGGAACGCCTCCTAGGAAAATTATTATGAGATCCAATAGTTCACGATAGTCTTCTCGAGGAAATTTTTTAGAAATAGCATCATTCATACTTTTTAGAATAGTTTCTGTATTATCGACAAAAAATTGTTTAATTTCAAGGTTTCCCACAGCTGGCACGAAATTCTTAACATTAATTGTAGACCAACCATTTTGAAATCTTTTAAATAATGGAATGTCTGGTCCTGAAATGGTGAATTTGCTTTTTACAAAAACTGCTGCCAAAATAATTTCAAAAACATGGTGACGGCATCCAAAAAATATATATTTCGTTCCAATTTTTGTTCTAATAGCGTACAAGCACCTTTAATTCTTCCTGTAGTTGAAGCAGTGGTGTCAAAACTAAATGCTTGACCCTTTTCTATTATATATATATAACAGCATTCCAGGCGTAGTGGCCTATTGCTTGAATCTTGGCTTTCCATAGTTTTCTATGATTAGCAGTTATCCTCCAATTTTCCAGATTGTGCTGTTGGACATCATCTTCTATGTTGTCCATCCATCTTAATTTCGGCCGGCCTCTTCTGTTTCTTCCTTCCAAATCCATACTAAATATTTTCTTTGTGGGGTCTTCTTCCCCCATTCTTACTATGTGGCCCATCCACCGTAATCTAGACTTTTGCACAAACGTTGTTATATTTTCTTCTTTATACAATCTTTCAACTTCCTTGTTTGTTCTTCTCCGCCAAATATTGTTTTCTTTAACACCTCCAAAAATTTTTCTTAAGACCTTTCTTTCAAAAATTTCTAACTTTCTTTTGTTTTCTTCTGTTAGCACCCATACTTCACTTGCAAACGTAACAACTGGCCTTATAATCGTTTTATACAGTTTAATTTTTAAAGATCTTGGTAGCTGTTTATCTATTAAAAGGTTGTTTAAAGCCCCCATACATCTTGACCCTGCTGTGATTCTTCGCTTGATATTTTCACTATGGCTGCCGTCACTTACTAATTCTGGGCCTAAATATATTATGGAGTTCCTTATTCTAAAAACTAGGTTTCCATTTTCGGTATTAATTTGTAGCGATTGGTTTTCTTCTTGTTTATAGTTTCCCAGTATCATATAGTTTGATTTTTCTTGATTTATTTCTAGACCAGCCGTTATTGCAGCACTTTGGAGCTTGATTATCAGTGACTTCAGCTCTTCTTTGGTTTTTGATAGTATCACGATGTCATCCGCATATGCAAAGCATTGATAAGAACTTTTTATGACATTTTGATTTGTATTTATACCACTTTTCCTGAAGATATTTTCTAAAACTACATTGAACAGAGTTGGGGATAAAGGGTCTCCCTGTTTTAGTCCACCTGTGCTTTTAAAGGTTCTTGATAATGCGTTTTTATATTTTACTTTGTTATTTGTGTTTTCCAATTTCATCTTCACTAGATCTGCTAAGTCTTTTGAGATATCCAATTTTTCCATCGCTTCCATGTATGCTATCGAACGCCTGTTTAAAATCTAAAAAGATGGCATAAATTTTATTATTCTTTTTACTACACTTTTCATGTATTTGCAATATGCTGAAAATATTATCTACCACCGATTTTCCTTGTCGAAACCCTGTTTGATATTTTCCAATCTTTATGTCTGCCTTTTCCTTTAATTTTGTATTTATTAATTGAGCTAAAACTTTATATGTACTGTTTAATATGGATATTGGTCTATAATTTTCAGGTGTAAGTTTGCAGCCTTTTTTAAATATTGGGTTTATTATCGCCATCTCCCACTCTTTCGGTAGCATTTTACTTCTCCAAATATTTATTAATAATTCATAAAGTCTTTCCAGCATTTCTTTACCCGCATATTTAAAACATTCCGCTTCTATATTTTCTGAGCCTGCTGCTTTGTCATTTTTCATTTTATTAACTACTTCCAGAAAGTCATCGTAAGTGGGTTCTTCTATGTTTTCTCTATTTTCTGTCTTTTCTCTTCTGTTTACTGTGTTATGCATTTCTTTATCGGTAAAAATGACTTCGTAAGCGTCTGCCCATATATTTACTATTTTTTGTTCTTTCAGACAGATTTCACCGTTTTTATCTGTTAATGCTAGCGTATTACTATTTTTTCCTTGCTTTACGTTTTTGACATTTTTATAGAGGTTTTTTATATTATTTTTTACGTAATGTTCTTCAATTTTTTCGATTTTCCTTCTTTGTAATTCTCTTTTCTTTTTGCAACATATTGCTTGCGCTTCGTTTCTTGCTTTTTAATATTGTAATTGTAATTCCGGTGTGTTTTCTTTTATCATTTGCATCCTGATTTTCTTCCTTTGTTTAATCTTTTCCATACACTCTACATCTAGCCATTCTTTTACTTTTTCTTCCTGTATGTTTTTCATTTTTCCCTTACTTTTTCCTATAACTTCTTTTAAATTAGTCCATTCTTCATTTATGCTTCTCCCTTTTGGCATGCTTTGTGTTTCTTCTTCTGTATATCTTTTGTACTCTGTTCTGGCTTCTTCTGTTACTAATACTTTTCTATACAGTGAGCACGTAAAGGTTGGAATAAATTCGATAAAATATTTATTGGGCAAGTAAGAAAATAATGCTCGGACACGTCGATTTTCTTTTTTAGATGCGCATTTTTTAGTATACGTATATTTTTTATTACGTCATCCCTGTTCGAGTTATGACGTCATCATCAGTTTTTTTAAATGGCAATACCCTCTTTTGATAGTATCATTTAAAAGAGTGCATTTTTCTGCGTATAGACGCCAAATTTTATGGTATGTTACATAACAATATTTTCGAGAAATTAGTACCACAATTGTTGTACCATTTTTTATTGACGGCGCATTAAATGCTGAAAAATATTTGAATTTTTTACAACAACAGATAATTCCCGCGCTTCTAGCACTATATCCAAATAATCAAAATCCCCAAATGCTGGGCGAATCAATATGGTACCAACAAGATGGCGCGTCACCACATCATTCACAGATTGTCCGTGATTATCTGAATCGCCAATAGATGGATATTGTCAAGAGGTGAATGATATGCAATTTCAACGTTTAGTTTAATGGGTTTTAGTTGTATTTATTATTTCTTCTATTGTTATTTCATTACATTGTTATGAATTCTAAAACGTTTTTTTCGAAAATATTGTTATGTAACATACCACAAAATTTGGCGTCTATACCCAGAAAAATGTGCTCTTTTAAATGGTATTATCAAAAGAGGGTGTTGCTATTTAAAAAAACTGATGATGGCGTCATAACTCGAAGAGGGATGACGTAATAAAAAATATACGTATACTAAAAAATGCGCATCTAAAAAAGAAAATCGACGTGTCCGAGCATTATTTTCTTACTTGCCCAATAAAGATTTTATCGAATTTATTCCAACCTTTACGTGCTCACTGTACATATATTGGGTTTTCTTTAGCTTTTCTGTTTCTGAATAAATTTGGTGGTTCTTGCTTCATATTTATTTTGATTAGGAAGTGATCCGCCCCTATGTCTGCGCCCCTGCATGTTTTTACTTTTTTTATACAATTTTGTTGGATTTTTTGCACTAAAACATGATCTATTTGATTGCGCGTATTTTTATCCGGGCTTAACCATGTCATTTTATGTATGTTTTTTCTCTTAAGCATTGTACTTTTTATGACAAAATTATTTGTTGCAGCAAAATCTATTAATTTTTGACCGTTATCATTTGTTTTCCCGTGTAAACTTTCTGTTCCTGTTACTTCCTTATTTCTTTCTTCCTTGCCAATCTTGGCGTTAAGATCTCCTACTATTACCTTTAAATCAAATTTTGGTAATTTATTTAGAGTTGTTTCTAAAGTATCGTAGAAGGTTTGTTTTTTCTCTTCTTCCGCATCCTCCGTAGGAGCATGCACGTTTATTAAGGTAAGCTTTCTAAATTTTCCTTTTAGTCTTAGATAACTTATTCTATTTGTAACCCTTTTAAAATCTATTATTTCGTCTTTAATATCTTCTTTTATTATAAAACCTGTACCAAGCCTGTTTTTGTCCCCTCCCGCATTTAAGTAAAGATAGTTTTCTATTTTTGTTATCTCACATCCCTTATGATTGGTTTCTTGTATTGCTGCCACTTCAATTTTTCTATTAAGCCCCAATTTTCCAACGTTTCGTAAATCGCTGAAGCCATTTCAGTACCGGTAGCAGCTGGTAGATCCGGAACACCTAGTAATTGTTCCATATTGGTTCCGGTAGCAATTATAGCCAATCTTTCTGCTGGCTTACCACTTATGTCTTGCAATAATTTCGTGTCGCAGTGGACGGCTATGACTTCCGTATTAATAGTACAAAATGTATGTTTTATTTTGTCAGAATATATTTTTCGGAACTGATCACGTTGTTTTCGAATAGAGGTTCGATTAATTACGTAAGGAGCTGGGTCTAAAGAAACAGCTTCCATAAAAGCCATTATTAAATGGACAGAATCTCGCTCACTAATTTTGTATTTATCTAAAGTTGCAGCTAATCGTGGAGTTAATAAATCTTTTCGAGCTCTTTTCTTTGGCTTTACTGAACCTGGTTGTTGCCGTTCTTCTTCTTTACTTTCTAATTCAGATTCCGAAGAAGTGTTTTCCGAATCCAAAGAAATATCTTCCACTAAGATATTTAAATAAAAATATTTGTAAATAACCTAATTACACTCATGGACAAAAAAAACCGGACACTTATATTTTTTAAAATATTTTTATATTTAAGCGTCATTTGAGTTTCTTAGACGGTATTAAAGCCAAAAATATAAGTGTCCGGTTTTTTTTGTCCACGAGTGTATTTACAAATAACTATCAACTAATAAACAAGATAACAATTATTGTGCTTACATTCAGAATTACCTACCGACGTGGATGGAATGTCTAAATGCTTAAGCTTTCTTCTTTTTTCCGTATTTAGTCGCTGTAATCTTCTATTTTCAATACCAGCAATTTTTCTATCTACACCAGCCATGGAACCAGTTCGTCCCTTTTCAGGCTGTTTGATTAAAAATTGTTTATCTTCTTTAATGGTGATTATTTGCAAGGCATTTTGATGTGCTATGTCAAATAAATCATCCAAAGAACTAGAAAATTCTAGTCTTTTCTTTTGCACAATTTTGCTAGTTTTATTCTTATTCTTGACCAGTTTCTGCCATGTATAGTATAATTTTTTCAATTTTAGTTTACATTTATGAGGTTCTTGTGTAGGAATTCTTGCTTTCTTCCAATAAATTATACATTCCTCGACGACAAGAGTTGCACTTTCATTAAAACCAAGTTTGGCAGCACGCATGTTATAAAATAAAACTCGTAAGGAATCACCTTGCGATGGTAACTTACCGCCTAATACTTGATGTTTTAAATACCTAAGAAGAAATACTTCTTTGCGCAACAACGACGCCATTTTATATCTTCTTCTTCTTCTTCTTCACCATTTATCCTTATACCCGTCGGGTGTCGGATATTTAGGTCTTCCTAATCCATTTTTTATACTCTTTTCTATCTTTAGCCTTTTCTCTTAGTTCTCTTATACTGCATCCTCTGAGTCCGCTCCTTTTAGCCACTTCTTCCACCCATGTCTTTTTGGGCCTTCCCTTTTTCTTCTTCTTAATTATTTTGGCCTCCATTATCTTTTTAGGTATTCTGTTGTCTTGCATTCTGGACATGTGTCCGTACCATTCTAGCATCTTATTTTCATATTTTTTTATTATTGGTTCCTGTTGGAGTTGATTTGCAATTAGTGATGAAACGATTATCATTATACGATTACGATTACGATTATTGATATGGTAATCGTACGATTACGAATACGATTACGATTAATAAATAAAATAATAAATATATGTGAAACCACATTATATTATAGAAATTATATCGTAACATTACTCAGAAATGAAATAACAAATCAAATAACTATTGATAGTATTGATAGAACATATTAAAAATAAAAAAAATAAAATAGTTAAATTAATATTGGAAATTAACGCTCACTAAATTCTTTTTTAGAAAACATAACATCTGCAGGTTTTCGGGATTCAGTCTATTTCTTTTAGGCGTTTGAATAAGCCCTGCTGTTGAAAATAATCTTTCTGATTGAACAGAAGATGGCTTGTAGGATAGGTATTTAAGGGCCAATTTTTTAAGTCTTGGAAATGACGTATTTTTATTCCAATAGTCAAACGCACTTGAAGAGTGACTCTCGTTAAGTGATTTCAGATATCCCTCAATCTCATCTTGAAAACTGTTGATAATAAAATTGGATATTGGTTCTTCATGTTCAGCTTCATCAATCATTTGTTGACACACATCCCAAATTCTGCATGTGGTGGTTGATTTACTCGTGGAAGGTACACTAACAACTTGTCTTGCTTTTTCTGGGGCTATCATTTCCATGGATGAATGAAGAAGTTGTTTCGCTCTTCCAGCAGTGGCCTGGAAACGAAACACACGGGCCTTATAACGTGGGTCAAGAATAGTGGCTAGAATGTAATTTTCATTTTCTTCGATCTTATTAAATCGCTCACCCAGTTGCAGTTTTAGATTATCTGCCATAATTTTAACGGTGCCCTCATCGGATGTTTTTTCCAAAATTTTAAAAAGGGAGTTTACCAGTGGAATTGTGTCAGCTACTTAATGCCTTTGTAACATCATAGAAGTAAGCCAAAATATTTACCACTTGTTCAGCTAGAACCCACTGCTGAATATTTAACTGATGTGGACACTTCAGCTTAAGAAGAGCTGCCTGAATTGCTACACGCTGTTCATTCAGTCTATCTAACATTACATATGTAGCATCCCACCGAGTTGGAACGTCCTGAACGAGAACATGCTGAGTAATATTGTGTTTTTTTTGTGCCTCTTGCAATATTTTTACAGCCTTGCTTGAATGGCTAAAGTGTCCCACTATTTTTCTTGCAGTGAGTATAAGATCTTTAACATCATTGTCGGAAAATATAGCATCCTGTAATACAAGCTGTAGTGTGTGAGCCATGCAGCTTAGGTGATCAATTTGTGGGAAATTTTTCATAGCAGTTGTCATGTTTCGAGCATTGTCAGTTATTATTAATTTGACTTTGTCCATAATTTCCCAATCAGATAATGCAATAAACAAATTGTCAGCAATATTACCTCCGGTATGGGCGTCACCTTCGAACGGCATCACTTCAAGACTAAAATGCTGTGGCACAAAATTGTTATTTAAACCGTGTGCTGTGATGCTCATGAAATCGTTTACTTTGGAGGATGCATCACTGCTCCATAAGTCCGTTGTCACGCAAAAATAAGGAATATGGTTTAATTCGACTTTTACTTTGGCCTTTACCCGAGTATACATATCCGGCAATATTGTTTGACTTATGTGTGTCCTGGAAACCATTTCGTATTGCGGACAAATTTTCTTCATGAGTCTTTGAAATCCAATTTTATTAACGTGGTCCAAAGGTTCCATGTCCAGACATATTTCTTCAGCTATAAGCCTAGTTATTTCTTTCGCTCTCGGATCATCGCAAGTATATTTATACGCTTTTGAAAAAACTTGTGCAATTGTAGCTTGTTTTTTTGGTGGTGGCTCCGATAGTGGAATGAAATAAAGCAGGTTATGATATTTAAAAATGTTTGTTTATGTTTATTGTTTATTTATGTTTACAAATACCTTTGGATATACGAGATATTCGGTTAATATACTCGTTAAACATTGTCAAAATTTAAAAAATAAACCCATTATTACCTTCACTGCTTGCATTATTTTCATTAGGCTTGCTTATTTCAGTTATTTCATCTTGATGGAAGCGTTTCACATGACACCACATATTAGATGTTGTATAACCTTTCACCGCTGCATTTTTTCCTCCTCTGGAAATCTCAGAGGGGCAATATTTGCATTTTGCTTTGTTTGAGTCATTAGTTATTTTTATAAAGTGTCTCCACACATCACTAGTTTCCTGCTTATTTCTTGATGACATTGTACAGCTCAATAAAACCCGAAAAGGACACAAAACACTTTGTTCACGTTACAAACTAAAAAGTAAAAAGTACTAAAGACTTACGAATTTACGATTGATTGTAATCACGCACTCACGTAATTCCGTGTCACCTGATCTCCCAGAAAGTGCTCGGCGCGCATGAGCAGCTCATAGTCGCGGTTGGGAATCCCGCATGCCAAGCATGTAATAATCGTATAAATAATCGTATAGATAATCGGCGATTACGATTAATCGGAAAACCTTGATAATCGCCGATTAATCGTATTCGTATTCGTAATCGTTTCATCACTATTTGCAATATCTGCATTTCTGATATGATCCCATTTTGTTAGTCCAGCAATTTTTCTTAAAAATTTCATTTCGACCGCAGTTAGTCTACTCTCGTATTTTTGTTGTATATTCCATGTTTCACTTCCATACAATAACGATGGAACCGCTATACTATTATAGATTAGTAGTTTTGTTTTTTCGTTTACTTCCTTTTTACCAAATATTGTATTATTTAGTGCATAATAGATGTTCGTTGCTTTTTTAATTTTACTAGATATGTCTGCCTCTATGTTACCGTCATTTGTTATAATCGAGCCCCAGTATTCAAAAGTTGAGACCTCCTCAAGTCGTACTCCTAGTTGGTTTAATTTAATATGCGTATTTTCTTCTCTCTTGTTAATGACCATCATCTTACTTTTGTCAAGGTTTATTTCCATTTTCAATTTATTTATTTCAGCTGTCCATATATTTAACAATTTTTGCATTTCTACTTTCGTCTCAGCTATTAGCACTACATCGTCAGCATATAGGAGGGAGTCAATTTGTATTGGTTGCATGTTCCAGTACCCTATTGTACAGCGCCACCAAGCAAACAAGTCTGTCTGGTTGGCGTGGTGTGGTGTCGCTGTATTTTAGAGGTACACTCAGTGTCAATAGTACTTTGGCGGTAAATTTAAACGTGTAACATTGTGTATTTGCAAGTTTATTAATTTTTATTATGTACCTACGTTCTTATATAAATTTGTTAAAACTGTCAAAAGAAAATTTAGTAGACAAGTACCAGAATTAGATTTGAGAAGGAAATAAATAAGGAAACTTTATTTTTATTTTAGATAAATTTCTATATTTCTGGCTTCGGAATGAACAGTTTTTTTCCCTTTACTTGCCATAGCGATAAAAGCGGTTAGAAGAAATGGATTCTATAAATAAATACATAAATAGCAAATACCTAATAGGTAAAAAAATATTTTGAGGTTATGCGAAAGTTTCATTTTAAAAATACTTTAAATTATCTATAAAATATATGCCTACCTTATTAGGAATAAGTCGAACAAAAATAGTCTTAAAAAAGACTGATTTTTTTTATAAAGAGGAACGAAAGCAGAGAAAATTAAGAAACACAAACACGCGATAACCTGTCAATTTGTTAGCTACTTTCACTTTTGACACGGAAGGTACAACGCCGGCAGGAGTTGTAGGTATTGGCTTAAACTTTTACCGCCACGAATTTTTAAAATTAGTTGGCATATTTGTTTGCTTGGTGGCGCTGTAGTTTGTACACCTCCTATTTTATTCTTGATGTTTTTCAGGATTCTATCGATGGCTATTATAAATAGGAGGGGGCTTAATGTGTCGCCCTGTTTAACTCCTTTTCTGATGCGAAAACTTTCAGAGCGATACCCGTTTAGTTGGACCTTGGCTGAAATGTTTCTATATAATACATTTATGATTTGTAAAATTTTGGCTGGTACATTTATTTGTTTGAGGCATCCTAGTAAAGCTTTCCTGCATATCATATCAAAAGCTGCTCTGAGGTCGATGAACGTTAGTATGAGTTGTTCTCCGGTCTGTATCTTTTTTTCTATAATATTTCTTATCGCAAAGATATTATCTGTTGTTTGCCTGCCTTTCCTGAATGCAGCTTGTTCATCCTCTAGTTGGTTATCTACATGTCTTCTTAGTTTCTGTTCGATTATTCTCGTAAATGTTTTATAGGCTACCGAGGAGAGGCAGATTGCTCTATAATTATCGCAAATTTGTCTATCCCCTTTTTTGTAGATAGGTAATATTAAATTGTTGTCCCATTCGTGGGGTATTGTATTAGAATTCCATATTTCTACGTATATCTTCCATATCCAATTTATTCCAATCTCTCCAAGATATTTTATCATTTCCGGGTGGATACTATCCTCTCCGCAGGCTCTTCCTACTCTTATTTTGGATATCGCCTCTACTACTTCCTCTCTAGTTATATTGTCATTTACTTCTTCCTCAGCGTTTCGTCCTTCTTCGTCTTCGTTTCCATGTTCCCCTCCATCTATATCGAATTTCTGTGCAAAATATACTTTCCATGTATAGTATATCTGTAGTGTTTGTTTGTAGTTTATTTTGTGCGTATCTTATTCCCGATATTACTTTTTTGTTTTTTCCTCTTAGTCCTTTTATTTTTCCCCAGAATTTTCTATTATTGACTTTGTAACCTTCGTTTAGTTCTCTTCCAAACTCTTCCCAGGTTTTTTGTTTCGCCGCTTTGACCGTCTCTTTGGCTGCTTTCCTCTTCGTTTCATAGTTTATCTTATTAGTGTCATTTTTTGTGGCTAGGTAATTCTTCCAGGCTATCTTTTTTTGTTTTACTGCACTTTTCACTTCTTCATTCCACCATGGTGTACTTTTGTCCATGGGATTAATTTTCTTCATTCCGCATGTTTCAATAATTGCTTCATTTAGTGCTGTTTTGAAAACCCTCCATTTATCTTCAAGTTCCATCCTGTCCTCAGTTGTCTCTGCCTGCATCAATTTCAGGTCCACTTTCTTCCGGTAGGTGTCTTTATTTTCTTCATTTCCCATTTTTTAAATATTTATACTGTATTTGCTCTTTACTGTATCATTATTATCTAATATGCTCCTCTGTCTTATCTTGGCATATACTAAACTATGTTGGGAGCTGATTTCTGCTTTTTTGATGACCATTACTTCCTGTACTATATTACTCAATTCGTGGCTATACTCTATGTCAGCGGTTCTTAACCTGTGGTCCGCGGACCCCCAGGGGTCCGCGACGCCTTTGTAAGGGGTCCGCGAAAAATGTTGAGAGTTAGTCGATTTCACATTAAGGTATAGGCTTTGGTGTCTTAAAAAAATCGTGGGGTCCGCGGCATTTAAAAATTTGCAGATAGGGGTCCGCGAGTAACAAAAGGTTAAGAACCACTGCTCTATGTAATCTATGATACTTTTTGCATTCCTTTCTCTTGCTTCAAATGTATATTTCTCCTGCGTCGGTTGGTACCAGAAGGAATTACCAATCACCATATCATTTCTTATGCAGAAATCTATCATTTTATATTAGATATAAAAATTCAAAATCTACAACCGAAATAATGTCTTATAACGAATAATAAAACACACTAAGATCTGAACAACTGTTCTGCAATAGTCGTATCGCGACTTTACGCAACTGTTGTAAAAGGTAAAAATCGTCCGTCTATTAGTGGTCTTGATCTTGACGCTAGTGCGCCTGCACATGACATGCATATTAGCTTATACCATATTAAAACATAAAACAGCAATTTTATGAAGTGTAATGGGTATATTAAATATTAACTTGTAATAGCAAGATGGGCGATTTAAAATCAAGAAAGAAGGCCCCAAGCACGACGGATTAATAACATTCGATTGAGCTAACATTTGGTAGGGATTATTTTCAGATCCATTGGAACAAAATTCCGCCCGGCACCCCCCAAACTATGAGATTTGTTTTTTCTTTATATAAATAAGTGGCATCCTACATCTCATCGTATGTGCCTTGATTATTCTTGTAAGAGTTCCTGATTCATTTTAGGTCTAATTTAATTATCTTCTGTTTTTACTGGTCCTAATATTGCATGCAATATTTTTCACTTCCATATTCTCAAGTCTTTTTCTTCTTTTCTCCGAAGACACAAAGTTTCCGCAGCATATGTCACCACCGATCTGATTAAACTTTAATAAATCCTTATTTTTGTATTTCTGGATGTTTGTTGTCCTTTTGTTTACTTCTTGGCTTCTATTCTGTAGCTTCATAACCCGTGGTGGGTCTTCACTTGCTCCATAACTTTGGATTTTTGCATTTACCTTCCCAGTTGGTTATTTCCATTTTTTGATTGTCCTTTTCTATATTTTCCATCTGTCTGTTCCTTGGTCTTCTTCTGGGTCTTGGTGTACTAGGTTCATTATGCTTATGAGGCTACTTGGATCTTTTCGGCAAACCTGCCCTAACCATTTTATTCTAAATGCCTTAATTTGTTTTACAATGTTTTCATTTTTTAACAGTTCTTCTATTTCATAGTTCATTAGGCTTCTGACACCATTTTCTTTATGTATTGGTTCATAAATTCTTCTTACTATCTTCGTTTCAAATCTCAATAATCTTGTGTTTCCTGCGTAAGTAGCCACTGGTTCTACTATTGTTTTATAACTTTGTAATTTTGACTGCAATTTTTTTATGTATAAAATATACCGTATTTCCAATTAGCTAATCAACAATTGCATGTTACATTTGAGGGGCAATTGGTGCGTCATAATTTTAATCCCAAGTACCTGGGCGTCACCCTTGACAGTTCATTAACTTATAAACAACATCTTGAAAAGACCGCCCAAAAAGGGAGTTCTCGAAACAATATTTTACAGAAACTAGTGGGTACTTCATGGGGGGGCTGATGCTGTAGCTCTTAGAACATAGGCCTCAGCAATAGTATACCCTACGGTTGAGTACTGTGCGCCGGTGTGGTACAAAAGCGCACATACACAAAAGATAGGTGTACAGCTTAACCAAACTATGAGAATAAACTCCGGCACTATCAAATCTACCCCTAATGCCTAGCTAACTATACTAATAAACATAGCTCGTTCAGACCTAAGGAGAACCGCCCAGGCAAAGAGAGAGTTAAATAAGTATGGAAATGCCCAGCTGGATTTACCGACGCTGAAGATCTACAATTTTCCCCACCAAGGCGACTTAAATCAAGACACTCGTCTTGGGAGTTAAACATACCTGAAAAATGGGCAGAAAGATGGAATGCTCTAGAAAACATTAAGAATAAAAACATAGTAACAGATGTTATGCATAAATTACCAGGTTTTCCACTCCCTCACAAATTATGGTGTAAGATAAATTGAATCACGGCAAATGCGCCCAATCATTAGCATTGTGGGGAATGATTGATTTCCCCGCTTGCGACTGTGGACATTCCACTTCGACGATACCTCACCATATTTCCTGCCTGTGTTTTAGTTATTATTTCTTCTTTCACATCGTTCTTATTATTTATGCACACCCCTCAGCTATTTAAATTTTTCAACACTTTCTAAGTTATGTTTCCCTATTTTAGTTTTTTGCTTGAAAGTTTTAGGTGTTGGATTTTATTCTCATCCATTTGTAGTCCTATTTTTTGAGTGTGCCTAGAAAGGTTAGTTATTATTCCAATTTCTTCTTGCTAGTCCTTATCATTACTAAATCGTCAGCATATGCTAGAATTTGTATGCCTTTTGTAGTTAAAGGGCCGGTGCACTCAAGTTTTATAATTGCAGAATTTGGGGTTATATTGAACAGTTGAACTGATAATATGTCTCCTCCTTGTTTTACTCAGAATTCTATTTTAAAACTGTCTGTGTAACTGTTAGTACCTTTTATTTTATGTTTCTTAACTTCTCTGGTATTTTAAAATTTTGCAGCTCATTTATTAGTAATTGTATCGAACGCTTGCTTATAATCTATAATTCTATAAAGATGCAGCATATTTCTATATTAGATTCTGTGCCTTCGCAAATATATTTTTAATGGTGTGTATACAATGATTGTTGATTTTGATTTCTAAACCCAATTTGATAGTTTGACAGTATTTGGTTGAAGTACTTTGAAAGTCTGGAGGAAATTGTTTTCGACTGTTTTTTTTGTATGCTATGTTTAGGAGCGTGTTGGGCCTGTAGTTATTACATTCCTGTTGGTGGAAAATTTTCTTTTTCCCATATATTGTCAGGTTCTGCCTTCCATATTTTAGTAATTCTGGGATATGTTATCTGATCCCGCAGCTTTGTTGTTCTTTAAGTTTTTCACTATGTCTCCCTATTTCCTTAAACTCTGGTGTTTCTATAACATTTTCAAAGTTAGTTGTTCACTTGATTCTTCTTCATTTCTCTTTGTAATAGTCTTTCCATCTTTTCATTGCTTCCATTGTCTCTTGTTTTGCATTTTGGTCCGTACATATATAATTACGTGTATATTTCTTCTTGTTTTGCCTTCGCAAGAATTTATAAAATTTTGTGTTGTCTTTACTGCTGGCTTCTTCCAATTCGTTTATTATTTCACTCATTTCTGCTCTTTTCTTTCTTCTTCGTAGTTTCCTTGTTTCATTTCTTATTATTTGTGTATACTCCTTTTTATTTTCTTTAGATTACATTTAGATATTTTCTCTACAATTTGTTTTTTGTTCTACTTGATTCTTACATTCTTCATCGTACCGCTTGAATTGATTTTTTTATGTTATTCCATGCTTGTTCAATATCTTGTTCGGGTTTATTTTTATTTAAATCCTTAGTTACTTGTTTTCATTCTCTTCTTGTATTTCAATGTTTTTCTTTACTCCATTTTGTGATATTTGAAGTCCTGTTCTGTTCTGGACAGTTAGGTGGATTGTCCGCTTTTTTGGCAAAATCCACATTTTTAGAATGCAGTAGCTCCAAAGTAGCACTAGCATAATGAGTAATTGCCAGATCTGGCCAGAATAATGGTGGAATACCTATCATGTTTTTGATAAAGAAGCGGTAAACATTATTTTTAAGCACTCTTCTCTGTAAGTTTCACCACTAATTGTACCAGTAGTAAGAAATGGTAAACTTCTAAGTGCTAAATAAGTATTTTTGTGCCAAACTTATCCACTTTTAACACCCTCACTTTGTCATCGACATCCTCTCCTATAATGACATTATAAAACTGGGGCCCTGGGAGCGTACAACTGTCCATTTTTACATATGTTTGGTCATTCATTAAGTTGCAACGATTTTTGTTTTCAACCAAAATGCTGTACAACTTCTTATTTCACATCTTTGATCGAGCTTGTTGTTCCATATTTCTCTTTGGCACTTTTTTTTTTATAAGTCTTGTTTTCTTTTCTTAATATTTTACCAACATTAACTTCTACCTTTTTAGCAATTTCACATCTACAGATATGCATGAGTTTGATTTCAAAAGTTTTTTTGTCTTTGCATTGGCAGGACCTTTTCGTCAACCAGATTTCGGCAAATCATTTAATGTATTATGTACATGATCAAAGTTGTACACTCAATAAAATGAACATTCCTTATGTTATTTCTTCACTTTCATCTCTTTCTTGATTCATTGTATTTATCTCTTACATTTAACAATTTACTAAAGTGATTTTTCCGTATTTCCTTAATTTATTTTTGTTTGTGCTTTGTTTTCCCATTACCATCCTTCATTCCTCTCAATTTTATTCTGTTTATGTTTTCTTATTTATTATATTCTTCTATATTTCATTACACTTACTCATATCTACTATTTCTTTCAATTTCTTCCATTGCTTGCTGTATCCATTCCTTTCTATATTTGTTATTTGTCCTTTCGGATTTTAACCATTTATTTTGTCCCTTTTTTGATTTACCTTTTATTCACATTGTTCATTGAACCATCCTTTATGTTTGTGTTTTGTGTACAGCCTATTACTTCTTCAGTCGCAGTTATTATTGCTTCTTTAATATTCTCCTTCTGCCGCCTTCACACAGTTCTTTTTCTTCTATTTCTTAATAGTTTTTTCATATACCATACATTTAACTTCCACATTTAGATTCTCTACTATCCATTTGTTTTTGTCTATTTGTTCTTTCCTTTCCCTTGTAATTTTTTGTTTAATTGTTGTAATAACTAAGTAATGATCACTGTCGGCATTTGCGCGTCTTCTTCTTCTATAGCTTTCATGTCCAATACTGAACATAGGCCTCTTCTAAGTTTCTCCATGTTTCCCTATTTTTACATGTGTTCAGTTCAATCCTGCGATTTTCTTTAAGTTATCTGTGTATCTTTCATTAGAGTAGAGTGGGGCAAAAGTGCGCACGTAGTGTAAAACCTCTTGTAGCTGGCACTGTAAAAGCATTAGAATGTTAAGAATTGTGCATCGAAATCTTCAAACCTTCCTCTTTCAAAATTTACGAGAGCTTACGTTTATATTATAAATATCTTTGCAGTTATTACATTGTTTATAATCAATACCAGAAACGCACATTTGCCCCACTGGTGGGGTAAAAGTTCGAATATGACGGGGCAAAAGTACATGGATCAAAAGAAGGATTTAGGTTTACAAATTCAACAACGTAAAATTATTGAAAATATTTATTTCAGAATCAACAAATAATATTTTTTATGTTATAACTATTTTTTTATTTTCTTTGCTATCTTCCTCTGCATTTCATCAACTTTGGCTAATAATTTGTCCTTAAATGGTGAGCTTGTAATAATTTCGGACTTTTGACCTTTCTTCCTTCTTTGCTGGGGACCCTTCCTTTTTGGGAGTGGCCTAATGTCTGCAGGGGAAACTGCTTTTGCCACTATTTGAGATTGCACATCAACAGCATGGCCTGCGAACTTTTGTCCCCCGGAACAGTTTTTACTTTACCGACATGTGGTGCGCTCTATCGGTAGCAATTTGAAATGTTTAATATAGCATTGTATACATCAAAAACCAGTTAACCTAAACATATGCCAATAATTTATTTAATTTTGTGTCTAATTATGAAATACAATTTTTACAAAACCAAAATATTACATCAGATATATCAAAAATCAAACTTACCTCATGATTTCAACCGTATTTATTTAACCTGGCTGTAACTACATGTGACAACCCTCTGCCATAACACATTACTTACTGCACCACCGACGCCAACCTAAATTTCGTGGAAACAAATTTACTAGTACTGCGAACTTTTACCCGCCGCGCACTTTTGCCCCACTCTACTCTATGTCCTGCCCATTTGTGGGTCTACATAATCTTATTTTGCTTATGAACTTGGCACGTGATCTATCTGGTTAGCCTCATTCATTCCTGGTCATATCCATGTTTCTTCTTCTTCAAGAACCATGTTCTTGACGAACGTTGGTAATCATCAACATAATTTGTACTTTATTCCTATCCTATTATGTTGTCTTTTATTCCTTCATGTATAAGAAAACCTGTCCCATATCGGCTCTCTTCTCCTCCTCCATTTAACCATATATATTCTTGGATTTTCGTATTTATTTCTCCTTTAATTGTATTATTCAATCGAAATTCAAAAGTGAGGTACTCATTCGACGCATAATTTAATCCTCTACATTTTAATAAATAAAGACTTTCTCAATAGAATGCTGTGTTTTTGAGTTTTACGCGAAAAACTGAAAAAAATAGCAAAAATTTCGCAGTTGCTTCGACCTGGCCGAAGCTCTATACTTTATTCAACTTAAAGATAGAGTGGATGTAAACGAATACATGCGCTATTCACGTGGTTGAAAGGAACAAGAGAACGCGAGACTTTGTAACTTTCGTAAAGATTTGCATACAAATAAGTGTAGCAAAAAACTATTTCAATAAATCAATAAAATAAAAACAAGTTTGAAATGATGTTAATGTAATTACACATTTGTAATGACATTTTATAAAGAAAATTTTTACTCGGTAAAAAAGTTAAATTTAAGCCAGACATGGAGTGATATCAACGACGTGTAATTCCTTGCTGCAGTGGTTAGGGTTCACCCAATCGCATTGGCCAAAATTCAGCACAGGTAGGTACTGATCATGCATTGATCACGCGCCTGTCATTGTTTACATCCACTCTATCTTTAAGTTGAATGAAGTATAGTTAGAAATTGGGACAAACTCAGTTTCTCCATACTAGAAGTATGCTATATCGATTAAAAAAGTTTCCAGCTTTCCTCTGATTATTCAACGGCACTGCCTTTTTTTGGCCTAATTTTACTGGACTATAGCTACATAATCTGGCTCGGTTATCATTAGTTCTTTCGTATAGCGTTTGTTTCCCGGCTACGTTACAGTACCAATCTTCTTTTCTTGTGCATTAGAAAACTTGCCGATGATGAGAATTGAAAAGAATAAAACTGAAATCGGTGTGCATCAGAGGGTAAAAATGTTATTACAAACTACAACTTGATATCATCGATTAAAGTCAGAACTGATCCTCTTTTGTAACCATATTTTATGTTTTAGCTTGTCCTTTTCATATTAATTAATTGTCGTAATAGATAATTTTTAACCTGCAGTTAGGTTTTGTTTGATTTACACATATAAAGAAATATATGTTTTAGAAAATGCTATGGTTAATTGCCGACCGCTTAGAAAGAGGTCTCTGTGACGACGTACTAGAGGTAGCATGGTCAACAATGTGGAACGTAACAGATGAAACGCCACCAAACTGTAAGAAATTTTTAGAAAACAAAGGCATGGAATATTTCTTAAAGTGTCTCGAAGTATGTAAATAATTCCAATTTATATTGCAGTCTGTAAATTGTTTCTTATAGAAATTCCCGGATAAAGAAGAATTACTCAGAAATATGATGGGATTATTAGGAAATGTGGCAGAAGTGAAAAATTTACGTCACTATTTAATGACACCAGAATATGTAACTGTATTCTCGGATCTTTTAGATTCGATAAGTGATGGTATTGAAGTGAGTTATAACGCTGCCGGTGTTTTATCTCACATGGCTTCAGACGGACCTGATGTTTGGACCGTGGAATTTCCATCGAGGGAGGCAGTGTTGCGAAGAATGGTAGGAGCAATCGAACGGTGGGATTTAGCATCCCAAAGAAACATCAATTATCGATCTTTCGAACCAATACTGAATTTGGTAAAAATTTATGATACTCCCGAATGCCAATATTGGGCTGTGTGGGCTCTTGCTAATTTGACGAAAGTTTATCGTAAGTTCTACAGTTTGCAGATTCTTTAAATGTTTAATACTTATTTAATTACAGCTGGAAAATACTGTACATTAGTGGAAAACGAAGGAGGCTTGACTCTTTTACAAGAAATTATTAGTCATCCAGCGCCTCCAGTGAGAGTTATACAATTGGCAGCTACAGTCCACGAAAATTGTAGGAACTTTCGAGAACATTATATCGAATCTGATTCTCTTTTAGATGGATGAAGTCAGTTTGATGCGTTACTATTACTATTAACAATTTATATCGTGTACGAATATAGATGGGTCCGCAAAAACATTATCTCCATCATTATTTGCATAGTTGGCATAATTTGCATAATTTACGTCACAGTTTAAAGAAGTGAAAAATTAATTTAGGGGGGTACATATTAAACGAGGAAAATTCGTCGAGTTCTTTTAATAATTTTTTATCAATATGATCGTCAGGATATTGTTAATAATAAAAGTAACATAGTTCTTGCAGAACAGCTGGTGAGAATAATCGATAAAACAAATCTGTTTAACATCAAAAAACAGAACGTTCGTTCTCTTCTTATTATAATGATAATTAACAAAAAAAAAGGTAAATCATAATCATATAAAAATATATTTAATAACGAATAACTAATGAAAGTGTTCAGATGTGGCAAAACTTTTATTAATTTCGGTGAATTTTTTATGTAGTAGTTTCAATTACAGATGAACCTGCATTTTCAAAAATTGTGTGCGATTTTTATAACCACCTTTCCGTGTCTTGCAATAGTAAGGTCCCCTGTATTTGAAACTATTCTAAAATTTTCAGAGAAGTCGGTGTCTTATAAAAATTCAAGTAATAATTATTGTAAATTTTATTACTTGTATTAAAAAAAAAAAGTTGTAGATCTTACTCTTATTTCTGTTAAATCATATAGGAACTATGCCACTATTTCTACTTATGCTGGAACATAAATTTTGCTGTGTTAAAATGGTATTTTCTCAAAAGTATGCTAGGTCGTTGTGCTGTTACATAGATAAATGATTATATTCTTTTTTGCACTACACTATAAATTACTGCAGTGTTTTATTATTAAAAATATCAATTTTAAATAATTCTGCTCAGTGCCGGTGTCAGATGATCTATAGTCTTCATTCAAATTTTCATCTTTAAAAATTGAAGACAATTTAATGCTTATGTATAAATGGACGGTAATGAGGGTTGTTTTGGCTTACGCCACGTTACAAAATAAATGTTATGTATGTACCTAATCTTGAATTTCCGACGCAATTAGGTTTGTCAGTGGTGGGCGTAATTTACATGCATGTTCTTTTCATTTGAGTGATAAATTATAGTTTTTATGTTTGTGTTACGTTTACGGATCAGAAGGAGGCCATGTTTGTGGTAAATTATGCTTTCTTTACACTTTTGAATAACTAATCTGCGTTTTGAAGGAGTTGCCTCGCTTGCTGTCTGAAACCGGCACTGATTCCGCTACTAAATATAATTTATTCGAATAAATATAAGGATTGTTAGCTTTACGATCGAGATCATTTTTAGTAATCTGATAAAACTTGGTCATTTTACAATTATGTAGTATAAATGATTTGATATTAATATTTTGCTACAACAACACTAATTGTGTATAAAATCGATTTAAACAATCTGTGGTATATTGGGTGATTAATGCAGTCGGAGAGCTATAAAGTATTGCAGTTTCATTTTAACTATCTGACAAAAACTAAATATTATTGTAATGTTGTACGCAAAGGTATTTTTTATGCACATTATTCAAATTTAGCAATCTAACTATGGTAAAGCGTGTAAGCTATTTTGTGTTAAGTACAGATACTCAGATCACTCTGAATGTATATTGCTCTCTGTACTTGATGTTATCTGAAAATATATAGTTTTTAAGCAATTTGTGATTCTGAAATATAAAACCACATATTTATTTTTACATTTAGTTTTTTCCGGTTTATTTTATATTGCTTCACTATGTATGCCCGTAATGTATATTTTGAAGTTTTAATTATTAAAGTGAATGTATATTTGTAAATACTTCTTATATATAATATTAAGTTATTAGCAATTATTTTGCCATGTTTATGGTAATCTTATAAGTTATTCATAATGTATGAATGATTTAAAATATTAGGTTAAAAATATTTTGAAACTTTTCTTTAATGGTTTTTTCTTTTTGAATTTTATTGTACTCCAAAATAATGATACAGTAAAAATATTGTATTAAAATTTGTTTACACTTATTGTTATTAGAGAATTAATTCAACAAAAACATGACAAAAAGCACCACAGATGTACTCTAAAACTATACAGTGTGTGGATAAAGTTTGGAACAAATTCATTATCTCCCGAAATATTATTTTTTCTGGAAAACGCTCTGACAGGTATAGCGATTTAAATTATGGCGCATATTTTAAGATCCTTAAAAATATTTTTGCGCTAGTCATTTTTTTCTAGTGACGTTATCGACATTTTTTTTTAATGGGAACATGTATATTTGATTATCGCATTGGATAGACATTATTTTTCTCTTTTTAGGCGTACGTAATTTTTATAGCACGACATAACAAAATTTTTGAGAAAATTGCCGAAATAGTTTTACGAAATCCGGAGATCTAGCAGGCCACTCTATTGGTTCTCGCCAGCCAATTCACCGATTCACGGAAACCTCATCAAGGTATCCACGTACATTAACAGCAAAATGTGGTGGAGCTCCGTCCTGTTGATGCCACAGGATATTCCCGGGAAGGTCGAATCATCTTCATTAGGGTACAAAACGGCTAATGCAGGAACTAAATGTTCCTGGGATCCTGGGGAAGTTCCAAGTATCTCTGTCCATTTAGTGTATTTTCAAAAAAGAATGGCCCTATCATCCTATTACCAACAATCCCTGCTCATACATTACCTTTTTCCGGCTATTGCGTATGAGCCTCCCGCATCCAGTGTGGATTTTCTGGGGCCCAGTATCGGAAATTTTGAAGATTAACATCCCCATTTACACAAAATGTTGCTTCATCAGAAAAAATTATTCTTTTCACAAACATTGGATCGGCATTGCACATTTCGATCATTTCCGGATAAAATTTTGTTAGATCTTGTGAATTTCAGTTTGACATATTTGATATTTCATTGTCGTACTAAAGGAATATTACAACAAATTAGAGATTTGTTGAATAGATTAAGTAATGTATCATGACAGAATGTTGACTTTACTTCACATGATTTGAGTAGTGAATTTTTGATAATGTGTTTAAAAAACTTTAATTAGTATATTGTATAACTAGTGCTGAAAGTTTTTCCAATTTTTCATTTAAAAAAATTTGAACCAGCACCACACTTGCAACACTTTGACGTTTTAAATATTTATTTTTTAACAAATGACGACTTTTGACGTCGCCCGCCGACTGCTTTGTGTGGTTTAGCGTGTGCAAAATTTTGCACACGGGCATTTCACACAGTTTCGTTGCTATGCGAAATTTGTTATTTTCAATACTAGTAAACCGTGTGAACTGAGTCATTTTTCATAGTGGTCGTCGGAAATATTAATTTGTTGGTGTTATTTCGACAAGATGAGATGAATTTAAAACATGTATACGATGATCATGTCAACACGGATATGACATTTCACACTTTTAAAGATTTGTGTTCACTATGCTGGACCGATAATTACGGATTTCTAGTACTAGATAAGGATAGTTCTATAGACTGCGGACGTTATAGGAAAGGGTTTGATTCATATATACACCTGTAGATTAGAAATTAATATCAAAGTAATGCGTGCTATCATGATGAGTAAACGTGTTACCGGTGCAGGTGAAAATGCTGCATTGTTGAAGAGAAAGATTATTGAAACATCTAACATTATTAGAAAAAAATTTGCCGATTATAAACGCAATTTAAATATGACGGAACAGGATTATTTTAAAGAACATCATTAAATTATCAAACCGCTTCAAGAAATTGCCGTTAACGTTGCAAATCATCCACCATCGGTAACATCGCGGGGATCTCAACCGCCGTCGCCGTCAGTAATACCGCATGGGTCCAAACACCATTTAAAACAGAAGCAAATTATCAAACAGCCTCGAGAAATTGGCGTTGACGATGACGATGACGTCGACGAGACAAATCAACAACCTGGAACATCGTGGGGGTCTGAACACCTTATAGAACCGCAACCTGCAGGCGACACCGATGAGGACATTGAAGATGATGATGATGAAGGAGTTGCAGGAGACCATTCAAACGACGATATTGTTGATCATTATGTTAAATTGTTACGAAGAAAAAATGTAAATGTAGATACGAGTCATTATGCTATAAGATATAATAAAAAAACGAATATTATGAAAATCGGTGACTCTATTGTTCATATTTAAGATGGTAATTTGATTGTTAAAAATCACAAGTACAAAATATCTCCGGGTTTATTCAATCTACTTATAGGTACTGAAAACCCCTAAACAATATACAACGGAGGATGTTAGTTGATATCAATTGATTATCTTACGTACAAATGCTCATAAACAGGGGTATAAATCTACGGGACATTTACGATCGAATAACAGTTTTAAATATACGAAAATTTTACAACCGTTCTTGTCGAACATCGTCGTATCTCCAAAGCGAGAGAAACGTGGTGAAGGTGTTAATAATAAATTACTAAAGAAAGTTGATAACTCAAAACAAGTTCAGTATGTATACTGGAATCAACCTGCGGAATTAGTTAAAAGATTACGATTGTTATACAGCTCAAGATGGGCGGGGAACACCTCTCACGATAACGAGATCATATCAATTATAGAGGAATTAAGAGAAGAAGGACCAATTCAGTAATTACTGTTGTTGTTGCAACTCATTATCAAGATGGTTGTTGATAAATTCGGACATCAATACATACCCGGAGGTGCGGACGGCAGCGATAAGCCGGGACCCCGCGGTATTGGATTCAAATTAACATTGGAGGGTGATTTTGATGTAGAAAGTAAAAAAATTGCAAATTTGGCTAATCCCACAAACGATTCTGATGCTGTTAATCGACAGAGTACGTTGATTGCTGAAAATGGCGTTGTAAGTATGGGTAAACGTCGGTTAATTGATCTCATGGATCCCGTAGACGATTCAGATGCAATAACAAAAAAATTTGCTCGAGATCTAATGCAATCGTCGGTTGGTAGTAAGGCGAACATTCTAAAACGAATTGCTGAATGCGAGAATACCGTAAAAGAATTATCCACGCAAAATGTACTAGTCTTGAACACATTGAAAGCAATTTACCCTCTTTTAAAAAATGCAATTGCATTATTATCGCGACTGCACAAGCACACAAAGGCTCCGATGCTCACGAGTGCATATCCGTTAGATACAAAAGACTCAGATGCTTTGTTTCTAAAAATATTAAGCACTCAAACAGTTGAAACAGTTATAATTGATAAATTAGCGGTTAGTAAACTCGGGACTAGCCTTGTTGTAACGGATAATGAAAGCAGCGATGAGTAGTAAACAAATTGTTGTCGACGAAATTCATCGTTTGGCACGGAAAAATTTTAAGCGAAGGAAGACTGTAATTAAGGGTTTCCGAGAGCTGTTACAAGCAGATTTGGCCGAATTTATACCTTATAGCAAGGAGAATGGTGGTCATAAATACATTTTACTTGTAATAAGAATTGTTTTTCAAAATTTCTTTGGACGCGTGCTCTAAAGACCAAAACCAGCAAAGAAGTCGTTGCAGCTACGGATGATATTTTGATGAAGGCGGGTAAACCACGACCCAAACTGTTACAGACTGATGATGGAACTGAATTTCGAGGATCACCTTTTTCTACAATGATAAAGAAGCTTGGCATAAAATGGTACTCGACATACAGCACGATAAAGGCATCGATGGCCGAATGCGTAATTAGAACACTAAAGAGTAAATTGTATCGTAAGTTCAGCTATAGAGGCAGCTGTAAGTGGATTGATATTTTACAAGATATTACAAATGAATACAATAATCAAAAACATAGTACCTAATGTGTATTTAGTTGAAAAAATCCTGCAACGCAAGGGATCTAAATATCGAGTGAAATGGTTGGGAATAAAGGGGAATTCATGGATCGATAAAAATGATGTTGTAATTTGAAACTTGTCAATAAATTAATTTTAGGATAGTCATTTATATTTTTTACAGTACAGTACAATGAATAGATGTTTATTTATATGTTAATGTAATAGCCATTAATTCATTGAAATTTTGTATATAATCGATAAATGTGGAGGACAAACGTCATATTGTACGAGGGCTGTTCTGTATATTGTTAGTAGCAGGCCATGGATGCGAAGAAACCAAAAACATTTGCATCAATCGAAAGCTTATTCTTTTGATAGTTTCCAGTTGCAATTTTGCAAGGTTGAAGTTAAAGCATAAATATAGAGATCCTAATTTTTGATTGTTATACGAGGACGTATTGAAAAATTCTTAGCCTACTATAGAAGCAAACAAAATTTGAAAGTCAAAATATTTTATTATTCGGCATATTCTCCTCTTAATTTAATACATTTATTACACCGAACCTGCAACGCCTCTAGACCTTTAAAAAAAAAGTTTTATCTTGCTCTGCAAACCAAGCCTCCACAGTTTCTATAACCTCTTCGTTGGAAGAAAATTTACGACCTTTTAAACTTTTTTTCAGTTGAGGAAAGAGATAATAGTCGGACGGAGCCAGATCTGGTGAATAAGGGGGGTGTTCCAGTAATTTGAACCCCAAATCACGAATTGTTTGCATGGCAACATGCGATTTGTGTGCAGAGGCATTGTCCTGCAAAAACAAAACACTTTTGGACAACTTTCCGCGTCTTTTCTCCTTAATTTTTTCTCGTAGAGTGGTCAGTAACGTCGAATAGTAATCCCCAGTTATTGTTCTACCCTTATCCAGATAATCAATCATGATATTTTCGGGGAGCATTATGGAAGTGCCGCGGAATGCTTTTCGGGCTATGATTTTCTACGATTATAAACGAGGCTTAACATACGACCAAAGTCACCAAAATTTAATGGCAGCTTTTGGCGACAATAGTCCATCATTATCTACAATTAGTTACGTGCTGAAAACATTATTGCAACCGAAAAGCTGATTAAGGAAAAACGGAATATCACTCATAGAGAGATTCAAGACGAACTAGGCATTGGATCATCTGCAGTAGATATCATTTTACATAAACATCTGGGTGTAAGAAAGCTGGCAAGTCGGTGGATTCCACATTTGTTAACCGACGAACAAAAACAAGCACGGGTAGACTGGTGCAGGTTTATGTTAGAAAAGTTCGATGGAGGATCTTCAAAGCAGGTATTTAGTATCGTTACGGGGGATGAATCGTGGATATATAATTATGATCCCGAGACAAAACAACAATCAACTGTTTGGGTGTTTGAAAAGGAGGAAATGCCAACAAAAGTTATTCGCGGTAAAAGTGCAAACAAAAAAATGATTGCCGTTTTCTTCAGATACAGTGGTCCAGTTGCAGTAATTCCTATTGAAGATCGTAAAACTGTAACTGCTGATTGGTATATAGAAGTTTGCCTTCCTCAAGTCTTCGAGAAATTGTGTAGTGATCGCCCAAGATCTGGTTTGCGTGGAATTTTGTTACACCACGATAACGCAACTCCGTATACGGCCGCAAAAACTTTAAATTTTTTACACGAATCCGGAGTCCAACTGGTCACTCATCCACCATACAGTCCAGATCTTGCCCCTAACGATTTCTTTTTGCTTCCGCTGATTAAAAAACTCATGCGTGGTAAGAGATTTCCTGACGCCAATGCGGCTGTTGCTGAATTTCAGCTAATTCTTGACGACCTTCCAAAAAAAGAGTTTTCAGCGTGTTTCGAGAAGTGGTTTCAAAGAATGAAGAAGTGTATTATGTCTAAGGGGGAATACTTTGAAAAACAATAAAATTATTTTCTTTACAAATTCCGTAATTTTCTTCTAACTAACAATTTACAGAACAGCCCTCGTACAATCAGTTTTTGTTAGAATGTCTGTGTACGAGCTTAGTTATCAAAAGTTGGTGCAATGTCTTAACCAAGGTGATGGTGATGGATCCAACCTGTGGGTTGTAATCACTTACGGTAACCCACCCGAGTTGGGTGTGCTTGATGTAGACGTCGTTGCCCATCATTACATCAACTTACCTGGCGAGGTTGTCACCGCGGATCAATACCATGACGAGACGATGCGACTCATTGACGTTGATGTGATGCAGCATGGATTTATTGAAGTTAGAGATATTAGCTATTATGCAGTAGAGTAAAATTTTGTAATAATAATTGTATACACATGATAATGTTTATAAAATAAAAAAAAGACTTGTATAAATATATTGTTTTATTGTGTCTTTCATCCTACCACATACATAGATACATAAGTATATTAACTATACTAGAAACAAATTATTTTGGTATTAGATAGTGATTCCATGGTAGTGTGTTTACACCGTCAGGTAAAATATAATGCTTATTATCGTCAGCATTCAAAACTATTTTTCTTTGAGATTGAATGCTATTTTGTGTTCTTTGCACTGTTATGCCATTTACTAAACAATTGTAATAATCATCAAAGGTAAGAGATTTTTTAACTACATATTTTTTCGTACCTTTAGATTTTTTTTATTTTATCTACCTATACCGTTTTCCTTCATACAGTACATTTTAGACCTAAGAGCAACATAATCAGTCGGAATCTCACCGTTAAATTCATCTTTCATCAAGCCTATCTTCTTTTTGTTAACTAAGGGCATATTATAGCGATTTTTAGCAGCGTAACCGCTGGTATCGAATTTATGCAAGTCAGTTTTGATGCTATCATAGTAATCATCGCAAAATAGCTCATAAATAAAGCTATCTGTGTCCATGTAGAGCAAATTACAATGAGGAAATTTTTGTTTCATGTAATTATAGTGAAAATCATACATGAGCGTCTTTGATATGTCAAGAATCGCTTGACCTACATAGATCGGTTTCTCAAATTTAATTTCAGTTTTATTTAATTCAATAGCAACCATCTGTTTATTAAAAATTGTCCTACTATGAACGTTTGGTAGTGCAATTAAACTTTCACCGCCGTATCTCCCTCGCCACTTGGTAACATCAAGTTCGCCGAATTCATCATCTTCGCCGTCACTGTAATTATTATAGTAACCGTAATTTTGTAGTGTCATTAACAGATTAACATGATGTTTGCGTAACTTTTTTGTTACGTAAACGGGTGCTACACTGAAACTGTCCTTATTATTTTTACCTTTTTTCTTTTTTCGTTGCAAACAAAACACATTAACCGAAATATCGTTCATATTCTAGAATTTGGAAATGTTATTAAGTGGCATTGGTGCATTTAAATCAAAACCTTGAACGTTTAATTCGTTTCTGAAATCTGGATACGATGAAAGGACACATGGATTGCGTTTAGCGGGAAACAGCGATGCAACTATGCAATGAAAAAAACAATTTTGATCGTTATTTTGTATATTAACTACAGCTTTTTTATTTTGTATCTGAGTCGGTAATTCAATGTACGATGATGCATGAAATAAATACCCACAGCTATTAACGTTAAGCGCTAAAGAGTCAATTGAATATAGAGTCCAACCGGAGTTATTTGTTTCAAATTCACTTAATTGATTTTCAATGGAATCGTAAATCTTTTCACGGTAAAATTCATCAAAATCCGCTAAAATATCTTGAAACAGCAATGAATTTGGTGTACTAAAATATTTTGGTTTGAATAAAATGTCATCACCAACACTTTTAGAAAATTCACATGTTAGTGTAACATTTAACTTTAGAGCGTTGAAATTGCGTTTTGTAAAATAATATCGTAGTCGGTTTTTTATTAATCTACTGCAACTTTCGAGATATGTAGGCAATGTTTTATGTGTAAGATTTATAAGTAAACGACTTTCTAACCTACTCTTAAAACAGCTCTCTAATTTACGCCATGTAACGTCGGTTTTAGTTTTAATTAAAAGATTTTTAAACAAAACCTCATCGTTTTTGAAATGTCTATGATGATTTTCTAAAATGCGCTTCCAGTTAATATTCGCTTCATGACATAGGATATTTTTAATGTACTTATTATTTTTTGCAATGCGTTTCAACCAAATTTTAATCCCCCGTTTATTTTTACACTTTTCTAGGATAATATAAGCTTTTCGAATGAGTTTTAACGATTCTTGACTTAAAATGATTGGATCATCATCATCATCTACATAATCATCTCAATGAGACATCTTTAGATATTTTAAATTACTTTCATACACAAAACAACAGCACTATCATGGAACCTTGACAATATTAAAATTATATTAAAACTAAATCTAAAATTAAACTGAACACACACTTTTTACTAACTTGTGATGATAACGGTACATCTAGGCTGACGTTGCTAGCATCTAAATCCCTGAGATGGTTGGGTACGCCAGAAGTTTTCATATGTACACACAAAATACTTGAAGATTCTAATTGCTATCTGAAATACAATAAAAAAAAGGTGTAAATACGACTTAATTATAGATAGTCAAGTTAAACAAATATTGAGCCATCTTACCTTATTTAGGTTTAATTTTCCCCTGATTTTCTTGTTTCATCTTCTTCTTGGGACTATCTTTTCATTCGTTGTCCTCATCCTCGTTGCTGTCGTCTTGCTTTTCGTTGTCCTCGTTGTCGTCCAAATTTACGAATTTCACATTCGATGCGTGATTTATCTTCCCCACATCTATCGTACCGCAATAGACAATAGCTAATTTCCTACAGTTTAATTGTTCAATGTCTGAATCACTGATAGCATCAACGAGTCGTTTCGGCAGATAGATTATGGACTCCTCTAATTCACAAATAATTACACGTTTATTAAGTTTCTTGCTTAACACGCTTTAGATATTTTTTATTAAATATTTTTTATTAACATTCATTTTTTGTATTTTTAAAATAGGTTTAAGTTTATTTCGGCGATTTTATTTAGCTTATTCACGATATCCATGTTTAATTATAATTAAAAAAAAAAACGTGTAAATTAGCGACTTACCACAGAGAATAAATAACACGTACTACACACGATATGTTGAATTACATGTGAAAATCAATGCTCTGCGATCTTATATATACAGGGTGACATTGAAAAAACTACAATGCATAGTACCACGCGATAGAGGACCATAAAATAATAAAAAAAGTTCTTATACGCTAATGTCCGATCGCCTTTTTTTTTCAAGATACTAGCCAACTACAGGAAAGCGTTTCAACGCGTTAAAAATATGATAATATTTTAATAATACTCGAAACTAAAATACACAAAATAGCCACCTGCAAGGGCATAGTGTGCACCAATTTTGGTTCAATTAAGTCTTCACAATCGGAAGAAATTTAAAAAAATTTAAATTTTCTAACAAACTTTTAACATCCTGTATCTTAAAAAAAAAGACGATCGGACATTAGCGTATAAGAACTTTTTAAATTATTTTATGGTCCTCTATCGCGTGGTACTATGCATTGTAGTTTTTTCAATGTCACCCTGTACATATACAGCTCAATATGCAACCCCTATAATAAATCATTCAATCATATTCAGAGGGGGTAACATCTCTGTTGTTAAATACAGTCTAATATGTGGTTCCACGTTCAACCCAAACCCTACGCGTATTTATTTCTATTGTATATTTAATGCCATCCAATAAAACATGCACGTGCAACAACTAGTTTACAATATAACACCACATACAAATAAATTCAGCGTATTGATTTTATTCCCAACATCCAATGAAAGCACCACGATTTCATTGATTTTTTATATTTGACACGTCAATAAATCCCTCATACACGGATCGTTAACATCACACGTGTCGTATTTTTTATAGTCACTTCACCCCACTTGACTATTGAAATCTATAACAAACAACCATATCACACCCCATTTCTATTCCCCTTATAATTCTCCTATTGTTCATCTATAAAATCAATAAAAAAAACACCCCATACTAAACACACACCCTCATATTCTAATCTCCCCTAATTCTAATCCAGAAAATCAATAAAAAAACAATCATACCCCCATTTCCATGAAGCCGCAACAACCCATCTCTTCAAACATACACACATTAAAACTTAAACACAAAACATATACCGCTTCATATCACCTACTATCACACATCTCACATCTCACTCTTTCACGAAATACTCATCCTATTGTTTTTACCCATTTACACTAAATACATAACGACTACCTAATTTACATCTCAATCAAAACATACTACTCAATCTTGCGCATCTACAGGTACCATCATCTTGCAGATCGCACACCTCACCACAGACATAATTACACTCAAACAGGTAGTCTGTAGTCAGCATCCCCCTTGTATAACTACTTGAGTGAGTGAGTGAGTTGAAACGCGAGGTAAAAGAGACAGAACTGAAAATACAAACCGCGGTAAATAAAATATAAATGGACGATACAAATAAACCCGCGAGTATCAGTAAAAATAAAACAAGGAAAAATAGCCAAGGGTCGTTGGACGATCTATGGAAGAGAAAAATAGAAGAAACAAGTTTTGAAGAACAGAAGTATCCGGAAAAAGAAGCATTTAAAAGGAGTAAAACAGTGACAAGAACGCCACCAAATTAAAGTAGCATTGAAGTAGCCGACGGGGACAAAAGTAACACCATCATGGAGAACCTACAAAAAATGATGGAGGAAATGAGTAAGGCAATGCAAGATATGCGGCTAGAAGTTAGAGAATTATGGAATGAAACCAAGACGGGCAATGAAGAAATACAGAGAGAATTACGAGGAATGAAGGAAGAAATGATCAAGAAGGAAGTAGAATGGGAAAGGGAGAAAAATTTACTTCAATACAAAATGGAAACACTAGAGGAAAAGCTATAAATACAAGAAAAACAAAGAAAATTAAAAAATATAGCTATTAAAGGATTAATTGTCAGAGATGAAGAGCTTAAGCAAAAAACGGCAGAATTTATCGAAAAGAAACTGGGTTTGCAAGTTGGAATAATCGAAACATACAAAGTGGGCAAAATAGAAGAAAAGAAAGCCATAGTAGTAAAATTAGAAACGTTTGAACAAAAGCTGAATATATTAAAAAGTAAGAATAAGTTAGGCAACAAGAGAATATATATAGAAAGTGATCTTACATATAAAGAAAGACAAATCCAGGCAAAAATAAGGAACATAGCTAAAGAAGAAACAGAAAAGGGAGCGAAAGTGAAGATAGGTTTCCAAACACTGCAAATAAACAATCAACAATGGATGTGGGACAAGAAAACAGAGCAACTCTGTGCAAAAAAACCTGATGGATTTAACAAAAAACTAAAAGAGCAGAAGGTGGGAGAAGTTGGAGGGTCTCATATAACTGCTCCCGATAATTATGAGACAGATAACGAGAATAAACAAAAACAAATAGTTACAAGATTTTGGAAACTAGGAACATGGAATATTAAAAGCATAACAGGAAAAGAAGGTGAGATAGAAGAGGAATTCGAAGAAATGAATTTAGACATTTTGGCAATCACAGAGACAAAAAAAAGGACAAGGGAGAATAAAAATGGCAAAAGACAACGTATTGGTATTTAGTGGAGTCAGCGAAAATAAAAGAGCAGCAGCAGGGGTGGGATGCATTATACACAAGAAATTAGAAAAACAGATAAGTAAATGGAAAGCATGGACAGAGCGGATACTAACAATAGAGATGATAGATAAAGCTAGGAAACAACAAAAAACAATAATAGTTGTATACGGACCCAATGCTGATGACAAAACAGAAAACAAAGACAAATTTTGGGAAATTTTAACATTAGCGGTAGAGGAAGCTAAAGGAAAAATATACTTGGCAGGAGTACAGCAGGGTAGAAAAAAGAGACGAAATCTATACTAAAGTGATAGGAAGTTATGGAGAAGATACAAGGAATAACAATGGGAAAAGACTGTTAGGTTTCTGCATATTACATAACCTGATAGTAACAAACACTTTTTACAAACACAAACAATTCACAAGTTTACAAGGGAGGTAATAAGCAGAGCAGAAAAGTCTATCATAGACTATATCCTAGTAGAAAAAGATAACAGAAGCGTAGTAATGGATACCATAGTTAAAAGAGGTCCCGAAATCGGGAGTGACCACTACTTAGTAGTAGCAAAAATTAGAGGAAAAGTAGGAAACGAAGGAAATAATAATGGGAGAAGACAAATAGCAACGCAGATTAACACAACAAAGTCCTATAGGTTAAGAAATAAAGAAATTGCTGAAAAATACACAAAAATAATAACAGAAAAGTTTGGAAACTTAAATGATATCAAAACAATGGGGAATGTTAATCAACTGTGGGAACTTTTTAAAAATACGTTACTCGGCACGGCCAAGCAAGTTTGTGGAATAAATAATAAAAGTAATAATAAAAAACAAACAGCTTGGTGGTCGGATGAGATAAAGACGCTAGTTAAAAGAAAGAAAAAAGCATGGAAAAATTATTTGGCTTCAAAAACAGCAGAAAATTATAACAAATATAAGGAAGAAAGAAGAAAAGTAAAAGACTCTGTACAAGAAGCAAAAAGAAACACATGGAGAAAATTTTGAGAAAAAATGGAAAGCGATAGCAGAAGTAACCAGAAACTATTCTATAAAATTTTGAAAACTTTAAAAAAAGAAAATAATCAGTCTGCAAATTACATTAAAAGCAAAAATGGAGATATATTAACAGAAGAAGACGAGATAATGGATAGATGGAAAGAATATTTCCAAGAACTGCTGAATGACACAACAGAGATAGACGCAAACACCCAACATGATGTAGTAATTGTGGAAAGAGACGAAGACGAAATAAGTATCGAAGAAATAAAAGAAGTAATAAAAAAGTTAAAAAATGGGAAGGCACCGGGAGCAGATAAAATAACGGCGGAGATGATCAAAAATATGGGGCAGAAAGGAGAAGAAATGCTCATGGAAATACTAAATAAAATATGAAGAGAAGAAGAATACCGTGAAGATTGGCGGACAGCATTAATAGTTCCCATACATAAAAAAGGAGACAAGACGGACTGCAACAACTATCGAGGGATAACACTATTAATTACAACTATGAAGATATTCGAACAGATTCTAGAAAAGAGAGTAAGAGAAATTGTAGAGAAAACCCTTGACGAAATGCAAAGCGGGTTTAGAAGAGGAAGGAGCTGTCAAGACCATATATTCACGATAAAACAGTTAACACAAAAATCAATACAAGAGAAGAAACAGATATTTTTAGCATTTATAGACATGGAGAAAGCCTGCGACAGAGTACCAAGGGTGAAAATGTGGCACATTTTGAAAGAAAGAGGAGTCGAAGACAAATTAATAAGAATAATGCAAAAAATATATAGGAATAATGTTAACAATGTCATAAGTAACAACAGAAGATCAGAAACATTTACCACACAGGGAGGATTAAGGCAAGGGGAGGTCTGAGCCCAGTGCTTTTCATAACTTTTATGGATGAAATAATTAAACAATGTAATTCAAGAATGAAAAAGCTAAAAGTAGGTTATAGAAATCTAAAGAAAGTAGAGATATCACAGGGAGCTTTCGCAGACGATGTTGTAATCTTAGCTGAGAATAGAATAGAATTGCAAAATAACTTGGAAATATGGAAAGAAGTATTAGAAACAAATGAAATGAAAATGAATAAAAATAAAACTAAAGTTATGATAATAGGAGAAGAACAAGAACAATTAGACATAAAAATCGAAGAGACCAGGATTGAACAAGTGCAAACTTTCCAATACTTGGGAGTAATAATAGACGGAAAAGGAACACAGGAAGCGGAGATAAATAATAGAATTGAGAAGACATTACACCTATACTATGCAATGAACCGGAAATTTATAAATAAGAGTGAAATTTCCAAAGAAACAAAAATGGAAGTATTTAAAGTAATATATAGACCAGTACTAACTTTCGGCTGTGAGTCTTGGATACTCACAGAAAGACAAAAAAGTAAAATACAAGCGGCGGAAATGAAGTACTTGAGAAGGGTTAGAGGGGTCACAAGGAGGGATAAACTGAGAAATACAGACATAAGAAAAAACCTTGAAATACAGTCAACTTTAGAGTTTATAGAAGAAAGACAACTAAGCTGGTGGGGCCATTTACAAAGAATGGAAGAGGAGAAACCAGCAAAACAAATATGGAAAGTAAGAATTCAGAAAAACAAGAAAATAGGAAGACCTAGACAAACTTGGGATGAAGTAATAGCAGGAATATTAAAAAGAAAAAGAAAATCATGGACAGAAGTAAAAAACCTAGAGAAAGACAGAAAAGAGTGGAAAAAATTTATACATAAACAGACATTAAACTAAAGTGATATAGTAATTAAGTAAAATAGTTGAAATAAAGATATTATCACATGTAAAATCAAATTTCACCCTACACCATAATATGGTAAAAGGGTTGCGATTATATTATTATATATAATTTGTTACAACGATACACTTAATACCATGAGATCGAAAAAAAGATGATTCTGAGCAGGCCTTGACTAGTACAACACAATTGGTTACACTGGTTCTAGAATGCCTATGAATTATAATGTGACAGTGACATTTCAAATGTAAGTCAGTTTTGCAATCTTGTTTCCAGAATTATTTAAGTTTATCGTTGTAATACTAGTGAAGGATCACATTTTGAACACCTACTCTAACATGTATTCATCTTAGTTTTCAGTTTGTTCCCTAAATAAATACTGTTTTGTGTTTTATTTTATTTGACATTTATTAACCTCTAACCTACTGCCACATTTTGAAATCAGTCTTGCCAATAGTGTTGTACTAGTCAAGGCCTGCTCAGAATCATCTTTTTTTCGATCTCATGGTACATAAAAGTAGCGCTACTTCGCAAACTTCCATGAAACGAAAACATAGAAAAAATTCATTCGTCCGAACAGAACAATAAACGAAGATGATCACCGAGAAGTCACATTAAAAACGTCCACATCTTTTAACTCGTAACTGCTGTCGTTCTGTTTTTACGGCATGATTGTGACTATCAACACCTCAGCAACCTGATTTTTATTAGTATATAGAATGACCACTAATAAATTAAGATTAGAATTTTCTAACCATTCAGCCGCCATTTTGTAAAGAAGGTTTAATCAGTTTTTCGGTTATATTTCTGTTATCGTTAATGTTACAAAAAATTTGTGAAATACTTTTTTGTAGAGAATCGTATTATCTATAATTTTAGTCGATAATATTTTTTCTATCTTTAACAATAAAAAAGTTATAAACTAAAAAAGAAAAAAACTTAAGATAGCTTATAACTTTTTTACTATTAATGTTAGAAAAAATATTATCAATGAAAATTATAGACAGGACGATTCTCTACAAAAAAGTATAAATTTTGTATAAAACTAACAGCTACAAAGATATAGGCAAAAAACTAATTAATTTTTTTTTCAAGGTGACCGTAGAAGGGAGGAAATTATCACCCCAAAAATTTTAATTTACATTCACCACTAACCCCTCTACACATCGATCCAAAAAAATTAATGGTTCATTGTCTATTCAAACTGCAAAGTTTGATTTTTTATTTCTGTCGTCTGATTGGTCGAACCAAGAAAAGTTATAATTCAGGTTGAATTTTAAATAGACAACGATATTTTTTTACTATGTATACAAGGGTGAATAATGAGTGTAAATTAGAATTTTCGGGGAGGTTCAACTGACATTTTAAAAAGAAACATTAGTTAGTTTCTCGAGTATATCTCTGTAGTCATGAACCTTACAAAAAATTTGTGTAATGCTTTTTTTATACAGAATCGTTTTATCTATAATTTCAATCCATAATATTTTTCCTAACGTTAATAATAAAAAAGTTATAAGCTGAAAAATAAAAAAAAATTAAAGTGCCTTATAACTTTTTGACTATTAATGCTAAGAAAAATATCACTAATCGAAATTATAGATAATATTCTGCAGAAAAAAGCATTTTGAAAAATGTTCATAACATTGTAAGCATCGTTGTATTGTAAACATTGTTATAATTTCATTCGTTAATAATTATATCATGTCATCTTAAGTGTCAGCTAATATCTTACTTACATATTCAATTTACTATTATGTACTTTTGTATGATTTATGAATAAAAATAAATATAATCAAACGAATGTATTTATACAAAGACTCAAGCATACTACATATAAAATTTTCAAAACAATTCTGTGATTCAGTTTATTATTAAATTATATTTTCTAAACAAATTTCTTACTTAAATTAATATGAAATTTATATTAAAATTATGTTGTAAAAATTCAAAGTAAGAAAAAGTGATGTAGTAATATACACGACCGAGATGGTACGTGAAACACCGCCACGAAACAATTATTCTGCGCAGGTCAACTTAACTACTAGACGACGCGAACGTCGCGAACATTAATGGCGATGCTCTTCTATCCTTGCTGTTAGATGTTTCTGCTTCGTCTGTGTTTTAAATTGCATTTATTGCATTTTTAGTGATTTTTAATTCTGTTATAATTAAATTATAATAGTCTTTAATCTTTACTGGTGTTTGTGACTTTCAAATTATATTTTTGTCGTGTATAACTTGCAATTTTCTCAATTTAAATTTTATTTCCCGCGCATTTCCAAGTGTGTTTAGCCACCATTGTCTTTTTATTTTTCTAATTTTAATTCGGCTTCTTTTATACGGTTTTAATTCTATTTTCGCAAGCGTTATAATAACGTAAATAGTGAATTTCCCTGAAGACTTCGAAGGAAAGCGTTTCAGGGAAAATTTTAAGTAAGTTTTTCTTATTTATTTGCATGTTTAATGGCTGACTGCTTTTGCATTTTGCTTTTTCTTTTAATTTATTTTTCTATTAATACATGTACTTTTCGTTAATTGTAACCATATTTTTACGCAATGTGTTTTCAAATTTATTACAGCTATTACACAATTAATTACTGTAGGTACACAATTTTATCATAAAATTGGCAAAAACAACGAACTACATTAAATTCCACCTGTTGAATTTAAATTTAGAATATTTTATGGCTACCTTTGAAGTTTTCTAATTTAAGGTGGCAAATCTACATGTTATTTGGCCATAAGAACAAACAACGTTTTTGATGAAAGAGTAGTTATTGTTCGGTCACAGTCATGAAACCTTGATAATATCAATTTTTTAACATTTAGCTGTAACATATTATGATTTCATGTCCAAAATACTTATTGTTAATCAAGAAAAAAATTAACAAAATAGTGCTGCACAGCGACGCCGTTTTTTATTTATTTCTATAAAGATAATGAAGAAGACAGCCTGTAATTACAGTATGTTATTCCAAAAGTGGTGTAGAGTAAATGTACTGTAAAAAGTATTTGGGCCGATATTCATTAACTGAAATTAGTCGTTATTTGATAATGTCCATATACCCAATGTTAAAAACAGTTCGACAAATGTATTACAGATGGCGAGACTATACCGAAGTTTAAAAGAAATTCACTTGACGAAAATGATAGTATCAAAACTCTTTTCAGTTGCCACGTGTGAACAAAACCGGTTATTACCAGTGAAGTTCATATTGAATTCGGTTCTCTTTGAGCGGCAAAAACTCGCTGAATTTCTACATTTTCGCCGCCCCTTTTCAGTGGAGCATAAACGACCAAGGTGACATCTATGGAGAGTCCTACAAAATAAATAGCAGATTTGCCACCTTAATTATCGTTTTTGTTTATATTTTTCCTAAGATATTTTTCTTTAATTGTAATTAAATTTTCATAATTTCAATAAAAAAGTAAATATGTTAAAATACAACCTTAAATACTACTTTAAGTAAATTCAATTCCGTACACCTTTTTTTAAAATAATTTCAAAAGTTCCCAATATGTTTTCATATTTATCATTACAATTACAATATTCATTAATGTAGATAACTAACTTTGTCCTAGTCTATTATTTAAATTTTAAAATGAATATAAATTTTGTATTGTATTATCGAAATTGATATTGAATCTTAGTAACAATTTGTCATTGACAATACTCTCCTTTGAATCCAAATTTAAGCGACAGAGTAACAATGTTGGATACATCAATACAGATACATTCAATACATAGCAAACAAACGTGTAACTTACAGAGTTAAAGTCTATTGTGTATTGTACAAGTAAAACTTCATCTGTTAACGCAATACATTTGATATTCAAAAATGTTGACGATGACAGTAAAAATTTAATCGGTTGTTACATTTCTAAAACATTTACAATCTCGCTATTAATTTTTACAAGACATAACAAAAATTTTTTTTGACTATTACATATTAAACATCGTATTATTTATTAAAAATCTGCACGAGTAAATAGATTCATAAACGATTATTAAACGTTAAGTATCTACATTATATAATGATATGAATACATAGTCGTAATGATAGCAATGTAAATATCGTTGCATTACAGACATCATTATAATTTGATTCGTTAACAATTGTATCATGTCATATTAAGTGTTATCTAATATTTCGCATATCTAATTGAATATTATGCACTTTTACATGACTTATGAATAAAAATAAATATAATCAAGCGAATGTATTTATACAAAGACTCAAGCATACCGTAAAGTTTTCAAAATAATTCTGTAATTCAGTTTATTATAAAGTTATATTTTCTAATTAAATTTTTTACTTAAATTAATATAAAAGTTATATTGAAATTATTAGAGCATTTTTCCTTATAAAAATTGTCGTTATGTATAACGTTAGTTTTTGGTAAAATTTGTACCGTATACCGAATTAAATTACACTATTTCCAAAAATAACGGAGCCAATCAGAATTTAGTACTTATGACTCGCGCATGTGCATACCATCCCAGTAGTAACAGCGCACAGCTGATTGCGTAAGCTAACCTAAAAACGTTGCTGCTTCTCTGTCATATCTTGTTGGTTTCACCCAAATGTCAACATACACATGTCAAATATAACGTTTAATTGTCGGCGCTAACCGCAAACGCTTCACCACGCGTTTAGGTTAAGTTACGTTATACGCAATATAATGACAATCTTTATAAGGAAAAATACACTACCGCAAACTCTCTATTACGTTATAAAAATTCAAAATAAGAAAAAGTGATGTAGTAATATACACAACCGGGATGGTACATGAAACACCGCCACGAAACAGCAACGACCAACGACTCGAACGCGTTGAATATATTATAATGGCGACGCTTTTCTGTCGTTGCTGTTAGATGTTTCTGCTTCGTCTGTGTTTTAAATCGCATTTATTGCATTTTTAGTGATTTTTAATTCTCTTATAATTAAATTATAATAGTGTTTAATCTTTACTGGTATTTGTGACTTTCGAATTATATTTTTCTCGTGTATAACTTGCAATTTTCTCAATTTAAGTTTTATTTCCCGCGCATTTCCAAGTGTGATTGACCACTATTATCTTTATATTTTTCTAATTTTAATTCGGCTTCTTTTACACGGTCTTAATTCTTTTTTTGCAAGCGTTAATAACGTAAATAGTGAATTTCCTTGGAGACTTAGAAGGAAAGCGTTTTAGGGAAAATTTCAAGTAAGTTTTTCTTATACATATAAGGTAAATGCACCAATAACTGACCATTTAACAAACAAAATAAACCTTTTTTGTACATAACACTTTTACTTACCATAAAAAAAAATCTCTTATATACCAACTTGCTGTCCAATTAATATACTATCAGTGTGTTTATTTACTTTAATTTTTAAATTGATGATGAATGAAGTATTGTAAATTAATTATTACTATGTGATGGCACCCAATACCTGACCACACTAAATTAGCAAAAATCCATTAAGTGACCCACCTCGGTACCTATACATGACCTCACAAAAAATAACAGTAAACATGAAGTATAGCTTACTTTATTTAATCATTAAATGCTACAATTAGTTTGGCATATAATAGGCACTATATTTGTCTAATTCTGGAACCTTAAATACTCCTCTTTTATTGAGAGGCACTGCTGGTTCAGCAATAACTTGCACTATTTCACCGTTGTGATACCACATTTCATCTTTAGGTTTTTGTCATTTCCAGTTGTTGATACCACTAGCTGTCATAACCGATATAAAAGCTTATTAGAATTATCAGGAGTACTACTTTCGCCACTCTCCATAAGCATGGTGTCTTCTTCATCTTCTTCATCCAAAATCATATTTACAGGAATTTGATGATGATTCTTGTAATATTTTTTTTTTCACTTTTTGTCTTTTCTGTGCTTGAAGGCTTTCTTTCTTTTTCTCTTCCTTTCTGCGTTTTCTTTCTTTTTTTGCCTTCTCCTGTTCTTCTTTCAGTTGCTGTTTTTTGAGATATGGTCCTTCGAAAATGCCAAAATCGACTTTTTCGCAGAAGGTTGAAATTCGGATTAGGGGGTAATGAGACCCTCCTAATGACGTTTCCGTGGTCGGTTGTCCCTTAGCGTGCGTAATTTAGAAGATACGGCCGTTCCCACCTATCAAAAGTGGCGGGGGAAATTTTTTAAACCCCGTTTTTTCGTGTCCGGCGGGGTCGCTTTGGGGTACTAGACCCAGCTCACGTTCCGCATGGGTGGGATAACAATAGACACGTATACGAAAAATCGACCCTGCCATTCGGGCATTTCGAATCCAAAATGTTTCGGATAAAAAATTGTTCTCTCCTAAATCGACCCCTCTCTTTCCGAATCCCCAAAGCGACCCCGCCGGACACGCAAAACCGGGTTTTAAAAAATTTCCCCCACCACTTTTGAAAGGTGGGAATGGCCGTATCTTCGAAATTACGCACGCTAAGGGACAACCGACCACGGAAACGTCATTAGGAGGGTCTCATTACCCCCTAATCCGAATTTCAACCTTCTACGAAAAAGTCGATTTTGGCATTTTCGAAGGACCATATCTCAAAAAAAATCTTATGTGAGGGTATAAAACTTTTGCACGGTTAGAAAGAGAAAAAAAAGGACTATCTACTGCAATTGTCAAATATGCAAGTTCCTATTTAAAAAAAAGGGGCGATAACGTCACCGTAGAAAAATGACTGTCGCAAAAAAAATTCGATTCCTCTTAAAATATGCACCGTAATTTAAATCGTTATACCTGTCCGAGCGTTTTTCCAAAAAACAATTATTTCAGTAGATATTGAATTTGTTCCATACTTTTGTACCACACTGTATAATGATAACAGTATAACCACCGTTGCTTCACAGACATTATTACACACCAAATGAACATGTAGGTTATAAAGTCGAAGGCTGTTATGCATTGTACAACTGATCCTTAAGTACGTACGCTATATAACAATGTATTCACATCGTTATATAACGATAGCAGTGTAACCACCATTGCATTACAAACATTATTACATACCAAATGAACATGTAAGTTATAAGGGCGAAAGCTGTTATGCATCGTACAACTGATTGTTAAGTACCTACGTTATACAACGATGTATTCACATCGTTATATAACGATAGCAGTGTAACCACCATTGCATTACAAACATTATTACATACTGTAACTGTACGAACCCCAGGTGTGTCACCCTTTACAGTTTTTCGCTACAATCGTCTAGTTTTTCACTAAGATTTCCTTCACCCTCAACCCTTATTGGTTAAGTGAAAATCTTACCTTTTACTTAAATAACTGACTATGTAGTCAGAGGACCCTTAATGTTGTTGTGGTTCGTTGATCTAGAGTAGCTCACCTTACAAAACAAGAAATAAATACTCCACCAAGTTTAATACATATATTATAAAGTCAGATCTATGTACAAATATTTACAAATACAGTAAATAAGTAAGCATAGTGTCATGAACACCAGACTAGGCAAGTTAATTAAGGGCAGTGGCGTGAATAACTATCATACTTTTGTTTATGACTTTGATGTACTTCAGGTGGCCTGCGTGTGTGGTTGATCACAAGAAATTATGCTGGAAGTCGGTGTCAGTCATATGTGCGATTCAAGATCGTTGATATTAAAATCAATCTTAGGCGGCCGGAGCCAAGTGTGGTTTATCACCAATCTTTTGACGCGGGTGTAATTGCCCTCTAACCAGTGGCGGATCCAGCGGGGGGCACAGGGGGCAATTGCCCCCCCCGAGAATTTATGTTTTAAATATGAATTATTTTTTTTCTTGTTTTTTCAATTTAGTACTTAGTAGTTTCTTGTATTGTTTCTGCTCTTACGTGGTGAAACTTTGTATTCATTTTAAAGGGTTGAATAATTACTTGGTTTTTAGTTTCACAACTTGGTTTTATTGTCGATGACTATAGTTTCGCTATACAATAGCATCTTCAGATCTACAGTGACTTTAAACTAAACTAGGTGGTATATATACAGGGTGGTCCATCGGTCTGTATTTTTGTTACTCGATTATTTTAAATATGTATTACCGAAAATTGTTTCAGACAAAGTTTATTTTAAATTAAAATGCCCACATAATTTCGAAGGTAACTCAATATTATTACTTCCGGTTTTAGAATAATTGATAGCAACTTTTAATTTTAAAATGGAACACCCTTATTATTTATATTTCCTCCTCTTCATCCCGCTCTCCACCCTTCCCAAATCATTCTGTTTCACAATTAAGGAGACGCGATGAAGAAGGCGAATGCGCGCTAGTTCTGAAGCAATTATAGGCATCGTAGGTCGTAAGATTGTAGCTCAAGTGCGGTATTGATAGCGAACAGAATAAGCTCTGGATAAGGAGAAGGCACAGAAAGAAGGTTAGTATGATTATGATAGTCAGCTGGGACGAAACCAGAACTGTAATGTAGAGGGGGCGCAAATTTTTTTGGGAACAATGTTAAATAAAGAACATTGAAATAAAATGGAATTTTAATTTTCAACAGAAAGATAATATGAAATATGATTTTAAACATAATACATTTTAAAAATTATTATATATAAATAAAGTGTAAAATACGAAGCTACTTGTCAAAATAACTTTGGTTACTAGGTTGCTGAACTTATAAGGGTCAATAGTGTCGACACAAGCTGTATGCAGTTATTATTCTATGAAAGTCTGCCAAAAATGTGTCAGCTAAGCGTTATCAAAGCAATCAAAGCTATTAGCCACCTCGAGTCCGGAAACCCTAAATAAATCATTAAAATGAACCATGTTTGCAACAGTTTCAAATTTCATAATAACTACCTACTAATATCTTCTACTTATTAATTTCAATTTTTATTGTCTGTATTTAGTACACTTAGAAGAGAGATATCAAAAATAAAATTAAATTTCCAAAAAGCATTAGTTTTTCCTTTAGAGGGGGCGCTAACTTCTACAGACGGGGCGCGCGCCCTCCCTGAAATAGTCTAATTTCGCCCCTGTAAAGTAGTGTTTACATTTTACGCAGTACCTATGTACGAGTATTATGTAATATTTATGTATTTCTAATTATCTGTTTTTATTGGTCTTTGTAGGATAAACAACGTTTTAAAAAAATTAAATATGAGCCAAAGAAAAAAATTCAAAGCTTTGGATGCATATTTATGTTAAAATATTCTGTTTTTGCTTTCTTTCATAATAAAATTTAGTTTTTTTACTTTAATTCGTAATATCCCCCCCCCCCCGGTAGAATTTGTCCCGCCTTATCAAAATTAAAATCTGGTCACCTTAAGTCCTAATGCCCCCCCCGAGAAAATTGGCTGGATCCGCCACTGCCTCTAACGAGTGCGTGCGCTATGTAAGACTCTTAATTAGTACATGAGAAAGCGTTGCCTCCTATGTACGCGAATATACGAGGTACTAGGTACCCTCGTACAACATGTAATTAGTCAGGGGTGTTTCACCCTATCGTTGATTGAGAATAGGCCCAAGACATATCTCAGTAGTCAGAACTGTCGTTTTATTTTGTAATTAATTGTGATCAGTACTTACACCAGGACAACCTTCAGTAAATTTTGATAAAGTTTAATCTTGAATACGTGAAATGTATTAAAACTGCTAACTTTTCGGTTAATTTGGATTCTCAGGGAGGCCCCGTACTACCGCGGTGCGGTGTACGTATTACGAAGAATTTTTTACAGGTTACTGCAAAACAACCAAGTGCAATGCAACCAACTGTATACTTTACGTTTACAGTAATTAGATACACTAATTAGCGTACTAGTTGAAATTCCAGACCACTATACAGCGTGTAACTGAATAATGAAGACTGGTTGTCTGATAAGATTTTCTTGTATATTTATACTAAAAATTCTCCTGTAGCGGGGCGTGTGTTTAGATTGTTCTCACGAGTGTTTTCATAAATAGCTTGGTTTCCAAATGTTCCCATGCGACCCTTGCTCTCTAATATCATAAATTCCAGGGCTGAGTTAAAAATCCCAATGCTCTGGTATATTTTAAATTACTTGAAATTTGAAACTTTTAGCAGACCCCCTTGTTTACATATGTGCGGCGCTAATTTACCAAAAGGAACGTGATTTTACGACGACGATTTATGGTATTTTCTGTCATTAGTTTACACATGAAATCTATACTTTCAGCCACCTTCTTGCCCTCAAGAAACACCCCTAGCGTCACGCTTTAAATAAAAGCAATTACATTAAAATATAATCCCTGAAAAATAGAAAATTAAAATTATGTTCGCGCAGGTAGTCATCACAATACCAATTGAACATGTAGATTATAATGTCGAAGGCTGTTATATATCATACAAGTGATCGTTAAGTAACTATATTATACAACGATGTATTCACATTGTTATATAACGATAGCAGTATAACCACCATTGCATTACAAACATTATTACATACCAAATGAACATGTAGGTTATAAAGTCGAAGGCTCTTACGTATCGTATAACTGAACGTTAAGTACCTACGTTATACAACGATGTATTCATATCGTTATATAACAATAGCAGTGTAACCACCGTGGCATTGCAGATATTATTAGATAGCAAATTAACATGTAAGTTATAAAGTTGAAGGCTGTTATGCATCGTACAACTGATTGTTAAGTACCTACGTTATACAACGATGTATTCACACCATTATATAACAATAGCAGTGTAGCCACCGTTACATTACAGACATTATTACATACCAAATGAACATGTAGGTTATTAAGTCGAAGTACCTACGTTATACAACGATGTATTCACATTGTTATATAACGATAGCAGTGTAACCACCGTTGCATTACAAACATTATTACATACCAAATGAACATGTAGGTTATAAAGTCGAAAGGCTATTATGTATCGTATAACTGATCGTTAAGTACCTACGTTATACAACGATGTATTCACATCGTTATATAACAATAGCAGTGTAACCACCGTTGCATTACAGATATTAGTACATAGCAAATGAACATGTAAGTTATAAAGTTGAAGGCTGTTATGCATCGTACAACTGATCGTTAAGTACCTACATTATATAACGATGTATTCACGTCGTTATATAACGATAGCAGTATAACCACCGTAGTAATATATTTCATACAATGTATATTAACACGCGCGAGCGTAACTTGATATCCTAAGCAAGGTGATATTGCATATCCCCACTTAGATGCTATTTTAACGACAAGGAAGGTTATAAAATCTTCGACGCTTTCTTGTACGCGCAGAATGTACTTTATCATCTGAAATGTTTGTTATGTAACATATTCACGTTCTCCGAATAAAGCTTATAAAACAATTTTTTAAGTTCTTTATTCGTATAAAACATAACTGGCGCAGTCGTTCGGATGTACAAAGGGCACTAACTGAATTTTCAAACATTAAAATTCAACGTGTCTTTGAGTTTCAACTCTTAATTGTACAATTTCCACAAACCGCTCCAAGGGGATCCAAACATTTTGCCGAAGACAAAAATCGCGGAAGCAAAATAAGAAGATACCCTAACAAAAGGAAGCCAACCAACCCTTCGCCGAGAACAAAAATCGTCGACGTGAAGACGCCGTTGGATTCCACAAGCTTGGTCCATTGCCGACAATTCGACTATCTCAGTCAAACCTGACTATAGTAGTCAAATAACTACGAAATGAAAATCTCAACGCTGTGAGTACATTTCAATTTTTAAGTGAAAAGTGAAAAGCAGTGGCTTACACTTTTATAAAGAATTTAAATAAAACCTTACTAACATTAATTATTAAATTTAGTTTTAAGAATTACGTTACTCATGGTAAGCGAAATTACTAGTGTATTAATTATTAATACTTAATTTCTAGTATACTCTTGAGTAATGGGTAGGAACCTTGAATAGGCCCTTAACATAAATTTTAACATAAATAAATAGTGCTACGTTAAAATAAACATTTTTATATTCAAATAAGTATTTTTAAAGAAAAATTAGAATAAAAATTTTTTACGTTAAAATAGGTATTTTTTAAATTAAAATAAACATTTTTACGTTAAAATAAGTATCTTTTAGATTAAAATAAATATTTTTTATTGAGAAAATAAGTTGTAAATGAGTGACTCTGATTCAGATTTAGAAACTCCCAATTTCGACTCAGATTTAGAAACTGAACCAATTAAACAAAATTTTGTACCTATTAGAGTTCATTTAAAACCACCAACATTAAAAATGATTAGTAATCAACCACTCATTCAACCTGTTTTATCAGTCTATCCACCCGGATTTCACATATCAATTCTAAATGAAATCCCACGTTTCGACGGTAACCCAGTTGAATTAAGCGAATATATCAGAGCCGTAGAAGATATATTTGTTCAATTTTACCAACAAGATAATCCCAATGCATATATCAACAAACTACTTTTGTCAGCTGCCCGTAATAGAATAAAAGGCCCAGCTCTCGAAGTAATTACCGGACAAACTATTTTGTCCTGGGATGAATTAAAAAATATTTTAATTGACAATTTTGGAGACCAAAGATCCGAACTAAATTTAACTATTGATTTGTCCCGACTTATACAAAATTTTAAGGAACACCCTGTTGATTTTTATAACAGATGTCGTTCTTTATTGGCAATTTTGAATTCGAAAATATCACTTTCAGACGACACCCAACTTATTAAAGAATATCGCATTAAACATGCCAAAGCTTTAGCTTTGAAAGCTTTTACTAGTGGACTGTTAGAACCCCTAGGATCTTTCCTTAGATCACGTGCCCTTCCTACACTTGAAAATGCATTGACAATTGTTAAAGAGGAATTAGACGTTAGATACTTTCAAAATCTTCAATCTAAACCCCAAAATTTACCTCAACAACCAATTAAATTAACTTCAAAGTCACAACCCACAATTCAAAATTCGCAACCCTATTCACGACCACAACAAAATTATTTTCCACGTTATACGCAACAATTCCAACCCAGCTTTAAACCTGTGCAACAATTAAATTCAAGCCCGTTTCCTATGCGACCTCAATTTTCAAACACACCCGGACAAAACGCTTTTGCTCCGAAGAAAAACTTTCAACCCTCTCATAAACCAGAGCCCATGGAAACTTCAACTATTAAAAAACGCCCTGCATCTCAGCAGATGAGTAATTTTAGACGGAGACATTTTCAACATCCAAGTACTTCTCAACAAAGGAGTACACCAAATTATTTCACAAATAGTGGCCAACGCCCTAATTTTATATCTGAAGAATTACATAATGTTAATACCGAACCCGAACAAGAAGAATTCTATGAACCGTACGACGATTATCCCGTAGAAATCGACGAAACGGAACAATATTTCGAAGATCAACAAGAATTTGATACTGAAAATTTTCAGATACAAGCCTCGGAACAAACGATGAATTAGAACATTTTTCTATAAATCCTAAATCAAATTTACCTTTTATTTATATTCCTAGAACTAACGAAAAACTTCTAATTGATACTGGATCTTCAAAAACTATAATGTCCCCTGAATTTGTTTTCAAGAATTTTCCTGATTCCATATATCAACACAATTTCGAAATTACAACTTCTCACGGTACCTCTAAACACAATTTAGTCGCAGACATTCCTTTACCCACGCTTTTTCATGAAGAAGGTAACCATCAAGTTTACCTTTACAATTTTCACACCGAATATGTAGGTTTAATAGGATCAGATTTATTATCCGCCCTTCCGGCTAATATTGATTATAAATGGATGCATATACAGACTGAAAACACTACCATTCCATTTTATTATAACCCATCTATGACAAGACAGCAACAGCAAAAACGTAACGAATGTAACTTCTTAAAATTCAAAGACCCCCAAAATATTCTTCACTCGGAAACAATTCCTCCTCGTACCGAAATGACAGTTCGATTGCCAGCCATAGGAAAAAATGGAAATAAACTATGTCCGAAAATCAAAATTTCCAATGTGTTAACTGTACCTTCCGCAGTAGTACATTTACACAATAATTGGTTTAAAACAACCATATTAAATACATCCGATAAAGAACAAAACATATATATAAGCGATCCTTTATATTTAGAAAATTTCGATATTCCAAACGCTAAATTAATACCAGTTAATAATCATAATATATCATCTGATGACCAAATTACCCCATCTAGAAAGAAGCAAATTCTAGAAAACAATCTAAAAACAAATCTACGATTAGACCACTTAAACGAAGAAGAACAAATTCGTCTCAAAAATCTTTGCCATGAATACCAAGACATATTTTATACCCCCGAATTACCTTTAACTGCTACCAATTTAACTGAACATCATATTCGAACGAAAACAGACGACCCAATTTTTACCAAAACTTATAGATACCCACACTGTCACAGAAACGAAGTCAAGACCCAAATAAATAAAATGTTAAAAGAAAATATTATAGAGCCATCAGAGTCCCCTTATAATTTTCCAATTTGGATAGTTCCTAAAAAGCTTGATGCCTCAGGAAAACAAAAATTTCGTATAGTAATCGATTATAGAAAATTAAACGCCGAAACTATAGAAGATAAATATCCTCTACCAAATATAGAAACTGTGTTAGACGCTTTAGGTCGAGCCCAATATTTCACAACGCTAGATTTAGCTAGCGGTTTTCATCAAATCAAAATTAAACCTGAAGATCGCGAAAAAACTGCATTTTCGACCGAAGAAGGTCATTATCAATTCAAACGATTACCATTTGGTTTAAAGAATGCCCCTGCCGCATTTCAAAGAGTAATTAATACAGCTTTGTTAGGACTAACGCCTCAACAATGCCTTGTATATCTTGACGACGTAATAATATTTTCTACTTCCTTACAAGAACATTTAATTAGACTAAAAAACGTTTTCGAAAGATGTCGTAAAACGAATTTGAAAATTCAACTTGACAAATCAGAATTCTTACACAAATCAATTAACTACTTAGGACACATTATCACACCTGACGGAATCAAACCAAATCCTGACAAAATTCGTGCTATCATAAACTTTCCCCTTCCTAAAACCCGAACAGAAATTAAATCATTCCTTGGACTTTTAGGCTACTATAGAAAATTTGTAAAGGATTTTGCTAAATTGACAAAATTCCTAACAGTATGCTTAAAGAAAGATAACAAAATTATTCATACACAAAATTTCATAGATTCATTCAATCATTTGAAAACACTATTAACCAGCGAACCTATTTTAACACATCCCGATTTTGAAAAGCCATTTGAATTAACAACAGACGCATCCCGTTTTGCTTTAGGATCCGTTCTCTCACAAAATCAAAAACCAATTTGTTATGCCTCTAGAACACTTAATGAAACTGAACAAAAATATTCCACAATTGAACGCGAATTATTAGCAATCGTATGGGCAACCAAACAATTTAGACCGTATTTATTCGGAACCAAATTTACATTATATACCGATCACAGACCTTTAGTCTGGCTCAGAAATTTAAAGGAACCAAACTCTAAATTAACTAGATGGTCATTAAAACTAGAAGAATTCGATTTTGAAGTTAAATATTTACCTGGAAAATCAAATAAAGTAGCAGATGCCCTTTCTAGAATTGAAATACACCCGTTAACTTTGAATACAACAAATAAAAATTTGGAAGAAACAGGCCTAAATACCCCCGAACCAACATTAGAAGATAATTTTAGCATTTTACCTGAACGAACTGACTCTCCTAACTTAGACGATTTTATGACAATCCCTGAATTTACATTACCCCCCGAACCTTCTGAACACGAATCTGAACCACCCGATCAAAATATTGACAACAACTCTTTACCTGATACAATACATACACAAGCCAGCTCTACACCTGTCATAGACATTTCTGAAAAACCCTTACAACATTTCAAAAACCAAATTGAATTTATTGAAGCTAATCTCCCACGAAAGATTGAAATCACTACTTTTGATAATAATAAACACACTTCAGTTTTTGTAAATGGACATAATAAAAGAACTCAATTTAATGAACTATTAGTCGAACATTGCCAACCAAAAACGAATTATTATTGCTATTTTTCATCGGATCAAATATATCATGAATTTTCTCAATACGTTAACGAAATAACCAATGAAAATACGCCCAAATTTCATAGATGCATGACACAAGTAACATATATTGTTAACCCTGACGACCGAAAAAGTCAAATACAATTATACCATGAAGGAAAAACCAACCACCGTGGAACTAAAGAAACACTCGAACACTTAGAAAGAAAGTATTATTGGTCAAGCATTCAAAAGGATATTAAAAATTACATAGAGAATTGTTCTATCTGTAAAACTCAAAAATACAATCGAAATCCTATAAATCAACCTTTAAATTTAACCCCTACAAGTAATAGACCTTTCTATTCTGTACACATGGATATATTCCAAATTAATAATCAAAAGTATCTCACCTTCATAGATCCATTTTCAAAATTTGCGCAAGCCTATCATCTTCGATCTAGCAATCTTATAGATATTATAGAACAATTGTTCTGTTTTATTACCACTTTTCCTATTCCCCAAATAATAATAGCTGACAATGAATTTAATAAAGAACCTTTAAAAGACTTTTTTAGATTTCATAAAGTCCAATTTCATGCTAGTACCCCATACCATCACAATTCTAACTCCCCTGTCGAAAGATTACATTCCACTCTAATCGAACAATTTCGTTTATTTGAAAATAAAGTTCCAGAACATCAAAAAATGCAATACAGCATCTTAGCTTACAATAATACTATCCACTCTAATCTAAAAATGACCCCTAACGAAATAATTTTTGGACATACAGAAAACAGAAACCCCTTTGATCTGGAATTTGATCAAACCTTCATAACAGACTACGTTAATGACCACAAAAATAAAATGAAAAGTATTTATCGAAATTTATCAAATATCCAAGAACAAACAAAAATTAATCGAAATTCGAAAATTAACCCTCAAAGAACTGACCGTAAATTTAAAGAAGGAGATTTGGTTTTCGTTAAAACAGACAACCGAAATAAAAGTAAACCCCGTTTCACTGGCCCTTATAGAATTCAAGAATTATTAGAACACGACACATATATTTTAGTCAATGACAAAAATCAATCTACGATAAAAAGACATGCTAACGCACTATTACCGTCTATAGGACAGCCTACATCCTTATCTCAATCGCCTGGACCATCAAATGTGATGTGACAATAAAAACTTTAACAATCGCACACAATCAACAAATTCGCCTCTCTCTAATTGATATCAATGACCTTTTAACATCATTATTTGAAATTCCCAAGTATCTGAACAAAATGCAAAGTAAATCTTTACAGCTACCTTATCCTGTCGAATCATCAAATTTACACCTCTACGAAAGCTTAACTAATATTAAAGTGTATCAAATAAACAACACTTTTACGTTCATCTACGAAATTCCACTTATTCAGAAATCCTCGAGTTATCAATCTAATACCTATTTCTGCTTATTATCAAGATCAACTCTTTCATATGATAATACCAACCTTTAATGCAATTTTATTCCCAAAAGAACAAAGTATCCCTATCGAACCTCAACATTGTCAATCAATATCTAATGATCGATATTTCTGTCAAAAAGAAAATCATTTCCCTATAGGTACCTAATAATAAATTATGCGAAACGCAGTTGCTCAGCTTCGATTCTAAACAGACTTGTAAACCATTTACGTTTTCGTTATCAAACTAACAAAAAACAGCTGGATTTTCAGTTCTCCTGTCGAAGTAGTATGCGAAATTCAGTGCAAAGATGGCACTCAATACCGTAAAACACTTGTCAAAACCCAGTTAATTCAATTAACGACCGACTGTTTTGCTATTGTAAATTACGACTCTTTGTTTACCTTCAAATCTTCTTCAAAATTTTCAGTGAACCTATTGACAACCACTATTGGTAAACTAAAACCTAGTGCACTCAACGAAAGTATAAAAATTAATAACTCATTAGATTTATCCCACATAGACGTGAATTTATTAAAGCACGAGCAATTGAAGCTTGGTTACCAGAAAGAACAATTATTGTCACAAGAACATGACTTTACAACAACGCATACCTTTAGCTTAAGTTCAATTATTATTGTTACCATATTTATATTAATCGTAATATGTTTTTTTATATATGCTTACATTGGACGTCATATTATAATTAACAAATTAAGTTCTAAGTTACAAGCTCTGAATATACTAAATACAATGTCAGAACAACCTTCGAACTTATTACAATGTAAAGTATGAACAATATATGAATTCTAAATAATATTTCATGATTTCAATTACTAATGAAAATCAATTTTCCAAATATGTTTTTCATACTGAAAAGGGAGAAGTAATATATTTCATACAATGTATATTAACACGCGCGAGCGTAACTTGATATCCTAAGCAAGGTGATATTGCATATCCCCACTTAGATGCTATTTTAACGACAAGGAAGGTTATAAAATCTTCGACGCTTTCTTGTACGCGCAGAATGTACTTTATCATCTGAAATGTTTGTTATGTAACATATTCACGTTCTCCGAATAAAGCTTATAAAACAATTTTTTAAGTTCTTTATTCGTATAAAACATAACTCCGTTGCATTATAGACATTATTACATACCAAATGAACATGTAGTGTAGGTTATAAAGTCGAAGGCTGTTATGTATCGTATAACTAATCGTTAAGTATCTACGTTATAACACGATGTATTCACATCGTTATATAACGATAGCAATGTAATCACTGTTATATTACAGGCATTATTATATAGTAACTAAACATGTAGGTTACGGAATCAAAGGCTGTTATGTATCGTACAACTAAAATCTCATGTTAAAGCAGCGCATTTGACACCCGCAAATGTTAAAGCTGACAACAACAATTCAATCGGTTATTACATTTGTAACATTTACAATTTCACAATCAATTTTTACAAGACACAATAAAGGTTTTTTTTAACTATTGCATATTAAACATCCAACTATTTATTAAAGATGTGCTTGAATAAATAAGTATATATCCGATTTCTGATCGTTAGGTACCTACATTATACAACGATGTATTCACATTGTTATATAATGATAGCAGTATAACCACCGTTATATTACAGACATCATTATATAGCAAACAAACATATAGCTTACAGCTTACAAAGTCACAGTCTGTTGTGTATCATTATTTTTCTAGTTTTAATTCGGTTTCTTTTATACGGTTTTAATTCTTTGTTTACAAACATTAATTATATAAATAGTAAATTTTCCTGGAGACTTCGAAGGAAAGCGTTTCAAGAAAAATTCCAAGTGTCTTCCTTATATATTTGCATGTTTAATGGCTGCTTTTGCACTTTGCTTTTATTTTAATTTATTTTTCTACTAATAAATGTATTTTTCGTTGATTGTAACCATATTTTTACGCAATATATTTTCATATTTATTATAACAATTACATAATTGATTAATGTAGATACATAATTTTATCGTAAAACTGGCAAAAATAACCAACCACATTAATCTCCATCTATTGAATTTAAATTTAAAATATTTAATGGCTGACTTTAAACTTTCCCATTTAATTGTTTTATTTTATTTTTTTACTAAAGCATTGTTTATTAATTGTAATCGAATTTTCGTAATTTTAATAAAAGGGTAAATACGCTAAAATAGAACCTTAAATATTGCTTTAATTAAATGAAATTTCGTTTATCCTTTTTAAAAAAATTCAAAACCTTCAGTCTATTTTTATGTTTATTATTGCAATTATAAAATTGATTAATGTAGATACACTATTCTACCGTAAAACCAGTAGAAACAACCAAGTAAATTAAACTTCACCTGTTGAATTTAAATTTAGAATATTAATTTAATGACTGTCTTTGAACTTTTCCTATTTAATTGTGTTTGTTTATTTTTTTAGTTAACGTATTTTGCATTAATTACAATCAAATTTTAGTGGTTTTAATAAAAGGATAGATAGATCACAATACTATCTTATATACTGTTTTAAACGAATACATTAATTACATACATTAACTGTAAATGTTAACCATTTTAGTATGGTATCTAGTAGTGTGTTTTATTTTGTTACAGCAATGGATTCCGACGAAAGGGCTCCCGTTGAGCCGACTCGCGTTTCAAATAAAAATCTTGGTTTTCTCGAGGAAATTGATGAACTCGTAGAGATTTTTCGGTTCATGTTGTTGGGTAATAATGACACTTCTGCTCCTTTACCCATAGCTTTGTCTCGTCTTTTTGCTCCGCGGTCCACGGTAAATGAAATCGGTTTAGAAATTCGCCGTATCTCTATTCAAACTTCGACAATCATCGAAGAATACGGAATTTTGTCTCCTCCTTCTCCTTCCTCTTCAAGTGTAACTACAAACCCTTTTTCATGGCCCCAAGCTTCCAATAGTATTGATGATGCCGTAGTCATGCCTCCTCAGATGGTTGTTCCTCCTTGGCGTTCCAGTGGTCATCTGGTCATGTCCCTTCCAGTGAATCTTTGTCGCGCGATAATCCTGTTGTAATGTTGACTAGGATCGATTCTCATGATCATCTTGGAGAAAATATTAGCGATATTCTTCCACCTTCGCGTACTCCTTTTGTTAGATTAACTATAGGATCGATGTAGGTAATTATCCCGAAACAAATTCTACCAACTCCGTTTCTTATTTTTCTTTAGAATATTCACCGCATCCTAATCCCGTTGTCATTATAACCGGGCATCGATTGCGTAATTTTCCTCTAGCAAACGTCCCTCGTCAGTTTTTATCTGAATCTCTTAGTCAACGATCGCGTCGCTGGCAGCCCTATGTCATTGTCAGCAGAAATCCTACGGTCCTACGTTCCACAATTTCAACAGTTCCTGTCACTATTTCGACACCTCCTCCTTCCGTTTCTTTGCCACGTATTGTGGTCCACTCTCACATCATTATTAACAGAAATTCTACGATCGAGAGAATGATTTCAAATAATGTACGCGAGTTTTTCGTCGCGCACCCCGTTCTTCCAACAGTACCCGCCATTCTTCCGGCACCTGCAGCTCCTGTCGCCGTTGTTCGTCCTATTGCAGTTCCCGTCCGTCGAAACCGTCACGCCGCAGTGCCGCATCGTCGAACCTATAAATCTTCTTTGAATACCGTCGTAAACATTCATCAAATTAATGCTTTCAGTGCTGGTCGTCTTGCCAATGCGTGTCGTCATTGTAACGCATTGTTTTTTGATGCTGAACATCCGAATCGTAACAACGAACATTACAGTTGTTGCCGATTCGGTAAAGTTTCCTTGCCAGCTTTAGCAGATTGTCCTGTCGTTCTGCAAAGGCTTCTTCTTGGCGGGAACGTATTAGATCGTCAATTTCGTGACAACATACGGTCGGTCAACAGTTCGTTTGCCATGGCTTCGTTCGTTTCAACGTTTCCCGAAAATCGCGGTCAGGGGCACCAATGTTTCACGGTATCGGGACAAATTTACCATTATGTTGATCCCATTCCTCGAGCGATCCACCACGACCAACACCTGGTGAGGTCGCAATTGTATTTTGTCGATATCGATGATGCGGTTAACCGTCGCTCTAATATAATAGGAGATCGGGTAGATGCTCTTACGATCAGGTCCATCGAAAGAATGCTTCGGCAAGTAAATCCTTTTATCGTGGCTTACCAAACAATGCGTGAGGTTATTCAACAAGAACAACTATGGAATAATCTAGACCATGTTTTACTCCTCTTTAAAACCGACATTAACAGCAATTTACAACACCAGAACCTACCTACCAGTCGTTCGAACGTCGCGGCTGTATTTACAGGAGATGCTCCGCCGATAAACCCAGAATCCGTCGTCTATCCTCGTGACGATCGGAGGGGCAACAACGAGTTGCGGAATTTAAACCGTTTAACAGATCCGTTTGTTTATCCGATTCTCTTTCCTTGCGGCGATTTTGGGTACGACTCCACGATTCGGCTAATAGACAATACCACAAGAACGGTGACTTTCAAACAATTTTATTGTTTCCGGCTTCAAGTTAGACGGCCCGAAATAACTGAAAATCTAGACGGACATCAGACGTTCGAGCATCGACCCGATCTCGTTCGTCGCGTATTTTCGTGCAAGTTTCGGGAATTTATAAATGACGTTGTAGACAAACGAAGTATGGGGAGTTGTTTTAAACTTCATGTACGTTATCGAATTTCAGAAACGCGGGTTACCTCATGCGCACGTTTTATTTACATTTAGATCGGAAGATGCCTTTCGAGACGCTGTAACCGTCGATACTGTCATTAGTGCGATACTACCGAGCGAGGAACACGAGAAAATTTTATTTGATAAAGTAATTCAACATATGATTTACAAGCCTTGCGGCGAAAATCGTCCGGAAGCCGTTTGCATGAGAGAGGGCAAATGTTTTAAATTTTATCCGAAAGAATTTTCCGAAATAACTCGTTTTCCTCTGCGCGGTTCTATAGTTTATCGCCGTCCGTTAGATGGTCACAGCGTTGCGGTTTATGACGGTATCATAGATAATTCGCGAGTTGTACCCTACAACAAGTAGGGAAGATCTCATGCCGTGACCATGTTAACTATTCACGACGAAGACCGCCAGCGCGTGTACTACGAGGAAGAAGCGGCATTACAAGAAAGCGTCCAAAGAGAAACCATGTTAACTGCATGGTTCGCGCTCAACAGAGTAGACTCACACGCAAAAACACTATTTCACTGGCAAATTCCGGAACATTACGTTTGGAACAGACAGAACGGTATTTGGACACGTCGATGCCAAGTCAGCAAGATGCTGGGCGTACTTGCCGACGTGTCTCCACGAGATGAACAACTTTTCTACTTAAGAATGCTACTGTTAAACGATAAAGGAGTTACCAGTTTTGAAGATCTTTTGACTGTGGACGGTATTCTTTGCACTACTTTTCGGGAAGCTTGCGATCGTTTACATCTAATAGAAACAGATGACGAATACAATCGATGCTTAAGAGAGGCGTCCGTTTATAAGGAACCCGCTCGTTTTAGGGACCTTTTCGCGATGATTTGCTGTGTCGTCGATGTAAATCTTTACAATCGATTAAACGTGTTATGGCAGACCTATGTTCCACATATGATCGGCGATTTTGTACGATACCAGCACGTCACAAAACAACGAGCGGCAGAAATGGCTTTCGAACGTGTAAAGAACACGATTCGAAGAAACAACGGCCCCGATTTAGACACGTTAAATTTTGATCTCGAATACAACGACAACGACGTAAACGATATTAACTACGACGTTGATGTTGACGGTTCCGGAAACGATATCGTAGAACCGGAAGAAAATAACGAGGGGCCTGACTTAATCGATCCAACAACCGCGTTAAACGACGATCAAATGCAGGTATTTCGCAAAATCTTCGAAAGCGTAGAAACGGAAATTGACGCTCGATCGCGAATTCATTTTGTCGATGGTCCGGGCGGTACGCGTAAAACTTACCTTTATAATTATTTAATTCGTTATTTACGTTCGAAAGGTAAATCGGTAATTGCCGTAGCGTGGACAGGTATAGCAGCTACATTGTTAATCGGAGGTACCACCGCTCATCGAGCTTTTCGGTTACCTTTGTTGCTGTTGCCCGATTCAACAATAAACATGTCGGTTAATGATCCAAAAGCTTTGAAAATTAAAAACGCCGAGCTCGTGGTATGGGACGAAGCTCCCATGACACCAAAAACCGCTATCCACACCATCGATAAATATCTTCGCGATCTGTTGAGCAAACCAAATACACCGATGGGAGGCAAAGTTTTTGTTCTCGGAGGAGACTTTCGTCAAGTATTGCCGGTAATTGTGAGAGCACATAGAACCACCGTAATAGAAATGTCGTTGAAAAGAAGTTATTTATGGCATGACGTTCAACGACATCGTTTACGCCAAAACATGCGAACTGCCGAAGGCGAGCAATCTTTTTCAAAATGGCTCCTCGAATTAGGAGAAGATATCCTCCCAAAACGTAAATTTCAACACAGTGCCGACGACCTGGTACTATTACCAATAAAGTGCATCGTTGATACCGAAGAGGCACTAGTACGTTTCGTTTTTGGCGATGATTTGGAAACGGCCAGCTCAGATCGAGCCATTTTATGCCCCACCAACGCCGTTGCAGACAGTCTGAACTCTACGATAGTAAATAAAATCCAGGGGAACGCCAGAGTTTATTTCAGCGTAGATTCCTACGAACAAAACGTAGACGATGACTTCGTGGTGACCCTGGATCTACTTAACTCCATCACTTCTCCATCTCTGCCGCCTCACGCTTTAACACTGAAGGACGGCATCGTAGTGATGCTCCTATGAAACATGGATATCCATAGAGGACTATGGAACGGTACCAGGTTAAAGATCTTGGGCATGCACGATCACGTTTTACGGGTGCAATTACTTACTGGCAGCCATGCGGGCGAAATTCACTTCATACCGAGGCTAAAAATGACTGTTTTAGACGGATCTCTCCCCAAACCTATTATGAGATTCCAATTTCCGGTTCGTGCGGCATAACGCGTATGACCATCAATAAAGCTCAGGAACAAACGTTTCAGAAAGTCGGGATTTGTCTACAACAACCATGCTTTGCTCACGGTCAGCTCTACGTCGCGTTTTCAAGAGCAACTAAATTGGATGATGTTGCCGTGTACGTGAACAACAGTACTCAACAAGGCCGTTTTTCGCATAACACAAGAGATCAAGTGTATACGAGGAATGTCGTGTATCATACGATACTAGATAAACCAGACGACGATATTATCAGACAACGATTCCAATACGACGCAACACCACTTACCACCATCGAGTTGGAAGAAATCTTTGCGGAAGATTTTCATGAATAACTTTCAGGCCTACGTTGTTCACGAATACGTCTCTTCATTACGTTATTTTTTCGTTCTAAATTGTGGTTACTTCTGGTAGACGAAAGTTTATATTGACTTTCCACACGGTCGCGGAATTACGTTAGTTCTTCGTTCTAAATTGTGGTTACTTCTGGTAGACGAAAGTTTATATTGAGTTTCCACACGGTCGCGCGATTACGTTAGTTCTTCGTTCTAAATTGTGGTTACTTCTGGTAGACGAAAGTTTATATTGAGTTTCCACACGGTCGCGCGATTACGTTAGTTCTTCGTTCTAAATTGTGGTTACTTCTGGTAGACGAAAGTTTATATTGAGTTTCCACACGGTCGCGGAATTACGTTAGTTCTTCGTTCTAAATTGTGGTTACTTCTGGTAGACGAAAGTTTATATTGAGTTTCCACACGGTCGCATTCTTCACGATTATGTCCTTATTACGTCAATTCCTTATTCTAAATCGTTCTTTATTCTAAATCGTTCTTTATTCTAAATCATGGGTATAATAGGGCTATCAGTAGTAACATGTTAAACTTATAATTATATAAAATTTACATTCAATTCACAATTATTTACATTCACATTTCACAACAATTATCCGTTAACAACAATATTAAAATATGCACATCTTTTTAAATAACGCGCAATTTTATATTTTATTGCAATTTAACACGTTTCTACATTGGCGAAAACTTCCCATGTAAAATAATAAGTTTAACGCATCTTGCAGGGTACCTCCTGTTAAAATATATACTACCATCCTTACATACTTCCTGCGTTTTACGAATTCTTATACCTTAAAGTCTGATAGTAATGATGCGAGTATGTATGACAACTAAGGTGATGTGGAAAACCATGCAAACAATCGTATTTCTTACTCTCAATCTTACTATTAACGTAACGTCAATTTCCTTTCGTACATTCCTAATACTTCTAGAAAAAGAGAAACTAAGATTATGTTCCCTATTCTACGTCAAAATCTTTTAAATTAAAGTTAACATTTATTTTAAAAAAACAGTTATAAATTGTCACAATAATTATTAAAAGTTACAATATATAAGGTAACTCGAGTAATATATTTCATACAATGTATGTTGACACGCGCGAGCGTAACTTGATATCCTAAGCAAGGTGATATTGCATATCCCCACTTAGATGCTGTTTTTACGACAAGGAAGGTTATAAAATCTTCAACGCTTTCTTGTACGCGCAGAATGTACTTTGTAACGTCGAATGTCGAACTGAGCGGACGTGTGTGCATGCTGACCTGTGAATAAGTGATAATATCCACCTTAAAAATTACCATAAAATCTAAACTTCCTTGTAAAAATCAGTACAAATATGTTAACGCGTGTGGATAAGGAAGATATTCAAAAAATGTTAATTGAAACGGTGGAAACATTAAAAAATGAAATAGAGATAAATATTAAAAAGTGTGTAGAAAAAGCCCTGAACACAGTTATGGAAAATTTTGATGCAAAACTAGAAGCTTTAAATGAGAATATAGAAGAAATAAAAATCGAAAACATAGAATTAAAAAATAAATTGGAGGACCTTGAGCAGTACTCACGAAGGAATAACATAAGGATATTCGGCATAGCTGAATCACAAGGTGAAAACACAGATAAACTGGTGATGGAGCTATTTAATAAAACGCTAAAAGTAAACACTAATATCGATGTAATCGAAAGAACACACAGAGTAGGCCGAAAGGCGCAAGATACAAACGACAACAACGATACAAGAAATACAAAAGCAAGACCAAGACCGATCATAGTAAAGTTCTCAACCTATCGCGAAAGGGCAAAAATAATGGCAAATCGAAAAAACCTGAAGGGATCAGGAATTTTCATAGGAGAAGATCTAACCTACATCCGCTTGGCGCTATATAAAAAGGCGATAAAAACGTTTCCACGAGAGACTGTATGGACCTGGGACGGTGCCGTACTCACTAAGAAAAACAACAAAATAATAAGTATAAAAACTGAAGAACAACTAGAAGATATAGCGAAGTAGATGGAAACAACAAGCATAACCCCTAATCTATATTTATATTTTATAAAACAGGTCAGGCACAGATTTTATTTTATTTTACTTCATAATATAAGAATAAAAACCCTTTTCCTTTTTCTCTTTTTTTAAGTACAAAATTCTGTAATAAATTAATTTTAATTAGTTTTAAGTCAATTAATATGAACACATTTAACCTTATTAATATATTAGACGATGATAATACAACACAAACACAAGACACACAATACAAACAAACCTACACAATAGATACGTACATACAAAACAACAAAACACATAAACCACAAATCAGTATAATACATATAAACATAAGAAGTATAGGAAAAAATTTTGATGAATTATTAATACTTATTGAACAAATAAAAAATGTGGACATCATAGTACTAACCGAAACATGGCATATAATTAACATAAACAATTTTCATATTAACGGATATTTAAATTATTACAACAATTCGAAACGGAACCAAAATGATGGAGTTGTAATATTTTATAAAAATACCTTAAATGTTATCATATCAAACCAAAAGCTAAGTGAAGTTACTTTGGATCGCTTAACGTTTAGCAAATATAAAACTAAATTCACAATAACAGCGATTTACAGGTCACCAGTATCAAACAAAATTTTATTTTTGAATGAATTAGAAACCGTACTAAATAATAATATACAAAATGACATTGAAATAATTATAGGTGATATAAATATAGATATCTCAAATGAAACACCGGAAGCAAACCAATACAAAAATATTTTAGCAAAATTTAATTTCAAAATAACTATAACCGACCCCACAAGGATAGCCGAGACATCCGAGACCTGTCTAGATCATATTAATGTAAAAATCCCGAACAATCTAAACAAATTTTGTTATAAAAGTGCAGTAATAAATACAAATATAACAGATCACTTTCCAGTTATCATTGATTTTAAACTAATACAAAAAGATTCGGATACAACTAAAAAAAGTCTAGCCAATACCAAAACGGAAATAAAATATGATAAACTAATGACAGATTTGCAACAAGAAAACTGGGAAAATATCTTAATCAACCCCGACGTAGAAACTGCTACAAACATTTTTGTGAATAGATACACAGAACTAGTAAAAAATAACACCATAACTACTAAATATACTAGTAAACTGAGAAGGCTAAAACCATGGATAACAACAGGGCTAATAAAATCAATTAGACACCGTGATAAGATCAAGCTGAAACTAAACAAAAATAAAAATAATCTAGAGCTGCAAACTAAATATAAACAATATAGAAATAGATTAAGTAGACTTATCGCTATAACTAAAACAAATTATTTTAAACTATATATAGAAGATAATATAACTGACACAAAAAAAATTTATAATACAATTGCACAAGCTGCAAATGAACCTATTAGAAATAAATCCCATAATATTACTGAACTAAGACACGAAGGAACCATTATCACTGATAAACAAAAAATAGCTGAAATTATGAACACGTATTTTATAAACATAGGAGGCGAATTGGCAAAGAAGATAGATAAAAAAGAAATTTATCACAAAAACCCATTAAATTCCTCAATGTTCTTATACTCTATGAAAGAAAACGAATTAATCCAATGCATTCATCAATTAAAAAATAACACTGCTCCGGGTCCGGATAACATTACAACAAAAACGGTAAAACTAACATATGAAGCAGTAATTACACCCCTATTGTATTTAATAAACACGGTCTTCAGTACAGGAAAAGTTCCAAATCACTTTAAAGAATCACAAATCACCCCAATCTACAAACAGGGTGATAAATTTGATGTAAATAATTATAGACCCATAAGTCAGATAAATACATTTGGAAAAATATTTGAGAAATGCTTAAAAATGCGGCTAATGAACTACCTTCAAAAAAACAACATTTTATCACAAAACCAATACGGATTTATACCAAAATCGTCCACAGAAACTGCAATCACGCAATTAATCAAAGAAATTAACAATAATATGATTAGCGAAAAAAAAACGATAACAGTGTTTTTAGATTTAACGAAGGCATTCGACACAGTTCCTCATCATTTACTTTTAGAAAAACTTGAAACAATAGGAATCCGAGGAATAGTGTTGAATGTCTTCAAAGATTATTTATCAAATAGGTTACAATTCGTAAAAATCGAAGACAAATGTAGTTCACAAAAAGTAATCAAAACGGGAGTACCACAAGGGACGGTTCTAGCCCCAATACTTTTTCTTATCTACGTTAACAACTTATGTGATCTCGAGTGTCAAGGCAAAATATTTTCATATGCAGACGATACTGCTATTATCTTTGAGGATAACCTGTGGAATAGACTACACGAGAAAGTATCTATTGGTTTATCATGTATAAAAAAATGGTTGGATGGGCACTGGCTTTCTTTAAATACCGATAAAACCAAATTTTTGGCCATAACAGCAAATAAATTTGACCAACCAGAATATAATGAAATAATAATAAATGGAACAACCACATATTATATCAAAAAAATATATTCAATAAAATACTTAGGGATCGTGATAGACCAACATTTACGATGGGACAAACACGTGGAATATATAAATAAAAAACTGAGAATACTAATCCAAAAATTTTATGCCATTCGTAATATTTTTCCAAAAAAACAGTTAAAAATGATATACATTTCTCTCGTAGAATCTATACTTGTATATGGTATATTGGTATGGGGAAGTTTACATAAGTGTCATTTACATAATCTCGAAATAACTCAAAAATATTTGATTAAAATACTATATAACAAGAAGAAAAGACACCCAAGTGTAGAGTTATTCGACGAATGCAAAATACAAGATATTAGAACTCTATATATAATTAAAGTAGTAAATTATATCCATTGTAACGAAAATTTAGACTATGTAAATCACTCTTATCAAACTAGATTACTTTGCAACAAAAACGTTAGGCTACCCAAAACAACAAAAACTCTAAATCAAAAAACATTACGATATCTCGGACCAAAAATTTATAACTTATTACCACTCCAAATTCGAAACATAAAAAACAATAAAATATTCCAAAAAAATTCGCTGATCTACATCACAGAAAATATTATACCATTCAAAAATTTATTTGAAATGTAATGTTACACAACACACACACATACACACACACCCACACACCCACACACCCACCCACACTCACATATTACACACATACATAAGTGTATTATCATCTAGTTCCTAATCTAATTGTTTAGATATAGAATAAAAGTAACATAATGCAAAGTGAATATATTATGTGATATTAATCAGTTCGCAAACTTATGTTAGAGCTATTTAACGAGTGCATCACACCACAGACCAAAAGTCTAATGTGATGTAACGTTGTATGTATACAGTTTATGTAAAATTTTTATGTATTATTATAAATAAATTTGATTGATTTGATTTGATTGATTTGTCATCTTAAATGTTTGTTATGTAACATATTCACGTTCTCCGAATAAAGCTTATAAATCAATTTTTTAAGTTCTTTATTCGTATAAAACATAACTGGCGCAGTCGTTCGGATGTACAAAGGGCACTAAATGAATTTTCAAACATTAAAATTCAACGTGTCTTTGAGTTTCAACTCTTAATTGTACAATTTCCACAAACCGCTCCAAGGGGATCCAAACATTTTGCCGAAGACAAAAATCGCGGAAGCAAAATAAGAAGATACCCTAACAAAAGGAAGCCAACCAACCCTTCGCCGAGAACAAAAATCGTCGACGTGAAGACGCCGTTGGATTCCACAAGCTTGGTCAATTGCAGACAACCCTTAGACTATCGCAGTCAACCCTTTGACTATAGCAGTCAAATAACTACGAAATGAAAATCTCAACGCTGTGAGTACATTTCAATTTTTGCAAGTGAAAAGCAGTGGCTTACACTTTTATAAAGAATTTAAATAAAACCTTACTAACATTAATTATTAAATTTAGTTTTAAGAATTACGTTACTCATGGTAAGCGAAATTACTAGTGTATTAATTATTAATACTTAATTTCTAGTATACTCTTGAGTAATGGGTAGGAACCTTGAATAGGCCCTTAACATAAATTTTAAAATAAATAAATAGTGCTACGTTAAAATAAACATTTTTATATTCAAATAAGTATTTTTAAAAAAATTAGATTAAAATAAGTATTTTTAAAAAAAAATTAAAATAAATATATTTTTGAGAAAATAAGTTGTAAATGAGTGATTCTGACTCGGATTTAGAAACTCCCGATTTCCACTCAGATTTAGAAACTCAGCCAATTAAACAAAATTTTGTACCTACTAGATTTCATTTAAAACCACCAACATTAAAAATGACTAATAATCAACCACTCATTCAACAGCCTATTTTGTCAAGCTACCCCGCTGGATTTCACATATCCATCTTAAATGAAATCCCACGTTTCGACGGTAACCCAGTTGAATTAAGCGAATATATCAGAGCCGTAGAAGATATATTTGTTCAATTTTACCAACAAAATAATCCCAGTGCATATATCAACAAATTACTTTTGTCAGCTGCCCGTAATAGAATAAAAGGTCCAGCTCTCGAAGTAATTACCGGACAAACTATTTTGTCCTGGGATGAATTAAAAAATATTTTAATTGACAATTTTGGAGACCAAAGATCCGAACTAAATTTAACTATTGATTTGTCCCGACTTAAACAAAATTTTAAGGAGCACCCTACTGATTTTTATAACAGATGTCGTTCTTTATTGGCAATTTTGAATTCGAAAATATCACTTTCAGACGACACCCAACTTATTAAAGACTATCGCATTAATCATGCCAAAGCTTTAGCTTTGAAAGCTTTTACTAGTGGACTGTTAGAACCCCTAGGATCTTTCCTTAGATCACGTGCCCCTCCTACACTTGAAAATGCATTGACAATTGTTAAAGAGGAATTAGACGTTAGATACTTTCAAAATCTTCAATCTAAACCCCAAAATTTACCTCAACAACCAATTAAATTAACTCCAAAGTCACAACCCACAATTCAAAATTCGCAACCCTATTCACGACCACAACAAAATTATTTCCCACGTTATACGCAACAATTCCAACCCAGCTTTAAACCTGTACAACAATTAAATTCAAGCCCGTTTCCTATGCGACCTCAATTTTCAAACACACCCGGACAAAACGCTTTTGTTCCGAAGAAAAACTTTCAACCCTCTCATAAACCAGAGCCCATGGAAACTTCAACTATTAAAAAACGCCCTGCATCTCAGCAGATGAGTAATTTTAGACGGAGACATTTTCAACATCCAAGTACTTCTCAACAAAGGAGTACACCAAATTATTTCACAAATAGTGGCCAACGCCCTAATTTTATATCTGAAGAATTACATAATGTTAATACCGAACCCGAACAAGAAGAATTCTATGAACCGTACGACGATTATCCCGTAGAAATCGACGAAACGGAACAATATTTCGAAGATCAACAAGAATTTGATACTGAAAATTTTCAGATACAAGCCTCGGAACAAACGATGAATTAGAACATTTTTCTATAAATCCTAAATCAAATTTACCCTTTATTTATATTCCTAGAACTAACGAAAAACTTCTAATTGATACTGGATCTTCAAAAACTATAATGTCCCCTGAATTTGTTTTCAAGAATTTTCCTGATTCCATATATCAACACAATTTCGAAATTACAACTTCTCACGGTACCTCTAAACACAATTTAGTCGCAGACATTCCTTTACCCACGCTTTTTCATGAAGAAGGTAACCATCAAGTTTACCTTTACAATTTTCACACCGAATACGTAGGTTTAATAGGATCAGATTTATTATCCGCCCTTCCGGCTAATATTGATTATAAATGGATGCATATACAGACTGAAAACACTACCATTCCATTTTATTATAACCCATCCATGACAAGACAGCAACAGCAAAAACGTAACGAATGTAACTTCTTAAAATTCAAAGACCCCCAAAATATTCTTCACTCGGAAACAATTCCTCCTCGTACCGAAATGACAGTTCGATTGCCAGCCATAGGAAAAAATGGAAATAAACTATGTCCGAAAATCAAAATTTCCAATGTGTTAACTGTACCTTCCGCAGTAGTACATTTACACAATAATTGGTTTAAAACAACCATATTAAATACATCCGATAAAGAACAAAACATATATATAAGCGATCCTTTATATTTAGAAAATTTCGATATTCCAAACGCTAAATTAATACCAGTTAATAATCATAATATATCATCTGATGACCAAATTACCCCATCTAGAAAGAAGCAAATTCTAGAAAACAATCTAAAAACAAATCTACGATTAGACCACTTAAACGAAGAAGAACAAATCCGTCTCAAAAATCTTTGCCATGAATACCAAGACATATTTTATACCCCCGAATTACCTTTAACTGCTACCAATTTAACTGAACATCATATTCGAACAAAAACAGACGACCCAATTTTTACCAAAACTTATAGATACCCACACTGTCACAGAAACGAAGTCAAGACCCAAATAAATAAAATGTTAAAAGAAAATATTATAGAGCCATCAGAGTCCCCTTATAATTTTCCAATTTGGATAGTTCCCAAAAAGCTTGATGCCTCAGGAAAACAAAAATTTCGTATAGTAATCGATTATAGAAAATTAAACGCCGAAACTATAGAAGATAAATATCCTCTACCAAATATAGAAACTGTGTTAGACGCTTTAGGTCGAGCCCAATATTTCACAACGCTAGATTTAGCTAGCGGTTTTCATCAAATCAAAATTAAACCTGAAGATCGCGAAAAAACTGCATTTTCGACCGAAGAAGGTCATTATCAATTCAAACGATTACCATTTGGTTTAAAGAATGCCCCTGCCGCATTTCAAAGAGTAATTAATACAGCTTTGTTAGGACTAACGCCTCAACAATGCCTTGTATATCTTGACGACGTAATAATATTTTCTACTTCCTTACAAGAACATTTAATTAGACTAAAAAACGTTTTCGAAAGATGTCGTAAAACGAATTTAAAAATTCAACTTGACAAATCGGAATTCTTACACAAATCAATTAACTACTTAGGACACATTATCACACCTGACGGAATCAAACCAAATCCTGACAAAATTCGTGCTATCATAAACTTTCCCCTTCCTAAAACCCGAACAGAAATTAAATCATTCCTTGGACTTTTAGGCTACTATAGAAAATTTGTAAAGGATTTTGCTAAATTGACAAAATTCCTAACAGTATGCTTAAAGAAAGATAACAAAATTATTCATACACAAAATTTCATAGATTCATTCAATCATTTGAAAACACTATTAACCAGCGAACCTATTTTAACACATCCCGATTTTGAAAAGCCATTTGAATTAACAACAGACGCATCCCGTTTTGCTTTAGGATCCGTTCTCTCACAAAATCAAAAACCAATTTGTTATGCCTCTAGAACACTTAATGAAACTGAACAAAAATATTCCACAATTGAACGCGAATTATTAGCAATCGTATGGGCAACCAAACAATTTAGACCGTATTTATTCGGAACCAAATTTACATTATATACCGATCACAGACCTTTAGTCTGGCTCAGAAATTTAAAGGAACCAAACTCTAAATTAACTAGATGGTCATTAAAACTAGAAGAATTCGATTTTGAAGTTAAATATTTACCTGGAAAATCAAATAAAGTAGCAGATGCCCTTTCTAGAATTGAAATACACCCGTTAACTTTGAATACAACAAATAAAAATTTGGAAGAAACAGGCCTAAATACCCCCGAACCAACATTAGAAGATAATTTTAGCATTTTACCTGAACGAACTGACTCTCCTAACTTAGACGATTTTATGACAATCCCTGAATTTACATTACCCCCCGAACCTTCTGAACACGAATCTGAACCACCCGATCAAAATATTGACAACAACTCTTTACCTGATACAATACATACACAAGCCAGCTCTACACCTGTCATAGACATTTCTGAAAAACCCTTACAACATTTCAAAAACCAAATTGAATTTATTGAAGCTAATCTCCCACGAAAAATTGAAATCACTACTTTTGATAATAATAAACACATTTCAGTTTTTGTAAATGGATATAATAAAAGAACTCAATTTAATGAACTATTAGTCGAACATTGCCAACCAAAAACAAATTATTATTGCTATTTTTCATCGGATCAAATATATCATGAATTTTCTCAATACGTTAATGAAATAACCAATGAAAATACGCCCAAATTTCATAGATGCATGACACAAGTAACATATATTGTTAACCCTGACGACCGTAAAAGTCAAATACAATTATACCATGAAGGAAAAACCAACCACCGTGGAACTAAAGAAACACTCGAACACTTAGAAAGAAAGTATTATTGGTCAAGCATTCAAAAAGATATTAAAAATTACATAGAGAATTGTTCTATCTGTAAAACTCAAAAATACAATCGAAATCCTATAAATCAACCTTTAAATTTAACCCCTACAAGTAATAGACCTTTCTATTCTGTACACATGGATACATTTCAAATTAATAATCAAAAGTATCTTACCTTCATAGATCCATTTTCAAAATTTGCGCAAGCCTATCATCTTCGATCTAGCAATCTTATAGATATTATAGAACAATTGTTCTGTTTTATTACCACTTTTCCTATTCCCCAAATAATAATAGCTGACAATGAATTTAATAAAGAACCTTTAAAAGACTTTTTTAGATTTCATAAAGTCCAATTTCATGCTAGTACCCCATACCATCACAATTCTAACTCCCCTGTCGAAAGATTACATTCCACTCTAATCGAACAATTTCGTTTATTTGAAAATAAAGTTCCAGAACATCAAAAAATGCAATACAGCATCTTAGCTTACAATAATACTATCCACTCTAATCTAAAAATGACCCCTAACGAAATAATTTTTGGACATACAGAAAACAGAAACCCCTTTGATCTGGAATTTGATCAAACCTTCATAACAGACTACGTTAATGACCACAAAAATAAAATGAAAAGTATTTATCGAAATTTATCAAATATCCAAGAACAAACAAAAATTAATCGAAATTCGAAAATTAACCCTCAAAGAACTGACCGTAAATTTAAAGAAGGAGATTTGGTTTTCGTTAAAACAGACAACCGAAATAAAAGTAAACCCCGTTTCACTGGCCCTTATAGAATTCAAGAATTATTAGAACACGACACATATATTTTAGTCAATGACAAAAATCAATCTACGATAAAAAGACATGCTAACGCACTATTACCGTCTATAGGACAGCCTACATCCTTATCTCAATCGCCTGGACCATCAAATGTGATGTGACAATAAAAACTTTAACAATCGCACACAATCAACAAATTCGCCTCTCTCTAATTGATATCAATGACCTTTTAACATCATTATTTGAAATTCCCAAGTATCTGAACAAAATGCAAAGTAAATCTTTACAGCTACCTTATCCTGTCGAATCATCAAATTTACACCTCTACGAAAGCTTAACTAATATTAAAGTGTATCAAGTAAACAACACTTTTACGTTCATCTACGAAATTCCACTTATTCAGAAATCCTCGAGTTATCAATCTAATACCTATTTCTGCTTATTATCAAGATCAACTCTTTCATATGATAATACCAACCTTTAATGCAATTTTATTCCCAAAAGAACAAAGTATCCCTATCGAACCTCAACATTGTCAATCAATATCTAATGATCGATATTTCTGTCAAAAAGAAAATCATTTCCCTATACCTAATAATAAATTATGCGAAACACAGTTAATTCAATTAACGGCAGACTGTTTTGGTATTATAAATTACAACGACGCTTTGTTTACCTTCAAATCTTCTTCAAAATTTTCAGTGAACCTATTGATAATCACTATTGGTAAACTAAAACCTAGTGCACTCAACGAAGGTATAAAAATTAATAACTCATTAGATTTATCCCACATAGACGTGAATTTATTAAAGCACGAGCAATTGAAGCTTGGTTACCAGAAAAAACAATTATTGTCACAAGAACATGACTTTACAACAACGCATACCTTTAGCTTAAGTTCAATTATTATTGTTACCATATTTATATTAATCGTAATATGCTTTTTTATATATGCTTACTTTAGGCGTCATACTCTAATTAACAAAATAAGTTCGAAATTGCAAACTCCGAATATCCTAAATACAGTGTCGGAACAACCATCAAACTTGTTACAATGTAAAGTATGAACAGCATATGAATTTTAATAATATTTCATAAGTTTTACTTAATGAAAATCAATTTTGCAAATATGCTTTTCAAACTAAAGATGGAGGAGTAATATATTTCATACAATGTATGTTGACACGCGCGAGCGTAACTTGATATCCTAAGCAAGGTGATATTGCATATCCCCACTTAGATGCTGTTTTTACGACAAGGAAGGTTATAAAATCTTCAACGCTTTCTTGTACGCGCAGAATGTACTTTGTCATCTTAAATGTTTGTTATGTAACATATTCACGTTCTCCGAATAAAGCTTATAAAACAATTTTTTAAGTTCTTTATTCGTATAAAACATAACTCTCGGGGGAAGTTGCATAATGTTTTTTTTTCTACAACCACCATGGAAAGTGGGATTTTCCCACGACCATATAAGAAAGTCGCTCCTAACGCACAACAAACTAGGCGCGAAAGTTGACAATATCACCCGTGCGATTGACTTTCGCAAAACAAATGAACAACCCGTGCGATATGAACACGTATAGGGATATATCGCACAGTTTGCGCAATAATAGGAAGCTGCGGCCGCTTCAAAACAAAAAATGACGGTCGTTTTACCTGAACTGTCAGTGTTACTTTTTGACATGTACATTTTTGGTCGTGGGAAAAATAGTGTTCGTAACTCGTTCGAAAGGCAAATATCTCCGCTCGTGTTTATAAATATTTCTACTCGTGCTCCGCTTCGCTCCGCACTCGTATATCTATTTATAAACACTCGCTTGATATTTGCTACTTTCGACACTTGATACGAAAATAACTATTTCAGACTTCGTCTCCATAGATACGAGTATTGAAAATGAGTGTTTGCCGAACAAGTGAAAGTTAGCGTGCGGAAAGTAAACTTTCCACACTCAAATTTTGATTTGCGTGCGGAAAGTAAACTTTCCACACGCTAATTTGTTTACTTTCCGCACGCAAATCAAAATGTCATAAATGACATTTGATGAATGTCAGATTTGATTTTGCAGAAATATTTAAATTTTTTGTGGTTGTAGAAAAAATAGTGTGTAATACATGTGTTGAAAGCTTGTATTTGCCACACTCATGTGACTGCAGCACTCACTATCGTTCGTGCTGCAAACTTCACATTCGTGTGGCAAACGCAAGCTTTCAACACTTGTATTACAATAGTAATTTGTATAACAAGTGTTGAAAGTACAGTTTTGCAGAACGAAAATGAAGGTTGCAGCCTGAGACGAAGTCGAAGGCTGCATTCATTTGAGTTTTGCAAAACACTTTCAACAAGTGTTATTACACACTATTTTTTCTACTCCTACAGAAGAAAGACATTTAATTCACTATTTAATATTTTAAAACAAATTTTATAATTTTTGTGGAATATTAAGTATGCTCATGAAAACTATGGTCACTATGGAAATAAGTCCGTTGCTATGAAAATAAACATATCACAAATATAAACAAACCATACAGTTAACCGGCGCCATTTTGAAAGTGTGTTGCAAAGTACTTTGCAACACACTTTTGGATTTTGTCGCACAGTTTCGACAAACAATTGCTTTCAGCATTAAAAATCATGTGGAAAGATCAACTTTCAATAGTAGGAGTAGAAAAATAACTATTTAAAAATCAGCTATGAAAATTACCAATTCGTTTTTCTCAAAAATTATCAACATAACATGCGTAGAAATTATTTTAAAAAGTTCCTTATTTCAACAGCTATCTGTCAAGGTACAAATGTTCAACGTGCCCTTGATAGTTCTAATAAAAAAATAGTAAAAGTGATGCAAGTAGTATGGTTCTTATTTTTGGATAAACAGTAAAAAGTAAAAGTGTGCGTAGAAAAAAATGACAAATCGTTCATGTCAGTCAGTCAGTCCTCGACTTTGATGCTTACGCTTGTGTATTATTAACTGACATTATTATCTCTGTGTAACTTAAGTTCAGTTAGTTGCTGAAGATTTTGGTTTAGGTCGTTGTTGTTGTTATTGTGTTTTAAGTGACATGGCCACCTGCACCAAAGCAGAATACGCTGACATCTTGTTTGTCTACGGATATTGTGACGGCAAAGCTGCCAAAGCTCGCCGAGAATATGAACGTCGCGTCGCGTCGTTTCCCTAATCGTCGTATACCAAATGTTAGTGTATTCGGTACGACATATCGAAATGTCGCTGAAATTGGCCCCGTGAAACGTAGACAAGGTAACGCCGGTGCTTTTCGCGTTTATCAACCAGATGATGAGGAAGAAATATTGCGACATTCTGATGAAGACCCAAGAACTTCAACTAATAAAGCCGCAAGACTAACCGGAACGTCACAATGGAAAGTTTGGTCTACGATACGCAGTATTCGATGCCATCCTTACCATTATTTTAAATTCAGATGCAGACAATGCAAATTTCTTACTGAACATTTTATGGACGGATGAAGATGGTCCTCTAACCGTGAGACAGCGAATAATATTTCTGCACGACAGCACGACGGTTGTCCAGCACATTATCGGCTGACAGTACGACAGTTACTCGGTCAACGTTTTCCTAACCGTTGGATTGGCAGGGCAGGCCTTGGCCAGCGCGAAGTTCAGATTTAACACCTCTAGATTTCTACGTGTGGAGCCATATGAAAAAGATGGTCTATGAAACACCAGTCGATACGGAGAATACCTTAGACAAAGGATAGTCGACGTTGCCCAACACATGCAGCATATCCTCACAACCCGAGTAACAAAGACGGAAATAAGAAGGCGCCGCCGTGCTTGTATACGGAGTAGGGGCTCCCATTTTGGGCAAGAAATGTAGTGCAACTTTGAAATTAATTAAGAATTAAACCTTTACAATACGGTCTTTACTGTTTATCCAAAAATAAGAACCATACTACTTGCATCACTTTTACTATTTTTTTATTAGAACTATCAAGGGCACGTTGAACATTTGTACCTTGATAGATAGCTGTTGAAATAAAGAAGTTTTTAAAATAATTTGTACGCATGTTATGTTGATAATTTTTGAGAAAAACGAATTGGTAATTTTCATAGCTGATTTTTAAAAATTATTTTTTATAAGTTTTTATTTAAAATTTTCACATGATCGAAATGTTTCCGGATATTTTCCATTCCAAATGGATGACCATAGAGTGGGACAAGTAATCTAGTAAAAAAGTTCAAAAATGTCAAACAGATTTTTTTTAAATTAACTTTGAAGACATTAAGATCTACTTTTTTGATAAAAACACAAAAATTGAAATATCTCAAAAACTATTGAGTTTTGTATAATGTATGTTAGGGTTAAATTTGTTTCTTAGCTCCTGCCCTATCACATCTCCAAAGGAATGTATCGTATTACCAGTAACCCTGCATATAAAACACAGCGACAATATAGTAGGTAATATAACTTTAGTAAGCATACGGACGAGCAGAGCCTTCGGCTACAACCCGTAAAACAAGAAGTTAGAATGTTGTATAAGAAGGGAAGAATTACGTATTTATACAGATCAAACTCGATGATTTCATTACGTTCATTACAGTTTAATTATGGGCCTTTTTGCGTGCGTCAACTTTTAGTCTAAATACTTCTTCTTCTTCTTTAACTAAAGCCTTATGGCGTTGGCTGGATTGGTGTGTCGACCCATTTCTTCCATTTTTTTCTATCCGTAGATGTTTTTTAATTCGTTGGTTGTTTTCCCCCTTTTTCGTGCTAGTTCTTCCAATCTCGATTCCATACTCTTCCTCTGTCTACCTTTCTTTCTTCTTCCTATTCTTTTTGGTTCAGCTACTCTCTTAGTTAATGCTTCTGGCGACGTGACATGACTCTGAACATGCCCGTACCATTTTAATTGTTTTTCTTCTATTGTTACGTTAATTGGTTTTGTTGTACTTTTTCTCTTATTTCTTGATTTTTACATTTATCTCTTAGGGTTTTTCCTGCTATTTTTCTAAGATACTTCATTTCCGTTGCAGCTATCTTGTCTTCCTGCTTTATAGTTAATGGCCATCAGGTTTCGCTGCCATAAATCATTGTTGGTACCGCAACCGCATTATATATTCTAGTTTTTGTTGAAGTACTTATTTCTTTCTTTCCGAAGATAGTTTTAGTTAGTTGGTAATACACTTGCGTGGCTTTTCTTACTCTGTTCAAAATTTCTAAATCTATTTTTCCATCTTTACTGAATGTTGAAACTTGTTCTATTATGTCTTTTCCCCACCTGATATCTTGTTGTTCATCTGTTCCTTTAATTTTCATCACTTTTGTTTTCCCTGTGTTTACTTCCATGTCCATTTGTTGTATTATCTTATTCCACTGATCTATTATTTTTTGTATATTTCCTCGACTATCTCCCATTAATATTATGTCGTCTGCGTAAAGAAGATTTTGTAGCTGTACTGGTACTAAATCTTTGTAGCCAATGGTTACCTTTGGCAAATTTCTTTCGCATGTCTTTAGAATGTTGTCCATGTATATGTTAAACAAAAAGGGGATCAGACTATCGCCTTGTTTAATTCCTCTTTGTATTTCGAATTCCCTAGATCTTGTGCCTTTTATCCGCACTTCCCCTTTTACACTTGCATAAACACTTTCGATCACTTGTCTGAGCTTTGTCGATACTTTTTGTTCTTTTAGACAGTTTCACAGTTTTTCTCTTGAGACTGTATCGAAGGCAGATTTTAGATCTACGAACACTAAGTATAATTATACTTATACTTAAATTGTAAATTATACTTAGTGTTCGTAGTCTAAATACATGAAGTCATTTAGTTCTTGTGGTTTTGAACAAAGAAGTTCGCTAGAAATGATCTAGTTACTAATGAGCTAATATACAAAAGAATTTTGATGTTTCCGATACACATTCAAATTGTTACAATGTAATGAGAATTGATTACACAATTCTTAGAAAAGCTTAACACTTGGAGGCCTATGGCTTACGTTTACATCCACAATATATATATGAATAAATGGCTGGTATAAATGGCTAATCTTAGCAGCTCTGCTAGCAAATCCTTTTTCACGTTCTTGTCGTTCTTGCGGTAACCTTTATCGGTGATTTTACTCGTCTTTACGTTTGATTATGATTAAAGTAAAATTAGTCACTTTCACTGTCAGTGCTAGAACTAGATTCCCCTAAATTGTCGACATCTATTACAACTTCTTCCACTGTGATATCTAGAAGTTTTTCACGTTCATACCAACGTTTAATAATTTCTTCGGTGTGGCGCACACAATTTTTCCATATTTCTGGAGTACATTGTTGTAGGGCTTCTTCCCACATGGCTATGACCTTGTCATCACCATGACCATCTCTTCCAATATGTTTATCGTACTACGTTTTAACATGTGCCCATATCATTTCGATTGCATTAAATTGGCAATGGTAAGGTGGAAGTCGCAGAATTTCATGGCCATGACTTCTTAACAATTCGTCCACTTCGTAACGCTTCTCCCTTTTGTGTGATTGAACCAATTTAAGTAATTCTACTTTGTGCAAGTGCAGATCGAAGTGAATGTTATTTGTAGTTAACCAAGCTGCAATATTTGCCTTGGTCCAGGTCGAAGATGGCATCTTTTCAATCAAAGTGGGGTGGTATGGGGCGTTGTCCATAATAATTAATGACAGTTCTTCCAAGTGGTTGATTAAGCGCTCAGTTAACCATTTCTTAAACATTTCTCCATTCATTTCGCCATGATAATCTTCCTTTTGTGATTTTGATGCAAATAACAAGGAGGCGTTTTCAACGAAACCTGAATTTTAGAGCCAGCATGGACTACGATAAAGCGTTTTCCATCGTAACCTTCTGGTTTTCGCACGCTTCGTGTATCTTTATCTTGCCAAGACCTTCTAGGATTACCTTTTGAAAAAATCCAAGTTTTAGCCATGACAACCACTCGTCGGTGCAATGAGGAATTTAAATTTTTCATATAACCTTTTTCTATAACCACCATGGAAAGTGGGATTTTCAGACTTCGTCTCCATAGATACGAGTATTGAAAATGAGTGTTTGCCGAACAAGTGAAAATTAGCGTGCGGAAAGTTTACTTTCCGCACGCAAATCTGATTTGCGTGCGGAAAGTAAACTTTCCACACTCAAATTTTGATTTGCGTGCGGAACTTTCCACACGCTAATTTTTTTACTTTCCGCACACAAATCAAAATGTCATAAATGACATTTGATGAATGTCAGATTTAATTTTGCAGAAATATTTAAATTTTTTGTGGTTGTAGAAAAAATAGTGTGTAATACATGTGTTGAAAGCTTGTATTTGCCACACTCATGTGACTGCAGCACTCACTATCGTTCGTGCTGCAAACTTCACATTCGTGTGGCAAACGCAAGCTTTCAACACTTGTATTACAAATAACTATTCAAAATACCCAAGCAAATTTAACACCAATTGTTGGCTTTGGGATCGAAGCGTTTTCCCTTTTACGGACATAATGATCACAGCACAAGCAAAAACTAGTTCTGAAAAGAACAGTTTTACACAAAAAAATTCCAGATAACTCGTGAAACGCAATGCAAACAATTAAAGCGAAATGTCAGCTGACAGATGGCATCATCACGTGACCGTACGGCGTGATTCAAATCAACAGTTAGGGAGCGTTAGACAGACTAATAGGGAGTTTTTGGGCAATCATAGCGTTGCCACCTTATACCTTATTTGGCACTTTGCGTAATATCGTTACACTATTTACATAGCGGCTAACGCTAAGTTGATTATAATAGCGAGCGTTTTATGGTAGCCATACATGTACCGGCTTGCCTGTCGGTTACGCCTGGACAGTCCGCCGGGAGACCGGCGGTCGGAATGTGAGTGGGTTCCGGCTGGCCTGTCAGATCCGACTGAACCGGAGGCCAGAGAACGAACGAAAACACGTTCGTCCATCCGGCTGAACTGATGGGAGTGCAGGCGCACCGGTTCGTGAGTGGGGTGAGGCGACAGGTCGTCAGTCAGTCAAATTGTCAGATAGTACCTATATACTCAGAATATATTGCACGTCCTGTTTAACCTCGACTGTTCATAGTTAAAAAATGTCACGTGAAAAAGAAAACCAGTGTTTGGAGGAATTCATCAGTTTGTACCGGAGTGAAACGTGTCTTTGGAAAGTGAAATCACCTGATTACCACGATCCCTATGTAGAACCTTGTAAATTGTTTCACAGGTTTCAGGTATAGACGAGGTAGAGTCCAAAATAAACCGAACTTTTATGAAGAATTGCATGTACAGAACCATGAGAGATTCCCAACATGTTAACCAGGTCATCTATCGTTTGCCGGCGGTCTCGTCTGATCTCTTCCCGTACTCGATTGACCATTTTTTGTGCATTTCTCGCGGTAGCGGGTCTACCTGGATGGGGATTATCATCCATTGATTCATGTCCTTCTTTGAAGCGCTTGTACCACTCAAAGTCTCAGTCAATGTTTTGCCGAATTTCGTACAAAATACCATGAGGTCAAAAAAAAAATGATTCTGAGCAGGCCTTGACTAGTACAACACGATTGGCTACACTGGTTCTAGAATGCCTATGAATTATAATGTGACAGTGACATTTCAAATGTAAGTCAGTTTTGCAATCTTGTTTCCAGAATTATTTAAGTTTATCGTTGTAATACTAGTGAAGGATCACATTTTGAACACCTACTCTAACATGTATTCATCTTAGTTTTCAGTTTGTTCCCTAAATAAATACTGTTTTGTGTTTTAATTTATTTGACATTTATTAACCTCTAACCTGCTGCCACATTTTGAAATCAGTCTTGCCAATCGTGTTGTACTAGTCAAGGCCTGCTCAGAATCATCTTTTTTTCGATCTCATGGTATAATGTTTACACGCTGCTCGCGATGCGTCAAGTCCGCGATCCGACAGCGTGCACTAACAGTGCCCTATTAAATGTAGCGTTGTTTTTAATTTATGACACATAAACCAGATGTCGCTTGCTAGATTTTTCTCGACATGTCTACCCAACATTGCGTATGCATGCGCATTTTATAGCTGTCGTATTTAATGTTTTTTTCCGGATATCTTCGGAATTTTTCGAATTTTGAGGCGGCATCTTATTGAGCTCCAAATTACGCAACTTTTTAAGCCACCCTGTATCTTTTACCGTTTTCAAGATCCCCATGCATTTCATCCTTATCCTGGACACCCTGTATAGTGCTAGTCATCATTTCTATATAGCTAATTCCATAGCTGCCGGGATCACAGATGATTATACCCACCCTGTACAGCTATTAAAGCGAGAATCGCTCGGGCATCTTCATCACTGGGGAACATGATCACAGGATGTCAAGTGCTCGCCGGCCTGGTTTCAACAACTGAAGGTGTATGGGGTTTTCAGTTCAACAGGCCGCCGGTCTCCCGGCGGACTGTTCAGGCGTAACTAACAGGCAAGCCGGTACGTGTATGGCTACCATAAAAGGGCCCCTGACACGTTCGTGATTCGTTCCAATTTTACCCGTACCGTCTAATAACGCACGGGTAAAACAGAATGTGTATGCGCAATTCACGCGTGAAAAATTGAAACGAGCACGGCACGAGCAAAATCCAAAATAATTTGATTTTCACTGTGTGACGTCACACCGTTCGGGTAAAATTGAGTAAAAACCGAACGTGTATTTGTATTCACTGTTCATGCAGACTGCAGACCAATTCTAATTGATAAGCGTATTTGTGAGGTTGCATTTAATTTGTACAAGTTAAATAACTACGAACGGACACGTTTCTTCCCTTGGAGCAATAATATAGCAATACTAACAGCACAAATTTTGTGTTTTAGCTTCATCTTGTATTTGGTATACTAGCTGTACAACAAGCCTGTTCATTCAAAATTGTACCTTAACATCGAATAAAACAACGAACGTGTAAATGCGCCTTTCCGGTTCGAGTAAATTCGTCCGTTTCAATCCTGAGCGGGTAAAATTGGATCGAAGCACGAGCGTGTCAGGGGCCCTTAAGGGTGATATGTATCCTTGGTAGATATGGCTTATTACAAGCTTATTACAGTTAAATGACAGTTAATTTCAAAATCAGTGACTTATCAGTATTGACACGCCAAACTATTAAAATGTCTAATATACGTTTACGGTTTTCAAGTTATGACGATTTTATGTTACTAAAAGAGGTGCGTTCGGCAAATTCATATGCGAATCCCGAAGACTGGAAGCTGGTTCATGAAAATATTACTCGTGTATGTAACAAAGATTTTACAATGCGTTGTGTGGAGGAGCTAACAGACTGTCTTTTGAAATTATTTCAAAAAAATGATAGAGCAAACATAAAAGAATCAGGAACAGAAGAAGAGTATAATGAAAAGCAACAGCTGCTTCAAGAAGTCGTCGATTTACGAAGAGAATTGCAGCAAACAGGAACAGTATCTTGTTACCACCATCAACAGCTGTGAGGGCGAGGTCGCCTCATAACCCTCATAACTCACAAGTACTTCAGCTGGAACAGGCGCAAATAAGAGTATGCAAAGAACAAGAACGGAAGGGCATTGAAATTCGACAAATAGCCACACTGGAAGCTTCAGAGTCGGATGAAGACATTTTTAATAGCACAGAGGTAGAGTGTCTTGACGTAGTAGAAGACTCCCAAACAATTATTACAAACACCAACACATCTGCTCCTCTCAGTCAAGCTTCTGGGGTCATTCTGGCACCAAAGCGAATGCGACAAAAAGAAATTTGAAACCAAACACCCTACAATTCCTGCGTGAGAAGCATGCAAGAGAATTGACGCATATACAGGGAATTTTTCTTTTTAGTATACATATCCCCTATGTATACTTTTATAATAAACGCAATATATAGGCAACCCACTATACACTATAAACGTCACGTCACGTGGTGCGTAAAGGTTATGTTTCATGTTTATAAATAAAAAATAAATCAAAATTAGTGGAATATCAACATAATTTTAATTCAACGATTATTCTAAAACATAAAATATCAACAATACAAAACAGAAAGGAAAATAAAAACAGCAACAGTTAAAGACTAATTTTTTGACATTAACTTAATTTGATGATTTTTGCCACAGCATGCTAATTTTTTAAATCATCAAATTAAGTTAATTTCAAAACATTAGTCTTTAACTGTTGCTGTTATTATTTTCCTTTCTGTTTTGCATTGTTGATATTTTATGTTTTAGAATAATCGTTGAATTAAAATTATTTTGATATTCCACTAATTTTAATTTATTTTTTATTTACAAACATGAATCATAACCTTTACGCACCACGTGACGTGACGTTTATAGTGTATAGTTGGTTGCCTACATATTGCGTTTATTGTAAAAGTATGCATAGGGGATATGTATACTAAAAAGAAAAATGCCCTGTATTGAAACTGCATATTTCGTAAAAGAAACAATTTACAAGAGTAAACTTGTATGATGTCGATCGGGTAAAGTCGGCTTATAAATATTAAAACAACTGTATGTAAAAAACTTAGAAATTATTTTGTAAAAATGCGAAACGCAAAAACTAATAATTATAACGATAGGTACATATCGATCCTGTATCGATATTTAAATTGTGTATCGATATTGTCTGCTTATTTTCTGAATCGATATGATATCGATATATCGTATCGCTAAGCACAACTCTACCTTAACGAATATACACTATGGGCCGTATTCTGATCTTATGTTTAAAGTTGTCTCTAACTAAAGTCGTGTTTAGCGTAAACATAAAACGATATAGCTTTATATAATTTTATATGTGTATAAGAGAGATACCCGATGTTGCCATGGTAATTAAACATGACGGTAAATTTAAATATGAGATCAGAATACGGGCCATTATCCCTATAGACCAGATCACCAACCTGATATACTCGTATTAGGAATAATTATGCATAAGAACGTTACGAAACCTATTTATCAAGTTGTCCAGCACGAATTAGATTCGAATCACTTACCGATCACAATATCTTTCTTCAGTTCCCCCCAGTATACACCACCATTACCGAAACAAATAAATTGAAGAATAGATTGGAACCTTTTCCAAGCCTAATTAGATAGAACTTTAAAAGCACCCAGGTACATCACAACAAGGGAAAATATAGATACTGCAGTGCACCTATACACAGAAGCAATCAAAGAAAAAGTTAAACAAGCCACAATCGCTTTTAAACAAAGACAAATAACAAATAACACAAAGTACAGCCTCCAGCAGAAATTCTAAACTTAATCAAACTTAAAAACAGAATAAGACGCAAATGGCAAAAAAACACGGCAACCACACTTAAAAACCTTTTGCAATGAACTAACACACAGGGTTAGACAAGAACTTGACAACTATCGTTTTAGTAGGTATATATAATAAGCATATCGAAGAACTAAGGCCAAGAGATGCTACAATTTGGCAAGCTACGAAAAGATTACTGAGACAACCCAATATTATTCACTCCTTGCATATCAACGATGTTTACCATATAACCGACGAAGAGAAAGCCAACGCAATTGCAACACTTGAACAAACTTTTACCTAAGTCCTATGAATTTTGAACCCACTTCTCCCAGAGAAATTAGTGAGTACATAAATCAACTACAGATCAAAAAATCCCCTGGACCAGACCTAATAACTAACGATATTTTAAAACATCTTACAAAAAAAACACCGGCTTACAATATTTAACACCTGGAAGCATCCATACATAATGCAATTTCTTAAACCTGGAAAAGGCAAACATAAACCAGAGAACTACCGACGGATCGGTTTATTGTCAACCATCTCAAAACTACTGGAAAAAGTAATCCATAAGAGACTCGAAAAAATTCTTACCGACAGAAACATAATTCCACACTACCAGTTTGGATTCAGAAAAAACACTCCACCACTCACCAATTGCTAAGAATAACCGAGACAATTGAAAACGGCTTTGAAAATAAACAATATACGGTTATAGGTATTCTTGATCTAAAAAATGCCTTTGATGAAGTATGACTGGAGGGTCTTAAATACAAAATCATTCAACTTCAAGCACCAGATTACCTAATCACAATTATCACCTCATTCCTTGAAAATCGAACTTTTGCAATAAGAGTAAATTCTACACATTATCTACTACTAGAAGAATTCAAGCTGGAGTACCACAAGGCAACATCCTGGGGCCCACTCTTTTTAACATATATACCTACGATCTAAGCTCAACAAATACATCTTTGTTGACAACATACGCTGACGACACCGCAGTAATAACACAGAATGAAAACCTTGAAATAGCCGTAAATCACTTACAAGACACACTTAATAGGTACCATTAGTAAATGGTTTGACGCTTGGATGTTCGAAATTAGCATACCAAAATGCCAGGTTAAGATTTTCACCCTAAAACAAATTAGATCTCAACCTAAGTTAGAGTGGAACGCAAGGAATATTGCAATTAAATATCTGGGCGTGTATCTAGACACCAGACTAGGATGGGAATTCCGTATCAACAAAAAGGTCAACGCATGTTACGCAAGACTAGGACTCTTATATCATTTAATAAACAGAAAATCGCACCTAAATCCATACTTATGTAGACCCATAAAAACATATGCTTGTGCAGTGTGGAGTAATACAAACAAAACTCATAAAAATAAATTACAAGTGTTATAAAATAAGGTGCTACGAATTTCAACTAACGCTCCCTTTTTTTATTTGTTTTTATTTTTTTTTTTTTTTTTATTAAAGTTAAGCCAGATCAACATACAAAATGTTATACATGACTGAGTTAAGTTAAATTATATTTCATGTTTTAATATTTCGGATTGGTGTGGAGGTATATGACTCCTCGAGAGATGCACTGTGTTGTCTCGGTATTAATCTTCGTGGTGGATGGCTTGTCAGTTATTGTCTTCCGGGAATAGATCTTGGGGTAGTTGCCTCTTTAATCTGATATGAATATTTTTACGGCCTAAGTGTTGAATACTGGTGTTGTTTATGGTTCCAAGTTTTGAAAGAAAATTAATGGTAAGTTTGTGGATAACCTTATCAATTGTTTCCATTTTCAGCTCATGATGTATTTGTCTGTTTCTTACGTACCAGGGTGCATTTATTACTATTCTGAGTACTTTGTTTTGAAAAGTCTGTATTTTATTTATGTTCGTTCGTGAAGTGGTGCACCAAACTGGGCAAGCGTACGTGACGATTGGTCTTAAAAGGGTTTTGTACAGAAGTAAACAGCATTCTTGTTGGAGTGGCGTTTTCCGGTTTAATAAGGGATATCTATCTTAGTCTGGAATATGCGACTTTCAATTTATTATTGATGTGGAGGCTCCACGTCAGTCGGGTGTCTAAGTGAACACCTAAGTATTTGACAGCTTATTTAGGAGGGTTCCATGGGATATCTGTTCCGTCTAGTTGAATGTTTGAATGCTCCTTGATGTGCTTTAAAGTAAATATTTTTGCAACACATTTTGAGGAGTTTAGCGAAATGCACCATTTTGTGAACCATCTGCTGAGTAGATTAGTTGCCAGTTTAAGTTGTGTTATTGCCGCAGTGAGGTTGGTATGCTGTGTTATTATTATTGTATCATCAGCAAATTGGGCTAGTTTACAGGAAGCGGGTGTGGGAATATCGTGGATGTATATGTTAAATAGGGTGGGACCGAGCACGCTTCCTTGAGGTACGCCAGCGCTAATGTTTTCTTTTGTTGATAATGTTGCATTAATGCGTACTGCAAACGTTCTGTTCTCCAAGAATGAAATTAGTATTGACTGGATGTAGTGTGGCAGATTTAAGTGTAATATTTTATAGACTAGACCTTCAATCCACACCTTGTCGAAGGCTTGGGTTATGTCCAAAAACACTGCAACAGTAAATTGCTTGTTTTCGTAGCCTTCTTCGATAAGCTCTGTTACTCTTTTCAGTTGCAGCACAGTAGAAAGGTCTTTTCTAAATCCAAACTGAAAATCCGGTATTATTAAGTTGTTTTCCAATGACGCATTTAGCCTATGGTTTATTAATTTTTCTAGAAGTTTAGATAGTGCCGGTAGGAGACTTATTGGACGATAACTACTGCATTCGTGTTTGGGCTTCCCCTGTTTGTGAAAGACAATGATGTGTGCATGTTTCCATGACGCCGGGAAGTACCCTTGCCTTAGGCATGCATTGAATACTGTGGCTAAGAAGGCTACTGCCTTCCTGGTAAGGTTTTTTAGGATTACGTTATTTATCAGATCATACCCTGGGGACTTCTTTAGTGTCAGGGTTTTTATATAACCGGTTATTTCGTTTGGTGAAGTTGGATCATTAAAGTCATCTATGATTGGTAAGTGGGTTTCGTTATAAGTTGTGATAGATCTTGAGAAATTTCTATTTGAGTTGAGGATTGTTGGAGTGAATGTTTGCCTTAGATGTGTTGCAAAGAGATTGGATTTTTCGTCATCGCTGCTGTATGAGGTATTATCAGCTGTAGTGAGTGTTGGTATTATTTCAGTCTGTCTAGTTATGTGCTTGGTGACTTTCCAAAGATCTTGGTCGTTAGATTCGATATTGCCAATGTATTTTTTGTACCGTGTAATTCTATAATTATCAATTTCCCATCTTATTTTGTGGGATATATTATTTAGTTGATTTTTTACCTGGGGATCTCTGCTTCTAAGCCAGTCCCGTCGCAGTTTGCTCTTTTGTGTGATTAATTCTAGGATGAACCGAGGTGGGATGTCAGGATTTGGTTTTCTTAGGTTAGTTGTAGGTTTGGTTGTGGCGTGGACCGCTTCAGTTATGAGGTTTGTAAACTTTTCAATGTTGTCGTCGATATCCTGCTTATTTTTAATGTGATGGATTTATTAGGGTGCTATCGAGTTTTTCCTGAAATCTATCCCAGTTAACGTCCACCCTGTATTAATTTAGGTAGTGTGGGTTTATTTGTGGAATTTGTGGTAAAGGATAGGATTATTGGCAGGTGGTCAGAATCGAGTTCTGATATTACTTCTTGCTGAACTGGGTTTCTAAAGTTTTTAGTTACCATGATATCAAGAATGTCTGGTTCTTGGTCACTTCTGTAAGGAAAGTAGGTATAATCCTTGGGAGCCTCGATTTGCAACTGGTGTCTCACGGCAAAATCATTCAGTCTTTTTCCATTAGGGTTGCTTACTCGACATCCCCATACAGTATTTTTGCAGTTTAGATCACCAATGAGAAGCGTGGTTTCATTAGGATTAAATAAATTGATTATATCTTTTTCTGAAAGAGATTGTCGAGGTTGTTTGTAAGCACTTATTATTCTGATTGGTTGTAAACTTTGGGGAGCTATGGTTATCGCGATCGTTTCAAGGCTTGTCGTAAATATTTCAACAGGTGTGCTGCATGATAAGTGCTTTTTAATAAGAAGTGCTACTCCACCCCATGCAGTTTTTGATGGGCGATCCTTTCTGAAGATGTGATATCCATTAATTCTAAATGTTTCGTCCTCCGTGAGATGAGTTTCAGTCAAACATGCCACGTCGATGTTATATCTGGCCAGGAAAGAAATGAATAGAGACCTTTGGGGTTTTATCCCGTTTGCATTCCAATTCAGAAGTGTTATATTTTGTAGAGACTTGTGTGTATTAACCATTGATAATGTTAGGGAGGATTTGTTGGATTAGAAAGGATTTAATTTTAGGTAAGTATGTAGTAATTATTTGTTGGATTATTTCGAGAATAGAGTCGAATAAGGTAGAACTAAAATTGTTGGGAGAAGTGTTGGTGTTTTTGGGTTCAGTTGGCTCGTTAGGATTAGTATTTTTAAATAAATCTGCGTAAGAAATGTTAGGACGACGAGCTGATGTATTATTTTGTGTTCCCCAGCTATTCCTAATAGGGGTTCGTGATTTTAGAAGCTGCTTGTGGTGTGGACACCCTCGGTAACTGGCTGGATGAGCTCCTCCACAGTTAACGCAGTAAGGAGGATCATCGAGTTGTTTTTCACAGGCATTAGGAGCGTGGTCTGCTTTACATTTGACACAGCGTGGTTTTACTGCACAATAATTTTTTGTATGCCCAAACCTTTGGCATTTATGGCATTGCGGGATGTTATGCGGCTTTTTTCTCGGTTCCACTGTTATAATGGCGTGACAAAGTGTATTTATTTTATATATATCATTCGCTGTTTCATTTGCTGTTAAGACAATTGCACAGACGGGGATAGGGTTTTTATCCTTGTTCAAAAGTCGTGTTACTGTTTGAACTGGTAGTTGTTTGTCGAGTAGTTCTTTTTTTATTTCTTCGTCGGTAATGGAAAGAGGGACATTTTTGATTACAACTGACAGTGGTTTTTTGTTGGGGTCCTAGAATGTATGAAATTCGACTTCATTTTCCGTATAGAATTTTGTCAGTTTTCTGTAGTAGTCGTGGGTGGATAAATTAATTTTTAGGTAGTGGTTATTATACAAGGTTGTAAATTCTCTATTTTCGGTGAGTTTTGCAATATCTGCTACAATTTCTTGGTGATTGTTTACTTTATGTAGAAAAATTGGAGGAATTTTAAATTTTACCTGCGTTAGCGTAGTGGTTTGGCTGTTATTGTCTGCCGTTGATATGTTGGCCGTTGATACGTTGCCATCGGCGTGCTTGGTTTCGATTTGGGATGATAGAGGATAATACGGATTTTCTTTTATTAGTTGGTTGTAATTCCATGTGTAGCGTTTGACGACATCGTCGACTGGCGGTGTTAATTGGTCGCTCCCTCTTTTGCTACCCATGATTAGCGTGTGTGTCCTGGGTTATTTTGGTATCCACCCCTTTGGGGGATTGTCTTGATTTGGGTTTTACCCGTTCTGCTTCGATTAATGTTATTTTCCTCTTAAAATAGACTGATAAATAGGTGATACCGCACTACGCGGAGCGGAAGTAAACGTTCGCAAAATCGAGAATCGCGCTCTTGTTATGCGTCTGCACTCAACTAACGCTCCCTGGTTCGTGCGAAATGAGAACTTCAAATTCCCACAATTGTAAAATTCATTGAACAAGTGTGTGCAAAGTTTTTCACCAATATTAACGAGTGAGTCAGTGCTACGTTCTATAATATCGGACAGAAAAACATCCATAACAGACTCGAAAGAAAATTACCTCGGGACTTTCTATTGCAAATGCTATGTTATTACAATTTATATCTTAGTTATAGTTTCATAAATTAGTTTCAGAGGGGTGTAAACCTGTTACACAGTCCTCTCCCTACAAATATGTCAATATTTTTAAGAATAACTCAACCATATATAGCAAACGTAATGCTGAGCTGGTTCAATTAAATCAAAAAAAAAAAAGGTAAACACTGAGCAACAAATACATAACTCGTAAAATGAATATATTCATTGTTGTTATATTATATTATACAAAAAGAAAATTACAGAACTAGGAAATAGTAATACACTGTTATGTTATTCATTTATTAATTCTTACACATATGATATAAGGTATAAGGGTACCTACGTATTATAATTTATACCTTAGCATTCTATGTACTTCTTTAAAAATTATCTATAAAACTATATAACAATTATTTTTATTACAAGATTTATTAAATTTTGTAACAACAAAAGTAATTGTATAAAAATATTTTTGTACTATGTGATCTACTAATTTATTAAAAATATTTTCTGTTATTGAAAATATCGTGTTCATTTCAGTTTATTTTCGTTATTGCTGTGTAATTCTGCAAGTTTATATCTTGTTGAATATTATAAAAAAATCGTTCATTTGTATTAGAAAGAAAATTTAAAACTTTTTAGTATCACATTAGTTTAAAAGGACTTAACTATACAATAAGCAGAAAAAAGTATTTCCTAAAGAGAGGTTTTCTAAATTTAAATAGAATCGTTACACACAAATGCATGTTTCACAGTGTAGCAAGTTTGTACTAATTAATAATAATCTACTGCCACTTCTACACAAAAGTTATTAAAACACATAAATTAAAAATACTCCAATATAATTCTTCACTATTCAGTACGTAACATTTAATCTTCAGATTGTTCTGATGTTCATTTTGTCTCAGATTATTGTAAAGTGACTAGTTAAGTTCAGCTAATAAATTATTTTTTTATTGCTTTTAATTTTTCAGTGACAAAATAAACAATTCTTGTTTAGCAAGTGCATTAAAAGTTTACAACATTCATGATATTGCTAGTTTCTCTAATTTGTCTGGAGTTTTTTCAGTGGAAAAACTGCGTTTTGCAATTTGTTGTGGTGTTATATTTCTGTTTTCGAACGTTTTCGTTTCGTTACTCTCTGTTGTAGTAGGCATAGACGAATGATTTACGGTATGGCTTAAAATTTTATTTTGAACTGTAAGTTCTTCCACCTTTAATCGTAACTGTTCAATCTGCGAAGCCAATATATGTAACTGTTCTTGTTGTACAAGCGGATCTAAGTGCTGAACCACCGGTTGTTCGTTTAGAGGCTGTTCAACAGCGAGTTTATCTTCTAAAAATTTTTCCTCCGTTGTTTTAGCATAATGCGTATTATCATTGGATTGTTGCGTTTCAAATATTGGCAACGAGTATGTATTTAATCGATCAGGTTCTTGACCGGGTAAATCGTTCTGTTGATTAGTGGACCCTGTTTGAGAAGAACTTGAAGATCCTAATTGATTACTTTTAGCCTGAACTTGATGTGTATCCAAATTTAAAGTTTCGCTTTGTTGTGAATTGGCCGACTCGTGTTGATTAAAATTCAGCATTTGACTGGCTCTTGACGATTCATATTCTACAGCATGAGTTTCCAAAGTGGCTTCTTGATTTAACAACCTTTGGTTATTATTTTCATTTGTCGATTTAATCGTTATCGACCTCAATGGTTCTTGTAAAGGTTTTGAAGCTGGGTGTTCGTTATTGTTTGATCGTTCAGCTGTGTACGGTATCGGTTCGTAAAGTGGTTGTTTATAAATGGGGTTGACTTTAAAACCACCGTTTACATTAGATTGACCGTACACGTTTTCAGTATTCTCTGGAATAAAACCTAGGAAACCGTTTGGTTTCGATGTAGTTGGTTGTTCACTCAAAGGCGCGCAGTGAGAAACACCACTTATTCTTGTGTGATTTATTTCCATCGCCGCAACAATTTCGGGTAGAGCCGCGTCGCATAGAATGGGATTATCTGCAAAAGTATTAATTTATAGAAAGAACTTTCATAATGACAGTCAAGTTTTTACCTTGCAGTAAAATTTTAAGGGTTCCCCATGTGTCTTGTACTTTACAGCGTGTTTTACTAACTAAATCTCTGCCTAAGGCTACAATTTGATTGTTAGACAAATCTGCCCAGCAAAGAACAGGAAGGCCATGAAAATCGTGATCCAACACCGTTAGGTGATTGTAAGATGCTATTAATTCGTTCAGGGCTGGTAGGAAACTCTAAAATAATAATTAAAAATAAATACAAGCACGTACTAAATATTTTTATGTAAATGTAAATATTAAAGACATAAACATTTCACTAGATAGGTATTTAACGTTTAATGAAGGAGGAGTGCAAAATAGACTTGGAACGGGATTCCCGATCAAGGAGTTTTATAAGAATCAGAGGTACCTACAGAAAAATGGTGATCATCAACGTACTGAAGAATCTGAGGAAGATAGAAAGGGCGAATTTTACAAAAATATTGAATAGCTTTCCCAAGTTTGATATTAAGATGATCGTCGGAGATCTCAATGCAAAAATTGGAAAAGAGAAGAGAAATCAAAACATGGCAGGTAAGGAAAGTTTCTTAATAAGATTAAGGATGAAAGCTACGGCCTAGAGATAAATGAGGAAAATCCGAATATAATGATTAATAACAACATGCCGAACATCAAGCAAATAGGTCCATTTAAGGTGGTAAGTCAGTTCATTTATCTTGGGTCTCTAATATCAAATGAAGGTGGTAAGAATCATGAAATCAGAGGAAGATGCGAGATGTCAAGAAGTACAATGCGAAATTTACAGAAGATCTGGAAGGACAGGGACGTAACACTGGACACGAAGAAACAGATAGTAAAAACTTTAGTTTTTCCAGTTTTACTATATATTCTGCTGAAACATGGACCATAAAAAACAAGACCTTTGGTGCTGCACACGGATTCCCCGCATTCCATGGACTGCCAGACGAACAAACGCACCAAGAAATTAATGAACCCACAAGAATATCCCAAATTCTTCGGCAATAACCTAGAAAGATTGGTGGTACAAGGACGAATGGGGGCTTCAAGATCACGCGGCAGATCTCCGAAAAGATGGACAGACCAAATTAAAGTTCTAACTGGCACATCTCTCCAGAATGCAACCAAAGAAACTAGAAACAGAGAACGCTGGCGAAAAGTAGCCCGAAAAGTTCGTAAATGAAACGAGTTTCCATAGGTCATGACTCCTCTGTAAATAGGAATACGAAGAACAAGAAGAAGGACAGTCTGCATGAAATAACACATAGAAAAAAATTGATAAATTTCGCAGCCATGAAAAGGGTGATTATGAAAAGTACATTTTTGAAACGTAAAAATACGCATAAGGCTAGGGCTACGTGGATAAGTTGAGACTGAAACCTAGTAAATCAGATAGATCACCTAGTTATAGAAAAAACACACGGTAGTTGTGAAAAAGCAGTCGGAAAATATATAGAGGAGCAGACATACATTCTGACCACTTTTTAATTAAAGCTGTTTTTAGACAGGAAATACCAAGAATAAAAAATTAATAAAGAAACAAAAAGCTGGAATGCGATAGAGAAATACGAGTATTAAAAAATGAAAACGAAAGAGTAGAATACATGGAAGCACCAAGACTACATTAAAAGAATAATTAGGTACCCAAAGTGTAAAAAAGCTATGAAAAATAAGAGCTGGTTTGACGAGGAATATGAAGTAGTAGTGGAAGAAAGAAAGAAGGCAAGAGTAAAATTACTGGCAAACCAAACAGAGAAGAATAAGAACCAATACAAAGAAGCGAGCGAGGAACAAAGCACATGACAGGAGAAAGAAAAGAGAATTCCAGTTAATGAAATTTGAAGAACTTGAAGTTGTATATGGTAAGAAAGATGCACGAGGATTTTATAAAAACATTAGGGTATACTCCCCCCCTCAACATTAGCAATGCGAGATGTTATCGGAAAAATGAAAAAAGATAAAAGTCCAGGCTCAGATTGAATAGAGATAGAAGATAGAACTTATTCAGTGTGCAGGAGAGAGACTTTATGAACTAATCATGAAAATATTGAAGGAGAAAATGGAATGGTCAGTGGCAATTATCAACCTGATATACAGCGTCACCGTTAGGGTCCGCATCATATGGGTAATTTTTTTATTATTTAGTTTAAGCAAATTTAGATTTCATGAACAGTTTTTGCTTTGAAAATAATGCAAAATGACGTTGACGATTTTTTTATCGATCGGTTATACCTATCAAATTCGACATATTTTCAAAAAAATTGTAAAAAGTTAGGTTATTTTTCAAAATTTCGAAAAATGTTAAATGAAAAAGTTGTTTCTTTTTCAGTTTTCTACCCACCGACCAAATTTGGACCACCTTGATATTTTTCACGTTTTCTTAACATAACAATTTTTTGGCTCATTCGAATTTATTAAAATCCGAAAAGACCCGTAAAGATGTAATACACTCATCTGCCAAAGGTTTCTTTTTCTGTTTAAAAATGTTTCTAATTGGATTTTTTCAAAAATATTCCAAATATGCTAACAGAATTATGTCATACTTGATGCAAAGTTGCTCTATTTTCAACATTTCACAACAAAATTTGCTTTATTCATTTTTATCACAGTACAAAAGGGCATTTCAGTTCAAAAATTTCATAAATAAAAATTCTCAAATCCATTTGCCAATTAATAGACATCCAGTTCTTGCATTTTAAAATGCCACTTTATACGTAGGAACTGGAAAACATAAATTTGAAATGAACATCAATGTTAAGTTGAATTTTTTGAATCAATTTTGACTTTGTTATTAAATGTAAAAGTATTAGTCCAGAAAAACATTTAATTAAAATTAATTTAGCAAGAACTGGAGGTCTATTAATTGGCAAATGGATTTGAGAATTTTGGTTTGTGACATTTTTGAACTGAAATGCCCTTTTGTACTGTGATAAAAATGAATAAAGCGAATTTTGCTGTGAAATGTTGAAACTAGAGCAACTTTGCATCAAGTATGACATAATTCTGTTAGCATATTTGGAAATTTTTTGAAAAAATCCAATTAGAAACATTTTTAAACAGAAAAAAACTCTTTGGTAGAGTGTGTTACATCTTTACGGGTCTTTTCGGATATTAATAAATTCGAATGAGCCAAAAAACGTGAAAAATATCAAGGTTGTCCAAATTTGTTCAAATTTGGTAAGTGGGTAGAAAACTGAAAAAGAAACAACTTATTCATTTAACATTTTTCGAAATTTTGAAAAATAACCTAACTCTTTGTAATTTTTTTGAAAATATGTCGAATTTGACAGGTACCTATAACCGATCGATAAAAAAAAACCGTCAACGTCATTTTGCATTATTTTCAAAGCAAAAACTGTTCATGAAATCTAAATTTGCTTAAACTAAATAATAAAAAAAATTCCCATATGATGCGGACTTTAACGGTGGCTCTGTATAAAAAAGGTAATAAGCAATGCGTAGATAATTATAGGCTGATTGCGTTGTTAAACATGGTATATAAAATTCTGGCTCATTTAATAAAAAGAAGACTGCAGGAAGAAGCAGAGGGGGAAATCGGACAATATCAAAACGGTTTTAAGTAGGGGAAATCAGTGGTTAACAACATTTTCATATTAAGACAGATTCTAGAGAAATGCAAGAGAAAGAATATACCAATTGATACAATGATAATACAATAAACAGGAATTGCCTCCTGGAAGCACTTCAAAATCTAAATTTCAAAAAAGAAACAGCAGAGCTGGTAGATATGACTTTAACAGATACGTGTGCTAAAGTGAGAAGTCAAGGGGGCTTATCAGAAAATTTCAAAAGAAATATGGGACTCAAACAAGCCGATCCAATTTCCCCAATTTCATTCAACATAGTTTTGGAAAATGTTATAAGGAAACGTCAAATAAATTCGTGATATAATATTTTACACTCATATCAATATATCTCTTATGCGGATGACTTGGTGTTGATGGCAAAGACAAGAGAAGAGTTAAAGACACTTATCAAAAGAATAGAATAGGAAGCACAGGAAGTGGGATTAAGTATAAATGATAAAAGATCAGTGTTTATGGCGTTAGGAAGAGAAGCGCAATAAGAACAGTTAGTGATAAAAAGTAGAAGTGAAGATAAAGAACATAAATTCAAAAGTGAAACTTCGACAATACACTTAGATGTTGAAATTAACTGCGGTGGCAACATTTCAAATGAAATAGAAAGACGAATAGTGTAAGCTTCAAGAAGTGTCTGAGCCTTTAAAAACATACTAAATAACAAAAACGTATTTCATTCAATAAACTAAAACTTTATAAAACAGTGATCAGGCCAATAATAACATATACTAGTGAGACGTGGGTTGTAACGAAAGAAAACTATAATAGCTGGAAGTGTGGGAGAGAAAAATTCTAAGAAAATCTATGGAGGATCCAAGGGGAATGGAGAAGAAGAACTAATCTAGAGCGAATGCAAAATTATAGGGAGCCAAGCATCAAAAGTATAATACAGCAGAATAAGCTCCGTTGGCTAAGGCACTTGACAAGAATGGGAGACGAACAGCTAACAAGGAAGATTTATTTTTATAAAGGAGAAATAGGAGGTCGACCTAACAAAACTTGGTGGGAAGGGGTACAAGAAGACATACAAAAACTGAATATAGTGAACTGGAAAGAGCGGAAGCTATGGAAGAAAACCATACAAGCCATAGGCCTCCAGGCCTGAGTGCTGCAACAACAACAATATGTAAATGTAAGTGTGAAGTATGTATATCACACGCTAATTATCAGTAAATTAAATTACAACATATTTGAAAAGTTTCATTATCGTACATGTCGTTAATCTTGCTTCAGTTATGACAGTTTCCTAATTGCAATAAATAAGTACAGAAACAGTTAAAATAACAACCTTATCAATTGGACTTGCTTGTTTGAATTAACATAAATTTTTATATAGTCACATTGTGATAACGAAATTTGACAAATTAGGACAGCGAATATTTCCTATTAATTTTATGTTATTTAAACGAATATTTATTTGGTAATGATATGCTGAAATAATGAAGTAAATGAAATGGATTTAAGGTTTTAATGCACTAGTAATTTGAAAAAACAATCAAACGATTTCAGCGTAAGATATATTTCTAAGGAGGATTAAGGTCTCCACGTTAAGCAAATGGGGTGACAACCTTCCCTACCCAACAGGGACTAAGTAGGCCTATCGGGCCATCTAACTCGGGTTTGAATACGAGAATTCGTACTATACTCGAGTGCCTTAACCACCCCGCAATTCCAGTAATATAATAAACATTTAGTTAGGTTTAATTCGGAATTTCCTTCCAAATGATTTACAACCCTCTTACCTTGCCGGTTTCTTCAAGTGTAGTAATTTGATTGTGCGAAATATCCAAGACCTGCAGTTCGTCGAGGCCTATTAAATCATCAGGTGATATTTGTGTCAATTTATTGAAGCTCAAATTAAGTTTCATAAGGCTAGGTAACCCAGAAAGGGCACCGTTTAAGGCAGAAATCTCATTATTATTTAATATTAACTCCGTAAGCTTTGTCTCCCATTCAACTAAGTTCTGAAATAGATGAGTACAAATATAATATTAAACTAGAAAATGGTTATGTACATACAGCTGTAGGTCCAACGAGTTTATATATATTGTTGTACGATAAGTCTACGGTTCGTAACTTCTGCAGTCCTTTAATTTCTTGTAATGAAAATTCTGTCAGTAAATTATGGGTCATATTTAAAACGCTCAAGCTTCGTAAGGGGTATAAGGAGTTATTTAATGAAGTAATTAAATTATTTCCCATACAGAGGCATTGTAACGATTCCGTTTCGAGGAAATCTTCCTTTGTTAGCTGAAATAATGATAATTTTAGTCTGTGCCATTTTAATTTATGTATGGTTGATCGGTGGTATAACTTCAAATGTGAGAGGCTCAAACGCTGATGTATAATATAGTTACGATACTCACCACACTAATTCTGTTATGTTCAAACGGAGCCCTTTCCAATTTCCGCAGCTTTGCAAGTACGCCATCGAGGGATGTCAACATGTTATTGTGTATAAATAACGAATGCAAAGCAGTGTACGTCTTGAGGTGTTGAGGTAGTTTTTCAATTTTATTATGAGCAGCATGAATCATTACAAGTCTGGGTGCGGTTATTGGTAACTGATTTTCAAGGGTTGTTAATTCGTTAGAATTAATAAAAACCCATTCCAAATCGGTGAGATTTGTTAATGTACCATTCAAATCTTTGATTTTATTCCGACCCAAATGTAACTGCCTTATATTGGGTGGTATGCTTGTTATTTCCATTTGTGATACTAGGTTCCCTCCTAGCATGATATTTTGTACGTATGGAATATTCTATAAATTAAAATGATGATTATGCTTTCATTTTGTAAGCAAGGGGACGTAGGTTCGAAACTCAATCACATTAGAAAATAATCAGAAGTTAAATAAAATATAATTAAAATGAGTACCTATTATTTTAACGATAACTTTTTCCTGGTATAAACTTGTATTTTTTATATCAAAATTAAATCATTTAAAGAGGAATTCAATTACGTTTTACTATTCTCACTGATTTAAAATTTCAGATTTTTGCTTTGAATTTGATTTAATAATAATAATAATAATATTAAATACCTCGATTATTTGACTAAGAAATGAAAAATTAAAACAGATTCACTTGCCTTAAAGTTTTCTTCCGTTAAATATCGAATTCCAACCCTTCCAAGGTCCAAAGTTTTAACGTTTGGAATTTTTTCTAAAATATGTTCGGGAACAGTTCCAATATTGTTGTCCGATAGACTGAGGTAATTCACGTTTGTCAAACCCAGAAAGGAATAAGCTGATAGTTCACTGAAAATATTAAAAATGCTTAAATTTAGCAACTGCTTTTTATTCTGGAAATATATTTTTAATTTGTTATATTGGCTTTATTTAAAGTTTTTCAAATATCTTCTGTAAAATTAGATTCCCATTTTTAAAATTACAGTTTTCTAATTGCCCACAATAAATCACTTTGTTACATATTGCTACTAGATGTGTAATAAATATTTTATTTATGTAACATAATACTCGCTTTCAAGGTTTATTGTTACGTGCTCGCTTTTTCAGATCTAATTTGATTAATGTTGTCTTCTTTTTATGTCTTTACATGGCGCCTTCTTTAGGTTACAAAACATAAAAGGAATCTCTGATAGCGTTAATAAGGCACAGAAACTAATAAGAAATGGTTCCGTGTTTAGAGATAAAACCGTAGCATTTCTGTTTATATTTAGATATTTAATGTTTTGTTTTTATTAGGGTTTAAAACTCCACTTTTAGGGCAAATTTTTGAGATAGTTCTTTAATCGGCACAAAATTTTCCACAGTTTACTTTTTAAATGTCTTATTTCATACCTAACACATTCATATAAACGAATGAATAAGACTGAACTAAGATAAACTGTAATTAAATAACAGAGATAAGGTATGTAAATAAGATTAATCAATATTGTGAATGATTTAATGAGGTTTTGCAACAATGAAAAGCAAAGAGCAGTACCTACAACCTTTTTCAGATTTTCATTAAAATATACAAATAATTTGATGATTACGATTATGTGCTCTATCCATCCAATCCAATCCAAACTCGATCGAATTTCGCTCATAATATAATAATCTTAAATTTAAATTTAAGCTTTGAATGTCAAAATTCAAGTTCTGTATTTCCAGTATGAATTTGTATTTTGAATCTCGAATTTGAGTTCATTAAAATTCGACTATTTTTAAATCCCAATGTCTTTAGATTGAAGCCTCGAATGTCAAAATTCGCGTTCTGAATTTCCTGTACGAATTGGAATTTTTCATTTTAAACAGAGCAGTTTTGCAGTATTTAATTTCATTGAAGTTCGCATTTCAATTTTTAGGTTTCCATCTCAATTTAAATTTAGGCTTCGGATGTGCAAATTCGAATTCGTAGCGATATTTGATATTGCGATATTAAATTTAATTGAAATGCGACTCATCCAGAATCACTATCACTATCACCCATATTCAACCACTGTTCTCTCTTTCCTTCCAATTGGTCATATCTGCAGCCATTATCATCCATTGTTTTCCTGTAGCTTTCTCTCCATCTCAGGTAATTGGTCTTCCTATACTCCTTTTTGTTTTGCAGGGTCTCCATTCTAATATTTTTCTTGTCCATCTTTCATCACTTGTTCGGCTTAGGTATCCTGCTCATTGCCATTTCAGTTGTGCAATTCGTTGTATAAAATCGATTAACTTCGCTTTTCGATCACTTATAGTCTGATGCCTAATATATGTCTTTGTGTGCGTGCTAGCTTCTGGGTGTTTTTATTTGTCAAGCTCCACGTTTCCGCTACATAGGTCATTGTTGGGAGCATATATTGGCTTTATACTTTGGCTTTTAAGGTACCTATTTCGGTTATCGGATTTAAAGATATGGTTCAGTTTTCCGAATCTTATTCTTGTTATTATTTCTTTGCTCATGTTATCTTTTGTTGTTGTGATTTTTTAACCTAGGTGTATATTGTATATAGTCGTCCACTATTTCTGGTGTTTCACCTTCTAATGTTATGTGAATGTCTTCTTGTGTGTTCCTCATAAGCTGAAAATGTTTTCTAATGCCATAATGAATAGTTTACCGGAAATAGTGTCCCCTTATCGCTCTCCTCTCTTTATGGGGATATGGTATGGCATTGTATGTTTATGTTGTTACGTACATTTTTATGTTGAAGTAAAATATGTATTTCAATAGAGTCAAACGCCCTTTCGCAGTCAATGAAGGCCACCATCATTATCATCCAGAAGGTTTTAACCTATTGGCTTCTTACTTCTTACGTCTTCATGAACTTATTATTATTACTCAGAGTTGATCTTTCCATCGTTTCTTTGAACGACCCACATTCCTCTTTCCTCGTGGTACGTACTCCATAATTTTCTTTATTATTCGTGAACTTCTATTCTCGTTACATGTTGATACCATTTCTCCCTATAGTCATTGATTATTGTATTTGGGTCTGAAACACCCAGTTCTAGTCTTATGTCATCATTTCTTTTATAGTCTACAACCTAAGTGCATATCCTGCTACAAATCAGGCATTTCATTTCTGCTGTGTCGATATTTCTTTTTTGTTGTCTTGTCATTGTCCAATTTTCGCAACCATAGAGAAGGGTTGGTATAGCCATTATTTTATAAAACTTTAAGAAAGTCTCTCGTCTTGTACCTTTTAGAGTTCTTCGTATGGTGCCGCACAAATATTGGAATTTACTTAGTTTTGTTTTTATGTCACCATTATTATTTGTATATGAAATATTGTACCCCAAGTAATTGAAATTGCTTATTTGTTCTAAGGTTTTATCATTATAATTATTTTTGCTCTTAGGTGATCGTCTCCTAAGAATGCTAGCACTTTTGTGTGGTATTTGATATTATTAGATTATACTCTGTAGCTGTTTGATTAAGACTATATAAAGATTTCTGTAGGTTGTCTTTGGTTCTTGCAATTAACACCTGGCCATCGGCAAAAGGCAGTGTGTCCAAATTTATGCCAATGGCATAAAAGTGTTTTCGTAATTTAGTCTGCCGTTGTTGTGTGACGTGGTCAATATTTATGTATATTGAAAAGGGTAGGTGACATAGGGCACTCCCACACACCTTGCTTAATTTCTATCTGCATTTTTGCGACAACGGGTCCTGAATTATTATTATAATATTTGTGTATAAAGTTTGGACGGATTTAAGTATGTGCTGCGGGAATCCCTTTTCTTTCATTATAAGCGAGAGTAGATATCTCTCCACTTTATCAAAAGCTTTGTGATAATCGATAAAGGTCATATATTTATGTGGATAAATTATATTCTTTTCTTTTCTGTATTAGTTGAGTTAGTCTGTACAGGATCTTCCCTTACGGAAGCCGTTTTGTGCTTCAAACAACATGTTTTCTGAGAGTATATCAATTCTACGAGTAAGAATTTTAGAGTATATTTTGTAAGCCACGTTTAACAGACTGATTCCCCTGTAACTGTCACAGTGTTTTCTGTCCCTTTCTTTATGTAATTGAATTACTTGGGCGTTCTACCACTCGACAGGTATGTGTCCGTGTCACCGTGTCTTCCGCAGATATTAATCAAGTTCCGGAAACGAGTCAAGAGTGAAGGAGGGGCGTTTTTAAATAATTCTACACTTAATCCGTCAATTCCGGGTGATTTTTTATTTTTCACGTCCTGTAGTGCTTTTGTTAATTCGTCCATTGTTATGGGATCAACATATTCATTTATGTCAGCTAAAACTGTGTTCTCTTCTACTTGCGGGTTTGTCCATAAATCTGTATAGTATTGGGTCCATTCGTGTAATGATATGGAGTTGAGAAATAGTTTGTCTTTTTCGGCTTTATTCATTTCTTTTACTATTTTTAATGCTTTTGATTGCCTACAATATAAGTCGTTTTCCAAGTAATTTATATATTGGTCCTAACTTTGGCCTTTTATCTTTCGTACTTCTCCTCTTACTGTAGCATTCTTTGCCATATATGTTGCTCTGATTTCAGGCGTAGGTGTCTTCGAATATTGTAAGTAAGCTTGTCTTTTTTCTTGTATTATTTGTGCGATGTCGTCATTCCACATCTTAAGATTTCTATTCTTGTACCTTTTTTCCTTTTTCCAAGTACCTCTGTAGCTGCTTGCGTCATGACATTTCTTATTTGTTCCCATTCCAAATTTATGTTTCTGTTTTGTGGAGTACTGACTGACTATGTATCGCTCCATTCTTGTTTGATACAGGTGTTTTATGCTGTCTTCTTGTATTAAGTGCGTTTTATAGGTTTCTGCACTTTTTGTTATATTCTTTTTATATTTTTTCCATCATGTTGGAATAGCAACTTTTGATGTGACCAGATAATGGTCTGACCCAATATCACTACCTCTGAATACCCTTGTATCGTGGACAAAGCTTGCGCATTTCTTGCTTGTGATGGTGTAATCGATAATCGATCTTCTACCTCTTGCGCTACATGTAAATTTATGTATGTCCTTGTGTCGAAAGAAGGTATTTGTGATTTTAAGATCATTGTAGCTTGCAAAATCTATTAGTTGTCTCCCACTGACGTTTACGGTTTTTTCTTCATACATATATTCCAATTACGTTTTCTATTGGTACCTATATTGCCCACTCTCGCATTTAAGTCCCTGTTATGATTTTTCCTCCTTTTGTATTTTTATTATTTCTTTCTTTTCCATGTTTAACTGTTTCTTTATAGCTTTTGGTCCTTTATTTGCCTCTGTTATCTTTCCGTAATTGTTTTCGTATTAATTTGTTTAATTCTGCCAGTTGTACGTTGTTACTACTTCCTTGTTTTGACATTATAATCCTTTGCGTTTCTAAGAGTGCTTTTGTTGCATTGCTGATTTTATTAGATGAATTTTTGTTTTTTATTACGACTTTACTCGCTGCTTGTACTATAAATGTGGTCAGACTTTCAGCTTCAGCATGCTCATTTAGGTTTTTTTTTCTGACTAAAGCAAAGCCGTGTTGTTTTGCTTGGGAAAGTTTTTCTATATCCATTGTTTTTGATTTATTTCTGTATATTTTTGCTATTTCCGATTTTTTGTTAATGTACAGTTTAGCTCTTACGATTCTGTAATTACTTCCTATTGAAATTCTGTTCCACATCTTGTATAACTTGTTTGTTACTACTTGATATAATAAGGTCTATCTCATTTTTGTTTCATTGTTAGGACTTATTCACTTGCATTCTTTCTTTTAAGGAAGGTGATCATGATATCCATGTTAGTCATTTCTGTAAAGTTTATTAGCATATCTCCACTCTTTTATTTCGTTTTCCTATTCCATATTGACCAATGGTATACTTTTCTCTTGCTGTCTATTGCATACTTTGGCGTTACAATTTCCGTGTATTTTATTAGGTTTTCCCTATGAGTTGCAGTTAATTCTTCATAAAGCAATTATATTTCTTCATATCTCCACAGTCGCTTATTGGTGCATATAATTGTATGATTTTCAATTCTATCTTGTTCGTTAGTTTCATTATAATGTAAGCTATTTTATTAGAGACGCCTACATACTGTTTAACATTGTGGATATCCAGAATATCAAGCATTAATCTTCAAATGCCCAAATTTGAGTTCTGGATTTTCTGTAGGGATTGTAATTTTTAATTTTTAACATAGCAAATTTCATGGAAGTTTGACTAATTTTAAATCCGAATTTGAATTTGTGAATTTCAGGCTTCGATCCCAATTTAAATTTAGGCTTCATACGTATGTGAAAATTTGAGTTCGAAATGATATTCAATATTGCGAGATTAAATTTCATTGAAATATGACTCGTCTTGAATATGAAGCAATAATCTTCGAATGCTTAAACTTAAGTGCCGAATTTCCTGTACGGATTGGAATCTTTAATTTCGAATTTGGAAGTGATTTTGCAGTATCGCATTTAATTGAAGTTCGACTCATTTTAAATCCGAATTTGAATTTTTGATTTTCAATGTTTAGGCATCGATTTCTATTCAAATTTAGGATTCGTATGTACAAATTCGCATTCGAAACGATATTGGTATTGCGATAATAATCGTTTTAAATGTCAAACTTCTAGATTCGATTGTTAAATATTAACTCTTAATTGTTGGATTATTGGGATTCAACTCGTTATTTTTAATCTGAAATTTGGGTCTCACATGGTTAAAGTGTCACGTAATTTTGCAATCCCATGTTATTTTGGAATGTTCGAGTTATTTTAAATTATTGTTAAGATTTTTCAGTACGGTTCTGTCATCTAAGTTTGATTCCGTGTCAATTATTTTATTTCTGCTACAATTAAATTCGTTTAGTCTGGAGAACATGGAAGGTTAAGCCTAATTTGGCACGTTCTTCCCTTGCAGTTCTACGAATTCTTGAAGTCCTTTCAGTGTGTTTCAATTTTGTAAAAGGTTTCTTTGTTCAAATCCTAAGGTGACCTATTTTCACGCGTGTTTCATCAATACATGATGCCATCTTGTTTCGGTTATTGCAATTTCTCGTGATACGGTTCGGGGGAATCCCCTCTGTACATTGGGCTGCGTCAGCCGTTCTGTGGCGTTCTTTCGATTCTTATTCCGTTCCCCTCGGCAGTGTGTGACAGTCAACCAACCATGTCTGACGTCTTCTAAGACGTGGTGCGAATTTATCGTTTGTCGCTTGGGTATTAAAACCGGAAGGCTTCTATTATTGGCAATCCTCTGGGAGGATTGCAATTAACGACTTGGTCGGATTAACAAAAAGAATGCCATATACTCTGGAGAGATATAGTTTTGTGTAAGAAGTTTAGTGATAATTGTCGAGTGCCGTTCTACACAATTTCCTCGTGGAGGGATTCTGAAAACCTATAGCATTGGATTTATCGTCGTTTTGCACCCGTCTTAGAAAGAAGAACATCTTAGCTCGTCTAGTCTCACGTCACTCCCTGGCTTATCGTTTAAGTTGCCAGGTAAAAACCATTCTCCTTTACGCTGCTCCTGCTTTCTTCGTTTGTGTTTTAACGTCAGTTTTGATTTTCACGCTGCCTCCTGCCGGCAGGCCTTCATCAAGTTTAATAAGTCGTTTTAAAGTTAATAAGTACCGACTTTTGTATTTAGTATTTTTGTGTTTTGTTTGCAACTTGTAAGGTAATAGCCGATATCTAGTTTATCTGATTTGCCCAGTGGTATATGGTGCAGGCTTTGTGAACCTCGCCTTGGGCGGATCCAATGTTCACATTGCAAAATTGAGGGCCCCTGGCAAATCAGTTAACCAGTTTGCTGTAGTAATTTGTGTTCAAGTAAAGACCTTTAGTGTTCAGCATGCGTATAAAATTTATCGGTGCTTATTGAATTGTTAAATTGTTATTTTAATATTTTTGTTTTCCTATTTTCTCTGTTTGGGATTGAGGGACTAAGCTTGTGTTTAATTTGCAGTATTTAAAGTAGATACAGTAGCCTCAATTCTCCTTCCCGTAAAGTAAGTATCGTATTTGTAATTTGTTGTTAACGTAATATTTTTGATTGTCTGTTGTGTCATTTCTTTGTACTCATTTTTGTGTCTTTGATTCATTAAACATTTAGTATTCAATTTAGTTTGATCTTGTTATTGTATTCAGTGCTTCCTTTTCATATTTATGTTTTAGTAGGTATTTTGTTTAAGAGTTACGTGTAATAAGTGTTAGCCTGCCTACAAGATTTAGAGTTTTGCAGTTAAGTAAAGTTATTTTTAGTAGCAAGGTAAGTCATATCTTGAATCTCCATCCCTTTTACGACCAACCCTTAATTCAAGGGTTTTAACGTTTCGAACCACCCATCTTCACTGTTTAGCTAGTCGCGCGCTTAAGGGATTCCATCATCCCCCATTTAATGTCGTAGTGCAGCATAGGCACGTGACAAAAGTTACAATCTGCGTTTGAAATATCGAATACTTCTTATATAATTTCTGATACTTTACGATTAGAAAGTGAATCACAGATTTTTATTTTTGTTTTCTTTCAATTCTTCATTCATAATCTAGAGCAGCGATTCTCAACCTTGTGGGTTCCGCGTACCACCTAAATAATATGTATTAAAAGTTCTCCATACCACAACCCTTTATAAAAAATTTCGGTATCAAAATAAAAAAGAAATAGGTTGGTAAATAAAAAATATGACAAACAGCTGACAAAGGCAGTAATCGCCATAATGGAGATATAGTTTTAATTTATTTTTTTATGCCAATTTTACAATATTTGAATAAATTATTTAAATATAATTTTTTTGACTCTCTTTATTCTTCCTGTCTTCAGTCACGTTGCTTTTCTTTTCTTCCTGTCCCTTTTTCGTTGAATTGCTAGTCTTTTATCTTCCCCATTTCTTTTGTCGGTTCTCCTATTTCTGGTTTATTTAGAAGGTAAAATCAGTTTGAGTTCCTGGTTCTTCTAAGCTTAATTCTTCTTCATTTTTATTTGTTCCGGTTCCTTTTCCTTTCATCCCCCTTCTTTTTGATTTAAAACCGACTATAAAACATAAGCCGCTGATAAAATGTTAGTGTTGTTAGCATTGGTTCTCAGAACCTCAGGTTGAAGGTGGCAAAACAACCTTGCAAATATTTTGCATAACTTTTGGTGTTTTGTTTGTGCCCAAAAATAGCCCCGAAAATAAAAAACCTAAATTCCCCGAGCAAATTAAATCTGATATTAAGTGTACGCCGTTTTAACTGAAGATGATCATCCATCAACACCTCGACATCATCTTTAGTGCAAGTCCATAAATCAAGCGCCACTTGTTCAGACAGAAGATATATTTCTCTGCGGGAGTTGAGTCGTGTTAAACGCTCTTGAAGCTTCCCAAGCGATTAGCGGAAGTTGCGAGACGGGCTCGTGCCGGAGTCATAAGTGGTTATTAATTTAATTCTTTTGAAAGTTTATTAAATACGGACACCTACCAGAAGGCGCCATCGTCGACGGCGCCAATGGAACGTTGACCTCCCGTCACAAATTAATTAAACATCTTGGGTTACTTAAGACATACATAATTTATCCAAAAAATAATTATAGATTTGTTTGTTAATTATGTTTCATTCAAAACTTGAAAGAATTTCTTCTGTAAAATCACCCGGGAATAACCCAGAACTTATTGTAAATAAACCTGCAATTTTTTAAGCTTAGCTGAAAGCTAGTTAGTCCGAAACATTAACCAAGGGATTCGAATTTTCGACCTAGATTCGAAAGATTTTCTGTAGCTACATAGCTTTCCCGAATCCACACCGGTTCAATTCACCACCTCTGAATCAAATTTTCATATGAAAATCAGATATCATTTTTAAAGAGTACGAACTCGAATCTGAATTCAACGTTTGAAACTTGAATTCAGATTGAAATTCGTACGGGCATATGGATTGTAGGTTAGAATTTTATATATTATGTAAAAATTAAAATCGCAAAACTTCAAATTTGAAGTTAAAAGCAAAAAGGCAATGTTCTAGATGGCTTTCCTCCATAAAGAAACAAAATTGTTATTTAAGAAATTACCAAAAGTTGTCGAAATGGTCGAATAGTACTTTTCAGCAGGCTTTGCATTCTAAACTGAGGCGATTAGTTGAATCCAATCGAATCTTTGCAATTCAGATTTGAAGTTTTACCAAGATTGAAATGCGAATTCAGGTGTTTCGAATTTGAGTTTCAAACCATGAATTTCTCTTCGATATTCTTGTATTTAAACTTTGGATTTGAATTATATTTTGAATGGCGAATTTTGAATGTCGGTCTCATCTGCCTTCTACCCTACTTTTGTTATAGGCATAAAAAATATAAATTTCATTGCCGAAGTTCGCAACAATTTCAAATTGGCAAACCATGATGACTCTGATTAATTAAGAACTGAATTCGAATAAGTTTTAGTTGTTCAAATCTTAGTTAAATTTCGAGACAGAGGGAGCCAATTTTATTTGTATTTCTCCTGTGAAAATAAAAATTGGACTTAAGAACTTAAGATTTCGAATTTGGTTTCGAAAGTTAAATACCCCCCAGGCTGTTTTGGAGGATTTGACTTTAAAATATGAATAGTCCCCAGAATTGGACTCCAAGTTTATTTACGAACCCCCATCCAACCCAAAAGGATCAGGAATAATTGTTTGGTGTTGGTATAAAAGTATGAAATTAATATTATCCTAAGCAAACCTTGCTGAAAGAAACCAATCTATCAACAAAGTGATATTTTGAAAATATCATTAATACACGGTTAATTACACTTTATAAATGCAGATTAACTCGGTATATCCAGCCATCTTCCATGGCCAACCCTTATCAAAGATTTTTACGACCATAAACTATATAAGACAAATCACTGTAAAAACATTGCAATTAAAATTAGCAATGAATTTGAAACTATTCATAATATAACGATAAAGTTTATAATAAACAGCGTAGACATAAAAGTACCATCGTGACCCTGTTGTTTTGAAAAATTACCATAAACAGCGCTGACGTACTGATGTTCGGATAAATTTAATCGGTTCTTTACGTCGATTTTTTTTCATCGGCGATAAAACGCGCAATTCGAAAAACTTATTATAATAAAATTCGAAACTGCTTTGTTTACAAAAGTCTCGAAGGAGACCGACCCATTAATGTAATTTATCCTATTAAATTGGATCACGTTCCTTTCATGTTTGCAATTAAGAACCCACGTACGATAATTTCAACTTCCTCGTATGCATACGTCAGATTGATGTAAATTTTAAGTAAATAATAGTATCTGGTCATTTGCACGTAATGCTGATATTAATTTAATTAGTTTTTCATTATTCTATTAACCCCTATCAGCTGATCGTTATTACTGCCCGTCGATGTCGCGGTGTCTCATAAAATAAAGGATTCACGTTCGTTCTTCCATAACAAAGGCCATGGTTTTTTGTTCTTAGGTTGGCAAATATTTCAGTAGTTGTCTGCGTAATCTGTGGCCCAAAAACTGATCCGCTCACAAATATAATATTTAACCAGCAGTTTATTTTTCACACATTCTAGTTTGTTTGGTTAGACAAATATTATATTTCCATTGTAAAGAAGGAAGCAGTGTTAAAAGCATGCCCTTCACGATCATTTTCTTATTCATTAAAGCGTTCTGTTTCGTTCCGCGTGTTTGCAGCATCTTTCATTACGTTTTGAATTGATTAATTCTGGGTATTATTACAAACTTAGAAAATTCTGTGCGAGTTGTTATATTGAAGAACGAAATCTGTTCTACAACGTTATAGGTACCAATTTATAATCGTTGGCATTTTGTTCAGCTTATAGTTGGCCATGGTTTTTGGACAGTATTTGCTGTGTGAATCGAGCCTTTAAACTGTTTTTAGGTTGCACAGATATAAGTTGGATGATCTTCTACGATGGCAACTTTAACAAGTATTGTAATCGAATTTACTAAAACATGTTTCCTTAAAGCAGTTAAAAATTTAATCTCTTAAGAGAATTTTTAGTTTTTTTAGTTAATTTCGTCATCTTTACCTTTTAATTTTTGACAGCATTTAAAGCCTAATAATTTCTAGTTGTTCTCTTTGGTGTCTTTAGTGATGTAACTGCTTCAGAAACCGTTTTGGAACATCTAAATGTTTTATCAAATGGAAGGATTAGTTCTTAATAATAAAATACCTAAACGCATTGAATACCTAACTAAGTTAGACAAATCTTGTAACAATGCCTAATCAAGTCAACAACAATCACCAAATTATTTGCAAAATTAGTAAAGAAAAAATAAAGTGATCAAATAACGTATAACATCGAGTAGGCTATATGTTTTTGCTGTTAGGGTGGCAAATGTTGGGGTTCATAGTGTAAATACCGGGCGATCCAGAAAAAAAGGAATTAGAGCAGGCCCTGATTAAGCTGTTAAGGTTGGTAACATTGCTTCTCATTTTTTTAAATTTCATGTCAATGGTAATCTGATTTGTTACTTGTAAAATAAATTTGACATTTTAAGAATGTGGGTGCTTCTTATCTGTAAAAAATGTTCTTATTAGAGCACAAAACCTTTCTTATTAAAATTTACTACAGAAATGGTGTAAAGCAGGATAATACAGAATGGATTTATTCCATACACCTACATGCATTGAAGATAATATTTATGTATGATTTTTATTTTGACAGTTAACGTAACCTCTTCAATGGTCAATAGTGTCTCTGTTTACGCTCACAGTAGGTAAATCACGGGATACCAACTTTGGTAACTAGGTCACGGCCTGCTCTAATTCATTTTTTCTGGATCACCCGGTATATTCCAAAGTATTTCAAGAAAGTTTTTTCGACTGGCAACAATACTTCATGCCATTAATATTAATCTAAAATTAAAAAAACATATAACCTTAAACCAAAAATTCATTAAAATCCCATTTACGAATATTAAATTCTTAGATTACAGGCTATGTTTACACCGTTTACTTCTAATATTTGCAGTGGTTGGCCATGACTTCAGTTGGTAACGAAAATTTGCCTAACTTTAGTTTGCGTGGAAGGGCAGCTTGTTGCCACGTATTATTCGCTTGTTTGTTTATTTATTGGAGAAGATCTAGGCTTTCGGGTGCCAGGAAGCCAGGTAGCTCAGTTGTAAGAGGGCTAGGCTTGCATGTTGCAAGTCTCGAGTTCGAATCCCTACGTTGGTGGAGATTTTTTCTCGGGCCTCTGGGATCGATACTGGGGCTGGTGAGACCATTCACAGTTGGGCTTAAATAACTGTACTCTACTCGGAAGACTGGTCTCCAACATTTAACTAAAACATATGGCAACAAACAACTCTTCTGCAAAACCTAAGATTGGACAAATGCCCCCGTTACAAATTGCCTAATTTTTATTGTCAACTGAATTCGTGGCTAACTATTGTCCAAATACGAACTGAACGGGGTATATTAATTATTCTAAATTAAGTATTAAGTAACATAAAAAAAAATATTTTTTTAAGTATCCCAAAGAAGATTAAAATGTCCAAACTTTGAGAACTGTATATGTTTTTCGATTTTTTATTTAAGTTGTTTGCAGACTGAAATAGTTTAAACAATTTCCATAAGAAGTTGCGTTTTAATCGAATTGGCAGGGGGAATAACCAATTTTATACGAGGTTTGGCAATTTAATGACGTTGCAGCTCTAAAGGTACGTGATATTAAGACAAAATTAAAACAGTTTTAGTTGTTGAAATCAATCACCCACTCTATTCGCCAGATTTAGCACCGGCAGACCTTTTTCTCTTTCTTAAAGTGAAAACTGTTCTCAAAGGAAAACGGTTTCAGGGCGTGGAAGACATTAAACAAAATATAACCGCCGAATTGAAAGCAATTCCTTCGGACGCCTTTTCCGACTGTTTTAAAAAACTTTTAGAACGTTACAATAAGTGTATTCATGTAGCTGGAGATTACTTTCAATGAATATGATAATTTTTTCTTGTTACTTAAATTGTGTTTATTTTTATTGTGGCAGTCCTGGAATTAAATTGCCAAACCTCGTAGATTAGTTCAAAAGAGTTTGCAGATGTAGATATAAACGTCCCAAACTTGAATACCTGTTGCTGTTATCATTCCAATCAGAGGGAATGTGTATGTCTTGATGATAACAAGTTTTAATGTTTAAGGTTTCATTTAATGAATGTCAGTTCGTGGACTTCGCAAATTGTTATTTAGTAGTAATAAAATCTGTATTAGTAATTAAAAATGGTGCTGTACTGCAAATGTTTTTTCTTTAAAGTTGGTAAAATTCTTTAAAAATTGATTTTACGTAATTAAAATCTGTCAGTTTTGTTTCTTGTTTTTGTTGTAGGTACATTAATAATATCGCCAGAGTGGCTGTGTAGTTAAGGCAGTCTACTATAATGTGGAAGGTCTCGGGGTCAAATCCGAGTCAGATGCTCGGGGGGTGGCCTACCCAGTCACTGAAAATAATTGGGAACCAAAACAGGGTGGTGGAGTAGGGAAGGTAGGCGATTTTTGAAAGCATGGTGCTTACCACATCATGCCGTACGTATAGGGTGCGAAACAATTGAGGTATGGGAAGTGACTTAGGAGGCCTTAATTCTCCATACTCCTTCGCGGGCCGTTAGTACCGATACATTTACCTTTACATTAATAATAAATAAGAAAATAAGGTTAGAAATTACATCCTTAAAATTTCGATGTACAAAGAATATTACTTTGATATATTTCGAATTAAATAATTAGTTAGAATATTAAAGTGGACTGCGAGTTATTTCGATATTAGTTTGCATGAGGTTTGAATACCGAAGGTGCCCTGAATATTTTCTATGGGTCTTTTTAATTTTTTTAAATTGAATTTAGGTTATTAATTAAATTATTAATAAGTTTTTAATAATTTTGAAGAATATTTATAGAAAAATAATACCTCCGCGGGCCTAACTTCAAAAAATGATTTTTTAGTAATTTCAAGTTATTAATTAAAATTAAAGCAAGTAAAAACCTAAACTTATTGTTAAAGAATGCAATGTCGCCTTAGAAGTTTTAATAATGAGCAAAATCAGCCTACCTTGGATAATAATCAATCAAGTAAATATTTTCAAGGTACAAAGAACGCATGGATTTCGTTATTCATAGATTTTTTACGAACTAAATTTTATCACAACTGTTTTTAAAATCCATCTTGGGTCGCCTAGGATTAAACCACTACAGAGAACACATTTCCCTAGTATAAGGGGGATATAAATAAATTTCACCGCGCCAAGTCGTTTAAAAATGTGGTTTTGATCTCCCTAGCCAACGTCCTGAAGGTAAGGATTACAATATAGTTAATTGTATTTGCTTTTCTACAAAGTTTCATGGATGAACGTGATTTCTGGCAGAATGAAACGTCCATCTAATTACATTTCTATAAGTTTGATTCTAGTTTTCAATATTTAGTTTTGTTTTAAGGTAAAGGTATCGGCATTAGCGCTCGGCGAGGGAGCAGGGTCGGCAATATGGAGGGTTAAGGCCTCCTAAATCGTTTTCACACCCGGTTGTCTCGCACGCTATGCGTACGGGTGGTAAGCACCACGCCTTCTAAAGTCGTCTACCTCCTCTACTCCGTCACTGTATTTCGGTTCCTAATTATTTTCAGTGACTAGGCCACCTGCCGAGCATCCGATTCGAGTTTGATCCCGAGACCGGTCGTGCTGTAGTCGAATGGCGGACACTCCGGCGATTAACTTAATGAATTTAATTTTCTTAAAAATTTCGATGTTTTTTTTTGTTAAATCTAAAGTTGTCAATAGCTTAGACCTTTTAATTAGCCTTGAATATTTAAACAAATACAAAGTGCGTAATTATCGTTAATTCAAAAGATGTTTTCAGTGTTAAAATTATTTTTTTGTGCAACCGGACGCGAAGTGGTCATTTCGCGTACGCAATACAGGACGCGAGATCCGATTTCGCGGCCTGTATTGCGTTACCCTTAGTAACGGCCGCGAAATTTATATTGTTTCCATAGAAACATTGTGACGTGAAAGCCGAAGAGCCCCGACATTGGGACGTGTTAATCGAACGCAATACGAGAAGTGGTACGCCGCGCGAAGTAAGAGCGGTCTTTGGGATCAGGCATTACAGACAAGGACCCTCTCCTTTAGAGAAGGGGCTGGCCGCTGTCGTACGGGATTCTCGGCGCGACCCGGCGCGGGCGTACGCTCGCGGGGTCGGCGTCCGTCGACGAGAGAGCCCCGAGACGAAGGAGCTTGCGGTGCGACAGAAGGTAGCGGTGGGCACCTGTTTCGACGTGGCGTACGCCACGTCGAATCGTCGGTAGTCAAAGATTTTCGCCCCGCACGAAAACCGGATGTCGACACTCGCTCGCTCGTGTACTTCGTCGACGGTAGGGCATCTCGTCCGTCCGTTCGTCGAGGTAAACCGGACGGCGACAAGCTGGCAAGTCCGCGATTTCTCTTGGGAAAGCGGTGCGAACGACCGGATATCCGGCCGATTCTCTTCGCGCGCTGCCTCTTTTCCTTTTTTTTCTCGTTTTCTTGGTAAGACGAGAAAGAAAGCCTAGTATCGAACGCATTACGCTTCGCCGGCGATCGGCGCACGCGATTGGTCAGCGTTCGATCGTTTTTTTTTATAAAAACTTTCGCGAGCGGAGTTCTTCCGCTCGGCGCGGATCAGGTCGTGCAGCAGCCGCTATTCGCCGGCCGAGGCAAAACGAAATAAGCACAACCACCGGATGCGGCGGCGGGACGTCGACGGTGGCCGCGGACAGGATTGTCGTCCGGTCTCTCCGTTCGGAGGGACCTGGACGTCGTCGGTCCGCGCGCATCCCGTCCATACGTCAGCACGCCAAGGCTCCGCGTTCGTCGCGAGGCGAACGGGAGTTTTAATAAAAGATTACCCTGAACGGTGGATCACTTGGCTCGTGGGTCGATGAAGAACGCAGCTAATTGCGCGTCAAAGTGTGAACTGCAGGACACATGAACATCGACATTTCGAACGCACATTGCGGTCCTCGGATACTGTTCCCGGACCACGCCTGGCTGAGGGTCGTGTACACGCCTGACGACTGCTCGGTCCACGTCTTGCGACCCGCTACGTCGGGCCGCGGTGGAATCCTGAGCGAATTTGGGAGATCGCCGGCTCGCCGATTCACAAAGGCCGGCGTCTCCTCGAAATACGCGCGTCGTCCCGAATTTGCGGCGGGGACGGCGCGCGAGCGGAACTTGGGAGACCGTGAGCGTCCTCGGACCCACAATCTCGCTCGTCCGACGGCTGTCGTGTCCTAGCGCTTCTTAGCTCTAAGACGTCGGGCCGTCGGCGACGGGTACGAACTCGAGGTGGCTCTCGTAGTCTCTAGACGTTTAGACAGGACGTTTCGCAAACAAGGTAGTTTTTTATTGATATACACTTACACGTATACGTTAAACGACCTCAGAGCAGGCGAGACTACCCGCCGAATTTAAGCATATTACTAAGCGGAGGAAAAGAAACTAACTAGGATTCCCCCAGTAGCGGCGAGCGAACAGGGAAAAGCCCAGCGCCGAATCCCGCGGTCGTGAATCGGCCGCCGGGAAATGTGGCGTTTGGGAGGGTCCGCTTATCCCGAGGTCGCGCGGCGAGTCCAAGTCCTTCTTGAACGGGGCCAATTACCCAGAGAGGGTGCCAGGCCCGTAGGACAGCCGCCGGCAGCGGGAGGACCTCTCCTCAGAGTCGGGTTGCTTGAGAGTGCAGCCCTAAGCGGGTGGTAAACTCCATCTAAGGCTAAATATTACCACGAGACCGATAGCGAACAAGTACCGTGAGGGAAAGTTGAAAAGAACTTTGAAGAGAGAGTTCAAGAGTACGTGAAACCGTTCAGGGGTAAACCTGAGAAACCCGAAAGGTCGAAAGCGGAGATTCAACGCGTAATCGTTAAACTGATGACGGATCTTCCGGTGACTGTCGGGGTCTGCGGATTACTCTGCCACCTCGTCGCGCACGGGGACCGCTTCGGTTACGACCGCGTGCAATTCTCCGCCGGTAGGACGTCGCGACCCGTTGGGCGTCGGTCTAAGGCCCGCTCGGGAGCCCGTCGGGACGACGTGCGGTTCGCGCCGCTCGTCGCTCTCTCGACGGACCGATGCGGTGTCCCGGCCGGCCCGCTCGACGGTAGACAGTGGAGTGTAGGGCCGCCGTATGTTGGCGTCCGACCCGTCGCAAGCTCGGCGAAGTCCTGACGGAAATTTCGGGCCTGGCCCCGACCTCGGGACCGTCCGGCGACAATTTTTCTCTCGGTACGCTAAAATGGAATTTCGCGGCCTTAGTATACAAATAACTATTTTAGTACACGCTCCCAAAAGTAGCTATTTTACAGACTCATTTAAGTCCGTAAAATGTGTCTTTTCCGGACTCAATCCCAAAAAGTCTGGTTACTATAGTGACACTCATTTAAGTCCGTAAAATGCTATATTTTCGGCCTAGTCCCTTTTGCGTACTATTATAGTGACATGTGCTCTGATCACATTAATCATACATAATAAAAGGTTTGAATCTGTTTTTGGGAGCTTTAACAAAAAAATGTTGTTTGTAACTCGTACCTAAATCGTTTTTTGGGACTCATCTGCTATTCCAGACTCGGCTTGGCCTCGTCCGGAAACAGCAACGATTCGCCCCAAAAAACTTGATTTTAGGTACTTGTTACAAAAATAACTATTGTAGTTTTTCGCTCATTTGGATTTTTACCTGTACAAAAAAAATTGCTAAAATAAATAATAAATTTGGTAGTTTGAATAAAAATTGTGCTAATTTCGAGATTTTGAAATGCAGGTTTCAAAGTGAGTGGTGTCTAAAAATAGCTGACATTCATTCAAGCATTTACAAATAATTTTGCGAAAGTGTTGATTCGGTTTCCAAAAGGTTTGAAAGTTTTTGTTAGGGATAAATTATGAAAAATGTTACAAAAGGGCTGCTCAACAAAGGTCAACCACTAAAAAAGTATTTGTTACGTATGTTGTTTTATTTAGTGATTATTTCTAAAAAATTTCGAAAAATTACTATAGTATAGCGTAGATTCAAAAAATAAATCACAAAGTTAAATGTATTCGTTAATAAAAACTTTGTAAAATATTTTAATTACCATTTGGATTAAGAAGCGATGTTGTAGACGATTTAACCTAGCAATTACTGATAATAAAAGAGGTCACGTTCAACACAAATTTGTGTAAAAATGTTTATTGCACATTAATAAATGGCTTCTGATGATTATACAGTATTAATTTCTAATATATTCACAAGGAAGTTTTAGACTAAACAATTGGGTTTTCACAGTTTGACTTTAAAAGAAACCAAAATTCTAAATTATGTTATAAATACATTTTTTGATAGGAAATTCTTAGAACTAAAATTTAACTAAGAAGGATTCAATTAACTTAAATTTAAGGAAAACCAGATGAACTGCTTCTTTGGAATTGCTTTCCGTTTGGAAAACTCATTTTAGTCGATTTAGAGTTACAACTTTAAGTAGGCTGTTCAGGCCTTAAATAAGTACTAAATAAAAAGTCTGAATGAAAGATTAAGGCTAAATGAGTAAGAGTAAGAGTAATTTTCTCTGCAGGATGTACTAGTAAAGAGTTATCGAGCAAAAACCGAAAAAAGTGACACAAAAGTGGTCGTACTGAAGCGCTCACAGGCGCGCCAAATTAGAAAACTTGGATTTTTAATAAGGGCCTAGGTACATACAACATATCCAAAATCCAAAACTACATGACCCTTTTCACGACCTGGCCACTGGTCTATAGTAAAGAGCACGTCTAAATTTTCTTTTTGAAGGTATTACAATAAAATTTACCCCCTTAGGCCATACAAGCTAGGCAAACGTATCATTGTGAATTTTTCGTAGTACTAGTACTAGTACTAATTTGATTCTTAAATAGTTTTTACATTCTGGCCAGTTGAAAGTACAGAATGTATTTCTTTCTCGTTCTTATTCTTCGTCCTTGTGTCTTTCAGCGTCGGATTAGGAGTTGGTGCACTTTGTCTTCACTCATTCTTCCATGCTTTCTGTTCCTTGCTAGTGCTTTCCCTTCTGCTAGATTTTTGCCTCGACTGTTACTTATTTCTTCAATTCTTTTGTGCCATGTTTTCTTGGGTCTTTATATCTTCTTTCTACCTTCTATTCTTGCTTCTAAATCTTCTTTACTAGTCTATTTGGCCCCATCCTCATTATATATTTAATTGGCTCTCCTTCAGCTTTGTCAGAATTGGTTTTTGTCCTAATTGTCCTCTTATTTCCTGGTTACTCACTCTATCCCACTTAGTCTTTTCTGTGATCTTCTGTAGGAATTTCATCTCTATTATTTATTTTACTTTCTTGTTTTAACTGTAACGTCTATGATTCACTGGCATAGAGTATAGTAGGAATGGCCACCAGATTACATACTTTCGGCTTAGTTTCTTGTTCTATTTCGTCTTTGCCTAAGACCGATTTATTGATTCCATAGTATATCTTGTTGCTTTGTTCGCTCTGTTTACTATTACTGTATTAATCTTTCCGTCATTCAATACAGCACTTCCCAGATGCTCCTATCTTATCGTTTCTAAACTTCCCTGGCACCTTATATCTGTAAATCTGTCAGTCGAATTTTCATTTATTACCATAACTTGTTTATTTCCATTTTCATTTTCTCAATTTTTTATCCACAGGTTGACAAGCTGCTGTAGCTTTTCATGTGAGTTTGCAATAAGTGCTATGTCGTCAGCATATAATAAGCTGTCCACCTTTATTGGTATTAGGGTTAGGTATATCACTTCCTAGATACTCGTATGTGGTTACCGTTTCTAAACTTCTGTTCTTGCATCTTGTATCTGTAAATCTGTCAGTCTTTGCTCTTGTTTATGTTTATTTTCATTTTCATTTCATGTATCTTTCCATGTCAGCCCACAATTAATACTATGTCGTCAGCATATAATAATAAGCTATCCACTTTTATTGGTATTAGGTTTCTCCACGACCATTTGTGAATGTAATAATTCCGAAATCATTTTTAATAATAGAAAGTAAAAATTCTCACTCTTGAGATAGAATATTTATTCTGAAACACTTGCTTCTTATGTGTTTTGCATGTATTTTCATTCTATAACAAGTGACAGAATGAATATTCCGTAATTATGCTCAACGAAATACATAGATTGCCATGGATTTCAAAACTGTCAGTGTCAGATGTAAATGCGGCGTCCTAGTTGTTTTGAGACAAGTTTTAATTTAAATTTAAAAAAAATTATTATTAATACAATGTAATATAATTGTTTCAATAAATAACTTGTTTTGTTCAGATTTAATTGTTTTTGATTCATACTTTCCGGTCGTGGAGAAAATACAGTCTGTTACTCGGTTAGAATGAAAATTCGATCTACTCGTGGTTCCTCACGCTCGCTGACGCTCGCGTTCGGAATCTTCCACTCGTATCGAATTTTCATTCTAACCTTGTTACAGAATATACTATTCTGAAAGGTCCTCAAAAATTCTTTGAAATTCTGTAACTGCTGCATCTGCGCTGGAAAATTTTTTACCTCGCATCATTTTTTTAACAGTTGGAGGATGAGTTACCAATTGAACTCCCGAATCTTTCAAAAAATCCAATGTTCTGGCAGCAGTGTGGGAGGATGCGCTGTCATGATGGACTAAGATGTTACGCAAACCGGTCCTTTGGCGACCTGTCTGTAATTTTGCAAACATCTGTGGTAAAGCCACTTCGCAGTACCATTCAGAATTAACAGTTCTGAGATCTTCAAGTGGAATAACAGCAACAGGACCACTTCGGCGGAAAAAACAGCAATCATTTTCTTATTGACGCTTCTGCCACGAATTACTTTTGTGGGCAAGTCTTCATCTTCGAATACCCCAACACTAGACTGCTGTTTAGTTTCAGGGTCGTAACTGTATACCCAAGATTCGTCACCTGGTACAATGTATGCCACTTGCTTGGAAGCTCCTCCGTCAAATTTTTACAACATAAATTTACACCAGTCTACTCGATCCTGTTTTTGACTTTCTGAGAGCAAATGCGGTATCCAACGGCTTGCTAGATGTCTTACCCCAAGATGTTTATGCAAAATGGTATTCACCGCCGAGGATCCAATCTTCACTTCCTCCTGAATCTCCCTATAAGTAATATTTCGATTGGACTGAATCAAGCTTGCCACACGATCAACATTTTCTGAACAGGCAGATTCCGCAGGTCTTCCAGGTCTTGCTTCGTCTTCTAGCAGCTCTCGCCCTCGTCGAAATTCGCGGAAGCAATGACTAACAGCGGATAATGAAGGGGCAGCATCGCCAAAAGCTGCTGTCAAATTTTCATGGTTTTGCTGGTATCCTAACTGTCTTTTATAGTCATAGAAAATCATAGCTCTAAAGGCAGTAACGAAGACAAACATATTGGTCTGTAATTGTCACAACTACACTGATGACCTTTCTGTGTATCGGAACTATAATATTGATTTCCCAATCCGCTGGTATTTTCCTCCTTCTCCATGCTTCCTTGCGTATCTCCCATATCCATTATTTCCACCCCATTTAATCATGTTAGGTTCGATGTTGTCCCCTCCGCATGCCTCTCCTACTTTGATCCTATTTATAGCTTCCTCTATTTTCTGTATTTCTATACTAGTTAACTGTTCTTCCTCTTCCTGGTTTGCATCATTCTCTGTTTATTTCTGAATCTTGTTCTTCTTGTCGAATTTTTTTCATGTAGTACTCTCTTCATGTTTCCACCACTCCTGTCATACTAGTCTTTGATTGATTATGTTTGCCTTTAATTCATTTTAATATTTTCTTCGTTCCTCAGTCCTCCTAGTACTCTTATCCTGTTCCAAAAGCTTCTATTGTTTTTTATACAGGGTGTTTCTTAATAACATGCTAATATTTAAGGAGGTTATTCTTGGGTCCATTTTGAGAAAAAAACTTCATATGAACATATGTCCTAAAGGTCTTAACTTTTGAGCTACAGGGTGCTAAAGTTTTAAGAAAAAAATCTTTTTTTTATGATAACTTTGCTATGATCCTAGATATTTTTGTGAAACGTAGTACGCATCTTCTATGGATCAAAAGGCATTTTCTGCTGTACAACATAATTTTTTATTCTTGCCAGTGGGTTCGTGCGGGATTTGCACTGAATCATTTTAAAGAGAAAAGTGATACGCCACTGCTTTTTCTTAAAGTAAAAATTATTTTTGAAATCCTCATTCCTTTCTGAGCAAATCTGGTCTCTTGATTTTTTTCGTTTGACGTACGGTTTTCGCATAAAAAAATAAAATTCATTCATTTGCGTCTCGTTAGACCACTTACGAGAAAAAACAATTTATGTAACTTTAAACAAAAATTTATTTAAGAGAATAATTTTTAAACGGTAACATTATAAAATTATGTTGTACAGCAGAAAATGCCTTTTGATGCATAGAAGATGCGTACTACGTTTCACAAAAATATCTAGGGTCATACCAAAGTTATCATAAAAAATGATTTTTTTTTTAAAACTTTAGCACCCTGTAGTTCAAAAGTTAAGACCTTTAGGACATACGTTCATATGAAGTTTTTTTCTCAAAATGGACCCAAGAATAACCTCCTTAAATATTAGCATGTTATTAAGAAACACCCTGTATATGTTTCATTCAATTCGTCTTCGAATTTTTTCTAATTAATTCGTTTTGCTTTTGCCATGTTTCTTCTTCTGATATATTCTTCCCTGCCTCTCCAGCTTTGCCTTCATATATTTTTCCACACCTCCTTCTTATTTTTATCCTCCATATCTTCACTTCCCTCTTCCACCACGATGATCTTTTTATGTGATTATTTATTTTGGTCTTCCCGCATACTTTTTCAGCCGTACTGATTATTATTTCTTTAAATTTCTCCCGCCTTTCCTCTAGTGTCCATTCAATTGAGAGTGAAACTCTCAATTTTTCTTCAAGTATTTCTTGGTATTGATTCCTAATCTCCTTGTCTGACAATCTGCTAATCACTGTGCAGAATGTATTTAAAATTACTATTTTAATCGTTAAGTTATGATATGAATCATAAAATATATGCCAGCATATCCAAAATCTTCAAAATGTCATTTGGCGGTTGCATTCAACGATGTAGGGGGATTTCCAAATAGTCCAGTCAAATGGTAATTTAGCTTTGCATTTTGGGTAGGCAGCGATTTTTTTTTATCGGTGTGTAGAGAGGTCAGTGGTGAATCTAAATCAGAGTTTTCGGGGTGGTAACCCCCTCCATTTGGCCGCCATCTTGAAAAGAAGGGTTAATTCGTTTTTTGGATATACCTCTGTAGTCGAGAATCTTACAAAAAGTTTGTATAAAGCTTTTTTGTAGAGAATCGTATTATCTATTATTTATTATTAATAACTTTTTTACATAGCATTAATAATAAAAAAGTTATAAGCCGGAAAAGACGAAAAATTTAGAGGTTACAACTTTTTTATAATTAATGCTACGTAAAAAAGTTATTAATAAAACTTATAGAGAATGTGATTTCCTACAAAAACGTTTTAAACAAAATTTTTGTAAGGCTCACGGATACAGAGCTATAGTCGAAAAACTAATTAACCCTTCTTTTCAAGATGGCGACCATATGGAGAGGGGGGTACCACCCCGAAAATCCTCATTTAGACTTACCACTGACCCCCATACACATCGTCAAAAATCGCTGCCTACCCAAAATGCAAAGTTTACCTTTTTATTTCAACCATTTGATATTGAACTAGTCCAGTCAAATGGTAATTCAATTTGCATTTTGGGTAGGCAGCGATTTTCTTTTTGCGATGTATGTGGGGGTCAGTGATGAGTCTAAATCCGAATTTTCGGGGTGGTAACCTCCTCCATTCGGCCGCCATCTTGAAAAGAAGGGTTAATTAATTTTTCGGCTATAGCTCTGTAGCCGTGAGTCTTACAAAAGGTTTGTACAAGGCTTATTTGTAGAGAATCGTATTATCTACAACTTTTATTAATATGACCCCACCACCCCACCCCCCAAGTCGGCCACCATCTTGAAAAGAAGGGTTAATTAGATTTTCGGCTATATCTCTGTAGTTGTGAGTCTTATAAAAAGTTTGTGTAAAACTTTTTTGTGGAGAACAATATTCTCTACAATTTCTATTAACAACTTTTTTACGTAGCATTAATAATAAAACAGTTATAAGCCCTTAAGTTTTTATCTTTTCCAGCTTATAACTTTTTTATTATTACTGCTATGTAAAAAAGTTATGAATAAAAATCGTGCATAATACCATTTTTTACAAAAAATATGTATACTATTTTTTTGTGAGATTCCCTACTACAGAGATATAGCCCAAAAACCACCTAACCTCTCTTTTCAAAATGGCGGCCGAATGGAGGGGGTTACCACCCCGAAAACCCTGATTTAGACTCATCGCTGACCCCTCTACACAACGATAAAAAAAATAGCTGCCTACCCAAAATGTAAAGTTTGCCTGTTTATTTCGACCATTTGACTGGACTAAAAGGCGTACGTTTCCAATATGTCGCCCTGCACTGCTGAATAGAAGCGTAATGATAACATTTTAAGGCTATGTTGGTTTATTACTCAGTAGTTTAACCCTAAAATGAATATTGTTTTACATTTTAAATCGAGGTTTAGCGATTTAAAACGATAGATAGCGCACAACGACAGTGGCAGATTAAGGGGGGGGGGGTGAAGCCCCCGGGCCCCGCCCGTCTAAGGGCCCCCGAGACGCCCGGGCCTCAGACGAGTTTCGAATTGGAAAAGTCGTTTTGTTATTATAAGAATGGATTCAACACAATAAAGGTGTATTATGTTGAATTTATTGATTTATCTCAGCAGCAGTCAGCACATTTCCAAGAATTTCAATAAGCTAGTCGCGCCACCCGCCCCAGGGTGTTTGCAAAGCAAGCCGAAGGCCAATTAATGCACGTATATTGTACGATAAAATTTCAGTCATGGTTTTACTTTCTTCTCGTGTGTGTGTGTGGCATGTTGAAAATGAACCCGCAACCGCGTAAATATAAAAGCGGTTCTCAGGAAAGAAAAGTAAGTGTTATCGTTTTTTTCATTTTAATAAGTACTTTATTACTTTATAAGGGAATTGAAACTGCGTTGCTCCGTGCATGTATGACTAATTTGAATAATTTTGTTTTCAGATTGGAAAAAAGAAATTAGAAGCCCGATACAAATTACCAAAAATTTCAAATTTCTTCCGTCCACAGTCTTCGACCTCAACTTCCACCGACGTTCCACCTGCCGATCATTCTACTGAAAATACTTCTAAAGTTCTAAATGTTTGTCCTATATACATATAGAGGTAAAGCTTAATTTGATTTTTCTTTTTGAAGGTGTAAATGACATTACCGACAGTACTGAAAACTTTACTAGAAGTGGAAGTGAAGAAGAAGAACAACAACATGGTAAATTTACATTTATTCCTGCTGCTGCTGTGATCTTCATTTCAAATTACATTACAGAGACCTCTCTTTGGAATCAAACTTTTGTACCCGACAAGGATCCCGCCAAATGGCCTGATGTAATTGAGGATAATAATGATTTATACCTAAAAAAAGGGGTGCAATATTTTCAAAATTACGATTGCGATAAGAAGTTTGGAGCATCTTTACGTACAGTCAAAACATAAAACAGAAAATTTTCCGAGAAAATGCTTCAGAAAATTTTGGCCAATGGAGAAGTTGTTAAAAGGCAATGGATCGTATATTCTCCAAGCAAGGGAAATATTTACTGTTTTGCGTGCGAGCTTTTCAGTGTAAATAAATGCACACAGTTCAGTGAAGACGGGTTTTCGAATTGGAAAAAGGGAGATGAAAAAATTAACAAGCACGAACTTCTTAGCACGGATCATAGGGCCTGTATGAATAAGTTTCTTCTTCGGAGCAATTCACTAAAAGGTCCGATAAATGCATTTTACAAACGTTTCAAAAAGAGCAGGTTTAGGTAGTAGACCAACGTTTTTACGAGAATTGTTGCTGTGGTAATGTTCTTAGCTGAAAGGGGCTTGCCTTTTCGTGGTAAACACGAAATATTTGGATCCCAATCGAATGGCCTTTATATGGGGCTATTGGAATTAATTTCTGAATTTGATCCGTTTTTCAACGCACATATTGAAAAATTTGGAAATAAGGGAAAAGGCAATGTTTCTTATCTATCAAAAACGATATGCGAAGAATTCATTCAGCTAATGGCAAGGAAAGTACGTGATCGAATCACAGACGAAATCAAAGCTGCGAAATATTACCCAATAATAGTGGATTTAACCCCTGACTTATCGCACGTAGATGAACTATCCATTATTATTCGTTACTGTTCCAACGAAGGTGTGCATGAAAGATGTTTAGGCTTTATACCTATCTTTAGCCATACAGGAATATCTTTGTCAGAAGTAGTTAGTGATTTCCTGAAAGAAAATAGTCTGGAACTGAAGTACTGTCGTGGACAGTCGTATGATAATGCAAGCAACATGTCCGGACTATACAATGGCCTTCAGGCACATATACAACAAGTAGTTAAAACTGCTTTCTACGTCCCCTGTTTTGCACATTCACTGAAGTTAGTCGGGGAATGTGCTGTTGATGTTTGTGTTGAAGCGTTGAAGCTACGAAATTATTTTTCTTTTTGCAAAAGGTCTACGCTTTCTTCGGGGCTTCTACACATCGGTGGCATTTACTGTCACAACATGGAGCTGCAGAGAAGATGCAGTCAAGGCATTACTAACTAGCTATACTTAAATATATAAATGTTTGAAAATGCTGCCCGAGGATCCATCAGAAAAAAAAGATACAAGCCTAGAAGCTTCGGGACTATGTCAACAAATGATGGAAATGGAAACATTATTCATGGCAACCGTTTGGAATAAAATACTGAAACATTTTGGGGAAGCTTCTAAAATATTGCAAAAACCGGGCCTGGACATAATGTTCGGAGACAGTGTATTAAAGGGTCTTACAGCAACGATTATCTCATTTAGAGATCAATTTGACTTATTCGAAGAAGAGGCAAAACAAATTCTCGATTTGGAGGAGCATGGTGATGTTTCGGACGATGTACCTATATAAGGTTTATGAGAAGGCAATGCGAATAAAGAAGTTTCCCGACGGCCCAGATGAAGTATCATGAAATGGAAGGGATGTCTTCAAAATACAAACCTTCGTAGTAGTCATCCATAAGCTTGTTTGTGAACTACAACGTAGAAATTGCGCATATTCTAAAATTTGGGAAGTATGTGGCTTACTACCGAAATTGAGTACAGAATTGGAAAGGAGCAAGTTAGAAGTGTTTACTAAGAAAATTATTGAAGTTTATGAAGATGACGCCGATGCTAATCTAACTGACAAACTGATTTTTTTTTCGAATTTACTTAGAAACATAGCTGATAACTTAACTTCCAATCCATTTGACTTTTATCAGTTTATTATAAAATACAATTTGATGGATACATTTCCGAACGTGTACACGATTATTAAAATTTTCTTGTCAATACCTTTCGTTAACTGCGAAGCAGAACGATCTTTTTCAAAGTTGTCATATACACGTCTGCTACAATGTGATTTTTTAAAAACTCAATTACAGCAACCGTATTCTGTCTTAATAACCTTAGGACTGTCTGCATTAAGTCAGAATACGGCCTGCTGCAATTGAGTTTTTAAAAAATCACATTGTATGTTCGTAGTAACAAAATTTGCACTGTAAGGGAACCTTAAGAAAATTAAAGTTCGATGATATTATTCCTGATTTCGTTAAAGATAAATTAAGGAAAAAAATGTTGTAGTTTTTGGTGTCAATAAAAATGTCGATAATTTTTGAGTTTTACATTTTTTTTAGCAGGGGCCCACAAAGCTATTTAGCCTCGGGCCCTGCAAAAGCTTGAGCCGCCCCTGCACAACGAATTGAAAATGCTATTTGAGTCACTAAGTTTTGACGTCAAATGTAAACTAATATTTGCGAAAATTTGGTTATGTAACATCAAAATGTCACTAGATAGCTGCATTCAATGATGTAGGCGTACGTTATCAACTTTTTTGATCGTACGTTAGAACTGTCTACTTCACCATTTAAGTTGTTGCAACTTCTGGAAGCAAATCAGCAAAGTTTCAGAAGACTTACATTATAACACATTGAAATCCTTACAGTTAAATTTAAATAAATTTCATAATAGAAAATCGCAAAAACCCAAAAATTACTTAACAAAGAAAAAACAAAAACGTAATCATAGTCTACTGTTTAATAATCAAACCTATCTATGTAAAATCATTTGTAAGGCAGATTTTCTCAAGTACAAGTCCAAAGATCGAGCCATTTGGTCTCAGTGACAAATGACAGGCAACGATGATAACCCGGGGACCTTCTCATGTTTCAATTATACACTCACTGTATTTGATTTATTCATACGATAATTTCTCGTAAATTAATTTTCCCAGAATTTATATTATTTAATGGCATGCCGCTTTGCTGATAACACTCTTATTATTTTATTATTATCATTATGAATGACATGCGCGACTAAATTTTTGAATGGTAAATAATTTAGTAATTTGCAATGGCGAACGGCGATTTTTTTTTCGTTTTAGGATATTCGTTTAGTACAAACAACCAAGATAGGGGACTTATATGCTGTATTTGTACAGTAATTATTCTAATCACTAAGCAGAAAAATATTTTATAGCCTAGAAAGAACAAAACAAGATAAAATATTGTTTTCTTAAGCTATCGGATTTTACAATTTTAAAATCAACAATACTATTTGTAATATAATTTAATATAAAAAAAGTTATTTTAAATTTAACAGGCAGGGATTAATCGGTTCTTCAGCTTCAGTTTCTACTGATGGACGAATTTTTTGGAAAAGGGGAAAGTACAAATTGATCAATCACAGCAAAAAAGGAAACATGAAAGATTTGGGATTGGTTTTGTTGTTATTTGTGGAAAGGGGTGATCTTTCTTAAAAAAACATAGGCTTCTGGTGATAAGAAAAACAAAAATTTCCAGAAAATAAAATTTAAATTTCTTCTTGTCATTGAATTAGCTTCATCTACAATTTTATTTCTCTGCATAATTACACGAAGTATAAGGTAAGAAGGTGTTTTGAAAATCGACGCTGTAGAGCAAATATCACAACATAATTTGTATTTATTAACTGTGTTAATGTCAAATGTCAAGTGGTTATAAACTCTATTGTGAATTAAAGAGGTAGCTTTCAATCGATGCGAATTTGGGTCTTATATTGATAGCTGTTAAATATCAGAAGCAGCCAACTTTGAGCAATCTATTTGTTAAGAAATTATGAACACATAAAAAATAATTTCTTTGGCTTTCACTGTTTTAATCTTTTTTCATTGAGAAATGGGATCTTTTAGATTTTTTTTAAATATTATAATTTTCTTAATTTTAATTCGAGTTCAGAAAAGATCAAATTTTTAACTTTTTTGTAAAATGTTACGAATGAAAATTTAAACGAACGCAAGAAACTATTTACTGGATGTGTTAATTGGTATTCATAATGTAAAATGTAAAACACTTCGACAAGAATCCACCTTCACATAATTTGAGAAGGGCTGAATTCAGATCTTAAATCTAAAAACTTAGAATTCTTTAACATATCTGTACGGCCATTTTCGAAAAAGAAAACTTAAAAAATATCACTTTCCAAGTTGAGTCTTTTGACTAAAAAACTACTGGAAAATTATTTTTCAAAAAATATTGGATTATCAAATTATCACAATTTCTTTTGGAATTTAAGAAAAAGTCGAAATTTTGTTTTTGCCAGGTGTAAAGACCAATCATACCTGGAAGAAAATTTAATTATGAAGGTATTTTTTTAATTTGTGAATTTTTGAAACTGTTTCATGAAAATTTTCTAGATAGTTAGCGGTTTAGGGTTCATAATTTGGTGCTCCACACGGTTTTGAAAGAACTTGCTTCCTTTTTCAAAATTATGAAAAAGGACGTAATTTTTAAAAAATGTTAAGCCTAGCAACTGAAATTCGTTCGATTTGTTTTAAGTTCTTGTATTGGTATCCCAAACACGACAAAATTCCCAGGGAAACAGATTCTCCAAGCATGCCTAACTTCGGTCTCAAAAATTTCGTTTTCGGTTATGAAAATCGAAATTCTTGCTTAGTTTCTCGCAATTTCTTAGACGTTCAATAACATAATAAAAGGCATTCGACCAAAGCACAAAATTAGCAAAAGATAATACACAGAGAGTGTTTTATTGAAAAAATATTTCTTCATTTTTTGAGCTTAAAAAATAAAAGAAACAGCAACGAAAATTCTTAACGTAGAACCCATTAAAGCTTCAAACAAATTCAGTTTATTCGATTTACCTTCTTGTTTATCACGAACTAATCACCTCTTCATTGTTTCCTAAGATAACTCCGCATATTTTCGATATATCAGCACATTTTATAGCGTATAATAACAATGTTGCATTGCACAAACTTACGTAGGTTTAGTATTTTATAATCCTCAAAGCGAGCCTCAAAGCAAAACATCTTAATTATACGGTACACATTTTAACTCGTTGGATTTTTTTATTTCATTGGAAAAAATTACGTTGAGTAGATAAAGTCTTCCCAATACGAATAATCAATTTAAAGTACTACAAGTTCTGTTTTACTACGAGCTTAGGTGAAGATCATGGAATTTAAATTGATTTCGATTGTAGAATGTTCATAGTTACTAAAACTAATTTCGAAGTAATTTAAAGAAGTGAGAATTACTCCGTCAAGTTGAAGCTTCAACCTGCGTTCGACACAATAATCCCTTAAATCACACGCCACTTATATTTTACAGTACTATTTCCACACGAATAAACTGCCATTAAAAATTGAAATGGATTTTGACTTACATTTGTCATACTTAAACTGCCCTTAAATCAGTCAGTTCACTTAGCTCCCATGGGGCAATTTACACTTACCTACTTCCCTACTGATGATTTACTTGCTAAATGGTTTTTTTACTAAATTAATAAATTTCTTGTGTATTTATGCTTTTCATTTGATAATAAGATAAAAAAGGTACGCATAATTTAATATTGGGTCCAGTTTATTCAGGTGAATGCTGAACTACACTTGCTACTCTTAAACATATCTAGATTCAGTCGACTACGTTCTAACAATCGAGTGCTTTTTTCAGTTTAAAGTTTTTATTGGAACTTACAACAGTCATAAAAAAATTACCAACAACTAATGACGTCACCATTTTTATTCGCTTTTTTCTGTTAATTAATATCAATAATTTGACGTCAATATAATCTGAATTCGTCTACAACCGTTGAATTTATTTAACGTAATAGACTTTCACAATTTTTTTTTTAAGTTATACCGGAAATTTCTAGATAAATCTCGTTTTCTTTTTTGGAAAATTCACAACAAACAGAAGCATAAAAATTCTTAACAAATGAGTTACTAATGCACCTTTCATAGAAGTGAGTACTACATACAAATACATTTACAATCCTTTTAGACCACAGTAAGCCATGTTAAGCGAGAGTCTTGTTGGAACAAACAAATGCCTGCTTCGATCTAAATAAATCGTTAATATACGTATAATATCAGGAAGTTAATCAGTACTTTATTTAATGTTGTATTGTGTTGCAGTGGATTTGAACGCCATTTTTTGATAAAAACCGTCCAATTTTACTTTTAAAACAGTTTAGGTTTAGAAGTTACAAAAGAGAATAATAATATTCTATATACAAGGTGTCCCAATGATCTGGCATCCTTCTTATTAGAAATAAGTCAAACTGTTACGAGGAAATTCATAAGATATGCAACAAGTTTTTGTTTATTGGGGCATCCTGTATTTTTTCTTCAGAGCTCTAATAAAATGCTACATTTCCTAAAATTATAGTTAATATACAGCGAGTTATTTAAGCCTAATTTTGAATCTTGAAAAGTTTTACAACGCAAAGGCACGTTGTTCTCTGCCGTTTAATGATATACTCGTACATTATTAAAATCAGCACTGGAGGCACAGGGTATCCCATTAAATAAATAAATGTTTTATGTGAAATGCCCTATGTGTTTGAGAAATATTAAAAAATGAGCAGGCCAGTCGTTTATGTTCTCTGTTTAAGATAATTTTTATTAGCCCACCCTGTGGCAGAGAAAATCAGCAAGGCCGATTTTATCTTCCTCTTTCCACTAGCAAGAAGTTCGTTCTAAAGATTGTTTTTTACGGATTCACATTTCTAGGGAAATATTTGCTCAAATAATAAGTTTACATAAATTTTTAATGATCCATTTTTTAATGGCATTAGGCTTCTTTGTATCAAAATTTAATAGCAGAATTTTTTTCTTTTGCACGTACTTCGATTGTCTTGTATACTTAACAAAACAATGTGAAATAAAGCTGTATCTATTCGTTCATTTATTAATTATATAAAATAAGTGTACGAAATTTAACAAATCTCACTTTTTGAAAACGTGCTGTAATTTGTAGATTTCGTGTGGGTTATTTATGGCGATTGCCTCGATATTTCGATAGTTTTTCATGGGAAATGTCTTGATAAACATGAAACTTTTAAACAACCTTATAAAATTGCTGAATTTCGCGTAAATTTCGTCAAGATTTCGTCAAACACAAAAGCCGGAATTTTGTCGTAATTTCCTGCTTGTTACAACGAGTTTTACATCAGATGAGTGCTTTACTGACACAATAAAAGCGTTTGTTAATACAATTCCAAAATATGTTGCTATGAAATTGGAAGTTTCGAAACGTCATTTCAATTATTTGAAAATATTAGCCCGAATGCTTATTCCAGTAATTTCCACGTAATTTGAACCCAATTTAATCGTTGTTTATGTGATAATGCGTTGATAAATTTTAATTCAAAATTCCTGTATATAAATGCGCGTTAGTTCTTACTTTTCCTTCTAACACAAGTTTTTTTCTGTAACTTTTCATTGGATGTATGTTCATGCTGAACATCAGGTGAATAAGTTATCGTTTTATGAAAAAAATAAATAAATATTGGCTTACCTTAAGTTATCATGATGCAACTGAATATTCTCGATGGTCATATTAAGTTCCTTAAAACTTCTCTGAGGTAAATCTTCGAGGGTGGAGGATCCGATTCTTAAGACCACCCTATCCGTAGGTGCGAACCGATTTTGTAGAATATTTACAACTTCCGCGTAAGAGGACATCCTTTCGCAATTAATACTTATTCGTGAGGTATCTTTTCTACACGTACAGGGTGCGATTTCCCTCCACTGAGTGCATTGCTGCGCTCCGATCGAGAGTCCTAATATTGATAAAAGTAAGGTGGACATGATGATTCCTCCGTAACTGGCAACGAAACGCCGACTTATCATCACATTCGTTTACAAAGTTTTAAAACTGATTGTCTGATGGTTTACACGACACACTTGCGCATGCGATGCAAACACTTTAACCACGTAATTGAACAACTTTTGTAAAATATTTGGCAATTTAGACACATTTGTTTAGAGAGATAAAAACACTAACAATTAAACTGTTGCGGCGAATCTTGCCGCTTTTATATACGCAGCTTTGGGAAGAAGCGACCGGTGCGGTAAAAACCGCAACTGAACTATTACTGGTAATTAATTTTTGCAAAAGAAACTCAAAAACCGGAAGTCTCGATCTTCATAAATTATTACACATGTAAATCACCCTGTTCGTTCAGAAGTTGGATTGAAACTGACTGACGCTTGATACCACGGTGGCGCCTAAATTTTCTTGCTTAGTAGCCTTGGCTGCTCGTGTCTCATCCAGAGGCCATCGTAAATTCAGAGCCAGGCGCCAGGGCTGAGCATATATCTCTATCAGATTTCCCTTGGGTATGTATATAAAGTAATTAAGTGTGCTGTACGCAGCGATCTGATTGCATTCTTCAAGTTACATGCGAGATTCCACTAGAGATTTATTGGAGAGAGCAAAAGAAACACAGGTTGGCGCCTTCGTTCTCCGTAAGTACGCTTTTATATACACTCTTACTACTGTTGGCTAGTTGTTATTTTAACTTGACTCTTATCATTGATAGAAAATCAACGTGTCCTCTCTATTTTCTTAAAAATCAGTTCGTTTCGTAATACTGCCAAATCGAAAATTAATTAAGAAACCCAAGCACCTCATAAACATCACCAAAGGTAGACGTTTTCTTGCTCTTCATTGTTTAATTTGTGTTTGAAATAATTGGGTTGCTTTAGACCGTCCTTTAATTTCAAAATCATTACGCTTTCTCTTTCGTAATTAGTCTTACTTAATTAGCATATATGTTCGAAATTTCTTTGTCACTTGGTAAATTTCCCTACAAACTGCTTTTTCCTATTTAGGATTTAAAAATTGAATTTTTGCAGAAAAATGGGCAAAGGAAATTTTCAAGTTCCAATTTTTTGCAAAGTTAAATAACAATCAGATCAAAATCAAAAATTTGAATTCGTTAAACTAATATTGGCTTTAATGCCTCGAAACATTTGTGCTGAAGAAAATCGTGAAAATGCCCAGTTTTGATTTCTGGAAAACAATTTTGCTATTTTTCTTAAAATAAATAGAAAAACTAAAAAAGTGTACCAAAAAATAGCATGTATTTCCGTACAGCAACAAAACTATTCAAAAGTCACTACAACTTCCATTAAATAAATTAAATTACCGTTTATAATCTTCATTGTAAACATTATATTTAGAAAAAGTCAGTTTCATCTAGTATAAACGTCTAAAAATAAATGTTAATAAAACTGAAAAACAATAACCGATAGGGCTGTACTCTGTTCAGGTTGATAGTTGGTAAACTCTAGAAACTACTAATAATTCTACTCATCAACGGAAGTTACAATTCAGTCTGCAAGGAAAATTACCTTCAATTACTACATATTCAGCAAGTGTCGTAGTAACGTTAGAGATTGTTAACATTTTACCGGCCAAAATCGTTTTAAGACCATTAAATTAAATTATTAGAAATTTCCGTCCACTTTTTCGTCTTCAGATATTTAAATTTGTAATCAGTGTCGCAGTTACTGACTAAAACATGTTAACAATTTAAAAAAAGTAGAAACAGGCCCTGCCCTTATACGTCTCAGCAAATAATTATAATAATATTTAATATTAAAAAAAGTTTTGTTGTTGGTTGTCAATAGAACTTTGTAAAATCAGCTGTTTGTGTTTGTCTACGATTGGTCTACCAGTTAAATATTTACTGGTCCAGTGAATTGCTGTTTTGACACAATGTATCAATATTTTCAGAGAAATTATATTAAAATTTTTAAGTTTCCTAAGTATCAGGTGAAAATCAATAGCGATCAATGCAAGAAGTAGTGCCTTACTTTTTGAATTAATTCTTACACTGAAAACTTAGATTATTTTCTGATGTTACGCAATAATTTAGTTTGATGTTTTCCTTTGATATATGGCGAAATACCCGTATAACAAGTATAAACATTTGGTATCATTACTAATAGCATGTACTATACCTATACACCATTCCATCCCTATTTAGATGCTTAAGATGAAAAACGGGGGCCTATCCCCTATGGATAGGCCATCTGATCTTCGGCATTTCTCCAACTTTATTTGTTTAAATCCTGCTGTAGTTAATTGTTTATCTCTATACGTTGGAAAATAAAGACCATTTATTATTATTATTATTATTAGATAACAGTTGGTCATCATTGTGGTTTGTTATATTCGTAATGAAAACTGTAAATTTTGTTCTTTTTCTAATTTTGGGTTATGAAAAGTTTCTAAATTTAAAGTAGTTTTGACTAAAATTTTTGTATCTTTAATAACGAGTAGTTAGGGCGTACAATTCTGGTTTTGTCGTAAATCATAACTTTAAAATTAATTAAATGTGATTGTTGCTAATAAGACAAGATTATAGTGGGGAAAGGTTTTCTACGCCAACAAAACTATTTTACGATGCCATTAGACGCATGTCTCAGATCATTTCGTGCTTTAAACTTTTCAATTTAGTTTAGGAATTCAACGAATTTTCATGTTACTTGGCTTTGTTATTAAAACAGTTAACTTTGGAAACTTTGTTATTTTTGTTTTTCGTCCCCACATGAATTCATTATTTACTGCTTAACCATGTTTTTTATTACATTTCTTTAGTTTTTCCTTAAAATCTCTTCTGGAATTTTATATTTTGCACGATTTATTTTTATCGATCCTTCCTTTTCAGTAAATACGTGGGTCGTTTGAAGAGTAAGGTAAATGAAAAAGAAAATGTGAATAAATTTGACCAACTTGTATTTATTTTTCAATATAATCTCCATTAAGCTTGACACATTTTCCCCAACAATATTACAAAGCCGATACCGTTTTATACAAAATGATCGCTCCTGGTCTACCAAATAGTCGTTCACAGCATGAACCTCTTCATTGTTGTAGGCCTCCGAGTCATCTTTTGAGGTTCGGAAACAAATGGAAACCAAACGTGGCTAAATCGGTGAGTAGGGCAGATGATCTAACCTGAGTTCATGAATTTTAGCCATGGAAATCGTTGACGTGTGGACGTGCATTGTCCTGATGAAAGAGGATTTTTTTGGCAAGATGCGGTCGCTGTTTCTTGATTACTTCGCTCAATTTTTGCAGAAAACCTCCGTATTACTCTCCAGTGATTGTCCTTCCTTTTTACAGATAGTCAATAAAGGTCAGACCCTGGGAACGCTATTGTTTTCGCCTTCTTTGGAGCAGTGTTTTCCCTTGGGTGTTCATCGTTTTGATTATAACGAATTCGAAGACTTTCACGGTCAGTGTCAGTATTAACAGAACGTCTTCCAGGTTGAGACGGTGTCATAGTTGAGACACAAGAACTCAACGTTTCCCCCACCTTTTTAAGGAGCTTCATCATGAGGAAAAAAACAGGGTTTTGCATCTGACTTGGTTGGCAAGTTAAGTTACCGTGCCCTTCTTCCTCTGGCTAGCTAAAAGAGTTTCGCCTGTAGCTTGCTTGAATTACCGTGCTCTTTTAGTGTCCCCTTTCTTCTTCCTGATGAAACTCCTTAAAAAAGTGGGCGAAAAGTTGAGTTCTTCCGTCTCAACAATGACACGGTCCCAACCCGGAAGACGTTCTGTCAATACATCGTTTTGGTTGTTCCTTCGACTCCGGCGTGTAGTGGTGGACCCACGTTTCATCGACGGTGACTAACCGGCGCAACAAGTCATTGGTGTTACACCTGAAACGCTTCAAACACCACTCAGACGAAGTGTCCATTCGAACACGCTTTTGGTCTAAATTCAGCAAACCCGACGCAAAATATAATGAACTCGTTCGGTTGAGATCCTTGCCATGTCTGCTGTCTCCCTGATCTTAAATCTTCGGTCACTCAAAACTATTTTGTGGATCTTAGTCACCATGTCCGAAGTTGTCACGTCACTTGGGCGTCCGCTGTCCGCCGAAAGTTCATCTTCGGTACTCGTTTGGCCACGTTTAAAATCCACAGTCCATAAATCTACGGTCTTAAATGAAGGGGAAAACTCGCCAAGGACACGATCTAGCTTACTTTTTATTTGAGCCCCCTTTTTTAATTTTTGAAAATGCTTGCACGTTCGTCTACTTCGCGTGACCAACAATAACCCCACATTGAACTGAGCTGAAACTCGGCAAGAGCTCGTCAAACTTATCGGCCGTACATTGATCATGGTGCTGTTATTTCTACGTCGTTTGCCTTACTTTCTAAACGACTCATGTATATCCATTTGCGTTTAACGTAATGCAATTTCTAACAAGCTATCTATGGTTTTTGTCTCTGTAAACTGCGCTTAGAAAAGTTTCGTAGTGTAAAACATTTGATATTTTGCACAACATTTAATAAGCATTTGCTTTCCGTTATCGGAGTTTTTAAACATATGCACTGTTTACTTTTATTTGAAGAATAGTTGGACATGACTTTAGTTGGTAATAAAAATCAGACGTCTACAACCAGCTTTAGGTTGTCTAAAAACGTGCTTTGGCACTAAATATTTTAGTTTAAGGTCAGAAAGGTTTATTTGGTTAGAATTATAGTTATTTATGTACCAAGGGCGTAAAGATGCTTTTATGGCTTGAGACGTGATTTTGAGCCCGAGACGCTAGTCGAGGGCTAAAGACACGTCGAAGGCCATAAAAGCAAGTTACGCCAGTGGTACATACATAATTTTATGCACGATCGAAGATTTTAAAACTGAAATAAAAGGAATAAATTAATTTTCTACCCACATCGAGTAGTTAGTTGCTCAATTATTTTAATTTTTTATTGACAACTGTCAAATGGTTGAAGCATTTACGCCTAGGAATATTCACATAAATAATTGTGTTAACTGTGTTGTTAATACAAATTACCCTAAATAGAGTTCTAATAAAGAGCATACATTCGATTTTAATTTAAAACAATTCTTTATCCAATTCAGTTACGAAATGTCAACATTTCGACATTGATTTTAGTTGTGAAAAGTGGTTCATTTTGTAACTAGTTACAAAATATGCTCCCATTTTGTAACTAGTTACAAAAAGATGATTTTAGTTGCGAAAAGTGGTTCATTTTGTAACTAGTTACAAAATATGCTCCCATTTTATCACTCCCATTTTATCACGATGACCCAACTCCTTTTTTAAGAAGATGTGGCATTTACGTTTTGTTATCTGAATTGGATAAAATCTTGTATGAAACACGTTGCAAAACATGTCTTTTTATCACATGGCGTGTTGTTCATCTCGGCTTCGCCTCGACGAACAATTTCACGCCTGGTGATAAAAAGTCCATCATTTTGCAACTCGTTGCATAAATAGCTATTATAAGACTGTTAAACTGTTTATCAATTTTTGACGTTTCATTATAGACCGGCGGCCTATAAAGACACCCACGGGCTATAAATAGACGTTTATGTCAAACAAATTCAGACATAATTGACACATTATAATGCGATCGTGCATAAAATATGTTATAAAAGCCAAAGCAACCTAACCTAAAATTAGACTAATGTCATAGACCGTTTGATTTTCATTGTCAATGTAATAAACTGAATCCATGGCCGATTAATGTCCAAATACAAGTTAACAGTGTATACTTAATAATTAAGCTAACAAATTATTCTAACTTTTGCTATGTATAGATTGTATAGCCATGTATAGTGATAATAATCAGATCGTCTAAAACATCTTCAAAATTCTACACTAACAGAAAGGTTTCATCGCCTACCAAAGTTTTAATAAAGTCTCAATGGATTATGCAGCGATTTACTTTACATTTTCTACTACATAAGTCAGTTGTGTTATTTTAATAAAATCGTTTAAACTTTTTTATTTATAATTGGTTTATGTATCTCATGTATCTGTTTGGTAAAACTTAGGCTTACGCATATCAACTATCGAAGTATCTCTCGTATTTGCTATGCCTAAAAAAATACGACAAATACGAAGAAAACGAATTACATCATTCTGTATGTAATGCTAATTATCACCCTTGTAAAAGTTGAAATCTGATCATTTTTTTATCGATAATTGTTAACAATTCTTAAAGTTATTAAATCGTTTCAAGACAAGTTAATGGACATGTTTAAATCCTACCTAAGCAGATGAAATGAAACATTTTTTTTATTTAACTCCCAAGTTTGGATTCGATTTCAGATCTTCAAATTCTAAGATTTCGAATCCTCGAAAATATGTTAAAGAGTCGACATCGAATTCGGAAGGTTAAGTTGCAATCCTAAGTTTGAGATTAGAATTTTCGTAATTTCTCAACTAAGGTTCGTGTTCGAAATGTGAATTTCAATTTTCGATTCAAATTTATTGTTATTTCTTTCGATGGGAGATTACAAGAAACATTTCAATATTTCGTATATAAATTATGGATTATAAAAGTATCGGCACTAACACCCCGCGTTACCGACATGGAGGGTTAAGGTCTCTTAAGTCGCTTTTCATACATCGGTTGTTTCGCACGCTATACGTACGGGGTAGTATAGTAAGCGCCATGCCAAAAAAACCTTACCTTTCCTGCTCCACCACTGTGTTTCGGTTCCCAATTATTTTCAGTGATTGGGTAGGTCGCCCGCTGAGTATCCGACTCATAGTAAATCAAAATCTTCAGAAAATGAGTTGTTTGTAAAGGTTGATTAACATTTAACTGAATTATTGCTAGGATAAAGGATGGGAAGGACGAATTTATTAATATACTGTTGTTTATTTTGTGTTTTTAAGTAAAAATCATGCAATCACCGATTTTTTTCCAAGGTTTGCACATGATTAAAGTCATAGAACTTCCTTCCATTCAATCTCCCTTTAGACTCTTTCTTTGGTTTTTCAGGTCTTATTAGTACCTTGGGAAGGCAAAAATAAATAACCACATAAAAAGAACATCGTGGTGAAACAGTGAAGTGAAGATGGAAACGAAGAATAAGAACGAGGTGTGGACAAAATATATAAAGACAAAACTGAATAGACAGAGTAGAATATATCAGAAGAATAAACATGATAAAAGCAAACATTAAAGAAGCCAAACGAATTAGTTGGAGAAAATTCGGAGAGGAATTGAATGAAACATACAAAAAACTATAAAAGATTTTGGAGCAGAATTAGAACACAAGGAGGAAAAATAAAGAAAAGAATCAGAGGAATTACAGGCAAACATAAACACGGAGAAAATACTACACGGAAAAATTTCGACAAGAAGAATAAGATTCAGAGATAAACAAAGAGAATGATTCAAACCAGGAAGAGGCAGAACAGTTGCATAGTATAGAAATAAAGAAAAAAGAGAAATCTATAAATAGGATCAAAGTAAAAAAGACATGTGCAGAGGACAATATCGAATCAGAAATGATTAAATGGAGTGGAAGGAGAGTTATAGAGTGGATATGGGCGAGATGTAAGGAAGCATGGAGGAGGAGGAAAATACTAAGGGATTGGGGAATCAATGTATAAAATATCAGTCTAGTTGTGGCAATTACAGACCATTATGTTTGTCTTCAGTAATTTTCAAAATACCATATTCAAGGATTGTAGAAAACAGACTAAGAGAGGCAATGAAAAATAAATTGGAGGATGAACAGGCTGCATTTAGAACAAATAGGCAATGCAATGATATCATACGTTGTTGTTGTTGTTATCGTTAACCTCTTTGTACCTTTCGGTATCGAGGCTGTTGTGTTAGCGTATATGGTCTTACACGTGTAATGCACAACCCGGCCCGACGTGATTATGCGCCGTTTTATGCCTACATACTACACCATGTGTATAGTGTATGTGTTTGTACGTCAGTGCCGGCCACGGTCACTAAAGTAAAAGTGACCGTGAGTGCCGGCTGCTTCATAGGGGCTCAAGGGCTCGAGCCTCCAAAAACCATTCTTAGGAAAGACTAAAAGTAATTTACTTATTTAATTATAACATACAATTTATTGTTAGTTATTACAATACAAATTTTGCATATCTATATAAAGCATTACTAATGTATAACACATATTATCATCCGCCTGCGACGCGACGGCTACCTGTATTTTAAATCGTTAGGGCTCAGCCTTCGCCTGCATAAGAAATGTACGTAAGAACTAACCGTGAACGGAAATGTCGGAAATTGCCGATTACGGATGCTCTATTGCTTTCTTAAGTTACCCGAAGGCGCCCGTTTTTAGAGCCAAGTCTGAGAGCACCGGAAAGATAAGTACGTATTCGTAGCTATTCGAACCCTGTTTATTGCGAAGCGTGTTACAGAATTATTTCATAATAAACACAATTAGTAGATATATTTTTTACCGCAAGAAATAAAAAATAACCAGTGAGACTTTTAGAACTTTAAATTTGTAACAGAAAGATGATTTTGTACATTTAAATGAAATTGTTTGTTTCGATTTGTATATCATTACAATATTCGGTGTTCAGGAACAGTTTAAATAAAAACATAAAATTATAAAAATATAGGTACCTATTTAAAAAAAAAAACGCAAACAAACATTACTATAAAGCTCTATAAAGGGTATCCAGTGAAACTTTGGGTAGACGTCATAGACATCATATTAGGCTGTGTTGTCACATGTCACTGAACAATCACCATTAAATTTATTTTTTAATAAGAAATGTCTTCAAACGGCTTTTGTATTGTGTTAAAACAGTATATTCTTTAATTGTGGCAAGCAAAGTATTAAACACTTTTAAGTCGCAGTGTGTTAGGTGAATTTGGAGTAAAGTAATTACGGAAAGGTATATGAAAGTTATTATTAAAACTAACCTCAAATATAACATGTGTCAACTACAAAAGTAAACAGGAAAATTAAATATGTCTGACAACGTAGCTATCAACACGAACAGCTGTACCAACTTAATAGACAAACGTCATCAACATAATAATATTGTATTTTATAAGACACGCGAATATTTAAACATATTGGGCCATATTCATAAATAGCTATTAAGACCACAAGTGTTTTATAAAAAGTTTAAAAATCAAGGTCGTAGTTCAAATCCGAGCGAACGAAGTGAGCCGAGGATTTGATAGACCGAGATTTTTAAACTATAAAACACGAGTTGTCTTCAAGATTTTTTCTAACACTAATATCTTTCACTAATATATTATTAGAAATTTTAATAAATTATTATTTGAGACGCGTCACAATACACAAAATGCGAAGATTACTAGGCAACGACGTATTTTATACAGGAAAGTGTATTTTAAAGGCCTATAAAATACGTTGTTATTGACGACGTATTTTATAGAGAAAGGCGTATTTTAAAGGCAACATAACAAGTGAGCTCTTATGCACCATAGAAACAGTATAAGATATTAGTGTTAGAAAAAAGTGTTTAAAACTAGATGTTACTAATTACTATAGCAACATACATTAATTATATTGGTTTAATATCTACTAAACCCCTACTAACTTTAAATACTGTTTATGAATATGGCCCATTATATTTATGTTTTGCAGGAAATTTAGTCTCGTATGCATAATTGTTTTAAAATAATCTTTATTTAATGAAACATTAATAAATTCAGTGAAATTTTAAATTCATAATTTGAAATTAATTTGTATAGGAGTGGCTGTCATGAATGAAGTGTGACGTCATATTGATGACGTCTACCTAAAGTTTCACTGGATACCCTTTAATAAAATATTGCTTGAACTAAAACTAAAGATAAATTGGTATTTATTCCCTTAATTTTATTTACTCTTCAGTAAAATCTAAACATTGTTTGAGTTTTGCCTTCGATGACTTCAAATTACGGCGTAGGTAGGTATTTATTATGACTGCGAATGAACTTCCTGATAAATACTATTTATTTTGATAGCAACTAGAACTCGTGAAAAGGCAAGTAAAAGTACCTAGAAACGATTAGTAACTAATCACTAAAAGTACCGATTTCGGGATATGATGAGGTAAATGCTCCGTTTTGTTTTCCGTGTGTCTTATTTTAATTCGATGGAATGGACAAAACATGGTCGGTAACAGGCTTTAAAGATCTAAAGCATTTAAATCAGAAAATAAAAAAACACGAATTAGTGCACATCATATAAAGTGTTGTACGGATTTGGCTGTTAGGCTCGGTAAATGTAGCAGGTCAGGTGGACTCAGTTTATAGACAAAATATTATAAAACACAATGAACAGGCGACCAAAAATAGGTACATTTGAAAGAAAATTATAAACTGTATTAAATTTTGTGGAAAATTGGAATTAGCATTAAGGCGACACGATGAAAAGGAGGGTTCTGAAAACCGTGGAATTTTGCTGGCGTTAATAGATTTTTCATTTGTATGAAATTGCTCGGCCTACTGAAGTTGAGTGTTTATTATAGGTATATTATTATTTGTCTGTATTCTCTCAGCAACTAGAGCCCCCCAAAATAAATTATTGCGAGCCGCCACTGGTGTACGTATAGAACCTTGTTGCACTACCTCGTAGGCCTGATTCGGAGGAGAGCTTCGTTAATTACATAGGTGCCCAACGACGAATGGTCGCCATGACTCGATGCCGACCTCCACACTGCAGGAAAATCCTGCACCTAGGGAGATTCCGAGGGCTAGCCCAACGCTAGCCTGAAGCTCTACCACTGCGCCACTCTGGCTTGATATCATAAGTATAATACGGAAAATACCTAATTGAAAGGACTATCGAATAAAGACAACATTGTTTTTAACATTTATAGATCTGAAATTAGCATTTGGCACTATCAAAAGAGCTGAAATATGGCGATGTCTAGAACTACTGAAGTACCTAACCCATTGATTGAAGTAATTAAGAGTATCTAGGAAAGAGTCAGCAGTATAGTTCAAATAAATGGTAAGGGATCGGAAGTATTCGACATGGAAAAGCGGATTAAGCAAGGGAATGAACTAAAGAACACCAAAGTAAGATCGCAGAAGACAATGATGGGGTATAAAAACGTGGACAGCTTATTATACGCTGCCGACATAGTACTAAATAATTGCAGGCTTGTGTAAAAAGATACAGCAGCTTATCAGCCTGTAGATAGAAGAAATTGAAGAAACGAAAAAGGGAATAAATATAAACAAGAGCAAAGACTGCAGATTTACAGAAGATAAGAAGTTTAGAAACGGAAACCACATACGAGTACCTAGGAAATGCTATATCGAATGACGGAAATATTAATACAGAAACAGCAAACCGAGTGAATAAAGGAACAAGAATATACTACTCAATCAATAAATCGGTATTGGGAAAAGAGGAGCTGGAACAAGAAACTAAGTTATGAGTATAAAATTTGGCAATAACCACTGTACTCTAGGCCAATGAATCATGGACGTTATAGTTACAACAAGAAAGTAAAGTAGAGCAATAAAAATGAAGTTCCTACGGAAGATCGCAGGAAAGGCTAAGTGGGATAGAGTGAGTAACGATAAAATAAGAGGACAATTAAGACAAAAACGAATTCGCTCAAAGATGGAGGAGAGATAGTTAAACTGGTATGGGCATATAATTAGGATAGAGCCAAATAGACCAGTAAAGAAGATTTTAGAAGCAAAGACAGAAGGTAGGAAGAAGAGAGGAAGATCCGGGAAAACATGGCACAAAAGAATTGAAGAAATACGTAACAGAAGAGGCAACAATTTGCAGAAATAAAAACCCCAGCAAAGGATAAAAAGGATCGGTGAAGGATGAAGAATAAGAAAGACAAGAAATCTAAGGACTTATCTACTAAGATGTCTACTGCGATGTGTGTTTTAATAAGATTTTTTTTAGATTGAGTGGACTCCTACTCTACTTAATCCGCCCCTCGGAATAGTAACCAAAGCATTGAGTCGTATTGCATGAACTATATTTCTTTCAATGTGATATTTATTGCCTTGAAATGTTAAAAAGACGTTTAACATTAACGTAACAAAAGTTTTATTAGAAGTCTTAAGTAATCTGACCTGTTTGTTTAACCATGATCACAAATTTTAAGATAACTTCGTTGCATAGTTTCACTCAAGTTTGAATGCTTTGATAATAATTTTTACAAAATAACACAATCACAACTATTAGATATGTGAAAGCTTTCATTTATTGCAGATGAATTAACTCTGAATGACTGTTTTGTGCTTTAATGTATGCTTATTACAAAGACAGGAAATTGAAATAGGTTCCAAAATTTATTGGTTTAAATAAATTGAGTAATTTAGGATTAAGTTTTCGTTATGTAATTCTGATGATGGCACATAAGTTTTAAATAACGAGACGCTGTCGATTGTAAACAAAAAAAGTAACAAAAAAGCCCAAGTGAATTCAGTATTAATTTATTTTTAATCGTAGACTTAACAATTTAATTGGGGATTGATTGTTAATAAAGTGATTCGAGATGTCCACAAATTTTTTGCATATTTAAACAAAAATTAAAATCATTTAAAACAATTCGTTATAATTAATTTGCGTCAAATCATTCCGACCAACGTCCGCAATGTGGAAATTACTAAACCAGCTTAATCTGAATCATTTTACGACTATTTTATTGCTTTTCATACTTATTATCACAATTTATCAATCAAAAAACATCAACACGGTGCACGCCATCAGACGCATAAAATCACAGTGGCTCCGAAAAACCCTTAAATGTAATTTATGATTTTTTGTTACGGGTCAGGGGGTATCGGTGCAAACACCACGAGGTCTCTTGTAAAACCACGATGTAAACACGTAGAAACCCTAGGTCTCTGGCTAATCTATTTTCTATATCCATCATTTATATTAACAAAAATTAACTTAATTTCAATTATTAATCATTTATGCATTTTTCGAAGAGGGAACCTCTGAATCGTTCTCTGTTAAAATAATAAATAAAATAACCTTTCCCCGGTCGTGGTCACAAACAGGATGATTCAAACAGGATTTAATAATAGTAATTAAAATGAAGATAGTTATTTATGTTAGTTACTACTATCATAGAGTTAATGATCTACAAAAATAATAAAATTAAACTTTTACAAAAAAATTCGATAAACCTTCTCACGACCCCATCGACTGCTAAACTTTTTTGAAATAAAACATGTTTATGAATGCTTACTAATGGAAAAGTTGTTAAAATTTGCAACATAAAAACTTCTTATTCAAAAAATTCCGTCCCGATTTTGAGAAATTTGATGTGGTCATTACAAAAAATCGTTGATAAAACAAACTTTTTGAAAGAATTAGTTTGGTAGCTAAGTACTTTTTTTACATTTTTTAAGTCCATATTTTAATTTCGAAAATCCAAAAGAATATTTTTCTGCAGTATTTACCTTAAAAACTGGACTCAGGCGATTTCTTCAAAATCTTAACTTTATAGCTTTTTCGAAAGACTTATCGATTTTAACGTCAAATTAATGTCCCAAATTTATTAGAAATTTGAAAAATGCAAAAACAGGTACGAAAACTCAAAGTGAAGTTTAAAAGCTTTCCAAATTGGGTTTGCCTCATCTCTCAAATTTTTCCTCGTGATTTGGTTTCTTTGTTAACAATTATTGTTAAATTTTAAATCATTTTGCGTACCTTTGTTGTACCAAACAACTTCTAAAATGGTGTAACAATACTTCTTCTAAAGGTAATTTCGGTGCACATTTTTATTATTATTTAGTGTAAACGGACATCCTGAAAAATAAAAACCTGTGCATTCGTAAACAGGCGCCAGTTTTTGCGACCTAAAATTGGTTCAAACCGGCAATTAGTGGTTTTAAACAAGACCGTACAATCTTCTACAAGAATTTACGTAATTATTTAACTATGTAGTTCTGGCTAACAATTAAAAAAGATGGTTTTATCCGATTCAACAAACTTGATATTTATTCGTGCGAATAAAATATCGCCACCGTAAATTGTTGCGGACATAAAGCGAATTCCTGTGTAACATCTTGTCGGTGGTACTGAACAGTGGCGGCTGGTCCATAAGCGCTGCGACACTGCAGCACCCCCAGAACAAAGTACGGAAATTAATTACCTATTAAATTTGTACTTGAAAATATCAATAATATAACAATCATTCAATATTTTGCATAATTATTACATAAATTTAATTAATTAAACCGCTTTTAAAAGGAATTATTTAAACCGAAGCTGTAGATTCCATTCAGAGCGCTGAGAAATGTAGCAGTGTCAGAAACGTAGTACATTCGGTGCACATTCCGCCGCGATTTGTTTGTTTTAATAATACATGGTAAAAGTAGTCCGAACGCTGCTTATCTGGGCAGCATCTCAGCATTAATGCATCATGCCGTTGAGCTCTTGGACATCCGATCCAACAAAAACAATAATACGTCTGAATACCACGAAAAAACTAGGTGATGTCATCATTGTGCAAGGACGTCTTGGGCGACGGTATGTGTAATATAAACAGGAATATTAAATAATAAATAGTTCGTATTTCCAACTTGATTGCAACATCACTGCGAATACGGTCAAGGCTGCTCCAGTGTTAACAGGTGATCGAAAAATTTTGTGAAGTTAAAAATCGCAGAATGGATTTTATATTTAAATAAAAATTCTTTTTATTTCATTTTCCGGTAAGCTTATTTTTTTTATAAATTGAGTAAAATTTCGATTTGTTTTGTTTTATTTAAGGCACCTTAAATAAAATAAAAGGCGCCTTAAAAATATCAAGGATCGTTACTGGTATGTAAGTATATTTCGAAAGCTGCAGCACCCCCATAATTTCAAGCCACGAGCCGCCACTGGTACTGAAATATGCTGTTTTGGAATTCATGTAATATCTCGTAAATGTAAACAGTATATAAATCAGAGATAATCACTGCTTGGAATTTTAGAACTTTATTAAAGCGCGTGCAGGAATTAGAGGATTAAATTGTATATCCAATAATTTATTTTGGCATAAACTGCTCCAAAACAAAATTTCTTTGTTTATTTCTTTTCTTTTTCTTTCTAACTTTATAATAAAAGTACAACTTTCTAATAAAAGTACAACTTTCTAATGACTAATCATACTTCCTATTTGTTAATTAATTAATAAAAACTTTTAAAAAATTGATTTGCTGCTGGAGCAAAAACTATCTCAGTATTTTTTCTTTTCCTCGCCTCTCTTTTTTCCTTTCCTCCATCTTTCTCCTTTTCTTTTTTTGCTGTTTTTTTTTACTTTTCAACTTCTAGGCGGTCATGTTGCGCTATTTCGCCCATTTTGCTTACGCTGTACGGTCGCATACACATGTACCTATGCCTTAACATGCACCCCGTACTTGCATTGGCTCAGACTTTCGACTCCTGGTTACGCCCCCCCCCTCCACTCGCATTGCCTCAAGGTTAACCCTCGGCTCAAGGTTGACCCCCCCTTCTCGGTATCAGGCATATAGCTGGCTAAATGGATCCAGAGTCTCATGCTCTAATAAACAACAACGAGCCTTATATGTCCATACAAAATATGTAGGCGACAAGCCTCAATGCTTGCCGGGAAACAATAATATCCAATAACAGCAAAAACCATAATATCAACAATAACAGCAACTAAGTATCCCACAAGCCTCACAGCTTGGCAAAAATGACAACAACAATAAATACATCAACAACGTAACCGTTCAGACCGACTGTATCTCATCAGGCATACAATCACATCTATTCAATTCAAGATCAACTAGCTTTTCATATTTATGTGAATAATTATCCAAAATGCATTTTACACCAATGCACCACCTAATTCACATTATATGCACCGTCCACAAATTCACTTGGTCTTTTTGTTTTAACACATCTGTAGATAAACGCATCTCGTGATTAACTATCTTTCTTCGATTCTGACCTGGGTCGGAGCCCTTAACCATAGCGAATGTCCCTATTTTAAAAGTTGTGGTTCGGGTTTAAGAAACAAGCGATATTTGTTTCGCGAAATCTAATGCTTACGTCATTATATTGTCGCCAAAAGTAGGCGCAACACAATTACAATATATTTAACTCTGATAAGTCGAAGTTTCAATTTCGATTCTAAGTTTTTATTTGAGTTTTAAATGTAGATTTTGTCGACTTCATGTCGATGTTAGAATTTGTACTGAAATGGGGTTGAATCTTCAACTTGATATTCCAATTTCGAGTTTCAGATTGTATTTCAACTTTTGATGTCGAGTCAGTAATCCATTTTTAGTTAATATTTGAAGTTGTATCGAGACAGGGTTGAAACTTCGAGTTGATATTCCAATTTCGAGTATCAATTAGAATTGGGCTATGAATATCGGTTAATATTCAATTTCAAGTCGATATTCGAAGTTGTATTGATACTGTGATGAATCTCCGCCTTGATATTCAAATATTGAACCTCAGTTTGTATTTTTAACTTGGAATGACGAGTTGTAATTGATTTTAAGTAGATATTCGAAGCTGTATCGAGACAGGGTTGAAACTTCGGGTTGATATTCCAATTTTGAGTCAATTATAATATTATCCAGTCACTATTCAATTTAAAGTCGATATTCGAAGTTGTATAGATATTGGGTTGAAATTTCAACTGGATATTCTAATCTCGAGTCTCAGTTTTTATTTGAACTTGGAATGGCGAATTACCAATCGAATTAAAGTCTTGACATTCGAAGTTGTATTGAGACGGGGTTGAAATTTCGAGTCATTATTTCAATTTCGGATCAGGCAAGTCCAAATTTGAATTTCAATTATAAGTTTGTATTTGAGTTTTGAATCTAGTTTTCTTCGACTTCACCTCGATATTCAAATTTGTCCTGAAACAGGTCTGAAACCACAACTTGATATTCCAATTTTGAATCTCAGTCAGAATTTGAGCTATGCATATCAACTCAGTGTCGATTGATTGATTGATATTGACTTGAAACTTCAACTCGATATTCTAATCTCGAGTTTTAGTTGGTATTTGAACTTGGAATGGCGAATTACCAATCGAATTAAAGTGTTGACATTCGAAGTTGTATTGAGACGAGGTTGAAATTTCGAGTCATTATTTCAATTTCGGATCAGGCAAGTCGAAATTTGAATTTCGATTCTAAGTTTGTATTTGAATGTAGTTTTTCTTCGACCGATATCCGAATTTTTACTGAAACAAGGCTGGAACTACAACTTGATGTTTCAATTTTGAGCCTCAGTCACAATTTGTGCTATGAACACTTCAAGTTTATATTCGAAGTTTTATTGATATTGGGTTGAAACTTCAACTCGATAGTCTAATCTTGAGTATTAGTTGGCATTTGAAGATTGGATGTCGAATCAGTAGTCGATTTCAAGTTGATACTTATTCAAAGTTGCATTGATACTGGGTTGTAACTTAAACTCGATATTTCAATCTCAATCTTCAGTTGGTATTTAACTTGAAATGACTAGTTAGGAGTTAATAATATATTTAAATTAGATATTCGAAGTTGTATTAAGACGGAGTTGAATCAAAATTTCAATATTCTGTCCTTGAAGTCGTAATTTGAATACAATTACTTTAAATATTTTTATAAGAAGTTCAACTCTGAAAACAGAAATGCGAAGAACGGATTCGAACATTGAACTGTTTTAGGTTTATGAATAAAATATTTAATTATTATATTAAATTTTGAAGAGCATAGTTTGAGATTTCTCATTAGAATACTAAGATTAGTTTTAAATTTGACTTCATAATTCGAATATAAATTCAAATATTTTAGACTTTAGGAATCATGAATTTGTTTACAAGTTGATTAAAAATGTTGAAAAGTTAAACTAAAAAGCTTTGAATTATGAAGTACCTTAGTTCAATGATTTTTGTTTTATAATCAGTTCCTAAGAACGACAGAAGTTTAAAGAAAATTTTCAAAAATGTGTTTTAAGGGTGACCTTAAAATAACCTTCGAATGTTTTCTTGTAATTTATTAAGTTAGAATCTATTAATAATGAATACATCTAAGTAAAATTTTTTGCCATTTTGATAAAATATATAAATCGTGAAGGGAATTTCTGAAAATATTTTGAAATTTTATTAAGGCAGTTCCGTAAATCTAATAATAATAATTTCTAAAATAACCAATTATCGATTATAATAATATTAATTACAGATAATTAAAATGACGTCTCTAAAACTTTATAAGAATTTAATAATCTTATCTAACTAAAAACAAAAGCAAACAGCAAACCAAAGAATTTCCAGTTACTTTCTAATCTAAAACAAAATTAGCTAAACCGCTAAACAACACACGTTTGAACTTTTTGATAAAACTGGAAAGCCGTATCATTAAAAATATGTGACAGAATTCACATTTAATAAATCAACGGTTTTGTGTCTAATCTTACGAAGTAGCAACCGAAAGAATTTTCTAGTAATCTGGCTTTCCTTTTGCACCTACAAAAGATACATCGAACTGTCTTCGTTCGTAATAAATTTAACGTATTAATATGTTCGCGGTGGTTATCAACCTTTCACTTGTCCCTAAAATATATTCTCACAAATTATGAACAGGAAAACAAATCGTTTTCCTACGCGCATTTCTGGAATTCTAGATTCCTTACGCGATGGGAATCACCTACGCATTCCGAGTGGGTATAATTTCAGTAGGACAAACTCAAAATGCGTAGGATCCGCAGGTATTTTTATACATCACGGTTATATTTATTCATCTGATATTGTTTACTTGCTCTGTTTTCTTTGATTTTTGGCTTTTTTTAAGGTTGCGTTGATACAAAGGAATAGGAAAATACGACAACAAAAAATTATCTAAATTCGTAAGATCGCCGTTTTTACTTAAACCAAAATAAAATTTAATACAAATTGGGAAGTATTACTGGATTTATCCAAGTTTTGAGATTTATTCCCGAATCAAAATTCGAATATGGAGTTGAAATTTTCAATGGGATCGGATTCGAATTTCAGGGATGGGCTTTCGGGTTTCAAAATTCCGGGCTCAAGTTTGGAAATTCAGTTTTGTATTTGAAATAAAACGATGATTTTGAATTTCAGATTTTCTTCTGGAATTTCGATTTTCAAAACTTTTTCCATCTTTGAAACTCAGATTTAATACCTTCATTTAACATATCTGGAATTTCAAGCCATTTCGACTGAAAATTCCAAGCTTAAGGGTTGGAAATTGAACTTTTCTCTTATTTGAAGGCATTTACTTGCGAAAAAGACCAAAGTTTTAAATTTAAATTTACAGGACTTGTTCTGAATATTCGAAACTGAGATTTTGAAAATTATTTTATATAGGTACATATAATTATGAATGAAATTTTAAACCACCAAAATTTAGAATTCGAGTTTCAAACTTGCTCTTTTTAATCTTAATTGAACCTGAAGTTTTAAAATTCAACTCATACAGTGACTGGCAAAAAGTTTGTAACATATGGGAAACATTTTTTAAAGTATCGGAAAATGTTTTCTAGGGAACGATTCTGTATGTCACGTGACCACTGGTATTTTTTCTTCTTCAAACGTCACAAAAACACGACTTTGTGTCCTTGGATACACACAGTTAAACATTCACTTTTACTCCGAGGAGTAAAAGTGGGCTCTTTTACTCCTAGGACTAAAAGTGACATAAAAGGAGCCAATGGCAACTCGTAATTTTTATTTTTTATAACAAAGCAACGACAGCTGGTATGACGTTCATTTTCGACTTTTTTTAAATTTTTTGCTGAATTGCTTTTAATTTATGCGTTTGAAGAAAAAGTAACATGTGTTATTCGGAGTAAAAGTGATTTTGTGTGCCTCGCTTGAAATTGTACGACTCGCTAGCGCTCGTCGTTCAAACGTTCGGCACACAAAATGACACTTTTACTCCTAATAACACAATATACTATTATATAAGTACGTTTATTTTTCAGCATGCTCTTAAAATACATTTGTCCACGACTAGTCAATAATCTGTCAATTATTCATGTGTAATGCTATCCATTATACACTGCCAGCAGTGAATAATCAATATTCACGGTGTCATGGTAACATCATTGTCTATGGTGCATAATGAAGGAAATAGGTTATGTTTCTAATCCTACCACTTCGTTTAACATAGTCCTACCACATGGTTTTAGTAGCGTTGTTATTTAAATTTTAATTAAAAATTCCTCGTATTTGTATTCGTGGACAACGTATAGTATACGACTCGCTATAATGGCTACTATTACCTCGGATAATAGCATTCATTATAGCGTCGTGTATAATATACTATTTTTCGCTACCAGCAAAGTAAGCAAGCCTTACATCCATGGCAACAGTGACTGTAAGTGGCTAATAACATTCGGGCTCTAGTTACCCCTGACGACGGAACTTAATAGTGTCACTTACGTACCTAGGAAAATAATGAACAGATAACAGAACCGTACGTTTACCGTTGTCATTGTTACCACTGTTATTATATTGATTTTTTTACGTTGCCAAGTACTATAGGACGCATAGTTGCCACAAAAACTGTCACAAAATAATTCATACTTTGCAAATAATATGTTCTTGTTCTTTTAAACTGCTTGTATGTATGGACTATTAACATTTTCGGAAGGCGACGAGCCTTGGCTTCGCCTCGGCTCGTATTCGCCTACCTAGCTAACTATTACAGTTCGTTTAAATTAATTATTTTAATCGTACTAACTTAATTATTTAAGTTAAGTAACCTTAGTAATTTCATAATAACACAATTCTATTGTTATAATCAACTCAAAATTAATAGGTACTTTTAACAAATTTAAAAAAAAAAAAAAAACTAGAATATTTTTGTGACCGCTTAGCATCACTGTAAGTTCGGGATTTATTGGCAACTTAGCTTTGAGTCGTTTAGAAACTGTTGGGAAAACGATCTTGTTTCAACGCCTTTCACTATGTTTTCCCATTTTTTCTGCCATTTTTCAAGACTTTGCAATTTAAGTTCTGATAATATGACAGTTTTAGGCACTTTGTTATATATTATTTTGTCGTCTGTGAGCTGTGCTGCTTCTTTGGCAAGGACGTCTGCTAACTCATTTCCGGTAGCCACGTTAGGCTTAACCCATTTAAAAGCTATTTCCCAACCTTCCTTTGGCAGTTTGTTCAATTTTCTTCGTATGTCTTCCACAATTGTTCCGTGATTGTTAGGGTTTCTTATCGTGTCTAGTGTTACTCTGCTAACTGTAAAAATAACGGCTGTGAGGTCTTCTATTGCACCAAAGTTTTGAGTATAGCTAAGGCTACTGCTTGGTTATTTGAACACCTTTGGCCCAGTTTATTTCTTACCATTTCAAATAATTCGTTGTTTATGAAAACAGCTATTCCCAATCCAACTTTGTCAACAGTTTTACTCCCGTCAGTAAATATTTTTATCTTTGCGGTATTTCTTCCTTAAGATCAAGTATTTCACCTGGGTGTGGCCAGTGTTCAATGGGTACCGGTGTGTCATAATCTTTTTCTTCTTTTACTCTGATTCTCTTATACATCCTAGCTATTTCGTCTCATTTTATTATAATTTGATTCTGTCCGGTTAACACACATGAAGCTTCATAGGATAATTATCCTATAAGCCTTTCCCATTCTAATGTTTATTAATCGTTGTAGCCTTTCGAACTTAATTTGATTCTTTTTGTTTTTGAGGGCATCCTCCCCAAACGGAACTCCGTACGCCAGCAAGGGTAGCATTACTCCTTTATAAATAGTTTTAAGAGCTGGATGTTCTAATCCCCAACCCCAACTTATTTTTTCCAATCTTGATAAAGAACTTCTTAATTTTTCGCATTTTTTCGTTATTTGTATTACATGACTATCGAATTTACGCCCAAGTACTTTGTCTGTGGTACTTGTTTCAAAGCTTCGTAATTTAAGAAAACTTCTATTTTCTTATTAAAATATGATCTTTTCCTCATCACAAGCATGGTAGTAGACTTTTGTTCATTAAATATGATTTTATTTGTTTTCGCCCATCTTGCTACTTTCTTCTTTTGCATATTTGCATAGTTTTCAGCCTCTTCGGTTGTTCTTCCTTGTACCATTATTAAGACATCATCTGGAAATTCTGATCTTTGTACTTTTTGCGTAATTCATATTTAGTAATGAATAATTGTATTGCACATTCCAAAATCCGGGCGCACAGCCAGAACCCAGAACCTTGCGGGCATCCTTTAGTAACGTTTTTTTACGCATATTCGGTGTTAGTTTGTGATCTTGCCTTCCTCTGTCGAAAATAGTCAATGCTCAGTTAGTACAAATTTTTTATTGCCACTGTGCAGCAACTGGTTCGAGTATAAGTAGTGAGTTACACGTGTTATAATATTTTTCCTCCCACGTTCAATAAACTAATTTGGCGATATTTAGGATGGCTGGTCGCTGTGTTCCTTACCGGATTTGATAATAGGTATTATGATGGATTGTTTGCATATTTTTGGAAATATTGCTCTTTTAAGGCATTCGTTGTAGATTCTTGTTAGCATCTTTGGAAACAGGTAAGTTAATCTTAAGTAAATACTACTTCCAATTCCGTCCTCCCCGGGTGATTTTTTTGTGTTCATATTCTTTATTACTCCTGTTACTTCTTGAATTGTAAACTTTTTGTCATTATTAGAAGTGTTAAGCTCTTCTTCTAATTTTCTTCTTATGCTTCTATGAATTTCTTGTTCATCTTCTTGTGTGTCCTCTGGTACAAATTGCTGCATCATGTATTTTTGTTCTCTGGAATCTTCTTCACAAATTTTTTATTAATTTTTAAACGTATGGCATTTTGTAGCCAGAAGATCACATAGTGGCGGTTTGGCTGCCAGTTGAGGGGATCAAAGCCACATTTTTAAACGACTAGGCGTTGAGAACTTAGTTATATCCCCTGTATGGTAGGGAAATGCGTTCTTTGCAGTAGTTTCCCGTTGCCTTCTGCAGAGTTTGTGACCATGTATTAAGTGTATAGGTATTAAGTGTATAGTGGTTGTCTTGTTACTATCTGCAGTTTACGACTCTGCAGACAGAATCGTTAATTGTAACCAAACGATTAAATGGCTTCACTCGCTCAAGTACCGACCTCTAACAGTAGGAAATTATTTGTAAAAATCCTGACCACTGCCTGAGATTCGAACCCAAGACTCCTAGCTAGGAGACCAGCGCTCTTACCACTGCGCCAACGAGCTTCTAGTGAGAATTTAATTTTAGGCCACTCTGAAAAATTTCAAGCGTTTAGTTTAAAAAAAAATTAAAATCGCAATGTTTTCTGAATATTTTTTTATCAATTTACAAACACCTAAGTTATTTTCTTTTAAGGTCAGTGGTTCGGGCTTTAAGCCCGCCACAGATGCAGAGACTTGCCTCAAGACTTGCGTGTACGTTTAAAACCGTGCATTCAAAACGATGGTGTGTGGTAGAAACCTGTAGACTTATTTAGAATGCGCATTCCAATAAACCCGTCGCAAAAAAAACTGGATTTTTTCCCGTACAGTTTTGAATGCACGGGGAAAACTCTGCGTGTGTGGTGCAGGAGCGCACAATGAACACGTTTTTGTTCAGTGCCGTCGGTACTTATTATTTTGGTGGTGGTGTATTGACAATATACCTATACAATAAATTTCAAATGTTCAAATCATGTCGGATTTAGTCAACTGCTCCCGCGATTTTATGATTTCCTTCATCGAAATTTACAGAGATAATCATCGTTTATGGAAAATAAAATCGAAGGAATTCTTAATAATGCAAATGCACGCTACTGCCACTAAACATGATTCATATTCTGATAACACAGCCGACATTTTGCAACAACTCTTCAAATACAACTACTGACAAGTCGCTACGTGTGTGTGAAGATACAGACTACATTCTTTTTGCACGCGTTTGAATGCACATTCAAAACCGCACACGCTAACCTCTGCATCTGTGGCGGGCTTTACAGATGCGATATTCATCATACGTCAGGTAGCCGAAAAATCAATCGAATATAATGTCCCAGCCTATGTATGCTATGTGGATCAAGTAAAGGCATTCGTTAGGGTGAGGCTACATGGCGTAGTATCATTCTTAAGGGAAAAGGGATTACCGTCGCAGCTAATAATAATCATAGAGGAAGTTAACAAGAACGCAGAATGAAAATTCAATTTACCGATTAAATCAAATGTACAGCACGAATAAGGTAAGATGATTCATTGCTAATGTTTAATATAGTTATGGACGAAATAATAAAAAAAGGTGAAAGAATTTCCAGGGTATAAGATGAGAGATAAAAACATAGCAAATGATGAGGTAATTCTGGCGCAATCAGAGGATGATCTTCAAAATTTCTTACATAGGTTTGTTATAGTAGCAAAGAAATACAACATGACTGTGTCTACGGATAAATCTAAATGCATGGTTATATTAAAAAGGAGCCGATACGCTGCAAAGGTAGAAATATCAAGTAATAGAAACACATGTAAAGAGGTTAAACAGCAGGTTATGAAAGGAGAGCGAATATCCGGATGCCTACGCGACGTAAGATGGAAGAATAAGTATCTTCGTACAACAGAAATGAACACTCTCGAAGCGATAACTAGGGAAATCAAGTCAAGACAGAATTAGAAACGAAAACAAGAGGGGATTGTGAAGTAACAAATGTAGTAAAATAGGTAAGAAACAAAAGAAGATTATGTTACGAGAGCCGACAATAACAGAATAATAAAGATGACTATAGACCAACAGGAAAGCGAGACGCGATGCGCTCAGAGCTGGATTTGTACTTCAACAGAAGATAATTAATAGCAGGAAGTAGGTTTTAACCTAAAATAGAAGAAGAAGAAGAAGAAGTTGGATATTTGTAAAGTAATAAAAAATATTAAATAAAAAATCTCAGAATTGAAAATCAAATTTCAGGATTTATTTTCCATTATTTTTAAAATACAATATGTGGATATGTGGAATTCCAAGTCATTTCAACTCCAAATTCTGAAATCAAGTTCGGAATTTCAGTTTTGTTATTATTTTATTACGACTTACAAAAAACAACCGAAATTTTTGATTTTAGAGATTCTTTCAATTTCGAATTTTAGAAATTGTTTTCCATTCTCAAAACTGGGATTTTATAGTTCAAGTTACGTATCTGAAATTTCACGTCATTTCTACTCAATTTCAAAATGTTTCACTATGAGAAAATGAAAGTTCAGCCATCTTTCCTGTTTTGCAATGTTCACATTCAGTTTTATTCACATACTCAATCTTATCCATACCTATCGCTAAATCGCCAGTGTACAATTTTCTTACAGCTTCGACATCTGTATGCCCCGTACGACGATGCCATGTAATTGCATTAGAATATTTATTTAAATTATTAGTTAATTTGGCGCATTCGCCCAAGCGTTACAACTTGAAGAGTTTTCTATCCAAAAGAGCTGTGGCAACTACATTGTTTCCCTTTTTGATGCTACGTGTTTTGCCTTGCCTTGCTTGATCATACAACTCACAGATAATAATCGACTTTCGAGTGATGGTACATAATTATAATGCATGGGTTGCTTTAATACGGGATAATCTGGGATAGGTACACTGTTTGTTATTGGTATTATAACAAATAACACATTGAAGGATGTCTCCACCAATACCTATAACTGGAGTATATGTGTCGTTCGTAAGGAAGATCGTGTCTTGGACTGTTCTTATTTCAGAAAATGATTTATCACTTCTCATATACTCGTATGATGTGGCACCTGAATCGATATACCTACCAACTGTTAGAACTTTTCATTATTCCGCTTTTATTACACCTAAAAAATAATAATGACTTTCATTCTTTGCCAGCTTTTTGTTTAACTTCCAACATTCTGCTTTTAAATGCCCATTGTTCTTACAAAACCTACAAAATTGTTGTTGTTTGACTTGTCTTTTGCTATTCCTATATAACTTTGATGTTGTTTTGTTGACTCTGATGTTGACGTTTTAAGGGCAACTTGGAACGCATCATTCGTTTTAACTTTTAACGTGTCGGGTATACTCGTCAATCTGTTTACCCCGAACGTAATCGACATTTGTTTGTTTATTTATTGGGCGAAATCTAGGATTGCGGATGCCAGGAATTTCCAAGCGCGTACCTTAGCCAATAGTAGAGTCATTCGGGTTAAGTGTGCGCACTTTAGACTTCTAAACCCTATTAAATAAAAATAGTTAAGTATATGAAAACAATTTCAACATTTTTAGATAGAGCATTTATTATTCTTTGAACATCGACTTTAACAAAAAAAGTAAATTCCCTAAATTTCTCATAAACTAAGAATAAAACAGTTTTGTCGGCATGCGTTCACTTGACCCGTATTGCGGGTAACTGTGCGCACCCGTATGGGGCAAGTGAACGCATACGGGGCAAGTGTGCGCATGCGCAAACTTAGAGTCATTCGGGTTAAGTGTGCGCACTTTAGACTTCTAAGCCCTATTAAATAAAAAGTATATGAAAACAATTTCAACATTTTTAGATAGAGCATTTATTATTCTTTGAACATCGACTTTAACAAAAAAAAGTAAATTCCCTAAATTTCTCATAAACTAAGAATAAAATAGTTTTGTCGACATGCGTTCACTTGACCCGTATTGCGGGTAACTGTGCGCACCCAAATGGGGCAAGTGAACGCTTACGGGGCAAGTGTGCGCATGCGCACACTTACCCGCGCACACTTGCCCCCCTGGACCAAATTTGAAAACAAAAATCGCGAATCCGATAGTGACGATTATAACCTTAAGCTTTCTACTGATATTCATTCTGAGATTGGCTCTGACAGCATGAAAAAATACTCACCGTTTGCAAATTAAAAACCTGGGTATGACACACTTTTCCGCGATGTTAAAATCTATTAATTGATATCACAAATTTTGTTGTATTGTAATTAGTTATGGAGCAAGCGACTAGTGACACAGTGACATGTCTGAAATAAGTCTAAAGCTGGGGTCGCTGATTTTTCGGAAAAAACGTTTGGCCGCCCTTGCCACATTTCCAAAATACAGCCCGTGCGCACACTTACCCGCTGCGCTCGGTTACCCCGAATGACTCTACTACCCGACTAGCATTTTACCAAACTCAAGGGATTTCCACCTCTGGAAGGGATCTTTATCGTGTTGGCACGGACCTACGGTTTAACGCCGTATACGAAGGAGGGCATACTTTCAGATATTTTTCTGCATTCAAAATCTCACCGACCGGGACTGGGAATCGAACCCGAGATCTCTGGTTTATAAGGCCAGTATGCTAACATTGAAACCATCCAAGCCGACGTAATCGACATTTAGATCAATTTCTGCACGGTCTTCCAATTTCCAATGCTTTATCTAACAGTTCCTTCCCTAATCCCCTGAATTGGTTCACTATTTCTACATTGTCGTTATATACACTATGGAGTCATAGTACCGGTTGTGAACCTCACTGAATATAATTTAGGAATTAGGCACAGTTTACTGCACCTTGATGAGCGTTCGTGATGTTTTACCACATTTTTCGCGGAGTTTTTAGCAATATTAAATGCATATCCTGACTATCTGCTACGGCCACGCTGATTGTTGCCATTGCTTTTCGTTTGCGTTGATCGCAATCTGCAGGCATTGGAACAGGTTTTGTATCATTTACGTTTTCCCACAATCCATCACGCATCAGAATCATTGCATTACATTTTTACAACTAATAATTAGAGTCGTTATTGTAACGCTTATTTTATTGTTGCCTCCCATTTTTGTTAGTTCTCACACTGCTAACAAATATTAATTTCTTGCACTTCACATATTAAAGTCACTATGTTCGTAAATGAATATGTATTCATTTTCATTCGGTTTGGGGAAATTTAACCATTAACTTGCCATATTCAAATAAACGACCCTTAGTTCGCAGCACTGCGATGGCTCCCGGCTACGACAGCGACCGGAAAAGGTTTAGGAGAGAGGGTACGAAAAGTAATCCCTGGATTAGGACAGGCTGTCAAAGGTATAAACTAAAATTGGCAACCTAGTTATAACGTAAGGTTATTGGCATTCAACAACAGAATTGGAAGAAGAATTGTGTTAGTTAAAATAGGACATACTAGGTGTGTCAGAAACTAAAAGAAGAGGTACCTATTTAATACTTAAAATTAGGAAGACAAAAACAGATGCAAAGACCAGACGTAATAACGTAACGGATATTTGATCCAAGACGTGCAGAAGAAGAAGAAGAAGAAGAACAAGAAGTGGGAACATATTATATTATAAAAGAAATAATTATAATTCAAATGGCGACGTGGGCTTCATTATAAATAAAATTGTAAAAAGAAGCATAATTAAAATCCAAGCATCCTCAACCAGTATGGTATACTTGTTATTACATATTAACCGGAGGTACCAGATGAAAATTATATAGTTGTATATGCTCACAAGCTCACATACAGATGGCGAAATGAAAGTTTTACGGGGACCTTATAAAGGCTTTAGAAGATGACAAAACAAAGTATACGATCATGATGGAGGGTTATAATGCAAAAATAGGAATGAAAGAGGAAGAACAAGAACCTTTTAAAGGGGAATTCGAATACGATAACTTGTTGATAAATTTCGTGATACAAAATAACTTATATATTATGAACACCTTTTATAAGACCTTCAAACAAATGGAAAAGTCTAACAGATCAAAAAAAAGCGTATACAAGATGTTTCCATATTGAACTACCAGAAGTGACCATAGATTGGTTAGGACACAAGTTAATGACATTAGAAAAGAAAAGTACAAATTAATAAGAAGCGGAAGGACGGAACGAATTGATAGGGAAAATATTTAAGAAAACTATAAATCTGAAAGTAAATGAAATACTAGAACACAACACAACAGAAAGAAATAAATCTGTGGTAGATATAATAAAAGCAATAAAACGAGTAAAACCAGTCAAGGACCAGAACAAGGACAATAAAATCAGTGCATAAATTAAAAAATTGATTGAAAACCATAGAAACATGAGAAGAAACAATAAATGGGACACAATAGAATACCCTGAAGTCAATAAGACAATAAGAAAACCAATTAAAAAGACGTTTGTAAATATAGTTAGCATAGAAAACTATAGAAGAAAATGGTAGCGTGAAAGTTTGAAAATCTAAATTAACAACAGGAACTAAACATATATTTAAGCTTAAGAAGAGAAATGGGGAAGAAACGACAAACAAGAAGGAAATAATTAAAATAGCTGAGGAAATGAATAACATATCTGAAGATATCCCTACCACAAAGAACGTTGAGATTGAAAAAGCACTAGGACAAATGAAAAATCAAATACCACAAGGAGTAGATAGAATAATAAGTGAACAGAGAAAAACCGCTGGCTTAGAAAACCTGTTTAATAAATGTCTAGATGATGGTAAGATCCCAGAAGCGTGAAATAATGCAGATGTGGTCTTGTCAATTAGAAAGGGTGACAAGTGACATAAAAAATTAGACCTATTAGCCTTCTGCCACATCTTTATAAGTTATTCATGAGAATCATAAGATCATAACAAAGAGGTTAAAGCACAAATTAAGACGCATATCAGCCAATAGAACAAGCGGGTTTCAGGAAAGGGTAACGGTGCCCATCTACAAAGCATGGGGATGTTAATTTAAAAGAGTAACGAATTCAATATAACATTAGAACTAGCTTTTGTAGACTATGTCAAAGCATTAGATACTAGGTATATAAATATTAATATGAACATACAATGTGATTTTTTAAAAACTCAATTACAGCAGGCCGAATTCTGTCTTAATAACCTTAGAATCACATTGTATTAACAGCTTTATTAGACGATTGCCGCATAGATACAAGATACTCAACTGAGAGGGGTAAGGCAAGGAGGTATTTTATCACCAAAGTTATTGATTTATCGGCGTCGATTGCCACGATCATTGGCCTTCTAAACTTAATCGTACTTAAACCTACACAGGTGCGAATGCCAACCACGTTCCAGACCGAGATCTGATCATGGTTAGATCCAAACCCGGGACCTCTCGATCGTGAGCAGACACTCATCCGCTACGCCACCGAGAGGCCTCGAAAACATATTTAAACAAATAGATTGGACCGGTATAGGAATAAACGTAAACGGCTATGAACTTACTCATGCCGATGACATAGTATGATTGCTAAAAACGAAAAAGAGTTAACAATCATGTTGAAACAACTTAATGAAAAATCTAAACAAAAAGGGCTTCACAAGTACACATGTACATAAATAAGACAAAAATTATAACAAACACTTTGCAACAAGCACACGTAATAATAATTAATTCATACATACACTGATTTTAGTTGAAAAAGTAACACCCAGTATTTTAACAGATATTTAATTTATTAATGTCGCAAAATAAACAAGATATACTAAATAACAAATGATTAAATATTCATGCATTTGACTTTAACAGTTAACAGAAAATCTTAATAATGAGTCATCCCACCATTGCATTGCGCCTTACACATTCATGTACTCTTCTCGGCGTGCTTAGAATGCGATGGTCTATTGTCTGCTGACGTATCTCTTTCCAAGTTACTTGCACCTCACCCCGAAGTTAGGCTAATGTAATGGAGGGGCTGTTCTAGGTTAGATACTCTCCTAGCAATCAAATCCCACACATGCTCAATTGGTGAAAGATCAAGAGATCGAGCAGGCCATGAAAGTAGGCGTATGTCAACATTCTCTAGATACTGCAAACTCACCCTTGCTACATGTGGTCGAGCGTTATCTTGTTGGAATATAGAGTTTTCTATACCCCGAACATATGGTACAAGAATCGGTTCCAGTACTTGGTGGATGTAATCCGCAGCTGCCATATTACCCTCTATGAACACGAGAGGAGACATAATTTCATAAGATATAGCCCCCCACACCATTAAACCTGGTGCTCGGCCTACATTTCTTTCCAATTGAAATTCTAAATTTCTTCTCTGATCACGCTCCCGTCGTACTCTTCTACGGCTATCACTCGCGCCTAAACAAAATCTGGACTCATCACTGAAAACTACTTTGTTACATTCCTCATTCCATTGCATTCTTGCGTTACACCATTCCAGTCTACGACGTTTATGGTCTGCGGTTAATGGAATCTTTTTAACAGGTCGATAAGATCTGAGTCCAATTAACCGAATTCGTCGGTATATTGCTGCCATTGTAACTCTTCGACCTACTGCTCTAAACCATTCATCACCGACAGACCTGGTTGTAGCAAAAGGGTTTCTTCTGGCAAGAATTCGAAGAAGTCGCTCTTCACGGTCTGTTGTTCTTCTGGCCGCACCAGGTCCTCTGCGGCGTTGATTCTGACCTTCCGCAGACCAAGCATGCAAACAACGAAACACAGTTGTTGCTGTAAAATTGGTGCGAGTGACGATTTCTCGAAATGAAAAACCACCCTCTCGCATACCAATTATCCGACCTCTCTCAAAGCCACTCATTTGATGAAATTCTGCACGTCTTCGCACACGGGGCATTTCTTTGGTTCAATGTGATTACAAAAAACTGACTCGACAAGGTTTAGGCAAACAACTGAAAGCGCTATTAACAAAAACATGTTTCCATGGGTAACCAAAAAATTAACAATATCTCCAAGAAAGTTGAAGATTTTTGTCTCAAATTTTTATAATACGACAATGAAGACATGGCGAAGAAATATAGTAAATAAGAATTTTAAATGAATATGTATACTGGGTGTTACTTTTTCAACTAAAAGCAGTGTATATCTAGAGCACACCCTTAAACTAGGGAAAGAAAATCAAGAAGCTGAGATAGACAAACGAATAAGCCTCGACTAGAAAGCATTCGGAAAGTTATCGTACATTCTGAAATTAAACTGAAAACAAAAATTGTTGATACATTCGTATTACCAGTGGAAAAGGAAAGGGGAGAACTATATCCAAAAATGGAGAGAAAAGGTCTGTAAAGATAGAGAAGAAAAAGAAGATGATCTTAAATACACTTTTCTTTCAGGTTGCAATATTATGTTTTACCGTGTATCTGGGGACATAATCTAATAATGCTTGTGAGTTTGAACATCCATGTTTTTTATCAAATGTTTACAGAACAACCATTTAGAAAACATAAAACATAACAACATACTTATTATTACAGCCTCTTGCTTAGTAACATTATTAAAGTGCTCTCCAACAGTTTTATATCTTGACTACATGACATTTGCTGAATCTAGCTAGGACATGACTTTTAATTCCATAGCCATCTGCGGATGACTTTTTATTGTATCTCTTGATATGGCAATACAATGGCTGACTCACATCATACAAAATGGGCTTAGTCAAAATAATAACATTTAATTATATCCGATATGATGTGCTTCTTTCTGTTTCTAAGCATTAAGAATCTGATGAGGGTGCTTTTTATATCAATGATTGTATTGTCAGTGTAAAGTACCTATACACATAAATAACGTCAAAAGATGTTGCAAATCAATTATTCGGTCCTGAACAGTCTCATCCGCCCCTACTTTGAGTTTGAGGTCAGGAAATCTAAATTTGAATCCAGTATTTGCAATAATGAAGAAGTGAATCTGAATTTTTGAATTAGGGATTGAAGATTTACATTTCGTAAACGACAAGTGTGAACTCAAGAAACGACTCTAAGTTGGGATTCTCAGATCGAAATGAATTCATAGTTTGAAAACCGAGTTTGAATTCAAAGAATTTAACGATTTAATCCAGCGTTTATATTTGTACGTTAAAATTTTACTAGTCCGAATCTTTTCAAGTGCAAGGTTCGACCCTGAACAAACCCTAAACTTCAGTTTGTTAATTTTAACGCCATAACCGTAAGTGAATTGGGAAAACTTTCTGCTTTTGCCAGTTTTAAATTCAGATTTTAATATTCAAATTGCAAAATACTTTCGATGTTATTAATTATTAAACTAAATAAACTACGAGTAATACGAGTATTAAATTAAAAAATGTTGAAGGATATACGGCGAATGTAATTTTAGTAACCGAAATTTATATGTGAAAAAATAATGACAAATCCTCAGAATTTAATAGAAGATGGTCTCAGATCCCACATGATCGAGGTACATCACGTTGTTACGCCCCCTCGGCCGGCATATTTGCAGAATGGGCTTCCTTCCAAATTCCAAAGTGATGGTGCACGCGAACCAACCAAATTTACTTGAGCTGATAAGCGACGCCTATCATGCGGACGTAATCAATTAACGAAATTATTTTATTCGTTTCGTACTTCCAATAAAAAGAAATGGGACTTCACGTCTACGAGCATATTGGGACATCAACCGTTGAAAATTGATAAAATGTTTGTAAATAAAACCAATTATATTTTTCAACATTCCTATGACACAATCAGCTGTGGCGCCGGCGCTTCGCGTATTTATTTTAGAACTCCTTTTTTATTTGCTTTTTAAGACGAGTAAATTGTCGTAGCAAAAAGATTAGCCTGAATTCTATAAACTGTTGGGGATTTTCATCAGTAATTAACATTTTGTAAAAACCCAACCTGCCTTATTAGTGAATGAAGGAAAGTTCAAATTCGTTTTATAACACGTGAATATTTGTTGGTTCCGATTTTAGATTTATTTTTTAACGAATGGCAAAAGGTTACGTCAATAATTTTCACCAACTGAATATATTTTTATAAGCAAATGCATAAAGTACAGTGTCTCTTAAACTCGAGGTGGATATAGCGGCATCTCTGTTATTTGTATAGCTACGACGAAGCCGATACAAATTAGTTTTGAAACTAAATCAATGGTGAAACAGAAATGGGCGATCTTCTTTTGTTTTCGAGTTATAGTGGAAAATTACAAATTATTCCAGTTCTAATAAGTCTTATAACTGTTTTACTTGTAGAAATATCTGAAAATGGTTTGAGATTGGTGGCGTACACAGATTTGTTTTTTGTATTTGCTATCGGTTTTCAGTTCGTAGCTTCCAACATCGACCTCTCCATTGCCCTTTGCGTAACCTTCTTCTTTTTATAATAGAGACACCGGTGTCTCCGAAGCGTATGTGAGCACTAGAAGGACACATTGGTTGTTGAGACTTTGAGTGTATGTTTTTGACTTGAACACATTTTCAATTTTCCGTAAACAGGCCATCCAAGTCTAATTTTTCTCTCCACTTCCGCCTTTTGGGTGTCTGTTCGAAAGGATAATTTTTGCCCTAAATATACATATTTCTTTACTATTTCTATTATTAAATTATTCTAAGCGGTGTTTTGTTGTATGTGTTAGTCATTATTTTTGTTTTTGATACATTCATTTAGAGACCCACTGTTTGTGCTACGTGCTACGTGCTACCCTTTCAACGTCGTTTTCCCTTTTCAATCATCATTTCTAAATCTTCGTTTTTGTTCGCTAGCAGGACGATGTCATCGGCAAAGCGGAGGTTATTAGGATATTCCCCATTGATATTAATGCCCTTTTCTTTCCATTCTACAGTTTTAAACACGTCTTCCAGCAGGTTTACGGTGAAATTGTGTCACCTTGTCTGATGCCTCGTTTTATATCCACCGCCTTCCTCTTGTGTAAAGTCTGTATGGTTACGGTCGCAGTTTTATTTTATTATATGTTTTGGATTAGTTGCATGTACCTACAATCTATTCTGCACTTCACAGCGTTAATATGTGTCCATTTTTCTACGGTATCAAACGCCTTTTCGAAGTCAATAAAGGCTAGGTATAGTAGTTGATTATATTCATGTGATTTTTTTCTATAACATGGTCTATTGTGCTATACCCCTATATTTAAAAAATATCGACTTTACTTCATAGTTTTTAAAATATGACAATTAGAGGATTTCCGAATTGACTATCGTATTTTGCTTGAAAAGTGTATCTAGAATGTTTTTACCCTTTTTTTGCGAAAAATTTTGGCGATGGCAACATCCTACAACAGGATAATTGTAGAATTCATATTGCAAATTTAACAACAAACTTCCTTGGGAAACAAGAAATCCAACTGATGGGGTAGCCAGTTATGTTTTGGGATTTACTCGATAAGCGTATTAAAAAGCTCCCTGCTGCACCTCAGGCTCTTTGGGAGTTGTGCTGAAGTCCTTGAGGAAGAATGGCGAAATTTCCCGCAAGACATGTTAAGACATCTTATTCACAGTATGCGCCGATGGTGCCAGGCTGTAATTGTAATTAGCTGCTTGGTATTGGATAATAAATCACTTTTTGATTTTGGTAGCCTTTTAAATAATCAAGAAAACCCTTATGTTAGAGTATATTGGTTGTTTGTATCTTGTTAAGTAATGTTGAAAGAACAATTATAGGTATCAAAGTTGATATTCGTGTCCGTATTTAATTTCAAAAATGTGGCACGGCTAAAAGAATTAACACAATCTTCAATTGACGCTGCCCATTCCCAGCCACCTGAACGCTGGAACTACCCGCCGCCGCCATACGCTGCCTGTTTCCAGCCACCTCAACGCTGGAACGGCACGCCGCCGTCCAACGCTGCCCGTTCCCAGCCACCTACACACTCCGCTGAAACCGCTCGCCGTCGCTTTCGCCGTATGACAACATATAGACAACTTCACCCAAAAGCAGATGTAAATAGGCTGTATGTACATCGATCGGAAGGAGGACGGGGACTGCGACAAATACAGAAAGTCTATGAAACGGCAATAATTGGATTAGATACTTATGTCAGACCAAAACAAAATGACCCCCTAATCCAAACATTAACAATCTACTATAAAAAAGAAGACCAAGCAAGAAATGTACAGAAAAAAGCTATTAAAATTCGTAAAGCTTACAATATAAAGGATGAAGATGATAGACACTTAAGAAGATGTAGATATTAGAAGAACATGCCAATGGCTTAGCAAGGGAAGGATGAAAGGACAAACAGAAACTTTGGTAATGGTAGCTCAAGACCAAGCACTTGCAACGAAATACTATCAGAAGAAAATATTAAGAACAACAGAAGACAGTAACTGTAGAATTTGCATGAGAGGCGAAGAACATACAGACCACATAGTGTCAGACTGCTCAGAACTTGCCAAAAGTGAATACATCCAAAGACACGATAGAATATGTACATATTTGCATTGGCAGATATGCAAGGAATTTAATATGGATCTAGGGCAAGAGAAATGGTACCTTCATAAACCACAACCAGTGGTAAACACTGCAGAAACTATTATCATATATAACCAACAAATACAAACTGACAGACAAATAAAGGCGAACAAGCCTGACCTAGTGATCCTGCCTCATCATTGACGTAGCGATACCAGCAGATGCAAATATAATTACTAAAGAAGCCAAAAAAAGAATAAAATATAAAGATTTGGCAATAGAAATTGAGAGAATGTCGGGCATGAAAGTAATGGTAGTACCTACCGGGGCTACCGGTAGTAATAGGTGCGCTAGGAAGGATATCAAGAAGCCTAGAAAAGAACTTAAAAACTTACCTGGACAATATAATAAATATCACAGACCCTCCAATCTAACGTACTATACTCAATTGCATACATACTAAGGAAAGTACACACATCACAAAAGTCTAGGGATATATATTTTTTTATCGATATAAATCAATTTTGTTATCAAATATCTCTACTATTGATCAAGTATGCTAGTGCTAGTCTTTGGGCTAGCGATAACAATTGTTTCAATAATAAACAAACAAATGCAGATGCTTAATTGTCAATTCAACTAAAAGTAAAGCAATTCCAGTGTTGTTAGGGAATAATTTAATCATCATTTACAGGTAATTTACGTTTATATTGGGGTGATTTAAGTTTTATTGGTGCTGTTATTATGGAAGGTAATCAACAACGACAACATTTAAGTTTAGCTGAAATGAACAGAGCTGTAGGTATGCTAGAAGCTGGTCGAAGACAAGTTGATGTTGCAGCAGCTTTAAACACCTCTCAAAGTGTTATTAGCATATTGTGGCGTAGATATAGGACATCCGGAGATCCTAGCGAACAACATCCAGGTCGTGGACGCATTACTACCGCAGTTCAAGATTGCTACTTAACATTGGAAGCTAGACGACGACCAATAATTACGGCTAAACAATTGCTTTCAGAGCTTCAGACTACTCATAATGTAACTGTATGTTCTCAAACAATCAGAAATCGATTGCATGAAGCTGATCTCCACGCCCGACGTCCAATAAGACCCCCACCAATTCGGCATGGTAATCGAGCACGTAGAGTAGAATGGGCTGAAGAGCATATTCTGTGGACAGAAGAGCAATGGTCTAGGGTTTTGTTCACAGATGAATCTCGTTTTGGAATACACCCTGACAGTCAAAGAGTTAGAGTGTGGAGACGACCTGGTAACTTGGAAAGGCTCAGATGTGTTCAAGAGGTCCATTCTTACAAAGGAGGTACCGTAATGATGTGGGGTGGTATCTGCATTGGCGGAAAAACAGATCTCTGTTTTCTTGAGAGGTTTTTAAATGCCGATGGGTATCTAAATAGGGTACGGAGGCCTATAGTGCTTCCATGCGCAGGTGCTGTTGGACCTGAGTTCATTCTAATGCATGATAATGCCACCCCACACGTTGCAGGTGCTGTTACCGAGTGGCTTGAAGACGAAAACATTTCTGTTTTACCATGGCCTGCGCAGTCCCCAGACTTAAACGTTATTGAGCACGTGTGGGACATGTTGGGAAGAAGCATTGAAAGTGAATTGGACGAAATTCGTACTCGGATTCAGCTTCGTGATACTCTTGTAAGACACTGGCAACAGTTACCGCAAGATGCAATAGATAATTTAATTTTATCAATGCCTAGAAGATGCAGAGCCGTTTTAAATCAAAGAGGAGGAAATACTCTCTACTAAATTTAATTAATGAATACTTTAAGTGCTGACACTTCAATTTCTTGTGATTGTGTAAAATCAACTTTTTGCTAATAAGTTTCATTAAAGCTTTTTCAGATTGTCTTCTTTTGTTTTAAATTAAATTTTTAATTTAGAATGTTGTAAAAGTGTTGTGTTAATTTATTATATGCAGACCACCTAAAAAAAATCAAAATACTTGACAGTTTTGTATAAAAAAAAAATATCCCTAGACTTTTGTGATGTGTGTACTTACTATAATCTGAGGAGTAAGGTATACCTCCTGATTATAAATACGTAAAGAACCGTACAGAAGAAGATGCGTAAAAAAATACTAATAATGCAGCAGTACGAGCCATTAAGACACAGGGTTTGTAAGATAATTTTATCCATTCTTTTTCTCCCTTTTGTCAGCCCATTCCACTCCTTTATCACTAGTTCATTTAAGTCCACTTGTACACATTCCAGCCATTGTTTACTTGGTCTTCCACCTCGCGTTTCTTCAGTTTTTTGATAAAGCATTATCTTCGGAATTCTGCTTAGTCCCATCTTTTCGATGTGACCTAGCCATCTCAGTCGATTTTGCTTAATTAAGTTAATAATATTATGTTCTTTGAATAAATCATACTCTTCTTTACAGGTCTTCCTTCTCCAAATACTTTCTTCCTTTTTCATTCCTCCATATATTTTCCTAAGTATTTATCGCTCAAAAATAGCTAATTTTGCCACATCTTGTTGCTTTAATGTCCAGGTTTCACTTGCGAACACCACTGCTGGCCTGGTCACTGTCCCTTGACACATTTTTGTTAGTTAGCACGGCGTTAGCACTTTATTTAATGCTTCCGCGTCTAATATTTCATATGTATTATTAAATATATTAGCGTTTCTTTTAATATTACAGTTTTGTATCAGTACCTCAAGCACTATATTAAATAATGTTATTGAGAGGGGGTCGCCCTGTCTTAATCCCCTTGTTATTTCAAATTTATCTCACAATCTTCCTTGTATTTTCACCCTACCCGATTAGTTTGTTAATGTCATCCGCACTAGTTCTGTCAGCTCTTGAGGAATTATTCATTTTCTTCATTGCATAACACAACATATTACTTCTAATGCTTGTTTGAAGTTCACAAATAAAATAAATATTTAATTGTTCTTTCTCTCGTATATTTCTTGTATTAGTCTTAAAGTATGTATTTGGTCCACCACCGATCTATTTTGCCTGAAACCACATTGGTACTCCCTACGAAGGGCATCTGTATTTTGCTTAAGTTTTTTATTGATCATGCTAGTATTTTATACACCACATTAAGTATTGAAATAGATATGTTGTAGTTCTCACACTTTAATCCATCGCCATTTTTATATACACATAGAACAGACTGCTGTTTCGTACCATTCTGACGGGATGGTTTTATTTTTCCATACTTCCTTAATTAAATGAAAAATTCTTTCGACAACAATTGAAGCTCTAGAACAGTTTGTTTTAAGTGTTGGACCACGATGACTTTCATTTTCAGGTCATGGCATTCTAGATTAATACATACATTTTTATGCAGAAATTTACTTTTAGGTTTTCGGGAAAATCATAGCAAAAAAACTAAAAATAATCATAGAAGACTGGAAACTAATCCCTGACTACCAGTTCGGCTTTCGTAACAATCACGAACAAACCCACCGGATTGCCAAGAAGATCAAGAACGACTTGAAAGGAAGTGGTATTGTTGTGCCATCTTCATTGATATTAGGCAAGCGTTTGATAAAGTATGGGATGATGGCCTACTTTACAAGCTTAAGAAAACCCTACCGCTTGCCTATTACGAGTTGCTAAAGTCATATATCTAATTGCAAGATAGTTTTTAGTTATATCTTCGGGAGTGCCACAAGGAAGTGTCCTGGGGCTAATACTCTACCTGTTATTTACGACTGACCTCCCCAAAACTAGGATGACAACAACTGCGACATTTGCAGACGACGTCGACTATACTTGCGTCCCATTCAAATCCAATAAATGCCGCGAGGAACTTGCAAGTTAACATCAATAAAGTAAAATCGTGGCTAAAAGAATGGCGGTGAAAGCAAATGAGAACAAATCTGTTCAAGTAACGTTCATGATGAAGAAAGATAATTGTCCATTAATAACATTGAATGGGAAACAACTGAAACATAGGTACTCACAAAGTAAAATATCTAGGAATTTACCTTGATCGAAGATCGAAGACTTACCTGGCAGACACATATATTTTTCAAACGAAAACAGTTAGGTCTGAAATTTAGGCAGTTATATTGGATGATAGGTAGGCGATTTCAAGCAACCCTTGAAAGCAAAATTCTAATGTACAAAGCCATAATAATGCCCATATGGACCTACGGATTACAACTGTGGGGATCAGCCAGCAACAGCAATATAAACACCATCCAAAGATTTCAAAACAAGATGCTGCGTGCAGTAGTGTGTGCGTCGTGGTATGTGCATACAAAATCATCTGTATGTACCTTCCATTAGAGAAGAAATTAAAAAACAGTGAAAAATACATTGATCGAGTAAAAGTGCATCCAAACAAACTAGTTAACAAGTTAATGGACGAAACTGACGAACTAAGACGACTAACAAGATATAATCCGTCGGACTTAACCACTAGAGTTAGGATTTAGTTAATATAGTTTTTATTATAGTTTTAATACTGAATAATATACATATAAGCAACAAACAACGTAGGGTAAGCCTGGGCTAAGTAAAAAGGGAGAGCGGTCATATGAACGCTCCCTACAAGTCAATAAGTCAATATAATATTTAACATACGAAGAACTTATTGTCTAATTGAGACAGATTTTTTGATAATAAAGGGTTAATGAATTTGGCGTAATTTTCAATTTTCCACCATTTGGTTGGTATGATAACGTGCAATCGGTTTTTCCGTATCTTTGCAGATGACAAAGTTATGCCCATACATCCACCTCGAACTTTGGGCACACTGTACAGTCGACACGCGTTGGAATACTTGATACTAGCAAACCTAGAGAAATAAACACACAACATACTGAATATTTTAAATTTGTATTTGTAAACTAAGTAATATGATATCTAATTATAAATTTATGTTAATTCTATGTTGGTTTATAACTTATTAAGGAATGTTTCGGTAGATAATTGACAACGTTTTTAAACCTTTTATTTTTGGATTTTCAAAGGTTATTCATTCTGGAAAGTTTAGCTGATGCTGGAGCATGGTAGGTGAGACTTAAAGCTATAATAATTTTAAATCATTTCTGGCAATATTTATAAAATTATAAATAATAATCAGTGGCACGTTTTATAAATGTCTGGAGAGAAAATTCTGTTTCTTAACCAAACATTTTTGAACGACCTGTAAACTTTACAATTACAATAATCCTATTCGAAACCGGCCAGGAAATCTTTAGAAAGAATTATTTACGCAAATTGAAAAATAAATGGATTTTCTTTATACATATAGTGTGTCCCTGGACGAAGGTGAAAATTTAAGATAAGCGAGTGGAAAATTATAAAATCGAAATATGTTTATAGGAAAAGTTTTATTGTTTATAATTTAAAAAAATTGAAGCAAATAATGATAGTAGAGATTTTGTATGTGTAAGACTGGCCTTTAAGCGTAATATTTTCTCTATTTATTCTTTTTGTTGGCGCCTTTGGGATTTCTTTATATAACTTACCAATTGGTGTATTATTTGTTGTTTCTCTTTTCTTTCTTCATTGGGCAAATCTAGGCGTGCGGATCAGGTTTTTTTTTTATTCGGGAAAAATATTTATTCTTCTCGTATTCAAAATTCAAAGGTTTTTACTAAAGTTTAGTAAAGTTTTTGCTTAATTATGACAAATTAACCGTTGATATTTTATCAACGAGTCTGTCATAACGTAGTGTTCGTTCAGGTTACAAATTTGTCAGAATTTATAGTATATGAAGCATGCGTTTTCCTGAGAATTACTTTGTATTTTGACGAAATATTTTCAAACTTCGAATGATGCGGTTTCGATGTTGCGAAGTCCAAGGAATGCTTCTCCTAGATTTACACGTGTGGCATTTAAAAGGTAAACCTTTAACAGAAAAATTTGCCCTTTTTCAAAATAAATTTTCGAAATTCATTACTCAAAAAATAATGTTTTCCCAAACGAATATGTAACCTAAAAACTAGAAAATAGAAATTGTTTTCATATTAGTTAAATATATTTCTTAAATTCAACATAAATGTGTGAAACGAAGTAACTAACTATTAAAAAATTAAGTGTATAGAATGTTATAACAAAAAGGCAATGAGTATCTTGACTTATTTTTAATAGAAGCATAATTAAACGGACAAAAATTTTCCAAACCTTAGTGTAAGTGATTCTATAATGCGCAATATAGGTAATGACGTGCTCCAACAATTCTGATTAATTGAACATTGATTGACATGTCAAGGGTTAGGGCATGGGATTGTACTAGAAAATATAGTAGGCGATGTCATTCATAAGATACCTACAAGGAATTTATTAGAGGCGCCTTGGTGTCTCATCTGTAGGGATTTTCCAAATAAGTTTTGGCTTCGAGAAAAACTTTATGCATTTAGACTAGAAAACACAAACGTTATTTTTTTATAAAGTACGGCAACGAAATGGTGTTGTGAAATAATTTAAAAATTCTATTAGTGAAAGAGGTGTATCACGAAAAGCCTTTAATTGTTAAATTAATGATCTGAGATGCATAAACTTTAGAGAAAAAAATTAAGAAATTTGTGGAAATTTTTAAGAATTTGCGTACCTATACAGGGTGTTTGGTTCACCGACGTATATCTGAAAGGAGGTGGTAGGTGAGTTGGTTTGGAACTTATTTAACCATATATATCATTATACAAAGTGTCACGGTTTCTAAGATATAGCCAACTTAGTGATTTAACTTAATTAGACGATTTTTGCATGTACAGTGAATGAAATGATTTTATTTGGTAGAATAGATAACAAAGACTTGAAATAAAAGTTACGAGGAATTAAAAACTTACAATAGTGTCTAATTAAAATTTATAGTAGCAAAAATCGTCTAATTTAGTTAAATCACTAAGTTGGCCATACCTTAGAAACCATGACACTTTGTATAACAGTATTTTTGGTTAAATAAGTTCTAAACCGACTCACCTACCACCTCCTTTCGAATATACGTCGGTGAACCAAACACCCTGTATAATAATTAAGCAGACCACGTAGTCGGAAAATGTTTTATAAAGCAATGACTTAAAACTAGCTTATTAAAATTGTAAGTTTAATATTTGACAGGATTTTATGTTCATCTGGTGATGTTCTGTGTTAAAATTTTATCTTTTTTAAATAAAGCAACGCCGTTAAGAAATTCACTCGATTTTTTTGAGTTTTGTTACACCCATAACTTGAATTTTGCTTCATTAAACTGTATCTTTAACATAGTAAATGTCTTTCTCAACTTTGATAAGAAAAAGCGTTAGGTAAGTCGAAAGAGCGACCTTTACTTCATTGTTATAGTCTTTTAAAATTTTCAACACAAATTGTTGTTATAATCTTAGCTCGGGCAACAATTTTTTACAGTTTATTAGAAAACAATAGATTTTAGTAGCATTTTTGTACTTCATATTTCGTTAGCGTAAACAAAACTTTAGAAGAAAATATTCCAAACTTCAAAAGGTTGCAACAGTCTTGCTTTGCCAAACCTAAGGATCGATTCTTCCAAACTTATATCAAAGAATTCTAAGGCGTATTTGTTGCCTAAAAATGTACCTAAATTGTTCATATACCTTTATATCATATCTTCTTTCATTTCAAAGTTATGACCTATTTTTTGACATCTGTTCTAATCCAGTATTGAAGTCGTTGAATGAATTTTTGCCCACATATCGAACTAAAATCTTCTCTGAGGGTACTTTCAGACTACACTTTAAAAGGACATCTACACTTCCTGTTTATCTTGGTCTTCACCAGTAAACTTCATCAAAAATGCCTAGCTAACTGAAATGGTTTGAATCACATTTTAGAAACTTCATTGAAACAAGTTAAAATTAATTAACAAATCATAGAAACAATGATAAATATCTTTAATTAAAGGTAATAGGTACGAAAAAGAAACAACAAATCAAGGAGAGTCATAAGCTCATAAGAATTGTTCAAAATTCCTTCCCCGAACTTCCATACACAGTTGGCACCGTCAGAATGAAGATTGACGGGTACGTTCAAATATTTATGGAGTTCGCCCGATCATATCACAGGCATTAATGATTCTTTGGGGTAATTCGGCTTCTGCTTGTATTGGTGTCCCATATACTAAAGCTTTTAAGTGGGCCTAAAGAAATAAATCCAAAGTACTTAAATTAGGTAAACGAGCTGCCCATTCTAATAGTCCACCATTACCAATCCATGTTTGCGGAAGGAAACGCCTCATCTAAATAGTTTCTTGCCACGATGCTGAAATGCCCTGGGGCGCCGTCGTGCATTAGCCACATCTGCCTACGAATCTCTAGTGGCACTTCTTCCAACAATTCTGGTAATGAGGTTTGCAAAAAGTTGACATAACTCTGTCCTGTCAACCGCTGGGGAAAGAAGAAGGGGCCATTTAAGTAATTGTCAATAATCCCACACCATACATTCGCACTAAACCTATGTTGAGTATTGCGGGTTACAATATTATGAGGGTTTTCATTAACCCAAGTGTGTAAATTGTGCAGTAATATCTTGAAAAGTTCGCTTCATCTTTAAAAAGTATTTGCGCAGCAATGTTGGATCTTCAATACTTCGATTTAGCAGATCTTCCCAAAACCGTTGACGTCTCGAAAAATCTGCTGGAAGTAAGGCTTGTACCCTTTGTGGTCGATATGGATAAAAAAAGTTGCTCGCTCAAAACACTCCAAACGGTCATATGATTTATACCAACTTTGCTAAACTTCTGGTACTTAAATATAAGTATTTGGCTCCTGTTCTATCATGTTCAGAATATCTTCTTCAAAATCGGTAGTTTTGACGGTCTCTTTGTCGTCCAGCATCTGGTCTTGAACTTAAGTGTGCCAGTTTCACGTAATCGCCTATCAATTGAAGCTAATGTTGTATGATGCGACTATCGCCTCTGAGGAAACTTCTCTGTATATATTCGCAGGGCTTTTTTACCGTTTCCTTCCACAGCTTCATATGACCAAAGCATGTCTACTATTCCATTAAATGACTTGGCCATGTCAAATTCAACTTTAAATCTTGTTTTTTATTAAATAGCAAATTTGAGCAAATTGTCATTAATTAATTACATACACTCATACACATAAGTATGAAACATGTATGTATGTATTATCTGTAACCTCTTATACCTTTCGGTGTCGATGCTGGTGCGTTAACGTACGAGGTTTTATGCGTGCAACGTGCAATGCACAACCCAGCCCGTCTCTACAGGTTACGAAGTTGGTACGCCGTTTTATACCTACATACTGCACCGTATTGTGTCGAGTGTAAGTGTGTGTATGTGTAGGACCTTGTTACTCTACTTCGTAAGCCTATATTCAAAGGAGAGGGTCCAACGATGAATGGTCACCAAGACTCGACACCGATCTCCAGACTGCAAGAAAATCCTGCCCATCGGGCATGGGAGATTCGAACCAAGGACTAACGTTACGCTAGCCTGGCGCTTTACCACTGCATTTGCCGATAATATTAACAAATCTTTTAAAATTCTTTCAAACATTACAGACTGCTTTACTCCTGGGTTCTGCCTTGATTCTCTATATATTTTTAAAAATCGTGTAGCAAATACATTCCTCATACCTAGTAGTGTACGAGTAAGTGAATTTTGCTACGATTATAATTTGAAGAAACACCGCAGCAACAGGAATTTAAAAGTTGGAACCTACAATGTCCGCACACTGTCATCGGAAGATAAAATTCTCGAATTAGAAGAAGAGTTAAAAAATAAAAAATAGGATATCCTAGCACTGTGCGAAGTAAGGCAAAAAGGAGAAGGTTGGAAAACACTCAAATAAGGTCACGCATTATACTACTCAGGAAACGAAGACAAATGCGTTGGAGGTATTGGATTTTTGATCAATAAAAAACACATACAAAATGTTGAAACTACAAAACGTATATCGAACCGAGTTGCGTATTTGATATTAAAATTAAACAACAGGTATAAGCTTAAGGTCACAGTAGCATATGCACCTACAACAGATCATTCAGACGACGAAGTAGACATATTTTATGACGACATTAAGACCGCACTAGAGGAAACAAAAACACATTTTAATCTCGTTTGCGGGGACTTTAACGCAAAAAATAGGCATAAAATCGGAAGAAACGGAGACAGTACTGGGCAATTTTGGTCTAGGACATAGAAACCAACGAGGAGAGACCCTAATAAATTTTCTACAGGAAAACAATTTGTACCTGATGAATACCTTCTTTTATAAAAAGCCTAGTAGAAGATGGAAATGGGCAAGCCCGAACGGCAACACAAAAAATGAAATAGATCTCATCATAGTTGACAAAAAATCATTAGTCTACGACGTCACAGTTCTAAGCCAATTATCGATTGGCAGCGACCACAGGCCAGTAAGGGCTTCGCTAAAAATAAACATCATGAAAGAAAGGTCAAGGATGATACGAACAAAGACATGGAGCAAATGGCAAGACCCAGAAAATATAGCAACATTTGAGAAGACTATAACCGAAACACTGGAAAACACAAAGACAATAGAAATAAATGAGTTAAATGGAATAATAACGGAGGCACTAGTAAAAGCAGTTAAAAAATACAGCCCGAGACAGAAAAGAGAAGGTAAACTTAGCACCCACACCAAAAATCTATTAATACAAAGAAGAGAACTGACCAGCAACAACCCGGGCATCCAAGAAATGAAATGTATGAACAAAGAAATCTCAAGGAACATCAGAAAGGATATAAGAAACTACAATAAAGAGCATATCCAACAAACAATCGAACAGAATAAAAGCCTAAAAATCCTTAGACGGAAGTTAAACACAAGCAGAAACCAAATCATAAAAGTTAAAAATAATAAAGGTGATCGTGATGCTAGCGGTTTTTGCTTCATTTATGAAGACTTGGAGTTTATTCACTACCTCAGACTTGTTTTTATTCATGAAAACCCGGCGATATTTGGTAAAATCATCTTTGAAGCAGACGAAGTAGTTCGCTCCACCAAGTGATAATACTGACATTGGGCCATCAACGTCTGCAATATAATGGATCTAAAATAATGTTAATGGAAATAAAATCAATTAATTTAAGAATTATTGATAGTAGTAATTTTGTTCAAGGACCTTTAAAAAACTTCCCCAAAACATTCGGTCTAAAAGAACTTAAAAAAGGTTATTTTCCACATTTTTTCAATACAACAGAAAATCGGAACTATATTGGAAAAATACCTGATACAAAATACTATGGTGTTAATTCTATGAAAATAAAAGAAAGGCAAGAGTTTTTAGAATGGCATAAACAAAAAAGAAAAGAAAATTATTTGTTTGATTTAAAAAAGAACTTTATGAATATTGTAATTCTGATGTAAATATATTAAGAAGAGGATGTCGTGAATTAAGGAAACAGTTTCTAGAAATCGCTAATATAGATCCTTTTAGATACATTACAATTGCTGGTGTTTGTATGGCTATATATTGTTATGACACTCGACGTTGTATTTGAATTAAGAAGAATGCATACAATTTTTCTTTATATTTCCAGCTAGCTCAGTTTGTATTTACTCTATAATCAATTTTTAGAGATCTCCTAACTCAGAGTCATTTAAAAGGGATCGATTTATGAATTTTGATTTTTAGTTTTAAATTCAAAAAGTAAATTTTTAAAATAAACACCCCAAATTATTCAAAAACCTCAACAATAATCAATAACAATTCTTATTACTAAACAAACACCCTTCTTTAAAATTAATAATTTTAAAACTACCTTTTATTTGAACACGCACAAAACACCTTTAGCTTTAACTCCAAAATGTTCCAAATCCTGTCTTATTTCTTTATCCAATAACACATCCTGCTTTTACAGACAGATCAAATAACACATCTCCTATTTTGACTCCAAATTGCAGCAAGACCAAATTTATTGTTTCTTTCTTCCAAGCAAAATTTTATTTTATAAAATAAAATTTACATAATTCCAAATCATATTCCCATACCATAACACGAATCTTTATACAACTTGTAATCAAATGATAACTTTATTTGCTTTCAAATTACAGTTTTAATAAAAATAAATTGAATTTTAGTTTGAATTTATCAAACTCAAATTTCCATTCATAGGCCAGGCGTCAGGGAGTTCAGCAGACGTTGTTGAAATATATACGCATTCAGCTAGTTTACTTGATTTGATATATGATATATATTATCATGAGAGTCCATGTTTGTTTGTTTTTAAGTTGTTTATAAAAATTATGTATAAAAATATCCTTACTTGTCAATAGATTCTAAAAGTGTTCCTGTGTATTTTATACTGCGTTTTTATTTATAATTCACTATTAGTTGACTGTCGTCACAGGAATTCTAACAGGTTATGGGCCCAGCATCTAGTTGAAAAGGATAGTGAAAGCGATCGTTTGCGAACGTTCGTGACGTGCAAAAATTATGGCACATGAAAATGTAAAAATGAACATTCCCCTTTTAAACGGCGGAAACTATGTTTTCTGGAAGACAAAATTGAGAGCAATTTTGATTCGCGACGATCTGTGGAACGTTGTATGCGAATCAAAACCAGAAATAGATGTAAGTAATGATTGGCAAAAACAAAATAACAAGGCGATGGCGTATATTACACTGAGTGTAGAAGACAGTCAACTAATACACTTTGCACATCTTGATGATGCCCATGAAATATGGGAGGCATTAAAGAAGAAATATGAACGATCTACATTTGGCAGCCGTTTATATTTGAGACGAAAGCTGTATGGTATTCGGTACCGGGACGGATCAATGAGTGATCATATTGATTCAATCATGGAAGTCGTAAGTTTACTCCGTGGATCTGGTAAACCACTCGAAGACGAGGAAGTAGTAGCAGTATTACTAGTAAGTTTACCAGAATCGTATTCAGTGCTTGTTACAGCGCTTGAAGGTAGAGACGAAGCTGATTTGACAGTCGAGTATGTGACCGGTAAAATAATGGATGAATACCAAAGACGAATCGAGTCAGGTGACAGCAAGAAAAATATTTCCGAGACAGCAATGAAATTATCAACTTCAACATTTAAAAAGAGTGACACATATCACCAGGTTGGTTCAGGCAAGAGTGAAAAAGGAGGAAGAATAAGAAAATGCGAGAAAAATAAGGAGTCCAGAGTTTGCTTCTTTTGTAAGAAACCAGGTCATTTAAAAGCAAATTGTTTTTCTTTTAAAAGGCAGAAAGAAACATCTACAGAGTCAGCGAAATCTTCTGTGGCTGTAAAAGGAAGTACTGTCAACTGTCACGTAACCTTCAGAGCAAGTTGGGAAAGAAAAGACATGAATGTGACAGGGTGGTGCATAGACTCCGGCGCGACGAATCACATGACCAATGAACGCGAATTTTTCTCAGAACTGTGTAATACAGATACCTCAGTTTTTCTTGCAGATGGATCGTCGGTGAAGGCAGCGGGAATTGGAAATGGTTGGTTGAAATGTAAACTTCCTGATGATTGTATTCAACGTATAGAGCTGAAAGATGTGCTCTATGTTCCACAACTCGCTGATAGATTGCTATCCGTGCAGAAAATTACGGAAAAAGGTCATCGAATTATCTTCGAGGGAAATAACTGCAACATCTACCAAGGACAACAAGTTGTTGCACAGGCAAATAAAAGAGGAAATTTATTTAGACTCAACGTGGTAGGAAATGAAGAATCAGCTAGTATTGCAAGTGCAGCAGTAAGTCTTCACCAATGGCATCGTCGTTTAGGACACAAAAATTTAGCAGCAGTTCAGCGTTTGGTTAAGGAAGAACAAGCCACCGGCATCAAAATTTCATCATGGTCAGATGATGTTATCTGCGAAGATTGTATTAAAGGGAAATTGATACAAAAGAAATTTCCAGAAAACGTTCGCAGACTAGAAGATTATTTGCAGAGAGAAGGGATCCAGCACCAGCTTACGGTGCCGTATACTCCGCAACAGAACGGTGTGGCAGAGAGAAAGAATCGCACCTTAACAGAATCGGCAAAATGTATGTTGTTAGACGCTGGGCTACACAATCGATTCTGGGGCGAAGCTGTATTGACTGCAGCATATTTACAGAATCGCACACCAAGCAGAGTAATCGAGAAAACCCCTTTGGAGCTATTTACTGGCTACAAGCCAGATTTGAGCCACATTCGTGTGTTTGGATCAAAAGTTTACTCCCTGATACCTAAACAAAAACGAAGAAAATGGGACGATCATGCTGAGGAAGGCGTTCTTATTGGTTATGATGGAAACACAAAAGGTTACAGAATTCTAAATCCGCAGACGAGTCGTGTTTGGATTAGTCGATCAGTCCGGATTATAGAAAATAACGCCAAGCAGCAAGATCTTCGTCAAATTCCACAACAAGAAGGGGCTTCGGATGTAGAAGATTCAGTTGAAAACGTATCTACTTTTGAAATAGAATTTAATATTCCTGACAGCAGGAAACAAGAAAAAGATACAGTAAGAGAACAATATTCCGAAGATGAAGATGAAGATACTTCACAAGTTTCTCCTGTCAAGCTTGAAAGACGAATTTCAAGAAGAGAAAATAAAGGTATTCCACCAGAAAGACTTCTATACTGTTACAATTTTCCAGCTACCGTGTTAATTTGTCTCGTTTTTTCTTGTCAATTGACATTCATGGTTGATTGATAAGCTAAATGTTTTTTTGTAAAAGAGGTTTCCTCTCATATTATTGTGGTTGTTACCCTACATTTAAAACTTTGCTATTTTTTTGCCAATTTATCATCCTGCTTATGTCATTTTTAAGTAGTTTTAGGGATTGATTGTTCCTGAATCAATTGCCTTTCCTTAAGGTAGTAAGATGGTGGGTAAGATTTATTTTTATAATCACTGCTTCTAAATTATATTGCATGTTGACATTCTTTTGGGAACGATGCCTGGTTTCTTAGTCGTGATTATATCCTCATCCCTTTTGGTATTTTCTTAGAAATTTTCTGTTTATTCACAAGACAATCTTACGATCCTTTATCTGGTTATCCAGTATCCTTCTAATTCCTTCTTCTGTGTTGTTATTCCCATTTTACTTGATTAATTTCTTTCATTATTTTCCCTTTTCTTATTTTGCAAGATTTTCTTTCATTCGTGGTTCTGACTGCTTTTGATTACCTTATTTCCATTGTGCCGGCGCTTAAATTTCCATCTTTAAGCGATGCCTGGTTATTTAGGGCAATAGCTTGTCTTTATTATCGTTTAAAAGTAATTCTTTCGGGTTTTCCGAGTCTATTATTTTCATATTCTATTTCGCGTTATTCAAATTACCTATTACTAAAAATTATTTTCATTTTTGAGTAAAATCTCCGCCTAGTGTTATGCAACTGTATTCGCATAAGCGCTATCTGGGTAGTATATGTTTTGACTTGCGCAATATTCATTGTCAGGTGATGTGGTTTCTTGACCCAGATTTTTCTTTCCTTTTGGGTTAGAACTTCAAGTTGAACAGACGTTTAAGATTTTAAAAGTTCATCATTTTAGTCGTTCAGATATAATGACCGTCATGTTTTAAAGTATCCGATATTTGGATTTATAGCTTCTATGCTAGTTTACAGTTCGTTTCGCACTATTTGGTGGTAAGATAGTTTTTTTATTAATTTTTGCTTAATCTTCATTTTTTCTGATTTCATTTGGAAATTTCAGCTTCAAGTTACACCTATAAAAATTTGAATGGTGTTAACTTATATTATTTTCCTTCTGGAGGAGCTGTGGGTATTTTCCTGTCTGGACTAATTATTATCCGCTGGAAATTAATCCTTTTGGTAATTTTTCACTCCCACGTGGAGGGACGCCATTTTCCTATGCAGTTCTGCGGTGTTATCTGTTGAACCATAATTCTCCGTTTGGAATCAGGTGTTGCGGAAATTCCAGCTTTTGTAAATTTTAATCATCTGAAGCCTAAGATAAGTGTCAATTCTATTATTTAATAATTAATAAAATTTTACTTTTTGATTCAAATTTATATTTCGCACAGGTGTGTGTACACCTGTTCGTTTTAGTAATATTCAATGCTTAGATAATGTGTGCATTTTTTTTTGTCATGGTATTTCAATTTAATCATGAATTAGTTTTGGATTTATCTTTTATAAATTTTCATTATTTAATATTTTGCTAATTCATGAATGAATTGATAATTTTTTTCTGTTATATATTTAACTTTAATATTGTATTCTTTAACATTGTATTTTTAAGTACATTTAAATTCTTTAGGTAATTTGACAAGTCTTAATTCATGTTCTAATCAAATTGTTAATTATTGTTTTTTGTAATTAATTGGAATCCTGGCCTTGCGCCGAATTGAGTCCGACAAAAATAAATTGTTAATGTTTGAATAAAAAGGCTTTTTATTATCATTTTGATAAGTTTTTGTAGCAATACAAGGTAGAAGTAGGTTTTGTCAATGAACCGAATTCTTGGAATGAGATGCTGAAATTACCACTTCGAGAACGGAACTTATGGATTGCTGCTGCAGAAGAAGAAATAAGGTCCCTGAAGAAATATAAAGTATGGGAATTATCTAATCTTCCGCAGGGAAGAAAAGCAGTGACATGTAAGTGGGTTTTCAAGGCTAAGTTGGACAGCAAAGGAACGTTTTCTGGAATTAACCAGAAGAGTGGGACTACAATAAGTAAAACTTGCTGAAGCGAGAAGGGGTGTTGAAATATATACGCATTCAGCTAGTTTACTTGATTTGATATATGATATATATTATCATGAGAGTCCATGTTTGTTTGTTTTTAAGTTGTTTATAAAAATTATGTATAAAAATATCCTTACTTGTCAATAGATTCTAAAAGTGTTCCTGTGTATTTTATACTGCGTTTTTATTTATAATTCACTATTAGTTGACTGTCGTCACAGGAATTCTAACAGACGTAAATATCGTTTTAAATCGGGAAAAAGATTTATCTATTGGAATCGGTTTACTGTAGGCCTCTTTTAGACATACTAATTTATCCCCCTCAAGCAACCCCCGGAACAACCCCAAATTTGCCGAAATATCGCCCAAAAATCGTTTTTTTGCCAATATCTCGGTTCTGGATGGTCCTGCGACAAATAATGTAAATATCAAAATTAAATATAACTAAATTCTCTATCGAAAATGTTTATACGCATTTTTACGTAATATCAATATCCTACGAGCTACAGGCAGGGGAACTCGCGTGTCGTATCGGATTGATGCACCTGATTTTCAAACTACAAATACAGGGTGTCCCATGACTCGAGGTCCATAGCTTAAGAGCGTGTTATTGAAGTCAAAATAAGAAAAAAGTTCCCATAAATAAGGGTCCGAAAGTACTTCCTTTTCGAGATACGGGGTGTCCAAGAAATAAGTTTCTTTTTTAAATATCTCGAAAACGATTTAAGATATTAAATTGAGCTTTGGTATGCACTGTACTGGCATGAAGAGACTCTTTTTCGGTCCAACTAGTTTTGACAATTCCAGCAGTGGCGTGCGTGACCGCAAGAAAATGAATAATTGTGACGCAAAAAATAGTACGTCACTGCTTCTTTTCAAAATAGGCATTTGTTTCTTAATCGACAACCAATTCTAAGAAGAAAAAGCTTTTTGCGTTTTACTGGTAGGACAAACCGTTTTCGAGTAATAATCAAAAAACTTTTCCTTTGCAAGCGTTTTCTGAAATAACTAGTTCAAATTATTTTTTTACAAAAGGTTTGCGATAATTACTCGACAGGATATTACAAGCACAGACAAATTCAAACGATACAGCCATCATCAACAACGCCAGAATGGATTTTTCCAGTTCTAGCCCCAAAATACAAATTTACCTTGGAATTATCTTTGGAAACCTGTACAGTTTATTATGTTGCAAGGTGTATAATTCACAAGCATTTTAAAAAACACAAGTAGGCCAGGCGCCAGGGAGTTCAGCAAACGTAAATATCATTTTAAATCGGGAAACAGATTTATCTATTGGAATCGGTTTATTGTAAGTTTCGTTTATACGTACTCATTTATCCCCCTCGCGCACCCCCCGGAACACCAGTAATTTACAGTTATTTATGTTGCAAGTACAAAATGTACGACTTTTTTGGACGAGCCGCGTTTTATGGACGAGCGAGCGCAGCGAGCGAGGCAAATAAATAAGGCGATTCCAAAAGTCCGTTTTTGTACGAGTGACATACATAATTTTATGTTCGACTGCCCTGAAATGATATTTCCTTCTTAAAATAAAGAAACGTTTCTACAACTGTGAATTTTGACGAGTCCATGACAGCGACAATGCCACAAGAGAAGTTTCTATGATCAAAATAAAAATCGGCTCATCTCTCTATTACGTGAGAAGCTTACGACTGCAGGTTTGCTTGTTAAATAAGCTGCTGAAGATGCTGACTCTCTTATCATTAACTCGGCGATAGATATATCACCTCACTACGATTCCGTAATAATTGTTGGCGAAGGCGTTGACCTATTAATCCTAATGACAGGATTATCCGCACTTTACGCAAACATCTATTTTACGAAACCAAGCAAGGGGAAATCGGAAGAGCGGATTTACTCTTATAAAAGCTTTAATTATCCAACAGAAGTTGTGGATAGTATTTTATTCCTTCACGCATTCAGTGGATGTGACACAACTTCTGCATTTTTTAGGCAAAGCAAAGCGAAATTCGTCAATTTACTACAAAAGTCCGCAGGATTACAAAATATCGTGGAATGTTTTAAAAACTCCAATTCTCATCCTGATTTTGTAAATATAGCGGACCAAAAAGTTATCTTAGCCCTTTACGAAGCAGGACCCCATGAGCATTCTTTAAATGAATTCAGGTATAGATGCTTCGTCAAGTCAGTAGCAAAAAGTACATGCACCCTTGCATCGTTACCTCCTACTGAGTCTGCTGCACGGCAGCACTCTTTTAGAACCTATTACCAAATTCAGCAATGGTACGATAATACCAAGAATCCTCAAGATTGGGGTTGGATGAAAAAGAAATTTGGGTTGTTTCCTATTCCTACCAAAAAAGAAGCTGCTCCACAAGAACTCTTAAAAACAATAAGCTGCAAGTGTACAAAAGGCTGCAATGTCGCATGTAGTTGTAGAAAAGCCGGACTAAGATGTTCCGTCATTTGTTCCAGATGTCAAGGTCAATCGTGTACAAACGTTGAGATCTATGTAGACGACTTAGATCAATTCGAAGAAATCGATGATCAGCTATTATATGTTTTGTCACACTACGACCCGGCTAAATCAGACAACGACGATGCTTGAATTGAAGCCAGGGACCCTTTTCGACCGTCAACTTCAAAAATAGCTAAACAAATGTAATAGGTACATTAGCAGTAGAAAATAAAAGTACCGCAGGTGAGTTGAATAATTAAATAAAAAAGTGGATTAGGCCTATTGGGGATACCACTTTAAAAAAAAAGAACGCGCCAAACGCTCTACCACAAGGTGGTGTGGAAACGAGCGTTTTTTGAAATAACTAGGTAGTTCAAATTATTTTTTTTACAAAAGGTTTTCGATTATTACTCGAAAATGGTTTGTCCTACCAGAAAAACTCAAGATGCCTTTTCTTCTTAGCATTGGCTGCCGAATGAGAAACAAATACCTTTTTTGAAAAAAAGCAGTGGCGTACTATTTTTTGCGTCAGAATTATTCATTTTTTTGCAGTCACGCACGCCACTGCTGGAATTGTCAAAACTATTTGAATCGAAAAAAAGTCTCTTCATGCCAGTATAGTGCACACCAAAGCTCAATTTAATATCTTAAATCGTTTTCGAGATATTTAAAAAAGAAACTTATTTCTTGGACACCCTGTATCTCGAAAAGGAAGTACTTTCGGACCCTTATTTATGGGAACTTTTTTCTTATTTTGACTTCAATAACGCGCCCTTAAGCGATAGACCTCGAGTCATAGGACACCCTGTATTTGTAGTTTGAAAATCAGGTGCGTCAATCCGATACGACACGCGATTTCACCCGCCTGTTTGTAGCTCATAGAATATTGATATTACGTAAAAATGTGTATAAACATTTTCGACAGAGAATTTAGTTATATTTAATTTTGATATTTACATCATTTGTCGCAGGACCATCCAGAACCGAGATATTGGCAAAATACCGATTTTTGGGCCATATTTCGGCAAATTTGGGGGTGTTCCGGGGGGTGCTTGGGGGGGATAAATTAGTATGTCTAAAAGAGGCCTACAGTAAACCGATTCCAATAGTTAAATCTTTTTCCCGATTTAAAACGATGTTAATTTCCCTGACGCCTGGCCTATCAATCTTTTACATTCAACTATTTTTTATTCTCTCTCATTACCTTGGTTTCTAAATTTTTTAACATACTATACAAATTATTTTAAAAAAAATTACTTATCAAGTTAACTTATACTATTTATTTACAACACTATCTATACCTAATTAACAATTATTAACATTTTATTAATACTACTTACTTACTTAGTCGTGATCCTCTTCTACCGGTTAGCCAGTGTAGAGGAGTCTTTCTGTGCCACTTAACTTTTCACTAAACTACGCCACTTTTTTCTGTCTTTTGCACTTATTATTGCTTCATTCCATTTAATCCCCTTCGCTGTTAATATCTTGATTATTTCTTTTTTCCAGGTGATTGGTGGTCTTCCCTTGTCTCTTTTCCTGTCGTTTCCCATTTTTAGTACGGTGAGCGGTAGTCTTCCTGTTTCCATTCTTATAGTATGACCTAGCCATCTCAATTGTTGTTCTTCGCGTACTTTATTTAACTCTTTGACTTGTAATCTTTCTCTTATTATATCGTTCCTTATTTTGTCTCATATTCTAACCTTGGTTTCTAAATTTTTTAACATACTATATAAATTATTTTTAAAAAAAATTACTTATCAAGTTAACTTATACTATTTATTTACAACACTATCTATACCTAATTAACAATTATTAACATTTTATTAATACTAATTTAACATTATTTACATTATTTGTAAGTGTTCATTTTTTTTTTTATATTATCCCTATTAAATGATAACTACCTGTATTAAGATATTCCCCAAATATAACATATCAATATAGATCAAAATATATTAAGAAAGATACACTTGCAGTTGTTGATAACCTGAAAAAACAAGACCGTGGCAGGATGATTTTGAATCAGAAGAAGAATATAGAAAATCTGTAAAAGAAATTCTAGGTATTGAATTGGGTGAAATAGAAAATAATCCTGGAAAGAGGGCTGTTGCAAAAATATGTTTAAATTCCTTGTGGGGTAAATTTGGTCAAAGACAAAATATGGGTGCAACAGAATATGTTACAGATGTTAAAAGGTTTTATGAAATTTTATTAGACGACAAACTTGATAATATACATATCCATGAATTAAACGAAAATATGTTACAAATTGATTACAAGCTTAAAGGTTGCTATGTAGAAAATGATTTCAATACCAATATATTCATAGCTGCTTTTACAACTGCAAATGCAAGGTTAAGATTGTTCGAAATGTTAGACATATTAGGAGAAACTGTAGTATATTATGATACAGATAGCATTGTATATATAGATAATGGGAAAAACACTGTTAAAACAGGATGTCTATTGGGAGATTGGACCGATGAATTAGGTAAGGGCGTATGGATTGTTGACTGATGGGTATCAGCAGGTCCAAAAAGTTATTGTTATAAGACTAATACAGGTAAAGTTGTTTGTAAAATAAAAGGATTTACATTAAACTATGAAACGTCCAAAAAGATTAATTCCGATAGTAAGTATAAATAATATTTTAGAAAAGTCCAGCAGAGCTGGCCCAGAGTCAAAGACGAACAAAGACAGTAAAATCAGTACACAATATAATCGAATTACCAGAGATACTAAAACTAGAACTTTTAAATAAAATAGAAACAAAGGAATTTGGTTTTGTTTATGACAAGAGAGTTATTCTAGAAAAGTTTGATACAATACCGTTTGGATTTTAATCCTTTTTTGTTACTAGCTAATGAATAATTTATTGTATAATGTAAATGGGAAAATTTATTAAATAAATTGGTTTCTTATACATAGCTTTAATACTGATTAAAATTCGTATTAAATATGTTCAGTCTCCCTGTTGAATAAATAATGCAGATGTGAATTTAGAAAGTGAATAATCATCCGGATAATTTATTATTAACTTCAAATCACCATTTGTATAATTATATTTCACCAAAAATGGGTTTGGATAATGAATATAAATGACAAACGATACAGAAATCCAAAATTAATATCTGAATATTTACCGCTTGTAAAACAAATCTCTCACATCTATCAAAGACCTTCTGGAGAAATTGTAATTATAGATGAAAATAAATATTATTCTATTGGGTTTCCTAGTTTTCAAATAAAGCATTCTGGAAACGTTTATGAGTTAGGAGTACCTAGCAATAAAAAAATTCAAACAATATTTAATATACAGGGTGTTAAAAAAAAGTGTTCGGAAATTTTAAGGGCGTATAGTATAGACCAAAATAAGTGAAAAAAGCCTAATAAACATGGGTCCGCAAACTAACCGTTTCAAAGATATGAGCTAAAACAGAACAGAACAAAACAAACCAAATTACTACACATGCAATCAAGTTTGCTGTGATTAACAGTAAAAACAAATCGCCAATACTTCTTTCCTTGGGGATATTTAAAGAGTTTAGTTTATTCTACTCCAATTAATAATGTAGCGCACTTAGAAGAGCGAATAGAACATGCCTGTGAGATAATTCGAGTAAAAAAGGGAATTTTTGAAAATGTGCGAAACTCGTTTATAGGAAGATGTGAATCATGTATTGAGATGGAAGGGGGACATGTAGAACACCTATTGTAAAATGGCTGAAATAAAAAACGTAAATTTGATACCACACACTGTTTTCTTATTTTCTTAGATAGTACATTTCTGGAAATAGCTCATATCTTTGAAACGGTTAGTTTGCGGACCCATGTTTATTAGACTTTTTTCACTTATTTTGGTCTATACTATACGCCCTTAAAATTTCCGAACACTTTTTTTTAACACCCTGTATTTGTCAACATTAGAAAGTACCCTGTGCTCACCGAATGTTACGCCTATGGTGTCGTAGTATAATATGTGTCGTTAGAGGCGCTACAGTCATACTTTTATATTATCTGTGAGTCATACTATACAGCACAGCACAGCTGTTAAATGTCAATTCCTTCCTTGTCTTTGGTCAATTCAACCCAATGCAAAATGCAACGTTTTTTCGTCAGATTCGATAATCCGTTACTCGTTAGTTTGATTCTTTTTGTAGATGTGTTGGTAAGTTATCTAATATTAATATTTATCATTTATTATACAACTTAAAATTTATTTGTTTCGGACGGTAGGTATGGCGGAAGCGAATGTAAACCAAATGCCTTGTGTGGATTATTATAATCATGAGACAATAGCAAGAGCACATCAAATATTCATACAAAATTGAACTTTTTGTGGCCAACGTTAAAGCGGCTAAAAGTCCTGGCAAGACGCCCTGTCGGTGGATGGTGGCCTATAAGTTTGGAGATGTCCATCGTCAATATGAAGGGGGACATTTTGCCAAACAATTGGTTAGAAGATTTGATGCTGCGAAACCTCAACGAACCAATATAATGAAACCAGCAATAACTCTTCTCATGGTCCCTAATGATGGTCGGTGTTATAATATAAATTATGGCGTTCTTTGCAACTGTGAATATAATGAAATTCCTTATTTTGGTGAAGGTGACGACAGCCCATTCCACGTTAGTGAGATTACTATGTGGGCATAGAGAAATCGGTAAAATGTAATGTAAAATGTGTAAATTGTGCTTTTCTAATTCACATAATTATTTCAAATAAATTTTATATTCATCTATTTTTGACATATTCTATATGCTAATCCTTTATTGTTGCTACAACAGGGTAAAATCGCATATAATCCTAATTAATTTTAAAATATACCTTAAAAACAAGGCAAGATGATTGAAAAAACAGTGTTCTAAAGGGGCCTTACTAGGTGAATTCGCTTCGCTCATGAGGACCTTTCCAAGTTTGTTTGGATGAAACTGTATTCATTTTTGTGCTGAAGCGGCCCAATAGAAAAAACTGAGCAAAAAGGCGAATTTTAACTTTTAACAAAGGTACTTTGAAAAACAGGGTAGATCTGATAAAAAAATGGTGTGTGCTGAAGGGGCCTGCTAGTACAAAATGCAAAACGGTAAAATCGCATCCACAAGCCATATTACAATTGTTTGTAGACTTGACCCCACAAGAGTGTGCGTTTCAACCAACGAACATCTGGAGTCGGCACACCAAGAGAAAAAAAACCCATGTCTATGGTGCATTTTGTATACGGTGAGGAATCCAGAAACCCAATATTTAAGAGGAGCGCAGGGTCGTCAACTGCGGACACAAATAAACAAACGCAAACCATTTAACGCCGAAATAGTAGATTATGAATTTTATGAAAATTTTCAAACTGGTCAGGTAGGATGGCTATTCATCTGGAAAAACTTGGAATGCAGCCATCAGCCAAATTTTTGTAAAATCAGACAATGTCCGTAAAGGAATGCTAACTTTTTTAACTATATGTGGGTAAATATAAGAATTTGTTTAATACATTGGCTGACAATTTAGTCTGCAAATAAAATACGGTATTATAAAATTTGATTTTTTATATACCTTTAAAAACTGGGTGAATTCTTAATATTTTAACTGTTGTGCTGAATGGTTCCATGAACCAAAGGCTTTTTCAATATGCTTTAAAAACATGTCAAAACCTATAAAAAAAACAAAGTGTTTTAAAGGGGCCTTACTAGTAGTGAAGTTCGTACTTATTACCATGTAATAAATAATTTATTAGTAATTCATCACCTTCAATGGTTATTAAAATATCAGTAATTGTAAATTTTAATTCCATTTTAGTTTTTAACTAAAAATATGACACCCAAAATTGATTTATATAAAGGTATTCTGACAAAATATGACATAATATTATTAATATTAATTGATAAGCGGTACAAACTATAAAACAACAATAGATATTTGAATTTCCCGCGTTTTAGTTTGGTTACGCTTAAAGCCCCAAGTATTTGTTCCGAGCGAAAAGAGCAAACTCCAAATGTTCCGTTCCGTAATAAACGAACGCGGAACAGAACATTTCGAGCACTCTGAGTTTAATAAACGAATGCAGAACCGAGTTTTTTGAGTAAAAAGCGCGTTCCGAACAAATAAACGAACGCACCTCCTATCTTCAAACTCATAAAAATATCCATTTAACAAAAAAGCCTTTTATTTGTAATTTATGTGAATATAGGAGTGGAAATAAAAGCTACCTGAAAACACATGAGAATTCATGCTAGAGAAAAACCGTTTATGTGTAATATATCTGGATATAAGGGTGCAGCCAAACAAGATTTGAAGAAACATTTGAATATTCATACTAAAGAAAAACCGTTTGCCTGTAATTTATGTGAATATAGGAGTGGAAATAAAAGCCATATGAAAAGACATGCGAGTATTCATACGGGAGAAAAACTGTTTGGGTGTAATGTATGTGAACATAAGAGTGCAACCAAAGGAGATTTGAAGAAACATTTGAATATGCATACTGGAGAAAAACCGTTTGCCTGTAATTTATGTGAATATAGGAGTGGAAATAAAAGCAATTTGAAAGCACATATAAGTATTCATACGGGAGAAAAACCGTTTGTGTGTAATATATGTGAACATAAGAGTGCAACCAAAGAAGATTTGAAGAAACATTTGAATATTCATACTAGAGAAAAACCGTTTGCCTGTAATTCATGTGAATTCAGGAGTGCAACTAAAACAAATCTGAAAAGACATGAATATTCATATAGAAGAAAAACCATTTGCCTGTAATTTATGCGAATATACAAGCGCAACTTAAAGAAGTTCAAAAAATCATACAAAAATCCATGGGAATGAAAAATAATTTGCTTTTAAAGGATACTAATGTAACGGAGCAGTTGGGCTTAAAAGTGACAAAGCAAAAACCCGAAGTGGTTTGTGGCGGATCGACCGACAATTCATCTGCCAACTCTGCAGGTGCATCACTTAAAATTTTAACATTTGCTTGATTGTTATTAATTTGGATGTAAATATTAATGTGGATAAATTCATAATCAAAATCAGGCCTAACTTGCAATTTGGGACATGCAGCTTAGTGATAATGCGGACAAAAACAAGAACTGTAATTAATGTCTATTGTACCTACGTATTTTTAAAATAGATGCAATTAATATTTTAAGCAATTTAATTTATTAGAAAGCTTTAAATAAAATCTTGCATGCAAGTCTGTACATTGGGTTGCATAAACAGTTATAGCTTGCTGACATTTGCTAAGGTCTAATTAACACAGCATACTCACTATTTTTTTTAAACTAAATAGCAGTAGGTACTTTATCGTATCATTGATTATAAAGACAACTTTATATTAAACTTTTATTAATAATTATACATAACATAATAACATAGCAACTTCCAACTTCATAATTCGTTAGTTACATAACATAAACAAACACTATTTGTGTACATGAATTGTTGTCAATAATACGATAAAGCTTGAAATATAACTCGAATATTTGCGATTTAAACCGTCTCGAACGTTCCGTAGCTGACTCGGCTTGCGCCTCGTCACCTAGCAACGTCCTCGACTATTATAAATCGCATAATATTCTTGTTATATTAATAGCTATAAACTTGAAGATAGTTTAAAAGACAGTCATGTAACTAAGTTATTATACGTTTAAAAAAAATTACTTAGGTTTGTGTTTCGTTTCTATGTAAACTACCCACCATTACAATTTTTTTCACCCTTTTGATGACACCCTAAATTTAATGTACAATGTGATTTTTTAAAAAGTCAATTGCAGTAGCCTCTGGATTGTCCCGTCTATATTAAGCTTTAGAATCTTACATAATATGAAAATTGTAACAGCATAGCTGCCAAAAATAAATAAATAAAGAAGCTTCAATTATTTATTCAAAAATGGATTTCACAGTGCAGCATAAGATATTTATGGTAAAAGCTTATTATCGAACTGGAATCATAAATGGTGAGTGGCGGTATTCCATCCAGGAATGCTTCAATGATTTTACAGACCATTTTGGAATTGTTGAATACAATCGATTTTACGATGCTCTAATGCACACTGTGGAATTATTCGATGAAACAGGTGGTGTTACTCGCAGAAAAGGAAGCGGTAGACCTACAGAACGCACACCAGAAGTCCTGGAAAATGTTAGACAAATAATGGCTGAAGCTCCCTCAACTTCAATTCGACGTCTTTCACAGCACATTGATTTGTCTTACACAACCACAAGGAATATCCTTAAAGCAGATTTAAAGTTATTCCCATATAAAGTAACTTCTGTTCATCAGATTCTACCAGCAGACATGCCTCTAAGAGAACGATATTGTCGATGGTTTTTAAACGCATTTCCTTTTCATTTATCTGGATATGTGAACTCCCAAAATATGAGAATTTGGTCTGCGGAGAATCCATAGTATGCGTTTAGAGAAACACCACTTCATCCGCAAAAGCTTGGTGTGTAGATTGGTCTTAGCCGACGACGACTTGTAGGACCAATTTTCTTTCAAGGGACACTCAATGCATTAAGGTATCGCAAAGAGATTTTGGAACCTTTTGTTAATCAGTTAGGTGACCAAGAGCTGCTGAAGGGGTACTTTCAAGGATTGCTCGCCTGTTCATTGTACTCTGGAGAACTTGAATTTTATTCAGGAATTCTTCGGTAATAGAGTAATCAGTCGGAACACTCCAGTTGCTTATCCACTTAGGTCCTGTGATTTAACAACGTTGGATTTTTTTGTCTGGCCTACCTATAACGGTTGCGATTGGCTGTTTCAACCACGTTTCAGCGAAACAATAAACTCAAATTAAAAAACATTTATTCGTCAAAGTTTATCTCGTTGGTTGAAGTATCGTAATACAAAGGCAAATACGGCTGGAAATTTTTGTTGGGGCAATACAGTTAAGAATATTCACTTGTTATTTACTCCCTTGAGTCGCTTTATGTGTTTATGTGTTTTGGTGCAAGTACAGGTTACATTTGTGTATGTATTTGTAAACAATTACAGGTTAGTCATTAATTACCAAAGGCTATTTATAATATTCTTTGTGGTTTATTTATTATTTTTACAGAAAATTGTATACAACAATGTCCGAAATAAATTCAAAGGTTAACCTCGAATATGATTTCGATTTGGATATCATCAAAGAAGAAATTAAACTTGAACCCTACTTAGACGATATACAAAGTGAATTTGGTGATGATATTCCTTACAATACCGAACAACATAACTTCAACGAAACTAGTGCTAATATTAGCCAAAACTTTGTACAGAACACGAGGGAGGAAACTACAGTTATAGAGAATAGTGCACACGAAATGGACAAAATAAATGTTGAAACAACCGATACAGTTAATGCTTTTGAAAAGGATGACCAAAATAAAAATAAAGGGAAACGTTTTGCATGTAACATTTGTGAATTTAGAACGACTCGTAGATCCTATCTTAAAACTCATAAAAATATCCATTTAACAAAAAAGCCTTTTATTTGTAATTTATGTGAATATAGGAGTGGAAATAAAAGCCATATGAAAAGACATGCGAGTATTCATACGGGAGAAAAACTGTTTGGGTGTAATGTATGTGAACATAAGAGTGCAACCAAAGGAGATTTGAAGAAACACTTGAATATTCATACTGGAGAAAAACCGTTTGCATGTAATTTATGTGAATATAGGAGTGGAAATAAAAGCAATTTGAAAGCACATATAAGTATTCATACGGGAGAAAAACCGTTTGTGTGTAATATATGTGGATATAAGAGTGCAGCCAAACAAGATTTGAAGAAACATTTATATAGTCATACAGGAGAAAAACCATTTGCCTGTAATTGAGTGTAATTTATGTGAACATAGGAGTGGAAATAAAAGCCTAATGAAAAGACATGCGACTCAGCAGGGGCGCAGGAACAGGGGGGGCAAGGGGGGCAGTCGCCCCCTCATTGAATATGGCAGGGGGGGAATTGCATATTATTTGCCCCCCTTATACAACACTCAATGATAATGTAATTCCGAGTATAATTTCCTCAAGCTTTTAGAACTTCGTGTAGTGTTTTCACATTCATCTATATGAGGTGCTAAAATTCTTAATTCCATCTTAGGTATACCTATTCAGGTAGTACAGCCTTTTCTTGGTATTTGGATACGGACTTACGGAGGATGACTCACTTGCAACGCTGCTTTGAACACGCCCGTCTCCGTTGGAGAACGTGCTCATTTGTCCTCCGTCGTTCAGCAACCAGAGTCCGTTTGCCTCTATGAATTCTTCCATTAACTCACCTCTATCGTTGGTCAGCCTATCTCCCCAAGTCCGACTTCTCGCGTTGGAATCCACCGCAATCAGCACGGATTTTCCTGCCAGTGCCATTATCACTCGCTGGATCGCCTCGAGATGTATCTCAATGTCGTCCCTGTACTGGAAGTACGCCGAGACCACGTATAGATTGAGGTCCCTGATCCAGATCACTATGCAGTGGGATGTGCATAACCACCCGATTTGGACCACGTTGAGGAGCGGGTTTATTACGACGATTCCCGCTCCGATTCCTGCTCCTGGTTGGACTTCCTTCTCCTGAAAGATCCTAAGATCTACCCCAAATTCCCATATCCTACCCTGTCCTGGGTACGGCTCTTGAATGGCGAGCACGTCCACTTTCTCCCTCACCGCCAGTTCTCTGACCTCCGCGGTTGCGACCTGTCCCTTACCCACATTTACCTGCAGGAACTTGAACACCCGTTCCTCATTGTCACTAACCTGTTGTTGTCTTCTTGGTTGTCTATCCACCGTAGTCCGTTCGCTCGATCACGCGTCTCAGCATCCTCCAGACGATCGGGCACTCTTCCCCGCTCATCTTGTGGTCGCTCGGCTTGCCGGCGACTCTGCACTGGGCGCAGAACATCCTTCCCCGGCAGTCCTTCGCCTTGTGGTTCTCCTCGCCGCACCTATAACATTGGCTTTTCTTGGTCTTACAATCCCTGGCGAAGTGCCCGAAGCACCCGCAGCCGAAACACCTGGGCAACGGAACGTAGTCCCGGATACGACTGACCCCCCAGGTCAGGTTCATCCTTCCTGTCTGGAGTAGGCTGCGGTAGAGACGTGGCTCGACCTCTACCACCCAGTCGCGCCGTCTGCTGTTCCTGTCTCCGACGATCCTCACCGGCTTGAAGGCCTCAGCGAACTGCTCCTGGGTGCGGCCTTCTCTGCACACCCTGTTGACGTCGTAGGCAGCCCTGGCGAGCTGCTCTGCGGTGTCCTCCTCGGCGCCGTACACCACCAGGAAGGGGTGCCGTCTCCTCTCCCTCTGGGCCCTCAGACCCACGGTCTTCCACTGGGCGGACTCTTCTAGCTTCTTGGCTTCCTCGATGTTCTGGACCTCAACTGCAACACCAGACCTCATAAGCCTTACCTCCCTCACCTGTACACCCTCCTTCCGGATGTCGACGTTCTTCACGACGTCCTTCCTCATCTGCTCGCTGGTGACGGTCTCTGCGGCTCCCTCCTCCTGTCGCAGGATGACGACCGGGCGCTCTCGGCTCTTCGCCTGGAGCCTCTTCACGGCGTCTCTGTAAGATACCTGTCTTACCGGCGTTACCTTCTGTTGCTGCTGCTGCTGACGCTGTCCCTGCTACTCTTGCTGCGGCGGCGGCCTCCTTCCGTTGTCCTTGGGGTTCTCGACGGTCCTCGGCCTCGGCACTTCCACCCTCCTCGGCTGCTGCTGCTGCTGCTGCGACCGCTGTTGCCTTCTCTCCTCCTGCTGTGCTGCCAGGAAGCCCTCTAGGTTCTGGTTCCGCAGCTCCGTGTCGACCACCAGGTCGACCATGGCGTCCATGGTCTGCAACAGAAGCATTGCTGCTTCCGGCGTTACGTTTATCGTCTTACGTTCGAGGAGCTGGTTCAAGTTCTCCCGGATCTTCCTCGCCTTCCGGACGGTGGGGTTGACCTCCGCTCTCCCTCTTTCTCTCCTTCTGGGGCTGGGGCTGGGGCTGAGGCTGGGGCTCGGGCTCCCTCGCTGGCCTGGCTGCGGCCTCCGACCTCCTCGCCAGGGGCTGCAGCGGGTCCTTGGCTGCTACCACCGCCTCCTCGATCCTCCGCACCGCAAGCTCTACCGCCTTGGTTGCTCCTTCTGGGGACAGAACAACTACCTTACCTCGCTTACCCTGAATCTTTCTTCGCCCTTCGCTGCTGGGCTCCTCCACCCTTGCTGCTCCCTCTGGGGTCCTCGACTCGGCTGGCTGGCTGGCTGGCCCGTCGCATCGTTCCAGCACCACCTGCTTCTGCTTCTGTTCTTCGCTGCTTGGCGTCTTCCGGCTCCTGGATGGGCGCTCCTCCTGCTGGGTCCTCGTTGCTCTGGTCTAAACTCCCTGTCCTGGCTTCACTGGCATCCTGGTGGTGTTCCCTACCTGGAACAGAAGAAAGGGCCTTTCGACCCGGTTTTTCAAGGGAAGGAGAAGAGTTAGGGGCAAAAGGAGAAAAATTTGAAAGAAAAGAAAAAAAAGAAACCGAAGGAAAACAGCTTAGAAAAAAAAAAAAAAGTGAATGAGAGAGAAAAGAGTTAGACAGAGAACACACCTGAGATGACCTGAAAGTCACACCGTGTTATTCAACCAAATCTAGTAAACTAATCAACTATGGAAATGCGGAAATTTCCGCCACGTGGGTGGGGCCCAAGCGTGGCCTACTCTACTCTACGATTACCCTTAATTAACTAAATTACCCTTAATTGACTAAAACTGACTCTACTTTACCGTTTAATTAACCAATGAAACTGTTTAATTACTATTAAAACTTTACAATCTAAGTTTTACTTAAAGCTGGTTAGGATTAGTTAAAATGCAACAAAATGAATTTCCAAAGTTAAATACCAATCTGAATCTAATTATAATTAATCAAGAACTGCTTAAAAGGCGTTAATTATCGTTTACTACTTGCTGTTTCACAATCGCTTAGTCACTCGCTTGGAACTTTCCACTCTCCCGCAACGCTCCTCAGGCACGTCTGCTCTGCTCAAGATCCAGCACCGGACTGCTATTGGAATATGACTAGACTGGGCGACACCAAGCAATTAAGCATATCCGCCCCCCTGACATCTGAAGGACGTCAGGGACGTCTTTAGGGGAATGAAGCGAATGAGCGAAATAGTAGGACCTCTATTGGAATATGACTAGACTAGGCGAACCAAGCAGTTAAGCATATCCGCCCCCCTGACATCTGAAGGATGTCAGGGACGTCTTTAGGGGGATGAAGCGAGGGACGTACCTTCTTACCTTACTTACTTCTCCTGCCGGCGCTGCTCCTCCCGGTTCTTCAGAACTCTCTCGGCGAACTCCCTGAGGCGGTCGTATATGTCTTCTGCCACTAGGTCCTGTGGGCGTGGTGGCCATCTGACTCCACGTTGTTCCACGAAGACCTGTAACAGACCCCTCTCCCTTTCTACCTCTTGTGTCGCGCAGTCTGTTAGGAGGTGCGCGCTCGTGTCCTCCGCTCCGCACTCGCATTCGCCCCTGTCCATCAAGTTGAAGGATCGCAGCTTCGCCCTGAAGTCGCCGTGCCCCGTCAGGAGCTGGGTTATCCAGAACGAGGGCTCGACCCATGACATCTGTAGCCTCTCTGCCACGCTGGGGAAGAATCCGTGCGTGATCCTTCCATCTCCCGACCTGTTCCACGAGGTTTCCCACTTCCTCAGGATATGTTCTCGGAGTTCGACGAGAGCCTGTTCGATCGTCTGCTCCCTGCCATCAAATTCAAACTCACCTATATTCACCGGGATCCTTCTTCGTATCTTCCTCCGGTACCATCTTTCTTCTGCCCTAAGTGCCAACGGCATCCGTTTCGCCAGAACTCCCAGCGCATCCGTGGACGCCGTTCTGTACGCCTTCGTTGATGCTAGAAGCATCGGGCGTTGGGTGGTGCCTAGCCCGTCCCTGAGCCTACTGTTCAGCTTGTCGAACCAGACCTCCGCTCCGTAAAGAGCGACGGGTTCGAGAACTCTCGTGTGGAGGATCTCTACGGTCTTGTGGTTTAGTCCCCATCTGGCTTTTACGACTCGCTTGAGGCTCATCCCTAGCCTCCGTCCCCTTTCTTTCAGTTCCCTCATATGAGGGATGATCGTCATTCCTTCCCCCCAGTATATCCCTAGGTGTCTTACCTCGTCCACCATACGAAGTCGGTGGTTCCCCATTCTTACCCTCGGTCGCCTTCCTCGATGAAATTTACCTTTAAGCATAAGACCTACCGATTTCTCTTCGGACAGGTGCAATTTATGAAGATTGCACCATTCCAACGTCCTTCCTAAGACTTCGCTGGCCCGGTCCTCTAGTTGGGCTCTGGAGTTGCCTTCCACGATGATCACTTCGTCGTCCGCGTACGCCACCTTCTTGCACCACGGTTCGTCTTCCTCGAGGTTTTCGTCGAATACGAGGTTCCAGAAGAACGGTCCCAGTATTGACCCCTGCGGGCAGCCCCTCTGGCAGTCCCTCACGACGCTATCCTCTCCTTCCCTGAGCTCGACTCTCCTGTTGGATAAATAATCTTTGATTACCTGATACAGATTCTTCGGGCACCTCCTCGCCCTGAGTACCCGGAGTACATCCGGCCACCAAAGGTTGTCGAAGGCCTCTTTGACGTCCAGGAATATCCCCAGCACGTATTTCTCTTCCGACGTCTCGACGATTCTTCTGCATTCCTCCAGCGCATCTATGGTGGATCGCCCTCTTCTGAAGCCGTATTGGTTCGGGTTGCTCTCCCCTTCCAGGCTGTCTTCTAATCTCCTGTAAATTAGCTTTTCTAATATCTTACCCAACACCGATAGCAGACTGATCGGTCTGTACGATGAGGGACTTGACCTGTCCCTTTCGCTCCCTTTTAGGAGGAGCACCAGGTTGCCGATCTTCCAGTCGTCCGGAAAAGCTCCTAACCGCAGGCACTCGTTCCAGATTCGAAGCATCGTCTCCCCTATAACCGGCCACGCTTCACTTACCATTTCGTAGGCTATGCCGTCTGGACCCGGCGATTTTCCTTTGGGCAGGCCCCGCAGGACGCTTTCTGCCTCCTCCATCTCGAATTCGGCCGCGTCTTCGACGTCGGGGATTTCCCTTACCTCCGCCCTCACTCTTCGGTGTTCTTCCAAGTCCTCGTCGACGGGGTCGGTTTTGATCAACTCGTCTAGGAGGATGTTCATGGATCCTTCCCAATCCACCGCGCGTGTTCCTTCGCTGACCATCGCCATGTAGCCCTCCCTCTTCCTGAACTTACCACATGTTAGTTTGTAGACTATGCCGAACGGTTCCTCGTTCCCGGTTCGGCCTACGAACTCTCGCCAGCTGTCTTGCTTGGCCTTCTTGATCTTGTAGTGGTAGGTGTTCCTTCGTCTCAGGTACGTGCGTCTGAGTTCGGCCCGATGTTCGTCGTGTTCCTCCCTCTGGTACGCCCTTCGTGCCGCGTTTACTGCCTTCTTCTCCCTGGTTAGCTCCGCCGTCCACCAGGGGGTCCTCCTCGCCATCCTCTTGATCCTCGGAATTGCCTCTTCGGATGCCCTGTTGAAAGCCCCTGTAAGATTCCTTACCTGGTCTTCTAACTCTTCTCTGTCCGCTGCTTGCCTCTGTATCGGTTGGTCGAGTTGGTCTTGTAGAACCCTCCTAAAACTCACCCAATCCGCCCTTCGTATGGACGGCCTCTCCCGAGGCCGCCCTCCTTCGTCCTGTCGCTGCTCCGAGCGGATTTCATAGCGGATGACTCTGTGGTCGCTTTGAACACGCCCGTCTTCGACTCTCCATCCTGTCACCTGGAGCCCTCCTAGGCCTCTTCCCAGTGTCAGGTCGATCCATGATTCAGCTCTTCCGTTGGAGAACGTGCTCATTTGTCCTCCGTCGTTCAGCAACCAGAGTCCGTTTGCCTCTATGAACTCTTCCATTAACTCACCTCTATCGTTGGTCAGCCTATCTCCCCAAGTCCGACTTCTCGCGTTGGAATCCACCGCAATCAGCACGGATTTCCCTGCCAATGCCGTTATCACTCGCTGGACCGCCTCGAGATGCATCTCGATGTCGTCTCTGTACTGGAAGTACGCCGAGACCACGTAGAGATCGAGGTCCCTGATCCAGATCACTATGCAGTGGGATGTGCATAACCACCCGATTTGTACCACGTTGAGGAGCGGGTTTATTACGACGATTCCCGCTCCGATTCCTGCTCCTGGGTGGGCACCGGACTGTCGAATATTACGCCTTCTTGGCGTGGTAGGCGGCATCCAGGGAGTTCGGCCCCTCCCAATGGTTCGCGACATCGGATACCACCAGCCGGTCTTCCTTCGCAAAAATAAGGTCGGGCTTACGAAGCTGACCATCTGCTTGGCGGATCCGATGTTCCACGAACACCTCCCATCCATTGGACCTCCCGTAACGGGCGAGAAGCTGGACGATTCTGTCATGCCGCCGCATCCTGGGAAGATGAGTGCCGTGGCATCCTTGGAGGACGTGGGACAAGGACTCCACGCGTTAGCAACCATTCCTGCATCGGCGGGGTTGGACGGGATCCCCATCGTAGGCAGCATGTTTCCACGCAGCTGGATGGCTCTCACATAATCCCGTCCAGACGCTGCTACCCATTGCCAGAATAAGACACTTGAAGTTCCCTGCAGGCACTGGTGTTGATCCCAGAGAGAGTGATGTTGTCACGCGCCATCTTCCTCACCTTCCTATGGAGAGCAGAGGCCCCCTCTACCACATCACGTACCAAGATGTCCGGAGATGTCTTCAGGTTGGTCAGCCGATTCATGAGGAGAATGGGTATCTTCTTTAAAAATGAGAAGATCCCTAACCGCCCATCCCTGCATTTGGCGTATAACAGGGCATTCGGAGTAGATCTAGGCATGTGAAGACAAATCTTCACAGCCTTTCTGACCAACTTGTCTACATTGGTAAGAGTTTTGATGTTGATAGAAGGGGATTGTAGTCCACATATGTATCTCGGCAAGAGGTATGCCTTGATGAGGGTGAGTTTTTGGTGTGGCTTCAAAGGAGCCTTCTGGACCCTTTGGAGCTGAAGCACAAGGTTGGGAACAGTAGGGGTGACAATGCCCATATGGTGGTAAATATACCCAAGATATTTGTAGGTATCGAGAATTGTGACTTGGGTGAAAGGGCACCCCTGCATAAAAAATTGGGGCCTAGTGCATACGTAGAGAGTTTTGCGCTGTGGCGCCGGTTTGACAGAGAGAGCCGTACTCTTGTTGACGTTGATAACCAGCGATCTATCTGTGAGGAAGGAGGAGGTGAGATGGATTAATTTCTCCATCGCGTAGTTAGTCGGGGCCAGCAACACCACGTCGTCGGCGTAAGCCATGGCCGCAATCCTATGGTTGGCAGCAAGGGGCAATCCATAGTGCGTGGTGTTCAGGGTGGATAACAGCTCGTCCATCACCAGGTTGAAAAAGATGGGCGACATACGATCGCCCTGCTGCACGCCGCGCATGATGGGGATGACGTCCGTGCCAATGCTCCCGCATTGCACCCGGGTGGTGTTGCCGCTGTAAGCCGCCATTACATATCTGATGGACTGGCGGTCAAGCCCCACGCGTACCATTGCGCGCTCAATGGAATGAATGGACACCGAGTCAAATGCCTTCCGCAAGTCTATGGTGACGATGTGGTGCTCCGAGTTGGCTTGACGATGCTTACGTATGGCGCTGCAAAGGATAAGATTGTTGATGAGGGTGCCGTCCACCCCCTTCATGAAGCCCCTCTGTTGGTTATTCAGTGTGACTTCGTTGGAAAGCCTCTCGGCGACTATCCTATGCAGCGCTCGAATTACAATGGACGATACCGTAATCGGCCGCCAATTATCGATTTGGCGGGTATCCATACTCTTAGGTATCAGCACCGTCCTGTGCACCTTCAGGCTGGTAGGTACGATGGCGAACGCAACCATAATGTTGTACAAGATCAAAAGATCTTCTTCAGGAACGTTGTTGAACACGTTGCGGTTCATACCGTCAGGACCAGCCGCGGAATTCTTCATCGTAGATCTTATACGGAAGATGTCATCCTCAGTGATGGGAGCGATGAAGGAATGGGCGTTGGGTACGCCAGCGTCGGGAATAGGGGCGTCGTCGGGAGGGGAAGGAGTGAGATCCTTTCATAGGCCGTGGTGATCTCCTCCTTCTCGGGCAGTTCTTCGCCACCGACGACGTCATCTATAACCTCGTCCGCTAGCTTCGCCCTGTTGGTCTTGTATAGGAATTGCGCCCTCCTAAACTTGTTGGCTCTGATGGAGTATCGGTTGAGGTTGGCCGTCGTCCTGTTGTTGTTGTTGCCTACTCCCGTCCTGGTTTAATACGTAGGCCTTGGATCTCCACCGTAGATCCAGGTCTTCTTCGTTGATGGAACGGTCCAGGATCTTGTCACCCAGGCTTTTGTTGTCAATTTTGTCGCTTTCAGCGATTGCCTGCAGTAGAAAGGTGATGACGAGATCTACCCTGTTCCGCATCTCGGCATCTTCCGGTGGCTGGATGGCGACCGGAGGGACGGGGGCGGCAACTGGGGATTGGGTCGCGGCAACTGGGGAGTCGGAATTGACGGTAGGGGAACTGGATTCAGCAGAATCCCCTCCACTATCGTCGTACTCGTCGGAGGGTACATACTCCGGGTCTTCGTTATCGTCCTCACTAATGATTGTCAGAACTTCACCAGAGTCATCAGGTTGATGTGTGGTGGTGGGGGAGATAATTACAACATCGTCCTCTTCACCTTCATCGCTCTCTCCTGTAGATTCGTGAGCCGAACGACTATCCTCCTCTTCTTCGCTGGTAGTGGTATCGTCTGTGGCGTTACGTTGTCCGAGCAAGGCCCGTTCTTCTTCGACTATTTCCTTGTAACGGGGTCTCCTCCTCACGGACTTGACTGCGTCCAGCGGGCGAGTGGAATGCTGGGCAAGGTACTGGTTGACATTGTATCCCCTGTATTTGACCTCAAGAGTGGCGAGGTCGCGCAGTTCCTCGTCGGTCCAAATTTTATAAACGCGGGTCATGTTTTCATGATCCGCGTTGAACTGCGCACGGTACGCCTTCTTCATATGTTGGCGCATGCCTGCCCTAGTTTGGAATCTCGTGCCACACACTGGACACAGTCCCTCATCTTCGTCCGGCGGCCCGCGACAATAGTAGCGCTGATGTTGTTTGATACTTTTCTGACTGACAAACCGACGACCACAGACACATGCGATCTCGTCCATCGTGCGGGAGGTAGTGTCGAAGAATAGATTCGTCGAGGGGGGGGCGTTGCTGCACGCCGGGGAATAGCAAAAATCTCCGGCGGCTGTACTAAAAGTAAGACTATGCAACCCCCGTTCGTACGTTACGTACTTTGAGAAAACTCTCAAGACTCTCGATGTTAAATAGGGCTTATGAAATATCCCCAAAGGGGATAAAGCGTCTAGGGGAAAATAGCACAAGAAAAGGGGGAAACTTAAAATTTCGTAGAACGAAAATTGGGAAAATAGAAAAAAAAATTTTGGAGGGGGGGTAAAATTCTGAAAAGTGAAAATATAAAAAAAGGCAAACGGGGGGGGGTAAAAAATAATATTAAAAAAAGTGTCCGGGGGGGGGGTAAAAAGATTTTGGGGTGGGGGGTGCAGATGTTATCTGTCCACTGCGCGGGCGTAAGTTGCAGGGCAATTGCCAGATCCGAAGATAGGCAAGAAGAGAGTCATAGTTACTCCCGCCGTTATCATTACCATCACATGATGGAAATATTGAAAGATAATTACATTGTAAACGAATTGATTTTGGTACTCTATACCAATCCTGCGTTGTATAAATCATTGAAGCATTCATTTTTCTTCCGCTTATAGCTAAATCTATCAGTTTCTTTTGATCTTTTTCGGTTACGAAATCATCAACAACAATCAAATTTTGTTTATCTCTATCTAGTTCGTCTACATCGACTATGTCTTCTATATCTGATGAAAAGTACGATTCAATTATATTTTGAATTTCGCTTTGTTCATGAGGTTCTTTAGGCCGAATTTTTTCATCATCAAATACATTTTGTAATAACTGATAATAAGGTTCTTCTAAATCTTTCGCATACAAATAAAAAGTATCAAAAAATAAATATTTTAAAAGATTGACAACAGTATTTGTTTTACCAGAACCGCTTCGTCCTATAATTATTAATATAAAAGGCCATTTTGGCGCTAATTTATTAATGTTATAATGTTCTTTTTCATCTGCTTTAATAAAATGAATAGGTAAAGACATATTCATTTATTTATCACAAATACCGTAAATAATGCAAACCGCATTCGCTTATCGCTAAACCGCGTTAGCGCAGAAAGATAAAGCGTTGAGTTCTCAAACGTGCACATTGCACATGCCTTCGCAGCGCGTTCGAATCCTGATAGTGTGCAAAATCTTTTGTGTTCGAATTAATTAATTTAAAAAAATATTTTCTAAAATAAAAATTTCAAGTTGTAAAATAGAATTTCAAAACGTATCCAAAAATTCAAAAAAATTTGAAGGGCTTTATGATTAGTAGCAGACAGGATTCTACAAATAGTTGATCCAAATGATCCTAGATGGCAGGTTTTTATTAACTTATTGTTATGTAAAACTGTTATTAACTCACAAATTGAAAAACGAATAACAAATTTTATTACTAACAACTCAAATGCAATAAATTGAAATCAAAAGTTACAAATCAATGCACGAAAATTAGACAAGGCTTTTCGGGACGGAAGTGATATTGTCCCCCGTCGCCCAGCAACCCCTTTCTCGACAGTTGCAGGTACGGTGACGTACTTCCCCGTTTAGACTCGTCGACTTTCCGGTCATGTGACAGATCTCCAACACTTATATTGACAATATGCAGCAGATAAAATAAAACCTTCATAGCTCAGTTGAAATGTGGTCTACTTCTGGTGATCGTGTTACAAACTTTCTTCAAGAAATTCATCAATCTTCAGCTAATAATGAAATTGACCTTCAAATTATGCGAATAAAACTAAGAATAAGTAAATTACAAGATAACAAAATAAAGTCTCTGAAAAAACGTACAAGACAATTAATTGAAAAAATAAGATTAGCTGAACAGCAAGTAGACAACATGTACAAAGACAAAGACATACAATATTTAGAAAGCATTAAAGTCCAAAACAATTCAATAACCAACGAGGAGTCCCCGGCGCAAGAATAAATTCGGGCGAAGCCCTCGTGAGCGAAGCGAATTCTTCGTAAACTCCAAAAATAAAGTTGGTATGGATTGATAAAAAGGGGTGAAAGATTAAACTCTTCGTAAACCCAAAAAAAACTTTTTGATCAGTCCCAAGTTCGAATCCCTGTCCGGGAATATTTTTTTTTCACTGTATAGTACAGGGTGTCTCAGACATGACTCCCCAGGCCTATAACTTTGTTATTTTTAAAAATAACTATAATAAACTATATATATTCCTAAATGGGAGCAAATTCTCTATAAGATGGGGAAAGAAAATGTTAGAAAATCTGTACCTACTCATATTATGGCAGCGATATTCGACTTTTTTTTTCAAATTGCACACTATGCTTTTTTTCGCCCATTCTGATGGTACTTTTTATTCTCTTTATAACCATGTAAACCAATATGGGTCTTACATGAGAAAATTCTCGACAAAAATACGATTGAAAGTTGAAGTCTAGGTTTGCCATGGAAACAACTGATTGTTGTAATTTGTACTCGTCGGCGATGAAAACAATAGCGTATGGCTGTAAAACAATTGCAATTTACGTTGTAAAGAATGACAAGTGCTCTTTCTGTATTTGTATGTTCTTGTTTAAAATCATAGGAGTATTAGAAATGAATTACACTAATTCTGAAAAGCTTGATAATGATCCTTATTTATGGTTTATGCGAGAGGAATGCAAGAAGAGCAGCAAGGTTGTATGCAGAAAGGTATCCGCTATTGTTTTTATCGCCGACTAGTACAAATTACAACAATCAGTTGTTTCCATGGCAAACCTAGACTTCAACTTTCAATCGTATTTTTTTCGAGAATTTTCTTATGTAAGACCCATATTGGTTTACATGGTTATAAAGAGAATAAAAAGTACTATCAGAATGAGCGAAAAAAAGCTTAGTGTGCAATTTGAAAAAAAAAGAGTTGAATATCGCTGCCATAATATGAGTACAGATTTTCTAACATTTTCTTTCCCCATCTTATATAGAATTTGCTCCCATTTACGAATATATATAGTTTATTATAGTTATTTTTAAAAATAACAAAGTTATAGGCCTGGGGTGTCATGTCTGAGATACCCTGTATAAATGACTAACACCGATAGTAAAACTGAAATAATTGACGCTATTTTAAAAAATCGTGATTAAGCCTATAACTGACAAACTTGATAATATGTATTACTGAATTTACGCAACAAATTCTTATGAGCGAAGCGAATCCAAAAAATGTTTTAGCAATCGAGGAAAATGTTTCAAAGACTGCAGAAGCCAATGACTGGCAGGGCCAGCCCAGAGCCAAAGGCGATGATGTAAGCGAATCGGATCATTTATTACCATTACCAAAATCACCTTCAGCGCATACTTCAATAAGTTTAGATCCGAATAAAGATTTAAATTTTGATATTATAGAAAAACAATTTAAATTTGAAAATCCTTCATATTTATTATCATTAGACATAAGAAATCGAAATGCAAAAACTGATACAACGATACCCGAAATATCAACTAAATTAAAATCATTAAATGCACACATTACAAACGCAAAGAAATCACAAGAACAAGAAAAAATTGATAATTTACAATATGTGTATTCACAGTTGAAAATATAAAAGTGTTTTAGAAGATATTCGAAAAATTCCTTTCTATGAAAAGGATAGTAGCAGACAGCAAACAGGAAGCGCTATCTTTTCAGATCCGAATGAAATGGTAGAAAGTCTTGATCTATTAATTGCGTCAAAAAATGCTGGAAATGATTCAATTGAAGTATATAATGAATGCGTAGAAATACTTGATAAATTGTTTAAAATGAAACTCATAAAAAAGTCAGATCACAAAAGGATATTCTCGACGCTTTGCTGATTTCATCAGAACTTTTTTAAACAGAATAAATGAGTCTAATACACATTAGATCTAAAGAAAATGATTTTGAAATAAGTTATTCTGAAAATCCTATTAATTTATCCGGATTAAAAGGTGAAATTGCTTTAAAAACAGCAAGTCTCTGGTATAGTTGGGATAACATTACTGAAGAGTATAAAAATAATGAAATAAAATACAGGTCTGCTAAAAATCCACTAGTACGTACTGAACTCAAAAATAACGAAATCAAGAAAGAAAACAGGCAAGGCCTGCCCAGAGTCGAAGACGAAGACGTTAGAAATGAATCGGAGTGGACAATATTAAAATTACCAAACGGTCTGTACGATGAAAATGAATTAAATAATTATATTCAAGAATATTTTGGAACATTTGAAACACTCCCGTTTTATTTTGATGTAAATTATGCAACTAATCGTTTTATGTTAATTATACGCGACGTAGATTATGAAATTGACTTTTCCCACGGTAAGATACATGAGCTTTTAGGATTTGATAAAAAAAATATATAAAGAAGGAATAAACTATGCAATAAAAATTGGTAATATCACCAAAGATATTGATCAAATCTTGATTCACTGCTCCCTAGTTTCATCTAGTAATCAAAATAATCTCAAAAGTGATGTTATATACGTTTTTACTCCAAATATTTCACCTAGATCTTTAATTAATATTGAACCAACGCATCCAAAATATTTACCAATTAATCGTACGGATTATATATTTAATATTCGCATTTCCGTTACAAATCAGCTAAATCAACTGATAAATTTTAATGGGGAGTGCTTAAATTTTGTTCTAGATATTCAGTAATTCTTTCTTGTAGAATAAATGGTACTTGTCGTTCATAGAAAACAATTATTTCCGAAACAATATGGGTATATATATATAAGCGAGTTTGCTACAGCTTCTATTGCCGTTTCTCGCATCCCATTTTCCATTTTTTCCTGTCGTTCCAGTCTCCTTCTTCTAGGTTTCTCGTTTCCATAGCTATTTCTATGTTTTGTTTCCATTCTGTCCTAGGTCTGCCTCTTTTCCTTCTTTGTACCGGTATCCATTCAAAGATTTTCCTGGGTATTCTGTGCCTTTCCATCCGTCTCATATGACCGTACCATGTAAGTTGTCTCTGTTGTACTTTGTCTATGATGTTATTCTTAACGTTCATTCTTCTTCTTACTTCTTCATTTGTAATATGTTGTATACGTGACACTTGCGCGCTCCTCCTCCAAAATTCCATCTCTGCCGCGGATAGTCTATTTTTCAAGTTTCTATTGAGTACCCATACTTCGGCACCGTATGTGATGCAGCTTTCGAAGATTGTCGAGTAAATTTGTTTCTTTGTTTTTTCTCTTATATTATTGTTCCACAGATATGGATGTAGTTGTCTTACTATTGCTTTTCCTTTCCCAACTTTTGCTCTTACATCTGTTTCGTCCCTTCCGTCCTGTGTTATTGTTACTCCAAGATATTTATATTCCGTTGTGTGTTTGATTGTGTTTCCCCCCACATCCAAGTCTCTACCAGATCCCCCGAAGACCATGTACTGCGTTTTGTCCATATTTATCTCCAAACCCCATAGTTTGTATTCGTCAACCAGTTTCCTCATCATATAACTGGCGTCGTCTTCATCTTGTGCTAGTATCAGTTGATCATCGGCGAATATGAGGGTATAGATGTATTCATCGTCCAACTGTACTCCCATAGGTCTACATTTCCTCTTCCAATTTTCCAGAGCTTGGTTTAGATATATTTTAAACAGTGTGGGTGAGATCGGGCATCCTTGCTTTAGTCCCTTATCAGTTTTAAACGGGTGAGACAATCGGTTTCCAATTTTGACCTGGCTACTTGATTCACTGTATAGTCTCTGTATAGGTTCCATAACTTGACTGCTTATGTTGGCTTTCCTTAACGCGTCCCATAATTTTATGTGGGGTACCGAATCATATGCCTTGTTCACATCTATGAAAACTACATGTAACTCTTTCCCTCTCGCCAAACATTTCTCTGCTAACTGTTTTAAACTGAAAATATTATCGATACAGGACCTTCCTGCTCTAAAGCCACTCTGCTCTTCGACTTCCTCATTTTCCTCCTCCACTCTTTTCCTTAAAATTCGTCCATACAGTCTCCCTATTGACGAGGTCACTGCTATTCCTCTATAATTCCCGCAATCCTTTTTGTTTCCTTTCTTGTATATCGAGGTTATATAGGATTTGTTCCATTCTTCTGGGATATTATCACCATTCAGCACTTTGTTAAATATTTCTTGAAGTATTTCAATTGCTTGACTTGGCGCTTGTTTAACCAGCTCAATAGGGATCCCTCCAGGACCTGGGGATTTATTATTTTTCATAAGTCGAAGAGCTTCTTTGATGTCCTCGAGTGCAATGTTCATTTGCCTATTGCCTTCTCCTGTACCATTTTCTTCTATTATTTGCTGTTTGTAAGTTTGCCTGTTTTCAATCAGTAGTTCCTTGTAATATTGTACCCATCTTTCCATTCCTATTATTTCAATTTTTTGTTGTTCCTTGCAGTTTTTCCTTACGCTATTTATACACTTCCAAGCTTCTCGAGATCTTGAACTTCCCAGAAGAGAGTCAATCTGAATACACTTTCGTTCCCAAGCAGTGTTTTTAGCTTTGTTCGTTTCTTTTTTTGTCAAGTATCTGTATCTGGTATATTGTTTTCTATCATTTGGATCTTTTGTGGTGAGCCATTTTTCATATAGTTGTTTCTTCTGTTTTACCAATTCTTCCAGCTCATTATTCCACCAAAGATTATTTTTATCATTTTTTACTTTGTTTTTTGTTCCTAGCGCTTCTTCAGCTGCTTCTTTTATCTTCATTTTTAGGTCTTCATACATGTCGTTCGCGCTACTTTCTTTCACATTCTGTACCTTTTGTGCTAATCTACATTTATATAGGAACGATGTTCCTTCGTCTTTAAGACTTTCTACGTTATAGTATACTTGCGTCATTTCTATTCCTTCGTCGATTGTATTATCTCCATTACCTTTGTGATATGTGAAACTCATCCTCCCTTTCACTAGGAAGTGGTCGGATCCGCATTCGGCCCCTCTGTATACCCGGACATCCAAAGTATTGATGGTAGAATCTTGCTTTTGGATAATATAATCTATTACTGACTTTTGTTTTAGGCTTGGTCTCGTCCATGTATATTTATGTATATTTTTGTGCTGGAAGTGTCCATTCTGTATGGTCAATAAAAACTGTTCGCACAGATCTATTAATCTTTGTCCGTTGTCGTTTTCCACATCCTCTCCGTATCGTCCAACTATAATGTTATTTGTTTTTTTCCCCACTCGACCATTAAAATCTCCCATGAGTATTATTTCGTTATGTTTTTTTACCTTTTCCATTTGTGCCGAGAGTTCGTCAAAGAAATTATTTTTCACTTCTACGTCTGCGTCTTCGTTTGGTGCGTATACTCCAATAACCGTTACCGGCCGGTTTTTTAATGTAAGTTCCAACGTGATTATTCTTTCACTAACTGGGTTCCAATCTTTGATAGCTCTCCTGTATTTTTTATGTAACATTATACCGACCCCAGCTTTCGCCCTTTTTTCTTTTGCCACCCCACTGTAGAGAAGGATATAATCTCCGTTATATTCATTTCCATTCCCTTTCTTTTTTGTTTCGGATAGTACCGCTATATCCATTGAGAAGGTTTTTAATTCTTTTGTCACTTGATGTTCTTTCTTACTGTAACCCTGAATATTCCAACAACCAAAATTCATCATCCTTTTCCTTTGCCAGGTCCGTTTTCCGTTTGAGACAATCAAATTCCGAGGCCGTTTAATGGGATATTTCGCCGTTTTAGTTTTTTCGGAGAATGGGTTGCTGGCCCATCGCCCCAACCTCCAACCTGGAGGACCAGGAACTGCGATTTTGGGGTGTCCTTCCCCTAGATAGATTGTCTTCCAAGACTGCCGAAGTCTATCTCCCCGTTATAAGTTGGTTCATCCGTTTCCACTGCCGTTGGAGTTCCGTATTTGCCTCTCTTCCGCCACTGTATAACCGTTGACCGGTTTTCATCCGTACCCTGGGGTGCTATCAGGCGGGCCACCTGAACCCCGGTTTTTTAGCGAGGTGTTACTCCTCGATCCCTCCTCCTTCCCTACTTCTAGTTAGTAGTAAGGCCCCAGGCTTGGGACTGGCTTAGCGGAGTTTGGTTTGGGTTTGGTCTTAAATATCACAGAGATATTAGAGGTGGAAATATTTTTCAATCTATAAAAAAATTTGCTATACCAGCATTAGGCTTTTTATATCGCAATATATTAAAACCTTTTTGGAAAAATAATAAAGAGGATATCATTCAAGGTGTAACTTCAGGGCTTATGAATATAGCGTCTACATATGTAAAATCACCGCCGTTTTCTACATATAAAGAGGAAATTATAAATCCTATTCTAAACAAAATGAAAGAAAAATCGTTGAATGAACATTTACGAGGCGACGGATTCGCTTTGCTCATAAGTGGACGTACACTGCCGCCAGAAAGTCTGAGATCACTAACATAAATTTCATGTTATGTGTGATAATTGCGTTAAAGAATTTAAATGATGGGTTATTTGTTGAAATATTTCACATTAGACAGTAACATAAAGCAAGAAATAGAACAAAAATTAATCTTTTATAAAAGTATAATGATACAATCCTAAATTAACTTTTCATCGAAATGGCGAACTTTGGCTTTATACAGGCCTGGCAGATTCTGTGCATCCTTGCAATAAGTTTTTGAAGAGTTTCCGGTTGTATTTGATTCCAACAGGCTTGAATACTATCCCAAATATTATTTTACTGGTGATAAGGGAATTTCCTTATCATTCTGTCAATCTTCTCCCATAGTAATTATATCTGGCGACTGAGTCGGTCAAGGCATTATTTTCAAAACACTGGGTAATTGATTACGTTGAATATAATTTGTAGAATATCCAGAAGTATGTTTTGGATCATTGTCTTGTTGGAATATAAATCCTCGTCCAATGATTCTGAATCCAGAAGGAACTGAATGATTTTGAAGTATCCCATGAAATCGTTCTTTGTTCAGTATTCCGTCGATTTTTATTAAATTACAACTTTACCTCTTCCAAAGTAACTCCACACCATAATACTTCCCCCGCCATGTTTTACAAGGAAGGACACACTGAAGATTGTTAAGCTTCATTTGCTGATCTTCGAACGAATACCTTGCATTAGAATCCTAACTTCTCAAATTTAAATTTCTCATCCCACAAGATGGATTTCCATTGTCCAATAGACCAATCTTTATGGACATGTGCCCATTAAAGCCCTTTTTGTCGATTTATTTCACAAAGTAATGGTTTTTGCTTGGCAACACAACCTCTAAGTTCAGCAACATTCAGTCGATTTTTGATAGTGCTTACGCTGATTGAATTTATGCGATTTTCGTTGATTTTTGGAGCAATAGCAGGCGCTGGAAGGAACCTATTTCGCTTGCTTGTTGTTATACTAACATGTACTTCCTGAATAGTGGTAGTTCGTAGCCTCCTACTTCGTTTTCTGCTACTGCAAATCCCTGTCTCTTTCTTTCGCTCAAGAGTTATAACAGTACCACCACATGAAACTGTAACTTTCTTTGCAATTTGGCGAAGCGAATAGCCTTCCTTTCTAAGAATACATATTTCAGCATGTTTTTCAATAGTTAATTCTTTTTTGAGTTTTGCCATTGTCACATTACACAAAATTTCTTTTGGGCAAACATTGGTTACGCTTCAAAATCCTCAATGCACACAAAAATAATAAAAATGGCATGAACTAGTATAATTTCGGTTACTTGCTGGAATTGTCAAACTTATATGCAATGTAAACAAATTCTAAAGACACAAGATATCAAGATAACTAGGGAGAAGTTATCAAAGATACTTTATCAAAACGTTTCCAGCTGTAGTAATTCAATGACTAAAGGAAATTACCAGCTTTCTTAAATATACAATCAAAATTTTGTGAAATTAACACTATAACAATTAAGAAAGTCTATAATGCTTCTCCTATATAATAAACATAAATTTTATTCACCAAATTTTGATTTATGCTAAAAAGTCTGGGTGATCTCAGATTTTCTGGCGGCAGTGTAGTCCACGATTAAAAAAGGTTAAGCCAAAAAATCGATTAACTAAAAAATCAAAGGATATCATTAAGAATCTGCTAAATTCGGGCGAAGCCCTCATGACCGAAAGGAATCTAGCTGAGGCTTCCTAAAAGCTCTTTTTTATTTAAATAAATGGAAAGCGTTGTAACTGTACGAACCCCAGGTGTGTCACCCTTTACAGTTTTTCGCTGTGATCGTCTAGTTTTTCACTAAGATTTCCGGCACCCTCAACCCTTATTGGTTAAGTGAAAATCTTACCCTTTACTTCAATAACTGACTATGTAGTCAGAGGACACTTAATGTTGTTGTGGTTCGTTGATCTAGAGTAGCTCACCTTATCAAACAAGAAATAAATACTCCACCAAGTTTAATACATATATTATAAAGTCAGATTTATGTACAAATATTTACAAATACAGTAAATAAGTAAGCATAGTGTCATGAACATCAGACTAGGCAAGTTAATTAAGGGCAGTGGCGTGAATAATTATCATACTTTTATTTTATGACTTTGATGTACTTCAGGTGACCTGAGTGCGTGGTTGATCACAAGAAATTATACTGTCAAATGTGCGATTCAAGATCGATCTTTTATGTGATTGATATTAAAATCAATCTTAAGCGGCCGGAGCCAAGTGTGGTTTATCACCAATCTTTTGACGAGGGTGTAATTGCCCTCTAACGAGTGCGTGCGCTATGCAAGACTCTTAATTAGTACATGAGAAAGCGTTGCCTCCCATGTACGCGAATATACGAGATACTAGGTATCCTCGTACAACATGTAATTAGTCAGGGATGTTTCACCCTATCGTTGATTGAGAATATGCCCAAGACATATCTCAGTAGTCAGAATTGTCGTTTTATTTGTAATTAATTGTGATCAGTACTTACACCAGGACAACCTTCAGTAAATTTTGAATACGTTTAATCTTGAATACGTGAAATATATTAAAACTGCTAACTTTTCGGTTAATGTGGATTACTCAGGGCGGCCCTTCAATTGGAAGTACGCAATGTACGTATTTCGAAGAATTTCTACAGGTTACTGTAAAACAACAAGTGCAATGCAACCAACTGTATACTTTACAGTAATTAGGTACACTAATTAGCGTACTCGTCGAAATTTCAGACAGATATACAGATCGACTGGATAACCTGGACTGGTTGCTTTGGTAAAATTTGAACTCCTATTTATACTGAGAAAATCCGCGTGCCGTCCCCGCGGTGATTAAATGTTCTCATGGTTTTGCCTAGAAAACTTGGTATCAAAGTTTCCATACGTAACCTTTGCTCTCTAATATCATAAATTCCAGGGCTGAGTTAAAAATCCCAATGCTCTGGTAAGTTTCAAATTTCAAAGCAGACCCCCTTGTTTACATATGTGCGGCGCTAATTTGCCAAAAGGAACGTGATTTTACGACGAAGATTTATGGTATTTTCTGTTATTAGTTTACACATGAAATCTATACTTTCAGCCACATTCTTGCCCCTAAAGAACACCCCTAGCGTCACGCTTTAAATAAAAGCAATTACATTAAAATATAATCCCTGAAAAATAGAAAATTAAATTTATAAACACGCAGGGGGCTATTACAGCGTTGTAGACAATTTATGGCGTATTGATGAAATGCCTGTAATTGATGAATCAACAAAAAGTTATACTTACAATGAAATAAGAGAAAGTAATATCAATGTGAAAGAACTTGAACAGTATACGCTCGAAACTAACATAAGCGGATGGAAACATTTATCGGTGCTTATAATTTGGTCAAATCTAAAATTAAAAACAATCCAAATAATTATGCAACTATATCAAATAATGGGATAAATGATTTTGACTATGTGAGGTTATTCTATGAAGAGGTATTAATAGAAGAAACAAATTATGTGGGTGTTGCTACGTTAATTTCAAATCTGATTGAATTTTCAGATGTATCTGACACTTCAGCATCACAATTATGTTGGTATCCAGACACAGCAGATTCAGCAGATACATCTCAATATAAATATGATGCGCAAAATAAATCTGAAAAATTTAAAGATTTAGACGTAGATATAAAAACTATTGTTTCAAAAATCACAAATAATTCTGCGTTCAATAAAGGATATTTGGAGAGATGGTTGTTAACAAAAGATGAAAAAATTATTACAAAATTTATTCCTTTATCTAAAATTTTTCGATTTGTACGAGACTGTAACAAAGTTTTGAATGGAAAAATTCGCATTGAATTACGTAAAAATAGAGTGAAAAATATATTACATGCTAAAGTTGATGGAAATTATGATTATGAAATATCTGATATTAGTTTGTGGATCCCAATAGCAAAACCCTCACTAGAAACTGAAAAAATATTATCTTCATTATTAGTTAGAGGAGGGAATTTTGAATGTGACAAACTCGTTACCACGGAGTATAAAGACTAGTGATGGGCACGATCGAATGATTTTGAGAATCGAATAATCGGCAATCGGATAATTTCAACAATCGAATGATCATTCGAATGATTTTTCACTCGAATTAAAAATCATTCGAATGATTTTTCATTCGTCATTTGTTTTAGACTTTCCGAATGAAAAATCATTCGAATGATATTTCACTCGAATTAAAAATCATTCGAATGATTTTTCATTCGTCATTCGTTTCAAAGTTTCCGAATGAAAAATCATTCGAATGATCATTCGTAATTCGCAATGCGAGTGATTAATCGGGCGATCACTCGAGTTGAATGCGCAAATTCACACTGCGCTTATAATAAAAGAAACTTTTCAAAATTAAAGTAATACGGTGTGCAGTTATGTATATTACTTTATCTTTGTATGACGCTTGCCTTGCGACAGCGACAACCCGCACGTTCTAGGCGTCGTTAATGCCGTACGCTAAAAAATTCAACGTTAATATTTTACATTTTATATCTTTTTCTTTTTATTGTTTCTCAAATTTAGTTCATGTTTGTAATTTAGCTTTATATTATATATATTCTATTAAATATTTAGTCACAATTATTTACATTTATATTATTATGTGTACTTACGCTGACAATTACAAATTAAAATGTTGACTTATTTTATTTTGTTTAATAGCTCAATGTAGTTTCTTACTTAAGACGGGGGGTTTTGTTATTATTGAAAGATTTCATTCAAAATAGCCCATGCGCAATCTCATACTGAACTTAACAAACGAAACCTTTCAAAATGAAAGTAATTAAGTAATTCTAGGAAAAGTAATACGATGTGCAGTTATAGGTATAAAACTTTATCTTTGTCTGATGCATGCCTTGCAACAGCGACAAACCGCAAGTCCGACGCGTCGTCCATGCCGTACAAAAATAACTCGATAACGATATTAATGTGAATTCATTCGCATTCGCATTCGTCACTCGCTATTCGTTTCCGAGATTCCGAATGAAAAATCATTCGAATGATTTTTCATTCGCTATTCGTTTCCGAATGAATAATCATTCGAATGACATTTCATTCGTCATTCGTTTCAGAGTTTCCGAATGAAAAATCATTCGAATGATTTTTAATTCGAATGAAAAATCATTCGAATTATTTTTCATTCGTCATTCGTTTCAGAGTTTCCGAATGAAAAATCATTCGAATGATTTGACGACAACAATCGAAACATTTCGAATACCGACGACAATCGAATGATCCGATTTTTTTCATTCGAATTCGCCCATCACTAATTAAAGACCACTCCGTGCTCATTACATTGAAAATGAATCTGTGGTTGTAATCTACTTACTTGCATTTTTAGACAGGTTTTGAATTGCCCTTTTTCTGGCAGCACAGATTGATTAGAAAAATTTTTGAGATTTCACCAGTAGGTATAGAAAAAGAGTATTACTAGTATTAAATTAGCACCGAAAATGGTCTTTTATTAATAAACACCTACCTAGCGTTTATAACAATTTCAAAAAGGACCCTACTTACTCTGAGTCATATTGTAAAAGAACAACTCTATAGGAATATTTCATTTAAATCAAAATACCTAAAAATAATAATAAGTAGACTAGAATACTTAGAATCAAAACCACCACATAATTTTTTCATATCCCTTTTGTTTAAACTTAAAGAACAACTTATAGCTTATAGGAAGAGTTTATTTAGATCAAAATACCTAAAAATAATAATAAGTAGACTTAGAATACTTATTAGAATCAAAACTACCACCTAATTTTTTCACATCCATTTTATTTAAATTTTATACAAATGTAACATAACACTTATAAATATTGTAAAATGCTTAATTTATAATTCTTTTTTCCTTTACAAGTTTTTATATCTCGATTAACAAATTTTAAGGTATAAAAAATTCTAACTCGAATAAATAATGACAAGAGATAATTATGTGGAAAATCACTACACGGGTGCTGATAATTAGTAGCAAAACTATAAAAATTGTAAATTTTGAATCGGTTATTAATTAATTTGGAAACTGTAAATTATTAAATAAAAAATCGTAGCTAAAAGATGTATTTCTACTCTATAAACGTATATTGCAACATCTTACATACATCTCGTTTTTGTCAAAAAAGAATATTCGAAGTAACCCTATTTTTTCAAAAATTTAGATAAGATTTTTTTTGCCGATTGGTTAATGTTATACAAAAATTTGCAAAGTACCAACCTAAAGCAATCTTTCTAGAAAGCGCTCAATTTTTTTTCGGTTCGAAAATCGTTTTGCAATTAGTAATAACACCGATTTGAAGTAAAGCTGTTTTATGGGGAATTTCTAGTAGAGTCGATGCTCTTAATTTCTGCATGTTTTTGTTGCGCTCATAGCTCATAGCTTTTGTATTTAGATGTGGTGATAGGCACGTAAATCACCATGCACAGAGCTGGGAGTTGAACATGCGCACTGTAAAATAGCGACACAATTCCCGGCAAGTGAAACTACTAGTTGTCTCTATACTGTGGTCATACTATACAGCACAGCTGTTAAATGTCAATTCCTTCCTTGTCTTTGGTCAATTCAACCCAATGCAACGTTTTTTCGTCAGATTCGATAATCCGTTACTCGTTAGTTTGATTCTTTTTGTAGATGTGTTGGTAAGTTATCTAATATTAATATTTATCATTTATTATACAACTTAAAATTTATTTGTTTCGGACGGTAGGTATGGCGGAAGCGAATGTAAACCAAATGCCTTGTGTGGATTATTATAATCAGGAGACAATAGCAAGAGCACATCAAATATTCATACAAAATTGAACTTTTTGTGGCCAACGTTAAAGCGGCTAAATGTCCTGGCAAGACGCCCTGTCGGTGGATGGTGGCCTATAAGTTTCGAGATGTCCATCGTCAATATGAAGGGGGACATTTTGCCAAACAATTGGTTAGAAGATTTGATGCTGCGAAACCTCAACGAACCAATATAATGAAACCGGCAATAACTCTTCTCATGGACCCTAATGATGGTCTGTGTTATAATATAAATTATGGCGTTCTTTGCAACTGTGAATATAATGAAATTCCTTATTTTGGTGAAGGTGACGACAGCCCATTCCACGTTAGTGAGATTACTATGTGGGCATAGAGAAATCGGTAAAATGTAATGTAAAATGTGTAAATTGTGCTTTTCTAATTCACATAATTATTTCAAATAAATTTTATATTCATCTATTTTTGACATATTCTATATGCTAATCCTTTATTGTTGCTATAACAGGGTAAAATCGCATATAATCCTAATTAATTTTAAAATATACCTTAAAAACAAGGCAAGATGATTGAAAAAACAAAGTGTTCTAAAGGGGCCTTACTAGGTGAATTCGCTTCGCTCATGAGGACCTTTCCAAGTTTGTTTGGATGAAACTGTATTCATTTTTGTGCTGAAGCGGCCCAATAGAAAAAACTGAGCAAAAAGGCGAATTTTAACTTTTAACAAAGGTACTTTGAAAAACAGGGTAGATCTGATAAAAAAAATGGTGTGTGCTGAAGGGGCCTGCTAGTACAAAATGCAAAACAGGGTAAAATCGCATCCACAAGCCATATTACAATTGTTTGTAGACTTGACCCCACAAGAGTGTGCGTTTCAACCAACGAACATCTGGAGTCGGCACACCAAGAGAAAAAAAAACCCATGTCTATGGTGCATTTTGTATACGATGAGGAATCCAGAAACCCAATATTCAAGAGGAGCACAGGGTCGTCAACTGCGGACACAAATAAACAAACGCAAACCATTTAACGCCGAAATAGTAGATTATGAATTTTATGAAAATTTTCAATCTGGTCAGGTAGGATGGCTATTCATCTGGAAAAACTTGGAATGCAGCCATCAGCCAAATTTTTGTAAAATCAGACAATGTCCGTAAAGGAATGCTAACTTTTTTAACTATATGTGGGTAAATATAAGAATTTGTATAATATAATATCTATAAGAATTTGTTTAATACATTGGCTGACAATTTAGTCTGCAAATAAAATACGGTATTATAAAATTTGATTTTTTATATACCTTTAAAAACTGGGTGAATTCTTAATATTTTAACTGTTGTGCTGAATGGTTCCATGAACCAAAGGCTTTTTTAATATGCTTTAAAAACATGTCAAAACCTCTAAAAAAAACAAAGTGTTTTAAAGGGGCCTTACTAGTAGTAACTTCACTTAATAATTATTTATTTTGTAGACGATAATTTTACACTTGCTTTTTAGAAAAAGACTATTAAAGAGGAATAATTTTTATATTTTGGTTTAGATCTATTATAGTTAGAAAATATCTATGTTGGCAATAATATGTAAGTTAGGGAATTTCATTTTTTCTGTTCAGTAGCTAGTAGTTCTGTTTTCTAATTTTAAGTCACTTCGGTAACAAATACTGTTATGAAAAGACAGCTGACAAAGCAACATATAAATCTAATCTGAGTAGCTTCAACAAGGCAGATGCGTTAGCCCAGCTAATACTGGTGAGTAGCATGAACCATGCAAATATCGATCTAACAGCAACCTGCGAGTCTGCGAAGTCCACATGGGATAAATTAATCCCAGTGTACGAACAAAGTTGAGGTCAGCGGGTCGACAGGCTACTAGAGCATTTTTTCAGCTGCGAAAAGGACCCCGCAGAAGACATCGCAACGCATATAGCTCGCCTGCAGCGAAATTTGAGGGAGCTCAATGATGAGCTGAAAAGGTTAGTTAAAACTGAGCTTCCTGAGCTATTGTTAATGAGCCGCGTCATGTCGACCCTCCCTGCCGAATATTTTGAATTCAAAAGCGTGTGGGAGTCGGTGCCGCTTGAGGAAAGGACGTTGAATAAATTGACTGAGAGGCTTTGCTTGATAGTAATGCGTTTACCCGAGAAACGAAGCGACTCAGCGGCACTATTGGCGCGAACAGGCAAAAGTCAACCGCCCAAATCAAAACCGGAAAGAAAAGGAAAAAAATGCTTTAAATGTCACCAGGTTGGGCACTTCGCTAAGAACTGCCCGAAGAAACCATCAGGGGATGCCACGAGTTCGAGACCTTCAGGTGAAGCGTTCGTGAGTGCGTTCGGTGATGACACGGAATCGTGTAAATGGTTAGCAGATACCGGCGCGTCGGCACACATGTGTAAAACAAAAGAGTACTTCCTAACTTTCGAAAAAAATGCGGCACCTAAGCCAGTCCGAGTAGGAAACAGTGACATTATTTACGCGCATGGTCACGGTGTGATAAACGTTGAAATGAAAGTGAAAGGTGCTTGGATAAAGAATCACCTCCAAAACGTTTGGTATGTGCCAGAGATAAGTCGAAATTTATTATCAATTAGCCAAACAATGGAAAAAGGCTTTGAATTCCAAGCAAGTTTAAACGGTTGTGTGTTTAAGAAAAACGGTATAGTGCGGTTAAATGGCAAAAAGACTACGAGAGGACTATACGAACTAGAACTACGCGTGTGCAAACCAGAAACTGCTTCAGTTTCTTTTACAGCATCGGCAGTGGATACATTACAGCTGTGGCACGAGAGGTTGTGTCATCAGAATAAACGGCATGTGAAGGCGTTTCTGAAACTACATGGTGTTACTGTGGAAGGCAACGGAGAGTTTTGCGACGCCTGTGTTTTAGGTAAACAACATCGGAGAAGTTTCCATTCGAGAACAAATAGGCCGAGTGCAGTGGGTGAGTCAGTAAACGCAGATGTGTGTGGACCGATGCAAGAGGAATCTGTAGGTGGCGCAAAATATTTTGTTTGCTTTAAAGATGATTTCTCTAAATACCGAAGTGTGTTCTTCATTAAATTAAAATCGGAAGTTGTAGATTGCCTAAAAACGTTCATAAATGAAGCACATACGGCAGGTATTATAATCAAGGAACTTCTGTGCGATGGGGGCAAAGAATTTGATATTTCTGGCGTTAGGTCTTTGCTAAATTCAAAAGGAATTAATTTACGCATAGTAATGCCTTACACACCCGAACAAAATGGGTCAGCAGAACGGGAAAATCGCACTCTTATTGAAAGTGCAAGAACGATGATCCATGCGAAGGGTTTTCCTATAAAATTGTGGGCTGAAGCTGTGAATACCGCAGCGTACATTCTAAATCGAGCAGGGGCCACACCTGCAGAAAACAAAACTCCCTTTGAGCTATGGTTTAGAAAAGAAGCGGTCAGTCCTAATCACTTTAAGGTTTTTGGTACGGAATGTTTTATGCACATACCAAAACAGCATAGGCGAAAAATGGATAGGAAAAGCAACCCAGGTCACTTTGTGGGTTATTGCGGAGAAAAAGACGGCTACAGGGTATGGATCGCAGCAAAGAATAAAGTCGTTCGAAGCCGTGATGTGGTTTTTAAGGGGGAAACAATATTAACCAAGAAAACGTTTTTGGCAAGTGAAAATAAAGAAGTTTCAGGTTCAGAGAATATTGAAAACGTGGAGGTTGCAGTACCGCTTCTGACTTCTGACTTTAAAAAAATTCAAAGAGGAAATAAAATTGGAACTCTGGAAGAAGAATGGTTTTTGGAGGAAGAACCACCAATGGAGGTCGCAGAAGCAACTGGCTCGGAAGAAGTCGAGAATGCAGAAACTGAAGCACTACTTCCAACTCGAAGACGAACTAGGATGCCAGCGCACCTAAACGATTATGTACTTTCTGCTGAGCACCTAACCGAAAGTTCTTTTGTTTCAGCTATGTCTTCTAGCGAGGCAAACTAGTGGCGATGTGCTATGAGGGAAGAATTAGAGTCTCTTGAGGAAAATTGCACCTGGAATTTGGTTGACCCCCCCATTGGTAAGAAGGTGATTGGAAATCGTTGGGTTCTGCGAGTGAAGACGAGACCAGATGGAGTTGTAGAACGCTTCAAAGCACGACTGGTCGCAAAGGGTTATGCGCAAAAACCTGGGGTGGACTACGAGGAGACCTTCAACCCGGTGGCAAGATTTGACACTGTACGTACAATACTTAGTGTGGCAACATCGGAAGGAATGCACCTTAAGCAGTTTGATGTGCGAACTGCATTCTTGTATGGGCAGCTTAAAGAGGAGGTCTTTATGAAACAACCCGAAGGATTCAATGATGGGACTGGACGAGTATGCCAGCTGAATAAAAGCATATATGGCCTTAAACAAGCACCTCGGTGTTGGAACAAGCGCCTTGTGAACTTCATGATCCAGAAGCAGTGTTTTGTACAGAGCCATGCAGATCCTTGTCTGTTTATTAAGAAAACAAGTGAAAGAAAAATATTAGTTGCTGTGTATGTGGACGATGGAAGCGTTGCGTCTAACAACAACAGCGAAATCGAAAGTTTTTTGTGTGAACTAAAAAAGGAATTTAAAATAACAATGAACACTTTGAACTGTTTTTTAGGCATAGAAATCTTACATTTAAGTGACTGTATTTTTATAGGTCAAGAAGCATATATTAAGCGGATCCTAGAGCGATTTAACATGGGGGATTCGAACTGAGTGACAACTCCGTGCGATAACGGTACTCAGAGTTTGGAGCCTAATCTAGAGCTGACCGAAGAAACTCCGTACCGAGAAGCTGTAGGCAGCTTAATGTACCTGGCAGTTGCAACAAGGCCAGATATTGCATATGTCGTAAACATGGTTGCAGAATCCGTGACAAATCCCAAAGTCACAAACTGGCAAGCCGTAAAACGTATTTTCCGATATCTTAAGGGAACCATGGATTATGGCTTACGATACTATCGGGATCACAAACCTGGTGTCTTGGAAGCATTTAGTGATGCAGACTATGCTGAGGATGCAAATACGACACGCTCAAGAACGGGAGTGGTCTGTAAATATTCAGACGGAGCTATCACCTGGCTAAGTCAGAAGCAGCCAAGCATTGTTCTGTCCACCACTGAGGCGGAGTATGTTGCAGCAAGTGAGGCAGTAAAAGATATTATTTGGCTTAAATGGCTGCTAAATGAAATAACACATTTGCAAGGGGTTCCACCCCTGAAAATAGATAATGCAAGTGCACTCAAACTGGTGAAAAACTCGGAGTTTCACAAAAAATCGAAGCACATTGACATAAAGTTTCATTTCATCAGAGAAAAATTCAATGAAGGAGAGATTGGTGTGGAACATGTGGAGGGAATCAATCAAATAGCAGACATTCTGACGAAACCTCTGCCCCGTTTACGGTTCCAAAACATTCGGGAAATGCTGGTAGTCTCCAGAAAAATTTAAATATAAGAATATTTTTGGGAGGAAGTATTATAGTTAGAAAATATCTATGTTGGCAGTAATATGTAAGTTAGGGAATTTCATTTTTTCTGTTCAGTAGCTAGTAGTTCTGTTTTCTAATTTTAAGTCACTTCCGTATCAAATACTGTTATGAAAAGACGTGTTACTAATTCAATTGTGCATTGTTCGGTGTTTCTGTGTAGGTAAATCTTTTAGTTTACTTATATTAAACGGTGTTATAAATCGACTCTCTGTGTTTGATTCACAACAAGATCCTTCTTGTGCCGACAAAAATGTGTTCCGAAGCGTTCAGTTATTGTTCTGAAAGCCCCGTGCGTTCTAACACCACGTGACCTTGTTCCATGTTCTGCTCGCCCCGTTCTTAGAACAAATAAACGAACGCACCTAGGATCTACGAGTCGTTCTAAATTCACAAACGTCACATGCAAAACGTTTCCCTTTATTTTTATTTTGGTCATCCTTTTCAAAAGCATTAACTGTATCGGTTGATTCAACATTTATTTTGTCCATTTCGTGTGCACTATTCTCTATAACTGTAGTTTCCTCCCTCGTGTTCTGTCCAAAGTTTTGGCTAATATTAGCGTTAGTTTCGTTGAAGTTATGTTGTTCGGTATTGTAAGGAATATCATCACCAAATTCACTTTTTATATCGTCTAAGTAGGGTTCAAGTTTGATTTCTTCTTTGACGATATCCAAATCGAAATCATATTCGAGGTTAACCTTTGAATTTATTTCGGACATTGTTGTATACAATTTCCTGTAAAAATAATAAATAAACCACAAAGAATATTATAAATAGCCTTTGGTAATTAATGACTAACCTGTAATTGTTTAAAAATACATATACAAATGTAACCTGCTCTCGCACAAAACACATAAAGGGACTCACCGGGCTGAAGTTACATACGTTTTCGCATACGTTTTTCAAGGGTATATCTGCCGCCGTACACTCCCCGGCGTACGTTTTGCGTTAAATTAATTTCGCTTTTTCCACGATTTCTTTAATGTTTTCCTTAACTATTTAACATAACAAGCATCTACAAATGCTAATAATACAAATCCACTAACTAAAAAAAAAATATAAAAATTCGGAACACCTTTAAAACGCATAAACTATCGTACGAAAAAATTTTTTTTCTCTCGAATTACAGGAGTTGTCCTCGGTGGGTGACCCCTGGGTGTTGTAGAGGACACCTAGGCCTACAACACCTAGCGAGCAGTTTTTCAAAAAGTGCCGGAAATTCGCCTCCAGCGAGGTCGAAACTTTACTAAAATACGTATGTAAAGGCACCTGGAGGGACAATCTTCGATGATTTTTCTCTCGAATTACAGGAGTTGTCCTCGGTGGGTGACCCCTGGGTGTTGTAGAGGACACCTAGGCCTACAACACCTACCGAGCAGTTTTTCAAAAAGTGCCGGAAATTCGCTTCCAGGTGCCTTTACATACGTATTTTAGTAAAGTTTCGACCTCGCTGGAGGCGAATTTCCGGCACTTTTTGAAAAACTGCTCGGTAGGTGTTGTAGGCCTAGGTGTCCTCTAGAACACCCATAGGTCACCCACCGAGGACAACTCCTGTAATTCGAGAGAAAAATCATCGAAGATTGTCCCTCCAGGTGCCTTTACATACGTATTTTAGTAAAGTTTCGACCTCGCTGGAGGCGAATTTCCGGCACTTTTTGAAAAACTGCTCGGTAGGTGTTGTAGGCCTAGGTGTCCTCTACAACACCCATAGGTCACCCACCGAGGACAACTCCTGTAATTCGAGAGAAAAATCATCGAAGATTGTCCCTCCAGGTGCCTTTACATACGTATTTTAGTAAAGTTTCGACCTCGCTGGAAGCGAATTTCCGGCACTTTTTGAAAAACTGCTCGGTAGGTGTTGTAGGCCTACGTGTCCTCTACAACACCCATAGGTCACCCACCGAGGACAACTCCTGTAATTCGAGAGAAAAATCATCGAAGATTGTCCCTCCAGGTGCCTTTACATACGTATTTTAGTAAAGTTTCGACCTCGCTGGAAGCGAATTTCCGGCACTTTTTGAAAAACTGCTCGGTAGGTGTTGTAGGCCTAGGTGTCCTCTACAACACCCAGGGGTCACCCACCGAGGACAACTCCTGTAATTCGAGAGAAAAATCATCGAAGATTGTCCCTCCAGGTGCCTTTACATACGTATTTTAGTAAAGTTTCGACCTCGCTGGAAGCGAATTTCCGGCACTTTTTGAAAAACTGCTCGGTAGGTGTTGTAGGCCTACGTGTCCTCTACAACACCCAGGGGTCACCCACCGAGGACAACTCCTGTAATTCGAGAGAAAAATCATCGAAGATTGTCCCTCCAGGTGCCTTTACATACGTATTTTAGTAAAGTTTCGACCTCGCTGGAGGCGAATTTCCGGCACTTTTTGAAAAACTGCTCGGTAGGTGTTGTAGGCCTAGGTGTCCTCTACAACACCCATAGGTCACCCACCGAGGACAACTCCTGTAATTCGAGAGAAAAATCATCGAAGATTGTCCCTCCAGGTGCCTTTACATACGTATTTTAGTAAAGTTTCGACCTCGCTGGAAGCGAATTTCCGGCACTTTTTGAAAAACTGCTCGGTAGGTGTTGTAGGCCTAGGTGTCCTCTACAACACCCAGGGGTCACCCACCGAGGACAACTCCTGTAATTCGAGAGAAAAATCATCGAAGATTGTCCCTCCAGGTGCCTTTACATACGTATTTTAGTAAAGTTTCGACCTCGCTGGAGGCGAATTTCCGGCACTTTTTGAAAAACTGCTCGGTAGGTGTTGTAGGCCTAGGTGTCCTCTACAACACCCAGGGGTCACCCACCGAGGACAACTCCTGTAATTCGAGAGAAAAAAAATTTTTTCGTACGATAGTTTATGCGTTTTAAAGGTGTTCCGAATTTTTATATTTTTTTTTTAGTTAGTGGATTTGTATTATTAGCATTTGTAGATGCTTGTTATGTTAAATAGTTAAGGAAAACATTAAAGAAATCGTGGAAAAAGCGAAATTAATTTAACGCAAAACGTACGCCGGGGAGTGTACGGCGGCAGATATACCCTTGAAAAACGTATGCGAAAACGTATGTAACTTCAGCCCGGTTATTTGCCTTTGTATTACGATACTTCAACCAACGAGATAAACTTTGACGATTAAATGTTTTTTAATTTGAGTTTATTGTTTTGTTGAAAGTTGAAACGTGGTTGAAAGTTGAAACGTGGTTGAAACCACAGAACACCCTATAATAGAAGGACATGTTCCATGCTAAGTGATGCTAAGCTGTAAAACAGCGTTGCGCCATCTCTGGATGAAGCATTGTAACTATCGGGTGACCCACATTCCATGACCTATTTAATAGTTTTTGATATTTTATTATGAATTGATATAATTCTAACGTTCTAATTTTTTAGTTAGTAAATATTTCCATTGAAAACGTATATTACAAACTATAAAGGTGCTTTAACACACGTTTTTATGAAAACATTTGCTAAATAAATACACTACTCAAAAAAGAAAAGTGGTCATTTTTTTTTATTGTCGTATTTTGGTGAAGGTTCAAAATTTTTAAATAAGGCTTGGTACATCTATAAAGCTATTACTTATCTAAAATATCCCTGTATTTTTACAAACTTCGTTTATGTTTGATCAAGTTACAAGCTGTAAAACGTGAACATGCGAAAAACTAAAATAATCAGGGAGTTTGTTATGTACATAAATCTATTGTTTCTGTCATTTTTGATATGGCTGCAAATCATCATCAAGTTCCTCAGCATCTCGGAAGACATTTAACACCGGTAGAAGTTAGCAGAGGTGTTACTTTGTTACAAGAAGGCTATTCTCAGCGCTATGTAGCTCGGGAACTTGGAGTTGTACAAGGAACCATTTGGAAGTTATGGAAACGGTACCGGGAGACAAATCAGGTTACTCGACGTCCCGGAACAGGCCGACAAAGAAAAACAACTGCTGTCGATGATCGTTTTCTTCGTTTACAAGCAGTTCGTAATCGTACATCCACTGCTCGGGATCTTCAAGAAGACCTGCAACGTACTAGACGTCGCAGAGTAAGTGACCAAACTGTTCGTAACCGACTAAGAGAACTTAACTTAAGATCCAGACGCCCTACAAAAGTGCCAAAACTCTCTAGAAGGCATTGCCGTGTAAGGCAATAGTTTGCTAGGCAACACGTCGATTGGCAACTTCGGCACTGGCGCCGAGTACTGTTTACGGACGAATCAAGATTTGTTCTATCCGGGAATGACGGTCGAGTACAGGTCTGGCGTAGGACTGGTGAGCGTTATCTCCCACAAACAGTACATGAAACTGTTAGTTTTGGAGGTGGTTCGGTAATGGTTTGGGGCGGTATATCGATAAATGGTCGCACTAATCTGGTAGTTATTCACAACGGCGCTGTTACGGCACGAAGATACATTGACGAAATTTTGGAGCATCATGTGGTACCCAGAGCACAAAACGAGGGTCAAAATTTCATATTAATGCATGATATTGCTAGACCTCACGCTGCCCACATTGTTACTGATTACCTTCAAGAGCAAAATATTCCCACTTTGGATTGGCCAGCGTGCAGTCCCGATCTGAACCCGATAGAACATGTATGGGACTATCTAGGAAGACACATTAGATGCCGTCCAAATCCTCCTGTTGCACTGCAAGAGTTACAATACGCTCTAATTGAAGAGTGGGAGAATATTCCACAAGAGGCCCTTCGAAGACTTATTCGCAGTATGCCTCGACGTTGTACTGCAGTTATACAGGCCCGAGGGGGCAATACTAAGTATTAACTGTATAACTTAAGACAAAAAGAGACAGTTTTGTAAAAGTTTTTGATGAGTGTTTACGTATTATCGCTTTAATTTTCCGCATAATTGTGTTTAACACCTTGTACTTACACCAACGTTACTTTTATTTTTATAAAAATGTTATTACAGTTGAAATAAATAGTTGTTCTAAATATGTACAAAATATTATTTCAAAATATTCAACAATAGTAGAACTACGCAACAAAAAAAAAGATGACTACTTTTATTTTTTGAGTAGTGTAATTAGAATGTTAAACTATCATTTTACTAATATAAACTATAAAAAAACAAACAGTTTAACAATAGTTATTTGCGCTCCAAGTTATGGTAAGTGAACTTTTTTATCCGAGGTGGTAATTTGTGGACCGAAGCGCAGCTGAGGTCCATAAAGCCACCGAGGATAAAAAAGAAACTTACCTACGCGTTGCGCATTACGTTTTTCTCACTACCACAAAATAAAATTCATTAATAATTTAACAAAAATTGTGACGTTTATATTTATGACAGTTTAACGGCGCTGTTGCTATGGTACAAACAAACACATAAACGCAATTTCTGTTTTCAGTAACGAAAAGAATGAAATCAAACATTTTGTAAATACACCTTCATTTAACATTCAACGTTGTTCCAATTGTAAAATTAGTTTTAATATTAATAAATAAGCACGTATTCTCCATTATAACTATTTATTTTTTTTATATCCGTTATGGTGTAGCGTTATGGGGTACCATGCGCGGAAAGTGACCTGGCGCGGTAAATCGTTTTTTTTGCCCTTAGATACAGTCTGTTTTTGTTCAACTAAATGTTTTAGTTTCCATTATTGTCGACTTTTTGAAAATGAAATGTCAATTTACCAAGGTGGTAGTGAGAAATAGTAATTTGTAATACAAGTATTGAAAGCTTGCGTTTGCCACACGAATGTGAAGTTTGCAGCACGAACGCTAGTGAGTGCTGCAGTCACATGAGTGTGGCAAATACAAGCTTTCAACACATGTATTACACACTATTTTTTCTACAACCACAAAAAATTTAAATATTTCTGCAAAATCAAATCTGACATTCATCAAATGTCATTTATGACATTTTGATTTGCGTGCGGAAAGTAAACAAATTAGCGTGTGGAAAGTTTACTTTCCGCACGCAAATCAAAATTTGAGTGTGGAAAGTTTACTTTCCGCACGCAAATCCAGATTAATCCAGATTTGCGTGCGGAAAGTAAACTTTCCGCACGCTAATTTTCACTTGTTCGGCAAACACTCATTTTCAATACTCGTATCTATGGAGACGAAGTCTGAAAATCCCACTTTCCATGGTGGTTGTAGAAATAGTTATTTGCGCTCCAAGTTATGGTAAGTGAACTTTTTTATCCGAGGTGGTAATTTGTGGACCGAAGCGCAGCTGAGGTCCATTAAGCCACCGAGGATAAAAAAGAAACTTACCTACGCGTTGCGCATTACGTTTTTCTCACTACCACAAAATAAAATTCATTAATAATTTAACAAAAATTGTGACGTTTATATTTATGACAGTTTAACGGCGCTGTTGCTATGGTACAAACAAACACATAAACGCAATTTCTGTTTTCAGTAACGAAAAGAATGAAATCAAACATTTTGTAAATACACCTTCATTTAACATTCAACGTTGTTCCAATTGTAAAATTAGTTTTAATATTAATAAATAAGCACGTATTCTCCATTATAACTATTTATTTTTTTTATATCCGTTATGGTGTAGCGTTATGAGGTACCATGCGCGGAAAATGACCTGGCGCGGTAAATCGTCTTTTTTGCCCTTAGATACAGTCTGTTTTTGTTCAACTAAATGTTTTAGTTTCCATTATTGTCGACTTTTTGACAATGAAATGTCAATTTACCAAGGTGGTAGTGAGAAAAACATAGTTATTTTATTAATAATACATATAACATACCTATAAGACATTCCATTTTTAAAAAATCAAATTAGTAAAGAATCATTCTTTGGGGGTGAACAGTTTCAATAAATGTTAACTAGAAGATAGTATATCGTACATACTACATATATAAAGATTTCCTAAATTCAAACACCTTAATTAAAAAATATATTTCATAAATTTTTACTATCTGTAATATGATTTGAACATGTTTTAAGCAAATATAATGATTATACAGACCATTCAATGCTGCATATATTTACAATCGACAAATTTATATAAAATCAAAATGTCTATTGCACCCTAACAATCTCGTAAGTCTACAAAACATTTGGCTATAACTATAATTTTATTGAAAAAGCTTGCTTAAAATTTGAATTATTCTTTATATTTGAAGCTAGCCTTATAAAGTTCTATAACGTTATGCCGTAATATATCTGCTGCACTGGCGGAAACACTTTGTTTTTCTACCAATATTTTGTTTATATTATTACAATAAATATGTAACAAAAAGCGAGTAAATTGTAACACTATTTCATTTTCTAAATGAGTCATATGCTCACAACTATTAAAATTGAATTTGAATTTTATCAAGATACATGTATATGTACCTACCACTACCAGTATTCTTAAAAATATTTTTTAATTATAAAATACAACGTAGCATATTACATATTATGTACAAAAGATGATAATAATAAAATAAAGATATTTATCTGACTACCCTCACCTAGTTTTGCCTGCAGGTCTATACAGTTTCCTGGGGTGCGGCGCTTGGAGCCATAGGTGAGAGTTGGGTATCTCACGAGGACCAGTTACCAGAAACCATCTCCTGTCGGTGGTAGAAAGGTACTACCTCTGTGACAGGTCCCCATACACCCCAGGTTATTTCACAAACTCTTAAAATTAACATTGTCAATTTGACTTTCCATAATAAAAAATTAACAAAATCCGTACATAATAACTACTACTGCATTGAAAGCCATATCCAAACATTCGGAGGGACGACGAATTAAAATAAGTATGAAATTAATTTTTTCATTTAAATTTATATCCAATAACTGTTAATTAATAATAATTGTTAAATTTTATTTTTACCAGAATTTGAAAGTTAACCTAGAAAATTACAAAAAATCCAACGTAAAACAAAAACAAATTGCATTTAGTTTTTCCTTACTTTTATTACTAATTTTAATAATTACATTTTTAAGTATCCACTCCTTTTTTTACCAATATTAAACACTGCATAAACGTATCAATTACAATATTAGCGAATATTAATCTCATTCCATAGAACACGAACCAGAAATTTAAAATAAAATAAAAGATAATTTACGGATTGTCTTAAAATTTATTGTTACCATTTTTAAGAAGTAGAGGAACTGGTCCGAATATGGGCCCCCCCATTTGTTTTTTCTATGTATTTTTGAACATTTTTGACACAAAAATCTAAATATTGGCATACGTGTAGGCCAAAGTGTTAGCTACAATATTCGAACCCATTTGTACCGAAAATGTTGAAAAATACTTTAATTCAAGACAATATTTGGAAAATGATCATTTTTTGAAATAGTGGTAGAGTGCATGAAATATGGGCCCCTATTACAAATGGTATAAAATTGCTGGATATCACAAAATCAACTTTATTTTAGTAAAAAAACATAAACTTCGTATCTATTATAAAACATCAATATCAACATTAGAGGCAAAAATCACAAACATAATACTGTTTTTCTGCTCCTGAGCATTCTTCATGCGCCCACAAACAACACATCTGGCACTTTACCCACAGTTCTCCCCTGTTATTTTCAGTAAAACGGACATCACAAAATATGCAAATGGCATCTTTATCATCAGGAATATTTTGGCCAATTTCATCAACGTCCATATCATCGTCAACCGGAATAAAGTCTTTGACTTCCTCTTCAGATTCTTCTTCGCTGTCAAATTTAACATCTTTCTTGGCCCGTTTTCCTTTATTCTTAGATTTCAGTTCAGATTTTGGAACTATCCGTCGCTTTAGGCTTGGTCGTTTAGGAGTTTTATTCTGTGATTCTTCTAGCTCAGTTTTGTAGGGCGACGAAGTGATGACTTGGGATTTAGAAGATTTTCTTCCGCGAGTGGCTGTCTTCTTTTTTACGGCCGGCAGTGGTGAAATATCAAAAGGGGATACAGGTTTTGTTGGAGGTTCCATCTTAGAATAAAATACTTTCGGATCTATCGAACTTACCATGGAAATCTTTTCCAGATCATCAAGGTATTGATTTGGTGTAGACGGTGGTAGGACTTCAGATTCCTTAGAACTACCAGCTTGAGCTCTATCTTCGGTAGCTGCTGAAGCTTGGGCAGGCGAGCCTGTGTATCTCGAAGTTCCTGGAAGAGGTGTGAGGCTGAGATTAGTTTCTGTCCTCATTTGTAATGGTGTTAGGTTACAGTTTTTTTGGGCTTCTATTTGCTCCGCTATGAACTCTGCATCGCAAAAAATGTTCCTGTTAAAAGGAAAAATCCCAGTAGCTCTAAAACCATTTATAGCGATTTCAGCAGTCTGGGATTTTAAAAAAGCTTTCCCTAGCAGCTCGGCCAGATCAAACTGACTAAGAGCTCGTTGATTAGTTCGAAGCCAATTTCTGATTTCCTCGCTATAGTAGGTCTTGAAACAGCCCATGAATGTCTTATCCAGCGGTTGGAGCTTGTGTGTGGAATGTGGGGGCAGCGAAATTATTGAAATGTAGTTCTCCCGAGCTAAGTTAACTACATCTAGATTGCGTGTATGGCTATAGTGGCCATAAGGAGAACTCGCGAGTCTTTCGTAGGTTTCACAAAGTCAATAAAATGTTTCATCCAGTCCGTCAAAAGGTTCTGTTGCACCCATCCACTGGGATGAACTGTGTATACAGATCCGGGTGGTGCACCTCGTAATAACTGATCATTCCGAATTTTTCGCGGAAAGATGAGCATGGGAGGGACAAACTGGCCACCAGCGCTCATTGCTGCAATCAAGGTAACTAGCGAACCGCGCTCAGCTGAAGTTATGGACGCTATTTGTCTTTTACCCTCTCTGCCTACCACTACAGCAACTTTACTCTGAAGTACTGACAACCCAGTTTCATCGACATTATAGATTCGATGGGGTGAAAAGTTAAACTTGTTATATTCTTTTTCCAGGTTGTTGAAAAACTCCTCAACATTTTGCTTGTTGAAACCCAAAGCTCGTGAAAAGGAAGTACCAGTTGGTCTTCTAAGTGAAAGTACATTCTTATAACGATGCAAGAATCCATCTAACCAACTGCGGCCTGTAATACCCATTCTAAACGGATAGGATTTTCCATTCCTCACAGCTAACGTAAATGCCATCTTACATATGTCTTTCCGTGTCATTCCATAATACAAAGCTTCCATACTTAGAATATATTCAACAAGTTGTTCTTCTAGTTCATTTCCTAATGCAGGTTTCCTTCCAAGTTGAGTTTGAATTACTTCTTGAGCTTCTGAATTGGTTTCTCTTTGTTTTTTTAAAAATCTTTGTAGAGAGGACCGTGGTACTTGAAAATCTTTAGAAGCCTTTTTTAAACCTATTTTGTTCTGATTAATTTCTTCCATCGCTTCCAACATCTTACCAGAATTCCACTTTTTTCTTAGATTTTTCCTTTCAAATTTTGGTTTAGATCGTGGCATGGCAGATCTGCAAAAAGAATTTACTTTAGGGCAGTGGTCTAAATATGGGCCCGGGCCCATATTTGGACCCCTCAAGTGGCCCATATTATCACAATTCCACCTTACAATTGAAACGCGCGTATTTTTTTTTCGAGGTTAGATAAATCAAAAAATTGGGTGAACGTAAGAAAAATGGATCCTAAAGCAGCAACTTAGTGCAAAGACCGCAAGCGAATTTAAGGTTAAACCTGCTAAATTCCATCAGCACAACTTACCTTAAAAAAATAGTTGCAGTTCGAAATAGCTATTTATGCAACGAGTTGCAAAATGATGGACTTTTTATCACCAGGCGTGAAATTGTTCGTCGAGGCGAAGCCGAGATGAACAACACGCCATTTGATAAAAAGACATGTTTTGCAACGTGTTTCATACAAGATTTTATCTAATTCAGATAACAAAATGTAAATGCCACATCTTCTTAAAAAAGGAGTTGGGTCATCGTGATAAAATGGGAGTGATAAAATGGGAGCATATTTTGTAACTAGTTACAAAATGAAACACTTTTCGCAACTCAAATCATCTTTTTGTAACTAGTTACAAAATGGGAGCATATTTTGTAACTAGTTACAAAATGAACCACTTTTCACAACTAAAATCAATGTCGAAATGTTGACATTTCGTAACTGAATTGGATAAAACACTTTTAGTCACTAAACTCACCAGCGCAATTAGCAGGGAACTGAACCTTAGCAGCAAACTTTCACCCCAAGGTGTAGGTGCATTTCAAGCTACCACTGATAAGTGGCGCCACTTGCTTAATAGGTTTTTCATTAGGGGCCCATATTATATGCATAGCCCATATTCGGACCAGTTCCTCTAAGCTTCTTGATTTAATTGATTATTGATATAGAAAATTTAAATGGTGCAACTATACAAAATTCTTAAAAGTATGACACCGAAAAATTAAATAAAAGGCTCTTTTTTTTGTAAATCAGAATAGATCCATCGAAGTCTTCATCTCCCAAATGGACTTTAGAGCGCTTGGTCGTCAGTTATCTGTAAAAATGTAAACACTGTAAGTATAGATATTTATGGCTAGATCAAAAAATGACTTGTTTAGCGACGAAAGGTTTCAGATCCTGAGGGCGCTAAATACATTTTTCATCCGAGGCCCATACAATCAAAACTTTCAGTAGCAACGACCGCAAAATACTTTAGAGTAACGGCCGATAAAGGAAAGCTGGATTTTCAACACAAAACTTAATAAGAAAATTAAAAATTCAATTTTATCATTAAATTCTACATAAAGAAAGTGCCCAAGGATGTTTTTATCTCTACAAACAAACGAGTTATAACCCCGAAAAGGATTTGAGAAAAATTTAATTTCGCTTGTAGCTCGAAAACAAAAGACGAACAGTATTAAATTTCAGTTTGTACCATTAAATTTGTTTCAAAAATTTGGCGCGAGACACCTTTATCACTTTTTGCGTAGGTGCAATAGTTAAGGAGAAGGAGAATCCTTTTGAAAATGGTCGGACCACTCTGTACAATATTGTATGACATCTAACAACTAACTAGTACTAGTCCAGTCAAATGGTAATTCAACTTTTCATTTTGGGTAGGCAGCGATTTTTTTTTATCGATGTGTAGAGGAGTCAGTGGTGAGTCTAAATCAGGGTTTTCGCCTTTTCGGGGTGGTAACCCCCTCCATTTGGCCGCCATCTTGAAAATAAGGGTAAATTCGTTTTTCGGCTATATCTCTGTAGTTGAGAATCTTACAAAAAGTTTGTACAAAGCTTTTTTGTGGAGAATAGTATTATCTATTATCTATTATTATTAATAACTCTTTTACATAGCATTAATAATAAAAAAGTTATAAGCCGGAAAAGTCAGGCTTACAACGTTTTAATTATTATGCTACGTAAGTTATTAATGAAAGTTATAGAGAATGCGATTTTCTACAAAAACACTTCGAACAAAATTTTTGTAAAACTCACGGATACAGAGATACACTTAGTCGAAAAACTAATCAATCCTTCTTTTCAAGATGGCGACCAAATGGAGAGGGGGTACCACCCCGAAAATCCTGATTTAGACTTACCACTGACCCCCCTACACATCGTCAAAAAATCGCTGCCTACCCAAAACGCAAAGTTTGCCATTTTATTTCAACCATTTGATTGGACTAGTCCAGTCAAATGGTAATTCAATTTGCATTTTGGGTAGGCAGCAATTTTCTTTTTGTGATGTATATGGGGGTCAGTGGTGAGTCTAAATCCAGTCGGGGTGGTACCCCCCTCTCCATTTGGTCGCCATCTTGAAAAGGAGGGTTAATTAATTTTTCGGCTATAGCTCTGTAGCCGTAAGTCTTAGAAAAGGTTTGTACAAGGCTTTTTTGTCGAGAATCGCATGATCTACAACTTTTATTAATATGACCCCCCCCCCCCCCCATTCGGCCGCCATCTTCAAAAGAAGGGTTAATTAGCTTTTCGGCTATATCTCTGTAGCCGTGAATCTGTGTACAGCTTTTTTGTAGAGAACCATATTCTCTAAAATTTCTATTAATAACTTTTTTACGCAGCATAAATAATAAAAAAGTTATAAGCCCTTAAATTGTTGTCTTTTCCGGCTTATAACTTTTTATTATTGATGCTATGTAAGAAAGTTATGAATAAAAATTGTACATAATACGATTTTCTATAAAAAAGCTTTATACTATTTTTTGTGAGATTCCCGACTATAGAGATATAGCCCAAAAACCAATTAACTCTTCTTTTCAAGATGGCGGCCGGATGGATGGGGTTACCACCCCAAAAACCCTGATTTAGACTCGCCGCTGAACCCTCTACACACCGATAAAAATAATATCTGCCTACCCAAAATGCAAAGTTTGCCTGTTTATTTCGACAATTGGACTGGACTTCAGTTCGTAAGTATACGTGCATCATCGAATTCCGTAATTTTGTAAAAGCTGTAATTTATTGTATTTACATGGTTCTGCCAAATCTGCAGTATCTGAAACAGATAATGTTACATTTAACTGTTTTGGTATCGTTCAAAAATCTTTGTTATAATATGCGTAAACGATCAGTTTGTTTATGTTATAATATATTGGGCGGTTCACAAGACGCGCCCCTTAGCAATTGGAATAGGCAACCCAACTTACAAATTTGGAAATAACATTGTTAATCCTCAATTAAATTTATAACGACAGATCAATAAAAATACCAATTATTGTAGGCTGTGAAATTGAATTATTTTGAATTGGTACTTTAGCCACATCCACAGAATGTCATGCTGTCATGCAGTCATGAAGTGAATATTGCCACTCTCCATTTATTCTTCCGCCGGTTTGAAAAAAACATTCAATAGCTTTCGCTTTTGGTTGTGTAGTGAATACCATTTTTGCAAACTTTAAATTTTTTCACCAAATAAAAAACTTAAAAAATTTAACAAGAGCGTTCGTTCAGTTTTAAATTTTCATGTCAGAAATGTCATTCTGTGGATGTGGCTAAAGTACCAATTCAAAATAATTCAATTTCACAGCCTACCCTAATTGGTTTTTTTTATTGATCTGTCGTTATAATCAGAATGCAATACCTATATAATTAAATCTTATAATTTAAATTGAAAATTTTCATAACCTATAACAACTAGAAAATTAAGAAAAATATTATAACTAAAAAAAAAATTATATCAGTTGTTAGTACCTACCTACACAAATATGTAAAAGCGCATCACAAAACGAAAAAATTACAATTTTGTATACACATCATTTTAATGAAGAATTTCTAACCATCGCTTTTAATGTATAAGTAGACAGTTGCCATTGCAGGAATCTGCGAAGCAATTAATACTACAAAGAAAAATAATATAATTGAAGGTATGTACTTGCGCAGATATTTAATATTCATTGTATTTATCATTAGTTATAGTCTTCTTGATAACACAGCGCACTCAGAGCAGGTAATAATGTGTTCTGTGGCAGTGGCGGCTCGTGGGTAAAAAATAGGTGAAGAGTTAGAAAATTAACCATAAGAAACATTTACTCTGAAAAAATCCTACAACTGTCATGACATCACTTTTGTCCAATAAAAAGGTCTCGGGCTTTTACGTTTGAAAATTACTTAATTATCACTTACCTATTTTTTGTATATTAAATTATTAAATCGATTCTTCTCTTCTTTAAAGCTGCAAATTTGTCAATTATGTCGTCATAAAATGGTTGCTTCTTCGTAAGCATCAGTAGAAGTTCTTTCTGAATAAAAATATTTGCCAAATGAGAAAGTTTTTCTTAAGAAATGGTGTATCCTGTATCTTGAGTAAGTTTTTATTCTGTTAAGGCAAGAAAAGCTTCTTTATACTGACACACTTGTAAATGGAATTGTTAAAATGGGGGAAAACAACTTATAAGCTTCTGTAAAAATGGCTTTATCTTCATGAAGCATTCGAAGAAGTTCTTGCGTTGATATGTTTCTATATTTTTCATCGAAATACAAAAGAGTCAATTCATTTTTAACGCCCTAGGGGTTGGTAAATATGTATGTATCGGCAAAACAAGCAAATTAAGTTTTTCACAATCTTGAAAGCATGTGTTGATTTCCGTAATAATGTGATCAAAAATTTCAAAATATGATTGTTTATAATTTTGAAAAATGGCTTCTGGTGTAGGAGCGGCATATTTGCGTTTCAATCTGTTTATTTCTGTGATTTTTTTAGCTTTTTCAAATAGCCCTTCAAAAACATCATCGTTTCTTTTACGTCACAAGTTTTTTTAATTTGAGATGCACAATTAATAGCTTATGTTCAGTGATTATTTCTGAAGAATTTGGAATAAAATATCGGCGGAGCCAAAAATGTCATTAAATACTATTGCCAAAAATGTGAATTCAAAAGTGTTCATATCATTTACGAATCCCTTGGCAAGTTGAATTGTTTTTTTTATCCGATTGTACACTGTTCGTCAAAAATTCAAATACTTAGTTTAATTTATCCCAATCTACAACAATTACATTTACGAGTTTCGAGTTTGTGCTATAGTTGGTATGCGTCTTGCGGATGTTGATGTAAGCGTACAAGCTGGCTTCGTTGAACAGACTGCAGACCAGTGACGTTGCCTAAAAAAATCCTTCGCTTGTGGTGGGAACCACAGATAAAAAGGTGGAGAGCTAAGTAGCGACTCATGCGAGTGACATCAGTGTTACCATGGCAACCCAGTGAATAGTGCAGACTTCCAAACATTTACGTTTAGCTCTGCAATATTTGATTCTGTGCTGCAAAGCAAAATACATATCTATAAGAAATGTTTTATGTATTGAACGGGGATAATAGTATATTATACATAGAGGGAGAGAAATGTATGATTTTTCACGAGGTGCAATTTATAGCCCGAGGGCTAGAAAACCTGAAAATTCATTAAAAATTACCTACCTACTACTATTGTATTGACAGTGTCACAACATAATATAAACTCCCTAGGGAGAAAATGTGACATATTTTCTCCCTGGGGAGAAAATACTCCACTTCTGTCACGATTTTGACAGCAGAGAAACTGATTTCTACTCCCGCTTGTGCAAAAAATTCATTTATAAGTTAAACTATTTAGGAACTTAAGATAAATGGAAAAAATAATCATTCTTATTCGTACAGCGTCACCGTTAAAGTCCGCATCATATGGGAATTTTTTTTATTATTTAGTTTACGCAATTTTAGATTTCATGAACAGTTTTTGCTTTGAAAATAATGCAAAATGACGTTGACGGTTTTTTTTTATCGACCGGCTATACCTGTCAAATTCGACATATTTTCAAAACAATTACAAAAAGTTAGGTTATTTTTCAAAATTTCGAAAAAATTTAAATGAAAAAGTTGTTTCTTTTTCAGTTTTCTACCCACCTACCAAATTTGAACAAATTTGGACAACCTTGATATTTTTCACGTTTTCTTAACATAACAATTTTTTGGCTCATTCGAATTTATTAAAATCTGAAAAGACCCATAAAGATATAATACAGAATACACTCATCTGCCAAAGGCTTTTTTCTGTTTAAAAATATTTCTAATTGGACTTTTAAAAAAAATTACAAATATGCTAACAGAATTATGTCATACTTGATGAAAAGTTGCTCTAGTATCAACATTTCACAGCAAAATTTGCTTTATTCATTTTTATGACAGTACAAAATGGCATTTCAGTTCAAAAATTTCATAAACAAAAATTCTCAAATCCATTTGCCAATTAATAGACTTCCAGTTCTTGCTAAATTAATTTTAATTAAATGTTTTTCTGGACTAATACTTTTACATTTAATAGCAAAGTTAAAATTGATTCAAAAAATTCAACTTAACATTGATGTTCATTTCAAATTTATTTTTTTCCAATTCCTACGCATAAAGTGGCATTTTAAAATGCAAAAACTGGAGGTCTATTAATTGGCAAATGGATTTGAGAATTTTGGTTTATGACATTTTTGAACTGAAATACCCTTTTGTACTGTGATAAAAATGAATAAAGCGAATTTTGTTGTGAAATGTTGAAACTAGAGCAACTTTGCATCAAATATGACATAATTCTGTTAGCATATTTGTAAATTTTTTTGAAAAAATCCAATTAGAAACAATTTCAAACAGAAAAAAAAACTGTTGGCAGATGAGTGTATTACATCTTTACGGGCCTTTTCCGATTTTAATAAATTCGGATGAGCCAAAAAATTGTTATGTTAAGAAAACGTGAAAAATATCAAGGTTGTCCAAATTTGTTCAAATTTGGTAGGTGGGTAGAAAACTGAAACATAAACAACTTTTTCATTTAACATTTTTCGAAATTTTGAAAAATAACCTTAGTTTTTGTAATTTTTTTGAAAATATGTCGAATTTGACAGGTATAACCGATCGATAAAAAAACATCGCCAACGTCATTTTGCATTATTTTCAAAGCAAAAACTGTTCATGAAATCTAAATTTGCGTAAACTAAATAATAAAAAAAATTCCCATATGATGCGGACTTTAACGGTGACGCTGTATACAAAGAAAAAAACTAATTCAAGAGAAATATTAGGTGAAGAGGCACTTCACCTGAAAAGCCGTCACTGTTCTGTGGTTAATATGGTTCCTGGGTTACCCAAGACTGAGCGGCCCTTTGATGTTAACGTGGCCAACACAAGGCGGAGCTATATCGGTTCAGCAAGTAAACTAGTGGTAAGAATAGAGCAGGCAGCAGAAATTGAAGCTCAATCATGCTGTAAACTATACAATTTTTATTATTTTATGCGATTGAATAATATTCTTTTATTAATATCCTTTTGGTAAGTTTGCAGTTTTTGCCAACACCCATAAAAAGGTAAAAAGGTGCAATTAAAACTACTTCGTACCAGGCACTAAATAGGGTTACTGCGGCTCTATAATATACTCAAAGAGCAAATAATTAATCTATTTGTTTATAGATTTTATTATAACTGTTAACGTTTTTATCTCAACTATCTTGTATTTATTTGTTTTACAGATACCAAAGGTAACTAATTTTAGATACAATATGTAACTAAGCATAGCATATAGTTAATGTTGAGGTTATTTTTCACAACACTTCCTCTTAAACAAAACATTAAGGTTCACAATACTCAATTTTATTGGTATTCAGCACTTATTCCAATCATTTCTCGAAGTTTTTCATCGAGCACGTGCAAATGGTTTTGTCATTATATCTGCTAGTTGATCATCACTGGTCACATGCTTGATATCCATTTCTCCATCTTCAACTTTTTCTCGAACGTAGGAAAATCTTAGTTTAATATGTTTCGTGCGATTATGAAACTCTGGATTTCCTATGAGTCGCAATGTGCTTTGATTGTCGATTTGTAATACAGGTTTTTCAGTTAAGTGGCTTAACTCATTCAACATTCTTGTTAACCAGATGATCTCCTTTGCTCCTTCACAAGCAGCTATTAGCTCAGCTTCAGTGGTTGAGAGTGCTGTCACAGATTGCTTCTGACTTTTCCAGGAAATGATCCCGCCACTGTATTTGCATACTATGCCACTGGTCGAACGTCCAGAATCTCTATCTTCAGCATAACTTGCATCGCTGTACGCTTCAAGTTGGCCTGGTTTCCATCTGGGATGAAATTTGATGCCATAGTCTTTTGTACCTTGCAAATACTTGAATATTCGTTTCACTGCTAACCAATCACTCACCTTAGGTTTGTCTAATACTCGAGAAGATTTTCCAATAGCGTATGCTAGATCAGGTCTAGTTGCAATCATCAAGAACATTAGACTTCCCACTGCTTCGCGATATGGTACATCCTTGGCAGGAGGACAGTGATCTCGCCAGGAACTAAAGGTACGGCAAGCTTGTATGCATTGGTCATGTTAAATCGATCAGTGATTTTTTGCACATAACTAGACTGATGTACCAAGACTGTTCCGTCTTTTCCCTATTCGATTTGCATGCATAGAAAATTTTCTAGCTGACTAACTGTGATCTGGAACTCATTCTTCAGCTGATTGATGAATTCATCGATAACTTTGTCATCACTTCCTGCAATAAGACCATCATCTACATATATGGCCACAACGAGTTTTCTTCCTTTGTGGGCGCTTGCCACAATAAATAGAATACCGTAGTTAAATCACTAAAGTAGAAATAACTGCAACGAGCTTTTTACCTTTTATTTATAACAAACGGAATAAAACATAAAATAATAATTGTGCGTTGGTAAAACTATAATGTGAACTTGTATAGACGAGAGCCGGGAACAGAGAGAGGTCGCATCCCTTAAATAACGTCGCCGACCGGAGATGCATGGTGTTCCTGGCGTGTAAGGAAGTCGGAGTTGGTCGAAGGTCACGCATTTGACTACGTAACACTTCTCCGAAACCTGCAGGATCTCCAGTGCTGTCGTCGTCGAGAAAGAATTCTCCGAGAACCCGCAGTGGGGTTCCGTACACTAATTCGGCTGACGAGCTTTTCAGGTCTTCCTTATATGCTGTCCGCAACCCCAGAAGTGCTGTAGGAAGTACAGTTGCCCATTTTTGGTTTTGTGGCACATGGTGGCTGCTTTAAGGCTGCGGTGCCAATGTTCCAGGATTCCATTTCCTTGACGTCTGTACGCTGAGGTTCTGGTTCGTTTTATACCCAATAAATTGGTTAGCGACTTCAGCAAGGTTGATTCAAATTGTCGTCCTCGGTCCGTTGTAATCAAGTGCGGAGAACCAAATCTTCCTATCCACGTGGAGTAAAATGCGGTGGCGACGGTTTCAGCGGTAATGTCCATTATCGGTACTGCTTCTGGCCAACGTGTAAAGCGGTCTACCATCGTGAGACAATATCTGAACCCAAGCGATGGTGGCAGTGGTCCTATGATGTCGAGGTGGACGTGCTCAAAGCGGTTGTCCGGCATTGGAAAACTCTTTGGTGGACTCTGCGTGTGCCGGTGGATTTTCGATCGTTGGCAGGGTATGCAGGTGCGTACCCAGTTAGTTACGTCTTTCTTCATGTTTGGCCAGACGAATCTTCCTTGAATAAGGCGGGTAGTTGTACGATTGCTGGGATGTGGCAGGCCGTGTACGCTGTCAAAAATCTTCCTTCGCATTGAAGCTGGTACGAAAGGGCGAATCTTCCCGGTGGAGGTGTCACAATATAACTGTGCCTGGCTATTAAGCGGTGCAAATTTCTGTAAAGTTAAGGACGTCGGCGTAGTTAGGAATTTATTTACCTCTACGTCTTTTTCCTGTTCCTTTGCCATTTCCTCTTCGTCTATCACAGTTGGGGTAGTAATTGCGTCGAGGCGCGATAAAGCGTCTGCTATCGTATTTTCCTTTCCGGCGATGTGTAAAATCTCGGTCGTGAATTGACCGATAAAATCCAGCTGTCGTTGTTGACGAGGAGAAGTTTTGTCGGATCTCTGCAGGAAGGCGTAGATGAGTGGTTTATGATCAGTTCTCACGATTAAAGGTCCTCGACCATATAACGAAAATGTTTGACGCCGGCGTAGATCGCGAGTAATTCGCGGTCGTACGCACTGTACTTCTTCTGAGCCGTTGTCAATTTCTGTGAAAAGCATGCGAGGGGTTGCCACTGGTGATGGTGCTGATGCATAATGGACTGTCTTCACGGGGGTGGGCTAACAGAGCTGCTTCTGCAAGGCCTTTCTTACATTGCTCGAAAGCTGCTTCGCTTTCCGGTGTCCATTGGATGGGGGGCGTTTGTCGTTCTTCCTGCTGTACTTCGTGAATTTGTTGAGCACTGCTTGAGTTTTCGCGGCGTTTTTCACAAATCGGTGGTAAAAATTGATAATTCCGAGAAAACGTCTTACCTAATTCCAGGACGGTTCCCGGTTTTCTGTAATTAATTACTATACCTTATTTTTTTTAAGATTGCAGTGTGGAATAAGATAGGGAGCAAGTGACCTTGCTTGTGATTGGTTAAAACCGCAACCAAGTTTACAACAGTGAAAATTATTTGAAAACGGCTATTAATAACTTAAGCATGAAAGACTGCCTTGTAAAAACATACGGGGCGCAATTATTTGCAATCTGTCAATATGACATAATCTTTCATGCAATCGGCCCTGTTGTGTTTTGTGATTTGGATTTGATTTGTTTGGTTATCGTTAGTAAGTATAATATTTTACTATTTTGAAAATGTACCTGTGTAAATCGGTCTCTGCTCGCAGCGCCACCTACTGCAATCTTAAAAAAAATGGAGTATACTTCAACTTTCGCGGGCACAGGTTTAGTTCCGTTTTTCGAGATTAAAAAACCGAGATACTCAATTTCTTCGACGCCGAACACACATTTTGCCGGGTTCACTGCGATTCCAAAATTTTTTAATCGTTCAAACCAGGCCCGGATTATCCATAAGGCCAACCTAGGCCATGGCCTAGGGCGCAGGCTCGGAGGGGGGCGCAGATCGAGTTGTTGGAAAAATGGGAAAACGGAGGGAGAGATATAGAGAAGTGCTTGAAGTTACCATAGGACGTAAACAGTCACATTTTTTGTTTTAAGTAATGCTAAACAAGTACTTATTGACTGAATGTTAAAAATTAAATCTTACAGAAAAGCTATAAATATTTAACATAAAACCTGTTGAGCTACGACAGTTGTCGAAGATTTTATATAATTTTAATATTTATATATATTGGGAGGGGGGCGCAATCATGAACTTTGGCCTAAGGCGTAAAGAAGTGCTAATCAGGGCCTGGTTCAAACACTTCGCGTAGATGATTTAAATAAGTATCTTTATCCTCTGAAGCTATTAATATGTCGTCTATGTAGCAGTAGCAAAATTCGAGTCCCTGTAGCACTGTATTCATAAACCTTTGAAACGTTTGGGCGGCATTCCGTAAGCCAAAGGTCATAAATGAAAACTCGAACAGTCCAAAACGTGTAATTACGGCTGATTTTTCGATATCTTTGGGAGCGATTGGGATGTGGTGATAAGCTCGAATAAGGTCAATTAAAAAAAAAATTCTTGTCCTCCAATTTGTACGCAAAATCTTGTATCTGCGCTACCGGATAGCGATCTGGAGTGGTGATGGCGTTGAGGCGTCGGTAATCCCCACAGGGTCTCCACTCACCTGATTTATTCGGAACCTTATGCAAAGGGCTGGCCCACGGGCTACTGGAGGGTCGGCAAATCCCCTGTTCGATCATGTAGTGGAATTCGGCCTTGGCAGCTTTTAACTTCTCAGATGGTAGGCGGCTTACTATCTCTGCAACTGAGGGTCCTTTGGTAGTTATATGATGAACCACTGAGTGCTTGGGTGTTGGAGGAATTGGTGTCACCTTAATCATATCTGGAAATTCAGACAGTAATTCATGAAAAACAGAATTTTTTACTACTGTAGTAATGTTTGTTGCCGGCCAGCGTATTATCTCGGCAGCAGTTGACAGCTGGGTGGTACCATCAATTAACCGCCGATTTTTTTAATCAACTAGTAATCCATGGTGTCGTAGAAAATCTGCCCCGATGATAGGACGCGCGACATCGGCCAGGTAGAATTCCCAATTGAACACCCGGCGAAGTCCTAGGTGTACATTATCTTGCACCCATATGTATTTATCGTCGATCCATTTGCGGCGTATAATTTGAAGTCCGTTACGGGAGTTGTCTTACATGCCTTTGAAGGGGGAAAGACGGACACGTCGGCTCCTGTGTCAATCAGAAATCGTGTTCCGGTTTCCCTATCTGTGACAAAAAGGCGGCTCTGCTGTGTTGGACCGTCGCTGACCGCTCCTATTGACAACGATTTCTAGCGTTTCCCTGCTGAATGAGTTCTTGGTTTTCGGAGGTACAGGGTAGTCTGCAGTTTCTCGCAAGGTTACCAAACCTCTGGTGATAGTAACACTCACCGTTTCGGCTGCGACTGCGGCTTCCGGGATGGGAGCGTGGTCGTGGATAATCAAGTGATAATATTAGGAGATTGTAACAGCAAAATAGGATGGAGAAAAAAGGGAGAAGAAGCAGTAATGGGACCTTACGGATACGGAGAGAGAAATGAAAGGGGAGAAAAATTAGTGGAATTTGCGATATGCAAAAACCTAACGTTATGCAACACCCTCTTCAAAAAAAGAACAGGAAGACGATGGACTTGGCTCTCCCCCAACGCCAAATACACAAATGAAATCGACTTCATATTAACAGACAAAAAAGAAAGAGTAGTAAACAATGAAGTAATCAACAACTTCAATTTTGAAAGTGATCACCGATTAGTACGATTAACCATTCAATTGAAGAAAACAGACGAAAGACGAAAAATCTTCGAAAAATACAAAATAAAAAAGACAACAAACAAAATAGACTTAAACAATTATAGAAAAAATCTTCAAAAATCACAACCAAGCATAAGTGACCTTAACAAAATACAATCGATACAACAACTCTATAACAAATTAGAAACTCAACTACTAGAAGCAGAAAACGAAACACATAAAACAAATCCAAAACCACAAAATAAACCAAAAACGGAAATCCTTACAGAAAACACAAGGAAACTAATAAAACAAAGGGAAAAACTAAAAACAAAAAGACTCAATGATAGAATAGCTAACATAAAATACACGGAAATAAACAAGATTACGAAAAGAGTAATAAGAAAAGAAAAAAAGTAGAAGAAATATTAAACACAACTGGATCAACCACACAAGAATGGAAACAACTATCAATTGGCAAACAATGGATAAATAAACTAAAAGATCCAAATAAAAACAACAAGATAACACACAATCGCGAAGAAATTATAAAAATAGCAACTACAATCTATTGACAACTATATGCTTCCCAAAACAAAATTATAAAGAGTATGCAAACGGTGGCACAAACAGAAAAAAAGGAAATGTCCCAAGTATACAAAAAACTGAAATCAGAAAAGCAATCCACAACATAAAAAATGGGAACGCTCCAGGCGCAGACCATATTACCAACGAAATGATCAAAATGGTAACGGAAGACATAATTGACCTTCTACATATACTGTTAAATAGAATATTGGATGAAGAAGTGATACCTGAACAATGGACTAAATCAATAATTATATTAATATACAAGAAAGGAGCGAAAGTTCTAATAAAAAATTACCGCCCAATAAGCCTTATCTCCAGTACCTATACAGGGTGACATTGAAAAAACTACAATGCATAGTACCACGCGATAGAGGACCATAAAATAATAAAAAAAAGTTCTTATACGCTAATGTCGATCGCCTTTTTTTAAGATACAGGATGTTAAAAGTTTGTTAGAAAATTTAAATTTTTTTAAATTTCTTCCGATTGTGAAGACATAATTGAACCAAAATTGGTGCACACTATGCCCTTGCAGGTGGCTATTTTGTGTATTTTAGTTTCGAGTATTATTATTAGAATATTATCATATTTTTAACGCGTTGAAACGCTTTCCTGTAGTTGGCTAGTATATTTAAAAAAAAAGGCGATCGTACATTAGCGTATAAGAACTTTTTTTATTATTTTGTATCACAAGGCTAGAAACTGTCACTTTGCAAGTGCGAGTACGTTTGTAGGCCGAGGTGCAACCGAGGCCCTACAAGTACGAGTACTTGCAAAGCAGTTTCTAGGCGTATATTTTTTCGGCCGATAAAAATACGTTAATTATAAAAAATCATTTTTTATTCAAATATTTGACGTTAGAGAATTTATTTTTTGAGGGAATTAATTTTCTGGGCGTGACAATGGGCGTAGCAATGAGAGGGCGGAGTCAGTTTGGTTCAGAGCCACCAATCAAAAATCTTAATTTTACTTTCTGGACTAGTCCAGCAAATAGCATTTTCCAGACGATTTATACGCATGAAAATTGAGTGTTTCTAGCCGGAGGGCGAAAAATAACTATTATGGTCCTCTATCGCGTGGTACTATGCATTGCAGTTTTTTCAATGTCACCCTGTATATAAAATTTTTGCAACAATAACACAAAAACGAATACACAATCAAATGAAAACAAGGCACATTCCCGAACAAGCAGGATTTAAACAAGGATTCTCCACTATGGATCACTTACATGCACGAACTTATAAAATATAAGTTCGTGCTTACATGCAATCAGTCAATTAATAAAGAAGCATAATGAACATGACATCCCCTTATACAGGGTGGTCCGTAAGTAATGGTTCATAGACCAACAGTAGATTCCTGAGGCCAAAATATTACGATTTACCTAAAATTACCTAACACGATCTCGATATAACATATGCCATCGATCTGCCGAAAAAGAAAAAAAACCGTTAGCACCGTCGTGCAAATCGAATTAACATATGTTCGAGGATAATCCTGCCCCGACTGGCGGCTTAAATACCACAAACAAACTCAACGGTTTTTGCTTTATAAAACAACCCTTAGATAGAAATTCTCACGTATCAATTCTTAGCTATTACTTTCCAAATGCTTCCCAAGTCCGTTACATAAACGGGCCGCTTGACCATAAATATTCCATGCTAATCCCCGTATCGCCTCGTTCAACCACACATGGAGGCGTATCAAATTTCATCCCTTCGTTCAGCCAAACTAATTTAGTTCCTAAATAATGAATAACGACAATTACTTCTAAAAAGCTTTCTAATTGCAATAAGCAATTACCGTTATCTAAAACTAGCAAAAACATGTTACGTTTTAATAGTAAACCCCGCTTCAAGTCGATTGTTTCCGCTATGAAACGCCTCTATCGGAAACCTCGCGTCTTTTAATCCGCGGACCGCGGGATAAACCCGTTCTCGTTCAATCAAAGTATCTGCTGTTGGGTATCATTCGATGCACCGTCGCACCAGCAGAACGATAATAACCACTACACACATCAGAAATTACATTTGGAACAATTATTTCTGAAAAATAAAAACACGGGGATTTTGGCAAATTTCACCACTTCTACCATCCCCCGTCAGCCAATAGGAAAGCAGAATACGATTTTCGGGCTATAAAAACGCTGGCAAAATCCATCTCATCATCAACGTCTTTGTACGCTTGGTCAGATCAACGTCTTTGTACGCTTGGTCAGATTAACGTCTCCGTACGCTTAATCAGGATCGGCGTCTTTGTATGCTTGAGCAAATCAACGTCTTGGATCGACATCCTTGCACCAGCTACCACGACACCCTGCTGGAACCGCCGCCGTCGACCACGTCGCCGCTCGTTACCAGCCACCACAGCTTTCCTCTGGAACCGCCGCCGTCGCCCATGTCGCCGGTCGCAGCTCGTTCCCAGCCGCCTCAGCTTTTCTCTGGAACCGCCGCCGTCGCCCACGTCCCCGGTCGCTGCCCGTTCCCAGCCTGACGCCGCCACCTTCGACAAACCTCTTGGCCCAGGTTCTCCACCGTGGCCACCCTCTGACGCCGTGCACCCTCATTGCACCGTCTCCCAGCGTCGACGCCCTGCCGCCTTCGTCGTTGCCGCTACCACCGCCGTCGCCGTCGCCGCCGTCCACGCCGTTGCTGCCGCTGGCACGCTGGTACATATCCACCACCGTCGCCTCTGACGCCGTGCGCCCTCATCGCACCGTCCCCCAACGTCGACGCCCCGCCACCTTCGCTGTCGCCGCCTTCGCCGTCGCCGTTGCCGCCCACGACGCCGCGAAGCCTTATTTTCACATTTATCTATTTATCCTTTTTCATTTATGTACATACACTGCTTTTATTCTTTTGTAATAAACAATTATTTTCAGCCTCTTGTCTTTGATTACTGAGCTAGCCAAATTGAGCACAGCGCCCGTACACAAACAGGGCCTAGGTTATCTCACCTTAGTCCAAAAGTTAATATTTAGGGAGATACGGGGTATCAAAGTCCAAATTTTGATTTTAATTTTCTTCTGTAAATTCAGAAGTTTTCGGGATATTGATATGAAAACTGGTGAAACTACCTTTTTTAGGATGGGAAATAATAATCCATTCTCAATTTTAAAATAACGTTATTTTTGCTACACCTAATACCTTAAAAATACTTAAACTTGTTTGTACTTAAAGTTAGGGCAGATCTAATTGAAAAAAGCAATTGCCCCATCTTTTTTATACAAAAAAGGTATACTCTTTAAATATCTCTAAAGTTAACCGTTTCCAAGATATTTGCTATTGAAGTAAGCGATGCAGCGCCTTATTCACTTCTTAAGCAGTCTGTAACGCAGTAGACTTACAATTAAAAAAAAAATTTACATATTCTTGTCAAAAACAAGTAGTAGGACACAGAGCAATAGTGAATTAGTAGGATATTTGTCATTAAAAAATTTTTAATTTTTATGTGTACCGCAAGTAATGCTCTTTTTAACGAATAAACTGTAGCATCACTTACTTCAATCGCAAATATCTTGGAAACGGTTAACTTTAGAGACATTGAAATAGTATACCTTTTTTGTATACAAAAGACGAGGCAATTGTTTTTTCTATTAGATCTGCTCTAACTTTAAGTACAAAAAAGTTGAAGTATTTTTAAGATATTAGGTGTAGCAAAAATAACGTTATTTTAAGAACTGCATTAAAATTGAGAATGGATTATTATTTCCCGTCCCAAAAAAGGTAGTTTCACCAATTTTCATATGAATATTACGAAAACTTTAGAAATTACAGAAGAAAATTAAAATAAAAATTTCGACTTTGACACCCTGTATCTCCTTAAATATTAACTTTGGACTGAGGTAATTTTAGGTAAATCGTAATATTTTGGCCTCAGGAATCTACTGTTGATCTGTGAACCATTACTTATAGACCACCCTGTATATAGGTATAGGTTTAATAGACTTTGAAAAGGCCTTCGACTCTTTAGAGCGTAACTATATTACCGAGGCCTTAGAATCTTTTGAACTAAATAAAAAATACATCCAAATAATTCAACGAACTTTAGAAAACACAACTGCAAGGATCAGATTAGAAAAAAATGGGCCAGAATTCAACATTGAAAAAGGAGTCAGGCAAGGCGACCCATTATCACCAGCTCTATTTAATGTAACCTTGGATTGCCTATTCAGCCAATTACCTTGGAGTAACAAAGGAATAAACATCTCAGGGTCCCTTTTATCAAACTTAAGGTTTGCTGGTGATGTAGCTGAATTAGAAAATATGTTCGGGACATTAAGAGAAAAATGCAGAAAAATAGGCCTCAAAATAAATTTTGAAAAAAACCAATATATTAATAAAAATCAAATAACTTTACAAGGATCAACAATAAGATACACAGAGGAAGCAGTATACTTGGGGAAAGTAATATCTTTCGAGAATAAAGACAGTAAAGAACGACAGCGCAGAATTACCCAAGGATGGAAACAATTTTGGTCGCTAAAATCTATTTTAAAGAGCAAAATGTCAACAACTATAAAAAGTAAAGTGCTTAATCAGTGCGTGATACCCACCCTAACTTATGGTGCACAGACATGGTCGCCAAACAAAAGTGATTTAAAAAAATTAAAAACAACACAAAATTCGATGATCAGAAACATATTACAAATAAAACTAAGTGATAAACAAAAAATAGTGGACCTACGAGAACGAGTGCGGTCAGAAGACATAACAATCACCTGCAAAAAATTGAAATAGAGAGGGCAGGCCATGTATCAAGGATGGAAAACAGATGGACAGTCGCAGTAACTCAATGGAGGCCAATATTGCAAAAAAGACGAAGAGGTCGTCCAAAAATTAAATGGAAGGAAGATACAGAAGAGATAGGAGGGACGCATTGGATGGACTTAGCGAAGAACAGGAAAACGTGGAAAATGCTAGAGAAGACCTTTGCCCGATAACGGGATTTTGTATAATAGGACCGGACTCCGTGCGAAAATTACCACATCACAGAAAAAGACCCAAGAGAAATGTGCATCAACTTACTTAAAATTACTACAAAGTGAATCAGAAGACAAAAAAGATAAAACCTTTCAAGGCACTAATGAAGGAAGCTTTAATATAAAAAATAAAACAAAGACTATGAAACTACAAAGAAACGAAGGAATAGTGAAGAACATAACAATAGACCACTACACATTCGAAGAAGTAAAAACGTTTAAATAACTAGGCATACACATTAATAGCAAAAATGAGAATAACCATGACATACAAGGAAGACTCAGACTAGGGAACAAAACATATTACAGTAACAAAAATATATTTACTGCGGGATAAAAACATCAGTAAACAGGCCAAATTCCAACTTTACAATAAATAATAAGACCCGTAGTTACCTATGCTGCCGAAGTAACTTGTTTTACAAAGAGAGAAGAAGAACAACTAAGAGTTTTTGAGAAAAAAATATTGAGAAGAATACTAGAGCCTCAAAAAATGTACAACGGAGAACTCCAACAAAAAATGAATTACGAACTACCTACTGGAAGAAACTGGGGGAGAAGATATCGTAAAATTCATCAAAGCATAACGCATACGTTGGTTAGGCCATGTATTAAGAAGCGACAAGCAAACAACAAAAACTATCTTGGAGTGGGCACCTGCTGAAAACAGACAACAAGGAAGACCTAGAATGAGATGGTACGATGAACTAAAAAAGACCTACATAAAATGAACATTACAAAGTTGGAGAACAATAGTAAAAGACAGGACAGAATGGAGGAAAGTTGTCACACTAGCAAATACCCATGCCAATTTATGAATGAAAAATAACGCAAGCTAACAAGGACTGATCCACCTCAATTAATGGATCTGAAGCTTCGCAACAAAGCGGCTAATTCCTAATTAGGAATGGACAGCCATATATAATAAGATAGATAATTATTATTATTCGGTCTATGCTAGGCTAAACGACCTCTCTATTGTTAGAATGTTACAATGCTACAGTTACTTAGCTTTAATCAAGTGGATGTTGTAATTCCCCGACAAATTCACAGGTGGACGTGTATGTCCTGTATAGGTGCTCGGATTTTCCGATCAACACTGAAGTCCTGAGTCCTGCCTTTGTCGCCTTATACCCTCTTCTTATTCACACCATTTGCACTAAACCCACTTTTTGTTTATTTATTCACTAGTTTTATTATAATTACAATTACTGGCTCTTAGTGATTGCCTGGTAGCTCCCGCGTGCTAGGTAAACGATTTATTTATTATATTTTTTTTATAGAACTGCGTTTTCTACAGAAAATTGTTAAAATATTGAAGCCGCTGGGAACTCTCGTAATGCGTTCCGTAGCCTGGTCGGCACAAGAATAATAAATGCGTATCTCTATAATCGTATTACGTAATTACTTTTCGTCAGTAGCTTGAACTTCTGACAGTATTTATGGCACGACTATGTAGTGCCACTCATATGTTATAATTAAGTGGATAATATATTTTGAGATATATATGATACAATTGGTAAAAAAGTAATTACAGCTCAAATTATTAGTAAATAAAATAAACAAAACTACTTTCACTTGGTTCTGTCTTGCATTACTATATTTTTTGTAGGTGATGTAAATATCACCATTAAATTGAAGGATAACTGTTGTCAACAATATTTTAATATTTTCAACTCAATACCTACACTCGAATTCAAAATAATTCAAAAACATACGTAGACCTCATATTCATAACAAATAATAATTATGCTAGCCTTACATCTTTTATACCTACTTAAAACAGATATTAACTTCACATATTAATTTTAAAACAACTTTTGCTTAAAACTAGTCATTGGTATATTAATGCAAACAGAAAAATATTCTAGCAAAGGTTCTAACAATCTGATTTCATACTACAAAATAATATAATTTTAATCTAGTTCTTATCCTAGTATACATAAATAAAATGTTTGTTAATGTACGTACTTATATTTAAATGCATTTATCCTAATTCAATTTACAGATAAAGATTCAAAATCTAATCATTCCCAATACGAATATTTCATTTGTTGTTAGATTACAAGATGTATCATTTTTTCAATGCCCACATGTTTTTCAAGAACTTTTTTATATACAAATTTACAGGAACAGCTCGGGTTAAAATCGGTCACCTTATTTGCAACAACACAATGAGAAGTCATCTGCAAAATGTGAGACCTCGTTGCATGCATGTGATTACACTGTACCTATTTAGAATAACTTTATAATGCTGAAGTATTTCAACTTTGTTAAAAATCTGTTGAGAAGAAGGGGTAGACCGAAGAAAACCTGGAATCAGCAAATTGAGGAATGTCTACAGAAGAGAAATAGCAACTGGAAAGAAGCAAAAGAAGTAGAAAGCGATAGAAAAAAATGGAGAAACTACATAACCCTCGACACTGAAAGGTACTGAGGCCTGCCGATAAGAAAGTAAAAATCTGTTGTTTAATATTGTACAAAAGTTCGGTAACTTGTCCTACCAACTACTTTTTTCTTGTTTTTGTCCGCATTATCACTAAGCTGCATGTCCCAAATTGCAAGTTAGGCCTGATTTCGATTATGAATTTATCCACATTAATATTTACATACAAATTAATAACAATCAAACAAATGTTAAAATTTTAAGTGATGCACCTGCAGAGTTGGCAGATGAATTGTCGGTCGATCCGCCACAAACGACTTCGTGTTTTTGCTTTGTCACTTTTAAGCCCAACTGCTCCTTTACATTAGTATCCTTTAAAAGCAAATTATTTTTCATTCCCATGGATTTTTGTATGATTTTTTAAACTTCTTTTAGTTGCGCTTGTATATTCGCATAAATTACAGGCAAATGGTTTTTCTTCTATATGAATATTCATATGTCTTTTCAGATTTGTTTTAGTTGCACTCCTGAATTCACATGAATTACAGGCAAACGGTTTTTCTCTAGTATGAATATTCAAATGTTTCTTCAAATCTTCTTTGGTTGCACTCTTATGTTCACATATATTACACACAAACGCTTTTTCTCCCGTATGAATACTAGCATGCCTTTTCATTTGGCTTTTATTTACACTCCTATATTCACATAAATTACAGGCAAATGGTTTTTCTCCTGTATGAATATATAAATGTTTCTTCAAATCTTGTTTGGCTGCACTCTTATATCCACATATATTACACACAAACGGTTTTTCTCCCGTATGAATACTTATATGTGCTTTCAAATTGCTTTTATTTCCACTCCTATATTCACATAAATTACATGCAAACGGTTTTTCTCCAGTATGAATATTCAAGTGTTTCTTCAAATCTCCTTTGGTTGCACTCTTATGTTCACATACATTACACCCAAACAGTTTTTCTCCCGTATGAATACTCGCATGTCTTTTCATATGGCTTTTATTTCCACTCCTATATTCACATAAATTACAGGCAAACGGTTTTTCTTTAGTATGAATATTCAAATGTTTCTTCAAATCTTGTTTGGCTGCACCCTTATATCCACATATATTACACATAAACGGTTTTTCTCTAGCATGAATTCTCATATGTGTTTTCAGGTAGCTTTTATTTCCACTCCTATATTCACATAAATTACAAATAAAAGGCTTTTTTGTTAAATGGATATTTTTATGAGTTTGAAGATAGGATCTACGAGTCGTTGTAAATTCACAAACGTCACATGCAAAACGTTTCCCTTTATTTTTATTTTGGTCATCCTTTTCAAAAGCATTAACTGTATCGGTTGTTTCAACATTTATTTTGTCCATTTCGTGTGCACTATTCTCTATAACTGTAGTTTCCTCCCTCGTGTTCTGTCCAAAGTTTTGGCTAATATTAGCATTAGTTTCGTTGAAGTTATGTTGTTCCGTATTGTAAGGAATATCATCACCAAATTCACTTTTTATATCGTCTAAGTAGGGTTCAAGTTTAATTTCTTCTTTGATGATATCCAAATCGAAATCATATTCGAGGTTAACCTTTGAATTTATTTCGGACATTGTTGTATACAATTTCCTGTAAAAATAATAAATAAACCACAAAGAATATTATAAATAGCCTTTGGTAATTGATGACTAACCTGTAATTGTTTAAAAATACATACACAAATGTAACCTGCTCTCGCACCAAAACACATAAACACATAAAGCGACTCCAGGGAGTAAATAACAAGTGAATATTCTTAACTGTATTGCCCCAACAAAAATTTCCAGCCGTATTTGCCTTTGTATTACGATACTTCAACCAACGAGATAAACTTTGACAAATAAATGTTTTTCAATTTGAGTTTATTGTTTCGCTGAAACGTGGTTAAAACAGCCAATCAAAACCGTTGTACTAGAAAACGGAGGGAAACAGCAGGTAGTGTCTCTAAAACCGCTTTACGTATACATAAGATGACAATGGCAAAAAAAACAATGTAACCGCTTGGGTCTGCCCGTTCGGGGGATGGAAGAAGTCGGTTAAGGAAACCGTATAGTTTTAATTACCAAATAATAAGTTCGTGCGGATTTTGTTTGTTTTTGATCTGTAACCCTCTTACCTGGGTAGAACGTAACCCGTAGGGGTTGAATGCAAGAAACTTCCAACAGCCACCCTGGGCTTCCCCAAATGGTTATTTTTGGCCGTATCTCGGGTAGCGTGTACGGCCTGTCCTTGCTTTCTGGTTTTAACTCTTTATTTAGTTATATTTATATATTAATTAATTTAAAGATTTATTTTTAATTAGTGATAGTTAATTTACGTCGGAGAGATCTCTCTCAGTGCAATACGCACGCAATTAGTAACACAGTCTTTTCAAAAAAACAATTTTGTGAACCTAATGTCCTCTGTAAGAAAAGCAAATTATTCCACTCAATAAAACTCAATTTAAAAAAAGAACAATTAATTTAATGAAAACAATAACAGGTTAACAAAGGAAAATTTGTTACTGAAACAATAACAACTTAAACAAAGGAAAATCAGTTGCTGAAGCGAGAACAACTTAAACAAAGAAAAATGGGAATTTGCTCTCTAGTCACACTGAATGTTACTTAATATTTAAACTAACCTTATAAAAGTCCTCCAAGTTTATTGTATCCAAAAATTGGTAATTCACTTAATTTATACGAATAGAATTTGAAAATTAATGTGTTATTTTACACTTAGTCAGAAAGTATAAAAACAATTTATTTAATAAAATGATTGAAGATTAATTTGGAAAATATTCATGAACACACGAGTTCGGTATAGACGTACTTCCGTCTTTAGATGGGGACCGCGAACTGCCCCTGTTGAAGGTATTTTCCTTCGGTGACACCAAACTGTCTATTTTTCAAAATTAAAGAAATAAGTTTTAGTATACGTTTTCTAAGAATTTCTTGGAGAAATTTTATATCGTGAATCTATATTTATTTCTAACTGTTAATTTAGCATTTTATTTATCAAGCGTAGTGTGTTTAACTAGAAAACACGTTGATATTGCTTTTTGCACGAACTGGAAACTGTACCGGATGCTAGCTCAACTTTCGCTGAGCCAGGTCCTGTGATTACTTTGAAATATTGAATTACAGTCTGAGAACACTTGAACTTTTATTTGATTACAGAATTCTTTTGAATTTGAATTAAAAAAATTTGGAATATTATTCAGCCCGTTACACTACCCCCACGTTTTGAAAAGAAGGCATGTCTTTGTAGACGTGCCTACTTTTAAAAAATAGATATATTAGAAAATTTAACCTATGAATATATAACTCCATTATGGAACGAAAAGAATAGTATAATCTTAATGCTAAAATGTAAATATTCCCACAAAATTACTATTTTAATAAATCTATTTCCCTAATAACAATAACCTAAACCTTCTAATTGGAATACATAACAGAAGGTGACTATCTAATCCTGACAATTTATGTAGGTACGTAGTATGCTCATAATTTGTCATTCGGAGAATACACTTAAATTTTAATTGCCCATAACACCTTTCGCGCACTTGCCGATAACATATAGCACATGATGCGTTGGTGAAGACGGCGTAGCTTAAGTATGGTGGTGAATGATATCCAGACCCGTGTACGTTGGAAGTCTAAAGAATTTAGAGTTCCAGTCTGAGAAGAATAGCTCAGGCTCATTGTTATGATGGCGGTTATTGTTCGGACCAGTGTACGTTTGGGTAAATGGTTGAGGTGCTTGCAAGAGTTTGTTTAATCGTATAATCGTTTGTATCGTCAGAAAGAGAAAGGGTGGAGACCATGGGTGCTGAAGGTTCCTGAAGGTTGGCCTCCACGTCGGACGTTTTAGTCGATGATTTAGTTGGATGATGATAATGGACTACCCATAAGGTTAGAGTATTCCATAAACTTGCTAATAGTGAGAAACCGCAACCTATGGTTTTATAGATAGCTATACCATTTAATAACACGCTTAGGGTGTATTTTAAAACTTTGAATATAACGTAGAATCCTAATAATCCACTGAAAAATATGCCAATGTTCGAAAACCATCCCCAAAGATACTCCATAGTGTTTCTCGCTAACTTTTTAAGTTCTTGTGTATCGAACAGTTTCAGGGTTGAAAAACCTTGATTATCTAACGGAAAGCTTGTGATTTTTCCTATTAATGCATTTTCTATAGCTTTTCTCTCAATTCCAAAAGTGATGAGTTTTTGTACTTTTGCACTGTTGTTTCTTGGTCCTTGTAGTCGGTAGTGATATCGGGACACGGAGCAATGTCTCTGATTGAAAGCACTGTTAAGTTTGTATTTTCACTGCTACAGTCATACACAATAAATGCTGTCACACTGTTTCGAATTTCACTATTTAAAATGTTCATTATTAAAGTTGTGAGCAACGTACGTAACATGATTTTCTGAAATGAAATAAATCCTAAGCTAAAATAGCTAATATCTTAACGTAAGTACCTTTTTAAGATTTGGTAAAAACATTCCCATTATGATAATGTAGTGTTTACTACTGAAAATGCAAAGGAATACCTTTACAAGAAGATTTACACAGAGTAATAATAAATTCTGTGAAAATTTAAATTTGTCTGACTCTTTTAACAATAGTGAGTCAATAAAGTATGTTTTGAAAGTACAACTCTGTCAGAGGATAACGCAAGGTGGCCATCCCTGCGAAATCTTTAAAGCAGAATTGTATGTTCAAATTAAATAATATCAATAACTGCCAGCTTCTCACTCGTAATCAGATAGGATGACGAATGATAAGCCAACAAAAGGCTGATGTCTTGACCTTACTTATCCTGCGCATGGATCCATGGATAACAAGGTAAAGACGCTAATAACCAATTTAAACGAGAGAAAAAAATGTTTACATTACTCAAAGATAGTAAGTAGTATTCTTATAAGTAAATGAGTAAATGTGAAATACTACTTCTTATGTTAGTTGAGTAGGCAATTTATTTAGATATACTCAAAGTGTGTAGTGTCTAGGAATGAATGATGATTAAAAAAAATAAATTTAAATACTAGGGTGATTAATATTCGTAATGCGATATTCGCATAATTTGGTGTGAACGTCCAAAAATGTCCGCTCTATTAAGTATAAACTATGTATCTATCAATTTAATTGATCTGTAAGGTTATTATTACTAAATATGGCTAGGTAGTAACTACTATAGCTAACTAATGACGTTGGAATATTTTTAATTACGCTGAAATAATTCGTTTTTATAACTAACGGAACTATTTCGGTTATCTGAAAATTGTATTAATATTGGTAGTAAATTTAATTGTATTAAAGGTTTAGTCGGGCCGAAGCTCGTACACCTCCTTGCTGGAGTGATCCTGACTGATCAATGTCTGAAATATTTTCCCTATTTTGATTAATAAAATCCATAGTACGTCTACCTACACGCGGTCTTTTACTAGAACTTGTAGTATCTTGTTGTTCTAAAAATCGGCTGTAATTATCAAGACCTTGTAAAATAGTTAAAGTTACATCTTGTGGTGTAGGGTGTGAATCTGAATCATATGTATGTATAGCGTCTTCATCATCAACGTTCCAATCATTTAGGGGGTGACTGTTATTTTTATATCTTGACTTCTTTTGAATATACTTTATATCGTTATTGGCGGGGTTTACATTATTTAAACCTGTACAAAGTTTAAGCCTATTGGCATGAACGATTTGCTCTTTAAATTTGTGTAATTCTCTAATTCTGAAAGTTACAGGGCCTTTTTGTTCAATAATTCTAAATGGGCCTAACCATGGTCTTAATAATTTCTTTGATAATCCTTGTTTGGACGTAGGGTCATGTAAATATACTAAATCGCCTAATTTAAATTTTATAGTTTTAGTTTTCTTATTATATTGAATTTCTCTTTTAACCATAGCTTTTTCTAAATTTTGATTAACTTCACAAAAAACTTTATTTAATCGTGACATTAATTCTGATACATAATTTTCAGAAATATCGTATTTTACGGGTTGTGGTTTTAGAATGTCGTCCATAGGTAGAACTGGGTCACGCCCGTGTAGTAGAAAGAAAGGCGAGTGACCAGTAGATGAGTGTGTCCAAAAATTATGGGCCATGTATAAGTATGGGATCCAGTCGTCCCAGTCATGTTGACCTTGACTTACATAATGACTAAGAAAATCTTTTAAGACTCTGTGGACGCGTTCGATTGAACCATTTGCCATTGCATGATATGCAGTTGTTTGGCAATATTCTACACCTAATAATTTTAAAAGTTCTTTCATTAAATTTGATAAGAAGTTAGTACCTCTGTCTGAAATTAATTTTTGCATTGTGCCAAGTCGAGCTATGACGTTGGTAAACAATGCTTTAGCAACAGTGGGTGCTTTTTGATCTGGTAATGGAATAATTTCAATATATTTAGTAAAATAGTCAATAAATGTTAATAAGTATTTGTTTCCTTTAAACGAAGTAACAAAAGGTCCGGTTATGTCCATAGAACATCTTTCAAAAGGTTTATAAATTCTAGGAAAGTTCTGCAATGGTGCAGGTTTTATGTGAGGGGATGTCTTGCGTTCATTACAAGATTTACATTTAGAAACGTAGTCAGTAATTTGTTGAGTCATGTTGGGCCAGTAGCATCTAGTTTTAATATTTTGTAGAGTTTTTTGTTGACCCTGGTGACCAAAAATAGGAAGATCATGAAAATCGTGTAGAACTTTTGATATAAAGGATTTAGGAATAACTAAACAGTCTGTATTTCCTGTGGATTTGAAAAGTAACCCTTGGTTATCTATATAAAAATCAAGGTTATCTTGTTTATTTTTAATTTGTTCAAAAATATTTTGACAAAATGAATCGTTAAATTGTTGAGATTTTATAAAGTCGTTGTCCCAAATAGGTTTAATGTCTTGAAGGTTATTATTATTGGTAATTACATTCACTGGAATGTTATTATGGTTAAATTTAAAAATTTTGATCTTAATTGATGTGTAATGAAAAATTTCAAAAATTATATTCCAATTTAATTTATCTAATCCACAAGCTAATTGTGGTACGGCTAAAAATTTGTCACCGTTTTGTAACATGTAATTTCTGAGATTATGTAAGGTGTGCCATAAGGTTTGATAAGTTGGTTTGTTAAAATATTTCGATTTCGTAATTAAATAGTAAATATTACGTTCTGGTAATTTTAAGGTAGCAACATCTCCAACACTTTTATCTTGTTGCTGAAGATAAGGTACTGAACCAAATAATTTTTTGAATTGTAAAGCAATGCCTTTATTCATATGAAAATCTTGGGAAACACAATGTGCTAAAGCGTAATTTTCTGAACATGTAAATAGATTACCTTCTTGTATAGTAATGTTACTATTATGTATGGTATAATTTGTAATTAATTTTAAAAATTCGTCAAACGATAAGGTTTGATGATTACTTGTGTGAACATTGAATTCTTCAGACTTGTGGTCATAAACACGGCTCAAAGCATCCGCATTACCATGCTGTTTACCCGGCCGGTGTATGATGTCGAAATTGTATTCGCCTAATAATAGTGACCATCGTGCTAAACGTGAATTTTGATGTGTTGCAGTTAACAACCATTTTAAAGGGCGGTGATCTGTAATTAATGTGAATTTTCTACCATAAAGATAACATCGAAATTGTTTAATGCTAAAAATTGCTGCTAAAAGTTCTCGTTCGGATACAGAGTAATTTCTCTCTGCTTTTGAGAAGGATTTGCTAGTAAAAGCAATTGGTCTTTCGAAACCATCATGATTTTGGCTGAGTATTCCTCCCATTCCGGAGTTACTTGCATCCGTTGCTAAAATAAAAGGTTTAGAAAAATCTGGATAAGCTAAAATGCTGTCAGAAGTTATTGTGTTTTTAAGAGTATTAATAGCTTTAAGAGCGTTTTCATTTAAATGAAATTTAATATCTTTTTTGGTAAGTTCAGTAAGTGGTTGCGATATTTTTGCAAAATTTGGAATAAATTTACGATACCATCCTACTAAACCTAAAAATTCTCTAATGTTTTTAACATTTTTGGGTAATGGAAAATTCTTAACTGCTGAAATTTTATCTGGGTCAGGTCGAATACAGTTTTGTGTAATAATATGACCTAAATACTTTACTTCTGTTGTCAAAATCTTGCATTTGCTAGGTTTTAATTTAATATTGGCCTCACGTAGCCTATCAAATACTAAACTTAGTTTGGAAAGATGATCTTCGATTCCTGTTGAACTGTGAACCAAAATATCATCTAAATAAACCCAACAGGTGTCGCCTGTTAAACCTGCTAAGGTGAATGAGATAAAACGCTGAAAAGTCATAGGACTGTTGACAAGACCAAAAGGCATTCTTAGGAACTCCCAGTGCCCAGTAGGGGTTGAGAATCCTGTTAAGGGTATGCTTGATTCATCCATTGGAATTTGGTGGTACGCTGAAGTAACGTCGAAGATACTAAACAATGTAGAATTCGATAAGTAATCTGTGGCGTCTTGTAATAATGGTAATGGGTAAATATCCCGTTTGGTTGCCGCATTTAGTGCTCTGTAATCTATGCACATACGTATTTTGACTTCACCATTAGGTTGTTTCTTTTTGACTAAAATGGCTGGGGCGCTCCATGGTGACGATGACGATCGAATGATGTTTTCCTTTAATAATCTATCTATTTCCTTCTGTAGAGTTTCCCTTTGATGAAAAGGAACTTTATACGGACGTTTCGCTATCGGGGGAGTGTTGTCTTCTAATATAATTTGATGTTTACCCTTGTGAGTGGTGGTTAAATTTTCTCCCTCTGAAAAGATGTCTCGATAACGAGAAAGAAGTTCAATTAATAATCCTTTACTTCGTTCGTCCAAATGAGAAAAGTCGAAATTTTCTTGTATCCAGCTTTCGTCTTGTTGTTGAATTAAATAGATATTTTCCGATATCTTATTTGTGTTATGTTGTGGAATTTCAATATTGGTGTCGATCATTGCAATTTGTGTATTTTTGGAAAGAGTGATTTCTCGATTATTTAAATTAATAATACGGATGGGTATTTCTTTTTCATTATTCACTAATGTGCGTGCTGTAAAAACTCCATTACAACCCGTGGCTGTAGGTTCCAATAAAAATTGACTTGCATCAAGTGATTTATAGTGTTTATTTAATATAACATAATTTATTTCTACGCGTGGAGGGATAGTTAAATCTTTATTTAATAGAATATGTTTTAAAATCGAAGGTTTATTGTGCTGCTTTGTAGAACTTAGCAATTGTGGAGATTCCTTATTTAAAACAAGATGATGTGTATTAATATGAGGTTGATTTATTTCTTGCTTGAAGCTAACTTGAGATGCTGTTGATCATCCAACGCTTTATTTTCTTTGTAGATACGCTGGCGTTCCATAAAATTGGAATGGAAATCTTCTTCTGACTCTGTGTCACTTAATTCACCATAATTATTAATTGTAACATTCCCTAATTCAATATGTGCACTATTTGTAATAGTGGTACAATCATCTTCTGGGATTGTACTTCCTAAAGTAGCTTTATTTAAATAAGCCTTACTTTCTTTAACTCCCATAACTACTGATGGGGTCGACGAATTATAAGTTCTGCCTTCCACAATTTTGGGTGGGGTTGACAAGAACTGTTGGTTTGTTACACCTTTTGGTAACTCCAACTTTTTGAAACCATGGTGCTCCGTATGTAATATCGGTTTACACCCTTTTGGTTTCGTTACCGAAGTAACACCTCCATTATAGCTCAATGCTTGGCGAGGTAAATATTTAGGGAAGTTATTATTGTTATTATTATTATTAATATTATTATTAGCATTAAAGCTTTTATTAATATCATTATTATTATCATTTAAATGATTAAAATTAGTGTTCAGCATCTCTCCACTTGGAAATTCATTTGAAATATTATGTGTAACATTTAAATTGTCAGCGCGATATTTAATTATATCCTCCTTGAAAATATTAGAATTATCAATATTATTAAACCTCTTATTATTAGTTATATAATCCGATTGACGAAAAATATTTAACTCAAAATTTCCCACTTTTAAAGTACCAGTTACATAATCAATAATGCATTGATTTGCTATGAACCAATCACGTCCTAGGATACCGTCAGTTTGAATTTGTAAATTATCTGTAGTTATTATGACATTAAAATTGCAAATAAACTGATGTGAAGAAAACCCGAATTTAACAATGGTTTTACCTAGGGCTTGAACAGGTGGTCCATTAATACCTACTAAAAATATGTCATCAGTAGTTGAAATTGCGCAGTCTTTAACTACGTTATGTTTTATTAATGTAACTGTGGATCCATTGTCCAACAAAAATGTTTGTGGTTTATCATTAATATATAATTGAACTAGACATGGGGTATCCTGTAGGTTTAAATCGTGTAACTGGGGAATAAAATAATTAAATTTTGGGTTTATTTTGTTGAAAAACTTGCAGGGCGAGGTGAAATCTGCAAGTCTTTTAAGTTTAAAGCCTCCGCGTTGGCATAATTCACTTTTTGAGTTCGACGGTCTTGAAAGTTTCTATTTTGATTATTAGTTCCGGTATTATTTGTATAATTTTTAGGTTTTGCACCGGTATTTTGTGTGAAACCTCGTGTATTGTAATTATAATTCTGTTGTCTATAAGAATTATTTCTAAAAGAAGAGTGTGCTGGTTTTGTCGTGTTTTGACGATAGTTAATATTATTAAAGTTCGTATAATTGGAATTAGGATTGTTAGGATATTTGTGTCGAGTAAAATAATTATTTCGTGAACCTAAAAATGTATTGCCTGTCCAGGAATTATTATTCCTCCATTGGGGATTAAAATTAGTTCGTGGAAAGGTTGTATGACTGAAATTATTAAAATTTTTAGAAAAATTTTGGTTTTTGCTTTGAGTTAAGGGATTTATTGAAAAACAATTTCGAGAAGTGTGGTTGTTTCTACCGCAATGAATGCAGTGTGTCTTAAAGGTTTGACGTACAGTCATAACTGAAGGGTTTGACTGATTTCGGTTTGAAAGCATTAAATCTGATAATTCAATTTGTTTAGCGAGTTCTTCCACTTTATCTATATTTAAATCTGGCGTTCGCATTAGTAAAGAATTTAATTGACGCATAATATCTTTTCTAACACCTAATTGAAATTGATTTAAAATGAGTTCTTGACATTTTTTCTTTAACCCTGGTTTTTCGTTATCTGTAGATCGTTTAAGATCGTCTGCTAAAATTTCAGTGCCTAAAGATTTTAACCTAACTACATAATTTGTAATTTGTTCGTCATGTTTTTGAAAACATTTGCTTAAGCGAAGTAATGCTTCACCCGGTATTTTAGCTGGAGTGAATTTTCTAATAAATTTTGCTTTAAATTCCGGATACGTGATTGAGGAACTATCTAACGATTCTTCTGTTTTGAAAAATTTATATGCATCTCCCGTGAGTCGGAATTTAACTATGTTTAAAGTTGTATCCTGAGACCAATTATCTAACTTAGCCCGCTGTTCTAATTTTTCAAAATAGTCTTTAACATTTTGTTTACCTGTAAAAGATTCTACGGTGCCAGCTATCATCCCTAAAGTAACAAAATGCTGCATAGGCATAGCCGTGCTTCCTAAATTTTGGGATTCTGCCGTTTGTGGCATATTGAATATTTAAATTAAAATATGGTAATGTAATAGAAATATTTAAAATAAATTCCTGTTAAAACAACACACAATAAAATAAAAAAAATAGGATATCTGTAAAAGAACAGTAAAACTTTTGCTGCGATTATTCCAATTATTGTCTGTAAAAGAACAGTATTAAGGATAATGATATCAACGTCCCTGGATCCTCTGGTCAGAAATAGCTGTAAAAAACTTACAAAAATATAAATTCTGTGTAACTAGAGGTTTATATTTACTAATTTCAGTATGAAATCACGGTAAAGAAAAAGAGATCCTTGTTAAAACCACTATAATTATAATGATCAAGGCATTTTCGTAAAGAAAAAGGAAAAATATTAAATGTAACTACTTAAACAAAAACGGTCCGGTTTTTTCCGTTGTTTTGTAGTCACTATCAGGAATTTTCCGAACTTGAAGCCTACAAATTAATGTAACAGTTTTTTTTTTTTTTTTTTGTTTGTTGCTTTATGGTGGAAGCAACCATCAGAAATTTTTCGAACTTGAAGCCTACAATGTAACCCTTTGGTTTTCAGTTGTTCCCTTTTCTGTAACCGTTTGTGTGGCGGTGACCAGGTCCACTCACACGTTCCAATTCAGTAATCGTTCAAAACAAACCGCTACCACCAATGTGGCGGTTTTTTATTTTTATTTTTGAGTTTTTCCGCTGCCACCAATGTAACCGCTTGGGTCTGCCCGTTCGGGGGATGGAAGAAGTCGGTTAAGGAAACCGTATAGTTTTAATTACCAAATAATAAGTTCGTGCGGATTTTGTTTGTTTTTGATCTGTAACCCTCTTACCTGGGTAGAACGTAACCCGTAGGGGTTGAATGCAAGAAACTTCCAACAGCCACCCTGGGCTTCCCCAAATGGTTATTTTTGGCCGTATCTCGGGTAGCGTGTACGGCCTGTCCTTGCTTTCTGGTTTTAACTCTTTATTTAGTTATATTTATATATTAATTAATTTAAAGATTTATTTTTAATTAGTGATAGTTAATTTACGTCGGAGAGATCTCTCTCAGTGCAATACGCACGCAATTAGTAACACAGTCTTTTCAAAAAAACAATTTTGTGAACCTAATGTCCTCTGTAAGAAAAGCAAATTATTCCACTCAATAAAACTCAATTTAAAAAAAGAACAATTAATTTAATGAAAACAATAACAGGTTAACAAAGGAAAATTTGTTACTGAAACAATAACAACTTAAACAAAGGAAAATCAGTTGCTGAAGCGAGAACAACTTAAACAAAGAAAAATGGGAATTTGCTCTCTAGTCACACTGAATGTTACTTAATATTTAAACTAACCTTATAAAAGTCCTCCAAGTTTATTGTATCCAAAAATTGGTAATTCACTTAATTTATACGAATAGAATTTGAAAATTAATGTGTTATTTTACACTTAGTCAGAAAGTATAAAAACAATTTATTTAATAAAATGATTGAAGATTAATTTGGAAAATATTCATGAACACACGAGTTCGGTATAGACGTACTTCCGTCTTTAGATGGGGACCGCGAACTGCCCCTGTTGAAGGTATTTTCCTTCGGTGACACCAAACTGTCTATTTTTCAAAATTAAAGAAATAAGTTTTAGTATACGTTTTCTAAGAATTTCTTGGAGAAATTTTATATCGTGAATCTATATTTATTTCTAACTGTTAATTTAGCATTTTATTTATCAAGCGTAGTGTGTTTAACTAGAAAACACGTTGATATTGCTTTTTGCACGAACTGGAAACTGTACCGGATGCTAGCTCAACTTTCGCTGAGCCAGGTCCTGTGATTACTTTGAAATATTGAATTACAGTCTGAGAACACTTGAACTTTTATTTGATTACAGAATTCTTTTGAATTTGAATTAAAAAAATTTGGAATATTATTCAGCCCGTTACAACAAAAATGTTAAGTCAAGTTTATATTATTCGGATATACATATTTTATCGAAAAGTAACTAACGACAGATCAATAAAAATACCAATTAGGGTAGGCTGTGAAATTGAATTATTTTGAATTGGTACTTTAGCCACATCCACAGAATGACATTTTATAACGTTTGTAATTTCACATTTTTATTGTAAACAAAGTTTATAACCTTAAATTGAAACTGAAACAAAAAATGAAAAAATTATTAACCTGCGATATTGAAATTTACATAAAACTATTGGATTTGTTGAAAATGTTGTCCATTTACGTCTAAACATAAACGAATTCTTCTTTGCAATCCAGCAGAAACATTATGTAACATTTGAGGTGAGTCGTTGAAAAAAATAAGGGTTTTCACTTGACCACCACCTCATATTCTGTGAATTGACATATCCAGAAAGATAAAACCAGGCCTCATCAGAAGAAAATACAGTGTTCAGAGCTGCTTCATTGTTGAGATTATTTTGAAACCAATTGCAGAATTCTATTCGTCTTGGAGGGTCTATTGGTAAAAGTTCATGAAAACATTGCAGTTTATATGCATGACGGTTTAAAACTTTTTTTAGGATTGTTCGAGTTGTGCCATAAAATAAATTTATTTGTTGAGCCAATACTCTATTGGAAGTTTTTGGCTGTTCATCCATAATCTGCCGGGCAACTTCAATCGTTGCTTCTGTTCGTCTAAGCGGTGGTCCACTTCCACTTTTACGAGCGACACTATCACTTTCTCTAAATAACTGCACAGATTTAGTTACAACGTCGCGAAAATAATTGTAATTGAACACTAATTAAATCGGGGTATTCTTCAAGAAAATCAGTCATGCAGTCATGAAGTGAATATTGCCACTCTCCATTTATTCTTACGTCGGTTCGAAAGAAACATTCAATAGCTTTCGCTTTTTGTTGTGTAGTGAATACCATTTTTTCAAACTTTAAATTTTTTCACCAAATAAAAAACTTAAAAAATTTGACAAGAGCGTTCAGTTTTAAATTTTCATGTCAGAAATGTCATTCTGTGGATGTGGCTACAGTACCAATTCAAAATAACTCAATTTCACAGCCTACCCTAATTGATTTTTTTATTGATCTGTCGTTACAATGTGATTTTTTAAAAAGTCAATTGCAGCAAGCCTAGAAAAATAGTTATTTTCGTATCAAGTGTCGAAAGTAGCAAATATCAAGCGAGTGTTTATAAATAGATATACGAGTGCGGAGCGCAGCGGAGCACGAGTAGAAATATTTATAAACACGAGCGGAGATATTTGCCTTTCGAACGAGTTACGAACACTATTTTTCCCACGACCAAAAATGTACATGTCAAAAAGTAACACTGACAGTTCAGGTAAAACGACCGTCATTTTGTGTTTTGAAGCGGCCGCAGCTTCCTATTATTGCGCAAACTGTGCGATATATCCCTATACGTGTTCATATCGCACGGGTTGTTCATTTGTTTTGCGAAAGTCAATCGCACGGGTGATATTGTCAACTTTCGCGCCTAGTTTGTTGTGCGTTAGGAGCGACTTTCTCATATGGTCGTGGGAAATAGTTATTTTCGTATCAAGTGTCGAAAGTAGCAAATATCAAGCGAGTGTTTATAAATAGATATACGAGTGCGGAGCGTAGCGGAGCACGAGTAGAAATATTTATAAACACGAGCGGAAATATTTGCCTTTCGAACGAGTTATGAACACTATTTTTCCCACGACCAAAAATGTACATGTCAAAAAGTAACACTGACAGTTCAGGTAAAACGACCGTCATTTTTTGTTTTGAAGCGGCCGCAGCTTCCTATTATTGCGCAAACTGTGCGATATATCCCTATACGTGTTCATATCGCACGGGTTGTTCATTTGTTTTGCGAAAGTCAATCGCACGGGTGATATTGTCAACTTTCGCGCCTAGTTTGTTGTGCGTTAGGAGCGACTTTCTTATATGGTCGTGGGAAAAAGCTATTCCGTCTGCAGTCAACTGTAATGAGCTTTGAATGACATTCACCTGTATGTCAAACTGTGTGACAGTTCAGGTAGGTAGTTGAAAATTTTGGCCCAACAAAATGTGAAAATAAACAAGTATTTAGTTGCAACTGATTTGTAATTTATTAAGGTAAGTAAATTTCAGGTTTTTTGTCAATATTTCTTTCACAGCAAGTGTTCAAAATGTCCACCCCCTTGCTCTAAACACAATCTTGCTCGTTTACTCGTTTACTCTATTATCGAAGAATTCCTGAATAAAATTCAAGTTCTCCAGAGTACCTACAATGAACAGGCGAGCAATCCTTGAAAGTACCCCTACTGCAGCTCTTGGTCATCTAACTGATTAACAAAAGGTTCCAAAATCTCTTTGCGATACCTTAATGCATTGAGTGTCCCTTGAAAGAAAATTGGTCCTACAAGTCGTCGTCGGCTAAGACCAATCCACACACCAAGCTTTTGCGGATGAAGTGGTGTTTCTCTAAAGGCATATGGATTCTCCGCAGACCAAATTCTCATATTTTGGGAGTTCACATATCCAGATAAATGAAACCATGCCTCGTCCGAAAAAAACATGTTGTTCAAGTCGTTGTTTTCAGGAAATGCGTTTAAAAACCATCGACAATATCGTTCTCTTAGAGTTAGAGGCATGTCTGCTGGTAGAATCTGATGAACAGAAGTTACTTTATATGGGAATAACTTTAAATCTGCTTTAAGGATATTCCTTGTGGTTGTGTAAGACAAATCAATGCGCTGTGAAAGACGTCGAATTGAAGTTGAGGGAGCTTCAGCCATTATTTGTCTAACATTTTCCAGGACTTCTGGTGTGCGTTCTGTAGGTCTACCGCTTCCTTTTCTGCGTGTAACACCACCTGTTTCATCGAATAATTCCACAGTGTGCATTAGAGCATCGTAAAATCGATTGTATTCAACAATTCCAAAATGGTCTGTAAAATCGTTGAAGCATTCCAGTTCGATAATAAGCTTTTACCATAAATATCTTATGCTGCACTGTGAAATCCATTTTTGAATAAATAATTGAAGCTTCTTTATTTATTTATTTTTGGCAGCTATGCTGTTACAATTTTCATATTATGTAAGATTCTAAAGCTTAATATAGACGGGACAATCCAGAGGCTACTGCAATTGACTTTTTAAAAATCACATTGTACATTAAATTTAGGGTGTCATCAAAAGGGTGAAAAAAATTGTAATGGTGGGTAGTTTACATAGAAACGAAACACAAACCTAAGTAATTTTTTTTAAACGTATAATAACTTAGTTACATGACTGTCTTTTAAACTATCTTCAAGTTTAAGTACCTACTGCTATTTAGTTCCAAAAAAATAGTGAGTATGGTGTGTTAATTAGACCTTTGCAAATGTCAGCAAGCAAGCTATAACTGTTTATGCAACCCAATGTACAGACTTGCATGCAAGATTTTATTTAAAGCTTTCTAATAAATTAAATTGCTTAAAATATTGATTGCATCTATTTTAAAAATACGTAGGTACAATAGACATTAATTACAGTTTTGTTCACTACTGTATCATTATATTTGTGGACCTTGGCCTGACCGACAATTTTCTTTCGTGCTTTCTTATCCCTCGCTTTTTCTTTCCAGTTTTATAGTGTTCTCACGTTCTAGGAAGGGAAGGATAAACTTGAAGATATGATAGATGCGAAATTAAAGACCCCTAGGGCCGCTAGCCCTCGGATATCCTAATAGCGCCGGGATCGAAAGCAACAAGAGTTAGCCAAGTCAGGCCAGATAGGAAAGAATAAAGAGAAGGAAACTGCCCTCCAGACAAGTTGAAGCAAGGACAGTCTCAGCTTTGGCAACTTGGGGCCGTTATATCCTATACTCACAAGTTGCGAGTCCCTGAGTCCAAAGGCAAGAACAGATGCAGGTGGATCCTGGGCGCATGACGTGTGGAATGTTGCATTCAACAATTCACGCAGTGGTTTGCTGAGTTCCTCAAGTTTAATTGCCACAATTTTGTCAATCACAAATACAATATAATATAATAATACAATATTATTAAACGATTTGAAAAAAAAGTCTTCTGAGCGAAAAACAAAATTAACAACGGATCACTGAATGATATCCAACATCGCATGATAGCCAGCCCCAAAAAATAACATAAGTAATTAGGCAATTGTATTCCATTTTCAATAATTAGATAATAAAAAATATCAATAATTTCTAAATTTAATAATTAATTGTTCTACAGACTAACGATTTTTGTATTGTGAAATATTAATCGTGTATGATTGGTTGCCTATACTACCATCTCAAACATTTATGAACACATTGTACAGGGTGAGCGAAACTCGATGTCTCAGCTCTATTATAAGAAAAGGAAAAACGATAGAAAAAATCTGAAAACAGGTTCTTAAATGGGATTGAGTAAGGTCCATTTTAAGCCGAATTTGCATATTTTTCCATATTTGGAAACTGAAGTAATGACGTCATCGAATTTCTTTTTCCCAGAAACATACCTATATTTTGGCATATTTAAAAAGAGCTAATTTTTCAGAACAAATTTTGTAAAGAAAAAAATTTGCTATCTTTTTCCGTTAAAAAATTATAAGCAAATTTGTAAAAAAAAAAGTATTATCAAAAATTTGCAATCGTCACGATTTAAACAAGTAGCCTTTGGAAACAAATAGCAAAGTCGCATCTGTCAATAATTAAACATTATTAATTAGTATTATTTATTAATTTAATATTAGAAAACACATAATAATATGTTACAACTATTACCACAGAAAGAAACAAAGTATGTAGGTAACATATTATGTGTTTTCTAATATTAAATTAATAAATAATACTAATTGATAATATTTAATTATTGACAGATGCGACTTTGCTATTTGTTTCCAAAGGCTACTTGTTTAAATCGCGACGATTGCGAATTTTTGATAATACTTTTTTTTTGCAAATTTGCTGATAATTTTTTAACGGAAAAAGATAGCAAATTTTTTTCTTTACAAAATTTGTTCAGAAAAATTAGCTCTTTTTAAATATGCCAAAATATAGGTATGTTTCTGGGAAAAAGAAATTCGATGACGTCATTACTTCAGTTTCCAAATATGCAAAAATATGCAAATTCGGCTTAAAATGGACCTTACTCAATTCCATTTAAGAACCTCTTTTCAGATTTTTTCTATCGTTTTTCCTTTTCTTATAATAGAGCTGAGACATCGAGTTTCGCTCACCCTGTACATTAACATGTCAGCTCGTAGATGCGCCTATACGTATATGAAACCAGTTATACATGGGTCAGATCAACCTGTTTTGAGCCACAGTAATTCCGTTCTGTAGGTCAGGATTGCCAATTTGGGGGAAAAGTCGCTAAATCTAGGGGATTAGGAACTACGTCTAGCCGTCTAGCGACATAAATTAATTTTTAGGATTTAGCGACTATTTTACCTACTTCTTGTAAAAACTAACTACATTTTTGGGTTTTTTGGCCTGTCCCATTTCGATAATTCCGATTTTATGTAATCTTAAGCGCCCGAAACTTAAAGCAAAATTGAGTTCGTTATTTTAAATAGCTAGGTATTTGATTACAGATTACAGTCCTTAGAAACGCCTGTTATTGCAGTTGTTTTCTTAAAGCGCCCAGCCGATACGTAAAATGTATGTTTATTGTATCAGCAGTCAGTCGGCATAATAGACTTAATTAAAGTGTAATCTGAAATATGATACTCCAAAAATGACGTACTAGCCTTGACTACTGCAAATATAAGCAAGCCATTCATTGTTTGTTTATTATGGCTACCAATTTCTTGCACTGGTTTATGCTTTTATTTAAACTAAGCACTAATTTAATAAAGTTAGGTACTTTGAGTGCCAAATTAGCGACTTTTACATGCTTTTACGAAGCCGGTTAGCAGTGGCGGCTGCTCCATAGGGGCTCAAGGGCTCGAGCCTCCCAAAACCATTCTTAGGAAAGAGTAAAAGTAATTTAGTTATTTAATTATAACATACAATTTATTGTTAATTATTACAATACAAATTTTGCATATCTATATAAAGCATTACTAATGTATAACACATATTATTATCAGTGTTGAGACGTACACACGCGAGCTAAAGTAATGACTCAGTGTTTGGGTAATAGGCAACCCAATTCACCACTCAATATGTGCAAACCCGTTTGGAACTGCTGTACTCATATACACCAAACATCAGGTAAGCAGCTTACTTAAGGTTCTTCTGCAGCAGTATGGTAAAGTAACGTAAAAATAGCATATTTTCAAATGTATTTACAAGCTTAATTTAGGAGATGGAAATAGCCGCGATATATTTAATTGCATAAACCGTCTACATTTTCTTCGCTAGGTAATTATTTTACAAAAATTAATTTTTAGTTTCTTTAAAATAATTAGTTATGCAAAATCTTTAAACTGTAATTACCTGAAAACTAATTGCGCTATTTAATTTTTTTAAAAACCATTTAATAGGTATCGTAATAGTCACATTCGCTACGTCATCACATTGTTTCCATGTTGTACTGTTTTTTATAAAATTAGATTTAAAAAATTTAAATTAGGCAACCAACAATACTTTTTGTTAAGAAATTATTTAAAACTGCATAAGTGAATCATCCTACTCGAAGTGGCAATTTACCTGACCCTGTAGGGATTAGGATTAGTATTGTACAAGGGAAGAAATGTCAGCTTACAATGTTTGTATTTTCAATTTTCTTGTAGTAAAGTAAAAAAGAGGCCTTGTCTATTTCCGACTGCATAAAATTAGAAAATTACTAATAATGAATATAAGGAATATATGTCAACTAAAAATTTGGAGGAGCGGATCCTAAAAGGTCTCGGCCTTACGAGTGTATAACAGGCCATCGGCCTAGGCTTCGGCCATAAGAGGAAGAAGAAGAAAACTAAAAATCAATAACAGAAAATTGTTACATTTTATTTTTACCAAAATTTGAAAGTTAACTTAGAAAATCACTGACATTTAACTTACTTTTACAGAAATCTGAAGTAAAAGAAAAAATCATTGCATCTAGTTTTTCCTTAATTTTATTACTAATAATAAACACGGAATAAATAAGCGTGTCAATCGTACCCTTCTTGTCAAAATGTAATATTTTTAGTCAAATTTAAAACTTGAATTCTTTCGTAAACAGAAAGAGAAACTATTTCTTTTACAAAAGAGGATTATCGTTATTAGTTGTCAGTTTAAGTAGATGCTAATAACTTGGGCCGAGAGTACATCCAATTATTTTTACCTGCCATCTCTGGGCTGAAAGAACACGAATGACGTCATGAGCTGAAATCGCACGGGCCTAAACTGCACGTAACCATTCGATGATTATTCAATAAGGCACAAATAAGAAATTTGAAATTAGAAAAAACGCTTAATTGGTTAAGAGGATTATCTTAAATTTTATTATTATCACTTTTGTGATAAACAATACAAGATTTTTTAAATTTAATTATTGATATATAAATTTTGAATCGCGAAACTATCTAAAATTCTTAAAAGTGTAACACCAAACAATTAAATCAAAGGTTATTCTTTTTTTATAAATCAAACACCTAGAGTCGTTATTTCCCAAATAAATTGACTTTATAGTGCGTGGTCGTCGGATCTCTGCAAAAACTATAGATTGTAAGTAAATACGTTTTAAATAAAATGATAAGCAGCTTTCCAGTTACTAAAATAACGTTTTCATCGCCCATACATATTTTTCATATGACTATTGAATAATACGTTCATTCTTCATTACATATGCGTTTCTGTTGAATAATGACATTCGTAATTCCAACCGCTGAATTATGACATAAATCGCATAGTTGTGCCTAATCACAAAAACTAACGGGTGTTCATAAACAGTCGTCATCCCAGTAGGTTTTGACTTCAGAAACGTATGTCTATTAAAATTGAGCAAAAATGCAAACATCATTATTTACAACAGCAAGTTTTATTAACTGTCAAACAATGTGTCAAAAGTAAACCAAACTGAACTGAGATTACAATAACTGTTGGAAATGGTGACCATTTTCTTGAATACACAAATTAACTCTTCGCTTCATGCTTTCAAATACATTTATTAGCATATCTGGTGTTATTTGGTCGCACTGGTGTTGAATGCTGTTTTTCAAATCCCCCAATGTGTGTACTGGGTTTCTAAACACATTATTTTTAATGTACGGAAACACGAAATAATCCAAAGGCGTAAGGTTGCAAGAACGTGGTGGGTAAAGGTCTTTACTTACTGCTTCCTAAACTGATTGTGGTTAAACACTACATTTGGAAACCTCAATCTGAATTCATTTTTAGAAGCTTCGATCGAGTATTGCCATTCTCCATTTTCCAGTACTCCATTGCGAAAATAACTTTCGAGCATAAATGCTTTCTGTTGCGGCGTAAACATGATTTCAAAACTGAACAAACCTAAACGCGCTATGACAGTACTCAATGACGTTTCATAAAACTAGTTGACGTTTTCCAAGCTTCATTGTGTTGGACGAATTAATCAAAGATATAAAATTTTGTTTTTAAAGGCAACTGGGATGACGACTGTTTGTGAACACACGTTACAAATCCCATTACTCACGTCTTTCTGCTAATCGCGAAACTGCAAATCTTTTATTTCACAGTTGCATTATTATCTAATAGCTACGCATGTGTATGTACACGGCGATTATTTTATTAGTAAAAGTTGTTGACATCATAATATATGTTCACGAAAAGTAAGTAGTCATAGAAAAAGTATAGTATCCTGTTCGCGTATAATGGTATTTATTAATCGCCGAAGGCTTCACATCACACACATCATTATACGCTATTACATATTTCCTTTCAAAAAAATCATTAATTGATAAAGCTTTTAAGTAAGTTACCAATTTTTTTTTTAGAAAATAATACTATTGTATAATTTATTTTTATATAAAATAGATTAGATTACGCTACATTGCGTTACATCGTGCTTCGTATAAAAGTTTCAATGATAAATTTATACTTTTTTCACCAACCAATTTACTAATCAGTGAATTAAAGTTTTCAACATCATTGTTGTATTTTTTCGAAGCTAAAATGTCACTTGCAGTACAACTACTTTCTATTAAAATCACTTTGAAAATGAATCAAGTTTTTACTACAATTTTGTTAAAGCAACATAAATCTAAATCCTAAATCTTAAACGGTGAAGGTTGTTTACATTACCACAATAGGAGGATTAAAATATTTCTTCCCATAGAAGGCTTTAGTTTTTGGAACTGTTCGGAGGGTTGCTTATACATGAAACTGAATTTTTTTTAACTGCAGAGGAGCCTTAAGTAAACATTATTTAAGCAGGTAAAAGGATTATTTTCTGCAGAGAATTTTCTGCTTTTGTAGAAACCACATTTGTAACCCTATTGTGCTCGGCTGACGAGATGGGATGAGCCAGGAATGCCGCCCAATACGACCTTCCGATAAAAAGTTTGTACTTGACACCGGAATCCCGTCATTACTATTCAAAGTTGTATTTTCTTCTCAGCAGTGAAATCCTTATACCTCAGCCCCCTGACGCCAACTCGTTAGCCGAGTACAATACTTGAAATTGTTAACAATTATTTTAAAGGAGAGAATTTGAAAAAATAATGAAAGGAAAATTAAAATAGTCAGGTGTAATAGACACCACTTCATCTGTATTTTAATAATGCAACTTAAAGGTTTAAACCTTTAAATCTGCCAGATTTAGTAAATCAAACATAACTGAAGAAATGGGTAACGGGTCGTTAAATTGTCTTTACTAATCAGTAATGCCAAGTAACGACAGATTACAGATATCGGTAAATCCTTTTATAGACAGTTGACATTCCTCGTGTCTTACTATTTAATTTTTTTTATAAACTGTTTCATCCGGTTATGGTTTAGAAATACTTTATTTAAATTAATAAATAGAATCACAGCCAAAATGATTAATAATTTTGAAAATTTCTTTTTACTGTCACAAAACAATAGATGGAAATCTATCTATATGTTCCCTGTTCAGTCTTACGTAATAATTATTGGTAATAAGTGCTAGTTATTTTTATTGTACTTTTAATAAAACATGCCAAAATACATACAGTTGTATAAGGTTTATTAACAGCTTTATGTCAACAAATACAAATTATAAAAAATTAAAAAACTATTAAGCATTGATACACATACAACAAAATAAATAAATAAATAATTGTATTTCCCAATTACAGAATGCTACACATAACAAAATAAGAATAATACTAATAATAAACAAATAAATAAAAATAAATGAATGAATGACAGGAGAAATTAGGTAATACAAATTATAAGATGAATTACACAATACATAACATATATTTAGATACAGAGAAGATAAAGCTGTAGTTGTAACGCACTACTCGTATTATCTGATTAAATTTGAAATTGCAATTTGAACTTTTGTATTGTTATATTGAATATATCTAGATCATTAGAGATTTTATTAAAGTTTTTACATATTCTAATAATTGGAGAGTTAAGCCGATAGTTCGTTTTTGTATTTTGACATCTAAATGCTAATTCTTTCCTTGAATTAAATTGGAGAACATAGAAGTTTAATTATTTTAGGATATTTGGATCGTCAATTATTATATTATGAATAATCTTATTGTATAAAAATAGCATATCATGTTAGTACCTTCTGTGTTCAAGCGATATAATTTTAAACATGATTAGCAAGTTCTCATTGCCGCTTTCATATTTTTCCTTAAATATATATTAAATCAGAAAAAAATAATGATACTGAGTTATCATACATCATACACAAATCATATCCACTCGGCTTGCATCAATGGACTAACGAATAGATTTCATTATTATTTTAATCTAGAAATTGTGGCAAGAGAAGCTATATTTGCTGCATTTTCTATACCTCAGTTCAAATTACGTTGGGTATCTGCTCTAAAGAATACAACACATAATGGATGTTTGACGTCCAATTCATGGAAAGCAAAAGTGTCCGATTCACAGAACATGTTGAGAAATTATTTATCTAATAGTTTTGTTTCTCTGAAGACGTCTTTAAATAAATATAAAAATATAGTGTCCCATTATGCGTTACTCAGCATACATTTAATACTTTAATAGTAATAATTGACAGCCCATTTGAGAAATTATTTGCATTTAAATAACCGTAAAAGTAAACTTGCAGGCTTACAATCACTACAATTAGTACTAATTAATTTACAATTGCATCTGTTACGCATTAATTATATCATCTATGTAGCTGATTTTAATTATGATTATGCAGTTATGCTATAAAGAAAAACGTCACAAGTTTTACTTCTGGAATCAAATAAAATAAACCAGTAACAGAATTTCTACAGAGAACTATTAGCTACCTACTTCAATAACTTTAGATCTAGTTTCTATTATAAACCATAATAAAGAAACTCCTAAACTATTAAAATATCGATTGTCTTTGGTAGACAAAAATTCTTCTTCTTAGTGTTCTTTGTAGAGGTTTTATTAATAAATTTTCTATTATCTATTCAGGTTCCTCTAAACTGATTCTAAACGATTGTTGGAAAACGGAATCTGCGTTATTGAACGAAACGAAAAATTTAAATGTCTCTGTAGGTAAACAAGTCGTTAAGCAATTTATCTACCTGGGCAATCTTTACTGTTAAGCTGCTTACACATTACGGTCACTCCGTGAACCCAGCAGTTCCAAACGGGTGGCACATATTAAGTGTGAGTTGGGTTGTCTATTTACCCAAACACTGAGTCATTACTTTAGCTCGCGTGTACCTAGGTAAATGTACCTAGGCACAAGTACCTAGGTACTTCTCTTGTACCTTCGTATACTAAAGCCTATGTCACACTATCAGTCAGTTTGACAAACTAGACTAAACAAACTGTTTTAATGACGTCACAAGTAACCAGTTTGACAAAACCTTCAAACTCTGTTGTCAGACTATACATCTAATTTGATTAAACATTAAGGTTAAGTTGTGGTTTATACAACTCAATAAGGTCCAAAACCTGCGCTCTCAGGTTCAGGATATAATTAAAAATATTTATAACTAATAAAATATAACACTAATCAGACGAAAAGCAAGAAAAACGTACGGGTAAATGCAATGTTACTAGGTTATGTTTTTATTTGTTTACTCCACGTGTTCCTCGCTCTTCGCGCCTTTCCGTTGAATTTAAAATTTACCCAATCAGCGGCAAGGTCGCATCAAACCGACTGACGAAAATAGAGGCGCCTCTAAAAATTAGAAAATTTGACCAAACTGCAACGGTGACGTCATGTGACGTCATTAAAACAGTTTGTTTAGTCTAGTTTGTCAAACTGACTGATAGTGTGACATAGGCTTTAAAGGTCCATATTTTTAGAATTACCTTCACCTATACCTAGGTATTTTTAGAGTTACCTTGTACCTAAAAAACATAAAAACTTAAGGTACAACGTAAATTCTATTTTCTCTGTAAAACTACGTAAAAAAATTTAAACAATAATTGTGGATATAAAGAGAATATCAATATATTCATATAGTTCGAATTTTATTGGCGTCATTTGGGTATTTTGTGTAGGGTATTTAACGGTAAAGTGAAAGAGAATGATGATGCCATTAATATTATCAAAATATAGTGAAGTATTTTGAAGATAAGTAAAAAAAATTTAAAATCTCTATTTAATTATGAAATCATTTTAAGAATTTTTAAATAATAAATAATACAATCATACTCTCATCAGCTCCTATTGAAAGACTGTTTAGTACAGGAGGACAAATTTAATTTTAACTTCCAAACGAAATAGGCTTTATGACGAGGCTCTTGAAACTCTATTGTTCTTCAAGAAAAATAAATAATATAAATGATGTGCATGATGTAGGTATGTTTAAGAAAAAATTTTATTTTATTTAAAAAATGGTAGTATTTTTTATATTTAAATTTTAACAATCGATCAAAAAAATTATTTGTGCGGTTGTACAGTTGTGGACAGAAAAAAATAGGACAGTGTTTTTTTTCTAGTTTAAAATGGCCCCCGTGTTGTAATTTGATTGCAAGTCAATGTGACAAATTAATGTCATAATTATAATAAAAGCCAAAATCAAGTTACTAAATTTTATAGGATAAAGTTTACTTGATTTTTCGACTTGTCCTATTTTTTTCTGTCCACAACTGTACCTAAACCTGTACCTACAATATTTAGGTACATTTTTACGGTAACTGTATTTTTACATAGGTATTTTTGTAAAAGTATACCTGTACCTGTAACTAGGTAATTTTTTCTCTGTGTACCTGTACCTTTACCTAGGTACCAAAAAAGAAGTACCTGTTACAACACTGATTATTATCCGCCTGCAATGCGACGGCTACCTATATTTTAAATCGTTAGGCTCAGCTGGCTCAGGCTCAGCCAGCGTCCGCATAAGAAATATATGAAAGAACTAACCGTGAACGGAAATGTCAGAAATTGCCGATTGCGAATGCTCTAATGCTTTCTTTAGTATTTAGTTACCCGAAGGCTCCCGATTTTAAAGCCAGTATGAGAGCACGCGAAAACGTTGTATTCGTAGCCGGCACGTTCGTAGTTATTCGAACTCTGTTTATTGGGTTCAAATTACGGCGTAGGAGTATTTACTATGACTGCGAATGAACTTCCTGATAAATACTATTTATTTTGATAGCGATTCTTAGAACTCGTGAAAAGGCGAGTAAAAATACCTAACTAGAAACGATTAGTTAACTAATCACTAAAAGTACCGATTTCGGGATGTGATGACGTAAATACTCTGTTTTATTTTCGGTGTGTCTTATTTTATTTCGATGAAATGGACAAAACATGGTCGGTAACAGGCTTTAAAGATCTAAAGCATTTAAATCAGAAAATAAAAAAACATGGATTAGTGCACATCATATAAACATATAAAGTGATGTACGGATTTGGTTGTTATAGGCTCGGTAAATGTAGCAGCTCAGTAGGACTCAGTTTATAGACAAAATATTATAAAACACAATGAACAGACGACCAAAAATAGGTACATTTTAAAGAAAATTATAAACTGTATTAAATTTTGTGGAAAATTGGAACTAGCATTGGAATTTTGCTGGAGTTAATAGATTTTTCATTTGTATGAAATTGCTCAGCTACCGAAGGTGAGTGTTTATTATATATTATTATTTGTTTATATTCTCCCAGCAACTAGAGCCTCCCAAGATAAATTATCACGAGCCGCCACTGCCGGTTAGCGACTGCGATGAAATAGCATTGGCAACCCTGCTGTAGGTTCTTTTTTTGACGCATGCGGCTATTAACTCCCGGGCTAATTGTGTTTGTGTATTGACTTGACTAAATAGTATGCTGTTTGTTGTTTAGTTTATGTTCTGCGGTTTTGTGTTTGTTGTGTAGTACACCGAACGCGTGTAGTAGGTATTTACAGAATTGTAAAAGTTATATTAATCTGTGTTGTGTAGTAGAAAAGTACTGAGAGTTGTTGGGTAGCCTGTTTCATAAAATTGTATAACCTCCAAATGTAACTGTAATTTTTGATTAATTTATTTATTTAGAGAGCGAAACGTATTTAACAAAAGAAAGTAGGTGCTTATTTACAGAGGCGTAACTAGCAATTAAAGCTCCTGTAGCGAGTCAACAAAAATGCGCCTTTTATAAGTACACGCGTATACAGTATGTCCACGTATTGAGTTACAAAGAGGTATGATTGACAAAAATTGTTTAAATTTAAATTGCATATTTGGGGATTAAAGCCTGCTTGGCTTGAAACTAATTTTTTCTATTTGGGTGCTAAAATAACTCCATTCTAGCACCCAAATGACGTCATTTGAGTGTTGGAATAAGTCATTGGTGTGCTAAAATAGACTAGTGAAATTTACTGTATTGATGTTGGTAGCGTTGAACTATTAGCTGACATACGTCAAAACATAAATTTCACGCAGAACACACCCAATTAATAAATAACAATGAAAAAGAAGTTTAATTTAAATTATTACCGTGAAAAGTACAATTATTATACACATTAACAGTTACATGTGATGTGACACCATGTAAATTCTCATCTAACAAAATATTTTGATGAACATTAGTGTTGCCTATAACAGAAATGTTTCTATTTGTGCCATAATCAGACCGTTGTTGTGAAATGGTGGAACATCCAGGTAAGGCTGAATTAGCTTGCTTACACCCAAGCATTTGTGCCACTTAATAACCAAGTAAAATATTTTCGGAAATTCCTTGTATGTTATTTTGCTGGCGCCACTCTTCAAATTTTTGAAATTCTTTTTCATACTGGGATTTGGACTTGTCCGGCAATACGTTTTTTGTGTAATTTGCCTAATTTTCGGCGGTGTTAGTGATAAACTTTCTTCTGCATTCATTTTCAAACATTAAACGCGAAAGTAAAAAAAACTGACGTTTCAAATTAATTTTTTTCGCAGCCGCCTAAAATTACGCCACATAAACGTCACCAACCACCGCAAAATTCCCTAGATTTAAAATTTTTATTTTTTATCCAACACCTACCTAATAATGATGCTATAACTATGGTGATTTTAAATAAGTAAAGTCGCCCATAACCCACTAGTGAGTTATAATCATAATCCACTAGTGATTTCTATTAGCTGGGCTGTACATTTTTGATTCTGATAATTCAAAAAGAATATACGGTGAGGAACATTTTATGGTCGCAAGGACGCATACTTTTTATAAAGGTCAAGAACATTCACTGGATAGCGTTCTTGCATAATAGTGAAACTATGAGATATGTTAGTCTTCGTGTCTGGTATCTTAATCAATAAGTACGAACCTTTGTCTTGTATATTATCAATGGACAAATTTGTTAATTCGTCACATCACAAAGCGCCAAAAATTCCCATTAGTAACGCAACCTATGGAAGTACAAATAAATATGTAAATATAAAATAAATAAAGGTAAATTTAAATCATACCTTCATCATTAGATATAAAAAATATGACAACAGCTATCTAGAATTTGAAAAATTAAATAATTTAAAATGTCAAATTAAAAAGTCCAAATATCATATTTTTTGAGGCGTTGGATAAAATTTTGTATGCCACGCGTGTGTTAAATACGTAAGTCACTTGAGAAAAATAGCCCACTCGGCCTAAAGGCCTCGTGGGCTAACTATTTTCTCGCGTGACTTATTTGTATTATAACACACTTGTACCATAAATAACTATTAATTTATAAAATGGTATAAAACGGCAAAATAGAAAAAATAGTATAAAACACTCGTTGCAGAAGGTCCTTCAAGCACTCATTTGTTCCTCAACTCGCCGCTATGCGGCTCGTTTCGGAATTTCAAATTCGTGCTTGAATAGATGCCTTCTGCAACTTGTATTTTAATATACTAGTAAGTATATTTTTGATTGTTTCAAATCAAGGAGGCCTTGGTGGTAGATAAAAAAGTATTTTGTATTTAATTAAAGTAGCTTTTTTATACTAACTACGGCAAAACGTCATTAAGAAAAGTTTTTCGCAAAGTAAAATCATCGATCCATGCAAAATTTCAGAAAGATCGGCTTACTTTTATGAAATCGTGTCTGCTTATTGTTAGACTTCATCAGTTTACTTCTTCTTCTTTTTCCTTTCCTTTTGCCCTTTCAGGCGTCGGATTGTGAGTCTCGGTCTTCTGTAACCCATTTCTTCCATGCTTTCCTGTCTTTTGCTAAACTTTCCATCTCTTCCTTTGTTTTCCCTTTTTTTCTTCCCTGTTCTTCTATTCCGTCTAACCATTTTCTTCTAGGTCTTCCCCTTTTTCTGTTTCTTGGTTTCCCTCCTTTCATTATTCTTTTTGTCAACCGATCGTTGTTCATTCTTAGGACGTGCCCGTACCACATTAGGTTTTTTTCTTTAATTCTTTCTATTATTGGTGTCTGATTTATTTCTATCCTTAGGGTTTCATTCATGACGTGGTCCCATTTTGTTTTCCCTGCTATCTTCCTGATGTGTTTCATCTCCATCGCGTTAATCTTGCTTTCATGTTTTTTCGTCCATGTCCAATTTTCCGCTGCATGTGGGATTGTTATTGTGTTGTGTATATTCTTTTTGGTTTCTCTGTCTATTTCTTTGTGTCCCAGTATGTGGTTTAATGCATAATATAGTTTTGTGGGTTTATTTGATCTGTTTGTTATTTCTGCGTCTATTTTTCCATCATTTGTTAGTACATACTGTACCTAGGTAGTTGAATGTTGTTACTTTTTCTAACATTGTGTTCTTGCTTTTTATTTCTGTGTTTATATTTTCTTTCTGTTTTTCATTTATTATCATCAGTTTTGTTTTATTGTTGTTTACTTCCATTTTCATTTCTTCTATTTCTTTTACCCAGATGTCAAATAGTTTCTGCATTTTTTCTCGTGAGTCCGATATCAATACTACATCATCCGCGTATAGTAAGCTACTTATTGATATGGGTTCTAGTTTGTTATATCCTACTGTCGTTTTTATGTCTTTTTCCCTCTTGGTTTGTTTTACTATTCTGTCCATTATTATCACAAACAGTAGTGGGCTCAGGCTGTCCCCCTGCTTTATTCCTTTTTCCATTTTAAATTCTTCTGACCTGTGTCCTGCGATTTGTACTTTTCCTCTTACTGTTTTAAATGTGCTTTTAATTATTTGGGTAAGTTGTGTTGGCACCTCTAAGTCTTCCAAGCAGTTCCATATTGTTTGTCTGTGTACTGTATCGAACGCTGCTTTCAGATCGATGAATATCAGGCAGAGCTCCTTATCTCCTACTATTGTTCTTTCTATTAGCGATTTTAATATATAAATGTTGTCACTTGTCTGTCTTCCTTTTCTAAACGCCATTTGCTCGTCTTCCAGTTTGTGTTCTACGTATGTTCTCAGTCTTTTTTCCAGTATTCTTGTATATAGTTTTAGTGTGGTTTGGGCTAGGCATATTGCTCTGTAATTCTCACAGTTTGTTGTCTCTCCTTTCTTATGTAACGGTATTATTAAGTTTGTTTCCCAGTCTTTGGGGATTCTCTTCAGTTTCCATGCTTCTTTTAGCATTTCCTGAAGCCATTCCTTTCCATCTTCCCCTAAATATTTAAGCAATTCTGGTGCTATTTTGTCTTCCCCGCTCGCTCTTCCTGTTTTAACCAGTTTTATCGCTTCCTGTATTTCTTCCTTTGTTATCTCTGGTATTTCTGCTATGTCTTCTCTACCATCCTTTTCGTCCTTTAGTTCTCCTCTAAATTTCTCTACGTAGAACTCTTTCCAGGCTTCCAGGATTTCTGCTATTTCGCTTTTTGTCCCTCTTAATCCTTTCACTATTGTCCAAAACTTTCTTGTGTCTACCTTGTGTTTGTCATTTATTTCTTGTCCAAACTCTTTCCAGCTTTCCTTTTTCGCTTTTATGACTGCTTGTTTTACCTTGTTCCTCTTATCTATGTATTTTTCTTTATCTTCTTGGTCTTTTGTTCGGATATATCTCTTCCAAGCCTGTTTCTTTTCTTTCGCTATTCATTTTATCTCTTCACTCCACCATCTTGTTCTTTTTAGGTTTTTATTTACGTTTCTTCTTCCACATACCTCTTCCGCAATTTTTAGAGTAGTTTCTTTGAAGTGGTTCCATTTCGTCTCCAGGTCTTTTTCCTTTTTTTCGTTTATTAATTTACGAAATTGTTTGTTTGTCTTATCTTGGTATTCTTTTTGTCTTTCAGGTTCTTTTAGTTTGTGTATTGCAATCCTGCTGTATGTAATTTTTTCGCTCTTATTTACTGTATCTCTTAGTTTTGCTGTTACTAGCCTATGGTTTGACCCTATTTCGGCTTCTTTTCTCGTTTCTATGTCTTGTACTGATTCTCTTAGCGATTGTGTGAATACTATATAATCGATCAAACTTTTTGCGTCTCGTTCCTCTGCTACGAAAGTGTACTTATCTTCCAAGTCTTGTTCCTGCAGCGTGTTTCCTATTAACAGGTCGTTTCTCTGGCAGAAATCGATCATTTTCTTCCCATTTCGGTTTAGCGTTTGCTCTCCGTATTTTCCTATACATCCCATACCTCTGTTTTGGTCGTTCCCTACTCTTGCGTTTCAGTCCCCCATTATTATGGTTGGTTCTGTTTCCTCTCTTGCTTCGTCCAGTATTTCTTGTAAGCTGTTGTAGAATTCTTCGACTTCCTCTTCTGGTGTACCTTCTATTGGTCCGTATATTTGTATGATGTTTGTTTCTTGTTGGAGTTTTATTGTCACTAGTATTATTCTTGAGTGAACAGCTTTCCATTTTATTATTCGTTTGTTTAGTTCCTCTGTTATGATTATTCCTACCCCTTCTTTTGCTCTCTTTCCTGTATCAACTCCGGCATAGTATATTATATGTGTGTTTGTTAAACTTGCGCTTCCTTTTCCTTTCCTCTGTGTTTCGCTCAGTCCCATTATTTGTATTTTGTTGTCATCCATTTCTTCTGTAATCTCTATCTCTTTCCCATTGATTGTATTTATGTTCCACGTACCTATTCTAATTTTTTCTGTTTCTGCTTTATTTATTTTACTTTTTTCTTGTGTTTCTGTCTTTGTTCTTATTGTTCTCCTTTGTCCCTTTCCTTTGCCGTTTGTCTTCATATTATTTATTTCCGTCCGGTTTTCAGTTAACAAAACGTTTAATTTCAAATTTTATTTACAAAAAATTATAAAGAAACAATTTATTCAAATAAACCACCTCCTAAATTAGGGATGATGTGAATTTGAAAATAAAATTCGCCTATTCAAGTTTTTCATGATTTTTAGTAAAACATTTTCTAAGTCCAAAATTTCGAGATAAATGTGAATAACAGAGGAACTGTAACAGTTAGCCCAAAAATGAAAACTGCTTTAGGGACCCGAAAACAAGCAGACAACTTTATCAAGAGTGACTTTTCTGAAAAATTGAAAATAAAAAATATTTTCCTCTTTGTAACTCAATCCGTCGACATACTGTAGAATACTGGGTCTAGATTCTAGATATAATAGTACCTATTCAAATTCATTAAAATTCCTGATAAAAAAATCATATTTATTAAAAAATACACATACACAAAATCCATATTACATAGGGTATGTATAAATTGGCGAAATAACTACACGTGGTGATGTTGGTCATAAAATTCTGAGTCGAAAATCTTAATACCAAAATGTTGGACAATGCTTCCTCTGTCCTCAGGAACCATTTTAAAAGAACGTACATTTGACAACATTGGATCCACACACTACAGGTGTTTTATTATAGCACGGTAACTAAGGATGTCCGTTACATCGCTCTAGAGTAATTATTGTTTTACAATGCTGCCATATGTATTTTTTTACAATAAAGTTAACGAAGAAATGTTTAAAACACGTTTTTGGGGCTGAAAAACAACATCTATGAAAAAATAATTTTTACAATTCTTCTTTCTTCTAATTTGCAGCTCTTTCTGTCAACAGATAATGAATTAAAATACTTATTAAAAGACTTCATTTTCAAACTTTGGAGATCCCATGCACACCCAGGAAGCATGGTACAATATTTTGGTATTAAGATTTTCGACTCAGAATTTTATGACCAACATCACCACGTGTAGTTCTTTCGCCAATTTAGGCACACCCTGTATAAAATAATTAAGTATAAAATAGAATGTTTTATTTAAATAATTTTAATTTTTCGCGCTTTTGAATTTGCAAAATCATCTATGACTGAATCAAAGTCCACTTAAGTAAATACATCATTCTATAGAAAGTAAATTTAAACCACTAATCATAATTTGGTTCATACTTGATCTTAAAAAATTCTTGATAAGTTTTAGTTTACTGAAACTTCTTTCAGCAATAGCAACTGTTACGGGTAGACAAAGATTACAAAGAAGTTGTTATGTTTGGATACGATTCGCATAAATCCCATTTAACCATTCCTTCTAGAATTTGAAGATGATGAAGAGCTTTTTTACATTTTTAAAAATAGTTTGTGCCTGAGTTTTAAAATCTTTAGTTAAAACATGCTGCTTCATCTGTGGCCTTTTCACCTAATAATATTATCTTTCGGCGCCTTCTTTTATCCTCTGGAAAAGGCAATAATTTTCGCGCCTTTCTACAACAAGGCGCCTATGGCCGGGGCCATATCGGCCATAGGCTATTTACGCCTCTGCTTATTTATTCAGTATTGTTTGGAGTTTAATTTTTGTAGAAGTAATTTTAATATTTTCATATTACAGTAGGAAGATGAAGAGACAACCAGGTAGTATGAGCAAGAAGGATACTAACAAAAGACAAAAACTGTCAAGTAACTGCGATCAACTTGATGCTGAAGCAATTTGCGAAATAAGACGAAAAGAAATTTTTGAAATAATAGCAGAAGAAAACAGATTGGCTTCAAAGGTTCCAAAAAATGATGCTTCTCTAACCATAAATAATGAGAAATTTTACAAAGTTATTTCTAGAGATAAAGTAAAATTAACTTTAAGTATGTTAAAAGAAGAAAAGAAACAACCAAAGCATAAAACATTGAAAGAAGAAAAACGATTTGCGATTCTTAAAAAACATTGTAATAAGAATGTTTGGCATTTTAACATGCAGGAACCTGATCATACTTGGGACTCATCGATGTATATAATAAAAAATATTAGATCATGTATTTTAACAAGAAACTGGAACAACTTAACTCGCCTTCTCCTAATGTTATTGAAGTATCGGAAGGCCTATATTCCATTCATTAAACAGGTAAATTCAATATTTTTGTAGAGGCGTTGATTGAACTAAATATTTGAAAATCTAATCTTACAATCAAAATTCAACCCATTTTAAATGAGATGTTAAATTTTATTACTAAGCAATTAATCATTCATGGCTAGTAACAGTGCGAAGTGATAATTTTACATTAAGAAGTAAAAGTTCCAGTTGATAAATCTGTCCCTATATTAAGAAAGAAATAATTGTTTATTATCCACTGAAACGGCAGAAATGCTCTTTCAGAAAATGTTTTTTTTGTGTACATGTTATGCACTTTATTGTATATGTTATACAGGGACAGGGTGTTTCTTTAATATTGCGAAAAACTTTAAGGAGAGATTCCTTGCCAAAAAATAAGGGGGGTCTTCTACCGGGTGGTGCGTTACCTCACGCACCATAGGGATTTCAATGGTAATTTTTTAATATGTAATTATTTGCTTCCCTAATTATTTTAGACCAAAAGTGTAATTAAGTTTGTTGTAGAGAAAAAAATACTGCATCGAACGATGCTATTCTACACAATTTTCGAGTTTCGTGTAACAGAAGAACTGCTGGGATTAATTCTTGCACTTTGACAAAAATCCCTAATGCCATGAAATTTTTGAAACAGAGGGGTGGAGCTATGACACTGTTATAGCTCCACCCCTCTCTCTCAATGACAGTTTGAAATTATTTTTCAATAAATGAAAAATGTAACTTTTTGGCCTTGGTAAACAAATAACCATTATTCAACAAATTTAACAGGAAGGGATTTTATGCGACAATTTTAACAAGTGTAACTAACTGACAAGCCAGACTGTTTCAGTAATTCCATGGCATCAGTGATTTTTATCAAAGTGCAAGAATTAATTTCCAGTTTTTCTGTTACGGAAAAAATGAAAAACAGCAAAATAGCATCATTGGATTGGGTATTTTTTTCTCTACAAAAAACATATTTGCACTTTTGGTCTAAAATAATTGGGGAAGCAAATATTTACAAATTAAAAATGCACCACCCGGTATATAAATTTATTTCCAAAAACGCCTTCTATCGGAGTTACGCCCTTTAAAGGGGTAGGTTAAAATTCAGTTTTTACTTTATTTCTCAAATTTGGAGGAACATAAAAGAATGAAATTTGGGATATAACTTTTCCTTATCAAAGGCTTTCCTACACCAATATTTTTAATCATCTGCTACCTTCGAAAGGGGTTGAAAATTTCAACCCTTGATAGTTTTTCATTGTATCTTTGTACGTAGTATATCGGTTTTGAGTAAAAAAGAAGTTCATATCGTACAATACAGTTTAGTTTTTATTATAGACTGATAATGGGCACCTTCAAACAGTTACTCCTCAAATGGAAGAACAGGTGCTAAACGAAATCGAAGATAACTGTTATAACTGGGTAGGTATTGTTAAAGGTATTTAATTCTATTCGAAATGTATAACAATCAATTACAAATATGTTTGGATTGATATATTAAATTAGACTTGACATATTATACATAGATACTTTATTTTATTTATTTATTTAAACTAAAATCCTTATACCGATAGGTGTCGAATTATAATATATACATTTCATTTTACATTTTCATGTATTTTGTCTTTCCAGATCTTCCTGTCTTGGGCTATTCTATTTATCTCACGCCACTGCATTCCACGTTTCGCCGCTGCTTGTCTTATTTGTTACTCCCATCTAATTCTGGGTCCGCCCACTTTATTTTTTTCCTGAATTCTAGCTTCGTAGATTTGTCTCGATATTCTGCTTTCGTCCATTCGGTTTCGGAGCAGATGTCCTAGCCATCTCAATTGTCTTTCTTCTATAATATTTCCTACTGATTTTATATTCCTTTGTTCTAACACTCTTTCATTTCTGACTCTGTCTATTAGAGCTGGGTCGTTCATGAACGAGTCGTTCCAAAGGAACGACTCCTCGGATGGAATCGTAGGAATCGATTCACTTATTTCAATCCAATTCGTTCCTAAAGGAATCGCGCCGCGAGTACGTTACAAATCATCACGATTCGTACAAATCCTAGGAATCGAGCCCTAGCCCGCAAATACAGACTGATCGTAAATCATTGACCTTGCCGCTTTATAGCGTGGAGGTGCTGAATTCAGAAAAAATGGTGTTTTGCCGCTCTACACTTGTTCTGGTTTAGTAGTAAAATTTTGTGGTTGGTTGGTTGTCATTTCGAGTTGCTTGTGTTAGTTTATTTTCGCCGTTTTTGCATTTTGAAGCCTCTTACTCTTTACAAAACAGTCGTTTTCACGACTACCAGTTCCAGGAATATCCTTGACTCGTAAGTTTTGCATGTAATTCCAATTTACAGCGGTAAATATATTCCAATTTTTGTTAGGTTAACTTTCTACAAAATGCCAATTTCTAACAGCAGGAAAGATTTATGGTTGAATCTTATTTCCGAACAGGCGAAGAAACCAACGGGGAGTGGAAATATTCGATTATTTCTTGCATAGCACAGTTTCGTATAAAATTTCCAAAATTTGAGTTCGACGAAGATGTTTTCGCAAGACATGTAAATAGAATTGTTAATCGTTTTCGAGAGACTGGCACTGTAACTAAGAAGCACCCTACTGGCAGGCCAACTGTTTTAACAGAAGAAGTTTTGGCGAATGTGCGGGAACGATTAGATGTTAGTCCGCATAAATCTTTGCGGAAACTGTGCGCAAACAGGTAATTTAGTTATAAGTCACTGTAACGAGTTTTTATTACCTATGTATTGCTTTTTTAGGTTTGTCGTACGGTACCTGTCACTCCCGATTTTCAACGACGTGTAGAATTTTGCGAATGGTTTAATGCTAACCTCAACCGTGATGATAGACTGGACCTTACTTTCTTTCCGAAATAGGATACATACGCTAGAAGAACTGCAAGAAGCGATTGTTCAAGAAGTCAACAATATTAGCGAACAAATGTTACACAATATTTTTGATAATTTAAAGCGTAGAATTAATTTATGTTTAGAGGTAAGCGGTGAACATTTTGAACAACTTCTGTAACAAAAATTAATAAAGCATTAAATTAATGTTTTAATTATTTCAAATGGGTGTGAAATAAATTTCCTTTATTGTTAATTTTGAGGTTATGCTAATTTGTTTATGTTTGACTGCATTTTCAAGGCAGCGGCGCTGCCAACTTAAAAACTGAACTATGAAGCGGCAAACCGTAATTGAGCAAGTCATTACAATAGAGCGGCAAGGTCAATGTAATACGATCACCCTGTACATACAGTAAAGGAATGGAATCGGAAGTATGAATAGCTACATTAATATTAGTCACACGATGTTTCGTATTCACAAACAAAAGTAGAACTTATTGATTTATAAAGCTCTGAGGTTTTAAAATGAATTTCCCAAGTCGCCGATATACAGGCTTTATTGTTGAAATGAAATTTGAAACTTTTTATTAGTTATGCAATAATTAAACATGCATTTTATATTGAAAATTCGTGTAATTAAGGTTGTAACATTCATGCAATTTTGAAATTGTTCATGCTCAGCATGCTGGCTCCTGTTTAACGAGTTATTGTTTAGTCTTTTATACCCATATTTATTATTGTAGACAAAATAATTTACGTTTGACGTTCTGAATCTGAATGCATAGTCAACGAATTTCGGATTTTGTTCCAATTCGATTCATTCTAGTACGGTGCGTACTTAAAAGTACGATTTAAATCATAGGAACGAGAACGAATCGAAGGAACCGATTCATGTTGTGGAATGGAATCGAAGGAACCGATTCACCGAAAGGAATCGGATTGCCCAGCTCTACTGTCTATTCTTGTAATTCCTTCAATTTTTCTTGATACTCTATATCAACTATTTATCGTTTTTCATGGCACTAATAATTATTCATAATAATAGCCCTACAACAAGTACTAGGAAGATTGCTCGCACATTAAATATTAGCCACTCAACAGTTTGGAGGATTCTTAAACAGTATCTGTTGTACCCCTATCATATTCAGCGTGTAGGTACAGGCACTTTTAGCTGATGATTTTCCACGAAGAGTAGCTTTGTGTCAATGAATGCAAGAAAGCATAGGGCACAATCGTCAATTTTTGGCACAAATACTCTTTACCGATGAGGGTAACTTCTCTAGGGATGCCATAATGAATTTTCATAACAATCACATATGGACTGATGAAAACCCACATGCGGTGTCAGAAAGTCATCATCAACACCAGTTTTCCCTTAATGTGTGGGTGGGAGTTGTTGGAGACTTTCTTATTGGCCCATTATTTCTACCGAGCAGGCTGACTGGAGATATTTATCGCAGATTTCTTGAAGAGGATTTGCCAACACTGCTTGAAGAAGTCCCGATTCATTTAAGACAGCAAATGTTGTTTATGCACGATTGTGCTCCAGCACATTTCAGTTTGGTTGATCGGCAGTATTTGGATGTTGCATATCCAAATCTTGGTTAAGTCGAGGAGGAGCACAACCTTGGCCTCCACGGTCCTCAGACTTAAATCCTCTCGATTTCTTTCTCTGGGGACATCTTAAACAATTGGTTTATACGACTCCAATTGAAAATGTGGAAGAATTACGGAATCGCGTCTTGTGAGGCAATTCGGCAGACTCCAGGCATTTTTGAACGTGTTCGCCAATCAATTCCTCGCAGGATAGAAGCTTGTATTGAAGTTGGAGGTCGCCATTTCCAACAGTTTTTGTAAATGTATTTAGTATTTTTTGAATAAATTGTAAAAAAAAACTCATTTTATTTTTTACTCAAAAACGGTTTGAGAAATAAAATAAAAACTGAATTTTAACCTACCCCTTTAAAGGGGCGTAACTCCGATAGAAGATGTTTTTGGAAATAAGTTTATATAGAAGACCACCATTATTTTTTGGCAAGGAATCTCTCCTAAAGTTTTTCGCAATATTAAAGTATGTATAACCTGTGGATTTAAATGTTTTTATCCAATTCAGTTACGAAATGTCAACATTTCGACATTGATTTTAGTTGTGAAAAGTGGTTCATTTTGTAACTAGTTACAAAATATGCTCCCATTTTGTAACTAGTTACAAAAAGATGATTTGAGTTGCGAAAAGTGTTTCATTTTGTAACTAGTTACAAAATATGCTCCCATTTTATCACGATGACCCAACTCCTTTTTTAAGAAGATGTGGCATTTACATTTTGTTATCTGAATTGGATAAAATCTTGTATGAAACACGTTGCAAAACATGTCTTTTTATCACATGGCGTGTTGTTCATCTCGGCTTCGCCTCGACGAACAATTTCACACCTGGTGATAAAAAGTCCATCATTTTGCAACTCGTTGCATAAATAGCTAATTAAGCACCCAGCGTGCATAACTAAAACCACAGATTACACATTTATAGCCATTAACCGGCACTTTTTAGCACACGCTTCTAAATTCGCGTCTGAACCTGGCGCCATCATAACACTAAAACTTATGAAAGAATCTCCGTTTAGTTTTTAGAAAAAAAACTTTAATTTTTCGCTTTTTGTGTACTTATTGTAATTTACACTAATTTTTCTGTAATTTTCTAGGTTTCCTTGTTAAATTTTATGTGTAACCCAAAAGATAATGGTGAAATATTAGAAGATTTTTTTGAACTGTTTGCTTCTCATCAAAACGTACAGATACATCGGTAAAACAACTGAAGTGAAATGTAACATTTATTATATTATTTTTGTATCATCTTTATTGAAAATAAAGTACCATTAAAAATAGTTGTACAGTATTCAGCAAAACAAACAGTACCGAAAATGAAAATTGTAGGGGAGAGTGGGTAGGATTGGGTCACAGGAGAAATTTCAAATATTTCTTTATTACTGCCATCTAAAGCGTTCATATCAGTACTGTAGATGGCACTATATCCCATCTTGCTGTTTTAACAATTTATTGGTGTCTGCAATGTGTTGTTCCTGTGAAAATCAAAATAAAGTGTTTTTCCACGGTTCAGATCAGTTTGTAGAAATTTCCATGGCAACATCGCGTATCTCTGTTATACACATATAAAATTATGTAAACCTATATGGTTTTATGTTTACGCTAAACACGACTTTAGTTAGAGACAACTTTAAACATAAGATCAGAATACGGCCCCTTGTCTTTAACGGCTCCCCATAGGAAAAAATTGAGAGGTGTCATATCTGGAGTTCTTGGCGGCCAACTTATAGGACCTGCTTGGAAAACGTTCTGAGAGGTACTCAGAAACAACCTGTGAATTATGGGCAGGAGCACCATCATGTTGGAAATGAGTAAAACTTTGAAGAAAATTTAATGGCAATCCATCTAACATGTCCTCCAGGTCATTTTGAACGAATTGTAAATATCGCTCTCCATTTAAATTGCTATCGTAAAGGAATGGGCCACTTATTCTGTTACTGAGGATGCCACATCACACATTTATTGAAAAAATATGCTGATCTCGCCTCTCGACAGTAAGATGAAGATTATTTTCAGACCAATAGATGTGATTGTGCCTATTAAATATGCCGTTGTTGGTAAATTTTGCCTCGTCAGTAAATAAAATACCGCGTGAAAAATTTGGGTTGTTGCCTGTTTCTCGTAAAAACCATCTAGCATAATGCAATCTTCTTTCTGAGTCGGCAGGATACAAGGTATTTCCAATATGAGATTTAAATGGCTTGAACTGATTTTGTTTTAAAGTTAAACGAGCTTTTTCTGCAGAAATAGCACACTCACTTGCAATTTCATGGGTAGATGTTGTAGGTTTGTAATTTACATATGCCAAAACTCTTTCTTCGTCTTCTTGTTTAAACTTCTGCTTTTTATCATTCGGTTTCATAAATTACACATATTGTTTTAAATCGTTTTCTAATTTGGAAAAAAGTTTTATCCGGTTGTCTTCCTTCCATATATCTGCAAATATATTTCACTAGCTTCATTACTGTTTCTGTTACTAGCATAGTAACAAAAAAGCATGTCATTTTTCTCTTCATTTGTATACATTGCTTATTTTAACAAATTTGTCTTCATAAAATAATGTTACCAACTTTGTCCTCCTTTTTGCTCGACTGCTGGTTAGTAACTTCGATGAGACGTGAACGATAAACCACCGCATTTGTCCCAAAAATATAGTTTATTTCTTGCTTATTTGATACAGAGTGGTTTTACATAATAATTCTTAAACAACCAATTAATGCTAAATCATAATAACTTACGTGTACAAAGTTTCATGGTTGAGGCCTCACCAGGGCAGATCGGAGCTGAGTTTGTAGTAAAGTGGCTACCTGAAGTGAACTCCCATGATTAAAAAGTAACTGTTTGTTATCCCGAACGTAAACAAACTAAACTCCTTTCCCTAGTGCCTCGAGTTGTTACTTCATTAGAGTGATTTTCCGTAATTAGACTTTATCTAATAGGTTCGTAAATAACTAGTGTTTGGTATTTACCAACTGTTAATGTGTTTACAATAATGTGCCCTGCTATTACAATACCTTCCCCTTTTATAAAATTGTAGTTCTTAACTAACATTTTCTTATGGCTGTAGCATTGGTGTGTGTGTCGTGGGAGATCCACTTAACCGCCCAGACTGCCCGCTTGTGTTGGCTTCTTACGGCGCACCCGTCTGACCTTCCCGGTGTATGGTGAATGGTTTTTACCGGAGTATGGTTCCCCAGTAGCAGTATTTGATGCTACCCGCTAGAGTTAACTCCATCCGGTTGGCTTGATTGTGGGACTGCTAACTTTTCTGGTCTGGCATTGCCGACGGACGGGTACTGAGCTCTTTGAGTATATTAGTTGGGGTCCCCAACGGGCGATGCTTCCATTTTTCGGGTACTGTTGGTCGTTGGCTTAGGACCTGTTAAGTTTGGTATTCCAGACTTGCGGTGATTCCATTTTTCTTTCTCTGGATTGCATGGAGGGCAGCTGGCTTAGTGAACTCCCATTCGGCACACACCTAGCTCCCCAACCCGAGCTTCGGATTTTTTTTGCTCTAAGAACATAGGGGTTAAGAAGTAGGGTTAATGAAAATTCTTAAACTAAGTGCTACTATTTCTATCTTACTAATTATCTCTGATATCTCTAAAATACAGGCAAGTACTCATTAGGTGCCGAGCTCACAAATGGTGGTGACTTGGTCTTAAATTCTAACATGGGCATCCCTTCTATTGTCTCTGGCACCCTCTGTACAACTTGCACTGTCATCGGCCGCGGTTTAGGTTTCAGACACTTGTACCATATCCTCCTCTTGTAGATACCTATAACTACGATACTCACTAAGACTAAGGTGCCTGGAACCCACACTGCGGTTTGTTTGTAAATAACCCGGTTACGTAGTGAATTTCGATAACCTTCCAAATTTTCCTGCCATTGCTTCATTGAAATCTCCGTTTCAACGGCAGATGTATCGATTGACTCTAGAGTAGCTTTGATTTCGAAGTCGTTTCCTAGTGAATTTGGTAAGTTTGTATTGTTAGTCAAATGGATAATGTTGGTTAATAAGGGCGGGATTATAAGTTCGATTTTCGTAGTTTCTAAACGACTGTTAGTAATGGTGTGGGGGAACAGGGTGTATTCTGGACCATACACGTAGCAGGATTGGGGGATGTTTACACGACCTGCGCCTGAAATCCTTTGGCTCGTCACATTGATTTTTGATTTTTGCAGTGGCTGCGTGGGACACTTTAGGGTTATTTGATCTGACTGAACACTGTATAGCCAAAAATTGCTATTGGGGTTTCGGTATAAATGAGGGGTTATTGGAGTTTTTATTACCTTTCTGCAATGCTCCTGGACTCCTTTCCCGTCTCCTATAAACAAAGCATATAGACATGACTTACGTTCTTTTTTCCAAACAGGGAGAGTCGGTGGGCAGATTTTAATGAGGCCGGTGCTGCAGCGAAGCTTGTCGGGTATCCGAAGTTCCATGTATGACTGATGATCCTCGGAAACCGCTAGGTATGAGTAGTCGGGCTCAATATGTATAGTTGCTTCTTCGCTTAGCTGGTATGGTAACGGTACGGCTCGAAACATGGTAAAAGATCGACTCTGTGCTTTTAATGGGATTTCTGTAAACAATCTAATCGAATTTCCCATAGCTGCCGCATGTACCACGGCCACGTCGTAATAAATATACAATTCTGACTTCTGCGCTTGGGTTAAAAGTGTTAAATCTATTGGCAATTCTGGCTGGATTGTGACTAGTGCTCTTAACAATTTCTTTGGGGAGATAAAAAAAAGGCTTAGCTTAGCAATGTTGCAAGTAGGAAGTTATTCGATAGTTTATTAATTTTAATATATTTATGGTTATAGGAAAATAAGTAATTAGTGGGAATACTTGTTAGATTAATAGTTTGTTGTTGTTTAGATTTGATTATAAAACCTGTTAGGTAAAAGACAAACAAATGAATGGAAAATACAAGTAATGACTGGAAATATTATGTTAGTTAGTAAAAGTTGAAATTACTTGTGTTTCCCTTCACAAAAATTAGTATAAAAGCAAAGTAACAAAACTAAAAAAGAATTCGAATTCGGGACTTGAGACCGAAACCAGCACAAGTAGTACCGATGCTACCATTATGTCCAGTTGTGAGTAATTACGTAAAACTACTTTTAATATGTATTTTGTTGTTCATTTAATATACTTGTTTTAATGATGAATCGGCGTTGTTTTTAAATACCAAACAAGAACCCGCTTAATTTACGCTGCGAAGTGGAGGGCGCAGTGTAACAATAAATCACCTTGTAAGTAACGCAACTTATGTAAATCAATTTGTTTTCCAACGGGGGTTTTGTTTGAAGCTACTGCTTCCAAAGCCTACCTGTGTATTATTTTGCTGCTTAATTGTACCAATAAACTTCTTTTGGCATTTAAAAAGAAAATATGAGAGTAAAGTATATCGAACCTACATATATCAATTAAATCAGAAAAACAAACGCTATTTAATGAGATCACAGCCAACTATGATTGCTATTTAAAAAGTTTATGTTGTATCTCGAAAACCAAGAGGGCCATGACATTTTGCGTAACTTTATGGAATTCTACGCAAAAATATCTACAAGAAGACACCTTTACTTCTGCTCTAAGGTAAATGGTCGTTGAATGATATAACATTGAAAAAAACGACCGTTTCAGTTTTTTCGAAATAATAAAAAAAGTTGATGGCATATATGTCAAATTTGAAAATGGCATGAGATTTTGCTTGTAATTCTGCCCAACTTTCCCTATTTAACGGATCCTCTATCTTTTATATTAAGAAAGTTACCCATGTAATGAGATAGATTGTGGGCATCCTGTTTAGAAGAGAGAAGAAGTCAACATTAAGAAGTGTTACAGAGTGGAACCCAATATACAGCGTGCCCGTTTTTCGACCTCAAGCATGGGGATCTCTGTTATTATAACAGATGCGAGATCGGTTAAATTAGGGCAAAGTTGCGCATTTTTATGGTGATCAATTATCTGAAAGAAAATTTGATCTGTCATTTTTAGTTTTTGAATTATTGGAGAAAAATGGAAAATTGTGATTTTTGTTTTAATTTTTTTAAACGAAAACCATAAAAACTAGACATTTTTAACTAAGACATTGTGAAGGCACTTTTTTACAAGGAATCTGAATCTGGCATCGTGTTTTCCAAGGCATCCTAGATGCAAGAGTTACAACACTTAATTTTTTTTTTCTTATGGGCGCCATATTTGATTTTTGCATTTTCGAATAGAGCTCTTTTTTCTGATTACGACTATGTATCACATGATATGGTCAAGCTTTACATTTTGATTAGAATTTAAGAAAAATGTTTTTGCGAAGAATGCTTTGGAAACAACAACATCTACTTTTGTCAACAAACAAATTTTTGACAATTCAATTAAATTTAGAGTTGCACGTTCACATTTCTTCCCAATTTACCTACAAAATTAAGTTTTAAATTAAGAACAGGATAAGGCAGAATTTTTGTATTTAAATTGGAACAAAATTAAAAATAATGCAACCGAATAGTGAAATTTAATTGAATTGTCAAAAATTTGTATGTTAGACAAAAGTAGATGTTGTTGTTTCCAAAGCATTCTTCGCAAAAACATTTTTCTTAAATTCTAATCAAAATGTAAAGCTTGACCATATCATGTGATACATAGTCGTAATCAGAAAAAAGAGCTCTGTTCGAAAATGCAAAAATCAAATATGGCGCCCATAAGAAAAAAAAAATTAAGTGTTGTAACTCTTGCATCTAGGATGCCTTGGAAAACACGATGCCAGATTCAGATTCCTTGTAAAAAAGTGCCTTCACAATGTCTTAGTTAAAAATGTCTAGTTTTATTGGTTTTCGTTTAAAAAAATTAAAACAAAAATCACAATTTTCCATTTTTCTCCAATAATTCAAAAACTAAAAATGACGGATCAAATTTTCTTTCAGATAATTGATCACCATAAAAATGCGAAACTTTGCCCTAATTTAATCGATCTCGCATCTGTTATAATAACCGAGATCCCCATGCTTGAGGTCGAAAAACGGGCACCCTGTATAGTAGATCCAAAGGAAGGCCAAAGAGCAGATGGAAGGAGTAAGTAAAGAAGACATTACAAAATTGAATGTAGAATGGAAGAAACAAATGGTAAACTGGAAAAAATTAAGAAAACAGGTTATCATGCAAAAACACACCAATCTCTGTAAGAAAACGAGCACTAGCGCAGCCCCATTATGCTGAAACTACATTCATTGACGAGTTCGAAAGTCAACATTTTTTAATAATTCCGCGAGCTCATCTTGCAAAAAATTCGAATATCTCTCCCCGGTCAATGGTTCATCAAAGGGGTATGGCCTGATAACTTTCGTATTAATCATTCGATACCAAACATTTACTGACCATCGACGTTGGTTGTCAATTTGCCCAAGCCAGTGTGGGCTTTCGGTGGCATAATAACATATGTTATGCCTATTTACTAACGTATTAGATTTAATTAGATAGCCAGGGTGGCGCAGTGATAAAGCGTTAGGCTAGGATTGCGCTAGTCCTTGGTTCGAATCCCCTCTGGCTAGTGACCATTAGTCGTTGGGCACCAAATTAACGACACTCTCCTCCGAATGCAGACCTAGATGGTAGAGTAACAAGGTCTTACACATACATACACATTACACTCTTCACATGGCGCAGTATGTAGGTAAAAACGGCGCACCAACTTCGTAACCCGCAGAGACCGGCCGGGTTGTGCACTGCACGCGTGAAGCCGCATACGTTAACGCACCAGCATATAAGAGGTTACAGAGAGATTAGATTTAAATGTAGCTTCATCGCTAAATAATATTAAAGATAAAAATTGAGGGCCTTGGTCAACGTTCTCCAAGATAGTGGTATAAAAATGACAATTTTGGAAGTCATTGCTCTGTAGCTCTTGATGTAATGAAGTATGCTAGGACTGATAACGGGTACCTATTCAATAATACGGTGTAATGTCGTACTGATGCCGGCTTTAGCACTAATTTGGCGTACACTCACATTATGATCATCTTGCAAATGAACAAGTATTTGCACTATTTGCAGGTATTTATTCATCTCAGTTTCGCGGCCGTTACTAAGGGTAACGCAATACAGGCCGCGAAATCGGATCTCGCGTCCTGTATTGCGTACGCGAAATGACCACTTTGCGTCCGGTTGCACAAAAAGGTTTTTTTGTGCATATCCAGAAAGGGACGATTCTCCACATTCTTTAGTTGACGTGACTTCAGCTACAATTTTCCTTCATTCTTTCCTATTTTTCGCCTTCCCTTTCCATCTTGAAACTCCCACTGCTTCTAAGTCCTTTTCTACTTCCTCCAACCCAGGGCCGTCTTTTCCATTGGGCACTTTAGACACACTGATTGTTCCATTTTTGGACAAACGCCTCCTCTAGCTGTTTCCATTTTGTTCTGTCGAATGTAGCTCCCATCCACTGTTTCCCTGCTGTTCGCTCGATATCAAAATAGGGCGGTAGTATATTAGGATTACCTTCGCGGTCTTCCATTGTTCCGGTGTTTTTCCTGTGTCCAAACATTGATTGAACAGTTTTTCTAGGCAGTTTAAGATTGATGTTCCTGCAGCTTTAATCATTTCGATTATTATGCTGTCGGGTCCTGCGGCTTTATTATTTTTCATCTGCTTTAGTGTGGTTTTAATTTCATATTTTGATATAGGTGGAATATCTTCTGCGTAGTGTCGAGTAAGTACCGCTCGTCTATCTCTGGGACTAATATTTGGTTGCTGCATTTTGGATGAGTACAAGTCGGAGTAAAAAGTTGCTATAGGTATATCTTAAGATTTCTTCTCTACTTTTTATTGTTTTCCCTGTTTCGTCCTGAAGGTGGGTGATTTCTAAGTTTCCTATTCTGGTTTTGTTCCTGAAAACTTTTGGACCTTTATTTGCTTCTATTGTATCGTTGATAATTTTTTCGCTGTACGCTGCTACGTCCGCTCTTACTCTCTTCCTTATTTCTTTGTTCATTTTTTTTAAGTTCTTCCGTTGTTGTACTAGTCATTACTTCGTTTCTGTTTGCTATTAATTTCTTTGTTTCTTCTGATAATTTACTGGAATTCTTTCTTGTGGGCATATTTTCGAGAATGCTTTTTGCCGCCTGTGTTGTGTTGTCAACTATGTATTTACTCAGTTCATCCACGTTCGAATTTCCATCAATCGGGTTATTTTCTATTGCTGTATCCAATTTAGTTCTATAGGTTTCTTTCTTTGAAGACAGCATATCGAAAGATATGGTTTTATATTTTGGAGAGATCATCTTCTTTCTTTCAAGTTTCGTGTTTATCCTAATTCGTGCTCGTACCAATCTGTGATCGCTAATCTGTATTTTATTAAGTACCGTTACATCCGTTATTCTTATTATTTTTCTTTTATCTGAAATAATAAAGTCAATTTCATTCTTGGTATTCCCATCGGGGCTTTCCCACGTCCATTTTCTATGTTGGTTTTTGACGAAGAAGGAATTCATGGCTTTTAATCTAGGCTGTTCTAGAAAATTGACAAGTGTTTGTCCTCTATCATTCCTATTCCCTACTCCATATTTCCCGATACTTGTCTCTCCTATTTGTTGTTTTCCTATTTTCGAGTTAAAGTCTCCTATGAGGAATGTGTAGAACGTTTTGTCTTGTTGCAATGCTCTCTCTAGGTCTTCATAGAATTCTTCCACTTCTTGGTCGGAGTAAGATGAGATAGGAGCGTAAATTTGGATTATCTTCAGGGAGCATCTCTGTGTGATTTTAATAGTAATATACTACTCTAGATGATATTCCTACCATTGAGTTTACGTACTTAATCCAATTATTGCACACAAGTATTCCAACACCATTTCTGCTGTTGTCTTGTTCACCCTTGTGGAATAATAGCTTCCCTGATTTCAACTTCAGGGCTTCTTCACCTTTTCTTTTTACTTCGCAGAGACCTATGAAATCCCATTTAATATCTTTTAGTTCTTCTTCTAACAGTGCTATTCTGTCTTCGGAATGTAGTGCTCTTACGTTTAGAGTACAGTTTGTCCTAAATTCGACGTGCATACAGAGTGCTGAAAAAATTGCGTATTAACTCAATGGTACGCTGTTAAGGGACACTTGGTGAACATGGGAAAATAATTTTAAAAAATCTTTGAGTTTTATTCTTCAAGATATGGAGGTACTATTTATTTATGAAAATTAGTTGAACTGGCAACGTGGTTTAGTAATAAAAAAGTAATAGGTACAGTATTTAAGTAAGGTATCTTAGAAACAATGTAACAAACAAATAACAATTAAATAATATCATCATACAAATGTTGTTGAAGTAATTAGAGAAGGTGTTCGAAGTTAAGACCCTGTGCGTCCAAGCAAGCTTGAGCTCTTTTGATAATATTATTTGAAACTCTTTCTAACATATTTTGATTTATTAATTGAAAGGCTGCTTGTATCCGATTAATTAGATCTTCTCTATTTTGAACTGGCGTTCGATAAACAAAATTTTTTATGTAACCCTAAGGAAAAAATCCATCGCAGTCAAGTCTGGCGACCTTGGCGGCCAAAGTACGCGGCCGTTTCTGCCAATCCATTGGTTAGGATAATTGTTATCAAGCCATGCTCGGACTGGTGCTGTGTTATGTGCCGGTGCACCATCAAATTGAAACCACGAATTATTCACTGCTGCCAGAGTAATATCGTCTATATGCTCAACAAAAGTATTCGTTAAAAACTGCAAAAAGTTTTCTCCGCGTAGCCGTGCTAGTAAAAAAAACAGGTCCAATTACATGGTTCCTCAATATCCCAGCCCGTACGTTTACACTAAAACGATGTTGATAGTTTCTAACATATGTTTGGGGTTGATTTTCAAGGCTATAATAATATTCGTTGTGTTAATTGAATATACCGTCTCTCCTGAAATTGCTTTCGTCTGTCCAAATCACCCTAGATGTAAAGTTTCAATCAGCTTCGTTTTGTGCAAGTAACCAGTTGGAAAAGTTAATTCACCTGTTGTTATCTTCTGGTAGTAAAGAATGAACCTTGGTGTAGTGGAATGGGTGGTATCCCTCATCTTTAATAATAGTCCACGTGAATCTTCTATCTAAACCCAATTCCTGTGCTACACCTGTAGTACTCCTCGTTGGATTTTCTTCCATTAGGTCTAGCACAGCCTCTTCTATTTCTGGGGGTACGTATGGCTCTTGGACGGCCACGATCAATATTTTGCACTGGAACAAAGTTTCCATTCTGCCTCGCTCGTTGGTCTAATCTTCTAATGACATTTGAAACAGGATGTCTTCTTAGAGGGTATTGTTGTTCATAGTGTCTAGCAGCTGCAGTAGCATTGCCATTACAGCGGCCTAAATACGTATCGGCGTATTCATTGAATTGGTACATTTTCAGGATGAAAATAATTAAGAAAAATTTTACAAAAATGTCAAATACTGAATAAATAAAAATATTAAATCACGTAGGCGTGTGTTAAAATGCCTGTGCAAAATCGTCGTCTACGTTGTTCCTGTCACTGTTGCCAAATGGATTTAGTGCTTGTTGCTCCAAATTTTTAACATTTTTGAATTAGTAGGTAATTTTCGAATTTTTCTTTGGCACGACCTAAATTATTTACAACTTTCATCATTTACGTAATTAACTTTCAAAATAAAGGTATAACTTTTGTTAATATAAAATAATAAGTAAGTTAAAAATTCAACTTTGGCCTCCACATCTTGAAGAATATATGTTACACATAATTTTTTTACTATTTTTCCCATACTCAAGAAGTATCCGCAAACAACGCACCATTGAGTTAATACGCCATTTTTTCAGCACCCTGTATATGGGTAACTTTGTTATTTGTACAGCTACGGCAAAACCGATTGCACGTTATTGGGCCAACTTTTTGGGACTAATTCTATGGTGGAAACAGAAATGGGCGATCTTCTTTTGTTTTCGAGTTATTGCGCTAAATTGAAAATTACTCCAATTCTACTAGAGTCTTATAACTTCTTTATTTATAAAAATATCTGAATATAGTATAGAGGTTATTTATAGATATTTTTACGTAGATTCCAGTGGCGTACGCAATTTTTTTTTCATTTGCTATGGTGTTTCAGTTACAGCATAAACTTGAGTTTTTTTAAATGGGAATCATAGTTGGCGTTGACCTCATTTAAAAGACCATTTTAAGCCTTGGTCCTGGATTCCTTCCTATTCTGCCTTCCTGTCTCCACTAATTTAAAATGTTAATGACGGAATTTTTATTAATATTATAGCGCTGGGCAATTTGTCTGATCGGCATTCTTTCTTCCGCTCTAGCAGTTACCGAAAACTTCACAATATCGCTTATTCGAGGCATTTTTTACTTCGATTCGGCAATTCAATTTTTGACAAATCAATTTGATAAATGTCATAATTATAAAGCCAAAATTAAGTAACTAAATTTTATAGAATAAAGTTTACTTGATTTTTCGAGTTGACCTATTTTTTTCTGTCCACCACTGTACATGAAGTATGAAAGAGAATCATTGAATAAGGCCGTGTTTATGTTGGAGCTGTGATAAACGATAAAAGCAACGATACTAGCGAAGCAACGAAATACAATGCATGCGTTTGTATGCAGGTGTTTATGTTGAAGCAGCGAGTAGATCGGCGCTTTCTTGCCGAGGAGCGATAAGAGCGGCGAGAAGCAAACGTGGATATTTCTTTGCTCTTATCGACTATACAGCACGGGGAGATAGTGGACGTATGGACGAGTGTATTTACAGTTTATTACTATTGTGCGTATATTTAAGTGAACGAGTGCCTTCACATGCGTCATGCTCATTTACACAAAAAATTTTGCGGGATACTTTCTCAAGTCATAGGTACATGAACAGCATAATCAAAAAATGCATAAACGAAACTAGAAAAACGAGACTAGGATATCACAATTCAATGCAAATAATGACCCAGGACCTGATATATGCAGACGTCATACTACTCATAGCCGGTAACGTGCGTCAACTCCAGAATAATATAAACATTTGAAAAAGAAACCTAGAAGAAAAAGGGATGGAGATCAATATCAACAAAAGTAAAATAATGCATATCACCAGAGAAGAACAAATAGCAAGAATGAACATTCAAATAGAAAACAAATGACTGGAGTATGTGGATCAAATTGAATATCTAGGAACGATAATCAACAAACTTGGAGAAATAGAAGAAGAAGTCAGACACAGGATAAACAAGGCAAATAAAATTTATTATCAAATAAACAACACCCTAATGGGCAAAAAAGAATTAAGTGTCAAAGCAAAAATGCATGTTTACCAAACAATATATACACCTACACTACTGTATGGGTCAGGATCATGGGCATTGGCAGATAAAGTGAGATCATAAATAACGGCATCTGAAATGAAGTATCTAAGGAAGGTGATAGGCAAGACTAGAAGGAACAAAGTCAGAAACAGAAGTGTAAGGGAAGAACTAAAGTGTATTCAGGGAAAGGCTGTACTCGATGTAAACAAACAAGTTTGACAGCGGCTGATTCGCACGGCAAATGCTTTGCGTAAAATTGTTGGCTGCGTTAGCGTACGCGCTTCTGACGTGTACACAGGTAAGTACCGTAAATACCTATTTATGTAAAAATGCGTCACCGGCTCATCGGATTAGCGAACTTTCACCTGTATACAACCAAGCACAGCCCCTATTTCGACCTCGTGGTTGTCAACCATCACGTGGCTTTGTTTACATCGAGTGCAGCCTTTCCCTGAATACACTTTAGACCTAAAACCAATAGTGGAGGAAGTAGAAAACAAGCAGCTCAGATTGTATGGACACCTTATTCGGATGATAGTCGACGCATACCCCCGAAAAATGTTCGAAATGAGGCCTGAAGGTCAAAGGAAAAGAGGGACACCCCGAATTACATGGGAGGATAACATCAGGGAGCTGGCAAGGAAACGAGCAAAAACCATCCAGGAAGTCAGGATATTGGCGAGGCAGAGGAACAACTACAGGAAATGGATCGAGGACCCAACGCCGTAAAGCATAAATGGGATATGAAAAAGAAGAACAAGAATGTGTTGATAGGATGTGCACAGTATTTACATTTTTTACGTACGTGATTTTCAATATATCATTTTGCAAAATATGAAGATAATAATAAAAATTCTTCTTCAGAATCACTCATTTTATAAACGCGACACTTCGAGTATCACCGCTCCAACATAAACGCATGGAAGAAGGATACTTTTGAATAGCTCTGATCGCTGCTTTTATCGGCGCTCTTATAGCTTTTATCGCAGCTCCAACATAAACACGGCCTAAGGAAGATGCTTTACTAGTGGGAGACTATACTTTTCAAGCATTAGAGAAACTTAATTATCTTTTAACAACGGTCACAATGTTAAAAAATAAAAAAAAACTAACAAAAGCAACAAAAATTAAAATAAGTACGTAAAACGTTGATAAGGCCTACTGCGACGTATGCACTAAAGACAGGAACATTCACAAAGAAAGAACAAAAGGAATTAAGGAGATTTGAAAGGAAAATTCCAAGAGTAATACTGGGTCCAATAAGAACTGAAGAAGAAATTAGAAGCAGAATGAACTTCGAAATAGAGAAAGAAATTAACGAGGAAGACATAGTACGATTAATCAAATTACAAAGAATAAGACGGTTTGGACATGTAATGAAGAGGAAATCACCAAAAATCTTGAAGATTACTAAATGGATGCCATACAAAAAGAGAGAAAGAGGTAAAGCTAGAAAAAGGTGGCGAGATGAAGTAACACAGGACCTGGAAGTTATAGGGATGAAGAAATAGGAAGATATGGAAAAATGTGATACAAAAAACCAAATTACATAAACAATAATTATAGAAAATAGGGAGCAGAAAGGATTATTGAAGTCTTCATATAAGAGGCTATAATCCATAAGCATTGAAAGGCCAGAAGAAGAACAATCAATGCAACTGTTTGGTTGCAAGTTAGCTTTAACATATTTGAATCTGTACGATACAAAACAATTGCACGGAATTGCGCAATCAAATAGTTTGTGTCAGGACACAAACTTTTTAGTTGGCCAACTGAACAGTTGCGTATCAGTTGCATGTGAGCGCATTGACATATAAATCCTTGGTAGTCACTCTCGCAACCAAACTGTTGCGCAACTGAAAATTGCATGTCAGCGACCAGCCTTAGTTATATTATAATATTGTATGTAGTTTATCGTTTAATACATCTTTCTAACAATTTGAACAGTTTGGATTAGTCGCATAACTTGCTAGTTTGATCTTTCAATATTATATTGAAAACGTAAAACACAGAGTGGTTTATGAACTGATTGACATGCGTACTTGTATTCAGAAACATAATACATACGTAGGCTATATTTAGGTGTAGGTAGTCAGTTCTTTAAAAAAGTTTGTTACGAGAGTCGTGACAAAAAGGCCAACAATCGACTGAGTACATACATGATGGGATTTCGTCTTGTAAACTATTTCTTAAACGCCGGGGAATACCCGCACTGTGTACCTGCGATTAAAACCGTTATGCGTTAAAAGTGTGTTATACTGTAATAGGTTTTTGAATTTCCTCGTCATACCCTTTGGGACCGACAGTTCGTTTGAAAATGTAGTAACTGATGTTTCAGCTGCTCCTCGCTTTCAAAGTGTTTCCATTTTATAAATTGCTTCAGTTCATGAAAAAGGAGACAAATTTGAATTGTAAGGTGGATGGTCCAAAATTTTCCAATTGAAATTTCAGATATAGCGTAACAAACCTGATATTACAACCTACGCACTTTAAATTGGCCAAGTTCAGTTACCGATGCAAGTGTGAAACAGACGTTAGTTTCCTAACAAGTCTCGTATTTAGTCTACAATCGTTAAATGATACAACAAAATGTTTTATCAAAATTTTATTATTTGTCATAATCAACAAATTGGTGATTACCTAAATAGCAAGTCAAGCCCCCCCCTACTGGGCTAAACAGTGAACAACTCACATAGACGACAGTATCAAATAACAGCTATATATTCCCTAAATATGCAGTCAACTGTAAAAGTGTGACATTAGAATAAATGCGAAACCTTTAAAAATAAATATGATACACAACATAGACAAACTATAAATATAAATTTATTGAGGATGTTTATTAAAGTAATTACTAGCATTAGGAAACCGTTCGGGTGTAAAATCTTCATTATCTCTTAAACCAGTCTGCACGCTGCTACGCAGCAGATCACGATACGCTGATTGGATATTTATATCCGCTCCTGCAGCCTGGGCAACCGATTCCAGAGGAGCCACGCTAGACAAACCCGTCGCTGTCACTGCACGTCGAACGCTCTCTGTAATATCAAATTATCAAGTGAATTCAATGGTGTTTTTTTAATATTCCTCTTCATGTTTAAATAATTTATTAATATGCTTACCTGTGATTACCTGTGGAAGACTGCCTTGCGGTTTAGAATTTGCAACAATCTTTCGTCGTTTGCTAGGCATTCCAGATAGATATGCATCACTGAAGGGTGGTTGTGAATTTTGTCTACGTTGTCTTTGCGAATCTCTGGCTATTATCGGTACCCAATCCTAAATTATATTTATTATAAAATTTATAATTAAACTGAAGTGTTGTGTTGTGCAGTTGTGATATGTGAACATTTAAATTTAAGAATATCTAAAGAAACTTAAGAATAAAGTGTTAGTGTTAAAAATAAAGTGTTAGTAATAGAATAGACGAAGAAGAAATAAAATCAAGTATAAACTGATGAATTGTAATCCAAAGTCAAGAAATAATAAACTCGTAATAAAACCTCAAATAACTAGGCTTATCGAATTCGTAAAACATTTTTTATAAGTAATACACGCGTACACCGTACACCGAAAATACGCTACACCGAATACGAGAAACTACATCGAAATCACCGTATAAACAAAATGGAGGAAATTCAAACAATGTTGCAGAAGATTCAGAGTAAACTGGATGAAAGGAATGTGGATATAAAGCAATCTTTAAAAGTCGAAGAAAATAACAACGAGGAAATCATACAACTAAGAAAGGCAATAGAAAAAAGAGAAGGAAAAATAGAAGAAGAAGATAAAATAATAAAAGTCCTTGAAACAAAAGTGAATAAGCAGGAGGAAAAAATCGAAAAACTGGAAAAAGAAATTAAGAAAAGAAACATAGTGATCTACGGGATAACAGAACAAGAAAATGAGAATTTGCAAAAAGAAATTGAAAGAGATGCAAGAAAAGAAAATATTAGTTCAACACATGAAGAAAGCAAGGGAAGGCTACAAAGCAAATTTGAAGGGAAATAAATTGATAATCAATGGTGAACAATATGAAATTAAAGACCTGAGGAAGAAGAGGAAAAATCAGAGGGCAAAAAGGTAATAATGGCACCTTAAAAACAAAAATAATGCAAAGATCACCAAACCAAGAAGAAAGAGAGGCATCAACTGTAAAGAAACCAAATCACAGCAAAGGAGAAGAAGTACAAAAGAAAAGAATATGGTCACAAAGCTTGCTAGCAGGGTTTCAAGCAGATGCTAAAACAAAACTAAACAAACAAGAAATACAGGCGAGTACCTCAACATTATAAACATCCAAGTAACAAAAAAAAATAGAACAAAGGAATAATCATGACGACTTAGATAACGCCAATGGAAAAATGTATGGATTAAAAGTTTCAGCAACACAAAACAATAATAATTTTAAAAAGGAAAAAAATAAAAACCTCAAAAGAAAGACAACAATTGGAGTAAAAGACAATGTAAGAAAATAAAACTTAAAATAGGAACATGGAACATTAAAACAATAAATTCTAAAGAAGAAGAAATGGAAAAATTTAACACAGAAATTTTCGACTTAAGTGAAAGTCGCAAGAAGGGACAAGGTAGAAAAACAATGATGAAAGGGTACAACTTATACTACTCAGGAGTAAACCCCGAAGAAGCTAGCAAAGAAGGGGTAGGAATAATTGTATCAGAAAGATTAAAACTTAAAGTAACCAAAGTGGTTCCATACAACTCAAAAATAATCTGTATAGGGTGTCCCAAAACGTACCGGAAATATTTCAAGGCTGAATTCCAGAACTTATTTAGAGTCAAAAAGTTCATATAAACGTATGTCCTAAAATGCTTGGTTTTCGGTATACAGGGTGCTAAAGTTCCTAATATCTAGGGTCATTTGAAATTCTTCGCAGCTATCCTACGCAAATAAAATACAGAAATGCTAGTCGTGCAATTGATGTTCGGTATCAATTTAAGAATTGGTAGTAATTAAATGCCACAGTTATTGATATGCAAAAAAAGTCTTCGGGAGGACGGTATCTAAATAAAAATTTGACTAACACAAAAATGAAAGAGATCTTTTTTGTTTATGATTGATTGGTAATTAAGACTAAACGATTTTTTTTTCTTTTAAATCAGTGGCGTAATATTTTTTTCGTTAAAATTGTATTGGGGTTCAGCCATAGCTACGCCACTGGTTAAAAAAAATAAAAATATTTTATATTAAAAAGTGTGTTTCTATACCGGAATAACCTGTGCCAAAATTCAGTTTAATATCTTAAACCGTCTTCGAGATTTTTAAGAAAAACCGAAAGGAAAAAAAAACTTTAGCACCCTGTATATCGAAAACCAAGTATTTTAGGACATATGTTTATATGGACTTTTCGACTCTAAATAAGATCTGGAATTCATCCTTGAAATGTTTCCGGTACGTTTTAGGACACCCTGTATACAGATCAAGCTGGACTAAACACTAACAATAGTAACGACAGATCAATAAAAAAACCAATTAGGGTAGGCTGTGAAATTGAATTATTTTGAATTGGTACTTTAGCCACAGTAACAACTTTCCACCCGGGTAGAAAGTAACAGTCAGTAAAGGCCAATTTTCCAACTTACAAAACAGTTAGTAATAACGTCATTACATATATGGTTGAAAATAAAAGACTAATACAATTCTGTATTGAAAACGAATTGTTTTTGGGAAACTCCTTTTTTGACCATCCATTGGAACACAGATATACTTAAGAAGCACTATGAAGAGAAGCAAGAAGTATAATAGACTATACAGGGTCCTGCAACAGTGCGTCGGGCTTTCCTAGCGCCCTTACCGTGAGAGATAGAAAAAAAAGTTTAAAGCATAAAATTATTGGTTCGAAGAGGTCTACGTCGCGAAATTATTTTCAATAATACAGAGTGTTCCACTTTTGCGCTATAATAAAAACATACATTTTTTTAAATGCAACACCCTGTAACTTTTCATGTCTTCCGATGTCATTTTTTAACCTCTACATAACTGTCTACCCACTTTTGTATTTTGTGTCAGTGTTACCAACTTATTAATTTTTTTCCGAAAAATCTTTCATAAACAGACTTCACTTTAAAAATCATAAGCGACCTTGATTTTTGAAGTAGAGGGATAAATTTTAGCAATAATTGTTGTCCGGTTAAAGAGCAACATTTTGATATGAGAAAAGGGGATTCAGTAAATAATAAGAAAACGCTTTTAAAGCCGCATATCTCGGTAATTTGGGGAATCCCCTAACTCCGCTTAAGCCATAAACGAATAAACGAACGACTACCGAGCCTAAAGTTCATCGGCATGCAGTATTGTGTCCGCACAAGAGAACATTTTTTTTCGTCAAATGTTCGGAAATGGGTGTCCGCGTCCGCTCAAGGGAGGGTCCGCCCAGTGTCCGCGTCCGCTCAAGGGAGTGTCCGCTCAAGGGAGAGTCTTTGCAATGCTTTTCTTATGGATCGTTGCCGGGACCTAGCAAAGGTGTCCGTCCAAAAGGGGCGTCCGCGCAAGGGGGGTGTCCGTTAAGGGAGATTTCACTGTACCACTGTTTTATTTCGCGAATCGATAGCGTTTTTTATCCTCTTTAATTTTGTATTTAAATGTCTGATACCTAAACCCCGTAGTTTTAGAGATATTAAATACTTTTCACAAAAGTAACAATTTAATTACATTTTATGCACCGAAGTGGGCCGTGCTAATGCAAAAAACCAAAACAAAATGTAAGTAAGCCTCAATGTAACATTTTAGTAAATTTAGAATCAAAACGGATAATACTTATGTAATAAAATAAATTGTTTTATTCAAAAACTATGAAAAGTAACAAAATTCAAAATGCATAAAATAAAAACGACTACAATAAATGTTCGAAATGTCTTCCATTTTCATTCAGGCACAAAACTTGATTTTTTTTGTGGGGATACGTGAAGGGAATTGTTTATAACGAACTACCGACAACACAAATAAATATGCAACAACGAATTGTTGACGCTTTTCCAATAATTTTATGCTTTAAACTTTTTTTTCTATCTCTCACGGTAAGGGCGCTAGGAAAGCCCGACGCACTGTTGCAGAACCCTGTATAACATTCACCAAAAACATAAAAAACTCTTTCGAGAATATAGAAGTAGAAGAAAAAGCAACGTTAATGACAGACCATAGATTACTAACAGCAGAAAGAAACGATCAAGGTCAAATAGGAGAAGAAAAGAAAGAATACTACAAAGTCAGAATAGAAAAGTTAAGAAACCAAGAAATACAGGAAAAATTTAGAAAATATATATTTGAAAAACCATTAACTGCAAATGGAGGAACATTAAATGACAAATGGAATAAATTTAAACAAATAATAATAACCAAAACAGAAGCAATATGTGGCATATCCGCAGAAAAATTCGGAGAGGAAAAAATACAAGATCTAGCAGAAGAAACAGAAGAACAAAGAGAAGAACTGGATGAGAGCAATCAGAAGTATACATTCTATAAGCCAAATTGATGTAAATACAATTTTTAAATAATATTGTACAAAATAGTGACTTGAAGAGGTACATCATCCAGCGATTTCACCTCTGATTTATAGAAGATCCTGTGGCCATCGTCTTCGTAGACGTCTGTTTTCTACTGGTTGTAAGAGGTGCCTTATTATTTGGTGAGAAAACAAATATCAAATAAATTGGAGGATGAACAGGGAGCCTTCTGGGAAGCGAAACAAACAGCGTACCACATATACGTGTTAAGAAAATTAATAGATACAGCAATAGCAATAAACAGTGGAACCAAAATCTACTTTGTATTTATAGCCCTAAAATCTGCTTTTGACTCAGTAGAACGGAACCATATATGGAAAAGCTTGGAACAACTAGTACTAACAACAAAATTGATAAAAATAATCAAAAGCATTTACAACAAGTCATACGGGAGAGTACAATTAATGAGACAAACTTCCCAAAGTTTTGAAATAAAGAAGGGAATAAAACAGAGAGACTCTTTGAGCCCTTTACGGTTCATAATCTGTATTGATCAAATTTTAAAAAACACCCGAGCAAAAACGGCACAAACTCAAGTAGGGCATTATAAAATGAGACCAATCTGGATAGAATCCTTGCTATACGCCGACGATATCATCCTAATAGCAGACAATAAAGACAAACTACAGAAAACCTTAACATATGGACTAGTGAAATAAACAAAATGGAGATGGAAATAAATACAATCAAAACTAAAGCAATGCTGGTGAGCGGATCCAAAGAAGCAAAAGATAAACTCAGATTAATGTGTAATGGAACAGAAATACAGGAAGTAGAAGTGATGGAATATCTAGGAACAAAGTTAACAAACGATGGAAGAATGGACATGGACATAGCAAACAAGATTAAAAAGTCAAACAGAAACAATATTAAGGAAGAAGGAAATATCGAGAGAAGGCAAAATTAGAGTTTACAACACCTTAATCCCGCCAATGATAATATTCAACATGGAAGCAATGCCAATTACACCAACGCAAGAAAAGAAGATCAGATCAATGGAAATGAAATTTATGAGAGGAATAATGGGAGTCACCAAATTTGATAGAATTAGAAACGATGCCATATATACGAGGAACATAAAATTATAAACAAACTCAAGAAGAAACAATTATTATGGTACGGTCATATATGCAGGATGAGCATAGGGAGAAAAACGAAACAATTAATAGTAGCAAGGAACGACAAAAAGAAAAAACTTGGGAAAAGAGAATAGAGGAATTAATCAAAGAGACCGGAATAACAAAGAGAGAAGCGGATAAACTGACCATGGATAAAATTTATCAAAAACCAATACCCGACACCCTAAAGGGTAATACGGGACTTTACCGGACAAAGAAAGAAAGATAATTAAACTATAATGATAATACTCACCGCAGGAACCTGACCATGCCACGGTTCCGAGCCCAAAACTACTGCAGGTAAAGGTTCAGGATCGTCAGCCAAATTCATTGGTGGTACAGTCAAGTCGTCTGTTGTTGAACCACCAGCTCCCACAATTGTTTCTTCTTCTACTTGCATCGGCTGAAAGTTTAATATTCGTTTAATTTTTATGGGATATCAACCTAACAAACGAATATATTACCTCAGGCTCTGAAGTGTTATCTCCAGCAGAATTTACTACTTGTTCATCTACTATACTAGGTGTAATAGCGTCCACTTCTCGTACAATGTATGGCTGTAATATACTTTCGGGGACGTCAAGGTTAGAGAGAATCATACTCATCTGTGCCCTGCTCGTCATAAGTGTCCATTGCTGTAGATCTCTCGGTATTCCTTGCATGTAACGAGACTGTAAATCGCATTTTGTAAAGATTAAAATTTTCATAAAAACAGGGAATTTACCAGTATTAAATCAAAAACGTTCTCTACACCCTGACGACCATTTCGACTAGCTCGCACTGCAAGTGCACAAAATTGTCTACCTGTGGTGCGAACTTGATCGACTACCATTTTCAACGAGTTGGGGCTACGAGACGCTACTAGCGAAATAATATTTGGTAATCTTGCTCTTAGTAGAGTCTGCACCGATCGTACGATATCAATATCATCACAGGTATCCAATAGAGCCTACAAAAATTAACGTAAAAGTTAGTTTTCTGTATACATCATAACTGAATCTAAAAAAAAACGAACAAATGAATACTTACTAAATGATCAAGGAATGGTTGCACTTCGTTTAAAAGTCTTGCGACACCTCTATCCACGGCAGCTGTACCTTGACTACCGTCGAGTATACGATATAAAAAGAAATTGCGTAACTGTGTCCTTATACGCATTAACGGTTCCAGTCTTCCACTATTTACATGCATTACATCTCTATAAAGTCAAAAATGAGTAAAGCAAATATGATCGACCTCAAACTATTTCATGTATACCCAATGGTTAAATTGCGCGAAAGTAACATTATTAGGTCTGTAAATATACTTTCACCCTCTGTGTAAGAATCGTCAGGAAGTTGTTGCAATAACTGTGCAATAGTCGGAGTACGTTGAAAACCACTATCTGAGAGGTTCTACAAAATACTCGTTTTATTATTTATTGGTGAAACTTTTTCAAAAATAATTTACCATATTTTGCAAGGTTGACATCCAGGCAGGAGCATGAACTGTCGTGTTTGAACCGTTTCCGGTAGAAGAAGAGCTCGGACTTGTAGTACTCTGAGGGTTTGTCTGAGGTACACCCTGCTGATTAGCATATGCAGTCCGAACTGAATTAATAATACTTCGCATAATATTGTAAAATGGGTTGTGTTGATCGATGGTTCGTGGTTCATTTGATCCTTCACTAGCAGCACGATTTGATGTAGAATTTCCTTGAGTTTGTTGATTAGCGTTTTGCTGAGAAGCACTAGCCGGTTGGGGAAATCTTCGTCTTGGGGTTACGTGGTGTGAATTACACGGAAGGAATGGATCAAAACCTTGCATGGCATGCTGAGCCAAATGTACATGTGGGCGAGCTGTGGACCTTGTATGTGTTGCGGTAGTTGGTTGTGTTTGCGTATTACCTCTAGCCTGTGAATTTTGAAAAGGAATTGTTCGAGCGGCACCGCCATTTGTAGTGGCAGTTCCTTGAGAATCGGAAGTTGTTGTTTCAGATGGTGGAGCACTCGGAGTAGGAGTTGTGGATGTTGTAGTGCTCGACACGTTACCGGGTGCATTTTGAGTCCCACGATTAATTAACTGTCCCGCCATTTGCATTATGGATTGAATTAATTCAGGCGGGGGTGGATTTAACGAACCTTGCAAAACTTAACAAGAATTAAAACAGAAATAAATAAACAATCTGCGGCACTTACTATCATTTGCTTGATTGGCACCCACAAAAGAAGTTTCTAGCGAATCAATTGTAATGCTTTCGGGTGTCACTTCCATGAAGAATTCAACATTTGGATTATTAATTGTAACTTGGGCATTATTATTCGCAGAATTTCCGGTTGTAGCCTGAGCTGTACCGGATACATTATTGGCAGCTGCTGCTGCTGTTAGACCATCTACTACACTTGAAGCAATTGCGTTGACAATACTATTTCGATTTGTTGAATCATTCGGTTCACCTACTCCACCACTGTTAGAAATGGGGATTGCTATTGCTTCCAAGTTACTTGAAGCTGCAGTGGTCCCTGCTGATGCCGCTACTGCAGCTGCGGCAGCAGATGCAGCTGCTGACGCAGCAGCTTGGGCGATAATATCCTGTAAATTTCCATAATAAAAATCAAAATTAATGTAACTAAAAAATATAGAAGGTATTACCGCCGCAGATCTAACAGATACATATGTACCATCTCTGTTATTATTATTGTTTCTATTTAAATTTGATCTATCCAAGTTAATGTTCGCAGCTTGTGGTAGGTGAAATGTTTCCACTCGTACGCCTGTTCCCGGTATAAGAGGAAATCCAACCATAGTTGGCTGCATATGCGCAGTAATTGTGGTTCCTGTGTTACTAGAAGCAGTAGTTGTACTTGCCTGCTGATTAACTGTCGCAGTATTTGAGGGCTGTGTTGTAGCAGCAGTACCGTTAGTCGTACTATTATTTCGATCCGAAGAAAAATTAATTTGAGCCTACAAAAAGCCAAAGATCTTAATTGGACAAACTGAATACGCACCAAATTTTACCTCAACTTGAATGGGAATACCAGCCTGTACAATAGCCGAATGTTGTATAAGAATAGGACGACACAGTAAAGGTCGTGGAGGTGGAGTTCGTACACGAACAATTATATCACTTAATGAATGGTAAGCGTGACCCAAAAAGTGTAATATTTCGGACACACGATTTATCATAGCTTGGGTGGCTCTTGTATTCTGAAAATGCAGATGCAGATTTTTAAAAATAATAAACATACCTACATATATTTTTCTTGATACTTACCTCAGGGGAAATAGCTGGATCTTCACGCATAAATTCATTATACTGTTCCAAAAATGGTTGTAAACGTACATGAAATCGATTTAATGTATCTAACAGATCGGCATATTCTGAAGTACGAGATATGTTTCTATAAAAGAAATAACTTAATGTGAAACTCGCAAATTACCAACATTTATATTAATATTATACGAGGGAAAGCCAGTAATGATGCCACAAAAGGCTATTAAAAAAATACTCAGGGAAATACATAGCTGAAAACAAATCTCCACCAACATTAATACACTTATCCCATTCCTTTATCAATGCCCTAATACTTGCTGCATAAAAGTCTCTGGACTGATGTCTCAGCCACAAACGCACCTGATGTTCAACATCGTTATCACCCGCGAAACGTTTGCCTTTTTAGTGGACCAAACAGATGAAAGTCGCTTGGGGCTAGGTCGGGATTGTAAGGTAGATGTTCAAGAAGTTCCACTCTAATTCGTCAATTCTCTCCTGGGTTAATTGGGCCAAATGAGGCTTGGCATTCCACTCGTCAGTAGGCCTGGAAGTTTTCTTGGAATTGCATTCCGAAGCGGCAACAAATATGATTCAGCATTCACGTTCTCACCTCTATTCTGGAAATGGGTTAGGAGCACTCCTTGAGAATCCCACAGAACACTGTAAGCGTAATCTTACCAGCTGAGGACAAAGCCTTGAATTTCTTTGTTGGCGGTGAAGAAGGATGTTTCCATTGCATTGAATCGCGCTTTGATTCGGTTTGGTAGTGATGCACCCATGATTCACCACCAGTAACAATTCTATTAAGCATGTCCTCTTCTTCATCGGCCCATTCAATTCCTTTTGTGTTCCTCGGTTAGTTGTCTAGGCACCCACCGAGAGCAAACTTTTCGGAAATTCAAATAATCGTGTATTATTTCATAGACTAAACCACAGACTATTAAACAAGGAAGACCAATCAGAGAATAGGACAAAACCGGAATAACGTCGATAGCAACACTGCGCGCGCACCTGGGTGAACTAATAGTTATAAGCAGGAGAATTTTAATATTAGAGAGTTATCGTAAGTACTACGTTAAATTTCCGTTAACGATAAATCATCTGATGTTAAACGATATTTTATTTTTACGGTAAATTACATTTTAGAGTTATCGCACGCAGCTATTTTACCGTACGCTAAAGTTTACGAACATAACCTCAAATTGTCAACGTCAACATAACCTCACCACCCAAAATAATGTACGCAAAAACCCTCCGCTATTTTATGAAAATACCGGGCGGTTACTTCTTTAGCGTTAGCAAAACATGTGCTGCGTGAAAACCACGATTACAATACTACCGCAGTTGTATTGCGCATGCACGTCAGGGAATATGGCGGATTAAACCACGTAGTTTACCCAGGTGCGCGCGCAGCGCTGCTATCGACGTTATTCCGGTTTTGTCCTATTCTTTGATTGGTCTTCCTTGTTTAAAAATCTGTGGACTAAACCATGAGAATACCCTACTGCAGTTGTTATGCTGTCTATTGTTAACCGCCTGTTAGTTCAAATCATCTCGTCCAACCGCTGAATTGTTGCTTCTGTCGCAATCTGAACGGAAGAGCAGTTCAGTCTTCGTCAACAACTCTTGAGCGCTCTTTATGCGACAAACACTTGTCAGCTTGAACAGGAAACATTTCCTTATGGATATCCTTTGCAGAAAGTCCTTTTGCCCATAAAAACTCACAACGGTAAGCTGCTCTTTGAGCACGGTCACCATTTTAACACTAACTGCGCACGCATGCTATTGGAACACAGTAACTGTTAGTTGAATATCATCAAGCTGGATTGTACTGCCATCTATGATATTTGAAAATAGCAGTGAGCTATTTTCAAACGTCCCACATCAGTTTGTGACCTAAATACTGACTTTCCCTCGTAATGATAACAGTGAGGATCACATTATAAACATGCTTTTGTGTAATTTTCAATGTACTTACTCAGTGGTGGAATTGCCAGTCGAGTTTGTGTTATTAGCAGTATTATTTACTGTTTCTCCTTCTTCAGGTGCACCGCCGCTGCCACCTGGTTCATCACCTGCAGTTGTTAAATTTTCGGATGACGTAGCAAGGGGTGATATAACTTCTGGGGTTGATGAAATAGAACGAGGGCCTTCACCATCAGAATTGCTTTGTGGAGCTGGATCTGATGCTTCTACTGAAGCAGAATTCTCTGGTGGTACTACTGGAGTACTATTCAAGGGTCTAAAAAATTCAGTTATGGATAAAATCTAAAGAAATTGTTTAAAAAAACATCGCAACTTACACGGCATTAGTAGCATTTAGAAGGCTGTTTTGAACAGCGGAAAGAACAACAGCTTCATCAATTGACTCATTCGGAACATTAGGAACAATAACACGAGCTTCAAAAACTGGAGTTACTTCTTCCTGTGGTTCTTCTTGAGGTTGTTGTTCTGCGTGACGAGCTGTAGGATTTTCAAGTGCACTTAATACAGCATCCGCTCGTCGAAGCATCCTTCAAATTAAATTCATTTAAAATATTTTGTATTTCCTACCCAAATAAAATTGTATGTTACCTTCTTGCGACATTGAGTCTGCTTGCAGCAAGGCTATGGGTGGGAAGCGGAGGCATAAGATTTTGATCGAATGCATTAGCGGGAAATCTCATCGATCCTAAATACTCTAAACCTCTAATCCGACGATGAGGATGAGGTTGTGGAGGAGGAGATTCAGAACGTTGATTGGGCCGTTGATTTGTAGAAGGTGGTGGACGTTGCACCAAATGAACCACCTTTCCGTTAACATCTACAAAAGAAACATTTAAAAAAATTACGCAAAAAGAAAACACGGAACTACTTGCCATATTCATTAAGTTTGGAACCATCTTGTAAAACACGCCCACAATAAATAATTCGCTGTGTATCGGCTGGAATGTTTACAGTTTCAGCAATTTTTTCCTTGAATTGTGCTACCGTAATCTGAAAGTTTTCTTTTTGATAAATATCTTTAGGTAAAATATGTTTATTAACTTACATCGTCCTCAACGGTAAACCCATGATTCTGTGAGTCTAACGTTTTCACAGTCAATTCAATCATTTTTCTAGAAAATTAAATAATTTCAAGGTTAGGTTAGTTGTGAAATATATTTACAACATGGTAAACTTTAAAAATCTATATCCAGAAATGTTGAAGCATGATTAAATGTCAAAAATCTTTACGCTACACAAGTAATTTAACAGTGCCTACAAACGAATTCAAAGATTTTCTATGGAAATGAGTAATAACAAAATGGTGAGAATGACATTGGGCAGAAACAGTTCACAAATACTAACTTAAACGCCACTGCACTTTTCTAAGGGCGCTAAACACTGTTAACAATACCTACTATAAATTTTCGCTGGAAAAACTACCACTTTCTACGTCTTAACTATAAACTAATACCAAATAAACTTCTTATCACGCCTATTAAACAACCATTCTGCGATATCTCAAACGCAGAAGGTCGTCAGGTGTCAAAACGCAATGCAACGTTGCCAGAACTAATAATTTCCTCATAAATTAGCTACAACTTAATAACAGTACAGTCAGTAGGTATATTATAAAAATTATCGATCAATTTATATTGTTGCAGAATAAACTACGTGAGTGCTATGAATACTGAATATACCGAATATCATTACAGTTTTCGGTAGTAGCAAAGAATACATAATACTCTTTACTCTTTGGTAGTAGGAAGTAGTAGGTAGGTACAAGTGCCAAAATATTTGTTTGAAGCTCTGAAAACCGCGCACGCCTAGTTATTATTATTATTATTATTTATTTGGCAACTCTGAAATGCAGGTATACCAACTACTACAAACATTTTTGAATAATAATCTGAAAATCCTTCCTTCTAGAAGGTTTTACAGTTTACACCACATAATGGCTACAAGAAAACCAAAATTAATAGTATTCGATTTAGGTAAGCTATTTTTTCGTATTATTTAATTCTTTACAAAATATCCATTTTTACAGACTACACATTATGGCCATTTTGGGTTGACACTCATGTAGCTCCACCGTTTCGAAGGGGGTTTGTCAAATCACCTATTTTTATATAAAACCAATTAATTCAAGAATTACCTTCAGATCAACAGGAAAAATAATAGATTCTAATGGATATATTGTAAATTGTTACGATGAAGTACCAAATGTTCTTAAAAAATTATTCGACAATGGCTACACTTTAGCAGTTGCATCTCGCACAGGTGAAATAAAGGGTGCCGAACAGTTAATCCAATTATTTGATTGGGATAAATACTTTAGATATAAGCAAATATATCCAGGAAGAAAAACTACACATTTTGATAAGTATGATATTGTTTATGTTTTAAAACTATTGTGGATTTTAATTACCTATATATTATGTTGTAGTTTTAAAAGGGAGTCCGGAATTGCATTTGAAGACATGCTATTTTTCGATGATGAAACTAGAAATATCAACGACTTAAGAAGTCATGGTGTTACGTCAGTTTTGGTTAAAAATGGAGTAACAGAACGTGTGGTTGAAAATGGTATAAAACAGTTTATAAATGAACATCTATAATAAAAGTTAGTAAATTAATTAATTTAAAACAATTTTTTATGATTGCTGTATTAAAAATAGGCATTATAAAGGTGTAAATACCTTGTACTTAGACTAGTCAGTAAGATATCTAAGCATTTGTTGAAGGATTTTTAAGATTATAATATTTTCAAATAAACAATTATGTTTACGGTCACTTTTGTCTCCCTTGAAACTTGTTTAGATGAATGTAAGCACTCTTATTAGTGCACCCACACTTTTATTGCCCTTTGCCAACCTGGTTTTCATTTCTACACTTGCATCGTTGTTACTTGTCGTTACCACACCTAAGTATGTTGCAATACAAAAATTTGATCTTTAACCGATCGGTTGCCGCACAACCCACACTTATAGTCTCCTATTACTCTTTCTACCTACTCATTTAATCTTTGCCTAATGCTAACTGCCATTATTTTATAAGTCACATCTAAGAGAGCAATGCTTCTACAGGGTGCCCGTTTTTCGACCTCAAGCATGGGGATCTCTGTTATTATAACAGATGCGAGATCGGTTAAATTAGGGCAAAGTTGCGCATTTTTATGGTGATCAATTATCTGAAAGAAAATTTGATCTGTCATTTTTAGTTTTTGAATTATTGGAGAAAAATAGAAAATTGTGATTTTTGTTTTAATTTTTTTAAACGAAAACCAATAAAACTAGACATTTTTAACTAAGACATTGTGAAGGCACTTTTTTACAAGGAATCTGAATCTGGCATCGTGTTTTCCAAGGCATCCTAGATGCAAGAGCTACAACACTTAATTTTTTTTTCTTATGGGCGCCATATTTGATTTTTGCATTTTTGAATAGAGCTCTTTTTTCTGATTACGACTATGTACCACATGATATGGTCAAGCTTTACATTTTGATTAGAATTTAAGAAAAATGTTTTTGCGAAGAATGCTTTGGAAACAACAACATCTACTTTTGTCTAACAAACAAATTTTTGACAATTCTATTAAATTTAGAGTTGCACGTTCACATTTCTTCCCAATTTACCTACAAAATTAAGTTTTAAATTAAGAACAGGATAAGGCAGAATTTTTGTATTTAAATTGGAACAAAATTAAAAATAATACAACCGAATAGTGAAATTTAATTGAATTGTCAAAAATTTGTATGTTAGACAAAAGTAAGTAGATAATAGGCATTTTCGATAATTGGAGCGCTAGATACTCACCGGTAGATACACGGTAAGCACGTGACGTAAGCGGTACATGTACCATAGCATGTGATTGTAGAACGCGTTTGAATCGTATTCTTGTATCATCGCATTTTTAGGTTATGTTTCACGTTCAAGTAATCGAAAAACTGTTGTTTTTTAAAACTTTTAACAATATTCTTTGTAAGTTGCTGCATACTAAGCCCAACATGAATAGGAATGAGTCTGAAAAAGCAAAAAGGAGAAAGATTTTAATCCCTGCCTTACTGCAATTAATTGACAGCGACAGTGAAGATGAGCTAATCACAGCATCAAAAACGACTTTGTTATTTCTATCCACTATGGGTTTTAGCCAAAGATATTATTCTCCTTGGTTTTAGCGCACTCATGACGATGATGTCTTTTTTTGTAGGTTATGTGATACTTTTGCTCGCATGTACCGACCAATGTAGCTGATCCAAAAATCATGTATCCGGTTGATGTATCCGGTACATAACCGCTAATTTTCGAACGCGGTACAGTACATCTACCGGCATTTTCGAACGCGTTCGGTAGATTGCGGTGTGGAGCGCTCCAATTATCGAAAACGCCTGTTGTTTCCAAAGCATTCTTTGCAAAAATATTTTTCTTAAATTCTAATCAAAATGTAAAGCTTGACCATATCATGTGATACATAGTCGTAATCAGAAAAAAGAGCTCTATTCGAAAATGCAAAAATCAAATATGGCGCCCATAAGAAAAAAAGAATTAAGTGTTGTAACTCTTGCATCTAGGATGCCTTGGAAAACACGATGCCAGATTCAGATTCCTTGTAAAAAAGTGCCTTCACAATGTCTTAGTTAAAAATGTCTAGTTTTATTGGTTTTCGTTTAAAAAAATTAAAACAAAAATCACAATTTTCCATTTTTCTCCAATAATTCAAAAACTAAGAATGATAGATCAAATTTTCTTTCAGATAATTGATCACTATAAAAATGCGCAACTTTGCCCTAATTTAACCGATCTCGCATCTGTTATAATAACAGAGATCCCCATGCTTGAGGTCGAAAAACGGGCACCCTGTATAATTGTCTCCTTTTTTGTATATCGGGCATATTACTGCAGTACTCCACTTGACAGGCATTCTTTCGCTTACTCATATTTCTCGGATTAACTGGTATAAGCTCTTGTGTAAAGTATCTCTCCCTCCTTTAATCATTTAAGCTGTTATCTCGTTTTCCTCTGGGCTTTTATTATTCCCTTAATATCCTCTAGGTTTGGTGCTTCTTCCCTTATTCCTGGCTGATCCACCGTTCCTTGGTTTGTTGGCTTTCCATATCCTCTCCATGACCCATATTTGACAGTTGTTCGAAATATTTTACCCACCTCTGTAAACTTTCTGTTTCTCCTCTCTTGTAAAGATTTCTCATCTGTTTCTTGCCGAAGGTAGCCTCCCATCTTTTCCAGCTGTTGTTCCATAAACTTCATCGCTTTCCTTCTCAGCAATTCATACGTGTCTGTCCTCCTCTATTGTTTTTTTTTTGATACAATTCCAACCTAGCTTGATTTCTTTTTTCTAGTGCCTTTTTACATTCATCAAACTATTCCTCCCGTTTTAATATCCCTTTCCTTGGTCTTAATATCCCTGCTACTGTGTTTATTGATTCTTCTAAATCTTCCCATAATTTGTCCACTCCTGCTGCTTCTATTTATCCAACCAATCCCTCTTCTACGTTATCCTTATATCATTCTTTCATATTTTGATCATGTAATATTCTGCAGTCGTATTTTCGTCCTTTGTATTCTCTACCTTGTTTTTCAATAGAGATTCTCTGTTTAAAATTTATTCTTAACATAAAATGGTTTGTGTCCACATCTATTCCTCTAAAAGTCCTCAGGTCTTGATCTCTATTAGTACATGATCAATATGATTGATCGTTTTTCAATCAGGGGAGAACCATATACCTTTATGAATTTCTTTGTGCTGGAAATGTGTTCTCATTATTTTCATACCTTCTTCTGTGGCAAATTCTATCAACTTTCTTTCATTCTTGTTACTATCCCGATGTTTATTGAAGTTTCCAATTGTTGGCATATACATTTTTTCGCGTCCTATCATATCGTTGAAATCGCCAATTGTTACTTTTGCATCGTAAGCAATTTGTGTAGAAACCTTTGCATTTCTTCATAGAATTTGTCCTTTTCCTCCTCCTCTTTCTCACAGCCTGGTTCAAATTCCATTACTGCTGGTTTAATTTGTTTTTTTATCATAAAGACTGTTCCTAATCTTTTATTCTCGTCTCCAAAACGTCCAAAATCACTCATCCCATTTCCCTTTTGCTTTATTTCCTCAAAACCCATTATATCTATTTTATATTTATTCGATACATGCAGTAATATTTTTGCTTTTGTATTACTAATCGTTTCCTTATTTGTTGCCATTGTCATCATCTTTTTTGTTTCTGCCCCACAGAAAATTGGTCATTAGGAAAGCAAGTGAACCCCCCCCCCCCCCCCAAACAGTACTGGATTATTATAAGATGTGTAGGTACATTAAATGTGAAAACCCTATTAGGCGACGAAAGAAGTATATCGAACTGGAAGAAGCTCTAAAAATATTAAGTATGACATTCTAGGTCTAGCAGAAACAAACAAAAGATTGAAAAGGAGTGGGCTTTTTGATAAAGGAGGAGTTTAAAAAGAAAATACAAATTATTAAAGGTTTTTCAGAAAGAATTGCAGCATTACAATTAAATTTAAATAAGGGATTAAAGAAGATGGATGAGGAGGAATTCAGGATACTAATGAACCATGAACTCACAGAAAAGATAAATGGAGAAGATATAGTGGGATTTATAAAGAGACTTAACGATTGAGGTGACTAGGTCATGTGATGAGAAGGGAGGACCACAGCACAATTTAAAAAATGTTGGAATGGAAACCTGATGCAAATAAGCCCAAGGGAAGACCCAGAACAAAGTGGATAAACGAAGTAAAAGAAGATTTAAGAAAAATGGGAATTGAGGATGGAAAACCAATAGTTAAAGATAGGAAACGATGGAGAGCCCTAGTAAACAAGGCAAAAATCCACACCACACTATAAAAAGATAAAATTAAGGAACTACAGGGATTAATCCACCCTAAGAAGCGGATCAATAAAACTTCAAACCGAAGTCTGGCAAATTAGTCCAGTCAAATGGTAATTTAACTTTGCATTTTGGGTAGGCAGCGATTTTTTTTTATCGGTGTGTAGAGGGGTCAATGGTGAGTCTAAATCAGGGTTTTCGGGGTGGTAACCCTCTCCATTCGGCCGCCATCTTGAAAAGAAGGGTTAATTCGTTTTTCGGCTATATCTCCGTAGTCGTGAATCTTACAAAAAGTTTGTACAAAGCTTTTTTGTAGAGAATCGTATTATCTACAAACTCTACACACCGATTAAAAAAAATAGCTGCCTACCCAAAATGCAAAGTTTGCCTGTTTATTTCGACCATTTGACTGGACTAAAATTCCCATGGGAATAACAAGCCAAATCAATCAAAGGGAACAAAACTTGTTATTATTCAAATCTATGCTCCAACAAGTGTAAGCAACGAAAAAAGATAAAGATAGATTTTACAACTTACTAGAAGAAGTAATGGTAGAATATAATCCTAAAGGAGCAAATATAATATTGTAAATGGGAGATTTTAATGGAAAAAATAAGATGATACGAACAAGGCAAAGAGAATGTAAGGGGAATATAAGGATATGGAGAATGAAACCTAGAAGGAGAAAGAATATTGGAATTTGCAGCCAGATATAGGCTAATGATAAAGAACACTCTTATGTTTAAAAGAAAATGGACAAGATGGACGTGGCAAGCACCGAATGGTGCAAAAATGAGATGGATTTCATCATGACAAATAGAAAGTACCTACATGGTTCAGGAAACAGAAGTCCTTAATAGCACAGTATAAGAGGTGGCTGTTTAACAAAATACTAGAAAACCAATATATTCCAAAGCAGTGGAGCCAATCAATTATACTTATATGTAAAAAAGGAGGATACGGAGAATAACACAAACTAGAGCAGAAAGAAATACGAACGTAACATTGCATTAGCCAAAGGGAAACAACTCCACGCTTACATACTTACTTACTTATCCGGTCCTCTTCTACTTTTCAGTGTAGAGGATTTAGAGTTAAGTTTTGATTTCCCTTACAAAAGTCTTTCCATTTCTTTCTGTCCTTTGCTGTCTCCATGGCACTGTTCCACTCACTATTATTTTTACTTAAGACCCCGACTATTTGCTTATCCCACGTTTTTCTAGGTCGTCCTCTTCCCTTTTTTTTTACATTTACCTTCCATACTTTCTTTGCTGTTCTTGTGTCAGGCATCCTTACCATGTGACCCCACCACTTTAGCTGCTTTCTTTCGATTTTGTACTCTATTGATTCTACTCCCAGCCGTTCTCTAATTATTTCATTTTTTAGTTTGTCTCGTTTAGTTACTCCTAAGATCCTTCTCAAAAACTTCATCTCACATGCTCTCACCATGGATTTGTGCTGCTCTGTAAGATTCCAGGATTCTGCTCCGTATAACAAAACTGGTACATATACTGTATTGTAAATTTTAACTTTCGTTTCCACGCTTACATAAGACATCAAATTTCCTCCAGCGTCGAGAATCCACAAGCTGTTCGCAGGAATGAACATGCAATAACTACAGATCCTCTTCTCATCGCGGAGACTTTTGCAACTGAGTTCCAGAGTTTCAATTCAGTTGAACCAGATGGTCCACTACCAACGTTAACCACCGAGGCCTCGACTGAACTCCTTGATGATATCGATTTTCGAGAATCAGATATTGCTGAGATCCTTCACTCACTTGACCACAACTCAGCACGAGGACCTGATGGTGTTCCATCAATATTGTTGAAGAACTGCGCATTTGAGCTGGCACCACTACTTTACTATTTATTTCGAAAATCCCTTGACTCTGGCACTTTACCTGCAGATTGGAAAATTGCAACAATCACCCCTATCTTCAAGAAGGGAGACAAGCTGAATCTAGGAAATTATAGACCAATAAGCTTAACATCCATAATTTGCAAGGTCATGGAACGAATTGTAGCCAAGGTACTGCTCCAGTTTGCAGTGAGAACCCACATCATCCCACCTGAACAGCACGGGTTTGTCCCTAGAAGATCTATAACATCCAACCTCCTTACATGTATCCAAAAATGGATAAAAAACTTGGACCAGAAAATACCCACTGATGTGATCTATTTGGACTTCTCGAAAGCGTTCGATAGGGTCCCTCACCGACGGTTGACTGCTAAGCTTCAACACTTTGGGGTGAGAGGTAAATTGCTAAATTGGCTGAAAGCATTTCTCTCGGACAGGAAATTTCAAGTCAAGATAGGAGACATCCTCTCCTCTCCCAGAAGTGTCATCAGTGGCGTACCTCAGGGTTGGGTGCTCGGCCCAATTCTATTTATTCTGTATACAAGTGATATCACCAGTGGATCACGGACAACCTTTTCCTTGTACGCTGATGACACCAAAATCTTTGGTAATCCACTTGTAGACTACAATAATCTTCAGAGAGACCTGGAGGACACCATCTTATGGTCAAACAAATGGTTGATTCCGTTAAATGAATCCAAATGCATGGTTTTACACATCGGGAAGAATAACCCTCAATTCAGATACTTCATTAACAACCGTGATGTTCCTACCACCTCTAATATCAAAGATCTGGGTATACTGATGACCAGCAACTTGAAATGGGAATCCCATATTAACTACACCGTCCGAAGGGCGAACAAAGCCTTATACCTCTTACGTAAGGCTTTCAAATCACTGGACAATCATTTGTTTGTCTCGCTATACAAGTCCTACGTTCTACCTATTTTGGAATTTGGTTCAACCATTTGGAATCCCTACCTGTCCAAGGATATAAACTTATTATAAAACGTCCAACGCAGAGCAACGAAAATTTTACCACACCTGCGACACTTGACATATGAAGAGAGATTGAGTGCCCTCAATTTGCCAAGTCTTTTATCAAGAAGGCGGCGAGCCGACGCCATTGAAACTTACAAGATCCTTCATGGACTATATAACAATGATGAGCTCCCAAATTTCTTCACATATGCGAATAATCAACATCTCAGAGGTCATAAGATGAAACTGAAGAAAGCCAAATTCAAAATTCTACAAAGTAAAAACCTTCTTCCCAACAGCATTGTCGATCTCTTTCGCAAGACGCAGTATCGGCTTACTCTCTCCCTCATTTTAAAAACATACTCGATCGGTTGTTTGACCGACATTAGTTTATAATGTTCACCAATATTGTGATACACTGTGAAATATCATATTGTTATTGTTTATTAATATTGTTTATCAAATACCTACTCACTGATTTGTTATATCTAATTGTGATAATACCACAGAATAATACTACTGTAGTATTATTCTGTGATAATACTATGCGAAACATTTGTATACATTGATTCGGGCTTATATTAGTTTACTGTTGCCTGTACATACTAAATAAATAAATAATTGATAAGAGCAATGAATTTAACATCCTAATATATGACACTGTGGTTATAATAATCGGTACAGCCATAGAGCAGTCTCATGCAAGAACAAGTATTGTTGAAGATGTATTTGATCCAGCCTGTTTTTTGGCGCATCCTGTGGAAATACAGCAGCTAGAGGAAGAGGAAGAAAAAAAATATGTAACTTTAGAAACCAAGTATGAACAAGACTAATTTCTTGTTTTATTAGAAAAATCGTGGATTAGGCCTACTAGGGATACCACATTACAAAAAAAACGCGCCGAGTACTCTATCTCGAAGGTGGTGTGGAAAGGAATGCATTTCTTCAAAAAGATGACAGTTTCAATTTTTGATATCGCAATATCTCGATAATGGTCACTCCTATGAAAAAAAGTAATTAAACCTTTCTTGTGGAAAATTGTATAAGCTATAAATTCGGTAATAACTATTTTTACAATAAAACTAACCGTTAACGAGATATTCGCAAAATACCGTTTTTTATGAAGTTTGACCCCGCGTAAAATTTTTAGCAGCACTCGGATCGATGGGGACTTTTGACATTTCATTTAGAACTATAACATGAAGGCTCACACAAAAATTCACCTCCATACGAATTATTCCGAACTGTTATCTCTATTTTGCCTGGATTAAAAGCTCTTGTTATATTAACAAATGATCAAAGTTGACAAAAGAGCATCATTTTTTGTTTACTGATGTGTTATTTGCCATACGCATTTGAATTTTGATTCGATTTTGTTCACTTTAACGAATGATTAGTAGACCAAGCTGTTAAATCATGTTTGTGCAACTCGCCCAAAGCCCGTAAAATGAGTAATTTACCGTCACTGCACAATTTCACGTCCGTTCCGGATACCAGCGTCTACAGCATTTAGATTTAGGCCTGTCAATTATGGAAAAGACGAGAAAGTTCTTCCACTGTTATCCAAATACATAGCTTCCACTTCAATCAAGCTAGTTAAAAGGGAAAAATTGGGTTTTTGTAAATTGATAAAAAAATATTTACAAAAAATTGCGATTTTCAACTTTTTTAAATAAATACTTGAAATTTTGCATATGAATAATTTTCTTCGATATCTTGTCATTTAACCTCACTTTTTGCGACTTCACAGTGATTTTTTTAAAGTTACCGCCTTACCAGTGGCCACGTGACATACCTCAAATTCGATTATTAGGTTATCGGACATGCAGAACCCATCCCCCATAAAAGTTTTTTCGATACTCTAATAATAAAAAATTTTCCCATATATGTTGCGAACTTTTTGCCGGTCACTGTATAAATGATTTGCAAAATCATCTAAAAGAATCATTTGTAAATTTATTTGCTGACAATAACGTGATAACTGTAGCCGGGAATAATTATGCTGAAATAGCTAATACCTACTTTAAAGAAAGAGCTGCAAATTTTATATGAGTGCCATGAATTGTTAACAAATATATAATATCGAACAAATTGAACGAGTTAAATGATAGGAGTATTAAATATCTACGAGTTATTATTGACTTCCAATTAAAATTCACTGATTTTGCAATAAATGTAAAAAGTTACGGAAAAAGGTTGGATTCTTCACTAGAATATCACAAAATTTATCTTATTGGTCCAGATTGTTAATTTACAATACTTTGATAAAGCCACATTTTGACTATTGTAACTCCCTATTGCTTTCATGTCTAAAACAACAAATACATAGACTACAAGTAGTGCAAAATAAGTGCATGAGGATAATCTTAGGTTCTAATAAATATGTGTCAATAGAATCAATGTTGATAATCCTAGGCTGGTTAATGGTGGATGAAGGCATTAAAAAGGCAAATATGGTTCTTGTATACCGGGCGTTTGACTTAAGGGGCGAACATAGGGAAATAGCATGGGAAATCGTATATATGCAGATTCCTGCTCCCCGTTTGTGTTGATAGGATTGATAGTGGTATCAATCGAAGGACAAAAATATTGCGCTTAATTTGATACTACTTTACTTGAATTTGTTGCTTATTTAAGAAAGAAACTGCAATAAATAATTTGCATTTTATTCACAAAAAGCAGACCAACCATGATCAAATTTGAAGTTTCTTTATGTCAAAATAAATTTTATTTTCTGTTAGTTATCAATTCACGTAGGTATCTATCTAATTACTATGAATAGTAATGTTGAATATTTTAATGAGGAGGGGGTATTTATTGTCAAAACATTTTATACTGGCGTCAGTTTTCGCACAGTTCGTGATTTAAGAAACTTCAAATTATCATGGCTGATCTGCTTTTTGAGAATAAAATGCAAATTATTTATTGTTGTTTTTAAGCTATTTCTTTCTTAAACAAGCAACAAATTCAAAGTAAAGTAGTATCAAATCAAGGGCATTCTTTTTGTCTTTCGATTGATACCACTATCAATCCTATCAACACAAACGGGGAGCAGGAATTTAGCATATATACGATTTCCCATGCTATTTCCTTATGTTCGGCCCTTAAGTCAAACACCCGGTATAAGGTGGTCCATGGAAAAGTTCCAAAATATCTCTGTGAGCTTTTAATTGCCCGATATCAAATTCACTCCTCCACTGGCGTGCTGTCCATGGAAACGATGGAAGCACCGCTTCCCTTGCCTTCATTCATAAGGCAAAACAATATAATTTATTAAGTTTAACATACTGCTGAAACAAAAATAAAATTAATAAATTATATTGTTTTGCCTTATGAATGAAGGCAAGGGAAGCGGTGCTTCCATCGCTTCCATGGACCGCACGCCAGGGCACTCCCAATTCCTAAGATCAAAAGTCAGTTTAAATGTAGATTTTACAGGTATATCATTTTTGATGGGGCCTCTATTATATGAGGGTATTCACCTTTTTAATGCTCTTCCATATGAATTAAAACAATCCACTTCTGTTTATGCTGCTCAAGTGTCCCAATACCTTATTCAACAAATAATAACGTTATAATGTAAATTCTAGAATCTTAATGTCTGTGTTTTCTAATAACAAGTTGCTAAATAAAGTACTTATTTATTTATAGAAATTTAAACAAGAACACTAAACTGAGAATCTACAGAGCTGCAATCAGCTGCCATGCATCAGAAGTAATGTGCATTACCCACAAAGAACCTGAAAAGCTAAGAATTTTTGAAAGAAAAGTACCTACTAAGAAGAATACTGGGAACAAGAACAGACAATCCTAATTTCCTAAAGAACCATGAAATGGAAGAAGATATCGGGAAGGTCATCAAAGCCAATAGAATAAGATGGTTTGGACATATACAGTGGAACCTCTCTAACTCCAACCACCAAAATCCCAGAAAAAAAATTCGAGTTAGAGAAAATTCGAGATATAGAAAGATCTTAAACTTCTTCGATTTATTTCTTATTGCGTGTTTTTAAGGCATACATAACATGATAGAGGAATAATATAAAAAACGAACGATATTAGGATATACCTATCAATAAAAAAATACAAAAATACATACGTATTATAGTTACATATGTATGTAACATTATAAACTTAATCAAAATGCAAATTAATTTATTTTAGAAAAGTAATCCGTAATAAATTGTTGGCAAACTTTCATCTCTTGGCTTAGTTCATAGAATTTTTCAATTTTGTTTACCGACATGTAAATTGAATCTGATGTTTGTTCCTCGGTCATGAAATAATTTTTTAAGGTCTTGAATGCGAATGCTTGCAGAAGTTGCTTGTGTGATGGTTTTTCCACAATATTCAGCAGCTATTGTCTGCTTTTTAATCCCATCATCCACTTTTTTAATATTTCCAGTTTCTGTTCTACTGTTAAAGTTTTAAATTTTCGTTGCCAAGGCATGTTGAAAGCATAAACACAAATGCAAATAACCTAGTCAATAATGTCAATATAGTATAGCATTATTTATAGGCGAATTTAGCTTGAAGGGAACCCTCAAAGCAAAACAACAATAATAAACAACCAATGAATGGCTTGCTTATACCATGAGATCGAAAAAAAGATGATTCTGAGCAGGCCTTGACTAGTACAACACGATTGGCAAGACTGATTTCAAAATGTGGCAGTAGGTTAGAGGTTAATAAATGTCAAATAAATTAAAACACAAAACAGTATTTATTTAGGGAACAAACTGAAAACTAAGATGAATACATGTTAGAGTAGGTGTTCAAAATGTGATCCTTCACTAGTATTACAACGATAAACTTAAATAATTCTGGAAACAAGATTGCAAAACTGACTTACATTTGAAATGTCACTGTCACATTATAATTCATAGGCATTCTAGAACCAGTGTAGCCAATCGTGTTGTACTAGTCAAGGCCTGCTCAGAATCATTTTTTTTTTGACCTCATGGTATTTGCAGTATTCAAGGCTAGTACCAAAGAGCAGTATAAAGGGAAGAGACTTAACCTTACGCAAAAATACGTGAGAGCGGTTGAATGATGGGTTGCCTATGCAGTATTTGCCAAAAACTAGTTAAAATATGATGCTTTTACCTGCTTCTCAATATGCTTAGGAGATTTCACAAAAAAATTGACATCGTTGCCACATTTAACTTTACAAGCCTGTATCATGTTTGTATTGTGTTCGAAGCCAAAGAAAGTAAATTATGCATCTTGTTTCACCAAAGGTATAGAGAAAATCGTAAAAGAAATAATTTTTATAAATGTTTGTTTAAAATAAAATTTGCCTAATATATAAACATAGAGATTTTTTTAAATTTAAAATGATAGAAAATAGTAGATGTAGAAATATGACAAATGGATTAATTTTGTATCAGTAACAAGAGAAAAATTTCTGTAGCACAATTATATCACCGTCACACAATAACAACAGTAATGTAATTAAATCATTGACATGTTTATTATTAATTTATTATATTTAAATAGTAAGCAGTTACGGTTGTTGATTTTTTTTTTGTAAATAAAATAAAATAATTTTCTGCTGATTTTTACAATTTAAACGATATTTCAAAGTAACATAAGAGTAGAAAGATATGATTGTGGGAATTCTAGCACATTTAAAATAAACACAAAATGCCATCGATGGCGCCATAACGAAGTCAAAAAAATGAGAACAACAGCAACAAAAACAATAGCAATAATAATATAATAAACCACAATAAAAACGAAAAACAAGAAATTATATACAATTAACAACACCGCAATGCGAACAGCAAAAAAACACTACGAAAAACTTACAGTCTTCGGTTTACACGAAAGAGGTATTTCTTTATTGCTTCTTTTTAATTAATTTAATTAAGTTATGTATGTAACCATGTAAAAAGGCTAATGCCTGTTTGATGTATCAAATAAATAAATAAATAAATAAGTACTAACCGAAAACTAAGTAAGTAACCCTTCAAATTTAAGAATAAAGAAAACACCAAACAAAAAAGTTTATGTAAAACCAGATATTTGCTCAAAGGAAAGTGTATTCAGTACAAACTGGTATTGCACCAAGAAACCCAAAATATCTAATTCTTAGAATTATATGCCCGGAACCGAAAAAGCCTTTTGTTTGGTGAATACTAAGCTGATTATCTTTAAGGATTACTAGACAGGAATGCCTTTGGAGTATTTTGTATCTAATTTAACTATGCAAAAGTATTACAAAGAAATCTTAGAAATTTGAGCTTATAAAAACTTCAATAATATATTATTTCGATGCTACATACACTGCTTAAATTTATTAAACTTGTTAAACTAATTTCAAATCGAAGAAATGATCCGATCTAAAAATGAACTTTATGTACACTTTGTATGCTTTCCTTTGTTATTGCTTTTCATCGACATGCTTTATAATTTTATATTCTACATTTATGTGACCCCTAATGTACAAAAAAAGAACGGAAAATATAACAATATTCTTTAATACAAGTATAAGCAGAACCATACGAGGTTTTAAGTACAGGAAATAAAACTGAATGCAAAGTCTTTTGCAAAGATACAAATGTATAAATGCAATATTACATACAAATATATCGATGCAATTTAGCCAGAAAATAATAATTTTCAATGCGGCGTTAACTTCGGCAACGCTGCTAGTGACGTAGGTTAAGTATTTAAAAGTAATCTTCTGAAAGAGGTTTTGCTCTAAACTAATATTAATTTCATACCCGCCTACCAGAGGGCCACCTAGCGGCGGGGTATGTTTTCCGTATACGCTAAAATAGCCTAGGACTAAGTCTCTTCCCTTTATACTGCTCTTTGCTAGTACGTAATTTTTGGAGTATCATATTTCAGATTACACTTTTAACTCTGTTATGCCGACTGACTGCTAACACAATAAACATACATCGTCGGTACTTCCTCGAATTCTGTCATTCATTGATTGCAAACAGATGGTGCACCGCGTACCTTCACCGGAAATTTCAAGTTAGAGAGGTTCTATGTCTTAAATTTGGTCAATCTCTTTCGAGTTACAGATAAATTCGAGTTAGAGAAATTCGACTTAAGAAGGTTAATATGCATATAAACTCAACTGTAAACGCACAGGTATAGAAAAATATTCGAGTTAAAGAAAATTTCGAGTTACAGGAGTTCGACTGTACAAAGAAGAGCTACCGGAGAGCTAATTTGAAGAGTTACGAACTGGAGACCAATGGAGGACAGACCAAGAGGAAGACTTAGAAAGAGATGGGAAGACCAAGTAATAGAAGACATAAAAAAGCTAGGAATAAATTGGAGGAAGATACTGAAGGACAGGAAAGAGTGTAGGAAAATAGTAATAAAAGCCAAATCACACGGAAACCTTTAATCAGAATAGGAGCAAGGAAATACAGAGTGATTCAGCGTAGAGAATTCTGACAGGAGTGCCAAGGCCAACACAATACAATACAATTCAGCTGTGCAACTCAGAAGGATATTTTCTGTGCAAAAACTTTTAATTAGTTTGTTATTACAGTATTACCTGGTTTTAAGTAACTTCAGTTTCCACTAATCCACACCCCTTACACTGTAAAATTATCCACTATTATAAGGTGATTTTGCACGTAATGAGTACAGTTCCTTATCAAGCAACTGTAGTAATGAGGATTCACGCATACGCCAGTGCTTCTTAAATGAACTAAATTTTGTATACATATCGGTGAATTGTCGATAATAGCGGTTACGAAAATTCACTGGTTTACTTCTATGATTTCTTGTATACAAGTTTGCAGAATTTATTTCTGCACTTTTTATCACATACCTATTTTCTAAATGTTATTTTGAGTTATACTCTACAGTTAACTAATACATTTGACGCATTTAGGTAAGAATATATTCCAATATTAAACAAAACTTCTTTTTTACTTTTTTTACCGTTGTCATTATAAAAACTGTTATTTTCAAAACAAAAGCTACAGTTTAGAAAGAATTATAAGTAGAAAAACAAATATGTCAACTTTTCTTTCATGCAGAAATACGATTATTTTTTGTATGCAACTTATACATTTTACCGCTAACCAGCCCTTAATGTGACCGCTATTATCGACATTTCAGAGATATGTATAAAAAATTTAGTTCATTTAAGGAGTGCTGGCGAATGCGTGAATCCTCTATTGCCCAGATATACGAGTTAAATTATGGAGCTAAAATTCACCAGTCTTACACACGCGAAAGCCAAGGTCCTAGTTCCAATTTCTACCTTTTCATTAATATAATTCTTACCCTCTATAAATTTGTCTCAAGGTCACTAAGACAAGTCGTGTGGTAGGTTGCTAAAACAAATTATAATAATAATAAATAAGGTACTACACTTCTGAGTGAAGTTTCGCCGCTTCTGTGAAGCCTTTACAATCCTTTCTTTGGGGTGGATTAGTTCCCTCTGTCTCGTGCTTTAAACAAATTATATCGTTGACCAAAAATTATAAATAAATCACACGGGTTCAATCATGATTGTATTTGGAATTCTTCTGGATTAGCTAAGATCTCTACTACAATTAAGTTCAGCCAATTTACCAGTATTTGCACTATTACTCAAACAAATTTGAAAACTTCTAATGCTTAATGTATGTAAGTACAGCACTTACAATCAGAAAAACTACTAATTTAATAAATTTGTTTTACTAGTAACTATACAGCTATTAAACAAATAACATTATAGAAATGTATAAAAGCATTTTTATTAAGTTCACACAAAAAGACAACACTTAAATAATTGCATTCACAAAATAAATGTTTATATACAATAATTTCAATTCTTTATCCAAAAATACATTTCATAAATCACAAATCTATTTTAACCGCTCTTTATAAACTGTAGGACTTAAAAAAGTGATGCAATAATCAATAATAATGTATGGAAAAAATAACAAATAGGGGACTAGTATAATTAATTTACAAAGTAAAGTAATACCTAATCATAATTTTAGTATGACGAAGATATTAAATTAAGTATTATTAGGCATACAATATAACATTCTTTTTAAAAATAACGTAGTGCCATTATACTTTATGGAAGTTATAATTTGTACAATAATTAATTAGAAAGTAATCCACTAAATAAAAAAAAATGTTAATCATACCTACGTTCACAGTCAGACGGATCATTAATCGACCTATACCTGAATTCCTGAACACAATTCCATTTAAAATTGAGAGAAATCATTGATAACATAAAAGAATAATTGCACGATATGCCAGAAAAGTAGATTCGCTTTCTACCTTTCGGTTAACATTTGCACCCTGCTTCATCTAAATTTCATCGGTTGTTTAAAATATGCAAAAATTTAACTACGGGAAAATAAATATAGTACATCTAAAGTGACTACTTAATTAAAAGGAGATAATTTTGTTAATACACAATTATTTAAAGTTAGCAAAAGACTAAATTAAATAACATGGACATCTATTCATAATTTAAGAACTTCATTTATCGGGGTTTTTCTGTAGAGGCGTTAATCTAAGACCTTTCGCAAGCATTTGTTCTTCAAAATCACGATCTTCTTCTGAATACCTGGAAATTAAAATATGTATAATCTGGAGACATTGTTTGTCTTGCATCTACAGAATGCAGTGGCATATTTAAGCTTTGCTTTTATGAAGGGACGAATGATATGGGTATATAAATTTAGTTAAAAAAATGTTCTTTCGCAATCTTAGAACGTTTTCGATGCTAGACATTAATTTTACATGGTTTTTTTAAGGTGGGATTTATGCTTTTGATCCCCATAAATATACAGGGTATACCAGTAAAATCAAAATTCCAGGCATATAATAATGCATCAGCCGGCAACTAGATGGCACTAAAGTAAGCCTGATCCATCGACAACAAAAACATAATCTCGTCATGGCCGAGCTGGTTAAGTCTTGTTCAGAGTACAACAGGAGAGCCGCGATTGTCGAAAGTCCTTGTGTTTTAAAATTCTTCGGTTACCCACAGTTGAAGGCTACGCAGCTTGCGAGGGGTCTGATGAAGACTCGTATACATCAGCGCTTAACCCTTTCGGCCCTGACTTTTGTTTTTTAACTGTAAAATTTTTTATATGGTATTTTTTCATTTACTAGAGCCTTAGAATGCCATATATGTTTTTAAAAAACTTTTATCACCTTCCATAAGGAAACTATGAAGTGGTGGCATTTGCCACCACCAGGGGTATAATGATGCAAACAAACACATTAGTTTTTTCAACTCTTTTATTTAACAAATAGTAGATTTGACATGATATTTTTTAAAACAATTATTTTTCTTGTTTAGACATAGGAATACCTTACATTTTTCACACATAGCTCGAGACCTTCCTTTGCAACCTTCCAAATTACACCGTTGTTCATGTCCGTCTGTTGGGAGAGGCCAATGTGCGACTTCATCATATCGTATGTCTGCTACAGGAGTGGATTGTTTGAGTCTTTTTGCAGCTGAAGGAAGGATTTCTGGAGCAGGAGATCCTCTAGGTGTACTATCTCGTGAGCTATTGGGAGAGTTACTAGGTCGTCCTCTTTTTGGTGTGGGTCTTGCAACTTTGAAGAAAGCGAGAGTTTCGGCAATGCTGAATGTAAATTCTAACAAATCCATACTTTTGCCTTTAGAAGCATTTTCGTTATCTTTTCTATATTCAAGCCATGAGTTGCAGACAGCTGCATTGAAGTAGTGGAAGATCACTCTTAGGGTCCACTTTCTAGATTTGATAAATGTCCTGTATAAAGATACAAGAAAATCATGCTTATCGACTCCTCCCATACTCTTATTGTAGAGTCGAATGACTGCTGGGCGTTCCACATGTACATGCGTTTTTTGTTTTTTATCCCATCGTCTAACGTTATCTTTGGGGTCAACGCTTACAAAGTTCGATGCCATATTGACAACCTTGTTATCGAACCAGCGTACAACAGCTACCTTTCCATCATGAGTTACTTTAGAGTCTGATGAACCTCTTCCCAGATTTTTAAATTCTTTTTCTGACTTGAGTGTGCAGTTTTCCATACGATTAGTTCTTATGGTACCAGCCGCTAGTACTCCTTTTTTTAGCAATTCCTTTAGCAAATCAATTGAAGTAAAGTAATTGTCAAAGTATAATTTATACCCTTGATGTTCAGGTATTCTTTCAGCTAGGTAAAGTACCAGGTTTGTTGTAGCACCAAATTCTTCTTTAGAGTTTTCTGAAATTGTAGATGCTCCTTGATACACAATAGATCTGTATATGATCCCTGATTGACCACATAAAGTAAAAATCTTTACACCCCAGGGATTCGGCTTCCCTCGTATAAAAATTTTGATCGCCAAATGTCCCTTGAAAGGTATGATTGATTCATCGATGCAAATGTTTTCTTCGATTCGAAGTTCCTCGCATCGTTTGTCAAAGCTCTTGATAAGTGGTCGCACTTTCCACAGTTTGTCATATTCATCTTTATCGTTGTTTACGTCGGTAATATGCAAGTTATTTCGAATGGCTTCGAATCTATTTCTCGTTATACCGATGTCCTTTATTAGGGGGAACTGCGTCTTAGGTGTCCAATATAACCGTAGTCTAGGATAATTTATTATGCCCATTATCAGATGCAATGCCACAAGACGCCTAATTTCAGATTCATTAGTATTTATGGATTTTCCAGTCTTGAAAACAGAATAATAGTTCGTTTTCTCAGCAAGCTCGGAAAATATGTGTAATGGAAAATATCGACTGAAGTATTCAAATGGAGTATCTGTGCCTTCCTTGTCGTCATCTGAGGTCAATTGACCTTGAAATGCGGTATTTGGTGGCACAAAAGGTGCATTTTTCCAAACTGATTTTTGTTTTGTGCGCCTTCCCTTCTTATCTGCTGTGGTTCTAAAAAACATTTGAATTATATTTCAAAAATTCCAAATAACTAACTCCATATTACATACTTCTTGCACTTTTGATTTGATTTAGCTTTATTTGTAGGTCTTGAATGATCACTTGCTTCTATTTCACTATCGCTAATTTCATTTTCTACATTTTCTTCGTCTTCTTCCTCGTCGTCTGGAACCCAAACGTCGTCGTCGCCAATATCTCCAGAAATCGTTTCTGCCATATCGTCTTCTATGTCTGAGTTGTCAGCATTTAGGGCACTAGCGGCTTCTGTAAGCGCTTCCAACGGAATACGGGGTTGTGCAGTGCGGTAAAACCGAAAAGTAGGGATCTCATTGTCTCCTGCTGCATTATAAACACATCAGTACCCACAACAATTAACAATTATTGCAAAAAGATTTGTAGATATTAGGTGACATTCACACCTGTTGGTGGCATTTGCGTACAACATTTTATAACCCTTATCTAAATTTTAGGAATTGACAAAATTCTTGGAAAACCTCTGGAATCTGTACCCTATAGGTTCAACTAAACATATGATACGTGAAAATCTACACATAGTACAAATTATTGAAAATACAAATAAAAAATAAGACACCTACCTCCATTCATGGTTGCACAGGTTTTTGACATTTACAAAAGTCATCACAATAGCTCAATTTACCTTAGAGAACTGTAAATTTGTAGTCTGCAGAACTCTGGAAACCTTATTGCTGCCCTCTGATGGTCGGTAGCATAAATAATATAAGTTACAAAAAATTAGCGTCCTTCTGAAACTAGTCTTCGCAATTGCCACCGGTAGGGCCGAAAGGGTTAAGATCCAGGTTAGGGAGAAAACTGGAAGAACCGCAAACCTGCATCAAAAGGTGCAAAAATGCATTTCTGAGGACCCTGAGGCTATATTCTCTTAAGAACGGAGCGGCCGGCCTTCTCTCTGACGACAAAATTTTTGTTGCCGGGAAAGTCAATGAGAGGAATGACCGCTGGCTCGTTCATGACCCCAAAGATGTCTCAATTGTGTCTAAATAGAGTATTTTGGACAGTTTTGAAACCCTCCCCCCACCCCCAAGACTAAGATCTGTTTTCAAGGTCAAGTTTTCAGGCCAAGGCTCTCACTCGACTTTGAGATCACACTAGTCTTATTTAAGGCCACTTTCAGTTGAAGATCACTAATTGTTAGTACGTTTGAAGTTGTGTTGTAAACAAATTTTTAGTGTTTCTTTCATCTGTTTTTAATGGTGCCTAACACAATTTCGGCTCATATAACTTACGATCCAAATAACACATGGCAGAAGATGGACTTGGACTCCCTAAATGTTTAAACTCTCGATACGCAACACAACACATGATGAAGGGTTCAAAATTAAATTCACCTACCCTACCCAGAGCATCGAAACCAACTGGCAATCACGCAAAGGCAAGCAAATCAACGAGTGTAAGAGGAGAGCGACGATTGGTTGATAAAATTCACAACCTTGAATTAATTCATCTGACATTGCTGTGGGGTACAGTCATGAGGTCAAAGGGTGTGACTTGAGGTTTAGGGCAGGCTCAATGATGCCACAATGATATAGAAAAGAAGTTGATCTCTGGGCCCACAAGCTTATTTTAACACATTACTCCTTGCAACTTTCAGGCCGAGTGAAACCACTTGAGTGCAGCTTACACACAGGCCAAATACATTTTACAGTGGTTTAGGCCACTTACTGTTCTATAAGTAAAGCACTGATATAACAGACCAACATGGCCCCACATAGCAAATTATCAAAATTTGTGCTGCGAGACACGAACGGTCTCGTTGGGCCAAAATATCATAAATACTGACGATACCGCATTGGTCTCGCATGGCACTTTACGTGTTAATAACCATGACCTTGCCTTCAAGGCTAAGTGGTGGTGGATGGTTCCAGAACTATCCAAAATACTCTACTTATTAGAATCAAACTCCCAGCCAGTGTCCACGTCCTAAGTGTCGTGTCGAGTGAGAATGACCTCATGCCATCACACTTCTTTCAGAAAGGAGAACATGTCACAAAAGAAGTTTATGTAAGTGTTCTACAGTCATGAAGCTGTGGATCGACACTGTAACATCTGGAAGGTCATATGTCTTTCAGCAAAACCTGTGCACACCAATCATTTGGCTTAGCTCTCCGATAACATGAGCAAGGATTTTTGGCCTCTTAATAGTCTTGATTTAAATCTACTGTATGGAGCGTGATTAAGCGACGCTCCAATAAATCTCGACATCCCAATGTTGCATCACTAAAGGATGCTATAAAGGCGTCATTCGCAAGTGTGGAGAAGGAGATCCTGGCGGAGGTATGAATGCGTTTTCGACTCAGAATTGAAGCAGTCGTCGAAGTAAAGGGTAGTTATATTGAATAAATATATTTTTCACGGATGCCCTAATCCAAATATAAAAACCTCTTTCATGTAAGATTAGTTTTTGATTTAAATAAATGATCGTAAAAACTGACCAGGTTTTGTTCGGATTTTACTGGTACACCCTGTATGTGTGTTTTGTTTTATAGCTACAGGCATTCGATTTGTAAAATAATTTTGCAATAGTAAAAAGGGTGACTGACATTATTTGTGTTCTGAAATACTTTGATACCTAAGTAAGTAATCTAATTTGGAACATTCAAAACAGTGTCAGTGCTAAACGGTATAAAACGCAAAACATCCGTGGCTAATTTAACTAATGTTTATAAAATTCCTTAAGTTCTAAAAAAGATTTGTCTTGGCATTATTGTACCACACTTTTTGATGCTAGAATGAACTTCATTCTTATTGTAAACAATTTATGGTGACAAGGTTGCCTTCCGTAATTTGTGTTTTAATATACTATTCAATTTTTCACAATTTTTTAAAGAATTTCTAGCATACTTAAGTAATTCACAAACATCCAATGTAATTCTAATAACCAGTTAGTACATATAGTATTCATGCAAAACATGCCGTATACTTGCTTACCTAGTAAAAATATGACAAGCCATGCCTTGCAAAAGTGGTTGCAATTTATTTGTGTGTATGATTACTGTGTTGAAAGTGTGTAGCTAAACGAGTTTGTTATTTACCAAATGTTATTAAAACCTACGTCGACGTTAAATAATCTTGTTAGCGTGGTAAATTAATTATAACATCTTATTTACTTATTTACTAATACTATAAAACCATGCAATTTCATGCATTACTATTAAGAAGACTTCAGTGAAAACATTTAAAAAGTGGTCAATAAATTAAACATAAAAAATTCAACATCACAACTAGTTTCCGATGTCACTCTACAAAAAACGAATCAATACAAAACACCAACACCAGATAAGCACAAAGTATGAACAACAAAGAAATTAGAGGAAAGTGAAATGTGTGTGTGACAAAAGAATTTTTAAAACTCGCTGCTACAGTTGCAAGCTGAGGGGCAGAACCTCTACGGTAGGACAAGCACCTTAAACGATCTTGCTCTAAAAGAGAAATAAGAGAATCCCTCTTTGCCACAATTTCCATCATTTCATTTATTATACTACTTTCTGTCTTAATATCTTCCTTAGTCTTGTGTTCCTCTGTAACAAAAATTAAAAAATTAAAATGCACATCAAACATCGACGACCTTAATTGTCTTTTACCATTGTCTAATCTCTCTCTTAGCTCTTGTTGCAACCTCGCGTGCCTATCTTCTAATTCAAGCTCCTGTGCCCTAACCATAAGTTCTCGCTCGTACCGTCTTAATTCAGTAAGATCCCGCATAAGATCGAACCATTCTTTAAGGAGATCAGATTCTTCGTTAGTACCATGCGCATCACTTGTTTCACCGCGAAGTGCTTTTTCTACATTCACACCCCTTTGTTCGAGTTCTCTAGTTTTCACTTCAGTTTCTTCGAGTTTTCGTTGTATTTCTTGAGCCATGCGGTGTCTAAGGAGTTAGTAGGTCGTGTTAGTTATTTAAAGTATCAGAAAGTTACCGCTTATTAATTATTGGGTTGCAAAAACAACACTACGGGAAAATAACAAGCAATAACATTTACAACAAGAAATACGTACCGCTTGAGTTGTGTTTGTCTGGAAGCCCTACGAGCGCTTCTGCTGACACGTCGGCCTCCCTGTACACCCGACTGATCTAGAGTATCGCAAGAACTGCGTTCTTGACGTCTCCAGTCGTTTTCAGCATCTGAACTCTCATCTAAAATTTTGTAATATATTTTATTCTATCGCTTTATCTACTTAATTTTTGTATATACAGTAGACACGCGGTAACGTGAACATCGGGTAACGTGAATATCCGGCTAACATGAACAACATTTTTATTATATCGACCACCGTATAACGTGAGCACACTAACCCTCACTAACGTGAACATTGTTTATGATGTATGAAAACAATAACACATATTGAATTTCTGACGTTTCCTGTAACTTGTTTACATATCTATGCCACATTAAAGGTATTTGCAGACATAACAGCGTTGACCGTGCACAAATGTGACTGCATAATATGTGCTTTGGTTAATTTTGGGTTGTCTACTGATACGCGTTTTTATTTAGTAGACAGTTATTAAATACGGCCGTTTTCCATGGCGCCAAATCTCTTTTAAAGCTGATGCGATGCATTAAAAACGTAATTGTTGCTTGTGGTCAGTGTGTTTAATTTAGCAGTAAACGTTTCAACACAAAATTTTCGATTTTTTTCTGCAACAGTAGTTTGTATTTTAATATAAAACGTTAATAAACAATTTTTACTTTGTTTTTGATCTTTTTTTATCAGTTTCTAGTAGAAAATCATTATTATTCGATAGCATGAACAAATCGCAAACGTGAACACGCCTTGTTTTATTTTGTTCACATTACCACGTGTCTACTGTATTTAAAATTTGTATGGCCTCATGTTTATTAACATCTTGCATCCCTTCTACATATTACCATAGATGAAATAATAAGAATAATGTCCAATGGCACCTTTCTATATGTAACCCGAAAAAATTCTTTCTAAAGGCGGATCCACATCAATAAAAATTTGCGTTGTGCGTTGTATTTGACACAAATTTGTCCGTGTTCGTCGAAATTTTTGTTGGTGTGGACTGTGCGCCGTATACAAATGCACACAAATAATTTCGTGACGAACAACGCACGCTATCCGTTGTGCTGTCGGTTTTCCAGCCAACTTCAAAGAGATTTGCGTCGCACAGTAATGTTAATGTGAACTTGATTCTGAGTGCATCTGTATCTTTGTTTTATTTTACTACGTAAATACCTATGTTTGGGTGATTGTGATTGATCATGTCTCATTTTTTAAAAATGTCGATTGATGATGATGATGATGAGAAATATTTCTTCACCTCCAATACTACATGCTTTAGATATTTTGTCCCATGCATCAGCTTTTTTTATTTTGCTGTAATGCTGTCAGTATTTTGGATTCAATAACAAGTCATGTTTTGAATATTCCTGAAATGAGGTGCAATGAATCCTCATTGCTCCAGTCCATGTTTTATTGTATTTATTTTATTAGTCGTTTATTAGTTATTTTCTTATGCGAATTACAACTACTCTACTCCCGACACGTGTTTATTAATAAATATAATAACAACTTCTCTAGTTGGAAATTATTGCGCTCTGCACGAACAAACCTGCACACGTGGATTCGGCCGTACAACACACAAGATAAATATTTACTTGGTAAAATACTTAACCAGATTTAAATTTGCGCAGCAAATATTTTTGCTGAATTTAAAAATACAACGTACAACATAAATTTTTATTGATGTGGATCCGCCTTAAGAGATGGCAGCACAATAGACCATCTCTGGCTGAGATTGTAGTTATAAAACAGTCATGTTTTTAACCAGCATAGAATAAAACTGCCCCATAATTTGATCAAACAAAATACGCGAATTTGTTTTCAATTTTTTCCTTAATAAAATTAGCGCTCCGTTCGGAACTTACCAGTATAGCGAGATGGTCCAGACCCAGTGTAGTTTAGTGGCAAAGGCGGTATAGGAGGTGGAGACACATTTTCAGTACGTCTCTGTTGTGTCATCGTTTCAGAAAAGCTATTGGTTCGAGTTATTCCTTGAGACATTTTGTCCTATAATACAAAAAGACATTTATTCTCTATTATTTCGTACTTAATGCAAAGAAAAGAAATTTACAAATAATACCAAAAATACATACAACAATGAAGATGATAAAGCATAAAGAAAAGATTGCTTGCCTACGCTGTGACTCAACAAAATGATCATGCAGGAAAAACGAAATATACAGAGACGAGAACAAACCAAACGACTACTTGACGAATAATCATGCACAACAACAACAACAACAACAAAAACGACACGAAATACACAAAAATATATATATAAATTGTTCTTACAGCATTTTTCCCATTGAGATTAATCATGGACTGAAAAATATACAATTACTTATTAACCTTTTGAATTTCTTTTCAGCTTGAAGCGATAATCTTAAGCTTATTTACAATTTAGCATCGCAGAAATAAGTTTTCAGCATGATAAATTAAAATAAAATTATTAAAAGTAAGTACCTTCGATTTGGATTTTGGTGAAATTCTTGCTAAGAAGCCTTTAGTTGTAGAACCGCCTGAACTTCTTGCGCCATCTTTTTTCTTCCCGAAAAATTCAGAAATTAGTTTCGTAATACTTTTCCGCCTTTCACGATCTTTGGATTTCGATTTCTTCTCAGTCTTGCCGTGCGTTTCAACTAAAAGATTAGGGTCTGATTTACAAAACTGTAATTTCCTTTTGTCTTCTTCCATCGTGTTCGGGTCAATGTCCATTAATTTTGCATCGATAAATGGTTTAGCTATTTCAGAAACAGATTTAGTACGCACAGGATATCCATTATTATCGGTCGTTTGTTTAGAGGTGCTTAATTTTCTACTGAGATCCGAACTACTCAATGTATTGTGGGAATGAAGCGTATCATCACCGCTCTTTGACCGTTTAAAAGAATTATTGCGTTTCTTTGTAAGCGTGTCGTTCGAATAAAGAAGGGAATTTCGTCTCTCGGTGTTAATTACTAGCGATTCTATGCTGTCCTGTATATGAACATCGACATTTTCATTTTCTTTTCCTCTTTTACTAATTTTTTCTCGTAATTTCCTCAGTTTGTCTTCAGGACTCATACCGAGGTCTTCGTTCGACTTTAAATGCGCTTTCGCTCTAGCTTCTTGTTTTAATTTTTCTATAGTTCTACGTGCTTCTTCGCTTTTCTGTCTCGGAGGTGCTTTAGGTGTACTAAAATCGTCGTTTCTTAGAGCTTGTTGAATATCTGGCAAACTAAACGCTTCCGGATTTGTCATAGGAGTATCGGTTAAAGACGACTTGAATTTATTTGTTTTTGGTTTTACTTGAAACGAAGAATGGATACTAAGCTGTTTTGTGAAAGATTTTGGGTGTTGTTTGATTGATGAAACGGGCGTGGAAACTTCTTTGGTGTAGTCAGATTGACTTGGCTGTAGACTAGGTTTGCTCAACTCGCTTATTCCGGTTATGGTTTGGGATTTTTCGAGCGGGATAAAGTGCCTTTTTGGTGGGGTATCATTGGTTGATAAAAGCACGTCAGGTGTGGAGTAAACACTCGATGAAGTAGAGTACGTGGAAATTCTTTTTTCGGCTTCATCTTTAACATTTCTAATTTGGGAAGACATATCGGTAGTGGCCGATTTAGTTAAATCAAACGTTCGACTGGGACTGAAAGAATTTCGACTACGTTTTTTACGTTCCAACGATCTGTTCTGAGCTTTCATTTTATTCATAACCATTTCTTGCACTAACCTCTGATTTTCATCCCTTACTTTTTGAATTCCTTCCTTCGTGTAAATGGCTTTTTGAAGTGTGGTAGGTGAATCAGTGGATGGGGCATGAACAGGGCTCAAAGTTTCTTCTTTAATTAAATCCGGTTTCGGGGGTAATTCGGATCTATCTTTACGTTTCGATTTGCGGATATCTATCGAATCCCTTACATTCCCGAACTCTACTTTTGACTGCAGTCTCTGGCAATGCTCTTGATACTCTCGATTACTTTGTTCGTCCTGTTTATTAAAATTTTTAACTGGTTGCACGTCAGTCTGAACGAGAGTTTCTTCCTGTTGGTTTTTGTTTTCGTCCGTTAACACATCTTTTTGATTAGTTTGTGTTTGGGAAAGCTTTTGTTCGTCTCGTATTTTATCGAGTAAGATTTTATTCTCATTTATTAAGGAAGCAACACTCGGAACATCTTTCTTTTCTTTTTCTATATCTGGTTCGATCACGTTTTTAACAGTTGAATCACTGCATGTGTTTTCCTCTGTAGTCGTTCCAGTTTCAACGACTAACAAACTGTCGTCTTCGTTATCGTATAAATTTTGTTTTTCTTTCAATTTTTCTAAGTCGGTGGGCTTCAGATTAATTACTTCACCTCCAAAATTATCTTCATTTCCAATAATGCAATAGCCGGTATTCTTTTCATAACTGGACAAATTTTCTAAATCGAGAGTTTTTCTTACTTCGGGATTAACGGTTTCGACGACATCATTTATAGTTGGATTCAAACTGTCTTCGGCGATATCATCCTCATTCTGAAATTCAACATATCCGTTATTTTTTAAAGATGCCTCCACTAACATTTTTTCATCGCTGCTTGTTTCTTCCCCAGTGTCCATATATTCTATGCTACTTAATATATTACTTAAGTTTTCTGTAAGCGAAATTTTATTTGTATGTTTTTCTTTTCCGCAGATGTGGCCTATATCGTCGAATTCTTCCATATGGGCTTTACTGATGGTTTCACCTCGTTTTGGATTTCTTATCCCTTTCGGCAGTCTGTTTTTACGTGCGCTTTCAAAATCGGGGTTTAATTCAAACTCGACATCCTCAAAATCATCAGAAACCGCACTGTCTCTAGCCCAATCGGATAGTTCTGTTTCGGTCAAAGCTGCAGTGGTATGTTCTATGTACGAATCGTGTTCCGATGGTGTACTCTGACCACTTACAAGAGGTTTTTGTTCAGTTTCAGGCGATGCTTTTGACTTCTCGTGCAACTCTGTATGAACACTCGATAATATATGTTCTTTCTGTAAACCCGGTAATGTTTTTGGTTGATTTAATGTTTTCTTTTCGCTAATAATTGATTTAGGAGCATCACTTAAAGAGGAAGCTTGAGTTTCCGATTTGTTTTCTGGCTTCGATATTGGACACAAACTATCTAAAGGTACTTCGTCGCCAGAATTTTGCAGGATTTCGCCAGAATCATTGTGAACCTCTACTCTCGGTATGTTTTCGAATATTTTAACGGTTGGTGATTTTTGAATTCCGGTATGTTCGTCTGAATCATCACTATCGGATGTTGTAAGGCTATCACTTGACATGTCACTGTCTAAATGGAGAATATCAAAATTAAAAGTTTTTTCGCATTTAAAGAATAATCGTCTTACCTTTTGTTTTACTAGCCTGAGTCCAATCAATTTTCGGGACAATTATAGGAATTTCTTGCACCGGACTTCGTGGGCGGCCTTCCAATTCATGTTCGAAAACTGGCTGTTTATCTTCATTTTGAGGAGTACTCACGGTGCATTTTGTAACATCTGGTTGTTCCGGTGATGCCGTCAGATCAATAACCGGAGGTGATTTTGGTTCCAGAGGAGATGCAGTTGGGCTAACAATATCTGGCGATTTTAAGGGTTTATTATCCGAGAAAGCTGCAGACTGAGAGATAATCGGAGATAAAGGAGATCTACGCTCGTTTAGTTTACTACAAAATACCTGCATGCTTGGGCTTACGTCCTGGGCAGGCTTTAACAATTTTTGACAGTCAGAAATATTTGTATGGAACGATTTAAATTTTGAATCCAAAGTCGAAACGCTTCCGGATTTTTGTATACTTCCTGGAATGCCGTTATCACCTAGTAAGTATTTCTTTTTAAGTTCCAACGATACTTTAGTGGCAATACCACCGGTGCTTTGAGTGCGATTCAAGGCATAGCCTTCAGTTCTAGCAAGCAAAGAAGTGGGTGCAGGTTTTGGTAACACTGGTGAAGGCACAAGAGGTGTAAATTCCAACTGAATACCCCGTTTTGGTGTTTTACCATTTATAGGCGATTGTAAAACACCAGATTTCACCTGTACTTTTTTCGGCGGTCCAAAATTGCCTCTAGTTTTTGTTACGTTAAAATCGTTAAACACTATCGATGGTACTTCTCTGGTCGGAGTGGGTTCATCCACAGCAAATTCAGAATCGGTGGATATTTCCGTTGCGGAATTATGTTTACTGGACGATTCAGTACTGCTTTCATCCGATACAATCTGTAATATTTCAAAATTCTGTTGAGGGACGATATCGATTATGTTAATAAATAGGTACATATAAAAATAATGCATGCAAATAACGACAAACAATATTGGCGGTCATTTTAATTTAAGTACTTAATTAAAACCCCTTCCTCTCCGTTATTAGAGAAATGTTAAATTATCAAACATATTTCTGGAAAACCATAAAAGTTCGATGTTTTCTGAGATTAATAAACCAATAGAATGTAATCATTTTTTTAGCAACCTTCTTATATTCGAAATGAAATAAAGGTGATGTCACTTTCGGCAATTATTTTTCATTTCAAGGAATCTTTGAATGTCTATAAACTAACTCGATAACTTTTACGAAATAATTGGGCACTAAAAAAATGATCGGCCGCCCAATTCCTATATAAATAAATTAAATAATTTCTTATACAATAAATATACTGTAAGTCGAAAACTACAAAAGCTATAGCGAATGTATTGCTTATTTAATAAAATTAAAAGGGCAATAAGAGACATAGGTGACACTACATGAGTTAAAAAAAGGAAATTACTTGGTTAAGAAATGGCACACAACTCTCACGTCAGCAATGGAAAGTTAAACGGCATTATTATATTGCGATTAATTACATCAAACCAAATTTCACTCATATAGTTACCTTATTTTACCATTGCTAAAACGTGACTGTGGCCCAGGAACCGAAATCATCTCATTAAAAGAAATATTTACTCAACCTATTATGAATGCAATTATTTAAAGTTTTCACCGTATTTTAAGAGTATTATTATTATTATGATTAATAACTTTTTTAAAGAAGCATTTTATACACGTAAAATTTTAAAACACAACAATTAATAAAATTTTTAGGAACGCAACAATTATTAACTTTATCTACATTATTTAAAATCACACAGCATATAAAATGACTAGAAAACGTTAACATTTTTTATAGCAAAATTAAAAACGTATAAAATTACGAATTTGAGATTATTAAGCACGATTTTTGACTTTTAAGTTTTACTCGCACAGGCCTTTCTTCGTTAGTTTTTTAGAATATAAAATGTAAAAAATTACGATGTAAATGAATTTATCGTTTTATGTCGATTAAATGAAATTAAATTAAAAAGCGAAATTTTTAATAATATAACGTGCAAGTATTACTGAATACCACAGTCGTTTTTATTTTTAGGATCTTTTCCATTTTTTTCATCCAAAGACTTTAAATTATTAGTTGAAGCCGATGTATTCGCATCCGATGTCAAAGATAAATGATCAGATTGAACGTTCTGATCGGACAAACTACGATTTAAGACGGGTTTCTCCGGTTTAGGTAATACGTACGATGTGACTTTTTCTTTTCTCACGTTATCGGTGCCTTCTAATTCTTTATTTCTAGGTGGTGCCTGTGGAGTTTCAAACATTTGCCTTTGTTTTGCAACGGCACCGGTGGCTCCTGAAAACTTACATTTGGGCAAAGGAGAAACGCTCGTAGATTTTTTACGTGGCGGCGCTACAGGTTGGATGGTTTGAATATTCTCTTTATCGTGCTTGCTTGAATGAGAAAATTCCGTAGATTTTTTTCTGGGCGGCAGAGGAGGTGGGATATCATCGTTGTTTTTTTGCTCCAGCGATTTTTGTCGAACAGGTCTAACCGGAGGTACATCGGTGACTTTTGTTACTTGTTGAATGGACGGTGAAGGTTGTTTCGGTTGTTTGTTGACTTTCGCGTATAATCCGTCTAAAATTTCCTCCTGTGTTTTTTTATTGTGCTCTTGTTGAGTGAACGCATTGGTTTTTGTTTGTTGATTAGAGCCATTTATTAACTTGCTAGATTCGGCTTGCTGAATGTTTTGCTTTATGTCGGCATTTTCTTTTCTATTTGAGTTCGTCAAGAAACGGTTAGATTTTTTAGAGTTATCCATTACTCCGGAGTATGACTTCATAATTCTTGGATTACTCCTTAAATTGGCAAGGTAATTTCCTGCAATTCCTTTCGGTTTTTCTGCTGTGTCTTCATTAATATTATCCACTTCTGATTCAGTATCAGAACTTTCAGAATCGGAAAAGTTTTCAGGTTCGGCTTTTTGGGCTTTACTAGGCAAACTTTGAGCTATGGAACTACCGTGTTCTTTTTCTTTCGGACTTTTAGAATTTTCTGCGACCAAATCTTCTAATTTTTGTTCTGAAGATTTCAAAGCTTCCGCTACCACTTCTAATCCTCCATTATTGGCTTTATCGGCATCTTTGGTCTGTTCTTCTAAAGGTTCGGCTTCCGACTCTGACTCGGTTTCTTCAGTTTCTGTATAATCTTCTGAATCGGAAATTTGCTCCCGTTTAACCTCCTCTGTTTTCTGTTCTGAACTAGTAACAGGGGTTGTTGTAAGATCTATTTCTTGTGAAAGCATTGGGTTTATTTCAGCCTGCTCCGATTTATCTTTTTCCATTTCAGATGATTCAGTGGAGCTTCCCGAATTTTCTGAAGATGGAACATTTAATTTTGAGTTGGCATCGGTCTTTTCTAATTTAATTTGTTTTTGTTGGTTTAAGTCATCATTTTTCTCAATTTCCATTGATTCAGTAGAGCCTCCTGAATTTTCTAAAGGTGGAACATTTAAACTCAGGTTGGTTTCAGGCTTTTCTGCAGGCTGAACTTCCACCTCTGAGGATTCGGTAGAACTTCCCAAGTTTTGCGATGAAGATGGAACACTTAAACTTCGACGTTTTTCATTATTCTCTAGTTTCTGTTCTCTTTCTACATTCGTCATTTCTTTATTTTCTTCAACATTGTTAACGTTTTTGACATTGGAATTATGTTGTACAGGTTTTGTTTGCACATCAGAATCGCTCGAGTCAGACCAACTTTCTTCAGATTCTGAATAACTTTCGCTTTCTGCATTTGTTTTTGTAACATTCTTAATGATATTATCAGTACGTATTTCTGGTTTTAAACTGGGCATTTCTAATTGTGGTTTTTCTGATGATTTTGGTGTTTCAGTCTTTCTGTTAATTTGTGAGTTATCTTCATCATTTGGTTCTTGTTTTCTGATTTCAGCAGTGCCTGGACTTTGCGACATACCGGAAACTAAACTATTCTGAAATTTCATTTGTGTCGAACCTAAGAAATAATTTTCTTTAAGTTTCGAGTTAACGTTATCAGGTACGGACAGCTTAGCAGGAGTACCGTTTAAATCATTTCTAGTTTTTAATTGGTTGTCTAAATTTTGTACTAATTTTGCGCTATTAAGCGTAATCATACTAGCACTAATATTCTTTCGGCCTCCATCACTGCCATCCAATTTATTTTTCTGTTCGCCCAAGAAGAAACTTTTCTTTACCGATTGGGTTGGTGGCTCAAATTTACAAAAATCAAAGTTTCCGAGCGACTGACGTTTTAAAACCTTCGGAAGAGGTGGTTTCGTCACGTTCTCTTCGGTATTATTTTCAAAACCGGTACCACTTTCGAATTTCTGTAAAACCTTCTTCACATCTACTTTACTAACTGCGTCGAGATCAACTGAACTTTTTGCTCGTGGTCTTTGATTGTAAAACACGTCAGTCTGAGATCTACCTAATTTAAAGCTAGTTTGAGGGTGATCTGCGCACTCGTTAGAATCGTCACATGTGGTTATCGGTTTTCCAGATAAATGGCGTTCAAAGAATGTAATGTTATTTTTTGGTATTTTACTAACGATTGATTCGGCTCGTTCTGGTTTCTTTAATACGTTCTCTAGTTTTTTATATTTAACGTCGCTGAGGGATCTGTAAATTTTATGTGGCGTTTCTTGGTAATCTAAGTCATCCATCCAGTCCAACAGGTCACTTATTTTTTGTTCCGGTTCTGCTTCAACAAGTTCGGTGACATCATCAGTTTTAGTTTCAACTTCTAGCGCTTTTAATAAATCTTCAATGCTGCTGGACATCTTTTCTTCTTCATCAGAATGAGTATCTTCGAGGTTCATTGTCTCATCCGTTGTGTACTTTTTCGGATCAATTGGTTTCATTAGCTCATCTTCAGTTGCTAAAAGATTTTCAATATAATCGTCAATATTTTTCATGTCAGCTTCCTCGGGTTCAAAACTAAATGAAACTTTCCTATCAAGTGGTGGTTCCTTCTTTTTCACCGGTAAACTGCCTTGTTTAACTAACGGCTTTGGTTTAGGCGGAATAGTTTTAACAGTTTCCGATCTTCGTAAGATGGGTTTAGACATGTGAGATTTCTTCGAAGTGTCGCCAAAGTATTTTTTAGCAGATTCGATATTTGCTTTGACGACTACCTTAGGTTTGCCTGGTTCGTTCGGTAAATTAATTTTACTGGGGGTACGTTTGATTATCAATAAGGGTTCAGCTTCGGCAATTTTAAACTGCGGAATAAACTCTCGACCGAAACTACCACGTTTTTCTTTAGGAGGCAATACGAAATTTCTTTGTACTTTCTGAGGTGTTATTGAACCAACAGTGGCACTTTTGGAGAGGGGATTCAGTTTTGTGGGAATATTATTTGATTTATTCACAGTGGTATTATCAGAATTACCAGGAGTACTACTGCCTGATGATGATGGGGGGTAATTTTTACTTAATCCATTTTTATGTATGTTATTATTACTACCACTAGCATTCGTTAAATTGTTTGTATCCGGAGTAACATTTAATTCTTTTAATTTACGATCGATCTGATTAATTTCACTACAAAGTCCATTAATAAAATCGTCAAATTCCCCTGAATCGGCTGTGTTATAATCGACGGAAGTAAGGGATATGCTACTAGCTGACTTGCCTAAATTATTATTATTACTAAGGAAATTTTTATTATTTTCATTATTACTGATATTATCACGGTCATTTAATTTTTGATTATCTCCAGAAATGAGAATATCAGGCAATTCTGGAGAACACAATCCATTATTATTAGATAAATTGGGTGGTATGGGATCGGTTGATAAACAAGAAGATTTTTTCACCTCTGTATCGGAGCCTGTGTCTGTCTGAACAACAGGTGGCTCCACACGCACTTCTTGTTTCCGCAATTCTCTTGCGCGAATTTCTTCTTCGCCTTCCGTCGCTGGTTCATCTTCCTCATCTAGAAACACGAATAAGTTTGTATTACCTTGTTTTTGTTGTTATGAACAAGTACGTACCTCCGCTACTATTTTCATAATAACTAGAATGATCAGAACTGCTACTGTAGTCTTCTGAATCTGAATCATCGTCGTGCCGATGTTCCTTAGAATATCGCTGTTTGTAACGTTCCATCCATCTTAATGTTCCTTCTTTGGTTGGTGGTTCTTCTAAAGCTTCTTCATATGCATCTTCGTTATCAGATTCAGATCCGCTATTTAAATAAAATTAGTTTATTTACTTAATTTAATATCAAGAATATTTAATTTTCATATAAGTTTACACTTAATATTGAAGCATTGAAACAAAAAGAAAGGAAATAAATACCAAAAGAAGATTAAGGAAACAGTGCTAAACAACAATAACAAAGAGGCAACTGTAGAGGATAAATGGTAAGAAATAAAAGTTATGATAACTAAAACAGAATACAGACAAGACAAAGGCTATGGTAGTGAGAAAGGGGCAAGAAATAATAGAAGTTAAAATGTAAAGGTACGGAAATAGAGGAAGTAACAACAATGGAATACTTGGAAATTACTACAACGAGAGATGGGAACACAGACCTAGAAGTTGCCAAAAAGATAAAGAAAGTTACAAACATATTACACAATTATCGATTAAAACTAAGAATGAAATATATAACACGTTAATCATACCAATTACATATATTATACAGCAATAAAACACTGCCAAACAACAGAACTATGAGAACAAACTAAGAGCAATTGAAATGAAAAATATGAGAAGAATAATTGGAATAACCAAATTAGATAGATGGAGGAATGAGAATTCTATGAAGAAACAAAACAGGAACCTGGTTATGGTTTGGCCACACAAGAATGAAAAAGGAGAGGAAAACTAAATAATTTATAGAAGCAAAATATACAAAAAAGAGAAAGCCCGGAAGACAGAGGAAAACCTGAACTAGAAAGATTGAAGAAATGATAACAGAAGTAAATGAAACAAGAAAGGAAATAGGGAAAAAAACCCTAAACAAGAAAGAATGGAAAAATTGGGTGGAGAACCTGTACCCGACATCCTAATGGGTAAATGGGAGAAGAGAAAGAAGAAGAATAAAGTAACTAAAACAGCAGAAGAAATTCTAGGAGAAAGAAATAAAAAACCGAGAAACCATTGGTACGATGAAGATTACAGACAGGTTCACAAGAAACAAAAAGAAGCAAGAGATAAGATGCTACAAAGAAAACAACATAAAAAGCAGACGACTATCAACACAGGAGAAGGGAAGCACACAATGTATGCCAAAGTAAGAAATTTTATGAAGAACTTAAGAAAAGAAAACGAAAATTTTAAGTTACAACAAAGTACATATATACAGTACTTTTCACCTAGGATTTGGATTGTGACGTCAACGCACCTTTTATAAATTCACAATCCAACTATACTTCATCTCTTACTAAACTAGGTTTTCATTACCTACTGCGCACGAACGCGTGTCTACCCATACAGTTTTTGGGCTGAGCAAGTTGACGTCACAACCCAAATGCTAGAAGAAAAATTCTGTACAATATGGGCGAAATATTTTAAAGAGAAATTAAACGATCAAAACCAAGAAGAGAAGAACAGAACAGAAGACAGGACCCCATTTAAACATAGAAACCCCATATGGGATAAAATAAGAGAAAATTATTGCATAAAAAAACAACAAGGTGCCAGGCGAAGATGGATTAAATGCAAAACTGATAAAATATACAGTTGTAAAATAGTAACGAAAATACATGTAGTACTGAAAGAGATATGGGAAACAGAAGAAATGCCAATGGAATGGAATAATACTTTAATATGCCACATAATCAAAAAGGAAGATAAGTTAAGCTGCAACAACCTAACCTAACCTAACCTAACCTAACCGCCGGCAAACGATAGATGACCTGGTTAACATGTTGGGAATCTCTCATGGTTCTGTACATGCAATTCTTCATAAAAGTTCGGTTTATTTTTGACTCTACCTCGTAAATCAGTGTAATATCCAGCATATGCCGACAATGTAGTGATTACGGCAATACCAATGGAAACAGGCTTTTACAGAACTAGAAAAAGAATCTGAAGTGGTCGGATTAAAAATAAACAAACAAAAACAAAATACATGCTACAGACAAGGCAGGAAAGAGGAGCTCAAGTACAACATCAAATAATGCAAATTGGAATCAAGCAGGTCGACAGAGCAGATGGTTTCAAATATCTAGGAAGCATAATGGCAGAAACAAATGACATAAAGGCAAGAATAACGGCGGGGAACAAGTACTATTATTGTTTATAAAACATTTTCCCACGACCATATAAGAAAGTCGCTCCTAACGCACAACAAACTAGGCGCGAAAGTTGACAATATCACCCGTGCGATTGACTTTCGCAAAACAAATGAACAACCCGTGCGATATGAACACGTATAGGGATATATCGCACAGTTTGCGCAATAATAGGAAGCTGCGGCCGCTTCAAAACAAAAAATGACGGTCGTTTTACCTGAACTGTCAGTGTTACTTTTTGACATGTACATTTTTGGTCGTGGGAAAAATAGTGTTCGTAACTCGTTCGAAAGGCAAATATCTCCGCTCGTGTTTATAAATATTTCTACTCGTGCTCCGCTTCGCTCCGCACTCGTATATCTATTTATAAACACTCGCTTGATATTTGCTACTTTCGACACTTGATACGAAAATAACTATTTCAGTAATGTATGCATCAGAAATGTAGGTTTTAACAGCAGAAGACAAGAACAGGTTACAAACCTTAAAGGCATTGTCAACTTATGAAAAGTCGATTATTTTTATTTTGTAATTTGATTGAGTAAACTGAGTATTGCAGCTTTGCAAAATTTTATGGCCAAATTTTAATTCATTACCGTGTTATGGGAGCTAAAAGTTTAAGCTATGACGTCACCTATGTCGGTCGCCGGTAAGAGCTCTAGTATAGCTACAAATACAACGCTAAATTTAGGTGATGTTGCCGTGTTTTTAGGTTATGTTCGTTGTATAGCAGACTCCGGAGGTCGACACCAGTGATGTCACGTATGTAGGATCTGAATTCTCTCTACCCATTTATTGTGATTATTATCAAAGATATTGAAATTCTATCAATGCGAGTACTTTTACGAGTATTTTAACTAACGTATTTTGATATTTACTAAATATGTTGCATAAGTTGACAATGCCTTTAAAGAAAATATTTGGTCCAATAAAGGGACGAGGAGAGTGGAGAATATGGAGAAACCAGTAACTTTAAAATGAACCGGATATTATAGCAGTAATTTAGGGTCACCGTCTGACATGGGTTGGCTATGTCCACAGGATGCAACAAAGAAGAGCACCTAAAATGGCTTATGAGAGAAAACTAGATGGAAGACGACTAAGAGGACGGCCCTCGGAAAAAGATGGGGTGAAGACAGAAAGCAATGGCAAAATGTGGTGGAGCTGACGAAGGCTCTTTAAAGGGCTATGGTGCCAAAAAAGAAGAAAGAAGTTTGTGATTTTTATTTGACAAAAATTCTTTTACCTTAAACTAGAAGAATCCTCATCATCATCACTGGAACATACTTCAGCCGTAGAAGCACCAAAATTCCTATCGGTCCATTCATCTTCATCCATTTGACTAAGAGACTCATCATGATCGGAAGATATATGACCAGCTGACAAATTCGCAAATTCTATACGTTCTGGAGTTTGAACTGAAATTCAAAAATAACAATATAATTAAAACATTTTTACGGTTTTATGCCCAACGTACCCCTATCAAGCAAGTCAACTCCTTCGACCCCTCCAGGTACAATCTTAAGTTTTTCCAAAGGTTTTGCATTTTCTCTGGATAACTTTTGGGCATCCTTTTTAATAATTCTACTGCCATACAGTTCGCCAGGCATGCCAAAATGTTGGGAACAATAAAATCTGTGTCCATATTGACCGTCTCTGTCGAACATGTACGAACCCAAACGGAGAGTTGTAAAACAATACTGACACCTAAGAAACATTTGATTTACTTTGAACTGAAAATTTTAATAAAAAGTATTACATACTTAAAACAACCCCGATGGAAGAACCTTCCTTCTGCGGATAATCTTTCCATTAGATACACCCGTTTCTGACAAAAATGGCAATATTCGGAACCACCTTGAGTAGGAAGTACAACTGCTGGTTTAGGATTCTGCGTTCAATTAATAAAAATAAAAAAAAAATTACTGACAGTATTAAAATGTTACGCAATAAACTTACACTTTTCGGAGTAGGTTTCGGTTCTGGTTCAACAGCTTTGGTTACCAATTTTTCAGTTATCGTAGCTATTTTATTTGTTCCTAAATCTCTTACAGATCCTTCCTTTAGTTTCTGTTCTAAGCGTTTTATACCTCTGTCCAGTTCTGAGAATTTTGCTGAAATGTAAATGTATTAAACATCCGATAAATCGTAATTTCCATTTCAACAGTGGAGATAAAATCAAGTTTTTTTAATCAGAGCCTACCTTCGGCACTATTCTGCCTATTTAAGTGTTGCTTCTCCATTTTAGTTTGACGAGCCAAAAATTGTTCTCTATTCCATTTTGGCACACGTTCCTTTTCCTTGTTAACCGATTTGCCTAATTTATTTTCCATTATTTTCTTTTCAATTTCTTTAATATTCCAGTCAGAAGTCTCAATCTTTCCAATAGCTCGCATTAAATCCTTTGGTTTCTTTTCAATAGGGATAGGATCTCGCCATTTATCTTCAAGATCTTTTATTCTAGCTGCGAGTTCTTCGTCTGCTCCAGCAATTCTTGATTGATTCGGTAAACGATTTTCTCGATCCTACAGAATGCACACATAAAATACTCTCGTTTTTAAGCGAATTCATTACACCATATCCAGCACACATGTTATAGGCTAAAACGATTGTTAAAACTGAAGCGTAAGAGATTTGAATCTAAATCAATGTTCGTGTATTGGTTAGATTAGTTTTGTGATTTTAAAACAACATGGAATGAAAAGTATTCTTATGATTTATGATAATCACCGCATTTGTATTTAGTAGGATAAAAGTAATCAAACAAAACACACAGATACAAATTGATAGTAAATTAACAGTGAAAGAAACATGCTAACACAACACAAAAACTCATAACCCTTACAGGTACGTAAGTAAACTGTTTCTCTAAATTTTTGACCCTATCTTGAAAATGAGGGGCAGTTTGTCTATATACAAACAAGGAGTAATCCTCAAACGGCCCAGATGCATCCGGTTTAGCGTTCATATGCAACATCTGCATACTCTTTATGAACTGCTCTGTTTGCATCTTTCGCTGATGACGACGCTTATTCTGTCGATCGGTACGGTTCGCTGCTATGTCTTCCAATCGTTTACGTCTCTCTTCCTTCAGTTTTAAAATATATTTTATATTTCAATTATGGTTTGATTAAATTGTTAGTAAAAAATAAAATAATTAAAAAAAAGGGGTGAAATTAAGGACATCATTGTTGATCGAATCTAATAAAACTCACACCTCTAATCTGGCTTTAGCAAAAGTATTTATAGCTTAAAACTAGAGCTGTCAACTTTTAATTTTTTGTATGATAATCGGTTAAAACAATTTCTAACTGATTTCTGATAAAACCAGTTTTTACCAGGTTATCTCATTACATATCTTAACCGTTTCAGCTTAAAATTGGTTTTTGGCATGATTGGCATGATTTGTTTTGACCGTACTCAATCTTAACCGTATTATAATTCTACCAGTGTTTCCCTTTTAACAGATTTTTACTTACTTACTTAATCCTAAGGCCTTTCTACCCTTTCGGATGTAAGGCTAATAGTTGTAACGACAGATCAATAAAAAAACCAATTAGGGTAGGCTGTGAAATTGAATTATTTTGGTACTTTAGCCACATCCACAGAATGACATTTCTGACATGAAAATTTAAAACTGAACGCTCTTGTCAAATTTTTTAAGTTTTTTATTTGGTGAAAAAATTTAAAGTTTGAAAAAATGGTATTCACTACACAACAAAAAGCGAAAGCTATTGAATGTTTCTTTCGAACCGGCGTAAGAATAAATGGAGAGCGGCAATATTCACTTCATGACTGCATGACTGATTTTCGTGAAGAATATCCCGATTTAATTTTAATTAATGTTCAATTACAATTATTTTCGCGACGTTGTAACTAAATCTGTGCAGTTATTTAGAGAAAGTGGTAGTGTCGCTCGTAAAAGTGGAAGTGGACCGCCGCTTAGACGAACAGAAGCAACGATTGAAGCTGCCCGGCAGATTATGGATGAACACCCAAAAACTTCCATTAGAGTATTGGCTCAACAAATAAATTTATCTTATGGCACAACTCGAACAATCCTAAAAAAAGATTTAAACCGTCATGCATATAAACTGCAATGTTTTCATGAACTTTTACCAATAGACCCTCCAAGCCGAATAGAATTCTGCAATTAGTTTCAAAATAATCTCAACAATGAAGCAGCTCTGAACACTGTATTTTTTTCTGATGAGGCCTGGTTTTATCTTTCTGGATATGTCAATTCACACAATATGAGGTGGTGGTCAAGTGAAAACCCTCAGTTTTTTGTTTCTAGTGATTTTTCCAGGACTGTCTCCATCTTGTGACAGAGTTCGAGCTTCTTCTCACTTCAACCCCCTCTTTGCTACTGCTTTCCTTTAGTTCTTCGTTCCATGTTTTTCTAAGTCTTCCTTTTCCTCTCTTTTTTCTTGCTCTTGCTTCGTTTATTATCCTTGTTCTTTTCCCCCACATCTGCATTACATGGCCAAACCATCTCATTTGTCCTTATTTCTATCACTGTATAAATTGACTTTATCTTCAATTTTTCGCTGTATGCTGTGTTTCGGATTCTGTCCATAATTGTTTTACCCTTCTATTTTCCTAAGGATTTTCATTTTGATATATCTTGTTTTTCTGACCTTCTGTTATTGTCCATGTTTCTGAGGTATATATATGATTGTTGTATTACTACTTTCTTATAGATTTGCATTTTAGATTCTTTGTTGTTGTGTTTTTGATGTTACTGAACAGTCTTCTGGTGTCTAAAACGGTAGTGAAGTGCAACACATGACGCTGCTACGCATGCGTCACATAGCCTCTCTTGTATCCAATACCAACTCTCTCCTCCAAGTTGGCAGACCTCGGGAACCTTACAGGGCTGACGAAAGCGGTAGACTCAGGGACTCACAACTTGCGAGTATGGGAAATAGCATCCCTAAGGTACCATAGCTGGGAGTGTCCTTGTTTCAATTTGTTTGGAGGGCAGTTTCTTTCTCTTTATTCTTTCCTGTCTGGCCTCACTTGGCTAACTCTTGTTGCTTCTGACCCTGACACTATTAGGGTATTTGAGGACTTCTTTCTTTATTATCCCATCATATTCCCATATAGGGCAAAGACCTCCTTCACTTTTTTATTGGAGGGTTTTTGGTCTACACTCCCATAGTGACCGGTCTTCGTGGGAGGGAGGTTACCTCAAGGTCAAGGTTATCTCTCCCATTAAGGAGGTTGGGGGTTGGACAAGGGTCCAAGCACCTCTTTCCAGAAAACAAAACCGGTTGTGAAGGCTCGACAAAGCCCAAACAAAAGAAAAGAGCTAAAAATTTATTCTGGGAACGTGAGAACACTTTATAAAACTGGAAAGAAAAAGCAAAGGATAAGAAAGCATCGAAAAGAATTGTGGAGCAGACCAAGGTCCACAAAGGGCTGTAGTGCAAAAGATGATGATGATGAACAGTCTTCCTGCAGCCCCTTTTCCCACTTTTATTTCCTCATTCATTTTTCTGTTATGAACTATTACCAAACCTAAGTATTTAAATCTGTTACTTTACTCCAGTGTTTCTCCGACCAATTCAATTGCGTGTTTTATTTCTTCTCTACTTATTACCATTGTTTTTGTTTTGTTATTGTTAATATTCATGTTTATATTTCCTAAATGTCTTTTTAGCCTTGTGAAATTTTCTTGTAACGATTTTCATGCTTTGCTATTAGTACTATGTCATCGGTGTAACAGAATCCTTATGTTCTCCATTTTCCAACTTGCTACATTATATAGTTTTGCTTCCTTTCTTGAATTTTTTATTGTTTCATCTAGTCTAGGACTATACCTTTTCAACTTCAAATTGAGACTAATCATTTTCAAATTGAGAATAAACACGTTCAAATTGAGACAAAATAATCTGAAATCGATTAAACACATTCAAATTGAGAACTAACACAATCAAATTGAGAATAAACATATTCAAATTGAGAATAAACACATTCAAATTGAGACAAAACAAGCTGTGATTTCAGATTGTTTTGTCTCAATTTGAATGTGTTTATTCTCAATTTGAATATGTTTATTCTCAATTTGATTATGTTAAATCTCAATTTGAATGTGTTTAATTGATTTCAGATTATTTTGTCTCAATTTGAATGTGTTTATTCTCAATTTGAAGGTGATTAGTCTCAACTTGAAGTTGAAAAGGTATAGTGAGAACAGTAGTGGGCTCAGAACGGTACGCTTCTTTGCCCCGCTCCTTTGGTTGTTTCAAATATTGTTGATTCTGTGTTGTGTTTTGGTGGACACTCCTCCACCATATTCTGCAGAATTCCTCTTCTTTTAGTACTTCCACATGTCGTCTCTGTGTACTCTGTTGAAGGCCTTTTGCAGGTCTATAAAGCATACATGAATGTTTGCTGCTTCACTAATGATTTTTCCCTTAATTGTCTTAATATAAATATGGCATCTTGTACCCCTCTGTTAGGTCTAAATCCATATTGATTATATTCTAAGGTTTCTTCTATTTGTGATCTTATCCTCTTTTCCAGACTTCTTGCGAATATTTTTGCTACTACGCTGAGCAGTGTAATTTCCTTGTAATTTGACAGTCATTTATTTCCCTCTTTTTGAATATCAGTGTGATTATTCCCATTTGCTTGGCCAGTTTCCGTTACTAAATTCAAAATGTGTCTGATTAAATCTCTTGCTTCTTCTGTTGTGGCTTTGAACATTTCTGAGATTGCTTGGTCGGGTCCTGGCGTTTCCCCTATATTTGCTTTACTAATTGCTTCATTTGCCTCCCTGGTGTTGTCCCCGTTCTTGCTTTTTTACTGTAAATGTTGTTTTAGTTCCTTCTTTTCTATTTGTATCTTCTAAACCATTTCCTTCTAGTACGCTGTTAAAGTATCATCTTCACCTTTCCATTACATCTTCTTCCTTCCTTATGATCTCTCCATTTTCGTCCTTAACATTATGTAGTGTTTCTGATTCTCTTCATGTGCCTTTTCCATTTCTTCCCCAAATTCTACCCATGCCTTTTGTTTTCTATTCTTTTTACTTGGCTTCTTTGTGCTTTATATTCTTCCTAGTCATTTGTATTTCTTGTATTTAGGTATCTTTTCCATCTTTATTTTTTCCTCTACTGCTGTTTTCACTCTGTTGGGCCACCAGTGTGTTCTTTTTGCCTTTCTGTTTGATATTTTTGTCACACCATCACTCTCTTCTGTTGTTTGTAATATTGCTTCTTTCTGTTTCCTCACATTTCTTCTACCTGCTCTCCTCTGTCAATTTGTCTTAACTTTTCTTGTAATTTATTTTGGAAATGTTGCATTACTTTTTGTTCCTTTAATTTATAGCTTTTTATCGTTCATAATTGTCATTGTTAACATATAATGATAGCTTCCGGTTTCCAGGCCCCTCATTACTTTTATGTTTTTAACTCTTGCTCGTGTCGGCTTGCGAAATAGGAAGTAGTCTATTGTGGATTTCTCATTTGTGTTTTCCTTTCATTTTTTTGTGTTTAAAATTATTAATTCATTCTCCACGCATTCTTTCACCGTTTGGGGTTCTCGTTTCTTTTCTATATTTGCCTAAGCACCACCATTTTGTAATTTTGGTGGATTTACTTTTCTTTTTTGTTTCTGTTATGCCTATGTAATCTATCCTTGTCTTTACTAGCTCCTGTGTTAGTTCTTCTTCTTTATTTGTTAAACTGTTTGCTTTCAATTTTTTATCATGTCCATTTACTCGCCTAAATTTGTAGTTGTAGTTCCATCCTTTTGCTGCCCGATTAGTTTTTGGATCTGGGTTTTTGGCCATCTTCAGGTTGCCCCCATTTCCATCAGACCATTCATACTTTATACCTTTTATCTCTATCTTTTGATATCCTATTCGCGTTTTCTTGCCTTTAGTTTTTTCATTCTTGCTACGTTCCTAATCGCCGTTTGTAATTTCTGTTCATCGAGAGTTATGTCACTGTACAAATAAATCTGCAGGTGTAACGTTTTAGGATATTAATTTTTGCATGGAAACTCCTGAACTTCACTACTAGTTGTTTTGGATCCTGCCTTCCCAGTTTGAATACTTCCTATATATCCGCACTTACTCCCATTTCTGTCTGTAAAAAGCATTTTATTTCTTGCTTGAAATTTTGCTCGCTAAATTTTACACCTTTTATCATTAAATTATTTCTCTTGTTACTTCTCTCTTGATTCTCCAGTCTTCCTTTCAGGGTTCATAGGTACCTATTTAGAATTTTTTACTTGTAAATCATTCGTTGTGTCTTACAGGGTGCAATATAAATTGTATGTAACCTTTAAATAACAGCAGTGCTCCCTACCACTGCAATAATTCTTTTCAACTGTTATAAACTAAATTTTCGATAAATTAAGATGCTCTTATTTTTTTAAGTTCTTAACTACTTTATTATACAGAGTGACTAGAAAAACCTCGGCCACTTTTCCAACTATTAACAACAGATGTCGCCGTTTTTTAAGATGTTTAGTTATGTAAAGTAAAATTAGCTACTCTGCTTCCAACTGTCAACCACAAAATTAAGTTCTGCTGTCAAGTTGACATCGACGCGGATATGAATACATATCTTCAATGACGTATTGCTAGTGTGAAATGATTTTATCAAGCACGAATCGACCACCACCAGCGGGTAGTAGCATCATTGCAATTATTGAAAAATTTGAACAGCATGAGGATGTTTCAAATCTACAGAAAAATGGTGAGAGGCAGATCAAGGAGCTTCATCACCATTGATAACGCTGTTGAAATTCACAACCGGTTATTATAAGAGCCAACAACTTTGCAAAGACAAATTTTATGAGAATTCGGAATTTGCAGGCGATCTATTGCAATTATTATTCATGAAATTGGTTTGAAATGTTTTCAGCCAAGATGACCCAGTTTATTAAAAGATGAAGATCACCCTAATTTTTTATTGGATCATCTGTTGTGGTCAGACGCAGCCAAATTTCATTTTGATTTTCTCCATCCCTTTATGCCCACCCCTAGGGTGTCGGGTCTTTTATCAATTTTCGATACGCCTACCTATTTCTTGCTAACCTTTTTGCGTCCACCAATGTCTTTCCTTTCCTTTACATTGTCCTTTATATTTTCTTCCCACTTTTTTCTTGGCCTTCCTCTTAATCTACGTCCTTCCACTCCCATTTGTTACTATCCTAGGCAATTTATCTCTCTCCATCCTCCATAAATGTCCTATCCATTTTAATTATTGTTTCACTATGGTCGTTATTACTGGTTCTTGTTTCAGTTTGTCCCTTATTATTTCGTTTCTCACTCGGTCTATTTTTGTGTTTCCTGATACTTTTCTCTCAAGTATTTCATTTCTGTTGCTGTTATAGTTGACTTATATTTGTCTGTCAAAATCCAGCTCTCTACTCCACAAATCGAAGTTGGTAGAAACGCCGTTCTATAAATGCTTATCTTTGTTTTAGTATTTAGGCATCTCTCTTTTCCCAACTAGTGAACTGTTTATGATATAATACAGATTGTTCCCTTTTTGTATTTCTTTATCTATTTTTCCATCGTTCGATATTACGGTTCCTAAATACATATAACTGCTCACTTCCTCTAACACTTCATGATCTATCTTTACTTATTTTCATCACTTTGCTTTTTCCTATGTTTATTTTGAGATTTACTTGTTCTAGTTCTTCTTTACAAGTGTTGTAGTTCTCTTTCATTTCTAGAAATTATTAATATGTTGTCTTTTTATAGTTAGCAGTTGTTGTATGTATGTACATATATTGGATACATCTATCTATTTCCAATTCTTGTTTTTGTCGTTCTCAGATTACATTTTTTCATCACTTCATTCATTACTACTATGAAAAGCAGGGGGCTCACCTTGTTTTATGCCTGTTGTCATGCTAAAACTCGCTGATATTTCTCCATTAATTCTAACACTACCTTCTACATTCTTACATATGCCTGTAATTGCTTCATATAATTGTTGGTTTATCTTATATTTGTTCAGTGTTTCCCATATTCGTCTTGAAATATTATTGAAAGCGGCCTTTCTATGAATGCTAAGTATAATCATTCCCCTAAATTCTTTTCTATTTCACACTGCCCTTAAGATGTATATATTATCTTGTGTTCGTTTGTCAGGAATTTGGAAACCTGCTTGCTCTTCTTTTATCTGTCCTTCGATTTTGTTTCTCAATTTCCTTTCTAGAATTTTTGTATACATTTTTAGCGGTATTGCAGATAGGCTTAGGGCTCTGTAATTATCACCTTCACTAGTGCTTCCCTTTTTATGTAACAGGCATTATTACATTTTGCTTCCATTCTTTTGGAATGGTTCTTCCTTCCCATGCCTTTTTATATATTTTTAGTAACCATTCTATTAGTTTTTTCTCACCCTAGCTTTATTACTTTAGGAGTTATACAGTCTTTTCCTGCTGCTTTTCCATCCTTTAAATTGTTCACTGCAGTTCTCACTTCTTCTGTTATTTCCAATGTAATTGTTGTATTATGTTGTTCCATCTCCATTACCTGCTTCTAAATTATCTTGAAAACCACTTTCCTCCTCTTCCTTGCCCTGGAATTTCTCTTCATAATAATATTTCATCCATGTTTCAGCTATTTCCTCTGCTCTTGTGATAAGTTGTTATTATTTTTATCCTTAATATTTATTACCCTTGAAACAATTTTTCGATTGCCTGGAATAAACGTTTGAGCTGCTATTTGGTCCGGAGGAATTATTGGTCCCTTTTTTCTGGAAGAAAGTATTACCGGCGATATTTATCTGAATTTGCTTCAATAATGCCGGCGCTCCATCTCATTACGCTACACCAATATGACAATTTTTAGATTAACACTTCCATCAATCTTGGATTGAGCGAAGGGGCCCACAAGATCTTTGACTTAACACCCATGGATTTAACTGTATGAGGAATTGCTGAGATTTGGTCTATGCCGACAAAGTTAAGGAAGACATTGAAATCTTAAAGGTCTTCATTGAAGCACAAAAATTCAAATCAGTTCGGAAAATCTGGGTCGTCAATTCAAACACTTGCTTTAAAAACTTTTATTTTGTGGATTTTCTTTTATTTTCTGTATTCGTTTACGTTGATGTTAGATTTCTTGTTTATTTTCTGTTCATTTCTGGTTCCTTTATTTGGTTGATTTCTTTAATTTTCAATTACCATTAAATTTGGTTGCTTTGATTTACTTTGGGGCGTATTTAATAACTAAAGCGTCCTTGAGTAGCTTCAGGCATTTTAATACTCACAAACTAATTGTTCACTTGGATTCTGCGTTGTTGCGAGATTTTCAACTTAATTTTTCTTTGATAAAGCACCATCTCTTGGTCCCCGCAAGAAAAGTGGCCGGACTTTTTCTAGCCACTCTGTATATTGTAATGGGAATTATTCTAATAATAAAACCTTCTTAACTTCTTGATAAGCATCTTTTTAAAAATCATTCATCATGAAATTATTATAATTTTTTTGTGCCAAAAATATTAATTTATCTGTATTGTCGTTCTTTAGACAGCTCCTTTTAGCATGTTTGAAAACCTGTCACGACATGAAATCAATCTAGCTAACCCTTCATGTCCAGAAACTGCGCTTAACCGGAAGTCGAAGATCACCAAAAAACGGATAACCGAATAGTTTTATGCTGAATAAAAAACTGCGGTTTTTATTAACAGTAATGATAGATTAACCAATTAATTAGTAATGGTTGACAGCCCCACTTAAAACTGGGCGATTTCTTTATAGATAGCTTACGTAACAATTTAGTTAGAAAAATAAGATAAAAGAAAAACCAATTTTGTGGTAGCATAAGAATTCCAAATGTCTCAAAAAGGTTCACTTTAATTGTGCCGAAATCATTAAAAATTCAATTAATAAGTGAATAAATTGATCTATAAAACAATGTAACTTAAATACACAAACAAAAGCATTTCAATTCGATTCGTAAAACTTCATATTTTCAATAGATTATAGATTTTAATAAAATCTAAAAAAATATACATTTATAAAATGTTCACTCTACGAATTCCCGGTAATTTATAATATAATCAAGTATGAAAAGAACAAAACAAACCACCATCGCTTCCCAAATAGAAGAAAATAAATCTCTGATATTCTGGAAAAGAGAGACAGGATTAAAAGGACAGGTAAGTGGTATAATAAGGCACAAAGGTATAAGATAAAAATAAAGAATATGTTGCTTTAGTATATTGTTAAAATAACAGGTTAGTAAATAAATAAAATATGTAATTACAATAATTAATAATGTGTAAAAATTAAAAGAAAGAAAAAAAAGAATGAAATATGAACATAATTAAAAATATCTAAAGAACGTATAATGTTTAAGTACAATAATTTAATTACTTTGACTGTCAAGTATTGATTAAAATTCTGATTTATGACATGCCACAAATTTCGGAGAATATTACTGTATAAATGCCTAAGATTTGATAATTCAGTTAGAAAATGCTTCAATCTTTTAGAGTAGGGGTCTCCAAACTACGGTCCGCGGAAGAATTTTAATAGTTTCATAATTATTTATAAATATATCTAAAAAAAAAGTTGATAAAGAATGACACGTGTTTAATGAAGAATGGGGCGCTAGCGTAAAATACTTCTTTGTACAATGGAAGTCAAAGGATAAAGTCATATGTCTGATTTGTAAAGACACTGTTGCTGTGTTGAAAGAATACAATTTACATCACCATTAAGAAACGGAACATGCTTCAACATTTTCTCAATTTAAAGAAAAGCAGCATTCAGAAAAATTACGTCGTAGTTTGCGTTCTCAGAAAGACTTATTTACGAAGGCAAACTCAGAAAATGAAGCCTTAACCTTTGTAACCTACAAGGTTGCTTATGTGTTGGGTAAAAGACTAAAACCTTTGACTGACGGCGACATCATTAAAGAGTGTATGATGGAAGCAGTGGCAGAGTTAGATATAAAAGGAGAAAACTTTGAAAAAGTTAAAGAATACTACAAAATAAACATTAAGAAACTGAATGATGAGAAAGAGAGAAATAAATACATAAAGAATTAAATGACGCAGAAACAACAAAGGAAGAATGGAATACGGAAGAAAGATGGACAACAAAAATATAATAAAATAAAAATAAAAAAGCTAAAGAAATATGTGGAACAAGAGTTATAAACAATAAAGGTAAAAAGAACAGATTGGTGGAGTACAGAGATAAAGAATAAAATTAAAGAGAAGAAAGAGGCATGGAAAAAATATCAGCTACAAAAAATCTTACAGACCAAAGCCGAATATATTAACAAAAGAAATAAGGCAAAAATAGCAGTAAAAGAAGCAAAACAAAGAAGATGGGAAAAAGTCGGAGAAGAAATAAATGAAAGTTTTATGATAAATAACAAAAAAAATTGGAGTATAATTAAGTCAATGAGTGGGAGAAGAAACGGAGGAATTCGCAATAAAAGATAAAAACAATCAGATACAGATAAAAACTCAGGAAAAACTAGAAATATGGAAAGATCATTACATGGATAAGTTCAAAAAAGACAGGAGACAGTAATAAGAGAAATAGAGGAACAACAAAGCGAAATTACAAGAGAAGAAACGCTGAAAAATGTTAAGAAAGGAAAGGCAAGAGGAAGTGACGACATAGATCCAGAAATGATTAAATGGGTCGCTCATGAGCAAGTCGTTCAAATTGAATGACTCACCGTAGTGTGCGATGCGGATACGACTCTTTTCTATTGAGCGATTCGTTCATCGTTCATTTCAGCTCACCACAGAGAATGACCGAATTGTTTTCGTACGTGTTGCGTGCATAATTTGATGAACTTAATGTCACACAGGAATTAGACTCACTTCACAGCATGCATGGCACTACAACAGGAGAGAATATCTTCAAAGAAATACAAAAAACACTAACAGAATATAATTTGAACTGTAATCGTCTGCAGTGCGTGACAGTTGATGGAGCAAAAACACGTCTGGTATAAAGACAGGTTTGATTGGACAAATTACAGAAGTTTGTGAGGTTGCAGATGTATCAAAACCGATGTTTCTTCACTGTGTCTTGAAACCTGTAAATTTCATCTGCTCTCATGCACTTAAGGACCGCCAGTTCGGCCTTTTCTCGAGGAATGTGATTCTGAGTATGTTGACTTAACATATTATACCGCAGTTCGATGGCTTAGCTGTGGAAAGGTTCTTTCATGCTTCTTTCAGATCAGTGATGAAATTGAAATATTTCTTACCGAGAAGTGAACCGCTTTTATCAGATACCGAGTGGCTTTGGAAATTGGCATTTTTTGCGGAAATGGTGAACTACACGAACAATTTCAATTTAAAGTTGCAGGGTGAAAATAACATAGTTTGTGATTTATTTGCTCATATCAAGGCATTCAGAGCCAGAGCGAAGTTGATACTTCTGGAAGGCCAGGTGAAAGATTGTCACTTTGCTCATTTGTCATGCTGTGCAGAACTGCATAAAGAAGATGAAGCAGAATTTCCTTTCCCATTCGCAAATTCAGCCATTTCAGATTTGAAACAACAATTTCAGAAACGATTTGCTGATCTAGTTGCCAGTGCAAAGGAAATTGGGTTGTTTCAAAATCCGTTTGACTGTGACGGTGATGTTATTAAGATATGGTGTCTCCACTCCTTCAATTGTTTGTGAACTGTATTCTTTGACAAAATCGTGTACTAGTTCCAACAATTGCTGTAAGATGGCGCTAATGACAGTTGAATGTTGACACCAAAAACTGTCAAAATATTTAATTTTCAATGTTATCGCAACAAAGTATTTATGTTTCGCTCGTGCTTTTTATCTGATTTTCGAAACACATTTGGGAGAACAATTTATGAAAATCCTTAAACCTTCTTCGAAGAAATATTTAATTCAAAGAAAAAATCGATTTGTTCTTAAAGCTGCATAGGATTATATTTATGTGTTTTTAATATCTTCTGCAAAAAGTGCAAAATTTATAAAAATACGTTACTTTATAATAGGTTATGATTATGAAAATATCAAATTTTATACCGCCATCTAGCGGCAAATATCTAAACTAGTACGTGATACTGTCAAACGATGCAGTACAAAAGTTTTATATGGAAAATAGTGGGAGAACGAACACCATATTAATAACATCACCACTGTGACATTACAGATGTCCCAAGTCGGATTCAGATGGAAATGATTGATATTCAGGAAAAAGACAAATACAAGGAAGGAAACTTAATAATCGATTTTTATAAATTTCTGAACCTTGTGGAGTTTCCAAATTTGAAAGAATTTGCTTGTAGGTTTATCTCCATTTTTGGGACAATGTATCTCTGCGAATGAATTATATCACATCAAAATACAGGGCAAATGTATCTGATGAACATTTGAAGTCGATACTTGCCCTTAGCGTTTCAAAATTTGAACCTCAAATTAATGAGATTTTAAAAACAGAAAAACAGTTCCATCATTCACATTACATAATGGTTTTAATTTGTTGAAAATATGAGAATTTGCCGGTTTTGTTTGTCGCTGTCAACAACTGAAAAGTGCTGAAGAAAAAGTTTGGAGACCCCTGTTTTAAAGTAACAAAAGCCTAATAGTAACAATATTCTCCGATAATGATTTTTATATTTTCAAAGAATTCCAAAATAATACGATAATACTATAAATAAAACAAATTAAAATATATATGAGAGAACAGTAGATACATCTACTTACCACGCCCATTTCGTATTTCTCAAATGATCTTCGCTTTTTATTCTTCCGCTCTGGTACGACAGTCGGTTTACTTGAAGATATGGCTTCAGCATGTCGTTTAGCCCTACTAGTAGTAAATCGACCTACCACAGCAGCAGTCGTATCGTTAGTGCGCACGCTTGGCACTGCTCTATTAAATTCCCTTGAATTTTCTTTGGTATCTGGCAATTCCTATAATATATACAAATAAAATGCTGGGTAAAGAAAACGATTTATTTAAAATCTAATACATTTCAGAAAATGTTTTGATGCAAATTGTGCCTTGTCTTTAATATGGACAAAATAATACGGCTGTAAAATTAAAATAGTATAAGGACAAAGACACAAGGGGTATCAGGAAAGTGTAAAGGAAATAAACTGTTAATGAACGTACTGTTTCTTCATTTTCGTTAATAGCAGGAAATCTTGGGGCAGGTTCGCAGGTTGACGTTTGCAATTTATTCCATGGGTTCACTTGGGAAAATTTTACCATACTACTGGATTTTAATTTCGCTACAAATTGAGTCAAACTATCTAAAGATGAGGACTTGATTTCTGCTAAATTTGGATTTCCTCTATTATTCTTCACTTCTTTGGTACATTTCTCGACTTTTATATCTTTAACTGATTCCAATTTTAAACATTTTGTAATAGGTTTGTCTTGGGGTGCCGCATTTTTCGTCACAGGCGAAATATCGGTAAGCCTCTCAAGTTGATCGGTTCCCAGTTCACTAATACTATCTCGTTCTTTGAAATCACTGACCTTTAACCAGTTAATTATTCTCTGATATCTTGCTACAGGAGAAATAACTTCTGCATTACTCATGGTGGTTTGGTACAAAAATTTGTATTTATCCTCATCTAAAAACTGACATGTTTTCTGACGACATTCTAATGGTGATTTGTTTTTTAAAAACATGGAACACACTTGATTTTTTAGGGATTTCCTCTTACGTTTCTTACGTTTTATGGATTTAACATTAATCGTTATCAAGTTTGGTTGAGAATTTACTCGTAATTCTTGATAGCATACTGCATGGCGATCTTCATCGACGTGTCTTAATATAATTTCCGACTGTTGATTACTACTCACTGACTGCAGACTAAAGTTTTCGACTTGGTTATTAACATCATTTGTTAAAAGATTTTCATTAAATAGATTTGGATTTTTGTATTCACTATTTAGATTGCATTTCATATTATTAGATTTATTAAATAACTGACTCACGTCTTTGCTGACTTCAATTTCTTTAAAATGTTCATCAAAAAATCTCAGTTTAAGTATTTCTTTACCTTTCCTTGCAGAAAAATTAATATCTCCATTATCATTATCTAATGTAGTGTATTCCGCGATAGATTTTGGAGTTTTTGTGACAGTTTGAACATCATGTAAATTATCGACAGTACTTTTAAGTTTCTTGCATTCGTTCTTCCTTTCTTCTTGATATGTGTTGTTAAAGCCATTAATAGAATCCTCCATACTTTTTAACGGAGTAAGATTCAGTTTAGCATTGTTAAGACTCGCACAAGTCGTCATAATCGTTCGTCTTTTAGGTTTTATTTTCATTTGTAACCGCACTTGGGGTTTAACATACATCCGTTTAACTTTGGGAATGATTACTTTTGCCTCCGTTTTAGAAATACTCAATTTAGCTTTCGACTTTCGAAGTTCAAATGTTGATATAGGGTGTGCGACTTTCATGTCGGTATTTTGTATTTTTGGCTCGGTTTTATGATTTTTATTATATGTTTGATGTTCTTCTGCAGGTTTTTGATTAAAATTAAATTTCCTCATTTTAAATGTCAATTCATTATTCCTATGTGCGTTGTTGCAATCAGCTTCAATAGATTTAACAACAGAATCAATTTTAGGATGGTTTGCTTTGGAAGAGAGGATGTTCTGGCAAGGGAAAAATACACCTTAACTAAAACTTGACTTCATAATTATTTATGACTGAAATCACTATGAATTTTGCTTGTGTTTTTTATTTTTCAATTAAATATGACAATTGTTTGGTTACCAAAATAAGTATTTTGATTTGTAATATTTTTTAGCATTGCGGATGGCTTTGGAAACCTGAAGTCTGTCAAATTTCTTTAGCTAGTTACAGTGCAAAAATTTGTTGTAAATTTTCAATTTAAAAATTTTAGGTTTATGTAAATATTAAACGCACCTCTCTCCCGTAAGGACCGGTCACTATGGGAGAGTAGACCAAAAACCCCTTCACTAATAAGTGAGTAAATTTGAGAAGGTGCAAAGAATAAGAAAAAAGGGGAGCAAACCTTTTTGCAAATTACAAATTCTATTTTTATTTTAATTTGTATGTAATGAATAAGGTGGTGAAATTGAGAAAATTAATTTGTTTTGTGATTAATTAATTTAAAACATCAAACTTACCAATTTTGGATGTTTAATATGTGGTATCTCACCCCTAAACGTATCATAAATTTGGGTCAAATACGAAAACATCGTGAGGTAATCTGGAACTTCTGCTTTCTCCATATCTTCTCCAGTCATAACAGGGGAAATACCTTCAAAATAACACCAACAACATTAACAACATTACTTATCTAAATTAACAACCTTAAATTTGATTCAAAGCAAAATAAAGGAGAAGAATAAAGGTAAACGAGTGTGAATAGGGTAACAGAAATTGACAGTGAACAATGTAATATACAAATGGAACAAGAATAAGGGCTCACTACAGTAGACAGAACGAATTACTGATCCAAAAAACTAGCAAAAGGTAACAGTCAGGATGGTCAAAAAGGAAAAGTAAAACTAGTAAACTGACATACAGGGAAAAAGAACTGGCACATGGGCTCTTGGAACTTGGAATGCAACTGATTTAAATTATGAAGGAGTACTAAAGTAACTAGAAAAACAATGCAAACTATATCAAATTGTACTTTCAGCATTACAAGAAACAAACTTAAAAGAGAATACCATAAATAAAACTGAAAGATTACACTTTCTTAAATGGTGGTGCACCTCAAAACAGATTAGCAACTGGATTCTTTTAGTATCAAATAGAAGGGTTGAGAACATAATTAATTTTGATGCAGTAAATGACTAACATTGAACATTACAACTATGTTGGAGATAGGAAAAATGTAAAACATAGCCAAGGAATTAGAAGCATAAAAAGTAGATATAACAGCTGTACAAGAAATAAGATGGGACGGGAGAAGATGAAATAAATAAAGAAAAATACAAGGGAAAAACCGAGTTGGCTTCTTCGTAACAAACACGATGGAAAGAAGAGTAGAAGATTTTAAGGCAATCTACAAAAGAATAGCAATATTAAAGATAAAAAACGGAAATACAAATTTGACAATAATTATAAGCATTTATGCCCTGACAGAAAAACATATTGAGACCCAAACGCAGACACTGACCATTTTATGGTAATGACCACAGCACATCTAAAAGATAATAAAGAAACGTATAGATCACAGTTAAAAAAAGCAGTTGATAAATCAAAAATCAATGTTACCAAAACTAAGAAATGGTCCTTTGAAACCCTCAGAGGAACGATCGGAAATCATGGACGACGATCGGATGAGATTGATTGCGCAGGAATCAACATTTATTACTATAAAGAGGTAGTAGATTGATCCTGAAGTGAAACTCAAAAGGCATCATGCAAAGTTTTACAGAAAACGGGGCAAATCCTCTGCTTTTATTGCACCATTAGGGCTTTATACCGATCAAAATATATACTCAAAAGAATGCATTCGAAAAGAATTGGTACTATTAATCAAAAAGTACCATAATAATGAACAGTATATATTTTCGGGTCAAATATAGCAACAGTCCGAAGCACGATTGATGTTGTTGAAACAGAACAAAAATGTTGCAAATGTACCACAATTGCGACCGATTGAGAGGTTTTGGTATTAAGTAAAGTAAAAGATATTTGAAAATGCTTGGGAGGTAAAAACATAGCAGAGTTGGAAGTCAGAATTAGACGAAAGCTTCGCCAATTTAAATCTGACCTCTTCCAAAATGTATTGATTCAGGTTCTAACAAAAGTTAGACAAGTTGCTGATTATGGAACTGATTTTGTTATTTCACAATAAATTCAATATCACTTGATTAATTTTTAATTATTGTTTCATAAGTTTAATAAATTTTGCCTAATAGTCGAGTCAATGAAGGTTTTTACTTCTAAACCCACTAAAACAGAACCGATTTTGATGATTTTTTTTTTAAATTGTTTGTTATATTAAATTATTCAAAATCAGAAACATTTCAGCTGGCGCTATCAAGTATTTATATTGTTTAAACAATTAAAAAAAAATTATTAAAAAATTTTTTTCTTCGATGGAATTTTAACTAGAAGTGACTAATTTTGAAAATTTAGTATAATAAATAATTTTTGAATAAAAAAGTTTCAAAATTTCCATTTAAAAATGTTAATATTCAATCAGTCGGATGCAAGAAGATAATATACAAATATATAGACATATGTATATTGTCAACTAAAAAAATCAATACTTTTATAAGAATATGTAAACACGCACAAGAAATCGACCTTTTGTATCACAGGTAGAGGAATTCAAAGTCAAACTCCTGATGTTTCACCATGATTTTCGGAGTGAACGCCTGAGTTTTGAGGTTATTAATCTGTTAAAATAACTTTTGAACACTAAATATTGAAAATATTAGTGAAAATTGTTGAAGAGAACTTAATTATTGATTAAAATTTAGAAAAAAGTGCAAAGGACAAGTAAAAATACGATGGAAAAAGTAATTATATGTCATTTATTCTTGGTTTGTATTGAAAATAATTGGATTATATTTGCGTTTAAGTTTGTTTATGCATTTTGAAGAATCGAGTTATTATTCTTATTATTATGTTACATTTATATTACATTATTACAGTTATTATGATACATTTATATGCTGTAAAATCACATTTTTTTGTAATTTTGATCATTACAGCAAAATCGCTTGCGTTGCATATAAGTTAAAAAATGTTTCCCGTTTAATAAATAATTACTCAATCTTAACTAAATTTTGATTGCTTATTTGGGACGTATTGATCTAACGATTCTAAAAATTTTAGCCCTTTAAGTGTAATATTTTTAATTCTACAGTACTTTTTTCACTGAATTTTGCGCGCGTCATGCTCGTCGTTAAGATTATTTGCAAAAACAATTTGTGTTAAATTATTCTTTGGATGTAATAAAATCTTTTTAAATTATTAGAAATATATTTCCTGTCTTACAGCTATTTTCCTTTGAATTTGATCCTCATATTTAAAATCATACGTGTTAAAAACATCTTCCAAAATTCTTTTATATGTTACAGGAACAACAACAAGATACTGTAGACTCTGCAGTTAATTGTTATTGCATTTGCAAAGAACAAGAGAGTGCAGATACACAAATTACACAAAGTTTTTTCAAAAATTTCAAATTTGGAATTCAATTCTTGCATCCGAATGATTGAATAATTAACATTTTTCAATGGAAATTTTGAAACTTTTTAATTCAAAAATTATTTTTTAAACTAAATTTTCAAAATTAGTCACTTATACTTTGTTAAAATTTCATCGAAAAAAAAATTGTCAAAATTTTTTTAAAAATTATTTAAACAATATAAATAATTGATAGCGCCAGCTGAAATGTTTCTGATTTTGAATAATTTAGTATAACAAACGTTTTAAAAAAAAATTCATCAAAATCGGTTCTGTTTTTGCGGGTTTAGAAGTTTTGACGATTTTTCCGCTTTATTGACTGGACTATAACTGCAAGTGCAGATTTTTAGTTGACGCCCTTATTTAAGGAAAAAAGAAGACAAGTTAAAAAGTTGTGCAGAAGGAAGAAAAGAAATATGCAATACAATCTATTAGAAAGGCATCCGAGATGAAGGTACTAAGTAGCAATGAAGAAGTTACGAGAAGGTATCGAATCTTCAATATCGAAATCAGAAGTCGACTTGGAGTCCAGGCATTACAACACCAGTTCAGATGGTGGGGGGACATATGGAAAGGATGGAGGAGGGAAGAATTACCAAAAGTGTGTGGAAGTGCAAAAGTGCCGTAAAGAGAAGGAGAGGAAGGTTAAAGCAAACATGGGATGAGACGATTCTGAAGATCCCACAGTGCAGAGGGCTCAAATGGCAACAAGCTAGGCAACTGGCTAAAAACTGAGCGGATTGGAAGAACTTCCACAAGAACATGTAGAACCAACACCTGTAAATGTATAAGGGAAAGTAAGTAAGTAAGTAACTAATAGAAAATATAGAAGAAAGTTAATGTAAAAAGAGTATGAGATTGTTTCATAAACCGATAAATACGAGTAAAAAAGGATATCATGCCAGATTGCTAATGTGTAAAGGTAAGAAAGGCAATTTAGCAATGGATAGTAAAACTGTAACAAGAAGACGGCGAGAACATTACAGTGAACATAGAGGAAGCACATAACAACCTGCCCACAATAGAAGATATCCGAAAATCCATTAATAAAATGAACAATAACAAAAGTCCAAGATCAGATGGGATACGGGCAGAGTTGCTAAAATATTACATGTAAGTTACTGACAATGTTAATCAATGAAAGGCTAAAAGAACTAGCAGAACTAAGAATAGGTGAATACCCGGCTGGGTTTAGAACACAAAGATCAGTGGTGACAGACCAAATTTTCTCCCTGAAAATCATTCAGAAGAAAACAAAAAGAAAGGGGATACAAACTTATGCTCTTTTTATTGATTTCAGGCAGGCATTTGATACCGTAAATAGGTTACAACTACAAGAAGCAGTTAAGAGAACTGCAAATTCTTGAGTGGCTAATACAACTAGTGAAAATGATGTTGTTGATTACAGAAAATAAAGTAAAGGTGGAAACTGCAACATCGGAAAATTTTAGGACTGGAAATGGCCTTAGGCAAGGAGATCCGCTCTCTCCTACTCTTTTCAATTTAGCATGGGAGATGATCATTAGAAGAACTGGAATCCAGATAGATAAAAACATATTAAATAATTCCTATCAATTGATGGCATATGCTGAAGATTTGACAATCTTGGCAAGAACACAGAAAAAGCTTAAATATGTCTTCTTGAGCATAGAGAAAGAAGCAAGAAAATTTTAATTAGAAATAAGTGAAAAAAAATCAAAATACATGGTACTTAACTCAAAAGATACAACTAACCATATGCTAACAGTCACGAGTAACCCTCATGAGTAGAGACCGGACCTAGTAAAAATTTAGTAAAATCATTTCAGTAGAGCAGCACACTTAAGTAGCACTTTTAAAACAGTTGTTTACTATTGCCGCTTATAGTAATGTTTCCTAAACAGGTTGACACAAAGTTCACCAATCATTATGGTGCAATAGATTTACAATGCGCGTGGCCAAGTTTTCGTCGAGTCACCAAACCAATCATGTGTTATTAAAGAAAATTAACGGTACAGGTGGGGACACAATCTTATTTAGAAATATTTAGTGCGCCTCTGATTTTAGCTAAATTTACCTATTTGGATGACTCATCACCTAAAAATGTCATCTAAAATCCCTCTACTCATGAGTAATTCCTAGGTACAGAGATTACAAGTAGTGGGGATGGTAACAAGGAAGTAGAAAGAAGAATAACAGCGTGCTCCAGAAGTGCTGCAATGCTAAAACCAGTGCTAAATAATGAATCAATACCGTGTGCTCTTAAAATTCATGTGTATAAAACAAGGATAAGACCGGTGATAACTTACAGGGTGATTCAAAAGTGTTGTCATTAATTTTAAGGGTAGGTAGAGCACATCAAATAGAACAACTTTCTCAATAAATCATGTGTCGCAAATAAACGGTAAACTCAGAAAAAAATTAAAAAGATTAACCCAAAAATTGTTTGCTGGGCACTGCAATTTACATTTATTAAACGTCCTTGTTGTTGATACTGATTCAGTCCAGCTGTGTATGTAAGTAGGTTAATATCGCTTCATTCTTGGCTTTCAGAGTGCAATCATCGAACGTTTTAATGGAAGGTCAACCTTTTAACAACTGAATTAATTGATGTTATTGTACTTAATTGTGTTTTGTTTGTGTTGTGTGTGTGTATTTGTGTTTGTGTAGGAGTTAATGGAGGAACATTTGAACATTTTCTGTAAGTCATGTTTCCCTTTATTTACAACAATTTTTCTATCTCACTTTCTAAACATGCCAATAATTGTTTACTGCCAGTCTCAAGCCGGAAAAAATGCGAGAGGAAAGTGAAACTTTTAAATTACATAATTGTGTGGTTTCATTTATTTCTGCAAGGTCAAATTTCTATTGCAGGTTTTTTAAATGCATTTTACCCAGCGGTTCTCTAAAGTGTATAACAAAATTTAAAATAAACAAAAATTGCGATAAGCTCTAAATTTTTACTGTAATGTACCATCGTGTTCAAAGAATACTGGTACAGTGTGTTACTGCAGACACTTCCAAAACTCAAAATTTGATGTAGACACTTCTTTTGTGTGTAAATCGGATATGTCAAATAGAGGTTAAGTATTTGTCAAACTAACAAGTTTTTAGATTTTTCATTCATAGAACTGTCACGTTGATGTTTCATGGTCATAGCCTGCTAACGCAATTGATTATGTGGCTTCAAACCAAATTTAAACAGCCAAAATTTCGCTGTACCAGTATTCTTTGAACACGATGGTACTTCTATTAAGGTCAGCATATACCCATTTAATTTAATGACAATACTTTTGAATCACCCTGTATAGAAGCACAAAGCGTGGGTGCTAACTGACATTGTCCAGAATAAAATAGCAAGGTGCAAAAGGAAAATAATCAATGTTATCAAGTAAGGAAGACTAGACTGCTGGGGGCACGTGGCGAGAATGGATGACAACAGAATGCCTAAGAAAATCTCGATAGTAGAACCGGAGGGAAGAAATAGAAGGGACCGCCAACAACATGGTCTGAAGATATAAAGGAAGATTTAGCAGCCCTGGGTATTGCAGAGAACTGGGAACAACTAGACCACAGCCATGGGCCCAAGGGTCTTTTGAGCTGTCAAATATAAATTTCAATCCAACTTACCGATTTCTTTTTCGAGTAAATCGAATGCTAACTGATTATTCTTTCCTACGTCTTCAGATTTGATTGCACTATAATCAACGAGATCAGGTCTGTAGTGATGTAAAATAGCGCATAACACTCTGCCATCTCTAAATGAAGTGGTAACATCTTCTACTTTGAGATCTTCGTATTCTTTAATTTGTTCCTTAATCCAGTTTATCAGAGTATTCGGATCCAAGTGAATATCTATCGAAATTACAAAACATAAGCAAAAATTGTATTAAAATTCATAATTTACCGACCTCTTCTCCTACGTTTCCTGTGAGTTTCAGTCGTAGTAACAGGTTGTGGTGTACGGGAAGTAAGTTCAATTCCGCTTGGATCGTCGGTATCGTAAAGACTTAAAACTTGTTGAGGCACAAGAACAGCCCTGTTAAGATTTGGATAACGAGTGCTAGGATCAACCGTGTATGCTTTGCAGTCTTTATTTAAATTTTCAGGAGTAGTTTGAGCAAGTAACCTATAAATTGATTCTCTTTCCGCTAATACTTCTAAAGGCGTCACTGAACCCGAACCCCATGCCTTGATGGCCCAACAGGCGTCTAACGAAGAAAGAAAACCACGAGCACAGCCTGATCCTGTTGGCCAAAATGGCTAAAAATTGAGATTGTTAAGGTTCATTTTATAAACGTTTTCAAAAGGAAAATTAACTTACCTCAAGTAAACTGTCACCCACTAAAATCATTAAAAGTTTATATCCGTGCCTTTCGATAACTTTAGAAGCGTTTTCAGCTGCGTACATGGACGTGAAATCAAACATAGCTACGTCAGGTTGCCCATAGTGATTAACAGCAAATTCCAGATCCGGCATCTGGTAATTTGTACTAAATTCAGCTGCCTCTCTTGCATATTCCATTAAATTCTCTCGATCTACATTATCGGGTGATAACAATCGAGCAGTGTCAGCATAATCCTATAATTATTTTTTAATAAGGACAATATTGTTTCATTAATTTTTTTGAATAATTATTATTCACACTTACTTGCTTTATAACTCCTTTATCGATAAGACTAGGTTTCTTGGCAGTCATTACAAAGTAATGTGTGTCATCTTTATAATAAACAATATTTTCTAAATCAATTCCAGTTTCGGCATTTAATTCCTTGAAAAATTTCTGATTGAATATAAAAGCTACGCCGCTAATTTCTTCTACTCGCGCCTCGGCCTCAGTACGTTTATTTATAAAGTTGGCAGTAATGGCAATTGCTAATTTTCCTCTAAATTCTTTACGTTTAAAACCTTGTAAAGTATTTCTTTTGCCATCGGCTCCTATTATTACATCAAACTCGTATTGAGACACCGGATGATCTGAAGGTTTAAATTCAGCTCGCCAACCGATTTCTAAAATTAAGAGTGTTTTATATTGTAATATTTTTGAGATTTCATTAAAACTCACTTTCAGTACTATTTGGTTCAATTAATTTTTCAAAGCTAACCTCCGTATGTACTTCTACGCCAAGTAGGAGTGCCACCTTTAGTAATATACATTGTACTTGTCTAATACTGATATGATCAATGGCACCTGCACAAAACTTTCCAAAGAACTTCTTAGCGCCTAAAGCTCTCAAATCTTCTATAACAAAAGGCCATAAATGGAGGACATTGTTGCGAGACATACGATCTCGTTTTTCTATTACCACCTATAACAGTAATAACTAATGTAATTAGCGAATCGATTGTATGTTTGAACAAATAAAACTGTGCAATTTATTCGATAATAAATTAAACTATTTTTTGTACAAGCAAGAAGTTAGAACTGACAAGTTTAATGAAGTGATATACAGAGAATATTAAAACTGCACAGAAAGCAATATTATATATATTTACCACTTTAGCACCGAGAAGTTGAGCTTCAATAGCAGTGCGTAGACCACAAGGTCCTGCTCCGATAATAAGAACCCTCGTGTTAGGACATACTTTTCCGCGTGCATAGCATTTGTGACCCACACGAGCATCGAATTTCTTCCATAGAGCTTTAGCTTTCCATGAATTTAAGTTAGCTTTAAGTTTAGGATAGAAAAGCGGAAAAACGTTAGGCTTAAGATGCAGAAGTTCACAGACACCTCGATAGGTTCCAAGTATTGTTTTAAGGGTTGCAGCGCTGACGAACTGTTCTAAAACATCGTTCGCTTTGGCTGCATCCACAGAGGACACAGGACGTCCCCTTGGCAAGCTTTGGTTGAGACGGTCCATCCCAAGAAGTGAAATTTACGTTGTTAAGGAGTCATTTGGTGGCGATTACCTGCAAAAGAATTTTTATTTTAATTTAAGTTAAATAAAATATTTTAATATATTAAACAGCAGGACCAAATTAAAAAAAACTCTTATGTGCATTTAGTGGAAAACAAATATAAATATAAATGTTTTACGCTTCCCAATTTCTGTCTTAATATAACTGCAACAATTTATAAATGTAATCCTGTATGCTAGTGATTATAAGCAGCAGGTGTACGATTTATTAAAATCAAGTTTTCAGACATGATTAATCACACTACGGCTTTGTAATAAAAGCAAGTATTTTAATCTCATGCTTTTGATAAAATAGGAATGCAATTAAATACATAAAAGTTAAATAAACAATATTAAACATAAAAACCTTAACACTGGAACTAGCAACTATGGAAATCGTGGTGATTGATATTGAAGACCTTTTAATATGAGGAAATTAAGGAAATTATCTATCAAAACACGACAGAAACAAATGACAAACTTTAACCTTAAGTTGTGAAAAACCATTTAAATGAATAATAATGGAAGGATACTCAGTTGGTGTATAATTCATCAGATGTTAATGGAGAATATACCTGGTTCAATCACAAAAATATTCATAAGATTACATACGAGGCAGAAGAAAAGGTATGACTGACTCACTGACTATACAACATACAGGGTTTGGCAGAAAAATAATGAGACTGGCAATGCTGCTGCCGCCCCATTCTCACGGCAGTTAGAATAACCTCTGCCGTAGACTCAGTACAAGTTTGAACTTGTTACAGTTCCTACGCGATTATTGAGAGCGTCTGAAGTGAAGTTGTGTTTGTGAGGTGCGTTACGAAAATGGACCAGCAAAAGTTTGAGCAACCGTGTGCTATCAAATTTTGTGTAAAGCATGGCGAATCCGCAACTGTGACTTATGAAAAGTTACAAAGGGTTTACGCAGAACATTTCCTATCCAGGGCACGAGGCCTTTTTAGAGGGCCGAAAAGAAGTGGAGGACGAACTTCGTGCGGGGAGACTTTCAATCTCAAAAATGGACGACAATGTAGTAAGAGTGAAGACACTTATGATATCAGAGCGTCGATTGACGTTGAGAATAATCAGTAATGAGTTAAGTTTGAACCGGTTTACCCCCGGCTGAAAAATCATTTGAAAGGGCGCCATTTTGGTACTTTGGATAATATCCAGAAGAGCGTAACCGACGAGTTGAAAGGCAGTCCAGCAAAAGCCCTCCAGGACTGCTACAAACGCCTCCAGCTGCCCAAAGGAACTTACTTTAAAGGGAACCTTGATTTGTAAAAATAATAAAATTCATGGTTAAATCGCCGTTCCTCTGACCAACTTCGTATAATCGAAATATGAGATATGCAGTAAACGGAGTAAAGGTAATATGAGGAGCAGAACTAAATACGAGACACAAACATCTGAAAACCGGCTAAGGACAGAACCAAGATATACAAGAAAATCAAGCTGGAAACTCTAGATCGGCCCGAAAAAAGGCAAAAATACTCGAAGAAAACCATTAAGAGACTAGAAGAAATAGAGGAAGAAGAAAGACACAGTGACGAAGAATTAACAATAATTAATGTACAATAACACATTAGCGGAACTCACTTGTGGATTGAAAATAGTTAGACACAACCCAGAGAAAGAAAGACAAAATGGTGAAACGACGAAGTAGGTAAACGAGAAAAAGAAGGCCTAGAAAAAATACATTCGAACAACACAGGAAGACAAGCGTACCTATGTACAATATACAAAAGAGAGAAAGCTGGGAAGATCTTAAAAGGAAAATCGACGAAAACTCTATAGGAAACCAAAAATTGTTCTGGAATATTGTCAAAAAGCTAAAAGGAAACAAATCACAACGGGCCAGGAGAACCAGAAATGAAAAAGGGGAACATCAAACAGGCACAAAAAAGATACTCAAAGTATGGGACCAACATTACACAACAGAATTCAGAGAAGAAGAAAGAGCAGAAATAAAATGGGAAACTTACGAAGATCAGCAAGTACAAGAAGACAATAATCAAGCTGGAGAAAACGAAGAAATAACAAACAGAAGAAAAAATAGTGGATTCAATGAAGAAGACAAAAAAATGAAAAGATAGTTGGTGAGAATGGAAGAGCAGCAGAGATGTCAAAGTTTGGAAGACCTAAAGTGATTGAGGAGTTGAAGCAAGCAAGCTTGGAATAATTAAGTAATACCTAATAATTGGAATAAGATTACTATAGTGCCAATCTATAAAAAGGAAGATACTACTAGATGCGATAACTAAAGAACAGTATGTCTGTCCTCAGTGGTATTTGAAATATATTCAAGAATTATGGAAACGAAATTGAGAACAAGTGACAAGAACAACAAGCAACTAAATGAGAATGAAGATTTATACCTGGCATGTCTTAACCTGATAGCGGCCTTTGACAAATTAGCCCAAAGATTCATATGGGAAGCACTAGATGAGCTAGAAGTATCTGCCAAATTAAAAACATATACGAATAGGGCAGGAGTGATGAGATTAAATGGTGAGAGATCGGAAGGATTCGGTATGGAAAGGAGTGTAACGCAAGGCAATAGCCTAAGCTCTCTTCTATTTGTAATATATAATATATGGACTACATGAGTACACTGAGTAAAACTGAAATAATAAATACCAGTATGGGTTATCTAAATTTCAATCCAGTATTCACACAAGACTTGCTATACGCTGATGGCATGTTATTTATGGCAACTAGTGAGAAATAACGGCAGCGAAACATAATAATTTACAAGGAAAAACTAGAAGCAAAAGGTATGGATTTAAAACACAGAAAAAAGTAAAGTTTTAAAAGCAGCTACCAAACGTCCAACAATTAGAATACTTAGGAGTGATAATCAGTACAGATGGAATAAAACACGATGAAGTAAGAAATAGGAAAATAAAGCAAATAAAGAACACGTCGATGGGGAAAAAAGAATTAAGCACAAGAGCAAAAATGTATCCGAATAAAACCATATATGTATATACCAACCATATTATAAGCGGCGGAGTCTTGGACAATACGCACAAACCACAGATAACAGCATCGGAAGGTGGTTGGAAAAACAAGAAGTGGCAGTCAGAAACGGACGTATTCGGGAAGAACTAGATCTACAACCACTAGCAGAAACAGTTGAAATAAGATAGTTCCACACTAGTCATAAAAAAAAAAAATATTTGGTATGAACTGTAAACCACAAACAACAAACCACGAGAACAGCATAAAAAGATGGCTCGAACCCCAACATAGAAGGGATAGCTGAGAGAATAGAAAATAAGTAAAACTATTAACAATTGATTGAAATCTGCAATTCCGTTTCATTTTAAGTAATGTTTGTGCTTAAAAATAGTTTTTTTTTTGTAATTCAAATGTTTGCAAATTTTGCCTAAAGACCAAAAACAATCTCTGAACAAAAGACTGCAATGTATGGAGATCGAGGCGATGTTCATATTTCACAATCAAATTTCCCTAAAAACAGTTTTGCTGTGGAAAAACTGCATAAAACTTGAACTTATATGAATTGATAAAAAGAAAAAGATTTGGCATGCATCATAGACTAGGCAGATAATTTTTCAGATTCCCCTCGTATATTTCGAGAAATTTTTATCAGCCACCTTCTATACAAAAATAACAGTTTTACTTCCCCATTTCACATTTCATTCGACCGAAAATATTCTACAAGTAATAACGAATACCAATTTAATTAACAATCTAAAAATAGCAAAAATAATTCCATTTACGAGGGAAGGGGAAAAAATTTTGCCGTTCTTTGTCTTGGTGTGCCTTGAGAAACAAAATTTTGATATCTGTCATTTTGTATGCTGTTGTCTGTCAGTGTTGAAAGTTTCGTCCAGATTCACACAAATCTTCGGATTTTATAGTAGATTCAATAAAGTGTGTTGCAGTAGATATTAGAAATTTAGAAAATTGAACACCGGGCAGTGATTAAATTTTTGACTAGGGAGGGTGTTCATTTTACTGAAATCACTCAAAGGTTAAAAGCAGTTTACAAGGATGCTTCGCCGTCAGAATCCACTGTCCGTCGATGGGCAAATGAATTTAAGCATGGCAGAGAGAGCCTAGAAGATGATGTAAGAAGTGGAAGACCTGCAACGGCACAGAACGCTGAAATGGTTACCAAAGTGGAGAAGTTAGTTTTGGAAGATAGGCGAATTACCGTTAAAACGATAGCCAAGACTGTGAAGATTGACGAGAAATCGGTTAGATCGATATTGCATGACATTTTGCATATGAATAAGGTTTCAGCTAGATGGGTCCCACGAATGTTGACACCTTTGCATAAACACGATCGAGTGAACATTTGTAGCGAGCTTTTGGAACGTGTCAATGCAGATTCTGACAATTTTTTTGACCGAATTGTCACTATGGATGAAAATTGGGTCCATCACTATGACCCTGTCACCAAACAATCCAGTATGGAGTGACGACATCCCAACTCTCCTCCTCCAAAGAAGTTCAGGGTGAAACCTTCAGCAGGCAAAGTGATGCTCTCAGTTTTCTGGGATTTTCGCGGCGTCTTGCTTATCGACTTTCTCGACAGTGGTCGTACCATCAATGTGGCATATTACTGCAACCTTCTGACTAAATTACGGGATGAAATCAAAATCAAACGCCGCCGACTACTGCAAAAAGGCGTCCTCTTGCTGCACGATAATGCGTCATCTCACAAATGTGCTGCAGCGACATCAAAAGTGAAGGAAATGGGCTTCGAAGCACTTCCACACCCAGCTTATTCGCCGGACCTCGCACCCTCTGATTTCTTCTTGTTCGGAAAATTGAAAGCTCACCTTCGTGGAACGCATTTTCGAGATGATGACAGCTTAAAAACTGCAATGACTTCGTGGTTAGAGGGTCAAACTTCAGACTTCTATAAGGAGGGCATTATGAAGTTGAAACATCGATGGGCCAAGTGCGTTGATTTGTCAGGCGAGTACATAGAGAGGTCCTAACATGTATTTAAAATTTCACAATTAAAGCATTAGTAGTTTTTGAGAACGGCAGAATTTTTTCCCCTTCCCTCGTACTAAGGATTTTTTTGTCAACGACTTTATAATCATTTAAAGGATTCTAAAAAAAATCAAATATAAATTTTAAGAATTTGTAAAACGTTGTTACAATTTGTCTTCTTAATAATAAAAATCAGGTTAATTGCACAGCATACAAAAACATATCTAGATCATCACGCTATAACTAGAAAAGAAAAGAAAAAAGTGAAAGAACACAAATCACTCAAAACATCATCCTACTGTTTTCTTTCGCGGTTTTAATATTAGAAAAGAGGTGGTCACTATAATAAGAAACGTGAATTAGGACGAACTCTTTTTTAAAAGTATTTTAATTTTCTTTATTTCCTGTTCTGTAAAAAAACAGAACGAAATTAAAATACCCGGTATTATAACCAACCGAAATTTTTTGGTGATTGTTTTCAAATCAGATAATGTAAAGAACAGAATCCTCACTACATATTTTCAACACAAGCGTGAGATAAAATTGCAAGAATTTGAAACAAAGTTGTTTGAATATGGTTTTTAAATTCCTAAATATTTGTGTTTAAATTTTATCTGATTATAAGTTTCATTTTGTATGGATTTTTAAATGATAAAGTTTAGTGTTTTTGCCCAAAATATTTAAAAGTGAAATTATTCAACTTCTAAGAAGAATTTATTTATACAGCAAAGGTGATTTAAAAGTTAAAGTACGTTCACTTTTTAACACAAATGTTTATAATTAAAGCTGTTTAAAAACATTCTAAATTTAAACCGAGGAAACTTGTAATTGAAACTGTTTGGAAAGTAAAGTTAAATATGTACTCTCGATTGTATGTTAAAAAAAATCTTGCTTAATTTCAACAGACTACTGCAAGAAACACCTACATTTTTAATACTGATTTTTAAAACGGGGATGATACTTATCGTAACTCATAATTTCAAAAATTATTAAACTGTTTCTGGCTCTCATAGTTAGTTGTGTAAATACTTTTTTGTTACATTTGCTTGTTCTATAAGCTCAAAAGAGCAGGGCTGGATTAAGGGAAGTTGCTGCTTCGACTTCAAAAATTAGAATAAAATAAGATAAAACGCGCTTTCGGACAATTCGAATTTTGTCTTGTACTATGTTGGGCAAATTCATTAGGATTTTCAAATTACCCATAATTTTACCTAAAATATTGCAGTAGAAGCAAAAGCTTCTTCTGCTTTACTACTAACAAGGCCCTGTAAAGGAACCAGAGAAGTTATTACCCAGATTAATTTAATTAGGATTTGAAATAAGCGATTGGTATAGCCCTATTTTGCCAATTAATTTCCAAAAATTACTGAATTTCGTGCACTTTCGTGGGGTGTTAGTTATGGACTGATTTAATTCATGTTGGTAAAAATCAACGTTTCTGGCACTTTTATAAAATGCATTCGGTATTTACCCTTGAAGTCCATTAAAAATAAATCCAAACTGATTGGATTTGTTACACTACCACGAAAAACAATGTTTGAAATAAAATTAAAAGTTGCATAATAAAGTACTTCGTACCAATTAGATCGTAGTCCTTAAGCCTCTTAACATCCTTTTCTGACGTCACTTCAAAAACTGGATAAATCGCTCATAAAAAATTTCGCACTTCAGTATTCAACACCAACTTCCACATATAAACACCCAACAAACAAACAAACAAAAATGCAATCGTATAAATACGCTCACAACTAACTCAATACTAAGCCTGTTATGGTATTATTTAGAATGACAACTTTAGAACGGTAACAACTTTAAAATCATAACAACAAGTCGATATCAAAAGATATGATTAGTATTCATCGTCTTACACCAAGAAGTATGTACTCGTATGTATGATAAAAGGGCAACGACACGTGCTGGTTGCAGAAGTCATCATCATAGTTCTCGTAACGTAATAACGGCCCCAAGGTGGGGTTACCTGCCCCACTGACCCTGACTTTGTAACCATCAACCGTGTCTTCCGGGATGGCTACACCCAAATGTCGTTTGAATATTTTGATGTGCTCTATTTCCAAATTCCTACCGCGAAACGCTTTATGTAAATTAGTACAAAAAAAACGCCCTTTAAACTTTTTTAGGGACGAAAATTAACAGTATTTCCTGCTACAATTTTAGATTTTTTAATCGAAGAGTATCCGCATAATATACTCAGATTTAACATGCTTAGCTTTATAAACGTTTTTTAATTAGAGCTGTTCATTTTAATCAACATTCATTGCAGTTTAGGTCTAATCATGGCTCTACAGTTAGGACTAAAAAATCTCAAGACTTAAATATTTAGTCATAGATGGCTAGAAATTGTCTGAGGCAACTTTTCCAAAATCAATATATTTACACGGCCCTTAAAATACATAAAGTTAATTGGAATTTGGATCAAATACCGCACGATTATTCTGTTTCCTCTAAAAGAAGATCGTAGCAATTGAGCCTTCAAAACAAAAGCTATTTTGCATACTGTTGTATCGCCCTGAAACGCCCTTAGAAATGCCTTTGCAAAAATACGAGGCAATTATGGCAACATCTGAGTCATCACTAAAGCTCGAATTTTAGGCAAAATGCCTTTTTTGCCCATTTTGCCTATTTACCTGTTTTCTACCCTATTTTGCCTTTTTTTACACTGCATGCCTATTGTTGCCTTTTTATTAAATTCCACGCCATATTTTATAAATTTTAGCATAAATGGCTTATTTTACGTTTCCGAGACCAGGTTTTTTTTTAAGAAACACTACCCACATGATCGCAGTGTGAGGTGTAGTAAGCCGTAAGTAAGCCTTGAGAGATTATAGAGTATATACTATAATATCTCAAGGGTTTCAGCAATAAATGAAAACAGGTAGACCGTTTTACGACTCGTCCATCTGTACTTTCTGGAATTTATTAATGGTGGGCAATTTCATTAATCCCCTTATTGTCGGAGGATGAATAGAAATTTGTGTATTTACGTTGTAATATTTCTATGTATTTCTATTTCATATTTGTGGTAATTGCGCGGGAGGGATCGAAAAAGTTCATGAACGAAAAGTGCACTTCATTTGCATTTAAGTAGGGAAAAGAGTAAGAGTTGCCTTCGAGATATCTTCAAAACTTTGTGCGTGGATACGTTCTAATCCTGAGCTTTGAAAAATAAAATAATAATTTGCCTATTTCGAATTTTAGCTGCCTATTTATCAAAAATTCCTGCCTTTAGAGGTGCGTATTTGGTCCTTTTTTTCTGTCTATAAATCCGAGCTTTAGTCATCACTTGCTGTTCAACCTTTACCTACACTGTTCGTATGCGGGGGACATGTAATAAGTCTCATTTACGTAACAACATTTTTGGGAATGCAAACCATTTATCAACATTTATAATGATCATCATCATCATGGTGCTACAGGTCTGTGAAAGCCACCACCTTCTCAAGGTGCCTTCGCTAATCTGCACGATTTCGAGCCTGTGTTTTCCAGTCAGGAGCACTTATGCTTTTGACGTCTTCAGAGATGTCATCCGCTCACCTGAGTTTCGGTCTCCCTTTTCCTATGGGTACATCGCATCTAACGGGGTTAGTTTACCTGGCGAGGTCTACGTGGCCTGCCCATCACAATCTATTTAGTTTGATGACGGTTACGATGGCTCTGCCATTTGCGTTTATTTTGTAGAGATATCTGAGTTAAAAATTATATCGGCCTCTCCAGACCCCATTTTTTTCCGCCTGACTTTGTCATTGTCCATGCATCGGATTCATATGTTAGCACAGGTGGTATGTGCGATGCGGTTATTAGAAAGGTATTTGGACAAGCCAGATAGCACCTATTTGCTAGTGTAGTGCGCCTTCTTATCTCTGCTGAAACGTTATTGTTCGGGTCGACCAGTGTGCCAAGGTAGACAAACTCTCTCATTGTCTCAAAGTTGAAGTCTGGCGTTACTAGATTTTGTTTTATGTTGTCAGCCTAGTACGCTCAGTTGTTGGCATGTACTTTGTTTTGGATTCATTCATATGCAGTCCCATGGTTTCTGTTGCAGTTGTCAGATCTGAGTGTTAAAGATTAAAGAGTTGGCATGCCACCGCGTTCCCTTGCCTTAACCCATTATATGTTTCGAATGTGTTTGAGGTTTCATTTTATACTTGACAACAGATGTGATTCTGGCGATGGTCGTTTTTATCAATCGGATTAACTTTTCTGGGAGTTCTAGGTCGTTTATGGCTTCATAAAGTTTTGGACGTAGGATGTTGTCGTATGCTGCCTTGAAATCAATGAACGAGTAGTACATGTCGATTCGGAATTCTCTAGCTTTCTCGAGAATATTTGATTAGTGGTTGAACGGCCGGACCTAAACCCTCCTTGGTATTCTCTCAGCGTAAACTCTTTGTATAAGGTTTCACCTTTCGTTAAGGATATTGGACAGCTTTTTGTAGGCTATATTGAGTAGGATTATTCCTTTGCAGCTTCCGCAGTCCCATTGGTCTTTTTATGCAATGGACAAATTAACCCCCGACTCCATTCGTCTGGCATTTGTTCTTCACTCCGAACTTTGGGGATAACATCATATACTGCTTTAGTTATTGCTGTTCCGCCGTGTATAAACAATTCTGAGGGGATGCCGTCGCTGCCGGGGGATGTGTTGTCTTTTAATAGCCTCTGTAACATCTTCTATTGTTGGTGGCTCAACATGTTCTCTATTTCTGAACTGAAGATAGACATCTTATGTTTTTTCGTCCACCCGCAGATCTTGGAAAGACTCTGTCCATCTGTTCAGAATATCATCACTGTTTGTCTTTGCATATATTAATTCTTGGTTTAAATTCTTTTCTGTTTATAGAATTTCTTGATTCATTGTCTTTTTTCATCCGATGTATGCGTCTTTCTTCTCTTCTAAGTTGTTTATATTGGTCAACATTTGCTCTTGTTCTTCACTGCTGTAATATTTGGTGCGCTTTGTTCTTTTTTCTGTAATTTTCCCACACTCCTCATGAAACCAATCTGAATTATGTTGATTTCTGGCTATACCTAAAACCTCTTCAGCTGCTTCTCTACATTTTACCCACATATCTGTTGTTTGTTGGTTGATAGTTTGCGTCTGTTGTAATAATTCTTCTTCTCGTTCCTGGTACTGCCTCTCGGTTTGGTTGCCATTGTGTCTGTTTACATTATATTTTAATTGTTTGGTGTTGTTCCCCTTCTTTATGTTTGAGATTCTTGCTTTCAGTTTTCCAAGTACCATCACATGATCCGAATCGATGTTTACACCTCTGTAACTGTCCATTATGTCAGTATGTCTTTTGCCAATGACAGCATGATCAATGTTGTTTTTAATGTTCCCATCTGGTGATATCCACGTCACTTTATGGGTATTTTTATGCGGAAAGTGGGTCCTTCCATTAGTCATGTTTTTGGCTGCAGCCAAGTTAATAAGCCTGGTACCATTGTCGTTTGTTATATCATGGAAACTATGTTTACCACGTGCTGTTCATTCCTTATCCACAATGTTTGTATGCAGGTGGAACGAGGAACGTAATAAGTCTCATCTACATAATAACATTTTTACTATGCTATATTTTTGAAAATGTAAACCAAACGTAAACATTTATAAATATTAGTAGGGCTGCTTCAAAAAAGACTGTACAAAATTATTAAATTATCACAGACCGCCTCTTTTTGGAAGGTTTAGGACTGCTTTAAATTGTCTTGAAAAATGCCTCTGCTTCATTAAGAAATAACAAAATACTGGAATAGATTATATTAAAGCGCTTGAAGTACCTTGGAATCCAAAAGTAAGGCGAAAGTAGAACTCCATAGTATATGAAAATTCCATATAGGAAATCTATCAAATTCCACGAGGATACTATTTGGTTTTACTTCAGTATAAACAGATCCTCGGAATATCACGAATCTCATGGTCTGCTACGGAATTCCACATAATTTATTCTGTATTCTCTTAATCCTCATTATATCGCTAAAGTTTACTTTTCACTTAAAATGCATCTCATTATATCGCTAAAGTTTACTTTTCACTTAAAATGCATTGAAATGCCTCACACTGTTTTTAATTTCTTTCGCATTAGAATGTGCAGACCGCCCCGAACTGCCCAGAATACCTAATTAAAGAACAAAAGGTTATCTCAGTAGTCAACCCCTTATGCAAGGTGATCCGAGGCAAAGCTCTCATTCAATACACAAGCAAGGAAACGAATTTTCGAAATGTACCTACTTAAAAACTTTTCACTACAAGGTAATTACAAAAGCCTCGCAGCTTAACAAACAGTTCTAACATTCTTGCTTTTTATTAATTTATTTATAATTTACAAACGTATAAATAAACAAAATCGTTGTTCCCCCTTCCCTCTTTGTCTGCCTGTCTTGAGTATTACTTTGGTTCCCTCTGTAAAAAGTCTTTTAAATACTATTTGCAGTTATTTTAAGCACAGGTTATAAGGTTATAACACACGATCAACAAATTTTATCTCTTAAGTCATACTTCCGAAAACCTATTGTGAATCCGCCAACTCCTTAAGTGTAGCTGTCATAATGACTTCGTTTTATTTTTTTTCGTTTCGCATCAAAGTCTACCTTTTAAAACAGTCACAATCACCAGCAAAGAGTTATTTAAATTACCAAAATTTGACTTCAAAATTAAACTAAAATCCGTAAATATTTGATGGCACAGCGATGTAGGAGAATTCACAACGACGAAATTTTGCAGAGTATCACAGAAGAGATACTGCGATTTGTTTTCAATTTTTGCCTTTATTTATTTAGTGGGTGAGATTTAGACCCGCAGGTGCAAAGTAATCATTACAAGTACACGATAATTAGTGTCTTAAAGTCCAAATACATATATTAAAATGCAAGGGCTAAAGCGTTTGTGGTAATAAACATGCAACTCCAATCCACACTGTCTATAATATATTTGCTGGCACTAATTTAAAGGAGGTTCTACTACTGCTAAATAAAAACCGACGAGACATAAAATTAAAAGTTTTTATTTCGGCAACTTTCTAACAATATAAACTTCGGCCTTTTTGTATAATTATAAGCTAAAGTCAATTTCACCTTCGTTTAAATTTACAGTTAACAAATATAAATAGTCCATGACGAATAAAAAAGAAAACGAAAACAAGCACGGCCGTACATAAATTAATATTATGATGATGCTCGACTTAAGTAGGTTTTAATTAATTATACACATTCATTGGCCGAAGAAATTGAATTAAATATCAGCTGATTAGTATTTGGTACAGAAAGCCAGGTTAGCATAAGTTTTAAAAAAAGGAGAAAAGAGAAACAAACACACAAAAGAATTCTAAACACAGACATTCTTCACAATAAAATTAATTGGTTGTTTACGTACCACTACTAATTATGGAAGTAACAATAAACCGGGCAGTTAAATTCATGTCTACATTCCACAAATGACTAACAGATTACGAAACAACATTGATAGGTGTGAATATATACTTCCTTAATTATTACTCTTAGAAAATGTAACAGCAGATAGTTCACCTCAAAATTATTCAAGTGTGAACTGTACGAGTAAGTAAATTATTACGAAATTTTAAATTTAAGTATCAAATGAAGAAGTGACTTATTTATTTAAATATATTTAACCAAGGAAGTTGGTATGGAAGTGAGATTTCCTCTGCGGAGCATATATCTCCTATAACTATGTGAATCGTAATAATATAAAGCACTTAACTTCCATTGTATGTACAAAATGTTTTCCACTGCTCATAAAAACTATTAATTTAATGTTATTGTTATCGTCCAGTTATTATAAGCACAACTACAATCTGGTTGCGCAGTAACATTATTACTTCACTAGGGAGGTATTCACACCATTCACACTTCACACGCACTTGCTTTCCCTACCGTCGTGATAACCAATAAACAAATGGTAAAATCAACCCACTTCCTTCAAATATCAAATTTAAAAAAAATCAGCAATGAAAAAATAAATTAAGTGTGTCTCAATTAATCTTATTCTAATATTCGTTGACTGAATAAAGATCTGGATTTTTAGTGAAGTTACTAACAAATTAACAATAAATGATTAGACATCACCGTATTAACAATTTCAACCGCTTTACACTCTTAATTAACAACTGTAATATACATTTTACTAACTAATACTTACATTTACGTAGTTTTGTAATAAATAATTCAAAGTAATGCCATCCAAAGAAAGCATCACCAGCATCAACACAAAAATTAAAAAGGCCTATTGAAATACGTGTAACACAATTGAATAATCATATCAAACGTTGACTAACCTAACAGGTGAAGCACAAAAACTGCACAAATTTAATCAATTACACTATCTAATCGTTGTTCGAAAGTTATTGACTAAAAATGGAAAAATAATGAAATAAAGGTTTATCGCTGTGGGCAAATATATCTTATCAAGATTTTGCAAAAACTAAGTGCTAAATTTCGTGGTAAACGTAATTAAAACGAATCTATAAAGATAAAGATACCAAATTAGTGTTTCTTATTCAATATAATTTTCTACGAGTTATGGAAATTCCAGCCTATTTAGTGAAATAAATTTAAAAATATCAAGACATTTATAAATATTTATTTAGACAGCGAGTGAAACCATATACTACAGCTTGATACATATCTATTTATTTCGACCTGATTTACTACCTTAGTTTATTATAAATAGAATATCTATTTTGAAAAGCTTTCTCATTTATTAACAAGTTTTCCACGAAACAGCACTAATCTTTGTTCGCTGCTAATTTGTTTAATTTACATTGGCATTTTGAATGTAAGTTAAATACCATTTTATTAGATATAATCCGTTCACAGTTTGTTTGACCTAGTTGGTCATGGTATTGTTTAAAGTTGCATCTAATGTTTTTTACATAATGTTTTCGAGGTCGAATCGTTAATTGCTAATTCAGCTCGACATAATCTCATTTAAAGAAACTAAATTACTCTATACTTCCTTCAACAAAATTTGACAATTCATTTTGAGTCAAAATTAAACTATAAAACAATCATTTGGAAATACGCCCGACCTAATAAAAATTATCAAGGCCTTTTTTCATACAAAAATATGTCGAATGAATGTATGTATATTTTATATATTCAAATCAGAAAGATACGAACAACAATGTGACTGAAATACACGCCATCATTTTGTTTACTAATCGCACTATGTTCTCATGGGCTTCTTATCAATAAAAGATAAACGACCTAAGAATGTCTTAAAAATCGTAGGTCATAGTTTAATAACAAAATCCATAACGGTCAATGAATGTTTCATAGAAATATTCCATGGCTTAAAATGGAAATTCCTAACTCGATCGGTTTATCTATGTTTACTTTTCACACACTTTAAAAATTAACTGTATAAATGCCACACCGTTACAACAAAAGTGAATAATTAAAAGTGATATTTACCAGAGAGTATATAAAACTAGATAATTCTTATTTGTTTTGGACGATTTATGTTTTTCATTGTTTGTACTCGTGATCGTTCAGTAACTTCCTTAAATGGACATGAAATAATTAATAATAATAATAAATAATAAGCGAAGGTCAACATTTTTCAGTTGTCAGACGCACATGTTTGACTTACAGCTTAAGTGTGATTTATCAAAAAAATAATTAAGAAAATTTTGAAGCTTGGCCTCTGGATTTCTCGTTGCGAAATTAAAAATAGATTTTTTTAATGAAGCTACTTTTAAAAAACTAAAATACGACTCTTTGTGACGTATTTTATAGATAACTTATTCAGTAGCTTTTTAACCAGTTAAAATCCTTAGTTTCTCGAAATATTTCATTAAAAAGTTAAACATACTTTACCAATTTTAAAATTAGAAAGCTCTACCTAAAACCTTAAAAGGATTTCGACTTTTTATAACGTATACAAAAATATATTTATAATTCCGTTTAAAGCAAAAAGGCGTGGACATTTCACATAACAACGCACTCAACCTATACTTTAACTACATGAGAAGAATTCATCAAATGCATTTATTCATTAAAGTAGGTAAACAGGCTGCAGACAGAACTTGTAATTATAGTTCTTAGGTGTACAAATTGCCTGTACGTGTTTTAGCGTATTTGCTGTAGCCTCACTAGGGCATCCCACTTTTTATTTCAATAAACGTCTTCACTGCTGATTATTATCAGATGATTTCTATGAGATAAAAATGCAAATACGCATTTTCACTGCCACGAGCGAGATCATTTTAAGGCACTCTCTTTTATTGAATAATTAATTATTTGGAGTTCTTTAAAGTAATACAAAACTGCCTTTTTTCTAATTTTATGGTAAAACTAAGTATGAGCAAAAAGGAAATCGATAAGGGTTGGCAATGGAATTTTGAAGCCATGTGTATTACACAATTAAACAAAAAAATCAGACTTCTAATTTCTAACAGTAACAGTTTTCTATTTTGTAGTGTTATAACGGCTTCAAGATTCCATGGCCAGCGCTTATCCCATTTTCTTTTAACTCGTTCTATACACCTATACAGGCTGGCTGATTTTTCATTGGCCAGCTTGTATCTCGTTTATTATTAGAAATACAAGAAAAAGTCACAGAAGATAGTTGTTTAGTATTAAATATTCTATAAAATAACATAATTAATTATTTTTCATTGTCTACTGTTTTTCAGGAAAAATGTATAACTTTGGTTTCTTAAATGGAACGCCCAGTATATTTGTTCGCTAATGGATCGAGGGTTAAATTCTCTTTTCAAAAATGTATCACAAATGATATTTTAGGTTTCATTTGGAGGAAAAAACTCAAATAATAGAATCGTACTAGTTGGCTATGCCTGCTGTTTATTTTACATACAATTGATAGTACCAACTAACAATGCCGTAAAAAATTAATAAGCAACAAAATAAAACAAATAATTACTTATTTTAAGTACAAAAGACTGCTAAAAATATAAACTGCGCATAGATAACTAGAATGATTTTATTATTTGTTTAATTGACACTTAAAATATCACATGTGATACATTTTTGAAAAGAGAATTTAACCCTCGATCCATTAGCGAATAAATATACAGGGTGTTACATTTAAAAAACCAAAGTTATACATTTTTCCTGAAAAACAGTACGCCATGAAAAATAATTAATTATGCCATTTTATAGAAGAATTAATACTAAAAAACTATTTCCTCTGACTGTTTCTTGTATTTCTAATAATAAACGAGATATAAGCTGGTCAATGAAAAAATCAGCCATCCTGTATAGTTCCATAATTTTCAAATTATAGACCGTTTCGTCTTTCCTTGGACCATGGTTGGCATTGAAAAATCATCTGATTCCACTGCCTACAAACAGACTGCGTAATCAAACATAACCTTAGACCTTAGATTTTTAGCCTTTTGTATTTTTAACAATAAAACTGTAGGTTTACTACCTAAATCCTTATCATTCGTCACATAACCTACCGAATGACTTTCTGTTATATTAAATTCCCCTAAATAAAACATCTGGTAAGCTAATTTTGCCAGCAAAAAAAAACTAGTCTTAGTGCCAACTGAAACAATATTGTTTGATTACGCCGTAGACAGTGGCGTAGCCAGGTAGGGGTTAGGGGGGGGTTTAAAATTTTTTGTGAATATTTTTTTCTTAATTTAGAAATACTCAATTTTTTCCTTTTAAATAGATGGATTGAAGTGGAACCTATGTATAATGTAAAGTATGATCAAAATTTCTGTTCATCAAGTATGGCCGTGGAAGTGCAAACCAACGCATTTAAAATTGGCTTACATATATTTACTTAATGTGACAGCTGTCAACAATTTTGAAGTAAATATAATGTAAGCCAATTTTAAAGGCGTTGGTTTGCACTTCCACAGCAATACTTGATGAACAGAAATTTTGATCATACTTTATATGGATAACAGTGGAAGAACTTTTTCGTTTTTTTTTTTCATATTCAGAATGCAGCGGAGTCTTATAAAGAGAGTAGCAGATAACTAAAGCTGCAAATCTTCAAAGAGAAAGAGAGAGTCTGCCGAGAGCTGCGTGATAGTGTGGAGGAAGATATTTGGGGCGACGGATACAAAATAGAGTAGCCACCTGTGCCCGACATCGTGGTAGAAGAGATCAGGAAAGCAGCAAGGAAACTAAAAAATAAAAAGGCACCAGGCCTCGACGGAGTTCGTGCCGAAGTAGTAAAGATCATGGCCGAAGAACTACCGGAATATGTAATTAACATAATCAAAGAACTGTTCGGAAGACGAGAATTTCCGACTGAATGGAAAAAAGCAAGGATAGTACTGATTAAGAAACCAAACAAGAACTACGAAGAACCAAGTGCGTATATGCCTCTGTATCTATTAGACACGTTTGGAAAACTATCGGAGCAAGTGATTGCGGGAAGAATAATAGATGAAATGGAATAGAAATCTATTAATCTATCAAACAGACAGTTTGAATTCAAAAAAGGGAAATCAAAGGAGGACTAGAATTCCAAAAAACAGAGACAGTCCTGCTGATAGGTAGGAAAAAATTGAAGGAGGAGGTCAGATTCACCATAAGGGGATAGCAGATAGAGCCTAAAGCATGTCAAATACCTGGGAGTCACGTTGCACAAGAATTTGAATTACAACGAACACCTAAAGACTACGCTGGCAATAGCGAAGAAAGCGGCGACATCCCTGTCAAGGTTTATACTCAATTTCGGAGGCGGGGGGGGGGGGGAACTAAAGAAGAATACTGAACGCAGTGGCGCAGTCAATAACGTTGTATGCAAGTACGATATCGGGAAAAACCTACTAAACAGCACGCAAAGATAGCGATTAGGATCTGCAGGGGATACAGTACAATTTCAGTCGAAGGAAGCATGATCATTGCCAGAGTTAGTCCTTTAGAATTGATGTGCCGAGAAAGAGAGTGTATGACGAAAAGTCAGTAGAAGATCAGTAAGAAGCGACTACGGAAAGAGACTATGATATATGGCAAAACAGACGGTTAAATAGTGAAGGAAGCCAATAGACACACCAACTAATACCAGACATTAAGAGATGGATAAACAGAACTGTAGGAGACAGTGGCGTATTTAAGTTTTGTTTCTGGGGGGGGGGGGTGTCCCACTGGATATTGAGATAGGTAGATGGGTATCTACGCAAGTTCTGTGAAGTTTATAGATAAGTTTTATTTGAACGAAGTGCAACAGGTGAAATTTTCGTATATAGGAGTATATATAATTATGCATATTTTGACCTAAATTTTATTAAATAGCATAAACTTCGGTTTTAGGGGGGACGTAATTAAACGGTATTTATTTATTAAAAAAATTCAGTTGGGTATCTGGGGTGGGTCTAGACCCCTGCACCCCCCCCCCCATAAATACGCCACTGGTGGGAGAGATAGATTACTATATCACACAATTCTTGAGCGGTAATTGCTGTATCATGAGGTATCTGGAAAGATTCAGATTGGCAACAAAGAACATGTATGTATGTATTGTAGTGATGTGGGCCGGGTAAATACTCAGTGGGTAGGGTATTTATAAATGGGTATTTACCCTAGGCCCGGGTAAATACCCAAAATGTTTTTTTTGTTTTATGAGCTTAAATAATAACTTTTTTAGATTTTGATTAAATATTAGGTTAATAGAAGACTTAAGAATGGCCATAAAATGATTGTAATGATACTAATATCAGTAATAACAATATTTACTTTGCTATAAACATAAGAGCAATAAGCCAAAAAAGGGTATTATTATAAATTCTTAGCCCATTTTATTGATTATTGCAATTTTATTGAAGTACTCACAAAAGAACATAAAGTTTTGTCAACTGCCTTTGTAAGGTAAAGGTAATAATAGAAATTATTTTCTTAGAATATAAAATAGGGTATTAACAAATATGCGTAGCCTACCTAGGCCTATGATAAAAAAAATCAATTAACTTGTTTGCTCTTTACATTGTTTTAAAACCAGTAAAAATGTAACCAAACTTATTTTTATAAGCAATTTATAAACAGCATTCATATTAATTTTAAGAATAAATATTTAAACCGATTTTACAAGGACTTAAAACCAAAAATACCCGGGTATTTATGGATTTTGGGTATTTACCCTGGATATTTACCCTGAGTTATAAATACCCGGGTATTTTACATCACTAATGTATTGTAATGGGAAAGATGACGCAGAACATACTATCTTTCCATGCGCGAAGTGGGAGGACGTTAGACAAGAAACAAACAGAAATTAAACAGGCAAGTTAGTGCGGAGAACATAGTCGAACTTATGACAGAGAATGGAGAGAAATAGGATGATATCAGCAGAATGGTAAGAATGATCATAAAGACAAAGGAAGATGACGAGAGAAGAGAGCAAAGGGAAGCGAGAAATTAAAGTGAATACAAACATCTAAATTGTTAACCTGCCCTTTGAAGGTTTGAAGTAATGCCAAAGGGGATTCCAACGGGTAAATTAGGTTTAAAAAACGGGAGGGGGAGTTAGTAGGTAAAAATCCTGCACTCCCCATAAATACGGGCTGATGGGGGTCTTTTCCCCTCCACGAAAAAAGAGGTTAGGCGCCGACTCTAAAACAAAGAATGGGATTGTCTATATTCTCTATATCATTACATTGCCAACAAAAAGTATATTGTAAAAGATGTATCAGTCATATCAATTTAATACGGGAAGTAACCGTAAGTTACTAAGGGCAATTATAGTAGTAAACATCAAAGCCGAGCGGAACAAACTAATAAGAGCGAAGAAATTCCCAACCCTCGAACAGCTGAAACAAAATGCCCCAAGGAATATCAAGCAGAATTATTTAAGAAAATGGCAAAAAAACTACTGGAAATGAACCAATTAAATGAAAAAATAAGGAATGATGTGAAAACAACCAAAGAAATATGCTTCACAACAACAAAGCACAATCACCAAAAATAACAACAGAAACTAAGGAGCTAATGGAACAACGAAGAAAAATGAACAGAGATCAACAAGAATATTTTAAACTGAATAAAGAAATAAGACCGAACATAACGAATGACATAAGACAACACAACACAGATGAAATCAAACAGGTAATTCAAAATAATAAAAACATGGTCCTAAAATCAGGTAACAGCTAACTTGAAGCTGGTAGAATACGTGTCTCTTCCAAGCACTTATAAATATATTATTTATGTCCAAACTAAAGGATTATAAAACATAAAACTCGCTAAGAATACTTCCCCCACGAAGCATTGAAAATAAAAATAACCATTTTGTAATTATAGATAAAACTAATAAATCTTTCAAGTTTCTTTTCCAGAACCAAATGACGCACCTTAAATATGAAACTTCAGAACGTTACTCATGCTGAAAAACAAATTTGTTTTACTTATCGCTCGTAAATTACTTTTTAAGGGCTTTATAAATACTGAACTGAACAAAAGATGTCTTTAGTTGACGATTAGAAGATAAACGCAAGCATAGCGCTTAAAAAAATTGTGCAAAAATGCAATTATCAGTAATAGTAACGGTGTTTGTAACAGTAACAGTTAGTTTTGTGGTGGTTCATGGATATCTACCGCCTGGATTACAGTTTAATCCGTTTTTCAATCCGCAAAATCCAAATCCTTACTATCCTGCTAAAAATCTGACCTATTATAATCCTTACTTTAATCAGTTAGGGAGGCAAAACAATTCGAACGGATTTGGATTTTTCAACTATTGGCGAATTCCGTTCTTCCCAAATTATTCGAGAAGTGGCAGTGGCCTAAATGGTCGAATTTTCGGGGGATATCCTTTTTACCAGTCATATTACTGTATACCAGACTACCACCATTGTAATGGTAGTCATAGCCTTTCTGTTGGGTGTCTTACGCAATGGGACCGTAGATTTTTCAGTCAGGTAAATGAAGAAACTTATCTTTAATAAGGATTAAGGATTTTAATTAGTCTCCATTCGATGATCAAAGCAAATATTTCCTAAGCGAAATCTAAGGTTAAGGTTGCGCATTTAAGCTGCTTTTGTTATTACCACCGTCTTATTAGACATACCTGGAGCAGTTCCAACCTCGACAGGAACTTCGACAGCTTTATTTATGGATTATTCGCATAAGTGACGGAATATTTGTTATAAAGTTAAAAATTTCCAAAAGCTACAGCGATAAAGTTTTTATCTGATGGGACAGCAGTCAGGCTTGAAATGTTTTATTAAGGACATGATAATGCGAGTCTAGCAAATATTTATTTTTACAAGCAGTACGAGTAGCACCATCATTAAGGTTTTCATTGCACCGACACGTAACTAACCTTTTAAACAAAATTAAATTCTGGCACAATCTATTTTAAACAGCTAAGGACAAATCTTACTGATTTAGGGGCGATTTCATCATCTTTGGTAGCTCAGTTCTTTTTTTGCAACTGTTGTTACTCTTATTTTCATAATTTAGATTTACCGAATATTGATGAAACAGCCTTTAATGGCAAACTAAAGACTGCCAGTCAAGTGCACGCCTTTTGTTTGCTTATTGATTGAGCGAGATCTAAACTTGCGAATACCAAGTACTTCAATTTCAAACACTTCATAATTCCCAATTCGCAATCAAATAAATTTATAACATAATAAATTCTGAATTTTATATAAAAGTTGACGACAGGTTTATTCCTAATATATTTAAAATTTAAATAAATGTTATTTTCGTGAAAAGATAACGACGCATTCTCACGGTTTTAACGATTTTATATATTTTATTTACACTTTTAAATAATTCTTCTGTGGAATATTTAGTTTTCGCTTTGTACTGAACAACATCGGTTGCTACGATAGCCAAATACCCCGAAACCATGTTCGTATGCTGCCAATTAATGTCGTTCAGTAGCTACCCTACAGTCATTGTACAGATAATCTATTCAATAAGCACAAAACCACGATTGCTCAAGGAAAGTTCCATGCCACTGTTTTAGGGTTTGAATATGTGTAAATCAGTAGCGAAGCAGCCTTTTAATCACTAGGCCACTGAGTTAATTTGGTCTTAATGTTTGTCAATTTTCTGGGGATTTACCAATAAAACGAAAATTAAGTTTTACTGGAAAACATGAACTTTAACAATAATTAATTTAAAACATTTGAACATGGATTAGAAATATTCCAGATTTTGAATGAGAGAAGCTCGGTGATAATAACCAAAGCGGGGATTATATTAATGATGAGTTCGGATTTTTTTATTCAGAACTCTTTGTTTAAATCATAATAACACAATAAATTATTACTATCCTCAATCAAGTGATGTGGCTTTCATCTGTATAACAATGTTGAACGAATTAATTATAATTTACAGTTTGTTTTATTCAGAACTGATAAATCATCTGAATTATTCTTTCATACACGTATGCACTTTTTGATAATTAAAATTCGAGGAATTACCGAATTAATAAATCAAGTGATTTAATTAACGTTTTGATTTTTGGCCAAATTTCCTTTATAGCATACACGCACATTGTATAAGCCGTAAACCAAAACACGCCCGAAAAATGAAACTTGCAGGACTAAATCATAAATATAGAGGAAAATGTGTTTTTTTGAACTGCAAAGCAACTTAGAAACACTTCAGGTTTTGCCAGAAATGACCTCAACTTTCGATTTTTAAACGGAATATTATTGTACATTGTTTCGAGTTTCAAAAAAAAAAAATCGGGATACCTAGTTGTCATTCAGATTCAGAATTTTCTCCATATTACAAAAATGTACAAATATACAGGGCTTTCCATTTAAAAAACGAACGTTGGGGTCTTTTCCGAAAGCGTCTGTAAATTGTTTTGTGGTTCAGAAAGCACCACATTCCCTCTATTATTCAGTCCTGTAAGTTTCAGTTTTCAGCTTTAAAAATAATGTGATAAAAAGGGATGAGCCTGTTTTTGTTTACACCCCGTATAGTTTTTGGCTTGCATGACTCCCCCTATTATTTTTTATTAACAATAATTTGAAGTTACTGTTAATAATTCAATAAATAGCAATAACAAAGCAGTTTTGTTTTTAACTACTTAATTACTTTTTATTTAAACATGTAACATAATCAAAAAGTATTTCAGTTTCGGGCGGCTATGGATTTTAAGAACGTATGTATTTCCTTACTTCCAGCGTATACTAAATTAAAACCACGGCCTAACGTAAAACGCCTTTGTCTGGCTTCCTCAAATTTTAAATATACCATCATACCGATGCACTTCACGCGGCGCTAGTTGCAGCCGATGGTTTGACTGGAAGCTGGAAGCATGACCAACTGCATCTATATACTCGATATATACGACCACTCCACTCCGCTTCGCCAAGACGTAATTTAGAACGGACGATGGTGCCATTTGAGGTGAACTATACATTTCTAAATTGCGTCTTGGCTAAGCGGAGTGGACTGGCCCTATATACGGAGTATAGGTATAGATGCAGTTGGTCAGGCTGGAAGATACTAATTTTATTGGTAACTAGCTCCATGCGGAGATTACCTAAAACTGGGATTTGACCAGGCCGGTTTAAAGACGGGTTTCTAACAAAAAAGAATTTCCAAACCAACTATCACTGTGAAATTTAAGACTTTGTTGTATATTTTACGAAAAATGTTTCGTAACAGGAAACCAAGTATGTTTAAACGTCAATTTTCCTAGTCTTTTTATTAAGAAATTTAGTTGATAGTAAATATGAGGTTGCAGTTTATGTGACATTTAGCGTTTAGTTAGGTTAACTTAACGAGTAACATGTGAACGAAAGTGAACATTAACAAGTGCCTTACGTTTTACGATCCATAACCGCTCAAGACTCAAGAAGTTTTTGATCCCGCGTTGTGCGACCATATATAATAAACCTAAAAAAATTATATTTCAGTCTTATGTAAAACCAGGCCGTTGGTACTCAAGCCGCCAAAAAATCATCAATTACCCTGGAGATTTTCTTCCACCCGGTTACAAATGTAACGGAACCATAACGGCCATACGAATTCAAGATCGTTACTGCAACGGAACCGGAGGATACGCTCAAATATTACCCGGAACGGGAGTCGGATACTGCAAAGCCTCCATAAAATTAACTTCGCCCGGAAGAGGTAAAGGATTCAGTTTTTATCTTCAAATTTTTGGACGTAACAATACCCGCTAAAAATCTTATATTGTTCTAAATCATTTTAAAGTTGTGATTTGTATAACTTTTCCACCTATGTGTTTTTTGTTTTTGGAGAATGTGCAATAACAATATTGTATAATTCTAAGAATAAACTTGAAATAAATATGTATAAGCAGGTGATGTTTATTTTATGATAACCCATGCGTTACGATGAGAAAATCCTTCACAATAAGATAATATTCATATATCAACAGGTGAACAACAGTTCATTGCACAAGAAAAATTACACTACTCGTGTTAACCGTCCGTTTTGTATCTAAATTCAGACAAGATGACTAAACTGTTGAACAGTTTAATGAAGTTGAATTAATTTTGTGAAACCTCTGCATAGAAAAAGGATTTGAACCATTGACTTGTGGACTATGTGCTACAGAAATCAGTGGTTCGAATCCGTGCCCAAGTTTTTCAAATTTAATTCGGTGTTTTAAATATTCCCAAAGCAATGAATTCTAGAAATTTGATCTGTAAAGCAAACGTTTTAACTTGGAAAATTCATCCACATGTACACTTTGAATATTATTTTTATAATGAATTCGACCTATAAATAATTTCAAAAAAGTATTCAGTAAAAGACCGACGACGCTGTAAGTGTCAAGAAAAAGGAAACAAATAAGCAATTTTTATATCACAGCTCATTTTGATTAATCCTGAATTTACTTAATTTAGGAAGCCTGTTGATAGAACAAGAAAATATTTCTGATTTTTGTTAAACAAATTTGGTAGGTTCTTCAATCATTCTCAGACTTTAAACCTTTAATCGTTGATTTCAAACACGTTGGTTTAAAAAATTAAACATGTTAGAACAGTCATACACCAAGACTTCAAATATGCCAATAAAAACTTCCAAAGCTATGGGTTGAATTTTAGGACACAGATGTGGCCATATTATTAGAAACTGAAATTAAAACTTGAACAAACAAAATGTAAGGTTTCCTACAAAAGCGATGGTTTGGGCTGCCATTTCTGCAAAGAGGCTTAGTGATATTTACAATGTGGATGGTATAATAAATTCTAATAGTTACAAAAGTACTTCAGACCAGTGGCGTATTTAGAAATTTCGCATGGGGGGGGGCCTGGGGTAGGTATATAAAGGGAGTTCAAAAATGTGTGCGGTCAAGTTGCCGTTGAAAATTTGTTCGATATTTAATCTTGATAACAATAGTACCTACTGAACATTTCCACTTTACATATTTCATTGATACGTAGTAAAGGGGAAGGAATTAGGGAAAGAAGAACTTCTTGCTGGCGTTCGTCATATTTTTTTTTAATCTGGCTGCTTAACTTCAATATTAAATAAGAAATAATAACTATATGTTAAGTCCAAGGGGGGAGCCCAGGCCCCCTGGGCCCCCCCCATAAATACGCCACTGCTTCAGACAGTTTCCTTATACCGAAAATGACATAATGGTTTATGAAAGATGGAATGTTCATGCAAGATGGTGCACCATGTCACACATCGAAAATGATCACTGAATATTTAAGACAGAAACAAATTGATCTACATGAATTGTCCGAAAATAGTCCGGATATGAATTCAATTGAAAACATTTGGCCAATTATTCTTAAGAAAAAGTACGGGAGATGACACCAAAAAGTCAAATGATAAGAAATTACTTCAGCATGCTGTCAATGTCATTTACAGTACGCTTAGAAGAATTCCAGCTCTAAATTCTGCCAAGGAATACTTCACAAAATATTAATGCTATTTTTAATGTTAAAAACTAAATAAAGGTCTTACGAACTTGCTATCTGAGATTTCTTCTTGTTGGGAAGGAGATTCGAACGAGAACATTTTTCACAAATCATATTTTGGTAAAAAGCCGAAATAACCCATTCAATAAAACAGGATACACAATACCTGGCGACGTCTGACAAAACGATATGAATCTCCTTTGTCTCCATATCTGGCAGTCGTACCTTTTACTCTTTAAATGATACGTGAACGTTCATGACATGAAGAGAAATGTGATTCTTTTCATTTACATTAAATTTAAACTATGCTTACCAGAAATAAAATGCTATAAAAACACACAACTCAAAAACACTGCCTTAATAGCTATTTATGTAATTAGTACATAATATAGAACTTTATTGGACGAGCCGCTGTCTATGGATGAGCGAGCGAGCGAGTCTAATAAACAAGACGAGTCTATAAAGTTTGTCTATGTACGAATTACATACAAAGCTTTATGTTCGACTACTCTAGAGGAACTGGATATCTTCTAAAATGTTTTTTTTTTATTTCCCTATATAAAAATTCGGTATAACTTAGTGTGCTTTTCTAGTGTTGCAAATGTCAAAAATTGTTTAAATACGATTTAATAATTTATTATCATTATACAAAGAAATTGATACTTTAGAAAGTGTAGAAGAGTTGGCAGCAAGTGCCAAAGAATAAATATGTTAATTTAATTGTTTGAATTTGTTATTTCATGTAAATAAAAAATTCCATTTTTGTGACAATTCTGTCCAATAAAATAAAGTAAAAGTACTAGTCCAATAAAGTGACACATTATGGACACTAAATGCATCCATAAATCAAGTGATTATGATGCAGTCGAACATAATAGCTATTTATGTAACGAGTACATAATGCAGGTCTTTATGGACGCGCCAAAAAGTTTATGGCCGAGCGAACGAAGTGAGCGAGGCCAATAAATTTGGCAAGTCCATAAAGCCTAATTATGTACGAATTACATACAAAGCTTTTATGTTCAGCTGCATATCAAAAAATTTACTTTTAAATTAATTTGAGGTTAAAATGTGTTTTATAGCTCTAGCCTCTTGCAGGGTGCTGTATTGAATAATCACCTAGTTACCAGGTTGTTTAACAAACAGAAGCAACCAATCAACGGTCGTTCTACTTAGCACCGGCCGTTTTACTTTATCATTATGGTGCTAGTCCGATAAATGATATAATTATGGCCTCTAAACAGTACAATAATCTAGTCATTATAAGACAGCTGAACATAAAAACCCTTATTTTGGCAAATAGTAATGAATAGTCACACACATGCATTCTTATACTGAACGGAGTATAGCAATCACATTTTTCTTATTAAACTAATTTAAAAATTTTAAATTTCTGAAACTATACTGAAAAGTATTTTTTTATAAGACTTTTTTAAAAATGTATTTAAAAACTTAAAATTGAATTACTTTTATTATGGGACTGCCATGTATGTACATCAATAGAAATGCTAATTATATGTGCAGACATTTTTTTAACATTTTGCCCATGAACTTTGCAAGTTCGTTTTTAACTAAGCGTGACGAACAGCGATGAAGTAAACATATTAAAAAAATTTTATAGTTAATACAACTCTAGGAAGTAATTATTTTATAATAATATAGAGCAGATAAAGCTTTGCTTTTGTTACGAGTATTTACATAACGAGTACTAAAAAAAATTATGGTTTGTTGTGGAAATTTAAACGCATGTTTTAGCTCAAGCCATGTGATCTAAATGTAACACCTGTTGTCAGTAAGACAAATTAACTATTGTGAATATATAAATTAACAATGGTGAATGTAGATGGTGGTAGAACAGAACACGAACAGATAATACAAAAGATAATAAGAATAAGAAGGGCCACTGAAGGGAAAAATAAAGAGGAAAAAAAAGGATTAACGGAGAATGGAGATGAAATGAAAAGAACATGGAAATCGAAAAAATAAGAGTAGTAAAAACATGAATACAAAAAACGAATTAGGCGGGCAGAAGAGGAGGACGTTGATGATTACGGCGACAATAAAGCAACGAAAAGGACTACGAAAACAGAAGTAGGTACATATGCAAAATAAAAAGAAAATGAAGAAAAGCAATAAGAATAGTAACATAGAATGTTAAACCTCTATTGAAAAAATGGAAGAAGCTGCGAAAGAACTGCCGGAATTACAAGAAGTAAAGTGGCCAGGAGAGGGAAAGACAGACAAAGGTAAATGCCGGAGACAAAAAACAAGCATTCTGAGGAACAGCATTTATAATACGAGAGAAAATAAAAGATAAAGTAATACATTTTAAAGCAAACTGAGGGAGAATATATCATAATATAAGAATAGAAAATAAACCGAGAAACGTGTATGCACCAAAAGAAACTGCTAATGAAGACGAACAACAAACTTTATAAGGAGTTGGAAAGAATTAATGAAACGGTGCCGAAAGAGGATATCATTATATTAGGCGATTTTAACGCGCAAGTCAGAAAAGAAGAAGGCTACAGCGAAGCATCTGGAATATATTCAATACATGAGAAGACAAACAACAAGGGAGAAAGGGTATGTAACTTTGCTGCAGCAACAGATATGTTTTTAACAAGTACAAAGTTCATATAGGTCATATACACATTATACACAAGGGAATTCAGAAATTATATCGACGATACTCGAAACAAACATGTGCAACCAAATAGAATAGTGAAGAAAAGATACATTACGGCGATAAAAGATCATACAGAGGGGCTAACATTGACTCAGAACACCTAGGAAATAGTTAAATTGAAATACAAAATAAATGTACACTATGTACAGGGATTAAAACACAGAAGAATAGTAAAAAAATGGGACTTAGAAAAACTAGAACAAGAGGAAATGAGAAATAAATAAAAGATTGCAAGATGGGGAAGTTAATAATATAGAAGATGAATGGAAAATTATCAAAGACAGTATAAACGAAGCAGCAGAAGAAACTGTAGGATATAAGAAGAAGCAACAAAATAATCACTGGTTTGATCACGAATGCTTGAGAGCAACAGAAATAATAAACGAAGCGAGAAGTAAACGGTTCAAAACAAAGAACTAAGAAGATATGAATGTTTATAGAGAAAATAGAAGAGAAACTACAAAATTATGTAAAAGGGAAAAGCAACAAGGGTAGAAAGGAAAATTGATGAAATAGAAAAATACTGCAGAAATAATAATACCAGAACATTATACAATATATGAAGAAAGGAAAAAAGAAACAAGACAATAGTTGGTATTAAAGAGGAAAGTTGGAAGAAACACTGCGAATATGAGGAAAATGTAAATATAAAAGAACCAACATACGAAAAAGTAAAGAAAGCAATAAAGCAATTAAAGAAGAAAAAGCTGCTGGATGTGATAAAATAACCGCGGAATTAATAAAAAAAAATGAGGGGAAGAATTACACAAGTAAATATTTAGACTGGCACTAAGAAGAGCAGATTCCGGGCGAATGGAAGACGGGATTAATAATTCCAATTCCAAATAATTGAGACATGGCTAATTGTAAAAATTATATTATAGAGGCCTTCTTACTTCTTAACGTGACATATAAAGTGGTAACGATTATATTAAAAGAAAGGCTAAAAAAATATACAAAAAACAAACTAGATTATCAGAACAATTTTAAAAAAGGAAGGCCAAGCCGACGCAATCCACATATTAAGACAAATAATGGAAAAAAGTATAATATAGACATAATTTTTATAGACTTTGAGCAAACATTTGACCAACTGAATAGGAATAAGTTAATGAGAGATTTGAAAAACATCGAAACACCAAAGAAAATCAGAGACATGATAAAAATTACGATGGAAGAATACAATACAAGGACAAGGAACAACAGGGAAAATACAAGTAAAAAAAGGAGTAAGGCAGGGAGATGTTTTATCTGCACTACTTTTCACTCTGTCACTGGATGCGCTAATTAAAAAAATATAGAAAGCACAGGAACACTCACCAAAAACTTAACACAAGTCATAGGTCATAGCATATGCAGATGACGTAGTAATTATTTTAAGAAGTAAGAAAGAGTTACAATGAGCAATATTGAGTTTAGAAGAAGAAGCGAAGACAAGAGGATTAAAAATGAATGAAGAAAAAACTAAACATATGTACTGCAATAGAAAGGATAGAGTAAGTAATGTCAAATTTTATACATGGAAGTTATACGTTCAAAGAAGTGGAAGCATTTGCGTATTTGAGAGTATTGGTAAATCGAAAAAATTAAAAACAAGACACAAACGAAAAGATTCAGAAAGGATATAAGGCATTTTACAGTAATAAGCAACTGTTGAAAGACACGAAGTTAAGTAAAAATGCTAAATTAAGAAACTACAAGACAATAGTAAGACCGACTGATAATAACATATGCAACAGAAACAACGTTACTGACCAACAAGGAAGAGGAAAGACTTAAACTACTGGAAAGAAAAATCATAAGAACAATAATAGGGCCAAATGAAATAAGTGAAAACGAATATAGACAGTTAATGAATCATGAAATGGAAGAGATACTGGGAAAAGAAAATATAGTAAGAATTATACAGGGTGTCTCTAAACCTACTGCCATAAATTTACCAGCCGATTCCTGACGCAAAAATAAGTCGAAAATGTCTATAAAACTTTTGTCCTAAACAGCTCCATGTGGAAGCTACAAGTCTTTGAAAATGGTGTTGAAAAAACGGAAAACAATTGCATTTTAAAAACGGTTAAAGATAAAAAATTGAAATTTTGCAGGCGGTCTAACCTATTGAAGGTATAAACTTTCTACTACTTTTTTTTGTAAATTAACCAGGGGCGGCTCGAATGGGGGTTATCACATTTTTCTTGTAACCCGTTTTTCTTAACCTTTTGTTTTTTTCCATTTTAGTTTACAGATTTGTATTCCCTGCTGCCTAATTAACAAAACAGGTACTCCTGTTTCAACTCGCCTGGACTAACCGTTTCCTATAAAATTCAGGTTTTCTGTTTGTCTGAGTGTAAAATGCAGTGATTGTGATTTTAAATTCAAATCAATAAAAAGCATGTGATAGAATAGTATGAAGTTTATACTTTCAATAGGTTAGACCGCCTGCAAAATTTCGATTTTTTATCTCAAACCGTTTTTAAAATGCAATTGTTTTCCGTTTTTTCAACACAATTTTCAAAGACTTGTAGCTTCCACATGAAGCGGTTTAGGACAAAAGTTTTATAGACATTTTCGACTTATTTTTGCGTCAGGAATCGGTTGGTAAATTTATGGCAGTAAGTTTAGAGACACCCTGTATATTAAATCGATGAGAATTAGATGGTGCGGGCATATACAGGAAGTTTACTAAACACGCGGCTAAAATTAAGGGGGTTATTCCTAGGGCTATTTTAAGATTTTTGTATCCTGATTTTCGGAAAGACGCTTTGCTGTGAAGATACAGGACGATAAAAGCTTTTCGAAAAGAGCAGTATTTTATTATTTTCAAGATTCTTAATTAGAAAAACTGCTGAAAATGACTACCACCAGCTACGAAGCATGCATCCAATCTTCTCCTCATTGACTGCCGAACTCGTTCAAAAACGGGGTGTTTCTTATTGCATTACACCCATCAATTATCCCATTTCTCAAATCTTCTTCATTTTCCACTGGAGTAGTTTACACTAATGCCTTCAAGTGGCCCCATTGGAAAAAAGTTTAAGTCTGGGGATCGAGCAGGCCATAAGGGAGGTCCACCTCGGCCAATCCAGCGATCTTCATATGACAAGTAACAATGGAAACGTAATCAACAACGTATGAAATCTACGGTAAAACTAATAGTGCTTCCGCTATCTGCACTAGCCTGGTGTGACTGCAAATAATATCAGTTTTTAATAATCGAAATGTTGTTAAAACGATAAATACGGATTTCTGGACATTTCTTGTACTCGATAGGCCCAGTGCAGTACACCATCGTTTTGCTTAGGCTACATTAAATTTTTAAAATATCCAAACTTTTATTGCCCTATATCTTCACAACAAAGCGTCTTTCCGAAAATCATCCCAGGACAAAAAAAATCTTAAAATAGCCTAAGGAATAATCCTCTTAATTTTTTCCGCGTGTTTAGTAAACACCCTGTATACAGTATGTGTCGCAAGTAAACGGTAAGCTCTGAAAATATTAAAAAGATCAATACAAAAATTGGTTGGTGGTCACTGGAATTTAAATTTATCAAACGCCTTTCTTGTTAATACTGATAAGAGAGTCCAGGTATGTGTAGGTAAGTAGGTTAATGTCAGTTCATTATTCGCTTTAAAAGTGCATTCATCGAACGTTTTAATGGAAGGTCAGCCTAACCTTTTAGCAACCGAATTAACTGACATTATTTTACTTTACGGGGAAGCTCTTCAGAATGCTGCAGCAGCTCTGAAAGACAGTTTGTGTTTGTGTTGTGTGTTTGTGTATGACTTAATGGAGGAACATTTGTACATCTTCTATAAGTCCTGTCCCTCTTTATTAACAACATTTTTTTCTAATATCACTTTTTAAGCATGCCAGTAATTGTTTACTGCCAGTCTCAAGCCTAAAAAAATGCGAGAGGAAAGTGAAATCTGTAAATTGCATAATTGTGTAATGTTTCATTTATTTTTCCAGGGTCAAATTTCTATCGCAGGCTGTTTAAATACATATTAGCCAGCGGTTCTCAAAAGTGTGTAACAAAATTTTAAATAAACAAAAACTGCGATAAGCTTAAAATTTTTGGTGTAATGTACTTCTACTAAGGTCAGCATATACCCATCTAATATTTAATGACAATACTTTTGAATCACCCTGTATGCAGAACGATCAAAAAGTAAATTAATAAATTCCTGAAGTGCTATGGTGAAGTCCTTCGTAAAGCACACAACAGTCAATTGTCAACGGCAAGTGTCAGAAACAGTTTGATGTTTTGATGTATTTTTGTAGACTTCATAGTCACTCCTTAGCAATTTACTTTTTAATCACATTATAGACTTAGCGTTATTAATAAGATACCGATAATAACATTATAAATATAACAAGCACAATATTTGGAAATGCTATCACTGTTATAGTCTGTTCGGTCGCGTGTGCAATTTCTACTTGACGTCTTAAGTTATTACAATGGGCAATAAAAGTATTATGACGAGTTAGAGGTGGCAAGTCCTGCCAGAAACACCCTACCAGGGACGGCTTTAAACTGTTTCCCCAAAATACCTTAACATTTTATAAATTAAGTCTTCTATTTTGAGGCATATGTAAAAATGTTTGAGTCCGGCCTAGTAGGGGTGATTTACGATAGACATATTTAACTCTCATAATCCACCACTAAGTTGTAAAATGCTTCCAGCTATTTTGCGGGTTCGAACGAATCGATAATACGGTAAGATTGTGAAATTCTTTAGCTTTATTGTTTTAATTTTAAGAAGTTTTAAGCTGTCACAAAATTAGAAGTCCGTCACGTTTGCTTGCCAAAATGCTAAAGAAAAATGTTCAAAATTAGGGCAAAATGAATAAGAATTCGGCAAAAATTAAACAATTTTGTTATATGATTGCAACTTGCAACAAAATTGATGTTGAAATACTATTATGGTCCAATTTTCGAGCCAGGCAATGCATGTCATCAATAAATTTTATGACATCATAACTTGGTACGTCTACATGAAGTTCCAAACGATTTACAAATTTTATAACCTAAAATACGTCAAATGTCAAACAAACGTTAATGACACACAACACGATCTGTCAAAAATTTGCAAGTGAAATTGGAAATATAAACATGCCAAAAATAATACTAACTTTACAAAAAATAAATATGAGCTAAATTAGAAAATAATAACCCGATTTCTTTCTTATTTTCAAAAATTTATAGACCTTGTTATTAAACAAGGCTGCCGAATCTTAGAAAACTACAAAAATAATTTATATTTAGCAATTACATTTTTTATTTTTTTATCGCGCATTATTGGTAACGCCGACCGTTGATCATGTGATTGATGACGCGCATTACCTGGATCGCCAATTGGACTATACCTAGATCTTGCCCAATAGGGAAACAAACGAAGATATACGGTCCGTCAAGGGCACCTTATTAAATGTAGCAATAGTTAAATCCACAAGTGCCGACTATAATAAATAACCTCAATTTTCAAAACTTTAAAAAAGCTCAGCTGTTAAACCTCATGGCCTACTAGAAAGGAAGCAATTTGCGAATCCAGCATATATGTAGTTACGAACTAAAATTTTGTATATTATGTATATATTTTTGTAAAATTCAAATTATTCACTCAAAAATTCGTAGAAGAAACTGCATAATACCTATTTGTTGAGTAAATAAATTCTTCGCATGCTTGAAGAAAACGCCTAAATTTACCAAAGGGCTTCTTACATAATCTATGTAAGTACCTACTATTATTAAAATCAAAGTATTTCTTTTCCTACTAAAACCTCTTATTATTAGGTAAAATATTATTATACAACCTTATTTACTTTCCTTAGAGTTTAATAATCGGTTTGTACGTTAATCTCAACCCCAGTTTGCGACCCTTCAAATCACGAAATCAACTAGTTGGGTGGTTTTAAACATGAAACTCAAACAAAAACTATTACAGAGGATTGTAAAATCTAAAGCAAAGCTTCAAAGTCGCTCATAAATAGCCCCCAAGGTGAGATTATTTCTGGTAGGTTATGGTCCTGGAAGTATTATAAACGTGTACGTTTTCGAGCGGTACACGAACGTTTAGTTTTAGATTGGATAGTACGGAACCTTTATATGTATAATTGCAATAATTATTAAGTAAATACGGTTGTATGGAACTTGCATGTCTAATAACAGGTAGGATGTCAGGGACGTTCTCAACTGTTTCATTGATCAATAATTCGATATCGAGGAGATGTATTTTGAAGTTTTAAGCGAGTGCAGCAACGAACTAAACACTGTGCATAAAATTAATAAACAGGACCAAATACCTACTTGATACCTCATTGAAATCTCGCTCGTGAAAAACTAAAAAAAAATATTAATACATTATCGTCGCAATTGAGAATTTAAATAAAATGGCGAAGGTGAGAAGGATCTCCAATTATTGCGATGTCGATCCGTCCATGGTTTTTATTTAAAATGTAAATATGAAAAACAATATTTTTTTTAAGATTTAAAACCCAGGTTAAAATGACACAAAACTGTTTCCTGTTTGTTGAATGCTTACTTCAGAACCTAACCTAACAACCTTTTTTGCGTGTCTTGTATGGGTGTATACTGTGTATAGCCAATCTGCTCGGAACCGCCTTTAGGCATTACTTCAAATCAGACGGCTGTGTCATGATGTGTGTGTTACTACGTGTGTAGTGGCCTTGTTACTCTATCTCATAGACCAGTCTTCCGAGTAGAGCATAGTTAATTAAGCCCAGCTGTGAATGGTCTCACCAGGCCTAGTACCGATCCCAGAGGCCTGAGAAAAAAAATCTCCACCAACGTAGAGATTCGAACCCGGGACTTGCAACATGCAAGGCTAGCCCTCTTACAATTATCTCCAAGTTATCTTATAGCAATTTCCCAAATTCTATTTACATTGCAACAAATGGTTTTTACTTCAAAATCGATTTTTGTATAAATCTACTTTGGTTTATTCCTTAAAAGGGGAAGAACAAATAACCCGGCTCCCAAACAGATATTTTAAAAATAAAATTTGCCATAACAATGAAAGCTCTTGAAAAGCATAATGTTTCAGTTTATCAAAAATAGGGCATACTTGAGGGATAATAATAGAGCAAAACAAGTCATCCTTGCGGTCGAAACAACAAAAGATCTACCGAATTTGTCATTGTTTTTCCCAAATCATGTAAATAGGTTTTCAAAAATATTTTAATTTAACAAAATGATATTTTTCTGCTAGGCATATTTTTTTATCACATACTATTTTCCGTAACAAATCTGGAAAAAAAAACAATATTAAGGCGAATATCTAAGAAAAAATCAACTACGAAGTTTCCTTTCTATTCGGAAATTCTAATTTTGAACGGAATTTGAATCTCGAATATTCGAACCTTGAAGATGGCACTTAACTTTTGGCAACTGATAAAGCAGTTAATTTATTATCGTAAATGTTTGGCTCACATGCGATGTACCTTTCGGAGTATAGTAAAGCCAAATATAGACAGAGCAATGATGCCAATTAACAGGTTGAATTGTTTTCATATCCAATTATATCAAAATTTACTGATGCTCATCTGTACATACTTCATTTTGTACTAAACCAAAAGTTCTTTAGAAATGTAACCATTTAGTAAGTTGCCCGTTGTTTACTTTCATGGGCAACTAAAGAAGCCAGAAAGAACTAACAAACTAAGACACCAAAATTAAAAAGCAGTTTTATAAGTTGGAAGCTGTAAGAAATGGTAGATAAATCTTTACATATATCTGCTGTGTCATTGTAATACGAGTAATTGCCTGTTATTACGCTTGAAAATTTAGTCACGTTTTATAATGGGCACGTCATTTAATGAAGAAAAGGATATCCACAATAACACCTCCTATACTGTCCTTTACAAAATTATTTTTCAAAAGAATTTTGGGCCAATTACTCGCAACAAAATTTAAAGACAGACACCTGTTTGCAGGTAATTTCCAATTAAAACTTTGCAAAAAAAACGAAACTGGCTTTCAGTAAATAATTTCCTGTGCAAGTGTACTTATAAGGAAGACAATAAGTGAAAGCACGTTTATTATACCTACACAAACATAATAGAAAAGTGTAAGGTCAGGCACTTGTCGTTGGCTTGCACAATGCAATGTCGCTTTATCCTTTGCACTCAAAACTAATTATAACATCATTTATTTACGTCTCAAATACACGCGCTTTTAAACACATCTCAACAAAGCACGGCCGTCTAAACTAGGAGAAAATGAGAAATGCGTTTAAAAAACATTAAAAGGAACGTTAGAAAATCCATTACCGCAGTAACGCTTCGTTGCATCCAATTTAAAGAAACATTGTCTTTGGCCTTCTGCGAAGGTCGTTTTGAGTTAATTTTTGGACGAACTTGAAGAAAAAATTGTTTACTACATAATACGTAATTTTAATCGCTGAATTGCAATGACAGCAAAATTTAGAATTTTCTTGACGTCAACTTCACAATTTTAACAAAAAAATCTCAAATTCAAACTGTGTTCGATCATGAAAACTTGCCTTTGTTCTCTTGTAAAAGCATAAATGTTATGGTTAAACAAAGGATAAAATACGAGTTCAAAACACGCAAAAACTGTGCGGAAAATCACATCTGAAAATAATTTCGTAACTCACCTTTGAATCATACACTTAAAATAACGTGAATTTCGCATTTTACTTTGAAGCCACTTAGCGTAATAAACGCACATGACATGCCAGTCTGTGAAGCAACTAAAAATATTACGTAAAGGTATTTCTTCAGGTACTACTTGTTACTTTTTTATTTGCATGTTTTATATTTAAATCGAGAAGAACGTAAAGTTATTAAAAATGGAATTTCATTATTACGTTTTCATGAAAATTTCAAGAACATAAAAAAAAATTTGCGTTTATTAACTACGCTACACTTCGTTCAGAATAAGAAAGCATACGCCTGAAGTTGGAGACATTAAAAGAATGCGTGATTATAGATATTTTTGAAACTGTGGTGTCTTGGAAAGGCAGATGCAATTCGCCGTAATACAAAAGGCAGTCTTTGTCCCTAAGATTCAACCATGCCCCTTGAAAAACTTTACTCTCGTGCCAAAAATGTCTAGCCAATTTGCACCTATGTTCGGACAAGTTTCTTATTTTGAACGAACTATAGTTACTTTTTTTTATTGAAGCTAATATTAAAGCTTATATAATGTTATTTTGATTGATGTTAGTTCAAGGTTTAGACTTCATAGAGCAATTTGTGCTAAACTTCTACAAAATGTAAGAAGATAGATAGGTTTAGATAGAAAAAGCTACAGCAACACCATAATAACATTAATAACCAAGGAAATGTTTGTTTTACCAAACTTAAACTTTAAGAACAAGTGATGCAAATAGGCAATGGTTGCCGATTTAATTCTTTTATAATTAAGAGGCTGATAAACATAATAAACTTAAGACTAAAATACATATTAAATGCCAATATTACCAACTCCACTTTTCAAACGAAGCCAGAACGACGCCATTAACAATTTTTAGATTTTTGTTGTTAATAGATTTATTTTTTTAATTATCAGCAGACGAGAGCTACTGTTGTACGCACTTTTGGCGGCGATAACATACTCTCAAATGACACATTTCAAAGCATACCCGAGTTAGGGTTTTTTTAAGTAGGGCAATTCGTTATGGTTAAAAGCACCGATCCAAGTGAGTTTGTACACGGTGCATAGAATGTGAATTAATGGTGTATTAATGTAGGATGCATTTTATATGATTATTCACATAAAGATGAAAAGCTAATTGATTTTGAATCGAATAGATGTAATTGTACGTCCGATGAGATTAGATCGGTATGAACAGCTATGTTGTTGATGTATTTGTTGCTATTGTTGTTGACAAGCAGTGAGGCTCGTTGTTGTTGGCAAGCGGGGAGGCTTGTTATTTGAGCATGAGGCTCGTTGTTTTTATTAGATCATAAGGCTCTGGGACCCATTTAACCGGCTATGATGCCTGGGACTTGAATATAATGTAAGTTTTAAATGGCGGTTGAACGGGATTTTGTTTCCCCGCCCTATGCAGTTTCAGATTTAGTTACAACAAGATAAAACACATATCCGTGTCCGGCTCTGACTCGTGAAATTTTCCATGCGTTATATCTTGTTGTAACTAAATCTGATACTGCATAGAGCGGAGAAACAAAATCTCGTTCAACCGCCATTTAAAACTTACTTCGACTATAACTAGGCGTAAGTTATCTAAAGGCCATTAATCGTCTGTAAAATACTCAGTAGATGAAGTTGGAAACTTCTGGGACCACCCAACACCACTCGCCCTTGAGACCAATGTCATCACTGGCCAAGGCTACTACCTTGAGGCCACCTTCAGCCGAAGGTCACTACGTACGTTTGCAATTGTTGTAAACATGCCTGCTCTTAAGTTTTTAGTGGTTCTTTCCTCTATGCTTAATGGTGCCTTATATGTGGCGAAACCTCCTAACTTAACTTCAGCTCACATAGCTTACCGCAATAATACTTAGCAGAAAATCGATTTGGAGTCCGTAAATGGAATCCCTGTGTTTAAATACTCAACAAAACACTCGATGAAGAGTTTAATATTAAATTCACCTATTCTACCTATAGCATCGAAGCAAGTTGGTAATCTATTTCACGCAAAAGCAGCAAATCAACGAGGGCAAGATGAGTAGCAACGATCTATTTGGATGCCCATATCGTCTACTACCAAGGAGAAACGAGGTACGAAGGCGCACTCTTCGCCTACTGTATAATTCCGAAGCTGAAGGAGATCGTGGATAAGATGAGGGACATCTTCGATCAGGAGACGGTGGAATTAGGTAAGGCTATATTTCATAAATTCTTTTTAACCTTTGACTTTTCTCATTTTTTTGTTTGTAGGATTCCCGTATTATACCGGCTGTCAACGAAACATGGGGCAACCCCATAGATTTTTTATTTTTTAAGATATCAAAATAAAATTTGGTTATGTAATATACTCTTTAAATGGCATTTGTTGACATAGGAAACAAGTTTGGAATCTCCATTCAATTTTACGTATAGTAGTATCAAGTTCGAGACATTTTGATGACAAAGTAAATTTTTGCAGAAATTAGTCTAGAGTGCCATGACTTACGCAAAATGAAAGTCAAGGTACCCCAACACTCGAGACAAATTGTTTTAGAACTTTAATTATTTTAGTTGCTGTATTAGAATGACCCAAAGTTGGCAAAAATGCTTTTTCGGGAATTACTCTATTTTTTCAAATGGCACTAGGGTGGGACACTAGGATATTAAAAACGAGCGTTTTTCAAGGATTTTATTGATACCAATAACGCGGGATTAATATGAAAATTTAATTCGATATACACTCTCCGTTAAAAAAAAAGCGTATTTTGGACATTTAAATCTAGACACTGGGTTTCAAAACAAGTGAAACAAATGAAATGCAGAAAAAAAGTGACAGACTTGCTACAGTTGAAGTGCTAAAATAATTTGTTTTGAGTGTCGTAGCACCTTGACTTCCATTTTACGCAGGTCATGGCATCCTAGATTAATAAATAAACTCTTCTGCAAGTATTTACTTTGCCATCAAAATGTTTCAAACTTGATATAACATACGTAGAAGGAAATGGCAATTCCAAAAATGTATAAATATACAGAGTGTTCCATTTAAAATGACAAAGTTGATGTTAATTCCGGCGAAACCCAAAGTGATAGAAACATGTGTTCTATGTCAAATAATGCCATTTAAAGAGTATATTACATATGCCAAATTTCATTTTGATATCTTAAAATATAATTAAGAAAATAGGGGTGCCCCAGGTTTCATTGACACCCAGTATAGAAGAAGAATGAGAAATATTGTTTATATTGTCTGTATTGTATATATGTATTGTCTGTATTGTATATACAGGGTGCCCGTTTTTCGACCTCAAGCATGGGGATCTCTGTTATTATAACAGATGCGAGATTGGTTAAATTAGGGCAAAGTTGCGCATTTTTATGGTGATCAATTATCTGAAAGAAAATTTGATCTGTCATTTTTAGTTTTTAAATTATTGGAGAAAAATGGAAAATTGTGATTTTTGTTTTAATTTTTTTAAACGAAAACCAATAAAACTAGACATTTTTAACTAAGACATTGTGAAGGCACTTTTTTACAAGGAATCTGAATCTGGCATCGTGTTTTCCAAGGCATCCTAGATGCAAGAGTTACAACACTTAATTTTTTTTTCTTATGGGCGCCATATTTGATTTTTGCATTTTCGAATAGAGCTCTTTTTTCTGATTACGACTATGTATCACATGATATGGTCAAGCTTTACATTTTGATTAGAATTTAAGAAAAATGTTTTTGCGAAGAATGCTTTGGAAATAACAACATCTACTTTTGTCTAACAAACAAATTTTTGACAATGCAATTAAATTTAGAGTTGCACGTTCACATTTCTTCCCAATTTACCTACAAAATTAAGTTTTAAATTAAGAACGGGATAAGGCAGAATTTTTGTATTTAAATTGGAACAAAATTAAAAATAATGCAACCGAATAGTGAAATTTAATTGAATTGTCAAAAATTTGTATGTTAGACAAAAGTAGATGTTGTTGTTTCCAAAGCATTCTTCGCAAAAACATTTTTCTTAAATTCTAATCAAAATGTAAAGCTTGACCATATCATGTGATACATAGTCGTAATCAGAAAAAAGAGCTCTATTCGAAAAGGAAAAAATCAAATATGGCGCCCATAAGAAAAAAAAATTAAGTGTTGTAACTCTTGCATCTAGGATGCCTTGGAAAACACGTTGCCAGATTCACATTCCTTGTAAAAAAGTGCCTTCACAATGTCTTAGTTAAAAATGTCTAGTTTTATTGGTTTTCGTTTAAAAAAATTAAAACAAAAATCACAATTTTCCATTTTTCTCCAATAATTCAAAAACTAAAAATGACAGATCAAATTTTCTTTCAGATAATTGATCACCATAAAAATGCGCAACTTTGCCCTAATTTAACCGATCTCGCATCTGTTATAATAACCGAGATCCCCATGCTTGAGGTAGAAAAACGGGCACCCTGTATTGTCTGTATTGTATATATTTATTCTATTTAAGAAATTTTACTATTGAATTCTTTTTTTATTTAACGAAATATAAAGTGGCGTGCCCAATATAAAGCAGTAGTGATGAATTTTTAAATGAAAAAAAAGGGCAGGCTCAAGGTAAAGCAATAGTGATGAATTTTTAACAAGACCCCAAGGTGGTAGCCTTGGTCTTGGTCTCAAGGGCGAGTAGGGGGGGGGGGTCTTCATCTATTCCCGATTACCGTAGCTCTGTTCCATAGACTTCATTGGGCTTGGGATCACCTAAGATGGGTGGAACCGTGACATGGGTGGAATCCCATGTTATGCCATAGTAGGCTCTCGCACGCGAATCTTCCATTTTAACAGATTCATAGGTAGGTAAAGGTGCACCGCACCCATCGCCATCACTTGTTTTGCTTACATGCATCGCTGCTGTGTTATAGGACAGGGTGTTAATTAAGTACGTAGACAAACTTTAAGGGGTGATTCTTTGATCAATTCTAAGATAAAAAGTTCATACAAACATGCGACCTAAACGGCTTCGTATTCAAGATAAAGGATGTTGAAGTTTAAACAAAAAATAATTTTTTTTTTCAAAAATCTGGAAATAAGCAGACGTAAATACCGTTTTAAATCGGGAAAAAGATTTAACTATTGGAATCAGTTTACTGTAGGCCTCTTTTAGACATACTAATTTATCCCCCTCAAGCAACCCCCGGAACACCCCCAAATTTGCCGAAATATCGCCCAAAAATCGTTTTTTTGCCAATATCTCGGTTCTGGATGGTCCCGCGACAAATAATGTAAATATCGGATTGACGCACCTGATTTTCAAACTACAAATACAGGGTGTCCCATGACTCGAGGTCCATAGCTTAAGGGCGTGTTATTGAAGTCAAAATAAGAAAAAAAGTTCATATAAATAAGGGTCCGAAACTACTTCCTTTTCGAGATACAGGGTGCCCAAGAAATAAGTTTTTTTTTTTAAATATCTCGAAAACGATTTAAGATATTAAATTGAGCATTGGTGTGCGCTATACTGGCATGAAGACATGAAGAGCTTCTTTTTCGATCCAACTAGTTTTCACAATTCCAGCATCTGTAACAGCAATTTCAGTCATTATAGGATTTTTCCGTTTTCTCGAAAAAGCTTTATTCTATCAAAAAAAAAGAAAAGAGACATCTTTTAAGTAGTTTCAATGGATGAAGCTAAAAAACTTGGTGTACCAGATTTTTCTAAAATAAGGTAACTGAGGTGGCCCCGATGCACGCCACTGGTGGAAATAAATTAAATTTATTTTGACCAAACAATGCCACTTTATGAAATACTAACCTACACAAAGTTTCATTAAAATACCTCTAAGCGTTTTCCAGTTTTTGAAAAAAAAAATTTAATTTTGGTTAAACTTCAACATCCTTTATCTTGAAAACGAAGCCGTTTAGGTCCCATGTTTGTATGTACTTTTTATCTTAGAATTGATCAAAGAATCACCCCTTAAAGTTTGTCTACGTACTTAATTAACACCCTGTATATTTGCCTGGGTAATGTGAGCATTATCGTTTGCATTGAGCTTTTGGTGTTTAGGAGACCTGGTTGAGGCTACACATTATCCAACTTGGGTGGAATTAACATTATTCGTTGGTAAGTTAATCAAATGTGCTTTTACAAACATTAATATCACGCGACTTGCAATAATTAAATGAATAAATAAAATCAGCTGTCCTTCCTACACCATCAAAATTTATGTAGGATGCTTTTTAATTTAACACTCACTTTTAAATATCCTACATCGAAGTGCTAAATATAATCCTACAGTAAAAGTTTCGCTCAATCTGCATACATACAATTGATGAAATTTAAACAAAGGTATACACATTCTGGTAAAAACTTGACACGGATTAAATTTAAGTTGGTTTAAGCATGAAGTATTAGTCATACATGCTATTTTCTGACTAAGCTACAGGTGCTTGAAATTAGTCAAGCTCTAATTAGTTCTTAGTTAGCCATTCAAATGAATTTAGTAGAATTCGGCCGAAGAACAGTAAATTTTACAAGCTGCCCTCAAAAAGTTCACAACGTTTATTGTTTTATTTTGGAGATCCGCTGTTGCACTTTTACAGCTGATTTGTACTTTTTTTTATAACAATCATACGAAAACTTTCACTTCTTATCAATTGGTGAACATCGAAGTTCTAAATAAATACAGCTGATTCAGTTGGTTTGTTAATAATATGTCTTAACTCTCCGTCAAAATACCGAACGATACAAATTCGAAAGTTTATATTATCATTGTAAAAGGTAAAAGACAAACAGCAAGTCTGGTAGTTCTCTATGTCTTGCAATAAAAAAATTGGCACATTAACCAATCACCTTGTTTGAAATTCAAAAAATCAATATACATACATACATGGTGGCCCATCAAAAAAACTATCCACGCGTCATCTGTCTAAGAATGTATTTTCTTTAAGGTTTGGGCTTTGCATTCTTTACATAAAGCCAAATGCATCAGATTTAAATTTACAACTGGTATAAAACAAACAAACATAAAAGCTGCCTGATGTCATTTATGAGACATTTAATCAATTTATTATTAAGAATTAACACATTTACGACGATCCGAATGTCCCCAATCTTTAATATGTGATGACATGCTATGAAGTGGCTTGATATAGCTATTCAAAATTGCTGTTTGTTTATTTATTGGACGAGATCTAGTCAAATAGCATTCAGTTTTCCCACCTTAACGGTGGCCAAGGATATTAACCCAAACCGATAATTATTGCTTGTTCCTTTACTTTTTGACAATTATTATTATCAAAATTATTAAATACACAAGGTATAATTTGCGTTACTTAAAATTAATTAATTAGAGCAAATTGTAGCTTAATCTAACTGTTTTTCAGAGCTAATAATGCGCAGGTTATGTATTTATTTAACGAATGTATTCCCAAATTTAATTAAAACGTCGTCGTTGATGTAAACAACTACAGGTCAAATGCCTTTGAATATATGCATTGTTTACAGACTACACTTCAATCACTGAGCCATACATTTTAATTTAGGTAATATTAAAATTAATGAGGAAAACTGTGTACTACATTTGGTATTTTTAAAGAATATGTTTGAATTTTAAAATTTTGTATACCTACAGAAAAATATCACCCTCGCAGGAATGGGAACTAAAGTAACGAATACTTAAAAATTGGTATTCGTGGTGTAAATACAACTGACCCTGAAAAATCTTACGAATGTTTAATAACAAAGTGCATATTTCGGAAACTAAGCTTTCCAGGGTTTTTTCGAATCATTTTTAACGTAATTTGCCTTCTATTCTATACCAACAAACTGAGGTAAAATAAAGATAAATAGAAAAAGGAAAAAAGGTTGTTACTGAGTAATGAAGACTCTTTCGAGCAAGAAAAATTGCAGTTCAAAAGTACTGAGATCCTGAAACCACCGTAATCGTTTGTAAATATAAACCTTTAAACTAATAACAAATAATTGGAAATTTGAAAAACGAAAAATAAATAACTCAAAGTTTCAAGAAAATTATTATTTAATGATAATAAGAGTAAACGCCTAAAGACGATATTAGATATTAATTTTTAAGGTTTTACTCTTTTGGGGAAATACATTCATAATTAAAACCCTCTAATGAATCTACGTTTATATACTTCTTCTGCTGCATACATTTTATATTTAAAGCTGGCAGTTTATACAAAGAGGTTATATAAATAAAATAAAAATAAACTTACTGAATGGATTGTTCGCTAAACGTTTAACTGACATAATATTGGCGTTCGCCGTGACTTACCTGAAACAAAATAAATATTAAATAATATACACAGACAAACTGTAGTAACTTAACTTTAGATTAAAAATAGACTAAAAGTTGGAATATTGCAAAGAATCCCTAGATAAATAAAAACGAGAAAGGTACAGATTAAAAATTAATTGAATTTCAATATAGTGATAATAATTATTACCCTGTAAATTATTAATAACCATCAGAGATTTCAATTACGCAAGTTAAACCGTGACGACAAAGTAGCAAAATTCAATATCAAGCAAGTAGAGATCATATCAATACCCAAGCCAAGAGACATATTACTAATATTTCAAAACACTTCATTTAATATTGTTGATATTTAATTACTAGTTAGAATTAATACATGACGGGTGCACTCAAGCAAAATCGCCGCATTTACGCAGCATGCACTCTCAGTGTATCTTACAACACATAAATACTAACCATAAAAGTACATCGTTTTAACAAAGCGGAAATTAGCGAGGATTGATCACCTTGAATAAAGACGCTGCTATCAAAATGGAAAGAAATCACGCAAGCTTCGCTAATTACCAGTGCCCCGAAGATTAAATTTAGTTAGCGGTTTGGATTACCTACTTTTACATTATAACAAAATTGAATGTATTGCCTGAGTTACGATGATGGAATAATAATTGTAGGTATCAAAGGGATTCGATTTTCTTCACTTTTTTAAAGCTTTTATTGGGTTTAAATATATTTCCCAAGCTCAAAGCAGTTTTAAAGGCCTCTTAAAATGGCTAAAAAGCTTTGAACTTGTCCCTTTAACACCCGTTGAAAATCTAATAAATAATGATTACCTACTTACCGAGCAAGGGCGGTAAATAAGATTTTAATTGTTAATAATTGATGTGTTACACGTGAAACTAATTATCTATACTAGGGTAGCAAAGCAGTTTTTACTTTCACAGAGAGGTAAATTAACACTTGCTTCCTACTGTCACGGCAATCAATAAATTAATGGCAAACTAGACCAGCCTCCTTCAAATACGACCAAAATTAAAATAGTAAATGCAAATTACTAAATCGGTATTAGGAAAAAATACTTTTTCAAATTTTCGATACTAGGTAGAGCGAATCTTACTTACCTCCTTGCTCTTTAAGTAACTATTTCGAATTTCTAGCTTTTGAAAAGTTTGTTTGTTTACAGAAGGGACTTCAACATCTGAAGAAATATCAAGCAAGATAGGTGTTTTATTTTTAATGAGTTAATGCCCTACTTGTTAAGAAAATGAAAAGTGGGTTTTGAGAATAATCATCGTATAAATAATATTTACATAACTATATAAAACATTATTACGTAAAATTCTGCTATTGTAGGTCTAAGGCATTGTACAGAACAATTTTAAAAGTGTTAAACACACTCATAGATTTAAAAGGATTCATCATTCGACTTTGAAAGGATTTCTCACCATTATTCGAAAAGTTATTGTTTGTTATTGTATAACAGGTAAAAGCGAAACAAAGAAAAATAATCACCTACCTGTATACTTACAAAAAACTCAAAAGAATTCGCCGACTAATTTAGTTGTTTGCGAGGGCCGTAGATCGCCGAGGATTGCCTTATCATAGTTAAAACTCAGAAAGTGAATACTAATAAAAAAATGAAAAAATTGGGCGCCAGAAAACTTTTCAGTTTTCAAAAAAATATAGAAATACAGATAAGTAATTTTAATAAATTCAAAATAGTTAACAATATGCAAATTAAATAGAAAAAGTAAGAGCAAAAATATGCAACCAAACGTACAAAAACAAATCGCTTAGGTTAATTTCAAAGGAACCAAAAAAAACTAAATATCAACGTTAGTTGAATTAAAGAAAGATATAGGTACATGAATGAAAAAAAACGATCAAGGTGGATAAATAAAAAATAAGCGCTTACCTTTATTACCTGAGTGAAAACAAGTCTAATAAAAAAATGAACGATCAAAAAATATATATATAGCAATAGCCTTGTTTAAACTCAAGCTTATTACCTTGAAAAAAACACGCAAATTCGTTATGTTAATAAAATAAAATGGAAAAACCAACCTAAAGCGTTACAGAATATTACAACAAAAATATAAATTTATTTCGTGAAGCGAAAAAGATGAATATGAAATAATTAATATTAATGCAAATTAAATTAGCTGAAGGCGTTAAAATTCAATTGTACAAATATTTAAGTAAAGCAAAGTTAAAAATTAAGAAATTTAATAAATGGAATAAAATCAGGTAAATTCGACGACACTTAACAATTCAATAAACACCGACCTTGAATCCTCCAAGCGATCGAGTTGCGAATAACCAGCAATGATAAATAATTTTTCAATAATACCGCATCCTTCAACTCCATAAATAATGCAGCCGCAAAAAGGCAAAAACCAAAAGAGCCGGAGTACGGTAAAGTAATGGAAAATAAAACCAAACGAAAAGAAAGAAGCTGTAACAAAGTCGCCATTAACACGTGCGTTCAATGATAAGACAAAAATCTCCACTTACCACCACAATCTTGGTGCTTCTAAAAAATAATTTCACAAAGTGAAACAAAACCGAAAATCTCGGAAGTTATAATTACGAAAATTCCATCAGAATTAAATAAGTAACTTCGGGATAAATTTTACCAAACTCAACTGCTTCGCAGACAACCCAAACGGAAAAAACCAAGATTTCTCGAACCAACGCCTATCACCCAACGCGCATGACCCTCTCTCCCAAATCAGAAAACCTACTCAAAACCAAAAAGTCACTAACTACGTTATCTTTTACCAGTGAATATATAATAAATAGAGGTTCAATAAATGCATTCACCGTAAATAAGCAATTGAAAGGAGCAAAATAATATAACGGAAAATGAACCGTTACACTCCCCCCAACCAAGACGACGAAAGTAGAAACCATCGATCAGAGGAGAGAACTCACCAAAGATGGAACTGGAGAAAAATAAGGTGCGGAGAAAATGAGGAACATGAAAGGAGAACAAAGGACTAAAAAAATAAAATAAAGGAGAGAAAAAAAAACACAGTACTGACCCAACCATTACTCATCTAAAAATGACAATAACAAATGCCAGTTGACCCCTCGCTGCATGGATGAAAACTGCTGCGCCGGTGGGCCAACCGACCACCCTAACACAACTAGTGTTAGCTCCACTAATGAACAAAAAAATAGATGAGTAACAGCATGGCAGCACCGAGAAAAACAATAAAAAAAATGGGATAAAACGGCACAAAACAACCACAGAAGAAGGAGAGGGTAGGAGGGTTGGTTTCGTGTGGCTGACTAAAAAGACAACAGAAAATTTCAAAATGGAATCAAGCCGAAAAAAAAATGAAACTTCTACCACCTTGAGCCACCCGGCACTGGTTCCCGAAAGAATACATCAGTGAACGTAGGTAACTTTCAGTGAGTAGCAGTAAAAATCTTAAACCCACCACCACACTAGGCCAAGGTAAAGCAAACTAGTCCAGGACCGACTAGCCCACTGAAACTACCGCCACCGTGACCAACGGTAGGAAAACGAAATCAAAAATTGCAAAAAACATATAAAATACACGAACACAATAACACAAGGGCAACCTGAAGGTAAAACCCTAGAGAGTGCCTTTTGTATGGGGAATGGAAAAGACACCCCCGTGGCCTGCCGGCATCCTCTACCTACCACCCAAAAAATGCTAGCGAAGGAAAAGGAAAGGATGGAGGACAAAAGACTAAAAACAAAGGTACAAGGAAGACGATTCTGTTAACCAAAACATGGATAAAAGGTCTTCAGGGAGAAGTAAATGACACAAACACACGCAGGAAAAATATTCAATCAAAGACACGAAAGTGCCTGACCACTCTAACAACGGATGAGTTCGTTGAATTTACAGAAAATCCGCCACTCAAATAAACTTCCCAAAATAAATCCATAATCAGTGGAAGTAGCACCAACAAATCGGTAAATAAGAATAGGTTCGCATTAAAAATAAGGAATGTGTTAATGCACCCTAAACAAAAATAAACCAAAATGGTTATAAATAAAGGAGTAAAATAAATGCTTTTCGACCCCTAACACTAAAAATAACCTAATCAAGGTCAATATCAAAATATAGATAGTTAGAGCGAACAAACACCATAAAGAAATCCTTAGGGTCAATGACCGAACATATCTACCAGCTCAACCAACTACAATCACACTGCATTCACCCACATTCACACTAAATTTATTCTTCAAATTCTTCTTCCCCAAAGCAGGGTTTGAGGTCCTTAATATGCCAAACACCTACACGTTTATTATCAGGGACCGTCGCGAGTTGATAAGTTAAAGGTCCTATTACTTTAATGACTTTACATTTGACATACTTCGGAGCTAACTTTTGGTTAAAATGACGTGAAGCATCTGACAAAACGTAGTTACGTTTCCAAACTAAATCATTAAGATGAAATCTTAAAGGTCGTTTACGAAGGTTATAGGATTTAGAATTTCTTTGGTAGGCGTTGTTAAGGCGTCTACGAACGTCTTGATACAATTCGGACAACTGATTAACATCAGCGACTAAGTCTTCGCGGGTGTCAAGAGTCAGTTCTTCCTCTTTAAAATTCTTTAGACGACCATAATAATCTCCCGAAACCGGAACGGTTCGACCAAAGTTAAGAAAAGAAGGAGTAAAACCTATAACTTCGTGAATAGCATTACGTAAAGCATGAGCTACTTTATAAAGATTAACATCCCAAGTGCGATGATTGTCATGTACATATGAACGGAGAGCAGTACCAATTACTCTATTGACTCTTTCCACAAAATTAACCTGTGGATGGTAAGAAGCATTATACCAAACCTGTTGAACTTTGTAATTATTCATAAGTTTTTTAAAGTCAGAACTAATGAATTGTGGACCGTTATCGACCATACACACTTGAGGAACCCCAAAAATAAGAAAAACTTCGTTCTCAATGAAGTTAACAACCGATTTAGCGGTAGCTTGACGCAGTGCTTTCACTAAAACAAACTTAGTGAGCCAATCACACACAACGATGATGCTAGTATGACCGTTTTTAGAACGAGGAAAAGGACCCATAATGTCTATGGACAAACATTGGAAAGGATATAAAATTTTCTTTTCTTTTCCCATAAAACCAGGTCTAGCAAGCTGAGAAGCTTTACTAGCCGCACAAATATCGCAATGACGGACATAACGAACAACATCGGCATGCATTTTGGGCCAATAATATTGCTCACAAAGTTTATGAAACGTTTTATAAACACCCAAATGAGCGGAGGTAGGCTCATCATGAAAAATTTTGAAAAGTTCTCTACGTCTTGATTTAGGGACTACCTGCTTCCATTCAATCAAATTACTGGTAATATTATGTCGATTAGGAGTATACTTATACAAACTATGGCCTTCAATTCTCCAGCCGGGATAACTATCAGGATTATTCTGGACATTGTCAATCATCTTCAGGTACCAAGGATCTAAGTCAACTTCAGCAAGTTCTAAAGCGGATACTATGACAGGAGCTCGTGATAAAGCGTCGGGAACAACGTTGTGTTTGCCCGGTCGATGTTTAATATCAAAAGAGTATTGTGAAAGTCTAACACTCCACCTAGCAAGACGACCAGTGGGCTCACGCATATTAGTTAACCACAATAAAGAATAGTGGTCGGTAAAAACTGTAAAATGAGTTCCCTCAATATATGCTCTAAATTTTTCTACACCGAAGATGACTGCCAAACACTCTCTTTCAGTCACAGAGTAATTACGTTCAGAAGAATTTAAAGTACGTGAAGCGTATGCAATGACCTTTTCAGCATTTCCTTCACCCTGCGTAAGAATACAACCTAACCCGTAACTCGAAGCGTCACACTGAATATTAAAGGGTTTAGTGAAGTCAGGGCTACAAAGAATAGGAGCTGAAGTTAATCGTAATTTGATTTCACGGAAAGAAGTTTCAGCCTCCTCCGTCCAGGTAATCTTTTGTTTTTTAACACGTCCTTTAATAAGGTCTGAAATGGGAGCAGAAAGAGTAGCGAAATTGAGTATGAAACGCCTATACCAAGAAGCTAAGCCAAGGAAACGTTTAACCTCGGTTACAGTAGAAGGTCTGGGATAATTCGAAATAGCTTGGACCTTCTTAGGGTCTGTATGCAATCCATGTTTGTCAACGATGAAACCTAAGTAAGTCAAACTAGGTCTGCAAAATTCACACTTATCAATGTTAACAGTTAAATTGGCATTCTTCAACCGGTCGTAAACTTCTTTTAACATGCTTAAATGTTCCTGAAAAGTACTCGAAACAATGATAATGTCGTCTAAATAAACAAAAATGTTATCACCAAGCAAGGGACCGAAAATAGAATCCATCAAACGCTGCTGCGTAGCGGGAGCGTTGGCAACACCAAAAGGCATAACATTATACTCGAACAAACCCCTACGAGGAACAACGAAAGCGGTCTTTTCGCGTGAATCAGGATGGAGAGGAATCTGATAAAAAGCTTGCTTCAAATCAATTGACGTAAGAAATCGCGCATCTCTTAATTTATCTAAAATACTTGATAAGAAAGGAATAGGATAAGCATCTTTCTTTGTCACAGAATTCAGTTTCCTTCCGTCAAAACACAGGCGAAAAGATTCACCATCTTTCTTTTTAACCAGAACCATGGGCGAACTCCAAGGAGATTTAGAAGGACGTATAATACCATTCTCTAACATCTTATCTAATTCGGCATTAGCATGAACTTGCATAGCAGGAGAAAGTGGATAATAACGTTGTTTAATGGGATCTGCATCACCAGTATCAATAATATGACAAACTCTATCAGTTCGACCTAACTCGGGACCTGAAATTTCAGTGAAATTTTGAATGATTTCATCCAATAATAATTTCTGTTGCGGACTCAAATCGTCAGTACTACAAATAGCTTGTAATGCGGAAACCTCAGACACCGAAAATTGGTTAGAAACAAAGTCGGTTTTAACTCCAAAAGAGTAGCAAAAATCCATCCCTAAAATAAGAGTAGACGGAATAGTACCACAAACAACGGCGTCAAGAGTTTTAGAAACCCCGTCAACAGAAATAGGAAGTGATACAGTACCCAACATAGTCTGCGAATTACCATCAGCAGTGGTTAAGGAAAGAGGTAAATTACTTTTATTAATCTTAAGATCGTGTTTTCGAATTAGGTAAAAACCATTCTTACCAATCAAAGTCTGGTTGGCTCCAGAATCGAAGAGAGCTTGAACAGGTTCGCCGTTAATAAAAACCGAAACATAGGGCCTGTTATCGTCTGGACGTTTAGCAAAAATAGCTGAAGTCTCAGGAGAGGAAACACAAAAATTACGTACCACGTTCAACCAAGATGGCCATAATTCGAGTTCAGCCTTCAATAATTCTACAGAAGGGATGGATCGGCTGCAACATCCAATCCCTAAGCCTCGTTTTTTGGATGACACCTTAAACATTTGGCAAAATAAACCCCAGGGTTACCACAGACGTAACAAAAGATAGTCTTGGATTGAGAGCAGGTATGAAAAGTATGCCCCGTACCCTGACAGTTCCAACATTTAGTATTAGACCTAGCTCGATTCGCTACTTTCTTAAAAACTTTAGAAGTAGAAGCAGGTTTAGAAGTGAAAACTTCGGCACTAACAACATTTGGAGGCTTCTTCTTGGGTTGGTAAGCTAAATCAGGTTCGAGGGGTAAAGAATAATCAAGGTTAGGATTTCTATACCTAGCATTTTGAAGTTTAACTTCCTCTAACCGTTTACACAAAACAAGAAGTTGATCAACGTCTCTAATTTCAGTTAACGAAAGTTGAGTAGCATAAAAAGGTTGTAAATTACGTAAAATATGTTTAAGTTTTAATGACTCAGAAGGCTTCTCTACTAAACGGTCGAAAAGGTTTAAAAGTACGGCTACAAACAAACTTGGTTTTTCGTCGGAACCTTGCTTACGTCTTTTAATCTCTTCCCACAATGCTTCGTCGAAATCATTTGGCAAAAAGTCAAAACGTAACTTGTCAATTAATTCGGACCATGAAGTAACACGATTCCTAACAGCTCGGAACCAAACGAGACCTTGACCAGAGAATAGATCTACCGCACTGGCAAACAATTGATCAAAAGAAACATTGCGAGCGACTCTAAGTTCTTCGACTCGTTGTAAAAAAGCGTTGACTCCAATAACACTGGCGTCACCGGTAAAAGTTAAACCCCACTTACAAACAGGAACTGACTTAGTAAAAGAAGGTAAACTAGCAGTCGTGATAGAATTCGAAGTAGCTCTAGAGAGTTGTAAACGATCAAGTTGACGACGTAATTCATCAATTGGATCTTCAATTGGACCACCACCCGAAGATACAGGAGCTCTTGGACGAGATAAATCAAATACCTGAACGTCAGAAAAAGAGACCCGCGGGCGCTGACTCGTGGAGTTAGCTAACGGTAAAACTTCTTCAATATTGGATTCGGGTTGTTCAACCTCGGATTCATCTTCAGGGATTTCATCGTCGTCAACGATTTTCCTAACCAAATCCATTAAGTCCAAACAAAGACTAACCTTATCGGCGTGAAGGGATTCTAAGTCACTTTCGGGTTTCAAACGATTCAACCTAGCAAATAAATGGGACAACCGAGCGTCAAGTCTCACACATTCAGAAGAAGTAGGTTTTTTAAGAAAAACATTATTGATCTGAGAGGACAGCTCACTCAATTTCGTTCCACAAACATCCAACTCACCAGGAACATCGTACTGAATAGGAGGGTAACTGTTTATTAAGGAGGTATCTAATTTCTCCAGGGCTAACTTAGCACGTAAAGCCTTGCGCTTTTGGTCAACGGACATGAATTCGGGATCTATCCCTCGGAAGATTAGTTCATAAGAGAGTTCATCGCCCCTCAAAGCATTAACGTTGAAACTCATGGTGGCGAATTAATAAAATGACAAAGTGTCCGAACAAAGGTGTCGAGAAAAAAAATGATAAAATGATAAGGGGAGAAAACCAGTAGCAATCTCGAAAGCCCCACGTTGCTGCGTCAATTTAGTATAACAGGTAAAAGCGAAACAAAGAAAAATAATCACCTACCTGTATACTTACAAAAAACTCAAAAGAATTCGCCGACTAATTTAGTTGTTTGCGAGGGCCGTAGATCGCCGAGGATTGCCTTATCATAGTTAAAACTCAGAAAGTGAATACTAATAAAAAAATGAAAAAATTGGGCGCCAGAAAACTTTTCAGTTTTCAAAAAAATATAGAAATACAGATAAGTAATTTTAATAAATTCAAAATAGTTAACAATATGCAAATTAAATAGAAAAAGTAAGAGCAAAAATATGCAACCAAACGTACAAAAACAAATCGCTTAGGTTAATTTCAAAGGAACCAAAAAAAACTAAATATCAACGTTAGTTGAATTAAAGAAAGATATAGGTACATGAATGAAAAAAAACGATCAAGGTGGATAAATAAAAAATAAGCGCTTACCTTTATTACCTGAGTGAAAACAAGTCTAATAAAAAAATGAACGATCAAAAAATATATATATAGCAATAGCCTTGTTTAAACTCAAGCTTATTACCTTGAAAAAAACACGCAAATTCGTTATGTTAATAAAATAAAATGGAAAAACCAACCTAAAGCGTTACAGAATATTACAACAAAAATATAAATTTATTTCGTGAAGCGAAAAAGATGAATATGAAATAATTAATATTAATGCAAATTAAATTAGCTGAAGGCGTTAAAATTCAATTGTACAAATATTTAAGTAAAGCAAAGTTAAAAATTAAGAAATTTAATAAATGGAATAAAATCAGGTAAATTCGACGACACTTAACAATTCAATAAACACCGACCTTGAATCCTCCAAGCGATCGAGTTGCGAATAACCAGCAATGATAAATAATTTTTCAATAATACCGCATCCTTCAACTCCATAAATAATGCAGCCGCAAAAAGGCAAAAACCAAAAGAGCCGGAGTACGGTAAAGTAATGGAAAATAAAACCAAACGAAAAGAAAGAAGCTGTAACAAAGTCGCCATTAACACGTGCGTTCAATGATAAGACAAAAATCTCCACTTACCACCACAATCTTGGTGCTTCTAAAAAATAATTTCACAAAGTGAAACAAAACCGAAAATCTCGGAAGTTATAATTACGAAAATTCCATCAGAATTAAATAAGTAACTTCGGGATAAATTTTACCAAACTCAACTGCTTCGCAGACAACCCAAACGGAAAAAACCAAGATTTCTCGAACCAACGCCTATCACCCAACGCGCATGACCCTCTCTCCCAAATCAGAAAACCTACTCAAAACCAAAAAGTCACTAACTACGTTATCTTTTACCAGTGAATATATAATAAATAGAGGTTCAATAAATGCATTCACCGTAAATAAGCAATTGAAAGGAGCAAAATAATATAACGGAAAATGAACCGTTACAATTGTATTACTTTTAAATGTTGCAAAAGCAGAAAGTAATATCATTGTTATAAAATAGACCTGTTATGTACATTTGTGTATTTCCTATTAATGATACTCGTACAATCGAAAACGCCTGTTCAAATGTTGCACTGAGGGTAGTTTAACTTCAACAAATTACAAGTTTTCAAATCTTTACTCACAGGTGTTGATCCTTGCTACCTTGGAAAAAGTCCAAGTCAATTTATATACATCACTTTTGATCCCAATGGTATTTTGTATATCGAGAACTTTTTCATCTAGATATAAAACTAATTTTTTTACGTGATGCAACGCGCAACAAACATTCGTTTCCAACCTTGAGCTCACCTTTTATATTTTGTTATTAACCACATTGCCAACTTCGAATATCCTATCAATATAAAAAGTTTGATCAAGCTTTAAAGCATTCTAAAAACCTACAAAATAGAATTATTAATCGAATTAGAAGATTAATATTGGCTTTTTAAAAATCTCCATACAATATATCTTCGAATGTTACTCAGAAGTCGAGGTTTGAATCGTTAGTACCTATCGACTGGAATTCAAATTCTGCCAGAGGCTTAAATATCGAATTTTCAAACAGAACTTAAATGTCAAATCTGGGAGGCGAAACTCTTTTAGCAAGAGGAAGAAGGGAACGGTAACTCAACTTGTAAACCGTAGAGGTAAAACCCTTCTGAAGAAAAACAGGAAGTTAGCAACTTTAAACCGGCTATAACCGGTCAAGCGTATCGGACGAAGCTGACGATTGGTCAGAAATGTAGGGGGGCGGAGCCAGTCACGAAAGCAGACTTCCATATGTCTGATAGGTAATAACTGGTGTTATGATTCAAGTTGTTGGGGGTCTTGATGTTTTCAATGGCCTCACAGATTTTCCTGTTGAAAATACATATAAGGGGCACTGGTAATGATAGAAGATTTTTCAAACAATATCTTATTGCCAGTGTCGTGATGATATTCAGCACCAGCTGAGTGTGGGAGAAGACCTAAGTTCAAGCAACATTTGTGTTCACAGCCTGAGCGACCAATTTCTCCAATGTATACTAAACCACAGTAACAAGGGATACTATAGACGCCTCTTGATGACAAGGGTTGAGGCTTATCTTTTACTGAAGGGAGTATCTGTGACACTTTTGGAGGGGGTTTGAAGATGGTTTTGATGTTATGTTTTTTGAGAATCCTACCTATGTGATCAGTAACTTGGCGTATGTAGTGCAAGAAGGCAGTGGCCTGGGGTGTTCTAATAGCGAAAAGAAGGCAGAAGGCGATGAACATATACCATGAAGTAAACAGAACCATCGTACAGAAGGGTGAAATAGACACGACTACAAAGACGCGAGTACACAAAATAATCGTTCTATTAACTAAAGTACATGCTACCGAATCATGGGTACCTACCACTGAAAAAACACAAATCACAACTAAATGTAATAGAAATGAAATATCCGAGGAAAATAGCAGGAAAAACAAAATTTGATAAAGTAAGAAATTCACAAATAAGGAATATGACCGGACGAGAACCAATTATGACGAAACTGGAGAACAGACAACTGAACTTGTATGGTCACATAACAAGAATGCACACAGAAAGAATAGGAAGTAGAGTGATAGAAACAGGAAATAGAAGAAAAAGAGGCAGACCGAGGAAGACTTGGATGGAAAGGATTGAAGAAGTAGGGGCAAACAGAAGTAAAACGCTAAATAAAATGAGAACCTTGGCACGGGCCCAGAGGAAATTGGGCAAAGGAAACAGGAAGCAAAGAACTTAATCTGACGACTCTGACGTCTTAAAGGGCAAATGGATAAAGAAGAAAAAAGAAAGAAAGAAATAATTCTCTAAATGAAGATTTTTGTTCTATTTTTAGAGATTAAATTTTTAAGTATTCGCTCCTTATATTGGTTACAAAATTCGGTTGTGTCTTTATTTGAAATTTCAGTTCTCGAAATAATCGTTACGAAATAATTTCGAAGCCAATGACATTGTTAAATTTTTCTGATTTGTGGGCGGTATTTTATCCTGGGTAACGTTTTCATGCGGGAAGTCGTTTAAAGTCAGGTTTAATATCCGTAATGTAATTTCAAAACAGTTACAAAATAGTATTTTGGCACTACTTCAACTGTCTTCAGCTAAAGTTATTTGATAGTTACATTCAGAAAAGATTACGGAATTAAACGTTTGTGTCCGCCACCTAAAAGTCTAAAGGTATATTTCGTAATACCTTTTGAGAATAACCAGTAGGCAATAACTTTCAGTTTTATACTGGTTATTTCAGTGCCTGTTTTGATATTGACAGTCATTGAAAACTGTTTGTCTGGCACCTACCACAAATCTAAATCAGTAATTACTTACGTAACAAGGACGGTAAGTGAAGATTTACCTTGCTGAACATGGAAAATTGGGGTTTGATAAGTACAAGAAGAGAGCACAATATTTCTTTCCATTGCCGATTTAAATAATTATTAAATATTTAAACTTTTTTGGCAGAAATTGTATCCTAAAGAATTTAATTTCTAAAAATAATTGGACGTTGATTGCCTCTACAATAATTTATTAAAAATACTTGAATTTTCACACTTCCTTAGGGTTGTCAATTCACAGTTTCTTTAACAGTATAAAAACTAGAAAACGCATTATTCCACGAAAATTGTCCACTAGCTCTATTGCCCATAGACAATCATAATTTAGAAAATCCAATATTTTTTAATAAAATGCAATTTCGCAATTTTTAGTTTTCCGTTGCCTCTTTAGTTTAATAAAACTTGAAAATTTTTATTGTTCCACTATTAATAAAATAAACAGATACGTACATACGTACAACCCTATTTCTGTGAATATTTCAATACGGGAAACAGGGTATTGGCTCGTTTCCAAACTGTGTGGGTCTATTTATTTATGGTTGTAGATATTGGTGTAATGGAAAAATTCAACAAATTAAAATAAATATATATACCTGGGCCGTTACGTTGTTTATTTTTAAAACGCAACACCAAATCCAAGGACGAAGTACAATAAGGAAATCATACAAGCAGTCTTTATAATCCTTTCAAAAGGCTTTTATACAAGTTGCGTTATCAACGATGAACATTTTAGGAATTCTCAACATATTTTCGATGTAACTTAAGCAATCTTTAGTTAAGAGATATTTTTCCTTCGTCGATTTGTTTATTGGTTGCCATGGCAGTAGGAGAGTAAATGACAACTCACCTCCTTGGGGAAATAACAATTTCTTTAAAAGGTAATTATTGCTTATTTTGTCTCGATAAATTATCTTAGTGCCAAAAAATTATTATGTCAAAAGTGGTAAATTATGTCGGACGCGGAAAAAGTAAATCTCACTTACCTCCGTTGCTAATGTAAGTAACTATTTTTATTACTTCAGACTTTTTACTCTTTTGCCTTGAAAATTCCTTTTTCGCCTTAGCTTACTTTAAACAAACGTTGGAAATATTTTATTTAAATTTAATTAAAGATCATCCAATATTTTCGTTATTTGGGACAGAAACAATAACTTTTTACACGAAAAGCTTTCACCTTTTGCAAAAGTTTTCATAAATTAGAACGTTTTCTATCCAAATTTAGCATCTTCAATTCTAAACGTATTACATCTTCAACCGGAAGCATTTTTCTCTCCTTAGCTTGCTTTGATCAAAAACTAAACAATTTCTTCGTAAAATTTAACTATTTTTAGCTTCGAATTTCAAAAAGATACTAACAAAAAATATTGCTAAAATTACCACAAAACTTCTGCAAATTCGTCGAAATTCCAGAAAACAACAAAAATATAATAATCATCATTGTTAAGTGAACGAAAATAGTATTAATGTATGAATGAACCACAATGGTTTACGAGGCCAAAAACCATTAATTGCACTTGAGTAGGTATTCATAGCACATAGCTCGATCTGTTTTTCTTAATGTTATTGGCACCTCTGTGTTTGAACTTCTTAAAATAATCGCCTCATAAAAATAAAATATTACCATTTCCAAGGAGAATTACAACATCGTCCTTTGACACAAAAAATTACGTTTTCCATTTTTCAACACTTACGTATAATATGCTTTCTCATTTGGGGAGATCCGACAAAGAAGTCAGATGGATCCTTAGAATTACAGTTGCAAATCTTTATTTGCGTGTCTGTTAAATGCATCAACATAATGAAGAAGAAGATAAAAGTCTGGTGTGTATTTCTGACAAAAGTAAACTGGAGGTAAATCTTCTCCTCATTCGATTAATCTAATGTCCAAGAAAATTGCTAAGAGGGTTAAAAAAATTGGAACTATGCGTGTACAGGCCTGCGTCTAAGAGACAAAGAAAAAACTAAAAGGGAAGATGAAAGTAGCAGATGGACATGTATTATTATAGTTATAGTGGAGTATCAGAAAATAATAGAGCAACAGAAAGTATATTGTTATAAAAAACAAATTAGCTAAAACGATTGCAAACTGAAAAGGATTGTTGGGAAGAATATTAACATTAGAACTCTCGATTGGAAAAGAAAAAATTACGATAATAGCAATATATGGCCTTACTGAAAATGAAGAAAAACAAGCAAAAGACAAGTTTTGGGAAGATTTAACAATGATTATAGAAACCAGTTGCTACCCCAGCACTAGGTGAAGATATCAAATGTTATCCGCAGGTGATAACGCTAAATAAGCCCGCTACTCTGTTGCGTGGGCGTGAGGTTCCTAACAGAAAAATAGTAGTGCTCACTAAATAACTAAACTAACGATGTTCCTTGGGTGCCAGATCCTTTCTTAAGTAACAGTCTTCAGTCGGATCTCCTGAAGAATAAACCTTCAAAGTGAATTGACTTGATAATAAAACGCAAGGCTTTGTAATTAACGAAATAGGATATATTAACTTGTAAGCAAAAAACACATACACAATTGAAATTAATAAAGTTATCTATCAAATTAAATAAATAAATGACTAAGTTCGGAATCAAACATAAATCTAAACAAACGAAATCTAACTAAATGGAATGTTCAAAGACAATATCGTAACTAAACGAGAGAAAAATGTAAGGTTCAAATTAACCCATCGTAATTAAACAAACGTAGACCCTCTGGGGGTTCGCAAGGTTAATCTTAAATTAAATTAATAAATACGCATACGGGAAGTGAGCTCAGTTCGTCGTCGCAGTTATAACTAACATAATAACACAATAAATAATAATAACGTCCTGCGAAACCTGTCGGTACCAAAATTCAATTACGACTTAATATATTAAAAGAAATATTAAATGACTAAGTTTAAACGCGTAAATTGAATATTCCTTTACAAAATCAAAAATACAATTCATAAACAAACGTTGCTGTGAACGTAGACAATATTTCGTTTACTCGTATTGAAATACGAATTTACTAAAATGACGATTGAAAGATTACAACAAAATACTTTAAATTACAATGAAGTTTCTAATCAAATTACTAATTACAATCTACTAAAATATTTGAACGTCTCTATATTTAACTAAATAACTAGATAATCTCAAAATCAAATTTATCTGACGTTAACCCCTTAACCTTGAGTCTTAAAACTTGTAGATAACGAACTGCAGATCAGGAAAATTCCAGCTAATTCCAGGGTAATTGCCTTCTAAATAGTCACGAGGTGGATAATTTCTTCGGATATACGAACTCCAAATAAAACGTGATGTTGAAATAACATGTGGCATACAGATGTCTGTAGCAGCTAACATGTGGTTTTTACGAACACGTCGAGCACGGATAACAGCAAGAAGTACAGGAAGTACTAAAAGTACTACAAGAAGGGCTGAAATTCGACGAATACCGTAAGAAATCTTCAAAGGAAATAAATGTACTACATACCAAAAGTTCTTAAATGCCCTTCGAAATGCTTCAATCAAAATGGTCGACGAATAGATTATATCCAAATTAATGTTTGAAAATGGTTTAAAATCCAAAACTACAAACGTTTTAATTTCACTAAAGGCCTAAAGGCTAACTAAATACCATTTTCAATATGTCGAACCTCAGGATGATTAAACTAATTTTGGAAAACCAAAAACTAAAACCAAGGTTACGACGTCTGTCCGCAACGGATGACTAAAGTAGAAGAAGCTGACCACTAAATTTTCCAACAGAATTTTCTGAAGAAAACCAACCTAAAAATTACTAATTTCCTAATAATTCTAAATCCACTAAGTGGCTAAATTCATAGTAAGAAGAGGCAGTAAGAAGAGGCGTAACTATGACGTATGCATAGTATGCAACCATGCAAGCTTAGATGTAACTGGGAATCTAAAGAAAAGAATATACAACCAGACCAATTTGTCTAATAATTTACATAAAACAGCAAGCGAGTGATTTCTACTGTAACACAGTAAACGAAAAATATTTGTAGCAGGCGATTTTTAATAGCAGGAATGAATCATAAAAAGTAATAGGAAGAAGAAAGAAATAGTAATGGAGGTAGTTTAATAGAATATTGCACAGTAAATAACGTAATACCAATTCCTTCTACGAACACAATTACACACATAAACTTACTAGAGTTCGGTTAAAAATCAAAAGTAAGAGGAGGAGCAGAGATCTATAGCGACCACTACCAGGAAAAATTAAAAAAACAAGATTAAAGAAAAGGAAAACGAAAGATTGGAAGAATTCGTGAGGCAGCAACAAACTATAAGAAATAGATACAGCGAACAACTACAAGAAAATAATTAATCGAGAAATATAAACTGGAAAAGAAAATTGGGAACAGGTAACAGCAGAACAAATGTGGCAGAGAATTAAGCAGATAGACAGGAATGTGGAGTGAGTAAAATAAATAAGTAGAACAAAAGAACAATGTGGTGAAGCGAAGAGCACAAGTAAAACTAAAAAGAAAAACTCACAAGATATTTAACGAACAGAACAGAACAGAAGATGCATACAACAGATACAAAGAACAGCGAATAATAGTTCAAAATATGGTAAAACAAGCAAAGAACAAGTCGTAGCAACAATTTAGAGAAACACTTGAAAATAACAGCAGGGAAAACTAAGAGCACTTTTATAAAGTTTTGAAAACGCCGAGGAAGGGGAAGATGGTAAAAGTAACAACAATAAAAAATAAAGAAGGTACTATTTAAAATGAAAGATATAATGAATAGGTGGAAGGAAGATTATCAAGAATTATTAAGAGCACAGACACATGACTAAAATACAGCTAGAGAAGAAAAAGTAACAGATATAGCATAAGGAAATTCAAATGAAGATGAAATAGACATAACAGAAGAAGAAATGAAAATGGCGCTAAGAAAAATTAAAACTGGAAGATCTCCGGGTCATGATAAAATCACCGCCGAAAGGATCAAGTTGACGTGGATTGAAGGCAGAGAGCTACTGTTAAAACTGTACAACAAATTATGGAAGGTGGAAAAGACACCCAAAAATTGGGAAGTAGGACAGGAAAAATAGTGCGGATTTATAAAAAGGGAGAAAAACAGTGTCGCAGCTTGCTCAGCAGTACAATGCTGAGGAAAACGAAAAAATTTCTCCAAGAACTGCGAGAAGAAGCTCATTAGAGGTTGGATTGGCCAGCACAATCCCCAGACCTTAATCTCATCGAACGTTTGTGGTTAATTTTGAAACAAAACGTGGCCAAACATTACTGCAAAAAGAACTGGAAATTAAACCGCTGACAGAGTTTATAGAAAGACTACAATTGAGCTGGTGGAACCAATTACAGAGAATGGATACAGAAAGATCAGTTAAGCAAGTATGAAAAGCGAAGGTAATAGGAAAAAGGGGAAGAGGGAGACCTAAAGAAACATGGGATAAAGCGATAGGAAAAAAGGGGAAAAACATGGAATAAAGCGAAGATAAAAAAATGTGGTGTGAATTTGTGCACATTTAAAAAACAGTTTTTTAGGTCCACAGCTTATAGACTGAAAAGGTATAAATAATTTAAGTTAGTTATGAGTAGGTATAAATATTATTTATTTTGTATTAGTTGAATTCCTACACCAAATATGTAGATTGCACATAATGCACATTATCTAAGCCATCAACTTTAAAGGATTTAGGAATGTATTTGTAATGAATTTCAATGAATTAGAATTTTTTCCGAAGGTCAACGAAGGTAATATTCTGTATACAAATTATTCAAAACTCATTTAAAACATCCAACTGGAACTTTCACCAGATGATTAAATAAACCTGAAAGATAGGCCAAGACGACTTTGTTCAAAAAGACATGCTTAACCAATTAATAAAAGTAGCAGTATCGAATGATTGTGCCGTACTTAATTTTAAAATAGACATGTGCATCAAATTATCTAACGTGTACCTCATTACCCAACAAATCAACAAGCTATTTTCACAATTTCTTAATTAAGAACGTCCCACATACTAACGAACTTACGTCGCAGAAATCCCGTACAATAAGACGACTCACTGTCTGGATGCAGATGACCACAACAACCGCAATTTGCCTTTCCGGAAACGTTTTCAAGTTCATTAAAGACGACTGTATTGTTTGGAAATTCTGTTATTAATTTTTTAATTGGGGTTTTCAACTAGAAATATTGGTGTTTAACGACCGGTAAATTTATGACTCACGTCAAAAATATAAATTTATATGAATTCGAGGATCTCGAAACTATGATATATGTTTGAATTAGAAAAACTCTACTTGGTCGAATAGGGCATTATTACTTCTGCTAAAAAAAACAACGATATTTTGATGGAATTAATGAATGCATTGGGTTGTTTAGAGATAATTCAGAAATCCTTTCAGTTAAACCAAATTTGGTATTCGTAGTTTGAATCCAGTGAAAACAAAAGTAGTTTTATTTCGATGAAAAAGAAAATAATAATAAGAGAAAGAGACGGAAAAGCTAAAGGTGAAGAAATAAGAAGAAAAAAAAATAAGAAAAGAGGAGAAAAATGGGAAGAAGAAAAATAATAACAAGAGAAAGAAATATGAAAAAATAAAAAAAGGAAGAAAGAACAAAAATAAAAAGGCAGAAGAAAAAAGAATGGGAAAATTCTTTCAGTTCGTTTCCCATGAACTAAATGATATTATGATGCGACTTATGGAGCAGAACCGCTTTAAAACCAGAAAAAAATATTTTCACTTGTATATTATGAGCTCTACTTAACACAAAAGAAAAATTAAAAATTTAATTTTAATTGAGAAATTTGCTTCTGTAAATATTTATTTATAATAAAATTTAAAGACTGGATAATTCAGCTTTCATTATTAAGACTTGCCATCCAAAATCCTGTAATCTTTTTTTTTTAAATCGAAATGCTTATTTCGTTTTAAAATACAGTCCATATTTACAAGCGTTCTGGAATGCATTCGAACTTAAAAATAAAACATGCAAATTGCTCCAGTTTCTTAATTCGTTGCTCCCATTTTATAAATTTGCCGGTTAAATTGCAGTGAAACTGCCCGACATAATTAGATAAATAACATTTAAAAGACAATTTCATTTGTAACACTTAACATTAATTAGGAAGAAACTCAAAAGTTAAAAAACCAAGACCAATTTCTCTGTTGGATACACTTTAAATCTACAAAGTGTAAATAAAATGCAGCACGAAAATCTAATTTCTGTAACGATTCTTTACACAATTAGTTGGCTTGGGATTTTTTTATGGGTATATTTAGGAAAACTCGCAAAAAGATAAACAAATTTCAGTAAAATCAGCAAAATCGCTAAAATAGTCGTAATTTTACAATAATTAAATGATTAAATAATAAATTGAAAATTGAACGTCCTTCCGCAGCCACGTTATAAATCCTTGAAAACTAAATAAATATCCACTTGAAATCAGTATCTAAATATCCACGATTTTAGAACTGAATAAAACCAAAGAGTATATATAAACCATAGAGGTTCAATTTAATCTTCGGCTGAGTTGTAATACTCTTAAACTTGGTGCAGTACGTACTCAGCAACCTGTATTATTTAGTGTATCTTGGGTTATTTTAGAAAAATTTTAAACTGTGCTTCGTATCACCTTTATATAAGCCAACACGAGTATATTCTTACTTCTCTACTCTTTGGTGAAACAGAATATTCCCGAATATTAACCACTCTAATTTTGAATCCATTTGGCTCATGTTTTACTTTAATCGATCTTAAACTACTTCCTCAAACCTGCCATTCACAAATTAATTAAGTGATAAACAACACTGCAAAAACGAAAACATTCGAATATTCTCACTGCTCGTAGCATTTTTTTTATCTAAGCGCGAGCTAATTGAGCCCAACTATTCGTAAATACTAATTAGATAATAGCAGGAATAAAACAATAAGTACAAGGGACGTTTGGTTTCTCAGGAAAGCGTAAGATAACATTGTTTGGTGAACAGTGAGGTGTTACAATCCTTCTAATATATTTAATTGAGACACGAATGTATTAGTAAGACAATGCTGATTACCGACATTAAATGAAGAGTCAGAAAAGTTAAAAAGCACATTGAAAAACGTACTTTCAAAACCGCAGTGGTTTTATAATTGGTTTGATAATTAATAACAATAATTACGACAGATTTCTTCTCGGTTTAACACAATTATTTCGATTATTCTGACCTGATTTTGTTGAACTCCACTAATAATTTTATTAAAAATTGAAGATTAGTCTAAAGAAAATGCTTCAATTCAAAAACGTGAAAGCTTTATGGAAGGCCTAGAATATGGTACATTCAGTATATTATGGTTAAAAAATACTAAAAATTAAATTTCGAATGTAATATAATTTTAAATAAATTAAAATGATATTTTTGGCCGCTGAAAAGTTTATCTAAACATCATAACATTAATTAATACTTCTTTCGCTGGTTACAAAGTGCAAATAAAATGTATTGCAAAATAGTCTTAAATTGAGAAAGTTCATAAATACGAACGGTTAAGTTAGTTTTAGAAGAGGTGAAATATTTTTAGACCACATTAGACAGTTCAAATGGCTTCCAAAACTCATCTATGAATTACATACGTCATTGCATACCTTTAAACTGTAATTCGACGTCAGTCAATTACAAATAGTATTCCGGACTTTGTAACCTCATAAAAAAAACTTTTTTTTTTACTGAAAATTTCTATTGAACTGACTGCATATCACATTGAATTACTTATAATTTTAACAATTGTATTCTGATTTTTTGTATTAAATCGCATGTCAGTATAATTTTCCGAACTTCCTTGTATATAAATTTAGATACAAAAAGAATTTTCTACCGAAAAACCACTGCAGAGAACACCTTCCAAAATAAGAGGGATATAACAGAGTTCATGATGCCAAGTCGGTTAAAAATGTGGCTTTCATCCCCCTCGTCAATGTCCTTAGAGGATATGGTACTTAAAGAAAAATAATGAAATTTCAGTTTAATATTAAACAACAAAGCTAAAATTAATTTCTAGATGAGCAATATTTGCAACGGTTCTTTGAAAGGTTCAAGGTGGTTTTAAAATGAAGTTATAAGTAAAATGCTTTGGTAAGAGTAGCTGGTGGCCTTAGATTTTAAATGGGCGCGATTCTTTGTAGTTATGGTTTCAGAATAATACGCCGGTGGAAGCAATCGTTTACACCTTACTCCTCTACAGGTTATATAGTTATATTCTATGGTAAAATTCACTAATACTACAGAGAGAACTTCCATTTAAAGCTATTAAGGATTAGTGTTATTTGCGGTTGTAAACATTTAACCCGAGGAATTAAACACTGAGGCAACCTCGATATGGTCGTAGAAGTCGTAGAGCTGTAGTTGGTCGGAGACATTCTGATGCATTTTATATGACTACTCCGGGCAATTTCGGCAAATCTGGGCGAGTCTGAGTGTTATTTTCGGAGAAATCTAAGGAATATCAGAGGCATTCAAAGGGAGTATAAAATAAAATCGATTATCCTTTTCAAAATGTATGCCTTGGAAGCGACCACCTAGGACCTAGCCGTTGCTTCTCTACTGATTCAATATGCTATGGTAGAAAAGGAATTCTTATTAGGTTTGTTCGTAAAGTTTAAAGGCAATCTAAAGCAATTCGCGGTAATTTACGAAAATTGATTATTCGTTTTTTTGAAAAGATATTCTTAGGGAAGTTATACAGGGTGTCCGTAAAAAGAAGGTCCATCCGTTAACCACATATTCCTTGAGCAAAAATAATATGACTTTTATAATGCCATTTTTCATTTTAGATCCACACGTGCGATGTATACGGCGTCAAAGTTTGAAATTTAAAACTGATTATTTTTAATAAGTGAAGTACATATTTAATAAGCTATCCATTTCAAATTTGGTACAGAGCTTCAACATAAATAGTCAAATCTTTTGAGAAAACAAAGCCAAATAATCAAAATACGGGGGGTGCAGTACCCACTGACCTCCCCTGTTTTTTAGTACCTACGCCAGTGACTTCCAAGCTATCTTTTTTGGGATAATCATGCACTTTGGATTATTTTTTGTCTCTTATCAAATTTTGATAAAATCGTTCGTTTTAGAGAGAACTTGAAAAGTACTGGTCCTTGATACGCGGCTTACGGTAATGTCATAATTTTCCAATAGTCTAAATCAAGTTAGCTAAAATGAAAAATGGCATTATAAAAGTCATATTATTTTTGCTCAAGGAATATGTGGTTAACGGATTGACCTCCTTTTTACAGACACCCTGTATAATGTCCTTTCACTCCCTTGCGGAGTCTCCACGAAGCATCTCCACTGTTTCTCGTCCTTAGCCAGTATAGTGGCCTTCCTCTCTTTATTTGTCCAATTGCTTATTTTGTAATGCCATCATTACTTTTCGTTAGCGTATGCCCGATCCAATTCCACTTCCGTTTCAATATTATATTTCGTACTGGTTCTTGGTTGGTCTTTTTCCATAACTCAGCGTTGGTAATGGTATTTGGCCAGAAAACTTTTAATATTCGCCTAAGGCATTTACGAGATTTATAAACACTTGAATCCTTTTCGGTCATTGACCAAGTTTAGCTGCTACAGAATAAGACCGACTTGACATTACCATTGAAGATTCTCAATTTCGTGTTTCGATTAATCTGCGATGATGCCCCAATATTTTTCAATGTTCCAAAAGTCTGTTCTGCGTTCATATTCTTCGTGTTATATCCGAATTTGTATCGCCTTTTATATTTATTACGCTTCCCAATAACAGAATTTTTTTACTTGCTGGTCTATGTACAGTTTTTCTTGTTCTTCTTCGAGCCGCATTATCATTTCTTTTGTTTTAGCTACATTTACTCTAAGGTCCATCTTTGTCGATTTTTTTTCTAATTTGCTAAAGGAGCTCGTCATATCCTTTACAGTTTGTGACATAAAACATATATCGTCCGCATATTAAGGTCTGGGAGTTCTTATTTAATATGCAGTTTTTATGTTCGATTGTTCTATCAAGTATATAATCAAGGCGTATATTAAATAGGAGTGGTGATAAAATAATGCAGCATTCTCTGACTCCTTTTTCTATTTGTATTTCTGTGGATAAGTTTCCTTTATGAAGAATGTGACAGGTTGTTTCATCGTACATTATCACTTTCGAAGGCATTCCAGCATATTTCAGTATTTTCCACAACATTTTGTGTTTTATGCTGTCGAATGCTCTGGCAAAGTCCACAAAAACCAGACAGAGTGCTAAATTCTACTCTACTGTCTCTTCTATTACGAGTCTGATTATTGTAATATGGCCAATACAAGATTTTCCTCTTCTGAAACCTGATTGATGTTGTCTCAGGTTTTTATCGATGTTTGGGTTGATTCTTTGATGTATAATCCGAACCACGAGAGATGACCCCTGCCTCATCACACGCTGAATTTAGTAACGACAAACACGCGTGTACATTTGTTCACAAACCCCATGCACACGACAAGGATAGCATTACAATAAGCCTGTGTTATGATTAAAGTGCTTATTTGACTAGAGTAGTTTAAGTCAAATGCGCGTGTTGTCACTAAAACGTCAAACTGTCAAATTATTAATACATTTACATTATTTTATTTTATTAGTTATCTAAATTCCTATGTTAATTGGAATTCGTTTTTGTAGTACCTATTTGTGTTGTGAGGTTTAGATAAATGAACATTTAATTTAGTTTATTGCGTTGCAGAAGAAATACAGTTGTACATTTATTGGTTAGATTATTAATAATTTAAGGTTAAAATTCGTATTGAAAGTACTTGACAGCTGTTTATTTTCCGGTTAAAGCGCCAATCATAATTGTTTGAGAATACAACTGATGCTAATTTGACTAGCAAGTAAAATCTTATATCATACGGATAACATTGATGAGGCAGGGTTCATCTTTTGTGGTTTCAATAATATGTATTATGTATGCCAATATTTTGTTAATAGCGCATAAAAGTGTAACATCTGTCACATTTTTTTACATCTCTTTTACTATTACACCAGTTTTCCATTCCCTTTTTCCATATATCTTCTAACAGTGAAGTTAATACGTCTATTGTGGTTTCAGTGTCAGCTTTCCATAGTTTCGCTGCATATATTTTCAGCCCAGATTCTGTTATTCTTTCCCGCACTTTTCTTTGTTTGATTAAGTATTTAGCTCTCGGTACTCTTTCTTAATATCTTCTGAGCTTGTTAGGTTTCCCGTTTTGTTCAATTTAGCCTTTACTTCTTTCCTCTCCTTTATTTATTACGTTAAACGTATTTTCATTAATCCATTCTTTCATTGGTTCTTCCTTTTATCCTAGAACTTTCCTTGTCATACCATGTATTATTTCTTTTATTTGTATCAATTTGCTCTATATGCTGTCCTCTTCTTGTTTTTTAGTTCTTCGGGAGTTCGGCATTGACCGCGACCGCGAAAGCATCGTAAACTGTGCTCCGTGCGATTGTCGTGTTTATCAGTGTTCGTGTGTTTTGGTACCAGCCTAGCTGGTAACCACCCAATTTACCTAGTTTTATTAATCTTTTATTGAAAGTCACCGTCAACAATGACAATGATAGTAATGCTCATAATATGGAGATTGTTGAAGAAACTGAATCCAACGTAAACCCCAACAAGCGAAGCTTGTCTTCTCCCGAAGAAAACGATATCAACAAACGTTACTTATTCGAACCGGACGTTCTTATCACTAAAAACCCATTTTATTCTTTACAACCAGTCTCGCAAGAATGTTCACAACCGCAACAAATGCTAAACTCTAGTAATTCACACAAAGATCTCACAAAATCTAAAATCCCCCCAATATTTTTGATGAATGGAAGCAATTATCAAGAGATAGTTAAAGACATAAAAAAAATAGTCAAAGAGAACTTCACAACGACATATAAAGCAAATCAATCGAAAATTGACCTTAGCTCTGTAGACGATTATCGGACCCTCACTAAGTACTATGAAGAACAGAAAGCAAACTTTCATACTTTTCAAAATCCAGATAACTCTAATCTTTCTGTAATTATTAGAAATGTTCCCATTTCAATCGGTGAAGATGAAATGCTCCAAGAACTGCTCAATTTAAAGTATCCTGTTATCAAAGCCACGCGCCTTTTAGGTAAAAACAAAGTACCAATGCCATTATTTGCGATCGAGCTACAAAAAACCGAACAAGCCAATGCTATATTTAAACTAGACAGATTACTACACTGTGTGGTTAACGTGGAACCCCGACGTAAAAGCAGTGCTACTCCTCAGTGTACTAGATGCCAAAGACCTGGGCACACCAAAAATTATTGTTACTTACCTCCACGTTGCGTTAAATGCCCAGGACTTCACCACTACCAGTGTTGCCAACCGTCTAGTGGGTTTTTCCACCACCATGCGCCAATAATTCCGCTACATTTTGTAAAATACTGCTACCGCTCGAATTTTGTAGGACAGTACAGGCATTCGTCAAAATTAAACGCCTTTTAGTTGTTTTATTAAAATATGAACATGCATACATGAAAAAATAGGCCTTTCCCTTTTAAAATTTGTTTATTGTCAGAAATAAACATCAACATTCAATACAAAACTTTATATTTTTTTGAATCGGGAGTCTTTATTATCACCATCCGATATGGTTTCTAGGAATGCATACTTAAGAAAAATAAAGTAGGATCACCTTACATCTATTCTTCGAGTGTTAATTTAAATTTTGTAGACTGGTGATCCTCCATTTTAAATTTTTTTGGATTGAAGAAATTTCGCTACTTAAAAAAATAAGTTCTTGCCGCCGCTACCCCACTACGAAGTCCAAAAATCCGCTACAGTAGCGGAATTCCGCTACGGTTGGCAACACTGACCACTACTCTGAATGCGATAAAGACCCGAAGGAGAAACCAAAGTGTGTTAACTGTGGTGGGGAACACACTGCTAACTATAGAGGATGCAGCTTTCTTAAGCGAAATATCAATAGGTCTATCCCTCAAATAACACGCAATCTAACCCTCAATTTGACTCCTTCTCCCACTGGCCAGCCGATAAGACCGAACGCTCAGACAACAGGAAATGTTACAGCTAACCGTATCTACAGGAACACACTAACCAATACAAATACAAACCCTAACACCACAAATCTTAATCCTCAAACTGATGAAACCCCCACAAACTCGTTTTTATCACAAATCTTAAAATCCATCATACAGTTAATTACACCGCACATTGAACAAATAAAGAACTTTATCATGTCCTTAATTCCAATGCTTTTCAATGGCAGTAAATAATCAGCAAATACTTCATACGTTAACAATCACAAATTGGAATGCCAATGGACTGAAAAATCAAAGATCAGCCTTTATTTCCTTCCTCGCAAGAAACAACATTGATATTGCCTGTGTGACCGAAACACACCTTATTAACGAAGAAAAATTTACAATCCCACAGTATTCAATTTTTCGAAAAGACCGTGAAGCGCCTATTGCTTCAGGTGATGTCGCAATAATCATCAAACGCACTCTTATAGCACATGAGATTATATTGAACAATATCCAATTCTTGGAAGCGGTTGCAGTCAAACTAACCATGACTAATAATAGCTTACTGCAAGTTATATGTACTTATAAACCACCTAATAAGCGACTGAATGAAGAAGAGCTCAGAAGTATTTTCGACAATCCGAATCCGACTCTAGTAGTCGGAGATCTAAACAGTAAACATGAACACTGGGGGTTGGGGGTGTCGAGTAACAAATCCTAGTGGCACTAAATTGCAAACCTTCTGTGCCCAACATGGCATTCATATATCGCCGCCCACTGATCCCACCTATTTTCCATACAGGGCTGACCACTTGCCGGATATCTTAGACATAGTACTGCATCGTAATTTTAACCAACCAATAATACAAACTGTCCTCACCGAACTTGATTCGGATCACTTGCCAGTTGTACTGACTTTCAATCAGTTGCCTAAGACATATCCCAAACCTCTAAAATTAATTAACGGAAGAATCAATTGGGATTTATTTCAAATATACATGGATCACTTGATCTCATGTCCAGCTAAACTAGACTCCGAGGAAGAAATCGACAATGCCATACTTCTTTTTAATGAGTCCATTGAACAATCTATTCACAGAGCAACAACGTGCATTAATCTACATAGACCCTCAAATTACACGAATCCTCCGCTTCGCATATTAAATCTTATTAAAGAAAAACACCGTACGCGGCGCGAATGGCAAAACACAAGAGATCCCGCAGTCAGGCTACGCTTAAACCAACTTATTAGAATTGTCAAATCGGAACTAGATACCTACAGGAATGATTCCTATCAACACTATTTAGAAAATTTATCTCCAGGAGATACTAACTTATGGCTAGCTACCAAAAGAATACTACAGCAACCTACGATAATCCCGCCCCTACAACTCAATGGCCCCTCGTTCACGGAGGACACGAAGAAGTGTGAAATATTTGCGGGGCAGCTTGAGCGGACGTTCACCACCATCGTAGAAGCAAATAATCACGACCACACACATCATGTGAAGGAACAAATAATAAATAATGTACCTCAAGAAACTGCTCTTTCTAACCCGGTTTCACCTTCCGAGATTAAAAAGTACATCCGAGCATTAAAGACTAAAAAAGCCCCAGGACCGGATCTTATCCCTAACGTGGTAATCAAAAACCTGCCCAAAAAATCGGTGATGTTCTTGACAGCAATATTTAATTCCAGTTTACGAATTGGCTACTTTCCTGCAAAATGGAAGCAAGCCATTATCACAATGATCCCTAAACCAGGGAAAAATCGAAAAAAACCTGATAGTTATAGGCCTATCAGTCTTCTATCGACAATCTCTAAAATTTACGAGCGAGTTATACTTCACCGGTTAAAACTCTTCTTAGAAGAAAAGAATATATTACCCCAATTTCAATTTGGGTTTAGACCTAACCATTCGACAAACCACCAGTTACTCAGATTAACAGAAAAAATAGAGGGTTTGAGCTCAGAAAGCACACTGTGGTAGCCTTTATCGACGTTGCTCAAGCTTTTGATCGGGTGTGGACTGACGGACTAATTTTCAAACTGTTAGAACTGGAAACTCCTGCGTACATTCTACAAACAATTAAATCATTCTTAAAAAATAGATCATTTCAAGTTCGAGTAGGAGCTAACTTTTCATCAAATACCCCTATCAATCAATGCTGGAGTTCCACAGGGGTCTATACTGGGCCCAACATTATTCAACGTTTTCATGTATGACATCCCGATTCCCCATAATGCTGACTTGGCCATGTACGCAGATGACACGGCGATAATTGTACGAGACTATGACGTTAATACTGCAACTACCAAACTGCAGGAGAGTGTTGATGACTTAAGCGCATGGTTCGACAAATGGTGCATCAAAATCAACGCTAATAAATGCGAAGCTAAGATGTTTACACTCCGTAGACCCCCAAGAACCTCCCAGTTTAATAATCAACAATAGAACAATTCCTTGGAACGAAAAAGACAACGCGGTGAGATATCTAGGAGTATGGTTAGATAAAAGGTTAACTTGGCGCTATCACATAAACAAAAAGCTAACAGAATGTTACGCAAGACTCAACATGTTATATCCAATTTTAAATAGACAATCCTCCTAAAGATCAAATGTGGAACCTTAATTTATAAAGCAATACTCAGACCTATCATCACCTACGGTTGTAATGTTTGGGGTGCCACAGCTAAAACAAATATTAAAAAAATACAGACTTTGCAAAATAAAGTATTGAGAACTATAGCCAATCCCCCCTGGTTCGTCAGAAACGCCCAGATCCACAGAGAGCTCAATGTACCCACAATATACGAATTTATTAAAAACATTAACATCAGATTTTATAAAAACCTCCACATCTGCAGTGGAGCAACATATTACGAAATCGGAAGAACATCAATACACACCAGATTAAAACGGAAACTTCCATCTGATCTATTAGCAAGTCAAAGTGATAGTGAATAACCCACAATAAGTTACAAGTGATAATTGTGTAATTAAAAGTAAACCTTAAATAAGTGTTAACAGTGGACATCAAAATGAGTAGTGCCTGAGGAGTTTACCTCGATAGTGTTATTAAAAGTGAAATGTTAACTATATCATCACTGCCACGAATAGCAATTAGTGCTGAACTGGCAAACTTTAAATTTAAAAAAAAAAAAAAAAAACTTCTTCGTGATTGCAACCTAGTATGTATTCTACTTTTTTTGGGTTTCTTCCTCATGCAGTTTTTGTAAATTATATTGTTTCCGGTTCCTACATTGGACGCATTACCTGATTAAAACTGCAAATACTTTTTTCAGGGCTCCTTAATCGTTTTAGAAAAGCAAATTATTTAAGGCAATTCTACTTACCCTAATACTTGATCACTCTTTTAGGGCTTTTTTAAACGACCTTAAAGAATAAATCACTAAAAAATAACGTCAATAAATTCCAACATTCTTTAGGTATATGGTAAAAAATGTAGGCTTTGCTGTAGTTAGCAGAACATGCAAAAACGCGAACAATGCATTGTTCGCATTTTTTTAGCATGAATTTTGATTTTATGTACATGATTTTGTAAAAGTATAACAGTAGAATATCGTGGATTTTTTAAATTGTACATTTTTTGATAAGAAAATGTTGGAAATCTGTGTATGTTCCGTCGACAATCTTCACGTATTTTTATATTTAGTCTAGTGTGCATAATAATGTAAATTGACATAACATAGAGTTTGTCATAGTTTGTCCGAATAAAAGGTTGTCACTCATAAATTTAACTATGTCTACGTCTCAGTCTATCTCTGGTCTACCACCTCTTTATAATAACGAATAGGTTATGGACCCAGCGTGCCCGAGATAGCACCGATATAAAAAGTAAAAACGCGACACGTGGCATGTTAAATTTTGGTCGTTAGTGACAGTGTGATCGCGATAGTTTACAAAAGATGGCTTCGTGTACATCGTCAGGTTGGCGCATTGAGTTGTTGTCCAAGACGAATTATGATACGTGGTGTATACAAGTAGAAGCACTTTTGGTAGAGAGCGATCTGTGGGAGTATGTCGATGGTACTATTCCGAAGCCACAAACAGGCGATGACGCGATTCAAGCCTGGATAAATAAAGACAAAAAGGCAAAAGCAAAGTTGATTATGGCAATTGAACCATTACTGGTCACACAAATTCGTAATTGTGAGACGTCAAAAGATGTATGGTTAAAATTGGAGTCAACTTATGCGTCTAAGGGTCCTGCGAGAAAGGCGACATTATTGAAGCGACTGATGCTTCAAAAGCTGGATGAAGGCGGTGACGTAAGAGACCACTTGATTAAATTTTTCGATGCTGTAGATAAATTGAAAAACATGAAAGTGGACATAAATGATGATCTCTTGACTGTAATGCTGTTGTATAGTCTTCCTTCGTCGTATGAAAGTTTTCGGTGTGCAATTGAAACAAGAGACGCGTTGCCGACACCGGAAGAATTGAAGGTGAAGATTATGGACAAGCACGATTCAGATAGACAGGGATCTGGAGGTTTCGTCACAGTAATGACCGCCAGTCAAAATCCAATGAAGGGGAAAACGAAGAAGAAACGCGTGTTCAAATGCTTCAAGTGTGGGGCGCCGGGACATAAAGCAAATGAGTGTACAGGTCAATTCGACAGTAGCCAAAGAAAGCCAAAACCGTCGGCGAACAATGTTGACGAGTCGTTTGCAGTGAACCATACAGTTTTAAATGTAGATAGTGTATGCAAAGCAAAGACAAAAACATTGAGTAAACCATGGTTATTGGATAGCGGCTGTACCGCGCATTTGTGTGGTGTGGAAGCGTGTTTTAAGTCTTTAAGTGAATCCCCGAATGTGAAATTAAGTCTCGCGAGTCAAGCGTCTGCTGAAGTGAAAGGAAAAGGCATTGTTCATTTATCAGTGGCAAGTGATAATAATGATCATCGACTGATTGAATTCAAAGACACTTTGTATGTGCCTGAATTGAGAACAAACCTAATTTCAGTTGCAAAAATTACGAATAAGGGACATGAGGTGATTTTTCGTAAAGAGGACGCAGTTGTTCGTGACAAGCGCGGGAACATTTCGCTAATCGCCGAGCGACGAGGCGATTTGTATTTTGTTCGCGAGAACTTAGAGTGTGCTGAAGCGGTAGTCCAACCAATGGGTTCAGAATTGATGAAGTGGCATGAAAGATTAGGCCATCTAAACAGTAAAGACCTCGTGAAATTGATTCGTGATGGTGTAGTACCCAAGGTTGATGTGAGTGATGCAGCACAATTATCACGTTGTGAAGTGTGTTTGAAGGGTAAAATGACCGTGTTACCTTTCCCTAACGATCGAGTACCGTGCTCTGAGACATTGAAAATAGTGTACTCGGACGTTGTTGGTCCATTTAGAACGGAATCCACGGGACGTGCTAAGTATTTTGTAACTTTTATTGACGACAGCACGAGATGGTGCGAAGTGTATTTTTTGAGACAAAAGTGTGGAGTGTTCGATGCGTTCAAGCTTTATCAGAAGCTAGTAGAGAAACAAACCGGAAAGAAAGTAAAATGTTTACAATCAGACAATGGACGTGAGTATTGTAGTACCGAATTTAATGAATATCTAGCGGATCAAGGTATTAAAAGACAATTTACGGTTTCCCATACTCCGCAGCAAAACGGTGTCGCGGAAAGAATGAATCGTACATTGTTGAATATGGCTAGGTGTTTGTTGTTGCAGTCCGGTTTGAGCGCGATGTTTTGGTCGGAAGCTGTTGCCACAGCTTGTCACATTCGTAACCGATGCCCGACTAGTGGATTAAATGGAAAGATTCCGTATGAAAAGTGGACGAAAGATAAAGTAAACGTGAATTACTTTAAAAAGTTCGGGTCGAAAGTGTTTGTCTTAGATAAAAATCCCAACAAAGACAAACTTTCGCAGAGATCTGTTGAAGGCGTATTCATGGGGTATCCTAGAGAAAGAAAAGGCTTCCGTGTGTGGATACCGAGTAAGAGACAGATGACAGAGGCCCGTGATGTAAAATTTTTAGAAGAGACTCGTATCGGTCCTTGTGATACGCGCGTACTTGAAGAGTGGTTTATGTCAACGGAAGAGGGGCAGGAGGATGAAAACAGTCATCTAAAATATATAGCGTTTTCGCCGCAATCTGTGGAGTGTAACGAGACTCCGAAAAATCGACCAGACATCCCGGAGATAGTTATAAAGGATGCGGAAGAGCAGATGAGAGCCCCTGGTAGACCAAAATTGTTGCGTACTGGCAATAGAGGGCGACCGAGAAAGCTGTATCAGTCAAGAAGTAGAGCAACACAAGACGAAGAAGATATTTGTACTGAAAATGATGCTGACTTAGATGACGATGTGTTCGTCGGTGTAGCAGAGATCAGAGTACAAGATGCTTTAAAAGGTGATGCGTGTGATGAATGGAAGGATGCGATTGAATCTGAAGACATTAATTTAGTGAAGAATGATACGTGGGATATCATTCATAATGACGATGATGAAAACATAATTGGGTGTCGTTTGATTTTGACAAATAAACCTGATGGTAAAATTGAGAGACGCAAGACTCGACTGGTAGCGAAGGGTTACAGTCAAAGGTACGGCGTCGATTATCATCAAACATTTGCTCCAGTGGCAAGACTGGAAACATTAAGTTTATTATTGGCTCTTGCGGCTCAGTTTGATCTAAAGATCTGGCTGTTCGACGTGGTGACAGCGTATCTCAATGGAGCACTGGAAGAAAAAGTGATCATGAGAGTCCCAGAAATGTTGCACGAGATATTGCAGCGGATTGTATCCAAACAAGGGGAGTTTTCAAAGGTTGGAGCTCGAGCGAAAAAGATGATAGTGAATTTAAGTGATGGTGGTAATGCATGCAGACTAAAGAAAGCCTTGTATGGTTTGAAGCAAGTAGGCCGTCAATGGTATTCGAGATTGTGTAAAAAGCTCGTAAGATTAGGTCTGAAACCCGCGAAGAATGAGCCATGTTTGTTTTATGGTGAATGCGAGGGTGATACGCTATTGTTGTTAGTGTATGTGGATGATATGCTTGTAGCATCACGTAATATCAAGTGTATTACGAAGTTAAAACAAAAATTGTTAGAGGATTTTGAATTGAAAGATCTTGGTCTAGCAGAGTATTGTCTTGGTCTTGAAATTGACCAAAATGAGGGTCAAATAGAGCTTTCCAAAACGGGATTGCTTAAGCAGTACGGAATAAGTGGATGTAATCCGGTTACGACACCATCGGAAGCGAATTGGCATTTTGATAATACAAGTGAGGAAAATGCACACAAAAAGTGTCTAAATAGACTTGGTTTTGGCACCAAGGATAATGAATTAATATCTGACGTGCAGATTGAAAGGGCGTGTTGGAAATCTGTGTATGTTCCGTCGACAATCTTCACGTATTTTTATATTTAGTCTAGTGTGCATAATAATGTAAATTGACATAACATAGAGTTTGTCATAGTTTGTCCGAATAAAAGGTTGTCGCTCATAAATTTAACTATGTCTACGTCTCAGTCTATCTCTGGTCTACCACCTCTTTATAATAACGAATATATCCAGGCTTGAATTCCTTCATCGCCTTTTTGTGGCTTCGGAATAGTACCATCGACATACTCCCACAGATCGCTCTCTACCAAAAGTGCTTCTACTTGTATACACCACGTATCATAATTCGTCTTGGACAACAACTCAATGCGCCAACCTGACGATGTACTCGAAGCCATCTTTTGTAAACTATCGCGATCACACTGTCACTAACGACCAAAATTTAACATGCCACGTGTCGCGTTTTTACTTTTTATATCGGTGCTATCTCGGGCACGCTGGGCCCATAACCTATTCGTTATTATAAAGAGGTGGTAGACCAGAGATAGACTGAGACGTAGACATAGTTAAATTTATGAGTGAATCTTTAGAAATAATTCGTAGCAGGGATTCTAGTAAAGCTTTCTTGGATTTAACTTGGGTTTTTCAAATGAAACGCCCTGTACATCTTTAGATTTTTGGATTCTACAAATAATTCTAGGAAACTTTTGAATAAATCTTTCTTTAGGAAACCCTTTATTTTCAAGTTACAAGCAATTATTCCAAATTAACTATTTAATTAAATTTAAATTCATAAACTTCAAATTAAGACTATTTTCCCATATACAGAGTGTTTATTTTAAACAATTAGGTGTTATAACTTTATCATTTTGGAATATTTAACGCTTATTATCTCATGTTATATTTGTAATTTTAAATTTAGTTTTCATCATTCAACACTTATCTATTGTTTGTAATTCTCGCACTTGGGAACTTTCTGTTCAGTTTATTATTTACTTTAAAACTATTTCTAGAAGTAATATATTTGTCTTGATAACTTTGTTAAAGTCCACGGTATAACACGTTCTTATCAATAAGAAAAACGTATATAAACTCCAGTGAGAGAACATCCAAATGCATTCTATATCTAAATTGTTCATTCTAAGTCAGTCATTCTAAATACAAAGTCTTCAAAAATTGTAAAAATAGTAAACCGTTAAAGTTAAATTAAAAGGTAAACGAGTTTTCTTACAAGAACCAATTGTTCTACATAACATAGGTAACGAAAATAACAAAAAACCAATTAATCAATTACCATTAAAAATATATTTTTATAATAACTAATGATAGCTTGCTTAACTCTAAGAAACATTTAAACAATCTTTTGCAATTCTTTATGTTTAAAAAAATATTCTGCTAATTTTGAATAGTTATGTATTTTTCCACGCTCAAAAAGTTATGTCTTCAAGAAAAAGGCGTATAGGTTGAGTGGGCTAGAAATATCAAACTTACGAGAGCTTCTTCCGATGTTGAAACACGAAAACAGAATCTTTTCAGTTTTATCAAAGAATATACAGGGTTTGTCAAAAAGTGCGGATCATATGGGACTTTTTTTTATTAAAGTATTTATTAAAAAAATCAATACAGCGTTGGTTTGTGCTTGTCTAAGGACTAAAAAAGTGCACACAGATTTGGACAAATGACATTGTGTACCTGTCAGATTTGACACTTTTTGACAAAAATCTTCAGAAGTGGCCGTATTTATGATTTTTTCGAAAGATTTCATTTGAAAAAGTTGTTTAGAATGGCATTTTACATCGGTTTGCAAATTTTCAGCTAAAAATTCGGACTTATTATTTTCTACTCATTTTTTTTAATTTCCCAAGTAGTACTACAAAATTCTCATTTTTTTCATTGAAATCTGATGAAACGTGTGGAATCAACTTATTCCGATAAATAATTGCCCACCTGGACTCCCTTGAAAAAATACTGTTTGCAAAAAACTATTTTCCTTTTGAAAATTCGATGCATTGTTGATCCAAAGTTGTTTTTATTCGAAATTGAACCATCATTTTCGATATTTCTACTAAAAAACATTAAAAGTATAATAACGAGCGAGTTTCATCAGATTTCAATGAAAAAAAATTTGGCGAGAATTTTGTAGTATACGTATATGTACTTGGAAAATTCAAAAAAATGAGTAAAAAATAATAAGTCCGAATTTTTAGCTGAAAATTTGCAAACCGACGTAAAATGCCATTCTGAACAACTTTTCCAAATGAAATCTTTCGAAAAAATCATAAATAGAGCCACTTCTGAAGATTCTTTTCACAAAGTGTCAACTTTGACATACAGAATGTCATTTGACCAAATCTGTGTGCACCTTTTATAGTCCTTAGACAAGCACAAACCAACGCTGTATTGATTTTTTAAATAAATACTTTTATGCACGATCGCATTATAATGTGTCAATTATATCGGAATTTGTTTGACATAAACGTCTATTTATAGCCCGTGGGTGTCTTTATAGGCCGCCGGTCTATAATGAAACGTCAAAATTTGATAAACAGTTTAACAGTCTTATAAAGAATTTTTTTAAATTAAAATCGAATGTATGCTCTTTATTAGAACTCTATTTAGGGTGATTTGTATTAACAACACAGTTAACACAATTATTTATGTGAATATTCCTAGGCGTAAATGCTTCAACCATTTGACAGTTGTCAGTAAAAAATTAAAATAATTGAGCAACTAACTACTCGATGTGGGTAGAAAATTAATTTATTCCTTTTATTTCAGTTTTAAAATCTTCGATCGTGCATAAAATTATGTATGTACCACTGGCGTAACTTGCTTTTATGGCCTTCGACGTGTCTTTAGCCCTCGACTAGCGTCTCGGGCTCAAAATCACGTCTCAAGTCATAAAAGCATCTTTACGCCCTTGGTACATAAATAACTATAATAAAAAAAAGTCCCATATGATCCGTACTTTTTGACAAACCCATAGAGAAACACAACTCGTAAAATTTCAAGCACTTTTGGTGAACTTCAAGACTTGAGCGAATTGTTCTAGTAGACATACAAAGAAATCTCTAATATCTACTTTTAGTCATTTTAATAATGCCATAGTTCCGCTTTTTAACTTAGGTTGAGAGTTTCACTGGAAACTCAACGACTGGGAGGATCCTGGCGATATTTTATGTTTCACACGATTGAAGCTCTATACTTTATATACCCCATGATTTTACTTTGAATCGATCTGACAAGTAATGCATGTACAAGCAAAGAATACCTATGTAATAATAATGCACAACCTACGGTGAATCGTCCACTGCAAGAGACCATCTTTCTTTCATCTAATCTTCTGAAAACAATGAATTGGAACAAAGTAATTTGACGGTAAACAACGGCCTTTTTATTTTAACTTGAAAGTTAATACACATGTTTACCCTCAAGCAAATAATCGGAAAAGATATAAGAATAATTATCTTACGATCTACGAACTTGTACAAATTTTTAATTTGGCCAACGACTAATCTGAATAATTTAACTACGTACTTAGTTTCTTTGAAACTGCACACAGTGAAAATTTATCTAATAATGATGATGATCAATGATCAATCTGTTTACTCTTTCGTTTCCACAATATAATGAGCACTTTCTTCAATTTATTTAGAACATATACGGAGGTATAGTAAAAGTTAACAACAGCTTCACTTTCGTCTATTCTACTATTTTTCAAACGAATCGATTCTTTTCATACTAGACATATTCCAAGTTCACTTCGCTAATTTACGAGAAAGTAACAGTTACATTCATAAGAACTTGGAACATGTAGGTAGTTCTGTGAATTTATCGCATCGGCGGGACGGTTCGATCGCGTCGCCATCCGCAAAGTATGGAACGCAAAACCGGTGAGTCATCGGTCCATACTTGGATCTGCAGGAGATAGCGGTCGCAGAAAACAGCAACCCCATTTCATCTTTGTTCCCCCAACGAGAGCAGATAGTCACACAGGTTGTCTCAAGACTTATTGGGAATTCAAGTATGAAACTGATAATTCGAACCTGAGTTAATTTACAGCCCACGTACGGATTCATTTAGCTTTATTTTTTTGGTCATCAAGGAAAATAATGGGCGTATTTTATACAACTGATCCGACCTCAAACTCGGCCAGCAACTCTTGAATATCAGTTATTGACGTGCGGCCCCTTACGAGTTGTTAAATGTCAGTTAATTCCGATTTCAATTACCTAGATACGAGAGGGTGGCTTCAAGCCTGACGCAGCTTGTTTTCTCTAATTAAAACTGTTTTGTTCGCAACTCTCCGTGATAAAAATCGCAAGGCCATAACGCAAGCAAGGGAAAACTGCGAAAGTAAAATTAATACACGCATCGCATGATTGTTAAAAAACACGATATCCACAAGGACTTTCGATGTCGTTATTATATCGGTCACATTTACATGAAATTACACATCGAAATCTATTTATTTTCATAGTTCCATTTGGTTAATTTTTTAAAAAACTTTTTTTATAAAAGAGACACAATTTTGTCGCTGTCAAAATTGACAAATATAAACAATAAACACTGAAATAACTGCATGACGCGGCGCTATTTCTGTCTCTTTCTAGCCTTAAGTAAGCCCAATAACGTACGTTGAAGGCTGAATCCGTAGACATTCCTAAAGCTTCCCGGATATTTGTTGAAAATATACATCGCTGTTTCCCTATGTTGCGTCTTACCGTGGACACACGGTACATATTTATTGTCTACTAAGAATGTATACAGGGTTACTGGTAATTCGATACATTCCTTTGGAGATGTGATGGGACAGGAGCTAAGAAACAAATTAAACCTAACATACATTATGCAAAAATAAAAAAATAATTTCTGAGAAAAACGAATAGGTAATTTTAGTAGCTGATTTTTAAAAATTATTTTTAATAAGTTTTTATTTAAAATTTTCACATGATCGAAATGTTTCCGGATATTTTCCATTCGAAACGGATGACCATAGAGTGGGACAAGTAACCCAGTCAAAAAGTTCAGAAAATGTCAAGTAGATTTTTTTAAAATTAACTTTAAAGACATGAAGATCTACTTTTTTGAGAAAAACACAAAAATTGAAATATCTCAAAAACTATTGAGTTTTGCATAATGTACCTATGTTAGGGTTAAATTTGTTTCTTAGCTCCTGTCCCATCACATCTCCAAAGGAATGTATCGAATTACCAATAACCCTGTATATACACATTAAAGTAACATACATAATAGACAAATCCATAGTACAAAGAAAAACAAAAGTGAATCTGAAATTGGAGTAATTATACCGTGCCTTCAAGAAAGCCCGAACGCCAATTTTCCCTGAAAGTTAGGCAACACATCATGCACGGTTGTCAGCCCTTTTTTAAAATCCCTAGCATTGGTTTAACATGGACGTGCGCATTGTGAATTTAAATAGTAACAATAATTTTAGCAATTATTTCTTTTATTGAAATGAATTATGCTTTATTATTGTTCCACTTACCTCAAATCGCTCAAAATACGGTTGTTAGCTCTTAAAAGAACTGATTTTTTTCACAAAAAGCACCAATTTACTACCTACAAATTCCAAAGAGTTGTTGACGGCAAGATGCACGAACGACAATGACCTTTGACAAGTAAAAATAAACAAACTCGCGAGCGCTGCCAACATTACACCGTAAAAAAAACTAGCGCCAAAATGATGAATATTCAAAAACGTTCAACCATTGTTGAAGGCACGGTACTTATACTGGCTCCTTGATTGAAATTAAAGTTTTACTTTACAAAACTATAATCAAACCTAATTTGGACGTACGGTGTTCAACTGTGGGGCTGCGCAAAACCGCGGAGCACAAACATTCTACACAGCTTTCAGTCCGAAATATTGAGAAATATAGCCGATGTTCCTTGGTACATAACCATTATAACCAACCAGACACTCCATGCGGATCTCCGTGTTCCATATATAACAGAAGAAATACGCAATTTAGTCAAAAATTATCACAAAAAACTATAAGGGCACGAGAACGCCCTAATTCGACAACCCTCTGACGAGCCGCAATAGATCAGAAAACTGAAAAGGAAATGTCCTAAGGACCTGATCGAATCAGACGAAAATGAATGAGGTGATACCAACTGCAGAAGCGAAAGCACCGTCACTGGACCGTCTCTTCCTTCATGTTCAACTAGTGTTATAAATGGAAATATTTCGGGCTGAAATATTTCCATGGAAATGGAAATATAAGAAATTTCCAAATGCCTAACGGAAATATTGGAAACAATCCAAAATACGTATTAAACAGATCCCAAATAAAGGTTTATACATTTGTGTATACTTTTATTTAATAGAAACATCATACTAATAGGTTAAATTCCAAAAAAATACGTATATTACGTATTATGTATATTAAAAGTTACGTCTTCATTATCAATGGTAGCGTCACGCATTTTGATAATGCCAGTTTTAGCATTTATCGTCCATTCAACAAAGAGGACCAGGCTTACCAATGACATAGCAGCTAAACTACTCTACGTGTCTCACAACGAAAACTTGTTAACAAAATTAGAAAGTGGCAACAGATCAATTTTTATTTTTGACAATAATACAGAAAGTCGCGAAGGACATGAACAGCGTGTTGAAGAAGATATAGAGGAAGTTTATTGGTATGGAGGAGCCATTGATGCTGATGATAATATTGATTTTGATAATGAGGATGAGACAAATAATGAAAATGAACACGAAGAAAAATCATTACCAAATTTAGAGACCATGTATACCCCCATTATTATGATAGCGATGAAAACATGCCTCTTGCAACTCTTGCTCGAATTGTGTGTGATTCACTAATTCTTGATTCACGAATCTAATTAATTTTTTTGTTCGTATTTGTTAATTTGTTACATGTTTTTTGCTCTTCGATTTATGTTTTTGTATGTATTTATTTTGTGTACCGATTTTTGCATAATAATTTGATTTACATGTTTGGCTTTTTGAGATTCTGTGTTTTTAATAAATATTTCCAATATTTCTATATATTTCCAAGATTTCCTGACATATTTCCGCAAATATTTCCAAAGAATATATTTCCGGAAATTTTACAACACTCTGTTCAACACACTCAACTAACTTGCTTATTACTCTAAATTACCAATGTTGTAAATGAATGTAAATACGCAGTTGTAAAAAAAAATGATAAAGAATAATAAACACAAGAATAATAATAATGATAAGCAGTAATAAAACGAAGAAAAAATATTAAGCCTTTTTACATTACAGACACCTGGTCATAAACTTTTCAGGTACATACGAGGACTGTTCTCTTTCCGCTGAGCCAATCTATTAGGGCCATTAAAATTTGCAACAAATTTTGTTTGACAGTGGAAGCTAGTTGTTTACAAGTTTAATGGCAGTGACGGTTGACAAATATACTTGAATATTTAAAAATACATAAGCTTAAAGTAATCCTTTCGCAAGAAATCATTGAGTTAAACAAAGAACATTATCGAGCTGTGATTTTTTACAATTTCAAACGTGGCTTAAGCCGTAAACAATGTTTTGAGGAAATCAAAGGAGTATTTGGTGGGTGGTAGGTACAATGAATTTCAACGTGGTCGACTTTCCTTAAATGACAGTTTTCGAGCTCCTAAGACAAAAACAGCCGTTGCCGAAAAGGATATTGGTCTTGTTCGGAACATGATTGAAGAGGACCGGCATGTTACTGTAAGGAGTATTCAAGCAACTCTAAAGATTGGTGTGAACGCAATTAACACCATTTTACATAAACATTTGAAGGTACGTAAGCTTTGCTCCCGTTAGATAATACTCGGCCACACACGGCTGCTCGAACGATTGAGTATTTGAATGCCCAGGACATTGAAATAATGGCTCATTCGCCGTATAGTCCAGACCTGGCACCTAATGATTCCTTTTTATTTCCACGTATGAAGGATAAGTTACGGGGTTTACGTTTTACATCGGCCGAAGAAGCGGTTGACGCATTTAAAAATGAAATAAAGAACCTAATGTGGGAAGATTGGAGAAAATGTTTTGAAAATTGGTTTTCACGGATGCAAAAATGCATTGACGGTGGAGGGGAATACTTTTAAATATGTTTTTTATCAATAAATTGCATATTACTTTACTAGGCTCAGCTGAAAGGGAACATCCTATGTAGTTATCAATAATTTTATTAACTTATATATGACTGTTTTGAAGAAATTTCAAAAGTTCAGTTTTAAAACTAGAAATAGATTGCAATTTCAAGTAATGAACTATCATAATTTAATCATTGGCTATACAATATGTAAAACATAGCTGTTCGATGTAAAAAGGTGTTATAAGCCCGTTCTATCTTAAATTAATATGATGAACGTGAGATCTGAACATAATATTAGTATACAAACGGGCAGGTATTTTACTAGTTAAAAGTTTGATACAATGTTAACGTATGCATTTTCTGCAATTAAACATATTGAGTCATTTAAGATCAACAAGTAGGTGATACACACGATCCCTACTAGCTACTGATGAAGTCACATTATTAGGAACTGTAATTAATACTTGGACAAACAAAATGTAATGGCTCCTCTACACGATGGCCCATGGGCCATCGTGTAGAGGAGACATAAAGTTTCCTACAAAGTGATGGCCTGGGCTGCCATTTCTGCAAAAGGGCTTAGTGATATTTACAATGTGGATGTTATAATCAATTCTAATTGTACTTTAGACAGTTTCCTTATTCCGAAAATGGAATAATGGTTTATAAAAGATGGAGTGTCCAGGCAAGATGGTGCGCCATGTCACAAATCGAAAATGATCACTGAATATTTAAGACAGAAACAAATTGATCTACTTGAATTGCACGAAAATAGCACGGATATGTATTCAATTGAAAATATTTGGTCAATTCTTAAAAGAAAAATAAGCAAGATGGGACCAAAAGGTCAATGATAAGAAATTACTTCAGCATGCTGTCAATGCCATTAACAGAATGCCAAGAAGAATTCCAACTCTAAAGTCTGCCAAGGGATACTTCACAAAATATTAATGCTATTTTTAATGTTAAACGCTAAATAAAGGTCTTTCGAAACGTGCTATCTAAAATTTCTTTTAATTTTAGTTCAGTTTCTAATAATATGGCCACATCTATATATCAAATATAAATAGCACGCAACCATTTTGAATTCAAAATATTTGTTTAGATGTATCATTGTCAATACAGCTACAAATTAGCAAGTAATTTTTTAATACAATTATCTGCATTTTCTTTAAACCGCAATTTATAATATCAAGATAAAAACCAATATTACATTTGGCAGAAACAATGGGTAGTGTGACATTATATCAATCTGTAGTAATACTCGAACCTTCGCTGAGCCAAATACCATAACAGCATCAGATTTGTTAGATTTGAGTATTGTACGAGCAGGATTAAGTCGGAATTGATGTTAATGTTGGCAATAGCAATGTTATCAGCTGAAAACTAGTAGTACACCTGTGTATCGTCTGTGTAACAATGCATAGAAATGTTTCTCAAACTATGGTGGCGGGTCGCACAATGAATGCATCAAAGCTATAAATAGCCCAGAGCATCGTCATCCATTCACTTCATCCTTAGATACACCATTTTATGACGAGAAGACAAACTAATTTTCTAATCCAAACGTTTAAAATTAAAGTGAAATTGCCTTTTATTCGTTTCCCCAGTCTATCAGGTTTCTAAAAATTGTATACTTGGGTCGCTGGAGCGGTACTAACAAATACATTGGACCACGCAGCAAAAAGGTTAGAAACACTGATTTAGAATCTTAGATACACTACAAGTGTATATATTGTGAATAACACCCGTCCAATAATCGATCCTTGTGGCATGCCATACATAATTTCACGAACCTGAGACTTTTCATTATGTATCGAAACATGCTGAAACCTGTTAGAAGGGTAATTATGTACTTATTAATTATGGACACTGCACTTACATCGAAACCAATCTAGTAAACGATAGACGTAAACACTAAATTAGTAATTGTATGGAATGCTTTAGAATAATATAATAAAACTAAAATCAAGCAGTGCTTATTTGCTAGAGCACGACAAATTCATATGACGCTGTAGCTCTGTTTTTAATAATTCATAATTATTTTTCTCAAGAATTTTTGACATAACTGCTAGTATGCTGATGGGTCTAAGTTTCAGTCTCGGACTTGGTAACTTTAGGAATAGGACTAACATGAGACGTTTTCTATGCCTTAGGAACTACATGTTACTTAAATAATAATTAATTATATGTGTTATAACTAACTGGCTGAATTTTAGGATAACATACAGTCATACATAGATAAAGCATATTTTTACTGATTTTGTCACATCTTACCGATTTACATAGATTTTATTTCACCAAGTAGCTTGACAACTTCATTTTATTAACACACTGTTTACTATTATTGCGATGATAGAGATAGACACTCAACATGTATGCATGAAGTTGTCAAGCACTTTAGCAAAATCAATAAAAACACTTATCATCCGCAATAGAAATATTACACCGACACAGAGAACTGTATCTGAAAGAGGTCAAATTTGTGTTAAATTTTCTTCAAAACAATCAACAATGATTCATTAATATTAGCAAGTGCAAGCTCGTTCATGTGTTTAAATCTGAGGAGTAGAGAAACCGCAGTGAATTATGGTACATGACTAAGTTACATTCCTATGGATTTCCGAGGTAGTCTCTTGGAAATCTCTAAAGTAAACGGAGATTTACAACTGAAAAGAATTTAGTGAAGTCCTTGTACGGTTCTGAAAAAATCCCAAGAAATTGTGTGTATTTCTCACTCAATTTTCTGTGTTAAACCGCTCGAAAAAGATAACAGTTATCAAAAAAGCATGTGCCCTATTCAATTCTACGTAAAAAATTATTTAAAGAGTATTTGGAGCGGAGCGCGCATTTCTTTAATTTTAAAAATCAGTTAACTAGATGGGATAATAGAAACAACGTTTTTAGGCAATAACTTTTTAACCGCACCTCGTACATCTAATTTGTTTATAACATTAACTTTCTCATAAAAAAAATCTACGCCCATTTCTCTATCTTTAAAAATTTAAAGTTATCCATAATCAATGCAATTTTCACAAAATTCCTTGGGATGAACTGCAGAGGAATCCAGACGGTAATTAAACTAATTCCCCCGCATTGATGGAAATTTGTTAATACTTCGAAGGAAACTAAATGGATTTTCGAGCAGTTCATTGGAATAACCCGAAACTAAGTGGAATCCGCGGAACCCTGGCTGAATTCCTTGTAAACAGCAGCGGGTGAATTAAGGTCTACATTCGATGGAATTACTACGGGATTATAAAATGGTGGTAGTGAAATTGGAGGTATTTCTTGGTAGAAGAATTCCGCCGGAAAGCCCCGAGCTCAACAGGGAAGGAATTATGTTGTACAAATGAATGGAATTTTGTTAAGAACCCAATGGAATTATTTGCAATTTCCACGAAATTCTTTGGAATAAAACTGCAGGGGAGATTAAACTGAAGGAATTCCACAAAATTCTCCTAGAATTCTGGCAAAAATTCCCAAAAGAAAGAACAACAACAAAATAATTATAGTGTACAAATGAAGAGAATTTCGTGGAACTTTTTTAATACCTTGGGATAAGTTGCAGAGCAATTATACTAATAATGAAACTGAAGAAATTCCAAGGATCTCGTCGAATTCCGGCAAAATTCCCTGCTTTCATCCGCAGACATGGGCGAAGTTAGGGGGGGGGCCTAGGGGAGTTAAGCCCCCCCAAAAATATTCGAACATTATCACATTATCGACATTAATATCTTTAGTTCTAGCAAACATTGAACATGGCATTACAAAATCCCTGATTCTAGATGATGTTCTGAAAGAATTTATTACAACAGGAAATCGAAAACTGTTGCTTCAATAAACCCGTACTATCGGATGCGCGAAATAATGACGAACAACTAGCTCATAATCAAGAATTTTGTACCAATAACTTTTAAATAATAAATCTTATTAATTTTGAATAAAAACAACCTTTTATTTCTTTATTTCTTTTAGTTTTAATATTTATGGATTGATTGTACGGTAAAAAATATACTTACTACTTACCTTACCTTGACACACACTTAAAAACGAAAAAAATATACGTCTTTTCATATTAGGGCTTAAGACCCCCCAGGTCTGATGACCTAACTGCGCCCGTGTCCGCAGAGGAATTAATGCGGTATAAATGAATAAAATTTTATGAGATTCCTGTGGAAGTACATATTTGCAATTCCCGCGAAATTCCTTGTAATGAAACTGCAGAGGAATTACAGGAGAGATTAAACTGAAGGAATTCCACTGGCAAAAATTTCGAGAATCAATAGCAAAAAGAATTTTAGTGTACAAATGAATAGAAAATCGTGGAATTATTTTAAATTTTTTGGGATAGGTAAGTGGCAGAGGAATTATGATAGTAATGATAATGAAACTGAAGGAATTCCGGCAACGATCACGTCGAATTTTGGCGAGGTTGTTTGCGACCAGCCACAGAACAATTATGCAGTACAAATTCATGAAATTCCTGTGGAATTAAACTGCAGATGAATTATAAGGGAAGATTAAATTGAAGGAATTCTAACAAAAATTTCTATAATCAATAGTAGAAAAATTAGTGTACAAGTGAATCGAACTTCATGGAATTTCCATGGAATTATTTCCAATTTTCGGGGAATTCCTTCGAATAAACCACAGACGACTTATGATAGTGAAGAAACTGAAGGAATTCCGGCAAAATTCTCTGCGATCAGCCACAGGGAAATTCTGCGGGACAACTGAATGAAAATTCGTTAAATTCCCGTGGAATCATTTGCAATTTCCCCGGAATTCTTTTAAATAAACTGCAACTGAACTATAGCGATGGCAAAACTGAAGATTTTTCAGGTAATTCTCGCACAGAATTCTAGTAAAAATTTCTAGTGTACAGTTGAATGGAACAACATCGTAGAATTTCCGTGGAATTATTTCCAATTTTCGAGGAATAATTCCTTCGAAGAAACCACAGACGACTTATGATAGTGAAGAAACTGAAGGAATTTCGGCGAAATCCTCTGCTATCAGCCACAGAGGAATTATGGGGTACAAATGAATCAAATTTCGTGAAATCATTTGCAGTTCCCCGAAATTCTTTGAAATAAATTACAAATGAATTATAGTAATGGCAAAACTGAAGGAATTCTACACAATTCTCGTAAAATTCTGGCAAAAATTTTAGAATCAGCACAGTAACTACAGTATACAAGTGAATAGAATTTCGTAGAATTATTTAAAATTTCAAAGAAATTCCTAGGACTAAGTAGCAGAGGAATTATAATAGTAACCAAACTGAAGGAATTTTGTGGAGTTTTCCTAGAATTTTGACCAAATTCTCTGGGATCAGTCACACAGGAATGATGCGGTACAAATTAATAACATTTCATTAAATTCCTTTTAATTATTTGCAGTTTCCTCGAAATTCCTTGAACTAAATTGCAGACGAATTATAGTGGCAATAAAACTGAAGGAGTTCAACATGATTCTCATAGAATTCTAGAATCCCAGCAGAATAGTTATAGTATTCAAATGAATAGAATTTCGTAGAATTATTTTAAATTTCAGGCGAATTCCTTGGAATAAGTAGACAAAGAATAGGGATCAAACTAAAGGAATTTCGTGGCAGAAATTTCTAGAATCAACAGAAGAATAATTATAGGGTGCAAATTGTTTGAAATTTCCGAAGAATTCCTCGAGATAAACTACAGGCGAATTATGATGAAACTGTAGGATTTTCGAAGAATTCTTGTAAAATTCTAACGAAATTCCTTGGAATTAGTCGTAAACGAAGTACGGTATACAAATAAAAGAAATTTTTCGAAATCCCGGTGGATTTATTTGCAATTCCCGAGGAGATAACCTGCAGATCAATTATGCTGTGTGTAAAATTGAGGCCTGTTCGCATATGAAATTTTGTAATATTCTCACTTACAATACCACGAGTGGTCAAGGAATTGTCGATTATTTTTTTGCTGTAACATCACGAATGTTCCCTGTGCTTGCATATGAATATCACGAGTGCGCAGCACGAGTGGTATTCGGAATCACAAGGAACATGAGTGAGTTTACAGCAAAAATAATCTACAATTCTTTCACCACGAATGGTATTTGAGGGACTATTCAACGAAAAAAAAAATCATTTCCATCGAATCATTTTTCATAAATTAGTCCACATTCAAGTTTGTTTACATGGAAATTGTTCTCTGTGGGATATAACTAGCAATAAACTGTTTTCAAAAAATTGTCGCTTCGTATCACTAGTGAAATTTTATCGACAATTTTTTCTAGTGCAAATTGTCGATACAATTCGTTTTGATTGGCTCAAAAACGTCAAATCTTGCATTTTCATTGGTCAATTTTTGACAGATGACATATGAGTTGAATAGTCACTTGTAATACCACAAGAGCTTCGAAATTATCGGATATTTCCCGATAGGTTCGTTGCAAACAAATGAACGTGTCAAGTTTTTCAGGTTAAAAAATCACGAGCGCGTAGCGCGAGTGATTTTTCTGGAAAACTTGACACGTTCATTTGTTTGCAGGGAACCTTGAGGGAAATATCAGATTAATTTCGAAGCTCGAGTGGTATTCGGGGGATTATTTTTCCCATCCAAATTACGACCAATGGAATTGCACCATGAGACGAAAATTACCGTTCAGACAAGGAAATTTCATAATCAAAACAAAAACCCTTTAATTCATATTGAGAGTAGTACAGTTAAATACACAATTGTTATACACATTGGTGTATTTTTCCTTAGAATGAGAATTGTTAGTGATGGCTGTAGATGAAGTAGAGGGCATGGTATTCATTCTCACTTTGTACCAGCCGATGCTCCCAGCATTTTTCCAATTTGGATTTGGTGTCAAGAATAGTCTGTCCGTTTTAGTTTTTCTGTTTCTTTTCTCTTGAAGTTTTCTGAAGAGTCTCACTGGGCACTTATCAGGAAATTCTCTGTTCCCTTTACTTTTTCATCAATAGATTCCAGAGACTCGACTCCGAATCTGCTCATGTTTACATTCAATCTGTCTGTCAGTTTGACAGATGCTGAATGAACGCGGCTGAATGTTCTTTGTTTTGTATACAGGGTGACATTGAAAAAACTGCCATGCATAGTACCACGCGATAGAGGACCATAAAATAATAAAAAAAGTTCTTATACGCTAATGTCCGATCGCCTTTTGTTTTCAAGATACAGGATGTTAAAAGTTTGTTAGAAAATTTAATTTTTTTTTTAAAAACTACAATGCATAGTACCACGCGATAGAGGACCATAAAATAATAAAAAAAGTTCTTATACGCTAATGTCCGATCGCCTTTTGTTTTCAAGATACAGGATGTTAAAAGTTTGTTAGAAAATTTAATTTTTTTTTTAATAACTACAATGCATAGTACCACGCGATAGAGGACCATAAAATAATAAAAAAAAGTTCTTATACGCTAATGTCCGATCGCCTTTTGTTTTCAAGATACAAGATGTTAAAAGTTTAAATTTTCTAACAAACTTTTAACATCCTGTATCTTGAAAACAAAAGGCGATCGGACATTAGCGTATAAGAACTTTTTTTATTATTTTATGGTCCTCTATCGCATGGTACTATGCATTGTAGTTTTAAAAAAAAAATTAAATTTTCTAACAAACTTTTAACATCCTGTATCTTGAAAACAAAAGGCGATCGGACATTAGCGTATAAGAACTTTTTTTATTATTTTATGGTCCTCTATCGCGTGGTACTATGCATGGCAGTTTTTTCAATGTCACCCTGTATATAGCAACCAATAGACAAAATTATCAAAAAATTATCAACAGTAATTACATAAGTGGTGATAATTTTTTGATAATTTTAACTAGATGCACGAATCTTTATTGCTATGGAATTTCCTAATAGCAATAAAGATGAGTGCTAATCTAGTTAAAATTATCAAAAAAAATTATTACCACGAATGTAATTCGGCGTGATTATTTTTTAAACTATTACACAATGATGACAGTCTTAACGTTTGTCAAAGTCAAAGCTAACTTTTTATGCATTTATTTAAACAAAGATCCAATCACAGAGCAGGTATTTCTCTGTGATCCAATGAAACAACGTGAAAAAATTATCGCTGTAATCAGCTACTAGCTAATTATCAGTGTAATTATGATGCTATTGGTCGATTTGAATTTTTTTCTCATTATGATTGGCTGACAGGACTGTTTAAAAAATAATCAGAAGTAATACCACAAGTGACTAGAATTTTACCGGAAATTTTTTTGCCGTCATGAACACGACTGCTTGTTGCGACGAAAATTTTCCAAAGCAACAAGCAAGAGTGTTTGTGACGGCAAAAATTTCCTGTAAAATTCTAGTCACGAATGGTATTCGGAATGATAATTCCTCGAATTATAATGAAATTACTGAAATACTTGCCACTCAAAAAATTTTGACAGACGTTGTCTCTAAGCAACGCTGCTAGTCGCAAAATTTTCTAGAAAATTTCACTAGTAGTGGTATTTTCGATTTAATTCGATTGTGATTGGTTCAATTCACCAAAATACTGTGATTTCATTGGATGAGTGGAATAATCAGTATAAAACTGTGTAGGTTGTACCACGTGACGTCGAATGGTGCAATTCTATTGGTCGAAATTTGGATGGGAAAAATAATCATCAGAATTCCATGGTATCTTTTACGAGGTGGAATCTTGGTAAACATACCCTCTCTCCTAGCAACTCTAAATATATACAATAAATGAACTCATTAAATGAAACGATTTTCGAACAGGGTGTTCAAAATTTATATTCAAAAATGATTTTAGAATTATGTATTTACATACTATATTGAGGTTTTCCAAATTCTGTATGCCAAGTAATTACATAACATAATAAAATAACATGAAATCAGAAGGATTCAAAACAGAAATGGGACTACGACAGGGACACAGGGAGGAGGACTAAGTCCAACCTTATTCAATGTACATATGGACGAGATTATTAAGAAAAGCGAAAAAAAAGTAAATAAACTATTCATTGGACACAGAAACCTGGAAAGAGTGGAGGTGGCAGCAGGAGTCTTCGCGGATGACGTGGTGATAACAGCGGGAAGTGAAAAGAAATTACAAGAAAACTTAAACATATGGAGGGAGATAATGGAAGAAGAAGACATGGAAATAAACATAAACAAAACGAAAATAATGGTAATAGGAGACAGAGATATTAAAACAAATATTGAAATAAACAATGTCAAGATAGAACAAGTAGAAGAATTCAAATATTTGGGGGTAACCTTCGAGGGAACAGGAAAACAGGAAGCTGAAATAAGTGAAAGAATCGACAAAACAATAAAACTATACTACGCAATGAGCCAAAAATTCATAAATAAAAAAGAAATAGCTAAACAGACAAAAATAAAAGTTTTTAATACGATATATAGACCAGTCCTAACATATGGTTGTGAATCGTGGGTACTCTCAAACAGACAAAAAAACAAAATACAAGCAACGGAAATGAAGTACCTGAGACGAGTAAAGGGAGTGACCAGAAAAGATAGGATCAGAAACACACAAATAAGGGAAGAACTAGGAGTACAACCAGTACTGCACTTTATCGAGTAGCGGCAACTTAGTTGGTGGGGACACATACAACGAATGAACAATAACAGACAAGTAAAACTAGTATACGAAGCGAGACCACAGACAAAGAGGAAAAGAGGTAGACCAAGAAAAACATGGAACCAAGACATAAGTAGAATACTACAAGATAGAGGAAAAACATGGGAAGAAGCAAAAAAACTAGCAAAAAACAGAAAAGAATGGAAAAAATTTATAGATACGAAATGAAACATAATGTAAATATATAAAGTAAGATGTATAAAATGAAATGTAAAAAAGCAAACCCGACACCGATTAGGTAAAAGGGAATATGATTATAATAATAATAATAAAATAATTGCACAAAATCATTAGTGTAAAACATATGACAAAATTTTATCCATTTAAAAAGTAATTTGGTAGTAAAGGAAGTTAAAAATTCTGCAAAATAAGTAAAAATCGTGCAATAAGACTTTTAGAAAGTAAGTTACAGCTTCCGGCTTAAAAGGAAATTCTTAAATTAACTGAAGCGACAAAATCAAACACAAAATTATGCTTGGACTTGAACTAAATTTTAGCAGCACGTATCTTTTACTATGTAAAATCACAGGAAAGCCGCGATTTTAGCATATTTAAAGGGCTACAGACGACAGAAATAAAGGTTTTCTCGTCAGTAAAACATTCACATTTTTCAAGGAACAATTTATCTTACTTTACAAACTATCTATTATTTAAGTCCGACAGATGTTTTGCTTCACTTAAAGTTTATTTACACAAGGCAAACATTACAACGAATTCGTTTACTGGAACACTCACTACTTATGATGATGACTCCAGTCATTTTTTTTTATAATACCTAGTTTAAATCAGTTCAGTAAGTTCCACTTTTAATTTTAAATATTAAAACGCAAAATATTATATTTATTGGCTTTGCTATTCAAAAAACACAGTTCTAGAACGTGCAAGTTTTACTTTAAATGCGAAGATGCGTTATGAGAGATTACCTCTTTAGATTGCCACTAAATACAATTTCTTGGAAAATACAGTATACAAATCGATTGAGCCTCTAAGTAAAAATAGCGAAGTAAAAATGTAATTTCAGAAATTAATTACTACTTCGTGTTTATATTTAGATGGTATATTCATGACATATTAATACACGAAAAACAAATACACTAGCTTGAACAAAACCAATATATTCACTAAAAGCACTGCAAAAATTCTTTAAAAATTAAGAATATCGTAAGCAAAACAGGTCTTTTTCTACCTCCAAATTTTCCAAAACCAATTCAAATTCATTAGAAGTATGTATGGATAAGTACATTCGCAATTAAGTTATAATATTCTATTTCTAAAGCTTATCTGAAATCTATGAAACTTGTAAGAGTAATAAATCACAATACATGATTTATGTTTTGTTAGCATGCGAATACTCAGAGAAATTGGAAAAACAAAGGAATGGTATGCCCTAGTTTTATCAACTTCTATAAAAAAAATCACTTTTGATAGACCACATTTACCAGAACTTGTGCGCCCAAAATCTAGCACATTTACTGGGAGTAGTTTCAAAATAGAAAATTTATTTCCCAAGCAATGCATAAATTCTCTCAGTCTACCTACTTATTTGGAACATTAACATTGTTTATTTAATTTCACTCAAAATTGGAAACGATAATACAAGTAGCAGTGGTCAAAATATGTTGTTAGTTCCACTAGGCCAGGCTCGGCCCGGAGAATAATTCCAGAGTGCACTGGCCCGGCTCAAAATAAAATAATGCCCTGGCTGGGAGCTCTGCTTGACCTCAATCATGACACAAATTCGTAAGTATTCATTTGTCACTACCACATACGCGAAAATATTTGTGGAACACAAAAAGATGAAGACATATAAAACTAGGAGAAACCACATTTGTTCCACTTCGGAAATAACACGCCGTGTTTTGGGGAACTCTGGTGTCACGATGAACGACAACTTGTTGAAAATTCCTCCTCGGCAATTTATTTATAAAAAAAATTCTAAAATGCAACTGCTGTTTTAGGTAAATTTTTGCTTAAGCAGATAATTAGATATAATCCGTTTGCATTTCATCTACCCTCAAGTAGACCATGATTTTTCTTTACAGTTTTACTATGTAAACCAGGCTTTAAACCCGCAATTGCAATTGGTCAGCGGGAGTAAAGTAAATTAAAATTAACGTTAATTAGGCAAAGTTTCTATAAAATACACACGAGAAATGCAGGGGAATTCACAACTATTAATTTTCAATTAAAACTATCAAAAATGTATGGGTTTATGAATAAGAAAAGTAATCCATACATGCATTTGCTTGTCTTCCATGACGTTTTCATAACGATTTACCCATGAAACAAAGACAGAAGGGTCAAGGTAGTAACAGTAGGTAATTCATTTATTTATAAAAAGAGAAATTCCCAGGGGAGAGTTAATATTTCTGCTTGCTTGGTAAAAATTTATATTTCTAAACGCATTTATAATATGCTAGCACAAATTTCCGCTACTTAAATGTACAAAAGATTTCGCTTAATGGTTATGTATTAATACAATTTACTGACGATTTCTTAATATGCGGTGAAGCCCTCACTTTTTGACAGTTTTTACTGTATAAATTGGGCTTTTGATTATGTCAATTGCACAGTAATACCATAATATGAAACAGGAATGCAACTTACATAAAAAAAATTAATTTTGAACGATTTGCATGGTTAAGTGTGCTTGAAAACACCACAATTTGAGATCATATCTACCATGTTTGAAGTTTTGAAGGTGTAAGAATTTACACTGAAATTAATTGATTTAAATTACAAAAGTCCACAAAATTTTAAAATACAATACGTTCAGACGTTACAAATTACTCATTTAGGAAGGCACGTCTTAATAAGGTGGCATTAACCTGCTTTTATTACATCTCTAGTTAAATTTAATTGAACTAAACTACTTAATCCACGAACTTTCAAAAACTGCTAATTATTTTTTACTTAATTTCCTTTTAATTAAAGCCAAGATGATAGTCAGTTAAACGATATCATTAGCTGCTTTTTGTTAACTGTTCCAACTTTAAACTGCAGTTCTTTACATAATTTGTAAAACTTAAACCTCTGCACCGAACAACGGGATGTATTATTTAATTATGTTAATAAAACATTAAACAAAGCCTATTTAAACGGCCTATTAATACTAAAAATTAATATTCCATCAACAGGTTGCGGTTCAACAGTTTATTATTCTCTCCGTGTCGTTTTGGCAACGCCAGTTAGCGACTATGACTCTCCTCTGTGCTATGACTAAACTTCAACGAAGGCACTTTGATCCTAAATACAAAGGAAAATTGAAAGGAATTGCTTGTTTCGAAAATTTTTTGTTAGAAATTGGTTTGTTGACCTACGAATTTAAAATTAAAACCAAACGTTCGACAATAATTCCCATTGCCTTCAGCTTTGTCGGACAAAAATAAACTGGAAATTATTTGTAAAAGAAATAAAATGTTCACGACCTGCTGGACACCCACTAAATACAATGCACTGCCAAATATAATTTGTTTGTCATAGACAAATTAATACGCAATGTAAATAAGTAATTTGATGTTTTGTGTTGTTCTAAAATTCTAAGTACAGACTTGTTCGGGAAATGAGCCGATTTGGATGTTTTAATATCACTTGATGTTTAGTTTTTGTCGTGTAAATCGGGTTTTTAAAGCCCTACTGATGGAGGTAATGATCTAACACTTTTGATTTCTTTTTTTGGGACGAATTTCACTGAATTTTGCATTTAACAAAATAATAGTTTTGTTGAGTTTTAGGTTATTTTACTTGCTCTTTTGTATCAATTTAGGAACTCCTGAAAAACTGAAAATAGCTCCGGAATGTATAGAATAATCGAAACCAAAAACCTTGAATACATAAACAAAAAAGCATTGAAAAACATTAATACCTTAACCTTATAGAATATTCTAGCTAGTTTCTCGAATAGCTAGATCCGAAATTTTAGTGGTAACTGAAACGGTATTGCTTGATCAAGCTCGAGATCAAGCTGTAATAACAAGCTCAATAAAGATGTAATGGCTAACTAGAACCCAAATAAAATGCGAATCGGTTGACACATCAAATGTTATATATTCTTAAGTTCCCATTCCAGAAATATTTATTAAAAAAAAAAAAAAAACACTTCTGCTCGTTTTGTTATTACTTATTAATGTTATTATCATTATCAGTAAAGTTCGTTTTCAGGTATTTCAATGACTAAAACCATTGAATAAGAATATAACTAAAACGTAAATTTTAAAATGTTAGAACAAATTAAAGAATAATTCAAAAACGTTAAAATATTAAAACACTATTGCGCAAGTAAACAAAAATGGTGTGGCTCGCCTACAATAATACGGATGATTACACTCGCAATTACATCAATCACCACTGCAACGAACAATTATTAAATTCTACGGTGCAAAAGTCATTGTCCTATCTCACTACTTCCTAAAAATCCTCCTTCGAGGGCCATTTTCACAGCTTATGCTAAAAGTTTTAACTTTGGTTTAACTACAAAATTCGTCGTTTGGCATTGTATTGCCATTTTTTGGTTTAAGCATGGTGTAAACCACGAAGGTTCATAGGAAAACAGTGGTAACCAAAGAAACATGGCCCTAAATTGCTCGTAAAATGTTCGAAGCGCACTGCATAATTAACTTTAATCTAAATTACTAAATTTAAATATTCCAATCTAAACTAAAAGAAAACTACGATTTATTACACAAATGTGTTCGCATTCTAGAACGATTCACTTAGCCTTTTATAAGTGCCCAATAAACGAGTCGTAAAAAATTCTATTAAAAAGCCAATAAAAAATGTGCAAAAATACGTGCATTCAATTAGATTACAAAAATAGCGAAGCTTGGCACCTACCAAATCTACACAAACCAAGTTTTAAAATCCAAAAACGTGTTAACAGTGGGCACATTCTGTATTTTTAAACAAAGAAGACAGTTACAGATAACCATTTATTTTTAACATGCCAAAGTCGTTACGTTTTGAGACGTTTTCACATAATTATTTTTTTTAACAACCATTAGTAACCATTTTTTTTTGTAATCAAAGTTTGCCTGGGCAATATTTTAAATAAATAAATAGATATGAAAATGTATCACATGTTAACACTTTGTTTGGAACCTTTTAAAGCTTGATTTTGAGAAATTGTTCTTCTTCTTAAGAATTGTACAGCCTATTCCTACCTATATTATATGTTAAGTAGGTATAATGTTGTATTTAACACCTAAATTACTCGCTAAATTAGCTGTCTCTAAAGGTCTTTTAAGATTATTATTATCCACAGGGTTTCGGAAATTTCAAGGGAATTACTAAAACATTACAGAACACTGTGAGTAAAAAGGATAATAAAAGTTAGAAACTCTGTTTGTCCTTGAAAACACATTTTAAAGTATGCACTGTTTTTAGAAACTATTTTAAACTTGGAAAACTGAAACAGTAAGGGGGATTTTTTGCACTAAAGTTGAACTCATCAGAGAAATAAAAAACAAACAAAGTAAAACTCCATTACTTGTGGTTTAATTATAAACTCATATAACAACAGAGATGTCAATAAACTAAGAAGCAACCCACATCTTTGTACAACTCCAAGTGAGATTTAGTTTGGTAAGTTTTTTGGTGTTGTTTAAAATAAAAATAACAAAATCAAGTAACTTAGATTTGAATGGATACTTTTAGAATTGCTATTCTTTGAATTGTATAACACAAAATAGTACTGTTTTAAAATTTAGTTAAATTAAGAAAGCCATTAGGTATGATTTGAATATTTGAAAACTGGGAACCTATAAGACAAAACAGCTGTTATACCTAAGTTAAGTCTTTGCAAATTTAATTTGTTTAGTTTATAAAAAAAACCTTTTAGAAGAACTTTTTAAATGTAAAATTCTGATTGCAATTTAAGAACCATCAGTTCTGGTATCACAACTCGTTTCAGTAGATAAAATTGTATTGTTTATTAAATATACTATTAAATAGGTAAAAATAAACATAAGCCATTTTGTATCAAGAAAAATACAAAGGTTTCAAATTACTTCTGCAGATTATAAATAGAATTCTCAAAGCCGGTGTAAAAGTAAAATTTGTATTTTCATTGTTATCTTGTATTTGCACAGAGGTAAGTCTAAAACCTGTTGTATCTTCATACAAGTTTTGTTCGTAATTGGCATCAATTAACACGTTTATAAATAACAAAGTGTTAAAATATTGACAATTATAATAACAAGTCCTTTATGAAAGGGCTTTCAACTTTCCATTCTAATTTCTATTTAAGCAGTTTTGAAAAAGGTGTCCCCTTATAAATAGCATTTATCAATGATTCAAAACAAAGGCACAAAAGGAATCCGGACGTTCTCATTACGGTTAATAATACTCTTAAGGTTGCAATTGTAATAAAGCGACAGTAATGTTAAAATAACAGTTTTAAATAAACAATTTGCATTAATAAAAGGCAAGTGCATAGAAGGTCGCAGTGTAAATATTTCTTTGGTAAAATAACGAAAAATTAATAATTAAAACTTACATTAAGCAGAACTTCCAGTTAGAAATTGCAGGGGGTTGCGTTCCTCTTCATGTTCTATAACTATCCAACTAGATGAGTTACGAAAATAAACCACTGCACACAAAGTTAATTCAAGAGGCACTCGATAATACGTTCACGCAAAACCGCGGTTCGCGCAGAAATGATTTCTAAACTCGTACTGCTCGGACACAAACAATACTTTCTAATCGCAATAGTTTTAAATTCGCTACACCACAGTCTTTAAAAGGTCCGTTTACAAATTTAGTCTTTGCTAGAAATTCTTCTAAGAAAGCAACTCGGTCGATATAAAACTTCGATTATTATTAATCGGTAGCCTTGTAAAAGTTGATTATCAGTTCTAATTATTACAAGTTATTAATTATTAACTAGTACTTAGATAATCATTTATGAGATCAGAAAACGTCTAAAAAGTGGGAGATTCAGATGAATAATAAAAACTAACCTTCAAATTGCATTTTTTTAATGTAATGTAACAATCGCCGCCGAATTTATTAATTTTAACGTCTTGTTGGTGTAAAATTTCCAAATAATTAATTTCAAATCTTAATCTACAACTATAATTAGTAGCAATTCACAAATTTCAATACGATTTGACAGTTCATATCCCACACCACCCGCACGTCATTGCACAGATTATACAAAAAAGATGAGAAACTGCTGTACCGGCGATGGGAATAGGATCTTGTCCGCCATCTAGGAGATTAATGTAAAACTAATATGCGCGCGAATTTCGAACCTTTTCTTGAGAATATAACGGGCGATCAAATGAATTTCACATCTAGTAGGCTATTCATCTTTTAGGCATGTCTTAGTTTAATCAAGGTTTAATCAACAGTAATATCATAAGTGACTAGAATTTTAACGGCAAAAATTGCCTGTAAAATTATAGTCATGAATGGTATTCGGCATGACAATTCTTCGAATTATAATGAAATTACTGAAATACTTGTCACTCAAAAAATTTTGACAGACGTTGTCTCTAAGCAACGAGGAAAATTTCACTAGTAGTGAAATTATCAGTGTACTTCGATTGTGATTGGTTCAATTCACCAAAATACTGTGATTTCATTGGATGACAGATTATGAGTTTTTATTTCATACTTTCTGGTAAATTCAGTTTCCCGGCGCCATTTTGAATCCGGAAAGTGAGCTATTACGGTATAAGAGCCGGAAAGTGTTGCGACTGTTATTTTATGCACCCAATCAGAGCCCGTAAAAGTGTAACCAAGCCACACCTACCCGCTTTGACACAGTAATGTCACATGTTGACGTTTTGAAAAAGTGTCACATGTAAAAACTAAAAAATCAAATTATTTACAGTATGAAATAAAATACATAACGACATTCGTCCGTGAACTCTTTTTACAGTACTCGTTTCGAATTTAAAGACTCGGCTCCTTTCGTCGCCTCATCTTTAAACATCTCACTCGTACTGTAAAATATGAGTTCCCGGACTTGTGACGTTAATTACTATTGTTTTATCATTTTATGCACTGTCAAAACAACAAACCAATTCAAATTATAGTGCGCTGCAGTACTCTAATTTTAGACATGATCTGCACTTACAGCGCCTACCCTAATCTGAAATGCATTTGACCACCCGATATACAATGTGTCCACGGATAGGTGATACAAGAGGAAAAACTTTTTTATTATTGATTTCTCAGAAAATTTTATTCTTGATAATAATTTTTGCTGTGTTAAATAATAGTCTTATTTCGCATGTTACTTTTCCTGCAAGTAATCATTTAAGACTTAAATTCACAATTTTCCTCAGTTTTGGACTTTGAAAAAATTTCTGAAATTCTGTGTAGAAGTGGGAGGTTATACTTTTGAATAATTTTGATATTTGTGTTTCCTTTATTCTTAAAACTTTCAATTTAAAATAAAGTTTTCGAAATAACATATCCTAATTTTGTGTTTTTGAAGCGTCTACGAGCACAACAAAAGCCTTAAACTAACAAAAAACAATTCTGTCTGAACAACTTCAAATTTTGCATACAAGCGTAATTTTATGTTCTGAACAACTTTACTATAATACAATTTTGCGGTATTTGTTAAAATACTAAGACTTTACCTAAACCTCACCTTCGTTTTAACAGTGCTATCACAGATGCCTTGATTTTAAAAATCGAAAGTCTGCTTAAAATGAATTTAAGAACAAGCAGGGATAGACTGCCAAATAACACATTGATATCTAAAAATTTTTGGTCATTTATACCTCTTGTATCACCTATCCGTAGACACATTGTATTTACGTATTTTTATAAAACTATTTCAATGCAGACAAAAATAGACATATTAATTGCATTATGTAAAAATTAAAAAAAAAACAAATCAGACAATTTTTGCTTGCAGTTAAATAATGTTTAATACCAAATTACCTATCAATAAATAAAACAAAAATGAAACTTTAAATTTTATTATAAAAATAGAATAAATATACACAGACTAATTGTGGAAGCAGATAACTACTACGTTATTATGTTTACCTAATTGTAAAATGGTTACAATAGTTAAAGATACCTACGCAATAACAGAAAATAATTCTTTTAAAGAGATATATCTACATACCTTATAGTAATTATATTGGACATTAAAAAAAAACATAGGTACTGATAAATAACTTTACTTGGCTCTATGGTATTTTTTTACAATATAAAGTAGTCAGAAATATATTTGTTATGTTCTCTTCTATCTAATCTAAGAAAGTGTTTAACTATAATAATACATATGCATACCTTAAAATTTTTCGTAAAAGTAATTTTATATTCACATAAAGTTTCATTTTTTTAAATTACTTGTACACATTGTTCTGTTCTGTCAATTGTTTCCTGAGTACAATAAAATAACATGTCTATTAAGCGAATAAAAGTGTATTTGTGAGTATGCTGATTTGTTAAAAAATAATTTTTGCATTGATTACAATTTTGATTTAAATAGCGTTTCATTATAAAACCGACAATATATGCATGAACATTTGTTTGAACAGTATCAGGTACCTACGATACAACGAGAAGTTTGAATAGATGCATTTGTATATTTGTAACTAATGTTCTAATATCGGAAGTGGACGATCCAAAACCGCTTACATGCTTACATCTAAAACATCTGAATGTGAAATGCTTAAAAATGATTCAAAATTTTGAAGTAATACAGTTCCATCTGTTTCACAGTTTGTTGCAACACTTTTAGATATTTAGAAGACATAAAATTATTAATTACAGCAGTTTTGAATGCTGCAACAAACTGTGCACAAGTAGGTCTAACGTTTTGTCCACACAAACTTCTTATTGTATCAAAAAAAAAATTCCAATGGGTCTTGATTAAGGCTTCCAAATATTTAAAACCTAAAGTTTTCATTCTATTCCATAGTAACTGTACACTAGTAGGTAATAGTTACATTCCAATTTTTGGTAGATGAGGGAGGACTACAAAGGTCATTGTTTTTAAGAAATTTCATATCACTTATGAATTGTTTTGCTTCTGCCCAGAGTGCCCAGAAACTTAAATATGGTAAAGTATCACCCAGTACAACATTTAAGGGTTTCCTAGCAGAATATTTTAATTTTGTGCCATTCAGAGAATCAAATAATCGATCCATAAAAAAAAAACAAAATTAGCGGTATTGCTACATTTAACGATAATACATGATGTAAGTAAAGTTAAGCCTGCATAAACAGAACGACGAAATAATTGGGTAGCAAGTTTTACTTTCATTTTTTGAAACCGTCTGGATAAATATGCGAATGGGTTAAATTTGGACAGACTTTACTGAAGCAATCATTACCATCTATTTCATATAGGTAGCTGTTTAATAAGTATGTTCAAATTTTGTCCTTTTCCCCAGTGGCGGCTCGTGGGTCAAAAAATAGGTGAAGTGCTATCACAGTCTAGTAATATAACCAGTCGTCTCACTTCTTGTCGGGACCTTTGATGTTCATGTCCCCGAAATGTTTTGGCGCGATTTTTGAATGAACGAATAAACAAGCACCAGTCAAAAACATACAAGCACGTGGTTTATGGCTGTTAAATGCACATTAAATAACAAACAACTGCAACCTGCACCGCAAACACGTTTTGTTCTAACTGCGCATTAGGCTAAAGTTTGCGCAGGCACACTGGAATTCGGACCCACAAAATTCAGCGAGTGAGACGACTGGTTATATTACTAGACTGTGGTGCTATTGTGGCAAATTAAAAAAAACTTTTTATTTGGACTTACCTAATTTTTGTACACCAAGTCAATCCTTCTGTCTTTTAGGGTAGCAAATTTGTTGGTAATATCTTCGTAAAATGGTTGGTTTTTAATTAACCCTAGTAAGAGTTCTTTTTGAATTGAAATATTCGCCAAAGAGGAGAGTCTATCGTGAGATATTGTATTCCTTAGGTATATAATGTCTATAGGACTAAAAGTTCCTTGAAATTTCCTCGGTTTGTTGAATCTTTGCTTTCATCATGACCGCGAAACGCTAATTCTTGTTTACTTAAATATAGAACTACGTCGATAACTGTCTGACTTTAAAGTCTATTCAATCGAACGTTTTCATTAAACTGCACCTTAAAAAGTCTAGCATTTGCAGGTTTTTTTCAAAATTTTTCAATTTTAATGCACATATTAAATGTTCTTTAGAATCAGCGTCAATATTAAGCTCCAGTCGATAAGTCTGTTTGGGCGATTAGCATTTCAATTAAACTGGCGATATTCCTGATTTCAATTTTTTCTCAAAGCATTCGACATTTCTGAACATTTTTAAAGGTTCTCTATTAAAAATACGTTTATTCTAAAATTTTTATTGCAAAACAACGGGAATTTCGTTATCATCGTAAGAGAGATCGAAAGAAAAAGTAAATGCAAAAAATCGGAGGTATGAAAAAATGCATTAATGAAGAACTTAGCGGAACAAAGAAGTCCTATTTGGTTGATTTAGCTTTTATTTTATTTTACATTTTAAATAAGTATAACAAAGGTGTTCAAACTGTTTCCCATTACTTCTAATACAGTCGTCAATTCTTCAATTCTGCTCCGAGTCGATAGAACAACAGATTCAATTTCGGCTCTCGAAATGTTGTTTACCGCATTTCTAATTCTGTGTATCACATCAATACGGATAGTTGTGGGGTTCTTATAAAAAATGTCTTTTAGACGACCCCAGAGGAAGAAATCCAAGCACGTGAGTTAAGGGGATCTTGGGCTCCATGGAAAGACACTTCATCTGCCAATCCACCGATCCCCGCTTTAAGGTGATCTTTAACTGCCCCTGAAAAGTGAGCAGGACATCCATCCATTTGTATCCACATGTTTAAAATTGTGGCCAATGGAACGTCATCTAAAAGACCTGACAAAGTGTCAACTAAAAAGTCCAGGAACACTTGACCATTAACAGTTCCATTAAAAATGTGAGGACCAATTATCCGTCCGTCAAGAATACCACATCAGACATTGACCACTGATGTTGGTTGTTCACAGTGCGCATTCAATGCGAGTTATCGTTCTTTTTAGAGTAAAAGTGCATATTGTGGAAGTTTTACCCGGCTGTTGCTTTTAAATGTAGCTTCGTCGGTCCACAAAATCTGATTCAAGAAATTAGGAGTTTCTTCTAGCATATTTCAAATCCAGTAACATAAGTTCAGTCTGCTCACAAAATCATCTTCGGTGAGCGACTGATGTAACACAACATGGTATGGATGTAAGCCTTGTTCATTTACAATTTTAACAACTATTCGTTGAGATATCTCCAACATTCTTGAAATTTCTCTTGTACTAACATGGGGATTTATCTCAATGCACGCCAGAACATTAATCACATTATTGTCTTTGTTACGAACTGGACGGCGTCTTTCTCTTTCTGGAGTTGGTTGCACTCTTTCCGTGGTTTGTAAACGTAACGCTAATCGACGGAAGACTTTTCTCGATTGGGGCTGCCGATTGGGATACGAAATGTTGTATGTTCTTGAAATAATCAACTCATTTTCGTGACATTGAAAATAAATCCGTAGCATATCAAAGGCTTCAGCGTTTGTGTAAACAATTTTCAGCAACTAGCAAATAACAAAATCAAGACGAAACACAGTTAACAAGAACAACTCGATGAACAAGTAAAACACAATTAAAATTAACATGAACAAGAACACCAACAAGAACAGGAACAATCACAATAACAGGAACAACGAAATTATTAATATTTTGCGACATCAATTAAAAAGCAAGAAAGTCATATCACTGAAGCTAGAAATTTGACGTTTCAGATTTATAAACAAAATCACATCGGCCCATTCTCATGAATGGGTTGATTTATCTTTAGGTAACTCGGAAAAATTCTTCGTGGTTGCATTTTGCTCAATATTTCCGCTTCTATTGATGGTAGAGACCTCCGGTTTTTTGCATTCTCTTCGTCTTTAATTTCTTCATAACGTAGTAATAAAATTATTGTTCCTTTGTATTTGAAATTTTTGAGATACTTACAGTTGAAGGCAAGTTTCCACTAAAAAGGGCCGATAATTTTAGAAAAAAAAAGTTCAAAAAAATTTTCAACTAATATTTCCAGGAGACAATATTTATAGCTTTAGGAAAATACCGAATGTTATGAAAAAGAAAAATCTAAACCAAAGATATAACTATTTTTAACGTTAGAGGTTAATGTCTTCGCCCCGCAGCCCATCGTCAAAATTAATTAAAACTTCAAAAAGTTCATTTTATGTAAAATTAGACGTTCTTTTGATCTAGACATATTCTAATAGACATTCATTTAGAAATTTTTCGAAAAAAGTGCGATTTAATGAGCGGCTAAAACTATTTTTAATGGATTTCTTAGGCTCAAGTTTATTCGTAATTTTTTTTCCCCATTAACGTACGTCAACTACTTTCCGAGATAGAGTCGGCGGCCGCGCTTAAGGACTCACCCTGTATACAATAAGAATGATTATCAAGAAAAACTTAGAAAAAGGTAAAGACTGGCATTTCTAGATATTAAGGCTGCATTCGATAACGTTTTCAGATTCAAAATATGGGAAATCCTGAAACAGTATGGCGTAAATCGAAATCTAATTAGAGCTAATAAAAGTGTTTACAGCAACGTTGAAGGATATGTTAGAATAACTGAATAACCAAGAAACATTAATAGGATTTAAAATGACGAGAGGGGTAAAACAGGGAGATAGTATGAGCCCATGATTGTTCTTAATCTTAATGAATGAGGTGATGAATCAATGCAACAGAAAAGTCACTAAAACAAAGATAGAAAATTATCGTTTGGAACCAGTATACTTAGAACACCTTATCTACGCAGACAATATGATTTTAATTACAAAAAATGACAGAAAGTTACAGGAGGCAATTAACATATGGAATGAGGAGCTAGAAAAAGTAAACCTATCTTTATAAATTTCAGTAAAAGTAAAGTAATGAAAATTAGCACGGCTCAAACACCAATGGACGAAATAACACTAGAAAATAACAGATTAGAAGAAGTTGAAAAATACTCATATTTGGAGCAATTGTCACAAACGATGGGAAACTGGAGGAAGAAATAATAAACAGAGTAAACAAAGTTAATCAAGTACTACCTATATTTTGCTATTAATGATACCATCATAGGAAAAAGAGAAATTAGTAGAGCTACAGAAAACAAGTTTATAATAGGTACAGGGGCGGATGGGCAGGAGTGTTTTTAGATAAAACGAGTGCTTATTTAATAGACTTTTATTGATTAACACTTAACGTATTTATACGTGAATAACAACAACATAAACAACTTAAGTTTATATCCTTAGTTACATCTTTTTGTTTCTATCAACCTTGATTACTTTAGTCAACACTTCCCCTTAATCAAGGCATCGGTACAAAATAGACTTTTATAAACATTTCAAAATTAACATATGCACTCTCTTAAACCTAAATTAAATTTATGCTTTGCAAATAATTCACCAGTTAGAGGTTTTGTCAATATATCCGCTACTTGATCTTTGCTACTGATGTATTCGTAGAGTAGCAAATACAACACACGGGTTTCAGCAATTCGAGTATTAAAACATGGATCATTTTTTGATCTTTCAAGTTTTTGATCTTCTGCAAATTTATTAAATCGGTCATTCCATCTATAAGGTGCTTGTTTTAGACCGTATAATGCTTTATTAAGTTTGCATACGTGCATATGTGCAGGTGTCGTCATATAGATGTCTTCTTTAATGGTTCCTTGTAAAAAGGCTGATTTTACATCCATTTGTTGTGCTTCTAATTTTTCGTGATTTATTATAGCAACAAGTGTTCTGAGAGTAGTCAATCTTGCAACTGGTGCATATGTTTCTTCATAGTCAAATCCTTTCCTTTGCATGAATCCTTTTGCTACAAGTCTTGCTTTACACTTGCTTATTTGTCCATCTTTATCTCTCTTCAATCTAAAGACCCATTTACTATCTATCAGTTTTACATTTTCAGGTTTTTTAACCATTATCCATGTGTGATTTTTAATTAAGGAATTTACTTCTTCATTCACTGCTTCTTTCCAATGCTTGTAGTCTGATCTTGTCTTCGCAATTTCCAGACTTTCTGGTACTTCTTCTGCAATTGACATAGCACTTAAAGCTAAATGTTCGTATTCATCAAGATTCATCTCATAATCTGCAAACCGCGATGGCAGTTTTCTTATGCGTTTGTTTTCTTGATTTGTAGATTCTTCATCGTTGTCAGAATCGGATTCCTTTTGCGTTTCTTCTTCGTGATCTTTTGGTTCGGTTTTAGCTTCAATGAGAGTAATGGTATCGTCTAATTCATTTAAGTTTTCAAAATTTAGTATCGTTTTCCTCTCATCAAATATCACGTCTCGTGCTGTAAATATTTTCTTTGATTTCGGATTCCACAATCTGTACCCGTTGTGAGTATATCCCACCATAATGCAGGCTTCACCTTTTGCATCAAATTTGCTTTTCATTTTTTGTTTCGGTATATGAGCATAACTAATACTACCAAATATCCTTAAGTTTTGTAAATTTGGTTTTCTTCCATAATACATCTCAGCTGGAGTAACATTTCCTCTCAACGACGTTGTTGGGCTTCTGTTTAGCAGATAAGCGGCACAAAGTATAGCTTCCCCCCACATATCTTTTGAAAGTTTTGATTCCAGAATCATTCCACGTGCTTTTTCAACAAGTGTTCTATTTAAACGTTCAGCGACTCCATTTAATTCCGGGGAATAGGGTACGGTATTGTATACCTTGATTCCTTTGGCCTTGCAAAAAACTTGAAACTCATTCGAAAAATATTCTGTCCCATTATCACAACGAAGGGATGACAATTTTGTATTAAAGTGAGATGTCACAATGGCTTCAAACTCTTTGAAGTACTTTAGAACCTCACTTTTAAACTTTAATAAATAAACCATTGTAAAATGTGTATAGTCATCAATAAATGTTAATAAATATTTATGGCCATCATGTGCTATTGGCGTGATTGGCCCACAGACATCACTGTGTACTAATTCTAAAGGTCTTTTTGTTTGTCGACTGGAGCATTTTGCAAATGGTAACCTAGTTATCTTACTTTCACAGCAAATACTACAAATATTTTCAGTAACAGTTTTACCATTTTCAAAATTCATTCCTAACACTGCATCGGTTAGTGATCGCAAATTTTTATAACTCAAATGACCAAGCCGTTTGTGCCAAGTTTCAATAGTACATTTAGTTTTACAAATATGCGCCTCGGGTTTAAAAATATTAAACTCAATTTCATAAAGGTTATCAATTTTTTTACCATAAGTTAATGGTACCGAATTTTTCTCTATAACTGCTTTATCATTTTCGAAAATTACCTTTAAACCTGAGTGTACTATTTTGTTTACAGATAACAAGTTATGTCTAAGATCTACAACATACAACATGTTTTTAATTTCGGCAATAACACCATTATCTAATCTAACATGCATTTTTCCTATTTTAGTAGCATACAGGACTTCATTTTCCTTTGCAACACATACCTTAATCACAGGTTCTAACTCACGCACTTCCACCAAATGTTCTAGAGAATTTACCATGTGATCAGCAGCCGCTGAGTCGATGTACCATTTCACACTGTGTCTTTTTACCAAGCTGGCTGATGTTTGTGATGTGCATGCTTCCGTTGTCACCATAAATGCAACGTTCTGTTCAGTGCTGGAGGTCTCTTTTGTTGTCTCAGTTTGGTTGGCTTGCTTCTTGATTCTGCAGTCCCGCCTTATATGGCCGGGTTTTCCACAATTATGGCATTTAAATGGAAACCTTCCACTATCATTCCATTGTGTTTTTGATCTCTGATCACGATTCCTTTTTTGAAAAGTATTACGCAAATTACTTACGAATGCTGCAGTACCAGGGTTTTCTGAGTCCCCATATTGCTGGTTATTCTTTTTTATTTCTTGGTCCAGCAACTTACCCTTGACAAATTCCAAAGTTAACTTGCTAGGTTCTAACGTTTCTAACGCTGTTACAATTACCTCGTAGCTCTTCGGTAACGTAAGCAGGAGATGGCATACAATATCAGTTTCGTCTAGTTTTGCTCCTGCGGATTTGAGTTCACGTATAGTTTCATCAAATCTTACATAATGTCCTTCCAGTGATTCTTCCTCTTTAAGTTTCATCGTCAACAATTTCCTCCGTAAATAGAGTTGGCTAGCTACGCCTTTTCTTTGAAATACAGATTCCAAGGCTTTCCACATTTGGTAAGCTGTAGCTTTGTATTTGACATACTGCAACTGCGAGTTTCCAATACATTGTATAATTAACGACTTACATTTCTTATCTAGTTTCTGAAAGTTTTCGTCCGGTTCCGGATGCTCCTTTTCAATGCATTTTTTTACATCCTGTTGGTCCAATATTATTTCCATGCGGAATTTCCAGTTGTCAAATCCTGTTCCATCAAATTGGGGTACGCCAAATTTTTCCAAAACATGTGTCATTTTTGACGTTAGGTTAATCGGTTTTCCCTATTTTTCGTTCCTCGTTATTATCTCAATTTTCTGGGTAGCCTGGGCCCATGACCTGTTCGAGTTTCAGTGTTTTTAGATAAAACGAGTGCTTATTTAATAGACTTTTATTGATTAACACTTAACGTATTTATACGTGAATAACAACAACATAAACAACTTAAGTTTATATCCTTAGTTACATCTTTTTGTTTCTATCAACCTTGATTACTTTAGTCAACAGACAAAATGAGTAGGCGGCCCGGGAAAGGGGGTAATCCCCCCGAGAGCGCCGCAGGCAAACATTTTTGAAAATTGTCAAGGTCACGCATTCTCCTGGCACTTTAGAATTTCAATGAAATATTCATTTAAACAAACATATAGACTTTTCACGAGAATCATTTTCGGAATAATGACCACGAATACTTACTCGGTGAGTGGATTTATAGGAAAATCCAGGTGCCTACGTAGGTACACATTTCATTTTACTTTAAAAAACAATTTATAATAAAGAAAAAGCAGGAACAAAGAAAAACAAACAAAAAGTCAATACATTAATGCATCCTTCATCAGTTTGGTTGTTTGGCCCAAACGATTGATGATTTCCTCGTTTTTGATATTGTGCAGAATGTCATTCTCAATATTCATCAACATAAATGACTCGAGTCTATTATCAGACATGGTATTCCTCAATCTAGTTTTAATAAATTTTAAAGTCGAAAATGACCGCTCACAAGCTACCTGTGAAATCGGCAAGGAAAGAATATATTGATACGCGAGCACCAGTGTGCAATACGCTCCTGCAGGTTATACTTCAAAATTACACTATAACAACATATTACGCAGTTTTGACATTTTTTTGACTCAAGATTTGGATTTTTTTGAGCTTCCTTCATCTTCCTTTGTGTTTAGTTGTTCTTAAGAAGAGGCGTCTGCATCTGAATCTTCGTCATTAAATCCGGCATAATTTGTTTTGAAAGAATCTTGGATTGTTAATTTCATAGTCTTCCAGTTTCCTGCAAAACTTGTCAGCTCTTCCTTTAATTTTACAGGGGTTGCAGAAGAGTCAAATTTGATCAATTTTTCTGACAGTATTTTCAAAGAGTTCTCTGGTAGCTCACCTTTGGCGATTTCTTCAAAATTATTTGGGTCCAGAACGCTCAAGTCCTTACATAATTCGGCGTTGTTTACGAATCTTTTGCTGATAGATTATATTGCAGTATCCATAATGACATTGAAGAAGCCAATCCTAAATTTATCTTTCGGATTTACTGGCATTTCATCAGAGGCTTTCTCATCAAAAAGCTCTTCTTCCTTTTTGACCGAGTTTCAGGCTGTAGTTCTTCAATAACGAATTCAAATTCTCTGTTTTCAAAAACGAATTTAGCCCAATTTATAAATTTATCTGTAGAAGCTTCGATTTCTGTCATATTCCTTTGAAGTTTTATTAAATTACTCAAAGAGTTGTCAACCATGGAGTTACATTTCAACAAATCTAATCCTGCAGCCTGCACGTACCTTGATAGAGGGCCAGTTATTGAGAACAATTTAAGGAATATCTGCGCAATCAGGATATTTTCATATTTCAGTAATTGTCCCTTGTAATTGGCAGCTGTCGCTCTTGCGTCAGGTTCGATTTTTGTTGTATTTTCTATCGTATTAAGAACATCGATAAGGTCCACATACAATGCTTTATCGGGTTCGTTAAAATTACCAAAAAGTTTATTTAACGCTGCTTCTTTTGACCACCATCGAGTTTCTCCTATCAATTGGAGCTTCTTTGCTCTAGGATTGTTGCCAATGTCCAACCAGTAGCCCATTCGTTGATGTGATTCTTTGAAAAATACGGCTATACAGTTCAGTAACGAAAAAAACGATGCTGCTTTGATGTGGGATTTAAAAATATCTGAGAGAACAAGAGTTAAAATATGTGCATAGCACCAAATATGAACATGATTTGTATTTTCCTGGATCATAAAAGCAGAGAATCCTGCATAACTCCCTTGCATATTCGCCGCGCCGTCAGTAGAATCAGCAATACAATTTTTCTCATCCAAACCATTTTTTTCTAATACTTCATGAACCATGGTATGACATCCTCTTCCTGTGCTATCGTGGCAGGGAATTACTGCAAGAAGGCATTCGTGGATTGTTTCGTTGTAAACATATCTGAAATAAATGAAAATAATAAGGAAAAATCAGCATTCATTTAAAACTTAAGATTACACACCTTATTACTACTGAACATTGGTCTGTAACTGAAATATCTTGAGTGCTGTCTATTTCTATGGAAAACATTGTAGCAGCCTGTATCTCTGAAGAAATCTTCTTTTTCATTATTTCTGTAATTATGATAATGATCGAATTTACAGTCGTTTTTGACAAGAAAGTGTAGAAATTTCCAGTTCGACGTTTGATTTTTTCTTGTGGTACATTTCACTTTTTGCAATGATAATATCCAAATGTTTTTTTAAGATCATATCAAATTTGGAGAATAGAAGGATGATCTCCAGAAAGTTTCCATGATCAAGGTTTTCATTTCCTAAACAATAGGCAGCTTCGTTTGCCGTGCCACGGTAGGACAGCCCTCGTTTGCCAATTAGCTTTATTACATCGATTACAACATCCAAAACATGCCGGTTGTTAGCAACTTTTTTGTTTCTTATATCAGCAACGTTTCCAAACAGCAATTTTTCAATTGTTTGATTTTTGGTGTACATAAAAAAAGTTTCGCAGTTTCTTCCATGACTAATGGCACTTTCGTGTTCTTCTATTCCCTGATAAACATGTTTCCAATCAGACATACCTCTTACAAAAGCAGAACACGGCAGACAAACTATACAAAAAAGGGCCTTTCGCTCTTCACTGTAGCTCGACTATTGCCTCTTCGACTTATTCTTACGTTCAAAAGCTTTTTGAAGATTAAAAGGTGTATTTTTTTGTGCGGCAGGCATTTTTGGATGGTATTCGAAAAATAACTTTAATTTATTGGGATCCGGACGGTCAAAGAAATCAGAAGGCTCCGGCTCTTGTTGTTCCAGAACTGATTCCACCTCAACTACCTCTTCTTCTTCTTCTACTACATCATCGTCATTCTCCCCTTCAATTTCCACGACGTCGTCGTCGTCGTTGTCCATGTCCTTATCCGAGTCTGATTCCTCCTCCTCCAATTGCATTCTTGAAGGCTCCATTTGAAATTGAGTCTCTGCAACTCTGGAAGTTGATGGTCCTGAAGAAGGAGCAGAAAAACGAGCGAACATTTTATCCAGGGAGTGGCATTTTATTGCTACTTCGTTTCTTTTTTCCTTTTCCCTTTCGAGTTTTTTTTCTTGCCCTCCTTTTCGTTTTGATGATATACCTAATTACTTCTTGAATTATTGCAATGTAAGTAGTTTTTAGCTAGGTATAAGGCCTATAAGGATAAGGGTTTTCAAAACTTTGGCCCGTAGACGTTGAGAGTTGAGACGGAGACGTTTTTATTTTTAAACACGAACTCAAGAACACTGCACAACTGCACTGATCTAAGCTAAGAATCTCTTAGCATTCTTAACAAAAATTAAATTAAATTACACAGTACACAGGTATATTTAATTCATTTAATTGGTAAATTTAGGGCCCACGGCCCACCGGGAAATTTCCCGGTATCCCGGTGGGCACATCCGCCCCTGAATAGGTACCATATTCCTACCTGTACTTACGGGAAGCTGGGTATTAAACGATAAATTAAGTTCCAAGATAACAGCAACAGAAATGACATTTTAAAGAAAATCAGTGGGTTAGTCGGTTAGTATATCAGGAGAGACATGATTAATAATAGTAGGTAGGTACCTACCACAAGGGAGGAGATTGGAAAAGAAAAATTGAGGATAGGAAAGAATGGGCTGAAATTGTAGAAAATGCAAAAAGATACACAAAATTATATTGATAATAGAATTTGAAAAAATGGGACTAATCCATTTTTTTTAATGCTCAGAAGCTTAATGATGATGATGACCATAAGGGAGGAAATGGAAGTAGAGCTGCTATTGAAGAAAATCGAAAATAAACAATTAAAATGGTACGGCCATATATGCAGAATGGGTGAAAAAAGAATACCGAAAAAAGTTACCGAGATGAAAGTGGATGGAAATCGCTACAGAGGGAGACCAAGAACAACATGGGAAGATCAACTTAATAAGGTAGTGAGAGAACATGGTAAATCTTTATGACAAGTGAAAACTTTAGCAAATAATAGAAAGGAATACCGGAATTGGGTGAGAAACAACTAATAATAAAAAGTGTCAAAAGTAATACCTACAGTGAAATTAAAATTACTCGACACCCTCAGGGCTTAAGGGTTTTTTGATAAAGAAGAAGAAGAGCTGAACGTTTGGAGAGAGTAACAGATCCAGCTCTTCAACACTGAAGACTTAGCTGAAGCTTGGCCACTTGAAAATCGAGTACAACTTTTAAATTAGAAACCCATAAATTAAGAAGGTCAACTTTCCATGTCAGTACTGTTCTTTAGGCAAAGACAAAATATAAATTTAATGAATGATAACACAAAAGCTTATTAATCATTATCAGTAATTAACACTGTTTAATAGTAATTCTGAATAAATGTACATATTTTTAGGCAGATCCAAACTAATTTCTAATTTACTTTTATAAATCTCAATCTTCAAAGTGTAGTTTATACTTTTCATCAAGCTCCACAGAGTTTTCTTAACACGTTCGCTTTCAATCACGCTGAGCGGCGTTGTCGGCAACCTAGTACTACATGCCGAATATGCCATGAGTCGTAATACACACATTTGCTATTTATTTGTTATTGTTTGTCTGGCACTGCCGACTAGACCATCTGCTTCTGTTCGCCTTCACAACAATGCCGATACAAGCAGATAGCCTAGCCGCTAATGGCAGACAAACAGTAAAATAAAAAATGTGTGTATTACGCCTCACGGCGTGGTCGGCATGTAACACTAGGATTAATTATTCCTTTTACGTGGAACTTCTGTCCTAAATTTCCGTAATCCAGAAACTATAGATGAATCTGTTCCTATTATGTTTAAAATACTTGTCCATTGATTTCACTGACTCTCAAATCTTTTGTGCCTCCTGTATATGTTCGTCTAAAGTTGTCAATTTTCCCTAAAAACACAATCTCATATTAGGGAGGCATTACAATTCACTACATTTAAACTTACTGTAGCCGATTTTATGTTTGGCCATCAAACATCCCTACAATATACCCATTCCTTATTTGAGGACCACTCAAAAATAAAGCGTAGTTGTTAATTAACTTCCATCCTGTTTAATCGTCTATGATAAGTACCGTCACAAGTCAAATAAATCAAATCTATAATTTCATTGAAGCGTCAGTTTTTAATACTTATGTTTCAATTGCTTACTGTTAGCTAAATGATTAATAAAATTTTTTATATTTTACAAGTATATGAAGATGAATTGTGGATTGCAGATTCAGTCACTAATATTTCGTTATGCAATTTAAGTACTAGTGAGTTGTAACAGGTAAACTCATTATTATTATGCAACAGGGCCCAGGAAAATATTTTTCAGTATACCTCTCCGAAAACAGTCGCTTTCCTGACGGTTTATGGGTTGCAAAAAGGCATCTTTCCCGTGCACTGCACGGGAAAATTTTTTCCCAGTCTATTCCACCTTCATCTATCAAATAAACACTCGATAAACAATTCCAAACAAGCGTTGCTATGGAAATCTCAAAAACATTCTAAATGGCGTTTCATATGAGTAACAACGCATATTTTAATTTACGTGTTCTATCGCCGTTTTTCAGAGGTATACTGAAAAATATCGTTCATTACATGGCGGAAACTGCTTTTCCCGTGCTCGCATGACTTCCCGTGTTCGGCTTTCACGCTCGCACGGGAAAAGCCTAGTTTCTCGCCTCGTAATGAAATATACTATTACTGGTTATTTACTTGAACAATCAACCAATCTAAATGTATGATGATTTACTGCATGATATGTTTGAGTTAGTTCAGCGACTTAACTTTTAAATCATCTTGACTTTCAAAGTTGACAAAAAAAACTGTAAATTTTTTTGGTGTACCACTTGCACTTGCGGAACTTATGATTATCGAACGTTTTTTTGATCGCTATTCACAAACACAAACATTCTATTTTGTTGTTACTTGTTACATTGACCTTTTTTGATAAATGGCCATTCTTTTCTATACTCCTCTTTGTAACAACATTTTCCGTTAGGTATCGTGAATCTACACTACAACTTTAGCTCATTAAATCAACAAACGAGTTCTTACAAGAAACGATTCAGAACGAATTAATACATTTTCACAGTTGGATTAAACCTACAGGTAGTCAATGGTGGATACTAAGTAATACCCAATCATTGTTATCTCTGTATGCGTAAATTATATCTGCTGATTCTACCAACTTGGAAGTTCTTCTTGTAAATTTAAAACCGGGACACCCGGATTCTCTATTAAAAACTGGAAAGTCTGGTCACCCTACGTCTTGCGAGAAATTCCTATATCATTGTCTGAGAGGCATGTCATAACTATAGCAGCTGCAGAGCTTTAGTATATAGTTGCATCTTAACCTGAATGATATGCACCTTAGATCGCATCAACCTCCTGCTTGTTTTTATGGCACACAAATAAACATTACTCATTTAAAAGAAAAATCACTTACAGTGGTTGTTGCCTATATAAAACAAATAAATTGTGTGAGATTTCAGTTGAAACCTTCATAAAATTAGATAATTTTTACACAAAATTATACCTAGACATTTCAAATAAATATACCAAAACTAACAATAATTTGTGTACTTGATTTATTTAACTATCTACAGTGTAAATGTAGGTACAATAATTTAAATGTCTCGATTGCACAAAGAATAACAATTTAACAAATGCAAGTCTCTTCTTGTACACACAGAATGTTCATATTTTAACACTAGAACTAACCATTTCTACCATGACAGCGACTATTTCCAGGCTTGTTTAAGTGCCTTTCTTGACGCTAACTGTTTTGTAAGATAAGAAGCAAAAGTAAGTCCAATTAATACTACGGCAATTAACCAATGATCGAAATCTTCTTTAAGCAAATCAAAGGTTTTTGAAGGAGTTACTCTAGTATAATACAAATCTAAACCGTGAACCAACACCAAACAAGTACTTTCAAGTCGCGCTGGAGCAACTTGTAAACCTCTAACACGAGCCAAGCTTTGATTATAATTAATTGTCGCTTCCGAAGGTATCGGTAATTCTGGTATGTATGGAATGTAACCCTCTTCCGGATTCAGGACTCCTTGAGCACCACGAGGTTCCAAGAATGCCCATGGTACTTCAGTTACTGCACCATTTGAAAGCGCAACAAGAATATGTTTGTTGGTAATACCTCTTTCCGTCAGTGTGGCTTGCATTGTTAATGGAGTTGCGGGAAATATGTAAGCTTGCGTTTCAGGATGCGGTAACTGACTCACAGCATGAGAACTAAAAGCAGTACTATTGCTTTGTACGGCACCTTCGTATAACTCAACTGCAGCTAGTTCGATACGTCGGAAACGTTCGTTATAATACGAATAAACCAACCAGTTTTCAGAATGTACTAAATGAACAGGTTTACAAGCACGTTTATGAGCAGCCGAATAAACAACTAATCCCGTAACACCATCTACGAGATAAACACTAAGCACATGTTTGTGAATTGGATCATCTACAAGAGTGGCCAATGCAAGTAAATTAGGATTTACGTATTTATAAAGCACAGAACGATCGGACAAAACACGACCTTGTGAATGAACTCGTTCAATTGATGGTCGAACACCTAAGGCAATTAATTCCGCTTGTCCTAAATTAAGAGCCCATGTAGGTGTGGCTTTCAAACTTTCAGGTGTGCTTTGGGCTAAATTAAAACCTTGTAAAATTTTTGATTTAGAATTTGCCGTATAAAGGAATGTAGAACTAGCATGTTTTAATAGCAACGGTTTCGTGCTAGTTGGGTATAAATAAATTTGTCTATCTTCAGACATGATTAAGAGCCCTTTCAGGTGTGTATCGTCTTCATACGGTAATAACATAACTTGATCGATGCGATATGTCAATCGTTCCATGGGTTTAACAGCCTGTCCTGTTATGGGATCAAATATGTGAATAACACCACTTCCGGTATTTTTATCCTTCATCACAAGAATACACTGAGCTGGTAAAGGCGAATATCTTGCCGTTCTTTGTACAAAAAGAGGTATATTATGTTTTCCTAATAAGGTAAATGGTTCGACATCTGGTAAAAACTGTGACCATACCGTATCACCGGTTATGCTATCTAACGCATATAATTTTCCAACACTTGTAACAATTACTATTAATTTATGTAAACCAAAGTCATCTCTTACTAATCTTGCATCTGCATTTCCCTTCTGACCTGTCAGAAGAACCGAAAGTTGTCGAGCTTGACTAAAGAGACGATGATATAACATTCCAAATATATCACCAGATACCGAATCAAATTCGTGTTCTATCGATGCATCCAATTCGGATACAGGAAGTTCTAAAAATTCTGCAGCTACGATATGACTAAGCGCTTCTTCTCTTGTCCACAATAGTTTACCAGTAGATAGCTGTAATAATGACACCGAATTGTCATTTGCCCGGAAAAGTACTCGGCAAGCACTTCCTTTACATAGAGCGGTTATAATTTGTGCGACACCCGTTCCGTTATTGTACTCAGTTTCTACAACATTTTCGGTACCTTCTTCTAAATCGATACTGCGAATTTGCGTTTTACTAGATCCTACAGCGACACTTTCAAATTGTAAAAGAAGCGTTTTATCTCCATTTGGTGCTACCGCAACGTTTGTTACTAAACCATATGGAAACACGCGCGGTAATTCTGATTGTAGTCGAATGTACTTAACCGCACCACTTCGTACTAATAATATATTCGGTTCCGAATTATGCAACGATTTGATTTCTACTTTCCCAGGAGCACTTCCGATTAATGTTTGGATACTAGAGGTGTATACTTTGGCAGGTTCCGATAAAAGATCTATGTAATATAACTGACCACTACTATCATCACTTGAAATACATGTCCAATAAGTTCCAGCCACAATACACTTGGATAAATCGGTAACCCAAGGGGTAGATATTCGGGTAGTTTTTCCACTATTACGACCAGTAATTACTTCGTACTGTGTTACTTCCAAATGCGAACCTACCACAGGTACTACGTGAACTAACTGATTTCTAACAATAAACCAGCGTGCTTTGACGCTTTTTTCAGTGTACAAAGTCCACTCCCATAAGAGAGTTCCTAGATTTAGCTCCCATCCTCGAACGTACCATGTATTCTCACCACCGGAAACTGTAACAACTTCTCTATCAACATGTAGCAATTCTATCTGATTAGGATTCGGACTTTCAAGTATTTGTCGCCACGTAATTTGACCATCTTTTGTATTCAAGGATGCAAGAACATTCTCATCTGTTACAACAACTATCCTTTTTACAGAATCGAAACTTCCATATTTAATATTTCCTATGTATGTTTGTTTCCAATCGAATTTACCTATCTGGTCCTCGTACAAACTTACTACTACATTTACAAATACAAATAACACTAAAAATATGTTGTAAATCGATTTAAATGTAGCCATTTTTGCTACATAATAATGAAATAACCTTACTTTCTTTTACAAAGAAAAACTAACCTAACTTTTGATTTTGACAGTAAACGGAAACGCTGCGCACTTGTTCTGTGGAAGGTTCACAAATACATAAATACATATAGGATGTTATCACAAAAATGTGATACATTATTAAAGATCGATTGTTACAACCTTTTTTAAAATCTGATCCTCAAAATAATCTCTTATTTAATGTCTGATTTAATTTTATTTTAAATAAAATCGAATTAAGTTATATTAACAGATATTACAAATAGGTGGTAAATAGGTATTTGAGCATTGGACATTTTTTGTCCAAATATTGCAAGATAAAACAAATCCGTATTTATATTTAAAAAATATGTCATTGATTACAGAAATAAGCTAAGTAAATTATTTATAGTTTTGAGAAAAATAGTATAAATTGTCTTATTGTGTAATTTGAATCGATTAATGCTTATAAGATGGGCATCTGCTATTAGTATAGTGAGAAGTGAGCTATGTGGTTTTTAAAATTAACATAGTTCTGTATAACATGGGCAAAATATAAGTAGGTATGCCCAAGAAACGATTATAACGGATTATAATAAGTCAAAATATCCTCCGGTTCGGATTTCCGGGGGAAAATGCTGCGAGAAGATCTGATGAGGTCAAAATTTCCCTTCGCAAAGAAATCAAAATTGCGACCTGAAATGTGCAAGGTCTAGTACTACACTCTGGCAAATTTAACATTGTGGAACAGGAAGTCAAGAACATAGACCTTGTAGGTCTAAACGAAACTCATTGGAAAGGCAGCGGTAGCATTTTAACAGTGAGAATAAACGCAAAACCTTGTATAATGAATGTCATCCAAATCTATGCCCCCACTTTCAAAAGTAATGAAGACGAAATGGTACGTTTTTACCAACAACTTAAAACGGTCGTTCGGGAAATATGCAACAAAGAAATATGACACTGAAACCTCGGTTTTTAGAGCAATACAGGCAGACTTTAGACACTAACATACAAAATAATTCGGAAGAAAGTATACCTTTAAAACTGTTATGCTAGACACCAAAGAACAAGTAACAAAACAAATGATAAAAGATAATCATTCTAGCAACAACACAAAGAACAAATACTGGATTACCGTGGCAACATGAAACATCGTGAAAAGAAGAAAGGAACTAAGAAATATGGGAAAAGAAGGTAGAATACCAAAGACTAAATAGAGAACTACAAAGACTCTGCCGAAAAGACTAAAATTTATATCTAAATAAAATTTGCAAAAGAATAAAAAGTTTCTTCATCAATTAAACAAATAACGAGAGAATTTAAGCCTAAAAAATCATGGAAAATATAAGACAGTAATGGAAAAGCTACTGCGAATATACGCGAAGTAATAGAAATATGAAGGAAACACTGTGAAAATCTTTACACAGATAGGGACAACAACCAACCAAGCAAATCAGCCGAACACCAGATCGAAGCTTCAGAACAAGAACCAGATATATTGAAAGAAGAAATTATATAGGCAGTCCAAAAACTGAAAAATAACAAATCGGTAGGGGGTGATATGGAATTAACGCAGAAATGGTGAAACAACTTAATGAAAAGGGAGTAGTCCTACTATGGAAAATCTGCAATAACATACGGAAGAATGGAATGGACAATGGCCGGATGATTGGACTAAATCGGTAATTAGTTGTGGAGGTGCATAAGGAAAGTTTAACACAAAACTGTAGAACCATTGCCCTCATTTCACACACCAGTAAAATAATGCTCACAATCTTACTACAACGCCTTAAAAATTTTCTAGAGTGGCAAATTCCCCAAGAACTAGCGGAATTTAAGAGTGGAAAGGGCACTAAGGAACAAATTCTAAATGCCCGACAAATACATAATACAAAAAAACAAGAGAGTTCGTAGTGCCTGCATTGCTAGATTATAGCAAAGCATTTGTAAATGGCGTTATTTATCTAGGCTCACATATTAACAAACTGCTCAACCGAAATACGAAGAAGAATTACTATCGCCAAGATGGAAACAAATTGGACTCCTTTGAGATGTGGTTCGCCCATCCACCATAGTTAGGCGTCCTATTCTAAAATCTTTTGGCCACATTACCAAAAGAAATAACGACAATCTAGAGAGTCTTGTTGTACAGGGAAAGATTGAAGGAGTACGGCCACGCGGACGCTCTTCTATAAGATGGATAGACCAAGTAAAAAATTTCACACTTTAAGAAAACATACGAATAACAACAGATAGAAAAAGGTGGAGAGAGATAAGTACCTAGTACATACAACTACATAAATTTCAGCCATGTAATCACGTCGTTTCAGTCATGAAACATACTATTAATGAAGAAGATGTCATATATTAATTTTATCTTACTAAATTTAACACTTTCGAATGTTTTACATAAAGATTAGTATTTAACTAGCTTTATAAATACTGGCAAAGCCAGGTAGCTCAGTTGTAAGAGAGCTAAGCTTGCATGTTGCACAGATGACACAGCCGTCTGACTTGAAGTAATGCTTAAAGGCCGTTCCGAGCAGATTGGCTGCACACGCATACAAGATGCAAGATACACATAAAAAAGAAAGAAAGCAAGCTTTATGATTACTGCATAAGAGGTAGAGTAACAAAGTCCTACACACACTTATACTATACACATGATGGTGCAGTACCTATGTGTAGGTATTAAACAGCGCACCAACCACGTAAGGCAGCAGTCTCACTGCAGCCACTACCACCCACCACCACCCACTGCCATCAACCACCACCAACTAAAATAATCCTGAGCAGTCCCACTGAAGCAAGTAGTGACCACCAGTATTAATTAAAATTTTTAATTTCGCGCTTGTTTTATGTATCGCCAACCTAGCAAGCTTAGCACTGTTATTATTATTTTCTATTAAATTAGGTTATGTCCATTGGTTTGCATCAGTGTTTGTTTACTATTGTTACGTACTGCTTAATAAATAATAATAAACCGAATTATTGGAAAATATGTTTTCCCACGGCCATATAAGAAAGTCGCTCCTAACGCACAACAAACTAGGCGCGAAAGTTGACAATATCACCCGTGCGATTGACTTTCGCAAAACAAATGAACAACCCGTGCGATATGAACACGTATAGGGATATATCGCACAGTTTGCGCAATAATAGGAAGCTGCGGCCGCTTCAAAACAAAAAATGACGGTCGTTTACCTGAACTGTCAGTGTTACTTTTTGACATGTACATTTTTGGTCGTGGGAAAAATAGTGTTCGTAACTCGTTCGAAAGGCAAATATCTCCGCTCGTGTTTATAAATATTTCTACTCGTGCTCCGCTACGCTCCGCACTCGTATATCTATTTATAAACACTCGCTTGATATTTGCTACTTTCGACACTTGATACGAAAATAACTATATCCGCACGCTAGCACTACCAAAAACGAAAATCCCCTGAACAGGAAATGTTCTAATTTTTAGTTGTCATATAGTCCATTCGCGCTTGCGCATTTCAACCACCGCTGACCACCAACCACCAAAATTCGAACATGTTGGAAATTTCAAACTGGTGGTCACCGTTTGGTGGCAGTGGGTGGCTAGCAGTGGCTCAGTGGGACCAGCGCTATGATTTAACACATGTTTAAATTTTAGTTGGTGGCTGTGGGTGGTTGTTGGTGGCTCAGTGAGACTGCTGCCTATAACTCGCAGAGACGAGTCGAGTTGTGCATTGCACTCGCAAAAGTCGCATACGCTAACGCACCAGCCTTGACACCGAAAGGTAAAAGAAGTTACCGATACAGACAGACAGATATAAATACTGCAAGTTCGCTAATCGTTTTTATACACCCTGTACATCTACTGTAATTGTGAAAATGCCTTTATGACAAATAACAGCTGTTCCTAACATCGTTAACATTTGTTTTATGGATTTTGATTGCGGCTATCTTCTCCTTGTATTTTATTGAACACGTCTGTGTAAGTGACGTTTACGTCCTTTGACATTTACTGTATTTAAAGATCCTAATATCGTTTACTTTAACTACATCATACATTATTTAGTGATTTAATTAGTTCTGTTTTACACAAAAAAATTCTTTCAATTTAAATCTACCCAAGTATTAAGGACATTTATTCATTAAAAAAATGGCAAGCCCTAGGACCAGACGTGTTTTACAACAATTAAAACCGCTTGACGAGAACGATGTAAGTATTTTTCAAAGTTAACTGTAAAATTAAATCAAGAAATTTCATCCTATCGTTCATTTAATAGAAATGTTTCGAATGTGGTGCACATAACCCTCAATGGGTTTCGGTAACATATGGTGTATGGATATGCTTAGAATGCTCGGGCAAACACAGGGGTTTAGGAGTACATTTATCATTCGTACGTTCCGTAACAATGGATAAATGGAAAGATATTGAATTGGAGAAAATGAAAGTTGGTGGAAATTATACAGCTAGAGTTTTTTTCGAAGCTCAACCAGATTGGGACGATAATATGACGATACAACAAAAATATAATTCTAAAGCAGCGGCACTGTACAGAGATAAGGTATAATAACGGCATGGTAAACAAGATTTCCTTTCGTTTCCTGATCATTCCTTTGTTTATTTGGCTAAGTGATAGTGAATTTGATAAATTAATCTCTTGACAAATTATTTTCCGTTAATTTTTGTGTACAGTTTTGTATGATTTCATACATTAGATTTCAACATTGGCGCAAGGAACACCATGGGACGAGAAGAAATCTCCAGCACAAAATTACAGTGGAAGTTTAATAAATACAAATAGTTATAATAGTTCAAGTAATAGTTACTCTTCTAACATGAATTCGTATCAATCATCTTATGGTTCTGATGGGTACCAAAATAGTTCAAGTTATCAAAATTACAATGCTGCAGATTTTAAAGATCAGAAGGATGCTTTCTTTAATAAGATTCAAGCCGAAAACGCTTCAAGAAGAGAGTTAGTAGTGCTTCATTTGTGTTTGTGCAAATTATTAATTTAGTTTTCTGTAGTGATTTGCCCCCAAGTCAGGGAGGAAAATATGCAGGTTTTGGATACACACGAGAAGCTCCTCCTCGTAGTCAGTCCCAAGAATTTATTGACAATACTTTATCTTCATTAGCTAGTGTAAGTACTTATCTAAAAAGTGTAAATGAAAAAGGCAATATAGGGTTGGTTTTTAGGGATGGTCGCTTTTCTCAAGTACTGCAACGAAAGTTGCCAATAAAGCTTCGGAAAGTGCTATGAAATATGGAGGAATGGCAACTCAAAAAGTTGCAGATATCAGTATTCAAGTAGGCGAAAAGGTAATCTTTCGGAGAATTATAAGTTTAATTTACTTTTTTTATATTTGCAATACACATTAAGTTTAATTTGTTATGATTTTTTGTGTTTTATTTTGTTAGGTTAAAGAAGGTACATTGTTGGATGGAGTTGGTACACAAGTTGTGACTGTGACGAATAAGGTATAATTTCAAACGTTTTTGAACATAAAAATAATTTATTAACTTAGACGTAAGAATTAATACTCGAACGAGTTTTACATAATAACAATCCAACTAATTTATTACTTTCTAGCAAGTTTCATAATTAAATTACATTTTAATTAATTTTTTAAGAAGTGTTGCTTTAAGTCTAATTACTGTGACGAAACAAAATTTGAACGTGTTTTAGGTTGGAGAATTGGGCCGAAGAGGTTGGCAAGAAGTTACAGGCAACAATACTAGTCGACCTAATTCAGAATATAATTCCGGAGGTTACGGGCAAGTAGGCGGAGATAATTACCAATCTCCAGGTGAGAAATCGTCCCTTGTTAATAGCGGAAGTGGTTCCGGTAGAGGAGATGAAGATTGGAGTTGGACAAGTCAACAGGGATCCAAGTACGTCTTAAATTAGCGACATAAATATTTTATGTTTCATTGCGATACATTTTAGAGTATCCAGTCCAAAAACACCTAATCATAATTGGGACGGAAATTGGGGTTACCAAACGGAATCCCGAGGTTATCAATCAGAAACTCACGGCTATCAATCTAATTCTATAGATCATTTGAATAATTTTAAAATTAGTTCTCCCACTGAAAAACGAAGTAGTAAAAAAGAGAAGGAGAAAAAGAGCAAGGAAAACCAAAAGAAATCGACTTGGGATGATAAATGGGGCGATGATGAACTGTGGGAAAGTTTAAATAAATAATTTTATTAATATCCATTCAAATCAGGATTTTGCATTTTAGTGAATTTTATTTTATCTTTGATGTTACTTTATAGGAACATTTGATATGTGTATATATTATTTTAGAAAACATCTTTATATTCCTTCAGTTGTAATTGAGATTATTATATTTATTGAATGATGAATTAAGTTGTGTATTTAAACATTAGAAGGCGAGAATGATGTTATTACGTGTTTTTGCGTAAATGCCATTCAACAATTTTTAAATTATGTACTAATATAGATAGTTTATTTTTACTAATATTTAAAAAAATTATTGATATATTGTACTTCAAGATGTCTTACGACAGTAAAAGATCAATGTTACAAACTATATGTATTGTAGACCTAAATTAAAAATATGGTCAAAATACCATGTATCATGTGCTATTCCAATCTTGCAGTCAATTTGCATAATGACAAAAAACTTGCCCATACTTTCGTCCCTTAGCACAACAGTATTTTAACATAAATACTTAAAACAATTAGTTAATATCGAATCTAATGCAAGATGTGTTATTTTGCAAATTGTGCATAAACAAAAATAAATAAATAAATTATTCCAAGCACTTACGTTATTTTGATATACTCAACCGTTGCAAAAGCAGCATCTTTTTAGTGAGTTTCTTAACTGCAAGTAAGAAACCGTATGATGGCTGTAATTCTTTATAGAAAGAAACCAAAAAACTAAGAACACAACACAACAGACCAAGCAAGTACACGGACTCGGAAAACGGAAAACAAAGTAAAATTGTAATGAATATTGGAAAATGGAACCTGAGGGGTATAAAAGGAAAAGAAGTAGAAATAGAGGATGATAAAAGTAGACATAGAACACTAGGGATAACACAGAAAGATGAAAGGAAAAGGATTAAAAACGATACAGAGAAAGTACTTGATGTACACCACCAGAGTGGAACAGACAGAACACACGGTACGCAGGGGTAGGATTCATAATTAAAGAAGATGAGATTAACAGCTTTGCTTAACTGAGGTGAAACACAGAAATGAACCGGTTATGAGAATAGATTTAAATCTAGAAAAACAACCAGTTACACTGATAGTTGCATATGGCCCCAATGAAGACGTGGATAACAAAACAAATTTTACAAGGAGTTACAAGAAGAGATAGATAGCATGACCAACGAAATCATAATAATGGGCAACCTCAACCGACAAGTAGGCAGAAACATAGAAGAATATTTGAGAAAGCAAGGAATCGATTGAGGTTATTAGCCCAGTAAATGCACTTCGAATCTGTGGTCTTTTGTGCACCCCCTAACCTTTTTCAGCCAAGGTAGCTCCATGCTATCAACGAGTTTTAGGATGTTATTTACGAGATTTTCGTGTGCGAGAACTGCTCCACGGAAAATTTCCCCGAAGAGTTGCTGTCTCCTACGATAAAGTGCTAGGCAGTCAAATATTATGTGCAAGGCAAGATCCTCCTCTTTTCCACATAGCCTGCAGAGTGTATTTCCTCTGTATACACCTATTTTTTGTAGATGTCATCTTAAATAGCAGTTGCCTGTAACAAGTCCCACCAGCCGTCTAATCTGAGTACGTCCTAAGTGGAGTACATCAGTCGTTAATCTGTGTAAAGGCATTCCAATTACTTCCTTCCCCAGTGTTTGTCTCTGCGTTACATCACAGCGAGAGGCATGTTGCTTCGTTTAGATATTCCGAATACAGGTTCTGGTGAAAAATGTAATAAATAAACTAAGAAATGGTAGAGCGCCAGGTACAGATGCAATAAATAGAGAGATAATTAAGTATGGAGGAAAAGATATATTTGTATGTATGTATTGGCGCAACAACCCAAGTGGATTATGGCCTGCTCCTCGTGGAACTTTCCGTTTCATCGCACAGGGTAGATTGGTCCTTGTGCGTCTCGGATGTCTATGTTTAGAGGTGTGGGTGGGTTCTTGTTTTCTTCACTGTGATGTTCCATATTTTCTTGTTCTTGATTTTGTTTCGCCATTCTGTTATACCCATTTTCTGTATGTCCTTTTCCACCTCTTTCCATCGTAAGCATGGTCTTCCTCTCTTCCTGGTTGTTCCAGGTTTCCATTCAGTTATTATTTTTGTGCCTCTAGTGTTATCCATACGGTAAATATGTCCCATCCAACTCATTCTTTGTGCTTTCGTGTATTTTATAATGTTCTCATTATCTCGTGATTCATCCTGGGTCTCTATGTTTCTTCTGTTTCTCGTATTGGGCCTAATATTGTTCTTAGTATTTTTCTTTCGTAAACCTTAAATTGTTCCTCCTGCGATTCTGTTAGGACCCAGGTTTCACACCCGTATGTGATGGTTGGTCTTATTACACTTCTATATATTTTCATCTTGGATGCTCTGCTTAGTATCTTGTTTTGGAGTAGTTGTTTGCATTCTTGCTCTACTCTTCTTCCTCTTGCTCTCGTTGCAACTCCTCAGGCAACCAATGGTCGTTGATAATGGTGGTCCTGGAGACATGGCAAATCTTTTCTTCTAGTCGTGAGCAGTGAGGAGAGTCTGCTGGACATGGCCTTCTTGAAAGGGCATCGGCATTTCGATGACTAATGCCCGCACGATGTTCTGTGTCAAAGTCGTACCCTTGTAGCCGTTCAATCCATCTTGCGACTTGTCCTTCCGGATTACGGAACTGGAGAAGCCATTTTAACGCGGCATGGTCTGTCCTCAGCAAAAACTTCCGTCCGTACAAGTATTTGTAGAAGTGTTCTACGGACTTGACGACAGCCAGCAACACTTTTCTAGTTACGCAATAATTTCTTTTGGCTTTCGATAAGACCTTGCTAAAATAGCTGATAACCTTTTCATGTCCATCTTGTATTTGGGAAAGAATACTTCTAATGGCTAGATTACTCGCATCCGTATCGAGTATAAACTTTCCATTCATCCGTGGGTAGTTTAATATCGGTGCTGTCACTAGAGCATGTTTCAGTTGTTGGAAAGTTGTCTCACAGTCTTCGCTCCAGATGTATTCGCGTCCATCTTCCGTCAGCCTTGTTAGCGGTTTCGCTATATTGGCGAATCCCGGAACAAAACGTCTGTAGTAGGTGCATAATCTAAGGAAACTCTGCACTTGGTGTTTATCCCTTGGTGTTGGCCATTCTTGCACCGCACGCATTTTATCAGGGTCGGCCGCTACTCCATTTCCTGATACAACACGTCCAAGATAGTTAACTTCTTTTCTAAATATGTGACACTTTTTCGGACTCATTTTCAAATTGGCTCTACGAAGTCTTTGGACCACTTCCTTTAGGTTTATCAGGTGTTCTTCAAATGACTTTCCAACTACAATCACGTCGTCCAGATACACCAGGCCGGGTTTCCAGGACAATCCCCTCAAAATTGTTTCCATTACGCGGTGGGAGGAGTATTGCATAGGCCAAATGGCATGACTGTAAACTGCCATAATCCCGAACCGAGGGTAAACGCAGTCTTCTCTCTGGCTTCAGGTTCCATTTCAACTTGCCAATAACCACTCTTCAAGTCCAGTGTCGAAAACCACCGTGAATAGATAACGTGTCCAAGGTGTCATCAATACGCGGTACTGGATTACTGTCCTTGTTCGTGACCCCATTAAGTTGCCTGTAGTCCACACAGAAACACGTTGATCCACCCTTCTTGCCAACCAGAACCACTGATGATGCCCATGGGCTGTTCCATGGCTCAATGATCCCTTGTTTCTCCATGTCAGAAATAATCTTTTCAGCTTTCTCACGCTTCGCCCATGGAAGTCTTCTCGGATGTTGTCATATGGGTCTGGACTCTCCGGTGTTAACCTTATGTCGTACCACATCTGTTCGTCCTTTTTCATCTGCAGCAAGGGAAAGATGTCTTGGTATTGGTAAATCAAGCTTCGCACCTTCCTCAATTCTGTTTCATTGAGATCTTCACATGAATTGGTTATCATGTCAATACGTTCACCAGCATGTTGTTTGGTAGCTGATTTTTGGGATTCATTCATGCACTGGGCTATTTGGGATACTGGCACACACTGCCCCATAAGGGTGTTTCTCTTCAGCGTCACCGGCTCCAGATTGACGTTCATAATCCTCACCGGTACTGTTTCTTCAATCTTGACCAGCGTTTTTCCTACCACGATACCGCTGTGGACTTTCTTATCACAAATAGGTTCCATCATTCGTGCACATTCCGCCCGAAGATCTCCATCCCGACCTGTCTTGACAATTCGTTCACTTCTAGCAGGCACCGTCATGTCTTCAGTTAACAGGACTCGTACTACAGGATCGTCCATCAGATGTAAAGGGAGTTCTTTGTTGCCGATTTTTAAAACCCCTTCCTTCAAATCCAGCGAAAACCCGAATCTTCTCAAAAGGTCCATTCCCAGGATGAATTCGTCAGTGATGTCAGCCACTAATACTGCATGTACAAACTTCTCGCTTCCAATACCGATGGTCATCTTCGCTATACCATGCGTCGTTATCACATCACCTGTCGCAGTCCGAAGCTGGATATTCATGAATGACAGCTTTACGGATTCTTACAAAACGTCTGGGCGTATGATGGATTTTGTTGCCCCAGTATCAATGAGTAGCGGAACAGTTTGGCCGGCAATGTTCCCATCAACAAACAGACTGGCATTTCGGTTCTTTGACGATACGGCGTGGATGGTGATCCTCGGGGCATTTCCTCTCGAGGTCAACGTTCGCCCCTTCTTGTTAACATATTTTAGTTTTCCATGTACATTCTTCTTTCGACGCCTTTTTTTCCGAATAATCTTCAGTATCAACTCTTCTAATCGATCTTGGGAGCCTTCAGGTTCGTCGGCCATCATGCGGACACGCCCGTGTCCTTGTGACGCTTGTTTCGCCGCTTCAAATTCTAAAGCGTGGGCGAGTGCATCGTCTATTGTTCTTGGTCGCGCTAACCTCAATGACTGTTGCGTTTCTCGATCCCTTAAACCATCTACGAACGTTTGTACTGCTAGCTGTTCCAAGAAGGAGTCGGGAGCCGTAGGGTAGGCTAGTCGAACCAATCGTGCAATGTTATTATTATTATAGTCTTTAGCAGATAGGCGGCAAAGCCGGTGTACTGCACAGGTTATTTAACAAAGAGTAAAATAAAATACAGTTTTATGTTCAAGTTATACATGCATTCCTAGCACTTTCACACTGTTTAATATCACAGTTTTTCACAACAATGTATTGCAGGCTCTGTCCACTCTGTTTTTAAAAGAGTTCACACTAGGTGCATTCACAATGTCCTCGGTTAGTTTGTCAGCTTCGTATTCTTGAAGATTCTCACCACTCTTCTGGATCCGATTCTTCACTTGCGTGTGGTACACTTGTTGCAGATGTGCGTCGCCATATCTCATTTCCAATCGAGAAACTAACAGTCGGTAGTCATTCTGTTGGCTTGTTGGAATCGCTTGAAAGACGTTCAAGGCGTCTCCGCGCAAAGCAACGATTAATGACACAGCTTTTTCATGGTCAGCCCAACCATTGGCCCTGGCAGCTGCTTCAAATTGTGAAGTGATTTCGTCGCCATTTCACTTGTTTGAAAGCACCAAATTTTTAAGCAGTTCAACTGTCTTGTTTAGTTTTTTTAATTCACACCGAACACCCCACACCTGACGCCAATTGTAAATTGTAACGGTTTTAAAACGTTTATTTAAAACTTCGGTCCACCGTGTGAATTATTTATTAACAAAGATTATTTATTTATTCATGAACAGGCAGTTACAACTGATAGAGTTCGTATCAACTAATTTATTACATGTGGTAGGTATATAGTATAAATGATAATAATAATGTATAACAATGGCAATATAGGTATATATATATAACAGACACCGTAAACACGGTAAAAGAGGATTGGAGAAAAATATATAATAGACAATATTTCACTTCACATAACATAACACGGTAACTGTTTCATTTTCTATGTGTTCATATGTGAATCGAGATGATTTTTGAACAGCTCAATGGTGGTAGAGTTCACAACATTTTCTGGTAATGCATTCCAGGGATATACAACTCTATTTGCTATGAAATGTTTTCTCGGATTTTTATTGAACTGATCTTTTTTAAGTTTATACTGATGTCCTCTCAAGTGAACGTTTTCATTTCTAGTAAAAATGTCAATCAATTCTGGGCACTCATACTGGTTTGTAAGAATTTTGTATGTGTCAATAATATCCATACGCTTTCTTCTCTCTTCCAATGTGGGTAATGCCAGCGCATCAATCCTATCTTCATATTTCAAATTCCAAAAACCCAATGGTAGTTTAGTGGCTCGACGTTGAGTGTTCTCGAGAAGTAGGACGTCCTTGGTAAAGTACGGCGACCATATGGTGGATCCATACTCTAGAATTGGTCGTACATAGCTTTTATATAGTTTCAGGAACAGATCTTTGGTTAAAAACTTAAAAGATTTCTTGATCACATATAATGTTCTATTTGCCTGCTTCACAACACTCACACAGTGTGCATTCCATTTCAAGTCTTTCGAAATAATAATACCCAAATCTTTCTGACTGTCAACTGGTGTAAGAGTCTCGCCGTCAAGATAATATTGTTTATTGGGATTATTCTTTCCTAGGTGAAGAACAGAACATTTTCCTATATTTAACGATAGCAACAACTTTTTTGTCCAGATTACAATTTTGTCTAGATCTTCTAGAAGTTGATTTGAAAACGGGTTACCAAAGAATTTAGTATCATCCGCGAAAGAAACGACTTTACATACGATTTGGGCATCAAAGTCGATCATATAAATCGTAAAGAGTAGCGGCTCTAGCACTGACCCCTGCGGTACTCCACTCTGGACTTCGTATGGGTCAGATAATTCTCTTCCCATTCGAACCTTGAATTTCCGCCCTGTCAAAAAGTCTTTTATCCAACCAAGAAGATTTCCTCTAATGCCAATATGGTCCAACTTTGAGAGTAGTGTTTTGTGCGGAACGCGATCGAAGGCTTTCTCGTAGTCTAAATAGATCACATCGATCGGGTGGTTTACATCCAAATTTTTTGTCCATTCATCTATACATATCAACAAGTTAGTAGTGGTTGATCGACCTGGCAGAAAACCATGCTGTGAATTTGGTATTAAGTTATTTCTCAATAGGAAGTCCCGAATATTCCGCACAATGACTTTCTCCATGCTTTTGCATACTATTGATGTCAACGATATCGGTCTATAGTTACTTGCTAATGTCTTATCTCCTTTTTTATATATTGGAGTTACATATGCCATTTTCCATTCTTCTGGCAGTGATTTGGTTTCTAGTGATAATTTCATGGTGTACGCAAAAACACGACTTAGAATACACAGACAACTTTTCAATAGTAATGTGGGAATTTCATCTGGTCCTGGGGCACTGTTTGCATCTAGTTCAGTAAATATTTTTTGAATAGTTCCGGCATCGAAGGTGATATCAGTTATTTCGTTTACCGATCGGGAGATCGTTTCAATCGTAGGTATATCAGAATCCACTTCTCTCACAAATGATTTTGAAAATTCGTTGGCAAAAATATTTGTTATTTTCTTCATACAATTTGTCATCTCGTTTTTGTTTCCATCCCAAATTGTTGTGGGGACACCCATTTTTATTGAAGTTTGACTCTTCGTATATTTATAAAATTTTTTCACATTTTCATTTGTCCCTAGTGCCGCTTCATATGATTTCCTTTCAGACAAGGATATATCCGTACATTGGTTTCTCAAAGCTTTGTACTCATTATATGCCTCATTGGTGTTCAGTATTCGATACCTGTCCCATGCTTTCCTCTTTTTTTTTATCAATTTTTTTGTTTGTTGGGATATCCAGGGTTTACAAATATTTATTCCAAGATTAAAATTATTAAACAACGAAAAAACACGAAATAACAACTTAATACTAAAACGCAACACTAATATTAATTCTAATACAAAACACTAATATTAACCTGTAACATTAATTAATTTATTTGTACAGTTTGTTTTGTTTATTTATAACTATTCACGTATATTTAACATTCACTTTACCGACGCACATATTCGACCGTTTCGTAGGCTGGATTAGACTAGCCTGTGTTCGTTTGGTCGCGCCTTATATATCCCAGCTTCGTCCTTCCAGAACGTTCCCGTAGTCGCGTGAGAATGAGTAGACGTCGACAGCTCCGGAAGCTTTTCGGTGGATGACGCACATGATTCCACACGTGTGCTGACGCATCTCGTTACAATATATTTTATAAGACTTTACTGACTATATTTATTCTACTGAGAATGCCATGCCAAATTACTGCAATGCAAATGCAATTAAAACTATTAATTTTTTTGGCTAATGATTCTGCTTGGTGCCGAAAGGCATCAAAAGTTTTTTTTTTGTGAGTTGCAGCAACTTCACAGAGCTTGTGCCCATTATTGCTTGTTTCTTTATGAATTGTATGCTTTGCTGTAATCTCTTGCAAGTAGTCTTCGTTACCCAATTGGGCGTTGAAATCTCCGACGAGTATTACATCATGTTTAGGTATTTGATGACATTGATTCTGTAAAACTTCTTAAATTGATCCTTTTCGACGTCGGTAGTTACGTCAATTGGAGCGTATGCATTTACAATGGTTAAATATATCGATCTTTAAAATATATTATCCTGCTTCTGATGTTACTTGATACAAAATAGCCAAATGCTTTTTGGCCGCGCTTTTCGTCCCCACTGAAGAGAAAGCTGTAAGTATTCTTTTGAATTTTACCCTCACCCACCCATCTATATTCTTGGATTCCTAGCATATCAACTTTATATTTTAGCATTTCCAAAGCAATATCTTGCATCTTCCCAGGTTGGAGCATGGTTTTAACATTCCATATTGCTACTCTAAAATTTTTTCCTTTTAAGCGTTTTGGAAAGATTTGGTCTTTTTTAGCTTCCTTAATAGCAAAGTTACCAGGAAACTCTTTCACTTTGTTCGTTTTTCCTTTTACATTTGCCAGAGTTGTCTTCCTTGCATCCTTCCTTTAGTATTGCATTGTAACCCCCAACCGGGGTCATATCTTTGCTCCGGGTAACTCAGAGGGATTCCAGGTGATGGTTGCAGTTTCGAAGCTTGAATTTATAACACAGAAATCATTTATAACATGGTTTATTAAATAATAATAATACACTTCGGTAACAATTATATACAATTGTGAATAAGCAAATAAACGGAATTAATTCAGGACGGACAGGTACAACTTAACTAACTGGTAAATAACGCAAACGGAAAATAATGCAATCAACGCTGTTAAATAAATCATATTTACACCAAATAAATATTCGTAATTTTCACCCGAGCTTGAGCGGGCAATCTTGCTTCACAGGCCGGCGAACTGGTCGAACCTTCAGTACAACTCGAACGGAGTACGGTCTGTGTTGATCCTTGGTGTCGGAATATTTCGCTAAAGAACAGTTAAACGTACAAGTTATTAAATATTAACAAGTGTGCGGGTTATCTCGGGAATTCTCTCCTCCAGGAATGGTACGGAATATTACGTGACGGTCGCTGGATAATTCCCGGTAAGTAAACCTTACATTGACTTTGAATTGCCGGTAAACGAAAGTGTTTTGATTCCCTTCGTACTTATTTTCGGCCAGGTCGGTTCAGGTTAAGGGTTTGAGTTTTAAGAGGGTTGTAGCCAGGCAAATACGGGCCGGTCTGTGAAGTTTTTGGTTAATTAACAGAGTTGCGGACCGGCTAATGCGAGCCGGAAGCGAGGGGGTTAATTATTAGATTTCTAGCCAGGCGAATACGGGCCGGTCTGTGAAGTGTTATTTAAGAGGGTTGTAGCCAGGCAAATACGGGCCGGTCTGTGAAGTTTTTGGTTAATTAACAGAGTTGCGGACCGGCTAATGCGAGCCGGAAGCGAGGGGGTTAATTATTAGATTTCTAGCCAGGCGAATACGGGCCGGTCTGTGAAGTGTTATTTAAGAGGGTTGTAGCCAGGCAAATACGGGCCGGTCTGGAAGGGTTGAAAGGATTACGGACCTGGTACTTGCGTATTTCGGTTGTCCTGGACGGTCGGTTTTGGCTGTTCAACTGGAACGACTGGTTTCCACTTCGTCGTGGTGGACTCTGGCTCGGAGCCGCGGTGGACTCTGATCGCTCGGCGACGTCCCAGTGGACTCTCGTGTTGAACGTGAATTTACGACGCCTTTTATATGATTCTGGGGCCTTCCTTCTTGGTTTCGCCTGGTGCGTTAAACAAGGCTGGGAGATCACGTCCGCACGCAATGTGGTCGGACTATCTCGTCCGGGGCTTGGTTAATCTCTTGTGACGTCGTTTAACGGAAAATTCTGGTGAACGACCAACTGTACTCGAATTAATATCGTGAAATTAACTTCACGAATAAAATTAATACGTTAATTACGGTTGAGTCATTACAGCATTTACTATTTTATGCTGTCCTTTCTGGTACAGTTTGAGTTTTTTGAAACGCTAGCTTTGGACTGCGAGTGGGGCTTTTCAACTCCGTGACTGGTCTCTGGGAAACCAGCTAACAAACTCTGGGTCCAAAACTTTGCTTTATTTTGTCTTTTCTTTGCCTCTTGTTCTGAATTACTCTCTGGGGGATCAGTCTTCTACTGATCTCTCGGAATAAATAATTCTGGTTACATCATTATCTTTATCATTCATGTCTTCTTCATCCTCCAGCTCGCTTACCGTATACGCTTTATAAATCACTCACTATAAGTTTCTTCCTTTATATGTTAACTGTATAATCTCGTACCTGGCTAATTTCAGATGTTGCAGGAATGTCTTTCTCTCTTTTTGCTTGTTTTCTGTAAAATCATACTCCAGCCAAATTTTAGAACCTTTTAGTTTTCTTGTATTCTTACTGGTCTATTCCTATTTGTTTTATATTGACCTAATCTCCTTATGTCTTGTACATCAAATTTAAGATCTATGCTTATCCCCAGTGTTTTAGTTACTTGTTCAAATTTTCCATGCAGTCCTTCTTTAGATTTGTTCTCCCCACCTTCTAGTCCATAACAGACCATGCTATTTCTTTTAAGAGCTCTTTCTAACTTTTCCATTTTTTCCTTCTCTTGGATTCGGAGTCTAATTTCTTGTTTTTTAATTTGATCTTCTCGCTTTACCGATTTCTAACCTTAGTTGATGTATTCCTTCACCATTGTTTTCCATCTTTCCTAGTAACAGTTAAATTCTAATCAATATTGGGGGCTTGCACAGTTGACTACACTTACCTCATTTTCTTGACCCTTAGAAAACTAAAATTATTCTACGATGCGTTTCTATTCTATGATTAACAGTACTTGTAGGGACAAACCCTTTTATTATCGTGTATGCTTTTATTTACAGATAATACGTCTACGGACATACATTCACTGAAATAAGAACAGCGCTTGTATAAAATAGGAAAAACGCCTACGTCATGTACGACTACAAGCTTACAGAGTGTCTGTGGACATTATAATAAATACAAATTTATTTTGTACAATCTAAAATAAGTAACAAAAAAGTGGTGTCGTTATTGAGCAACAGTTAAAAATTTAAGTAAATAAATACAAACAGCTTAATTAGTACAATGAGATTTAATAATATTTGCAGTTCTCTTACTTTATATAGTTTGCTGAGTATAGAGTTGTTAACTAAACTACAATACAGATATTACATTTTTTTATATTATTTGATAAATAAGTAGCAACTAGCCTGTGATAACAACGTTTAAATAAAAATATATTCACGGAAAAAATAAGCAACAAATTTCAAATAATAACAGAACAAATTATTTCAAATCTAAGATTACATATAATATTTGCAGTAACAAATTTGTGAATTATTTCTTATCCTAAGTATATAATTTATAAAGCTTCTTGTATCTTCTGCTGCAAGTGGAATATTTTATTCCATGTACAGTGCTGCTACGATTAACCCAGTATGTTTGGGTAGGCCGCCCTTCTCCATTATAAAAAAGTGGAGGAGATTTTTGAAGGGTACACCTTTCAGTCTTTAAGTAGCACACTACTCCTCCGTACATTACACTTGAGTATTAGTTTTATAAAGAAACCAACCTTTACTTCACATTCCTTTTGTAAACATTCTGTATAGTATTTAATAAAGCTACATGTAAAAAATTAACAAACAAGTTAAACGCTTTTACTGGAAACATATATGCATGAAAATAATTAATTTTATAGTTTGGAGTTGTATTTTACAAACTTTACGGTAGGAGAAAGTGTCTTCCGCCCTGGATTTAAACCCAATGTAATAATGTTTTTGCACAACAATTCAATTTTGACGTTAGTTAAAAATGTGGTTATTTCTATGTTTATAGGTACAATATAAGCATTTTTAATATTTCCATCAGTAAGCAAAGATCAACTGATCAATATGTTTACGTGTAAAATCTTCTAAACACTTAACAGTGTAAGCAAAATTACAATGGCATACGGCTAAAGTGAGAAGAAATATAAAATGGTGTTAATCATTTTGTGCTTATAATTATATTGCCTAGTTACATGGCACTCAATATAATAATTGAAATTTATTTTTGATATATTTTTGCAAATAAAAAATTGCACTTTATGTTGACTTTATTAAATTACCTTGTAACTCTTCTAAATTTGTGAAATCTTGATACAATTAATAACAATTTAATTTAGCAGATATTCGTGCCAATATTTATTTAACTGTTTGTTAAGTTAAAAATACCCGTTTATTTTTTTAAAAGCGCTAGAGCTTTTTTTTTTAATTTAGATATGTTTAGCTGTTGGGTGTATATCCATGCATATGTGTTTGCCCTAATTTACAGCATAAAAAAATCAACAACAGGAATGTAGTAATTAACAATAACAAATTTTTTACTTATTTCTTTAATTATTAATTTTTGTTTAGCAAAGTCCACCTTCAAATTCATCATCATCACTGCCTTCTTTTGCTTTAGACGATGGTTTAACATCGCTCATGTCTTGTGGACGATCCTATTCCACAAAGAAAATTAATATCTATGAGAATATTCAACAATTTGTACTAAATATTTTTTTATAAACGAAGCTCTTACTTACAATTTTACATTCTTAAAAATAATTAAATTAAGAAGTTATCTCGTTTCTAATTTGAATTTTCAAAGCATTCGTTAAACTCAGGCAGAATATACATTATAAAGTGAAATGTTTTTAAAATGCATAATAAGAAAAGGAAACACTCACCTCTAGAGAAGCAGCAGCTTGTAAATTAGGAGAAACGTAAGACGGTGCGGCATTTTCCCGAACGCTAGCTTTAGGTGCAGTGGTAAGTCCTTCCGGCAATGGCAAATCACGTGCAAGTATGGCATATTCAACATCCATATGTTTTATGAACGGATTATTCAAAGCGCTCTTGGCCGATTCTGGATCCTCTTCGTCAAAAGCTTGAAGCAGCATTTCTAAAGTTTGAACCTCAGGGCCCTCGCAATAATTTCCTGCAATTTCAATCTACTTATGACTTTTGTTTTAAATTTTAGAAAGTAACTAACCCCATTCCTTGAAGGCCTTTTCAGCAGCGACAACATCTCCACGAGCTAGCTGAACTAAAACTAATGCTACAGCTAATCGACCGGTCGCTTGATACGCTTCACTCTGTTGGTGAAGTCCAATTTCACGTCTAATTGAATCTGCTGCTAAATCAAACCTAAAATATGGTAAATAAATCGTAATATACAAATATAAATAATTTATTTTACTTACTGCTTCAGCTTAACGTAGATTCTTGAAACTTTACTTATGTACTCAGCGGCTTGCCTTGAACTATCTTGAATCTGTTTAAATAGAAAAAAATTATTTACATAAACCTGAATTATATTATATTCACCATATATCAACATACGCAATGAAGTTTGTTCAGTAGAAGTTTTGCTGCGTAAAAATGTTTGTTTCAGATGTTGCAAATGCTTTTTATAAAAACTTGAATGAAACCTTACCGTTGCTATATCAGCAGCTCGTAAAAATAACTGAAGAGCTTGCTCGGGATGTTGTTGTTCGAGAATCTTGGCAGCTTTATCAAGCGAGGATGCAGCCGCATCTGCACTTCCATGAGTGTGATACATATTCGCAGCTCTTTCGGAAAGAGCTGGTACTTCCCGTAAGTCTCCTAATTCCTTGCATACTAGAATTGCTTGATCTATGGCTCTGGCAGCGTAAAAGAGTGATCTGTTTTGTTTGTGACATTCTGCCGCTTTCAATAAGCTCTCCCGACACTGCTCAAAAGACTTTGCGTTGCGGAAGCATGTTGCTATAGAGTAAATACCAAGCAGTTTAGTTTTAAATTTGAAATAATAGTTGTTAACAAACCTGCTTTATTGTATTCGTCTGCTGCAACTTCATAATCAGGGCGCCATTTCAACAGTGATGTTTTGAGACTAAAATAATTTGAATGTAAATAAAAAATTATACGACGGTTTATATAAATTAAATAAGCGTTTTCACCTTTTTTCAGCAACTCGTATGTGCTCCAGCCCTTCGTCAATCTTTTTATTTGCATTCATCACTACTGCCTCACTTTACAGGTGTTTTGACAGCACCTGCATAAGTGGGGTGGGCGGGGCTCACACGGAATCCCAGTACGTCAAAAACCATACTTATACAAAAACCATAAAACATCAAAATCCCTAAATGTTAAACAGGTTAGGTTTTCTAAACAGCTTGTTTGTTTAATTTGGCGCCCTTTAATACAGTTAATTTTTTAATTAGTTATTAATTTTATTTACACCGAACTACTGAATAATAATCAGACAGAAGTGAATTATTTTGTGTGGAAGTTAAATCTGTGTTATATTTTGTGACGACAAACAGCTTCGAAGTTAAACTTTTATGAAACATTAATTTGTTGCAACAAATGCAATAAAAATGGCAGAAAAACTAGAAGATTTTAATTTACCAATCAGTGTAGTACAACGGATAATAAAGGAAGCTATTGTTGATAATATAAATATTGGTAAAGATGCAAGGGTAGCGTTAGCACGAGCTGCTGCCGTTTTTGTACTCTACGTAACTTCTCATTCTTCTCAAATGGCACAAAAAGTTAATCGAAAAACGTTGATCGGACAAGATGTATTCGATGCTTTGAAGAATTTGGAATTTGATGAACTTGTTGAACCTTTAAAAGAAAGCCTTATGGGTAAGACTTAATTCGTGGTGGTATTTTGATGTTTGTAATGAAACTAGTTAGTTATCCTGAACAATTGATTATATTTTGTTAATTCAATTTTTGAATTATCATCGTTAGTTATCGGTAAAACTTTAGTATATGTAAAAATCGTAGCAGTTAAGTAGCTATTCTTCCTCTACCCCTAAGCACCCCTGCCAAAACTCTATGTCAAGTACGGTGGTCCACTATAATGCGCACCAAACCATAGCATATACTACAGTTGAGCCTAGTTATCTTCGTCTGCCTCTTATACCGTTGCCGGTGACAAGGTTTTACTACATCTCGCACATTATAGCTTGCACACTAAACACAATGTTTATCACATCTACTGATTAACCCTGTGCTATCAGGGGCGGATCAAGCTTTTGCTGGGCCCGGGGCTAAATAGCTTTGTGGGGCCCTGCTAAACAAAATGTAAAACTCAAAAATTATCAACATAATTTTCATTGACACCAAAAACTACAAAATTTTTTTCCTTAATTTATCTTTAACGAAATCAGTAATAATATCATCGAACTTTAATTTTCTTAAGATTTCCCTTTCGATGCATCGAGTCGCCCTTGTTCCACGGTTATTCTATATTTATTTTTTATATATGACAACTTTGAAAAAGATCGTTCTGCTTCGCAGTTAACGATAGGTATTGACAAGAAAATTTTAATAATCATTCGGAAATGTATCCATCAAATTGTATTTTATAATAAACTGATAGAAGTCAAATGGATTGGAAGTTAAGTTATCAGTTGTGTTTCTAAGTAAATTCGAAAAAAAAAATCAGTTCGTCAGTTAGATTAGCATCGACGTCATCTTCATAAACTTCAATAATTTTCTTAGTAAACACCTCTAACTTGCTTCTTTCCAATTCTGTACTCAATTTCGGTAGTAAGCCACATAGTTCACAAATTTTAGAATATGCGTCATTTCTACGTTGTAGTTCGCAAACAAGCTTATCGATGACTACTAAGAAGGTTTGTATTTTGAAGAAATCCCTTCCATTTGATGATGCTTCATCTGGACCGTCGGGAAACTTCTTTCTTCGCATTGCCTTCTCAGAAAACTTATATACATCGTCCGAAACATCAGCATGCTCCTCCAAATCGAGAATTTGTTTTGCCTCTGCTTCGAATAAGTCAAATTGATCTCTAAATGAGGTAATCGTTGCTGTAAGGCCCTTTAATACACTGTCTCCGAACATTATGTCCAGGCCCAGTTTTTGCAATATTTTAGAAGCTTCCCCAAAATGTTTCAGTATTTTATTCCAAACCGTTGCCATGAATAGTGTTTCCATTTTCATCATTTGTTTGCATAGTCCCGAAGCTTCTATGCTTGTATCTTTTTTTGCTGACGGATCTTCGGCCATCATTTTCAAACATTTATATATTTGAGTATAGCTAGTTAATAATGCCTTGGCTGTATCTTCTCTGCAGCTCCACCGAGTACTACTAAGAGATTTTACTGTGTACTGCTTCTCTAGATGTTGTGACAGTAAATGCCACCGATGTGTAGAAGCCGCGAAGAAAGCGTAGACCTTTTGCAAGAAGAAAAAGAATTTCATAGCTTCAACACAAACATCAACAGCACATTCTCCGACTAAATTCAGTGAATGGGCAAAACAGGGGACGTAGAAAGCAGTTTTCACTACCCGTTGTATATGTGCCTGAAGGCCATTGTATTGTCTGGACATGTTACTTGCATTATCATCCGACTGTCCACGACAGTACCTCAGTTCCAGACTATTTTCTTTCAGGAAATCACTAACTACTTCTGACAAAGATATTCCTGTATGGCTAAAGATAGAAGATAGGTATAAAGCCTAAAAATCTTTCATGCACACCTTCGTTGGAACAGTAACGAATAATAATGGACAGTTCATCTACGTACGATAAGTCAGGGGTTGAATCCACTATTATTGCGTAATACTTCGCAGCTTTGATTTCGTCTATGATTCGATCACGTACTTTCCTTGCCATTAGCTGAATGAATTCTTCGCATATCGTTTTTGATAGATAAGAAACATTGCCTTTTCCCTTATTTCCAAATTTTTCAATATGGGCTTTGAAAAACGGATCAAATTCAGAAATTAATTCCAATAGCCCCATATAAAGGCCATTCGATTGGGATCCAAATATTTCGTGTTTACCACGAAAAGGCAAGCCCCTTTCAGCTAAGAACATTACCACGGCGTCTCGGGGGCCCTTAGACGGGCGGGGCCCGGGGGCTTCAGCCCCCAAAGCCCCCCCCTTAATCCGCCCCTGTGTGCTATTACTTGTTTTATCCACTTTTTTCTATCCATCATAACTCATTTTGCGTCATTCCACTCCAGACCTCTTACTTTTAGTATGGTCGCAACATTTATATCTCAGGTTATTGACGGTCGGCCTCTCGGCTTCTTCCCTTCGTTCTTTACTTCCCACTTCCCATTCTTCTCCAGTCTGTTATTACTCATTCTATGTAAATGTTCTAGCCATCTTAGTTGGTTATTTTCTATTGTAGTGGTTGTATGTTCAAGCTATGTCTAATATCGGTACTTCGTAGCTTATCGCGCTTTGTAACTCCAGCTATTCTACGAAGGCACTTCATTTTTGCTGCTTGCAACATGTTTTTCTGCCTACCAGTCAGCACCCAATATTCACAGCTGGAACATAGGGTTGGAACATAAATCTTGTTGTACACTGTTGTTGGAATGGTTATTGAGTTCAACTTCAAGATTTCCATCACTCCTTATGACTTGACCAAGATATTTGTAGTTGTTTACTTCCTAATTTGATTGAAATATTTTTTCTTCTACCCACTGCCATCACAACCGTTTTGTTATTGTTGATTAATGAGCCACCTTTTTCTAATTTTTCATTTCGCTCTGTTTTCGCCATAATAACCATACATAAGTTCAGACACTAAAACCTGTTCCATATTCCTGTAGCCAATACTAATTTGATTTGTGGTGCTTTTGCATTCTTTCAGAATTTTATCTATTAGAATTACGAGGAGAGTTCAAATTTAACCTGGAATTTTCATTTCTTTGGAAGCTTCATAGTCCCTTCTTTATAGAAGTTTTCTGCCTGAGCGGCAAGCCAGTGTTACACAAAATTTTTGACCTCATCATCTTCAGTACGAATACTACCAATTGCTTCCTTGAGTGGCCCAAACAAATGAAAGTCACAAAGAGACAAATCTGGACTGAAAGGAGGATGTGGAAGTGTCTTCCAGTGTAATTTATCTAAAGTTTCCCTAGTTAATTGGGCGGCGTGCAGGCGAGCATTGTCGTGGAGGAGAACCGCACTTCCAACCGAACGCTTCTGTCTTCTTGTCCGAAATGCAGGCTTAACTTTTTCGGCAAGCAGTTGAGAGTTATAAGGGGCATTAATTGTACGCCTATCTTCTAAAAAATCTGTAAAGAAAACCCCTTCTGTGTCCCAAAACACAGTGGCCATTATCTTCCCAGCTGAAGTGGTAACCTTTGTTTTTTAGGCTTCGGTGAAGTTTTGTGTCTCCATTCCATGCTTGATTTTTTGGACTTTGGGACAAAATGGTGTACCCAAGTTTCGTCACGTATTGATGAAGGAGTTTGGTTGAGATTTCAATCCGTCTTTGTTTCTGTTCAACAGAAAGCAGCTTTGGGACCCACCTTGAACAGATTTTTTGAAATTTCAAATGTTCATGGATTAAGGCAACAGCACACACGGCTTCTAGATTGTCCAGTGTATTATCAAGACAAGCTATTTTCCCATATACAAATTATTTTGTTCCTTGTATAAATAGGGGGCTTAGTACTCCACCTTGTCTTATGCCCTTTTTTGTTACAATTTCTTCAGACGAAAGATTGTCAGTCCTTATATAGTTCCTTGTATTGTATTTTGATAGAAACTTTCAATTGCTAATATTAGATTATTATTCACCCCCTGTTCTATAAGTGCCTCCCAGATCTTCTCTCTAACTACTGAATCAAATGCTTTTTGCAGATCTATAAAACATACCATCATTTCCTTATGATACAGTATCGTTTTTTCAATTATTTGCTTTAAAACAAAAATGAATCCACTCTGTGATCCGTCCAACTGATTTTCTGTATCCAATCTGAGCCTTTGTTCTAGCACTTTTTTATATACTTTACTGGCAACACTTAGTAGGTAGTAATATACCCCTATAGTTATCACAATTAGCTCTATCTCCCTTCTCATGCAAAGGTAGTAGGTATAGTGGCTACTTCCCAATCGGATGGTATTCGTTTTTGCTTCCATGCTAAACAGATTACTTTATAGAACATAGTCATGCCCGCCGCACCCATTGATATTAACATTTCAGCCCTAATATAATTATGACCTGCAGCTTCGTTGTTTTTTAATTTCTTCATGGCTGCTGCTACTTCTGATAATTCTTCCTGATTATTATTTCACTATTACTGCCATGTCCATAGGATATAGCTCTGCCTCCCATTGTTTCTTCAAAGTGGACCTTCCACCTAGCAATTATTTGATTTTCATCAGTTAATAAGATATTCCCGTTTTTTTCACTAACATACAACAAGGCATCTTTAGTGGATTTCTTTAGCACTCTAATCTTCTTATAAAACAAGCTTATATTCTCTCTAGCGTTGTTTTCTAATTCATTCCCAAATTTCTCGCACTGTGCAGTTTTTGATACTGTCACAAAGTGTTTCACAGTAGCAGTTGCATAGCATAGCTGTTTTTTCTTCTTTGTCTCTAACCAAATCTCATCTGACCACAAGCTTGTTTGTTTCTTTTTAAAATTACTTCTTGAAATCCCACATACTTCTTCTGCCGCTGGTAATAAAGTATCCTTAAAATTCTGCCACACTTCGTCCAGAATATCAGAGTCTTTATCTGTTAACACTATTTCCTCTATTTTATTATGTTACCACTTTCTTACTTCCTCATCATGTAGCCTTTTCAATTTTATTATGTAACTAATTTTTTCAGTCTTTCCAACTGAATGTCTTTTTTGATTATCGTCTATTTTCATAACCATCGTTAGTAGTGTCATTGTCAAGTGGTCATTGCCTATTTCGTATCCTCTATGTATTCTCACATCCTGAACTCTCTTCTAAATAAATCTTTGCACCAGTATATAATCAATTATTGAATATTTATTTTTACTTGGTTCAACTCTTGTGAAAGTATGGATTTGTTTATGTTGAAAGAACGTGTTTATTACAATCAAGTCATTATCAATGCAGAATTCTACTAGCTACGCCCATTATTGTTAATTTGGTCTTCACCGAATTTTCCTAAGATTTGAGGATAATTCTCTGTCATGTTTCCTACCTTCGCATTCAGGGCTCTTATAATCACATATCTCCCCTTAACTGCTAATTTTTCTTTCCCTTGTAATCTTTCGTTTTCAGTTGAACCTTAAGTGATGACTTCTACAGCGAGAGCAAATAAGATTGACCGAAAGAAACTACTTTCCAAGGCAGATATTGCCAATCTTTACTTCCATTATGCTTAACCGCGCCTTGTGGTTCAGTGTGATATTAGCTTCACATTTTGACGTTGTCCTTGCATTTATTTATCCTGCCTACAAAAATACCCGAGCCAGTCAATAAACCATATACGTATTAGAAATATACCGCTGATACTACCTTCTCTGCGTGCTCGACATCAGAGTGCAAAGATATTTGTTTCTATCTCAACTTGTCCCCTTTTTCAACACAACGAGCATGCGCACATTTAAAAAGGGTGCAAACTGAGATAGAGCTATCTGAGCTATCATGGAGCTATCAATATTGCTGTCTCTCTTTGCTGAGCATGCCCACCGCTCATTGTCAGAATACAGCATTAGCCGTATATTTCTAATACGTATATGCAATAAACGCCATTTAACTTTGAATATGTTATCTAAGCTTAATGAATGCAATTATTGTTTATTGTTATGGGATAATTTACCATTTAGCTCAACACAATGGGCTTAAGGGCTTAACCTAAAACGACAAACAAAATGTCAAAATAGACACGAAGTAGGTGCAGTCCATGGTTACATACATATGTAGCGGCACATTTTTTCTATGTTCATTTTTCACGGAGGCGGCACGGCCGGGCTTTATTGCTCTCAATGTATTTGAAGTTTAATTGCTAACAACCCCTCCGATATAAATTTCTAATCAAGTAAAAATTTGGTTGTTTCCTTACCCAAAATACATCTTACACCAGCTTCAGCTTTGCACTGAATTGGCCCCCCATTGTACTTATAATAGCACAATAGTAATTTGTATAACAAGTGTTGAAAGTACAATTTTGCAGAACGAAAATGAAGGTTGCAGCCTGAGACGAAGTCGAAGGCTGCATTCATTTGAGTTTTGCAAAACACTTTCAACAAGTGTTATTACACACTATTTTTTCTACTCCTACAGAAGAAAGACATTTAATTCACTATTTAATATTTTAAAGCAAATTTTATAATTTTTTGTGGAATATTAAGTATGCTCATAGAAACTATGGTCATTATGGAAATAAGTCCGTTGCTATGAAAATAAACATATCACAAATATAAACAAACCATACAGTTAACCGGCGCCATTTTGAAAGTGTGTTGCAAAGTACTTTTTCTCACTACCACCTTGGTAAATTGACATTTCATTGTCAAAAAGTCGACAATAATGGAAAGTAAAACATTTAGTTGAACAAAAACAGACTGTATCTAAGGGCAAAAAAGACGATTTACCGCGCCAGGTCATTTTCCGCGCATGGTACCTCATAACGCTACACCATAACGGATATAAAAAAAATAAATAGTTATAATGGAGAATACTTGCTTATTTATTAATATTAAAACTAATTTTACAATTGGAACAACGTTGAGTGTTAAATGAAGGTGTATTTACAAAATGTTTGATTTCATTCTTTTCGTTACTGAAAACAGAAATTACGTTTATGTGTTTGTTTGTACCATAGCAACAGCGCCGTTAAACTGTCATAAATATAAATGTCACAATTTTTGTTAAATTATTAATGAATTTTATTTTGTGGTAGTGAGAAAAACGTAATGCGCAACGCGTAGGTAAGTTTCTTTTTTATCCTCGGTGGCTTTATGGACCTCAGCTGCGCTTCGGTCCACAAATTACCACCTCGGATAAAAAAGTTCACTTACCATAACTTGGAGCGCAAATAACTATTTCTACAACCACCATGGAAAGTGGGATTTTCAGACTTCGTCTCCATAGATACGAGTATTGAAAATGAGTGTTTGCCGAACAAGTGAAAATTAGCGTGCGGAAAGTTTACTTTCCGCACGCAAATCTGGATTAATCTGGATTTGCGTGCGGAAAGTAAACTTTCCACACTCAAATTTTGATTTGCGTGCGGAAAGTAAACTTTCCACACGCTAATTTGTTTACTTTCCGCACGCAAATCAAAATGTCATAAATGACATTTGATGAATGTCAGATTTGATTTTGCAGAAATATTTAAATTTTTTGTGGTTGTAGAAAAAATAGTGTGTAATACATGTGTTGAAAGCTTGTATTTGCCACACTCATGTGACTGCAGCACTCACTAGCGTTCGTGCTGCAAACTTCACATTCGTGTGGCAAACGCAAGCTTTCAACACTTGTATTACAAATTACTATTGCAACACACTTTTGGATTTTGTCGCACAGTTTCGACAAACAATTGCTTTCAGCATTAAAAATCATGTGGAAAGATCAACTTTCAACAGTAGGAGTAGAAAAATTCCTTTGTAAAATTCGGTAAGGAATCGTTGAACTTTTTAATACTCATTTGAGTTAGGAAAAGTGCAATTTTTCCTATCTAGAATGGAAAAATAAAACAAAAGAGGAAATCAGACCAAAACACTTCACAAATTGAAAAATTTTGTTTATTTTTGTTTTCCATGGCAATGAAACATTTCACTACATCAAAACGAACTTGACATAAAAATGAAATATTCAGTTAAAATGATACGGAATTCTTTACCGAATTTTACAAATTTTTGTGTTTTCCATTCACGTCTAGAATGGAAAAAATGTACTTTTCCTATCTCTATTTCTAACGCAATTATTCCTTCTCCTTTTTTCTTTGTTTCTGTTAGCCCAATAAGCTGCAAACCTGATTTTCTAAATTCGTGTACTAATTCATTTTTTTTAACATTAATTCCCCTGATGTTCCAGGTTCCAATCCTTCACTTAACAGCATCCTTCTTGCCTTTAATTACTGTTTTGCAACTATTTGTTACTACATAATTATCTAACTTAAATTTCTTTCTTTGGTCATCATTATTTAGCTTATCATTTGCCATCGTTGCCACCATCTCCATTGCTTTTGTTAGTTTTTTGCATTTTCACCTGCCACTACACCATGGTCCTTTCTACTCCAGTAGTATTCTTTATCATTCACCAGCATCTTACGATAACCAATTTTTACCTTTTGTTTTTTCAGCATTAGCTATACATCTAATTTCAAATTGCACATCTTTCTCTTCCTTTGTTAAGTCGTGCTCAATATAAACCGGTATCTTTTCGTCACTTCCGTTTTCTTCCCTTCCTGCCTTTCCCATTTCTATGTACGAGTATTTTGTTTTTCCTCGTTGATCTGTATCTAGTCCCATTGCTCTTGCTTCGTTTTTTAGCACTCTTAACAGTTTTTTTATAGCTCTTGCTTTGATCTTGCTACTATGGTAACGTCATCCGTATATGCGAGTAGCTTAGACAATATCGTTCCATTTCTGCTTAAGTTGTTTCTCCATATAATTGCCTCTAATGCAATATTAAAAAGTGTGGATGATAGAGGGTCGCCCTGTCGTAACCCTTTTTTAACTTTGAAACTAGATGATACGTTTCCGTGCACTTTTACTTTATTTTCCGTGTCATGCAGTGTAATTTGTGTTAGTCTAAATTCTAATTAGTTGTGAGTTTATCCCTCTCTCTCTCTCATTACTTTGTACAGCTGTTTTCTGTTGACAGAATCATATGTTTGTCAGAAATTTATGAATTTAACGTATAAGTTTACTTTGTGTTCGTAGCATAGTGTTTGGATTTGTCTCAGGGTAAAGATTTGGTCCACCACCGATCGATTTGCTCTGAAACCACACTAGTATTCGCCTATGATATTTTCAACATTCTTGTTTATCTGGTCTGTAATTTTGACACTCCGTTTTGTTGCCCTTTTTATGTGTCGGTACTATTAAGGCATTTTACCATCCCGTCGGCATACTTTCTATTGTCCATGTTTCTTGTATTATTTCGTATGTTCTTTTCCTGAATTCTTCTCCGCTGTACTTTATACAGGGTGCCCGTTTTTCGACCTCAAGCATGAGGATCTCGGTTATTATAACAGATGCGAGATCGGTTAAATTAGGGCAAAGTTGCGCATTTTTATGGTGATCAATTATCTGAAAGAAAATTTGATGTGTCATTTTTAGTTTTTGAGTTATTGGAGAAAAATGGAAAATTGTGATTTTTGTTTTAATTTTTTTAAACGAAAACCAATAAAACTAGACATTTTTAACTAAGACATTGTGAAGGCACTTTTTTACAAGGAATCTGAATCTGGCATCGTGTTTTCCAAGGCATCCTAGATGCAAGAGTTACAACACTTAATTTATTTTTTCTTATGGACGCCATATTTGATTTTTGCATTTTCGAATAGAGCTCTTTTTTCTGATTACGACTATATATCACATGATATGGTCAAGCTTTACATTTTGATTAGAAATTAAGAAAAATGTTTTTGCGAAGAATGCTTTGGAAACAACAACATCTACTTTTGTCTAACAAACAAATTTTTGACAATTCAATTAAATTTAGAGTTGCACGTTTACATTTCTTCCCAATTTACCTACAAAATTAAGTTTTAAATTAAGAACAGAATAAGGCAGAATTTTTGTATTTAAATTGGAACAAAATTAAAAATAATGCAACCGAATAGTGAAATTTAGTTGAATTGTCAAAAATTTGTTTGTTAGACAAAAGTAGATGTTGTTGTTTCCAAAGCATTCTTCGCAAAAACATTTTTCTTAAATTCTAATCAAAATGTAAAACTTGACCATATCATGTGATACATAGTCGTAATCAGAAAAAAGAGCTCTATTCGAAAATGCAAAAATCAAATATGGCGCCGAAAGAAAAAATAAATTAAGTGTTGTAACTCTTGCATCTAGGATGCCTTGGAAAACACGATGCCAGATTCAGATTCCTTGTAAAAAAGTGCCTTCACAATGTCTTAGTTAAAAATGTCTAGTTTTATTGGTTTTCGTTTAAAAAAATTAAAACAAAAATCACAATTTTCCATTTTTCTCCAATAATTCAAAAACTAAAAATGACAGATCAAATTTTCTTTCAGATAATTGATCACCATAAAAATGCGCAACTTTGCCCTAATTTAACCGATCTCGCATCTGTTATAATAACAGAGATCCCCATGCTTGAGGTCGAAAAACGGGCACCCTGTATAGTATAGAGAACAGGACAAAGATGAAGTGCAATCACTAACAGAAGAAGAAGTGCAAAGGATAATTGAGCAGTTAAAAGGCAGTAAACGTCCAGGAGAGAATGGAATATTTAGTAGCCATTCTCTCCTGGACTTTTACTTGCTTTTAACGGATCAATTATCCTTTGCACTTGTTCTTCTGTTAGTGATTGCACTTCATCTTTGTCCTGTTCTCTATACACCCCTTTCTCCTCTTCTTCTGTTTCTCCTCCGTTTAAGATCTCATTGAAATATTCCCTTCACCTTTCTGTTCCTCCCTCGTCCCCTCCAATTAGGTTCCCCCTCCTTATCTTTGCAGAATAACACTTTGTTTGGTGTCCATTTTTGTATTTCCTTATGTCTTGGTAGAAGTTTCTTATTTCTGTATTTTTCCTCCAACTTTTTTATTTCGTTTTCTTTGTATTGTCGCTTTGATTGTCTGCATGTTTGGTTTGCTGCCTTGCATTTTTCTTGATAATCTCATCTGTATAACCACATACCCATTAATAATCTTGATGAACTTATACAGCGAATTACATAGAAATGCAAATGCTTAGAAATCAGTGAGTTGAGAAATACCACAAAAGAATTTTACAATTGATTAGCTTACTGCCAAGAAGTAAGTGGTAGCTATTTTTAGCATTTGCTCCATTGAAGATTATTTTATTAATTTTATCGTACCAATTGTTTATCAGTTGCGTATTTAAGAATGGCCGGCATTCAATTTCCAGAGCCACACATATGTTGGAAACACCCCAAATCTTCTTTCGGAAGGAAATGGCAAATCACTGAGGCATTTCTGCATAGCGCCAAATACATTGTAAATGTAAATAATCCCTATATTGTCTGCAAACAAAATATAGTATTTGACCCCTTTTCGTCCTCGGTATTATCTTCATAGCAGTTTTCTTTTTCATATTAGCAACTTTGCTTCCTTTACTGTCCTCTGCTTCCATAATTCACATCCTTATGTTGCCGTCGGCCTTACTATTGTTTTGAAAATCCGAATTTTGGCCTTTTGATAGAAATTTTGATTTTAGGATGTCTGTTAGTGCCTCTAATCAGTCTTATTTTAATTTCTTCCTCCTCTCTAACGTTGTTTGTACCTCTAGAGTTGTGAACACCATTACTCATCTCCCCCAAACTGTTCTGTTACTAGGTTTTGATGTTCTATTATGTTTATCTGATTTCCCCTTTACCATGTATTTTGATTTCTCGTCTTATTTTCTAAGGTGTTTTTATTAACTCACCTTTGTCGTTTACTCTTAATACCAAGTCATGAGCATAGTCTTTACAGTGGTACCTTGTATTGGCGATGCTTTCTTTGCGGGCGAAAAGCAGTCACTTTACGCCGGGGAGTGCAAAAAAATTTTTATCCAATTCAGTTACGAAATGTCAACATTTCGACATTGATTTTAGTTGTGAAAAGTGGTTCATTTTGTAACTAGTTACAAAATATGCTCCCATTTTGTAACTAGTTACAAAAAGATGATTTGAGTTGCGAAAAGTGGTTCATTTTGTAACTAGTTACAAAATATGCTCCCATTTTATCACTCTCATTTTATCACGATGACCCAACTCCTTTTTTAAGAAGATGTGGCATTTACATTTTGTTATCTGAATTGGATAAAATCTTGTATGAAACACGTTGCAAAACATGTCTTTTTATCACATGGCGTGTTGTTCATCTCGGCTTCGCCTCGACGAACCATTTCACGCCTGGTGATAAAAAGTCCATCATTTTGCAACTCGTTGCATAAATAGCTATTTTGCACACATCTGTCACTTTTTTACACGCTTCTGTCAAAAGTGTTCAATTTAAAAAAATTAAAGCGTATTGTACCTAACATGATTTTTAATGAGATTTCAGTTTGAAATGACGTTGACGTTTTTGTAATCTTTTTTATCACAAATATGTGGTAGTCGAAAAAATTATGTATAAAACTCGTATCTAAAGCTTCTTTTTTGCACTTGTGAGATTAAAGAATTCGCCTTCGGCTCATTCTTTAAACTTTCTAACGCGTGCAAAAAAGTGGCACTTTAGCTACTCGTTGTATAAATAACTATTTTAGTCGACTTGTAAAAAATGAAATTTTACTTATTTCTTTACTAGATTTATGTAATATTATCCATAACAAAAAGAGGTCAATTTGACACTTGCCGTGGTATTATAATTATAAAATAACAAATACCTGAAATTGTTTCGCCGGTGTTTCGTGCCTTCGTGGCTTACTGTGTTATAAATGTTACGTATTACTGGCAATTTTGAAATAGTTATTTGTACAACTAGTAATGAAAGCAATACTTTTTTTGAGAAAAAGATGCTTTCATACGAGTTGTACACAATATTTTTTTGCATTTTGACATCTTAAATCCCTCAAAATAGGATAAATAGGATTTGAGAATTTACAGTTGTCAAACTGACAATTTACAATATTTTATTTAAAGCATACTTACTTAATGCAAAATGTAAAATTAAATAGTTAAAAAAAGTGTTGCTTTCTTTATGATTTTTTAATAAAAAAAGTCCACTTTTTTTGTCAAAATGCAAAAAATAAATATGACATATCATCATATATTGCTGTAGAGAAAAAAATGAGCTTTCTATGCATTCCATTTAAAATAATCCAGCTGAAAATTATGAATTTAAGGACAAATTAGACAAAGTAGCTACGTACATTTTTGTTTGTTCGCTAACAAAAGAGTTATTTCAACTTTAGGAAATTGACATATTTTAGTTTTTTGCAAATATCTAATAAGCCATATTCAGAAAACAAAAGCTGCATTAAACTATACTTCTCTTGAGCAAGTTCTTTTCTGATTTAATCGAATTTGTACATCTATCAGTTTTCAAGACCCCCTATGCTGTGACTCTCCCACTTTCTGTATAATGCAAATGTATAACTAAAAGAAATAATAAACATTTTTTAGAATTCAAGGATAGTCGTAAAAAAAAAGATAAAGTAGAAATACCAAAGAAACCTGAGGAAGAAGAGGAAGACGATGCAGAAGAAAATGATGAAGAAGTAGAAGAAGAACATGAAGATGAATAAAGAATAAAATTAGTTGTAATTAATTTTTTTCAATATAAACTTTTTAAACGACGGTTTTATTTACTTTTTAAGTTACCTAGTAGTAGTTCTGTTAAAAGAATTTACAAGAAATGTTTTAGATAGGTACATTTTATTTTTGTTATTATACGAAGATCATCCAGAATCTAATAGCTGTTGTGCTTTTAAACAAAAATTATTTAACCAGTTAATAATATTAAAAATGGCGCAGAATATTCGCATTACGCAATTCTGCGTTAAAAACTGAACAAAAAAATGTAACTGTTTTAGACCAATACGTGTAGTTTTTGAAGAATTGTTATTTAGTCTTGTAAACTTAGCAACACTGTGTGGTCAGTCATACTACGTCACTTACGATATCACCAATAGCAACCCGCTTGATTTAGTATAATTGCATTGTACATCGTTGCAACATTTATGAAAAGCACAAGCACTGCAAAAATTTCAAACTTCAGATGGAAATTCTAAGTAAACGAAGGGTATGTTGAGTACAATTACAGATTCGTTATTTCTTTTGTTGATTAAACTACAGCAAAAAATCATTATTTCATAAAAATATGACACGACAAGCAAACCAGAATATGACTTAACAGCAAATTAGTACTGGAGTTTTTTGCTTGGATTTTGACGTAGAATCGCGTGATGTACATATTCCGCGCCATTTTTAATACACCCTGTATATTTATTTTTATATACAGTCTGTTCTACAAAAAGGGCCCAAGACTATAGCGACTTCAATTGTGATTTAACCTTCAACAAACCATATATATTATTTAACAGGACACTTTTAGCTATAACTTGGCGAAAAAAATTCTTTTTTAAACACCTAATGTGTTTGTTGTGACGTCACCGACAATTTTTTTAAATTGCTCGTAATAATTTTTTTAATGTATTTTTTTTTTTTTTTTTAAATTTCCCATGAACTATTTACAATCTGTCTTACATAGACATTCAGTAAATTTAATAACAATGAGGAGTAACATGCAAGAGAACTGCCCATCGACGGCTCTCTTTCCATTATTTACAAATTGTTTGACAGACCATAGGTCAGTTATACACTAATTGTCTTCACTAAATTTAAGGTTTGTGTGAATGATCAGTTTAGTTGAATCTAGTTGGTAAGTCTAGTTGATCATAACGTTTAAATGTATTCTTGTAGAGAATTTTAAGTACTTTTCACCGGTCTAGACTGTTAGTAGGGTTACACTATGAAACTTTTGCAAAAAATGCAAAAAACTGGTTTGAGCTAGTTAAGTAGGCTGTTAAATCCAAAATTCTCTTGAACAAACAATTGGTGATAATAATTAAGCAAGCTGAAAACAACTGCGTCGCTTATTTGACGTTCCAAATTGCCTAAAGAAGTTCATTTTGTTTAATGTTAACCATCCCAAAATGGAAAATATTAATGAACTAGTAGATATGCTACAAGTTTATTTTGAGTGCCACAAAAATAGTGTTCAAGCGCAGAGGCTTTATGCTGATCGTTTTCCCGACAGAATTTCCAGAGAATTTTGGATTTAACAGCCTACTAGCTCAAACCAGTTTTTTGCATTTTTTGCAAAAGTTTCAAAGTGTAACCCTACTAAAAGTCTGGACCAGTGAAAAGTACTTAAAATTCTCTACAAGAGCATAAAAAAATTATACCGAGCAATTTAAAAAAATTGTCGGTGACGTCACAACAAACACATGAAGGTATTTAAAAAAGAATTTTTTTCGCCAAGTTATAGCTAAAAGTGTCCTGTTAAATAATATACAGGGTCCTGCAACAGTGCGTCGGGCTTTCCTAGCGCCCTTACCGTGAGAGATAGAAAAAAAAGTTTAAAGCATAAAATTATTGGTTCGAAGAGGTCTACGTCGCGAAATTATTTTCAATAATACAGAGTGTTCCACTTTTGCGCTATAATAAAAACATACATTTTTTTAAATGCAACACCCTGTAACTTTTCATGTCTTCCGATGTCATTTTTTAACCTCTACATAACTGTCTACCCACTTTTGTATTTTGTGTCAGTGTTACCAACTTATTAATTTTTTTCCGAAAAAATCTTTCATAAACAGACTTCACTTTAAAAATCATAAGCGACCTTGATTTTTGAAGTAGAGGGATAAATTTTAGCAATAATTGTAGTCCGGTTAAAGAGCAACATTTTGATATGAGAAAATGGGATTCAGTTGATACAGGGTGTTACAAAAGAAAATGCCAAACTTTCCAAACTTCAAAGTGACATAACTCATTTTTTTCAAATGGAACCACCACTGTTTTATTTCGCGAATCGATAGCTTTTTTTGTCCTCTTTAATTTTGTATTTAGATGTCCGATACCTAAACCCCGTAGTTTTAGAGATATTAAATACTTTTCGCAAAAGTAACAATTTAATTACATTTTATGCACCAAAGTGGGTCGTGCTAATGCAAAAAACCAAAACAAAATGTAAGTAAGCCTCACTGTAACATTTTAGTAAATTTAGAATCAAAACGGATAATACTTATGAAATAAAATTAATTGTTTTATTCAAAAACTATGAAAAGTAACAAAATTCAAAATGCATAAAAGACAAACGACTACAATAAATGTTCGAAATGTCTTCCATTTTCATTCAGGCTCAAATCAATTCGCTGCTGAAAAGATCTTTGCACTCTTCGTAACATTTCAGGTGAAATACTTGCAAAAGCGTCAACAATTCGTTGTTGCATATTTATTTGTGTTGTCGGTGGTTCGTTATAAACAATTCCCTTCACGTATCCCCACAAAAAAAATCAAGTTTTGTGCCTGAATGAAAATGGAAGACATTTCGAACATTTATTGTAGTCGTTTTTCTTTTATGCATTTTGAATTTTGTTACTTTTCATAGTTTTTGAATAAAACAATTAATTTTATTACATAAGTATTATCCGTTTTGATTCTAAATTTACTAAAATGTTACATTGAGGCTTACTTACATTTTGTTTTTGTTTTTTGCATTAGCACGGCCCACTTCGGTGCATAAAATGTAATTAAATTGTTACTTTGGGAAAAGTATTTAATATCTCTAAAACTACGGGGTTTAGATATCGGACATCCAAATACAAAATTAAAGAGGACAAAAAAAGCTATCGATTCGCGAAATAAAACAGTGGTGGTTCCATTTGAAAAAAATGAGTTATGTCACTTTGAAGTTTGGAAAGTTTGGCATTTTCTTTTCTATCTCTCACGGTAAGGGCGCTAGGAAAGCCCGACGCACTGTTGCAGGACCCTGTATATGGTTTGTTGAAGGTTAAATCACAATTGAAGTCGCTATAGTCTTGGGCCGTTTTTGTAGAACAGACTGTATTATGAATTTCAACGCAAAAATAGGGCAAATGTTGCCAGCAGAAGAAAATGTCAAGAGGCCCTTATGGATATGGAATAAGAAATGCGAGAGGCTCACAATTAGTTGAATTTGCACAAAGTTATAATGTAGTCATGAGTCATCTAGTTATAACTCATAACTAACACGCTCTTCAAAAGAAGAAGTGGGAGACGTTGGACCTGGGTATCTCTGAATGGAAAATAAAGAACGCAATTGATTTTATTTTTACAAATAAAAATGTGCAGTTAAAAATAGTGAACTTCAGTGTAGATAAAAAGTTAAAAAGATTCAAAACTTTTTTTTTTTTTTTTAATTGATCAATATAACAACATTAAGTACATGATTTATGTCTTAATAGCTACTACGAGCAAAAAGTAAATAAAAGAGCTGTTACATTATCCCTCTTCAGCGAAAGCCGCTGGTAACGGGACAAAAGAATACATACTGCGTACTAGTCCTCAACTGTACACTCTAATCATAGTCATTTACAATATCACTTAAAATCAAGTTTACAGATAATAAAAAATATTTACCAGTCAAAAACCGATAAGAACAAATGTATTAAAGGAAGTGAGACAAAAGCTAAGAAATCTACAAATAGGCAACTATAGTAACATAACTCATGCAAGCAAATACAGGAAAATATACAGGGTGTTTCATAATTGCACGGCACTATTTTAGGTACGTCTTCTCTAGTACAAAATATTACGATTTACCTAAAATTACCTTAGTCCAAAAGTTAATATTTAGGGAGATAAGTACAGGGTGTCAAAGCCGAAATTTTAATTTTAATTTTTTGCCGTAATTTCAAACGTTTTCAAAATATTGACATGAAAATTGGGGAAACTACATATTTTGGGACGGAAAGCAATAACTAGTCCTCAATTTTAATGTAGCTCTTAAAAAAAACCCTATTTTTGCTGCACCCAATACCTTAAAAATACTTCAACTTTTTTGTACTTAAAGTTACGACAGATGTAGTTGAAAAAAACAATTTGCTCGACTTTTTTATACAAAAAATTTATACTAGTTAAATGTATCGAAAATTAACCGTTTCCAAGATATTTGCTCTTGAAGTGGAAGTGATGCTACATTCTTCAGTCCTTAAACCGGCGAAAAGTCATCAACCAAGCCTTGGGCCTGCAAGGTCTGTTTAGTAAAGCTAATATGTATACAGGGTGCCCGTTTTTCGACCTCAAGCATGGGGATCTCTGTTATTATAACAGATGCGAGATCGGTTAAATTAGGGCAAAGTTGCGCATTTTTATGGTGATCAATTATCTGAAAGAAAATTTGATCTGTCATTTTTAGTTTTTGAATTATTGGAGAAAAATGGAAAATTGTGATTTTTGTTTTAATTTTTTTAAACGCAAACCAATAAAACTAGACATTTTTAACTAAGACATTGTGAAGGCACTTTTTTACAAGGAATCTGAATCTGACATCGTGTTTTCCAAGGCATCCTAGATGCAAGAGTTACAACACTTAATTTTCTTTTTCTTATGGGCGCCATATTTGATTTTTGCATTTTCGAATAGAGCTCTTTTTTCTGATTACGACTATGTATCACATGATATGGTCAAGCTTTACATTTTGATTAGAATTTAAGAAAAATGTTTTTGCGAAGAATGCTTTGGAAACAACAACATCTACTTTTGTCTAACAAACAAATTTTTGACAATTCAATTAAATTTAGAGTTGCACGTTCACATTTCTTCCCAATTTACCTACAAAATTAAGTTTTAAATTAAGAACAGGATAAGGCAGAATTTTTGTATTTAAATTGGAACAAAATTAAAAATAATGCAACCGAATAGTGAAATTTAATTGAATTGTCAAAAATTTGTATGTTAGACAAAAGTAGATGTTGTTGTTTCCAAAGCATTCTTCGCAAAAACATTTTTCTTAAATTCTAATCAAAATGTAAAGCTTGACCATATCATGTGATACATAGTCGTAATCAGAAAAAAGGGCTCTATTCGAAAATGCAAAAATCAAATATGGCGCCCATAAGAAAAAAAAAATTAAGTGTTGTAACTCTTGCATCTAGGATGCCTTGGAAAACACGATGCCAGATTCAGATTCCTTGTAAAAAAGTGCCTTCACAATGTCTTAGTTAAAAATGTCTAGTTTTATTGGTTTTCGTTTAAAAAAATTAAAACAAAAATCACAATTTTCCATTTTTCTCCAATAATTCAAAAACTAAAAATGACAGATCAAATTTTCTTTCAGATAATTGATCACCATAAAAATGCGCAACTTTGCCCTAATTTAACCGATCTCGCATCTGTTATAATAACCGAGATCCCCATGCTTGAGGTCGAAAAACGGGCACCCTGTATATTGTTGGAGACCATAAAATTCTCTTATAAAAGTAACAGTTTGTTAAATAGAATATTATTCATATTTTATAAGGTAGGCTATATAACAAAATAATTACAGTGTCAAGCGTTGTTTAATAAAAATAAGTTGTGTGTGTTAATTAAAATGGTTATTTACGTTTTGTATTTGGCTATTTGTTATTAAATAAAATAAATTCTAACATATATAATAGTATTTTTATTTCATTTATTTATAGTGAAACAAATGATTACAATTTTCAAGAATCAAAATGTAACAAAAGGATACAAATTAATAACAAATTTACTAATCATAATTCGCGAATAATAATTCTATGTTGTACATAAATATTTATTCCATTTTTGAAGTTAATTAACAAAGTGCTCCCTTCTTATTATTTATTTATTTATTTTTATTGTGTTCGGCATACACAGGATGGTCCTGAAATGGTTGGACAAGATTAGGGATTGTATTGGAAAAAGTTCCTATAAACTTGGTTCATAAATGGATCTTTCAGTATTTACGACTCATTTACTTAACAATACCTGACCCAGCAAAATGGAAAGCCATGAAAGCACAAAAACTTTATTTTTATTTACAGAAGTCATTGTAATATCCACAGTTAACAAAACTACATGCTCAAGGATTCCTGGTGTATTTCTTGGCACAAATCATAGTAAACATGAGGTTTATAGGAACTTTTTCATTTTTATGATGGGCCCAATCCAATCCCTAATTTAGTCTAACCATTTCAGAATCAACCTGTATAAAACAAAAAGATTATAATTCCCAAAATATTATAATAAGTTACATAACTCAAAAACACTGAAATATAAATTTGCTAATATTTCGCTATGTACTCTACATAAGTAAACGGTTGGATAAAAAATAATTTGGGTTTCTTTTCTTAACATTTCTAAGATATTAAATTAAAATGGTTACCTTCTTTAAACGTAGCTTAAAAGTTAAAATGGTATTCAAATTCACTAACATATTTTTCTTAATAAGTTAGCCCACATACTTTGCAACGTTTCTACTAAAAGTTTTTTATATTTATCTCACTCATACAACTGACATCATGGATGTGAATACATTAAGTTTTTTTTGGTGTATAGTAATTATGTTCTGATAATACTATTTTTGGATAGTGTTGATTGATTTTTTGCATCGAATGAAAATCGGCTACTCTTTTACAAAAGTTTGCTCGTTTTAATCTGTTTCTCCATTTACTTTTACTATTTTTGTATAAATTACAATAAGTTGTTACAGATACATCTTTACTTCTACTACGAAGCGAAATATACGTTTCAAAAACAGATGTATCGATAATCCTCACCTTTTTTGTCTGTACTGCTGTTTTAAACAATGGAAAATATTCCATATATAAACAAGTCATAACAGCGTGTTTGTTAACAAAGTATATTTGACTTTCACTATGGTAGAGCTTTTCTATTATCTCGAAGTAATTTTCATCAATGAAAATGATGGAATTGTTTAAATTAAAAGAGAGAATATCTTTGAGTGTTGTATGATTACTAAATATTATTGATACTTTTTGCTTTGAAACTTCAGGCTTGTCCTTTAATGGGGCTAAACATTTTTGGTTTTTAAGTTTGTTCTTTTTCTTCAGTTTTTCCTTTCTTTTCATTCTTAAATACTGTTCCACTTCTTCCCTCTTTACTACTATTCTTAGTTGTTTTAAATTGTATTCATCATAATTGTTTTGCTTTTTCTTTTTTTTAACTATTTTGGGTCCATCAACTTCATTTATTTTTTGTATTACTTGTGAAGTAGTTTTGATAGTTTTCTTGTTGCTAGTTGTTACTGGCACTTGGTTTTCCAAATTTTTACATTTCTCCACCAATTTTTCCATGCGATTTCTATATGGGACTTTTTCATTTTGTTTGTTGTGAGCTGCTTGTTTTTCAAGAAGTCCACGAACAACCGATTCACGTATCTTAATATGAGCTTTTAATATATTCATGCATCTTTTTGCCCTTGTTTCTTCGGCTTTAAAAAATCCGAGTCTATCGTAGCAAGTAAAACCTTCGAAATCTAGTTTGGCATTACTTTTCCTCAGGTTTAAGCAACGATGGGCAGTTACACATTTTTTCGGTGAATTTTCTTTAGCTATTGTTACATTCTGATTTAATGATATATTACTAACAGATGTAGAGGTTTCTGGATTTTCTACAACCATCGGAGTATTAGGCGTGTTTCCTACATTTATTTGTTGATTATTTACTGATTGTACTTGATTACCGTGTGGTGTATAATTTAAGGCTAGTTGGGTGTTACTCGGAATTTTTATTATGTAAATATTCTGTGCCTTTTGTAACGGTGGCAATCCCATTAACAACCCCGGAAGAGAACTAGGAATTTGTAGCATATTTTGAACGTTCATATTAGATGTTTGTGCAACTATTTGTTGGACATCGGAATTATTAATAACGTTTGACGAGTTGAGATATAAAACTGGGGGCTGTAATTGTACACCAAGTGCTTGTTGAGTATTATTAGTGGAAATATTATTTGTTTGTGACAGTACTAATGTATCTACATTCTTTGAAATGTTAGTTTTATTACTTGTTTGTCGAACATTTTTTGTAACTGTTTCTTGTATATCAGAATTATTAATAACACCCGATGTGGACTGTAATTGGGGTAAATTAAATTCATTACAGTCACAGAATTGATAACCACTAGCTTGAATATTATTCGTTTGTAACGCTTCTGTTGTAGTTTTATTCTTTGACATGTTAGTTCTATTACTTTGAGTTTGTGGAACATTTGGAACACTTTTATTAGAAGCTTTTGTAAATGTTTGTTGCACATCTGATGAGCTCTTATGTAAAACTGTGGACTGCAATAGTTGCAAATTAATTCCGACATTTCCGCATACTCTTTCAATACTAACTGGAACATTATTCTCTTGCAATGTTTCTGTTGTAGCTGTGTTTTTCGGATTTTTAATCTTTTTATTGAGAATTTGTGAAATATTTTGACATGCTTTTGTGACAATTTGTTGTACCTCAGAATTATTATCAATAACATCTGAAGAGTTTTCATCTAAAACTGGGGACCGCAACTGTTGTAAATTAAATCCACTATTTTTATGTAGTTGTTTATTAGTAGTTACATTCTTCGAAATGTTTGTTCTAACACCTGATGCTTGAACTGTTCCTAATGAGCCTGAGATTGTTTTATTAATAATATCATTTATATTTACGATTTTATTTTCTAAATCAGTCTTCGGTTCCACCGTTTTTATATGGACATGTTTAGGACAATGAGATTTGCTGACTGGTGTTTTATTACTGCTAGTTCTAATAAACTTAGTAGCAGTTCCAATATTTTTATTTTGTGTGGCGTCATTCTTAATAATGTGAGAACCTAGTACGGATATAGGTTTTATAACTTCTGATGGTTTCGCATTGTTTTCCGAAGAGTTTGTGTGAGTGTCTGCAATATTGACAAACGTACCTGGAGGCTTTGTAAGTATAACTGGTTGATTATTTACAGAAATTAAATTTAGTTGTGTTGCTTCTTTGAAAGTATTTTTCTTCTCTTTCGCAAAACCTTTAACAGCAATTTGACTAAAATTGCTTGTAAAATGAGGATTATCTACAAATAAATACCATTTACTTTTATATGTCGATACAGAACTTGTTTAGTTACCTTTAGTATGCCTCTGCCTTTTGGTTTTTATCGGAGAAGTAGAAGTAGGCTTATCGATAGCAGGGCTTTTAGGCAAAATAGGAATGAAATGACGAGATGTCGCAGATTTCTCTTTAGCCTTCGAGTTTTCATTATCTCTGAAAAAATACAAAAAGAAAATTACATTAAAATAAATATTAAAAAATTTTATACTATTTATATGTTTTAGTATAAGTACTGTACTGCAACTGTTTACTTTATTTATTACAAACTTTTATAATAACAAATGATATTTGTCTTTGTAAAAGAGTTAATAATGTTAATAGGCTATGCGTAGATTGCACAAAAATAATTTAACAGCTTCATCAAATTAATCATTAGTTCTTATAATAGCTTGGTAACCCTAAGTGGGGTTTTGCTTGCTTCACGATTTGGTTCCATTTTCTTCTGTTGGGGCATTTTCGGTTATAGTCTGTTACTCCCAATATCTCTCAACTTTTTCCGGGCCGTCCTCTTGGTCTTGTTCTTACTGGTCTCCAGTCTGTTACTTCACATAGGTACTATTCTGTTTGTACCCATTCTTTGTAAATGCCTAAAACATCGAATTCTTTGAGACTTGACAAATCACAAAATGTTAGCGTGTTGCAGTAGTATTTCATTCTTCTTCTTATAACATCTCCTTCCTTAACTCCTCCATACAGTGTTTATATTATTTTCTGTTTAAATTTAAACAGCATTTCCTGTTTTTGTTAAATCCTAGGTTTTTGCAGCATACGTAACAGTTGGGCGAATTATACTCTTTTATATTTGCATCTTTGAATGTTTACTTAAAATACTAGATGTTAGTAATGTTCGATATTTATAACAAATATACTTTGTTGACAAGCTGTATTCATCACATGACTTCGTCTCTGTCGTTACAATCTGTACTAATTTCTGAGCCTAAATAAGTGAATTTTTGTACTTTTTGTATCTTGAATTCTTGAATGTTTAGCATATCTTCTGTGGTCTTCTCTACCGAACTTCATGCATTTGTTTTTTTTCTCATCTGTTTTGCTTTTTGTTATAAAGGTGTCTTAATAGCTTCTTGTTTTGTTGTACCTACTCTGTCAGTTTTTGTAGATCCCTCTAATCTTAAATTCCATACAATTGCTTCCAATGCTAAGTTGAACAGTTGTGTTGACGGAGCATCTCCTTGCCTTACTGGAACTAGAATTGATGTCAAAAGGTCTAGTTGGATTATTCACAACTTTTACTCTTGCTGTTGTTTCTTTGTTAATCGTAACATACGTACAAGTTTAAGCGGTATGCCAAGGTCTTAAAGTATTAAAATTAATACTTGTCTATTTACACTGTCACAAGCATGTCTAAAATTTACAAATTCGTCTAATTATTTGTATGCAATGGATTGTTGATTTGGTCTGCCTGAAACCATAATCACTAATCATGCATATCATCATTTTTAGGCATATCTTCTTGCAATTTTGTTTCTACATGAATTTAATTGTTTTATAGCATGTTTTTGTGTTTCCTATAATGCATAAATGCATATTTTACCAAATATTTGATAAATGCATATGCAAAATGTTATTCTGCATATTTAAGGGTATTTCCCTTAAATTATCTTAATTTTTATTTTTAGATGGTTAAAATCTCTTTTCAGTGAGCTTCTTGGGATTTATTGTTGTCAGTTTTACTTGGAATTATGGTTTTATTCTTTCTCAGTGAGGTCAGGTGTTTTGGATTACTTGGTTCAAGAAGGATTACCCCTTGTGTTAGTGGGTTTCATACAATTTGTTGTTCCTCAGTCCTAATAGTTCTGGGTAAATTTTAGATTTTATGAGTTAGTTTTGAAGTATCCGTTGCTTTGTAAAGACAGTGCATAGCTAATTCAAAATGCCGAAACAATCGACTGATACTTAGATGTGTTTTATTACAAAAATGGTGTGAAAATCATACTGATTTTAAGATTATTGATTCTTCTCATGTTTTTTGTACAGTTTGCCACAAAAGGGTAAGCTTCAATGATATTTCCTGACTGTAATAAATAATTAAAAAAATTAATGTGTCTTTAATTTTACATACCTATATACCTTTTTTAATTAAGTCAGTTACTGTAAAATAAAAGAAAAACTCGAAATGTATTTTTATTTTGCATATTTTAATATATAACTGCATATTTTAGTGCATAACTGCATATTTTAGTGCATAACTGCATATTTTACCATTTTTTAATGCATATAATCCAAGCTCTACTAACCACCAATGGTGCATTCATAGTACCTTATATAGAAGTATTACTTATAGGTAATTACTGATAATATCATATATGCCACATTTAGTGATGTTTACGCTTTTAAATATTGTTGTTATTATGGCTAGTTTCCACTCTATTGGCAGTTCTTTTGCCATATAAGTCGTATTAATTTATGATTTTTTTTTATTAGTTTGTCTCCCCCATTTTTAAACATTTCAGCAATGCTGTTGTTGGAGCCTGGTGCTTTATTATTTTTAAGATTTTTAATAGCAATATTAAGACGAATATTCAGGGGGTATGTGAGGAGGGGCTGTGAAGAAGGAGAACAAATAGTGAGCTAAGTGGTTTGTATAATGAATCAAAGCACAACGGCTAAGATGGGCAGGGCCTATTGTTAGAATGGGTGAAGAAAGAACACCAAAGAGGATTATGGAAGCAGAGATACTGGGTACAAGAAAGAGAGGGTAGGGTGTCCAAAGGAAAGATGGCTAGAAAATGTACAAAAGGACTTACGCATACTAAATATAAGGAACTGGAAACAGAAAGCAAGCAACTGCAAAGAATGGAGGAAGACAGTATAACAAGCCATAGGCCTTTAAGGCTCCTAGAGCTCATATATACAGGGTGTTAAAAACTGGACAAAAAATTTCCTGTAATTTTGTAATCTGTTTTGGTTTTCTATTTCTTCTATTTTACCGCCTTTTTCTTGTAGCTTCTACTCTTTTGTTGTTGTATTTCAGCTTGTTGTCTTGCATTGGACTACTTAAATATTTCCTCCACAGTTTATTTTTTTCCTAAATTCCTTATCATACCACTCATTTGTAATGTTTGTGTTTATTCCAATGTAAGTGTTCATGCTGTACATTAGTCTGTTTTAATCGTTATCTATTCTTGTTGTATGTCCTTTGATTGCCTGGATCTTCCTAGCTGTTCTGTTACTTATTTCTTGTAATTATACCGGGTGTCTTAAAACAATTACGTCTAGTTACCTTTGAAATTTGCTAAAATGTAAACTTTTAGGTGCCACTATATTGTTATTGGTATTGCATTATCCAGAGCTGTCATTAGTTAATTGTAAAAGTAAACTAATTCACTTCAAATAGTTTTAATTAAATTTGTTAATACAACACAAAATGCACACTGTGCAATATTGAGGCATATTTTCGATCAGGACAGTTAATACTTTCGTCTACTAGCATAACAGCATTGTGCCAGAAACGGCACATTTTATTTTACGTGGGAAATGCAACTAGATGCATCTCATTTTAAGACACTTTGTACTTGTGTTGTAAAATTTTTCTCTGATCCTTATTTTACATACTCTTTTTTTTTTTATCTTGTGTAATACTATGAATCCTGTACCATTACTTCCTTGTTTATTAGCACTTTCTTTTGTTATTTACCCTTCACTCTTATTATAGGTATTATTTCTTATAGTGCTGTAATTTCTATTTGCCTATTTCTTATTTCAGTCGTAATTTCATGTAATTTACCAGTTTGTAACATGGTTCGAACATTCCAGGTTAAAAATTAACATGAAACATGCATCCTCACAAATAGTGAAAACATCCCAATTGAAATAAATCCTGAACCGATATAATACAAGGAAGAGGCAATATATCTATGCCAATTAACTTCTTGTGCAGATAAGCAAAATAAAGAAATAAACAGAAAAATTATACAGCTTGCATTATTCCTGTTCTTACATACGCAGCGCAAATCTGATCAACAACAAAACTACAACTAAAGAAGATAGAAGTCACCCAAAATTCAAGGGTAAGAAAAATACTAAAAGTCAGACTAATAGAAAAGAAAAAATCTGAAGAACTAAGAAGAAAATGTTCCAAGCATGATTGAAAAATGCAAGAAATTAAAATGGACACCTGGGCTGACCATGTACTAAGACAACATGACAGATGGGCAAACCACATGGAAACCCAATACCACGATCACAAAAATAAAACGAGGCAGACCAGGAAGAAAGTGGGAGGACTACTTAATATCATTCGTAGGAACCGACTGGAAAACGCAAGCAACAAACGGAAAGAGATGGCAAAACCATGAGGAGGCCTTCACGCTAAATAGGGACTAAAGAGATTATACTAATCTTTACTTTATAAAAAATGTAAAAAACCAGCAGTACGGCAGGGGGAGGGTGCATGTAAACTGAAATATTGATAGTTAAGCAAGGGTCTGCTTGGCCACAACTTGGATGGGTGACCGCTCTGCGGCTCGGTGTGTCCGGCCCCCTCGACACTGTAAAGTTATAAGAGGGTAAAAGAGAAAGAAGGAATAAATGTAAAACGTAATTCATAAATTATCCTTTGGAGTAACTGTTCACGAGTCTTGATTTCAACACTGTAGACTAGCTGTTTTAGGGGACTCCAAAGGTAAAAATCTAAAGGATTTAGGTCAGGGGATCTCGGAGGCCAAGCGATAGGACCCCCACAACTAATTCATCTATTGGCTTAGCCATTCGGTTACTTGCCTTCCATAATGGGCTGGAGCACCATCATGCTGGTAGCACATTTGTTGCTGAATGTGAAGTGGAGTGCCTTGCAGGATCTCATAAAGTCTTCCATCAAGAACTTCGATATCAAGCAACCCACTGTTAAAAATGCCAGCCCACGTAATAACACTAAAGCGATGTTGAAAACTTGTCTGTACAATGGCATGGGGATTCTGGAGAGACCACAGATGGTAGTTGTGGGTGGAATTAATAATAATCAATAAATTGAACCCCATCGGTCCACAGTATTCTACGAAAAAAAATTTGATCTTCCGTAATTTTACGTAGCATCCAGGTGCCTGAATGTGAAAAGTATGCAGTTCTTCGCGATGTAATGTCCTCCATATAACGCTCTGCGAAAGGTGCAATTGCTTTGCAATGCGCCTAGTCCTAACTGTAGGATTGTCGAAAACTGCTTCGATTACATTTTCTTCACTGTTGACATCACCTTCTGCAGTGTGATTACCAGCATTATTAACAGCAGTTGTACCAGTCTCACGGAGTCTTTGAAAACTCGATAAGAGGGTGCTGTTTATTTGGATATCTGCGACGATATTCTCTGGATGCACGACGAGCGTTACCATTACAGTAACCATACACGAAAACATCGGCATATTCAGCTACACTAAAACTTGGCATTTTTTCAACAAACAAGTGATTGTCAATTATTAATGGACTGTATTTTACTTTTTCAATGGTAACTAGATGTATGGATTTACTACTACACTTTTAAAACTTTGATCTCTTGTAGTTCTGTAACGAAGTGAAATAGCACCTAGGTTCATATAACAGTTTTCACTTAAAATGACCTTCTCAATAAAATGCCAAAGTTTGTCACACTCAATACGAATCACCCTGTATATAACAAAAATCAAAAACTTTAACTTTAAAGTCAACTAAAATTTTTAAATTTTCAATTCATATGTGAACATGTTAGATCAAAAGATGCACGTTGTCTAGAATCTAGATTAACCTGTTAGGCCTGTATGACACGATACTAAATTTTGTATAAAATTTTGTACAAAATTTTTTCAAAAATATTTAGTACCGTTGCAAACACGTAGATTCGTTAATTTGATGTAAAATTTTGTACAAAATATTTTCTGCAAAAATTGTTTAGAATTTGTTCTAAAAACTGGGTAATTTCTGTACTAAATCAGCGCACTAAAACTGCGCCGTGGTACCGCGTAAACAAAGGCAAACCATGATGTTGACTACAGCCGCTGCAGCTGTTATAACTAAATTTGTAGAATTAATTTTAATTACGATTCTTCTTCTTCTTTTAATTACTTCGCATTAATTCAGGTCACAGAACTTATAGGTTAGGTTTGTGATAAAAAGGTTATGTTATCTAAAATGTTGGCGCGCCCAACTGATTTATGTTCTATTTTGTAGATGCCACTACCGGCTTTACTTGTATGCGCGTGCTCACAATATAAATTTTTTGTGCAAAATAATGTTACGTTGCAAACGGAAATTTATCATTTTTCAAACAAATTATTATCCCATTTGCCATAAATATTTTTCATAAAATTTTGTGCAAAATTTTATACAAAATTTAGTATCGTGTCATACAGGCCTTAGTTAGTTAGATAACAGATAACTTATCATCTTATTAATCTCAGGATGATCGATTAAAATTATGCTACTTTTTGCCATCACCCTATATATATAGAATACGAAATATAACAAAAATTTCAGCGTTAATTGAAGTTTGACAAATGAACAATTTTAATTCATACCACTACATCCTAATTTTTGTGTATAATTTCACTTCAATTTTAGATGTAGATGGTGCTAATTTAGTGTAAGGTTAGGTAACTTAACTTGATATTCACTTGAACCAGTTCGAATTAAACAAAATAATAAGATATGCTGTGTAGGTATACTAATATTCAGCTCATACAAAGTTATTTTATAAACTAGGTTATGTTTACTAGTTACTACAGTATAGTTACTACCTCTGTATATTTTTACAAATAATTCCAGTTTGGATTACTAAAACTAAGATTCTTGAACAAGCCTATTAACCAGTTGACATAGCAACCTATTTATACTTAACTTTTAATACAGGAATAATAAATTGTATCTTGCAGGTAATTTAACCTTGTTTGTTTACATTACTTGTAGGCTAGAAAATCATACACGAATTATACTGAATGTACGTTGTACATGTGCTACATTAGATTCTTCCTCGTTATTTTAAAAATAATACACGGTTTGTATGCACAAAAAACGTCATCAAATGTTTCAATGAACTTAACCTAAAATTTCTTTATACATATGCATACTTACGAGTCGGAATCAGATATTACTATTGTTGCATTTGGATCCATTGTCTTTCTCAAATAATTATTAAATGTAAGTAATCACATACGTAGTAATAATTAAAACGGTTTTTTGGTTAACAAAGTGTTACACTATTTGGTTGTTTTGCTACTACTCCCACTATTTTGCTGTCGTTAGAAGCGCCATCTGCAATAATTTTAAAATGTGCAGCAATGGGCCTAAATTTTCAAAACAGAATATTATTTTGCAAGTAAAAATTGTTAATTATTTATAATGCGCATATACAGATATACTTGTCTATAAATAATTTAAAAATAAATTAGATGTCCAAATTAGTGTGAGGTTATGGGTTATATACAGGATATCTCAAAAGTAAAGGGCAAAAGTTTAATCGGTGTAAAAACAGGTTTTGTTGTTCTAAAGCTAAAGGACCTAAAGGTAGGTTCGCAGCTGTGCGTTCATACGTTTCCGTCGATCAATAAAAACGTATGATTACGGACAACATGTGCTAAACGGAAAAGTTCAACTATTGCGTACGAACGATGACTTTTCTAGAAGGCATGTACAAAGTGAGGTTACAGTTTTAAAAGGTTGTTACCGCACTGCATTTTTGTTCAACTTGTCGAGCTGTGCAGGTTGCAAAGTCTATTATTTTTATAGAATTACTGAAAATGGATTTCAGGACCGTTCAACCAAGTCTCTTAAAATAAAATGTCAACGGAAACGGATCGCTCCGAACCGCCTGTTTTTAACGTGTTTTTAACTCGTCTGTCAACGGATACCGGACAAACGCAAAGCTTGCTTAAGAGAGTTGTAAGTTTGTTTTTGTTAGGAATCATGGGATTTTTGTATTGTATATGAAAAATTAATACGGAGCGCTACGATATGGAACAATATTTAAGCTTGATTTAAGCAAATAAAACTAGTCATATATGACATAATATGTTGTTATTAATATAGAAGGCTTTGAATTATTAAAACAGCTTGTTTTTATTTGCTCCGTAGGTGAGATGCTTAAAATTGAGATATTCATAGAAAAAGGAAATATATGTATGTACAGTGTGATTCATAATGAGTGTAACAAACTTCCGGATTTTGTTATATAGTATAAAATATTATGATTTACCTAAAATTACCTTAGCCCAAAAGTTAATATTTAGAGAGATACATGGTGGCAAAGTTGAAATTTTAATTTTCTTACGCAATTTCAAAAGTTTCCGAAATATTTACATTAAAATTGGTGTACCTATCTTCTTTGGGATGGGAAACAATAATCCATCTTCGATTTTAATGTAGCTCCTAAAATAACCTCACTTTTGCTACACCTAATATCTTAAAAAATCAATTTTTTTCCAAGTTTAAGGTTGAAGGTCATTCGTTTTTTTACAACTTGAAATTTTGATGGAACCCAGGTTCGCTTAATGTAAAACTAAAAATGTATATTTTGGAATTATTCATTAAAGGTGTATTAAGAGCAATTTTAAAAAAATTAGGGGTAAAATATACAGTTTGTCCCCGGATTGAGTTCACTATAGGTATAATCGACAAAAAATTTGAGAATTTCATTTTCATGTTTTGGGATTTCGCCCTGCTTGGTCTGAAAATAATTTTAAGCAGATTTTTAGTTTTTTAAAAATTAAGACGGCCATGAAAAATGTGAAAAAACTATTTTCTATTTAGGTAAAGTGCCTTTTCGGTCAATAATACGGCAAAATATTATTGAGAATAGTTGTTCAGAATATGAAATTATGGCTCTGTGCAAATTTTCAAAAAGATCAGCTCAAAAAGAAACGTAAGTTTCTAACATAGTATTTTATTAAAAAAAGAAATTAAATAACAATTACTCTACATATTTGACTTCCTCCAACTTTTGACTTTAATCTAAGATAATGACAATCAATTGTTTGCTTTACTACGACGCGATTTTTCGTCCATTAACACAAAAAGCGGATTTAATGAAAGTGAGCTGATCTTTTTGAAATTTTGCACAGAGCCATAATTTTATATTCTGAACAACTTTTCTCGATAATACTTTGCCGTATTATTGACCAAAAAGGCACTTTACCTTAATAGAATAGTTATTTTCGTATCAAGTGTCGAAAGTAGCAAATATCAAGCGAGTGTTTATAAATAGATATACGAGTGCGGAGCGTAGCGGAGCACGAGTAGAAATATTTATAAACACGAGCGGAGATATTTGCCTTTCGAACGAGTTACGAACACTATTTTTCCCACGACCAAAAATGTACATGTCAAAAAGTAACACTGACAGTTCAGGTAAAACGACCGTCATTTTTTGTTTTGAAGCGGCCGCAGCTTCCTATTATTGCGCAAACTGTGCGATATATCCCTATACGTGTTCATATCGCACGGGTTGTTCATTTGTTTTGCGAAAGTCAATCGCACGGGTGATATTGTCAACTTTCGCGCCTAGTTTGTTGTGCGTTAGGAGCGACTTTCTTATATGGTCGTGGGAAATAGTTATTTTCGTATCAAGTGTCGAAAGTAGCAAATATCAAGCGAGTGTTTATAAATAGATATACGAGGGCGGAGCGAAGCGGAGCACGAGTAGAAATATTTATAAACACGAGCGGAGATATTTGCCTTTCGAACGAGTTACGAACACTATTTTTCCCACGACCAAAAATGTACATGTCAAAAAGTAACACTGACAGTTCAGGTAAAACGACCGTCATTTTTTGTTTTGAAGCGGCCGCAGCTTCCTATTATTGCGCAAACTGTGCGATATATCCCTATACGTGTTCATATCGCACGGGTTGTTCATTTGTTTTGCGAAAGTCAATCGCACGGGTGATATTGTCAACTTTCGCGCCTAGTTTGTTGTGCGTTAGGAGCGACTTTCTTATATGGTCGTGGGAAAAATAGTTTTTCACATTTTTCATGGCAGTCTTAATTTTTAAAAAACTAAAAATCTGCTAAAATTCTTTTCAGATCAAGCAGGGCGGAATCCCAAAACATGAAAATGAAATTCTCAAATTTTTTGTCGATTATACCTATAGTGAACTCAATCCGGGGACACACTGTATAATAATAAACATTAAAATCAAATTCACATACCAAAAAACGTGAAAAAACAACCCACTACTCCAAGGAAGTCTATAAAGTATAAACAAAAAAAACAAAAATGGTGCCTCACTAACTTATACAGGGTGTAGCCTATCGTAAATGGCGCATATAATATTTATATCACGCGATTCTACGTCAAAATCCAAGCAAAAAACTCCAGTAATATCAATTTGCTGTAACTCTTTAGTTATGGAGTTATTAGCAGCCTTAAGTCCTATTCTGGTTTGCTTGTCGTGTCATATTTTTATGAAATAATTATTTATAGCTGTAGTTTAATCAACAAAAGAATAAAAGAAATAACTAATCTGTAATCGTACTCAACATACCCTTCGTTTAATTAGAATTTCCGTCCGAAGTTTGAAATTTTTGCAGTGCTTGTGCTTTTCATAAATGTTGCAACGATAGTCTGGTCGCCAAATGAAAAACCCAAAATTATCGTATTAGGTTTTTTTCTCGATGTAATTTGTTTCATCAGGGTAGTCTTTTTCAAATATCTGACTGATGACAAACTGTCACCTCTGGGCAACTGAAGATATACGCTATTTTCAATAATATTAAAAAGCTAGTGAAATCGCGAATATGAGTATTTGAATGTTAAAGGTTTAAATCGGCATTGGGAATTGAAAAACTGTTTAGAAAGGCCAATTTATTTTTTTAATATATAAAAAATATTTTATTCTGGAAATAAATCAGAAATTTAAAGAAAATCAAATGGAGAAACATAGTTTAAACACTATAGGAAAATTGTCTAAATATACTAATCTTCGATGGAAGTTTATAGTCGTCATCCTGATCTTCACCCTGGTCTTCATCAGCATCTTCTTCAACTTCAGCAGCATGTATTAAGTCATTACAATAACCATTCGTACTGCATAAGCAAAACAGTGAGCAGGGCAAAGCAGCACTTTTGTAGCCACACCTTTTAGTCTTGCATGGAGCGTCGCTTTTATAACAGCATTTAATCAGTTCCCGAATATCAGGAGGTGCAACTAAGTGTCATCATGCATTTTCTTGTAGTTAATCATGTCCTAAAACTTATTCATAAATCAAAAAACTTCATACAACATTTTTGACTTAAGCAAACATTTCCATTTGGCGGCCGGATTACGATGTACAATGCAATTATATTAAATCAAACGTAGTAGGACCGACCACACAGTGTTGCTAAGTTTATAAGACTTTAATTAATAATTCTCCAAAAACTACACGTTTTGGCCTAAAACAGTTATACAATTTTTTGTCCAGTTATTAACGCAGAATCGCGTGGTGCGAATATTATGCGCCATTTACGATACACCCTGTATAGTCACTTCAGAGTTTACTTATAAAATTATAAGTTTGTTATTTCTTGAATATAAGGTCTATTCTTCTGTCTTTCAAACACATACTGGATCGTTTGATGGGAACATTGTATAAAAATTCGCGTGGTCTGCCAGTTAAAATGAACAACAACCCAAAATATGTAACACCGAACCCAGATGGCAGGTTGCGACTGACGCAGGTCTAGAATCTGTTTCACTTCTCCGTACAAATTCATTTGCAAGCGTGCCGTTACCATGGCAACGGCACGTATGCAAACGTACGAAAATAGACGCAGTATTCCTGTATAAGCGAACCTGCTTCCGTTGAACGCTTGTGGTCTGCAGTATGTACCTACTGTGGAGCGGCATAACCTGCAAGGGCTTGCTGTACGATGTACAAGGTGGTCCAAATTGGACACTTTTGATAGGAAACACCAATTTCTAGAGGAGATAGAAAAAAACTAACCTACATGTTACGAGCTCGATTTTTGTGAGAAAGTGAATGCCGAAAACCGCACATCGATATCTTGAACTGTTTAGAAGATATAGGGTGGTTTTCAATTTTGTGCATTATTGACCCACCCCCGTAACTTATTTATTTATGAATATTTTTTGTTTCTGTAAAAACATTCTTAAGGCACTTTTTTTAAAGGAATCCAATGGTGTCCCAAGTTTTTTTGTAAAAAGAATGGTTTTGAAGATATGACATAAACTTGTATTCTTTTATTATCTTTTTCACTATCAACCCTACTTAAAATTATCTTAAAATTATATTTTATACACTCACTGATTCTACTCTTGACTTCCCTTTCTTTTCCAAAATTCCAATTTTTCCCCAAAAACCAAAAATTCCGATCTTCCCCCACTCGACTCGTTCCTGCTTGCAGTTGTCCCCTTTCGAATTGCTTTTACTCGAACTCCTTCTGTTGAACCGCTTTTGCTTAAACTTGCTTCTGCTTAAACTGCTTTTGCTTAAACTTGCTTCTGCTTAAACTGCTTGAAGTTGAAGTGACTTAATTTTTCTTCAAAATTCACTTTCTTTTTATTGGATACTGATTCTTTTTGTTATAAACTGTATTTATACACTACTCAAAAAATAAAAGTAGTCATTTTTTTTAATTGGCGTATTTTGGTGAAGGTTCAAAATTTTTAAATAAGGTTTGGTACATCTATAAAGCTATTACTTATCTAAAATATCCCTGTGTTTTTACAAACTTCGTTTGTGTTTGATCAAGTTACAAGCTGTAAAACGTGAACATGCGAAAAACTAAAATGATCAGGGAGTTTGTTATGTACGTAAATCTATTGTTTCTGTAATTTTTGATATGGCTGCAAATTATCATCAAGTTCCTCGACGTCTTGGAAGACATTTAACACCAGTAAAAGTTAGCAGAGGTGTTACTTTGTTACAAGAAGGCTATTCTCAGCGCTATTTATCTCGGGAACTTGAAGTTGTACAAGGGACCATTTGGAAGTTACAGAAACGGTACCTGGAGACAAATCAGGTTACTCGACGTCCCGGAACAGGCCAACAAAGAAAACCAACTGTTGTCGATGATCGTTTTCTTCGTTTACAAGCAGTTCGTAATCGTACATCCACTGCTCGGGATCTTCAAGAAGACCTGCAACGTACTAGAGGCCGCAGAGTAAGTGACCAAACTGTTCGTAACCCACTATGAGAAGTTAACTTAAGATCTAAACGCCCTGCAAAAGCGCCAAAACGCTCTAGAAGGCATAACCGTGTAAGGCAACAGTTTTCTAGGCAACACGTCGATTGGCAACTTCGGCACTGGCGCCGAGCACTGTTACGGACGAGTCCAGATTTTGTTCTATCGGGGAATGACGGTCGAGTACGGGCCTGTCGTAGGACTGGTGAGCGTTTTCTTCCACAAACAGTAGATGAAACTGTTAGTTTTGGAGGTGGTTCGGTAATGGTTTGGAGCGGTATATCGATAAATGGTCGCACTGATCTGGTAGTTATTCACAACGGCGCTCTCGCGGCACGAAGACACATTGACGAAATTTTAGAGCATCATGTGGTACGCAGAGGACAAAACGAGAGTCAAAATTTGATATTAATGCATGGTAATGCTAGACCTCACGCTGCCCGCATTGTTACTGATTACCTTCAAGAGCAAAATATTAGCACGTTGGATTGGCCAGCATGCAGTCCCGATCTGAACCCGATAAAACATGTATGGGACTATGTAGGCAGACACAGTAAATGCCGTCCAAATCCTCCCGTTTCACTGCAAGAGTTACAACATGCTTTAGTTGAAGAGTGGAATAATATTTCACAAGAGGCCCTTCGAAGACTTATTCGCAGTATGCTTCGACGTTGTACTGCAGTTATACAGGCCCGATGGGGCAATAGTACTAAGTATTAACTGTATAACTTAAGACAAAAAGAGACAGTTTTGTAAACGTTTTTGATCAGTGTTTACGTATTATCGCTTTAATTTTCCGCATAATTGTGTTTAACACCTTGTACTTACATCAACGTTATTTCTATTTTTGTAAAAATGTAATTACAATAATTGAAATAAATAGTTGTTCTAAATAAGTACAAAATATTATTTCAAAATATTCAACAATAGTAGAAATATGCAACAAAAAAAATATGACTACTTTTATTTTTTGAGTAGTGTAGTTGATTAGTTATTCGATATTTATTCTTTTTGGGACGAGCAACTTAATTTTGTTGTTGCCCGTTTGAATTCAAAATATCAAACTGATTTCCAAATTTGTTTTTTCTGTATCCTGGATTTTTAACTTACATTTGTTTTTTTTACTATAACGACTATTTACAAGGTTTCTAATTATTTTACGTTTCTAAGACTACAAATTTAGCTAATTATTTACTAACAATGATCATTATAATAACTTAAATTTAATCTAGCTATCTTAAAATTATATTACAATTTTTATAATTTAAAAAAATCTGCATTACCAATCTTTGCAAAATAATACTTTCGTTAATTAACTAAAAAAAATAACATAACCTTTAATTATACGCATCCAAATTAAATATCATCTCAATATATATTCCGTTCTCCGTGGTTGAAGAGGAGTTCTGCCCTCCTATAGCGGCCCGCCACCCATCTCTCCGGGTGGAATGAAATAACGTTGAACTTCCTTTCCTATATCAACTGAAAAAATAAAAAGAAAAATACCGTGTTCTGCGGTGACATATAGCTACTAATAATTAGGAATGGAAGTAACCATTTCATACTTTTCTGGTTATATCAACCGAATTTTAAAAAAATGAAAACAATTAAAATGATTTCGGATTTTTCGCTGGTTTGTTCTCTCTAAACATATGGCTTAGCAACATCAATTGCTGTAAAAACTGTGTCCTTATATTCAGAGCAGGTAAAAATAGGGTTGTTCTATTGTTCATTAAGATAGTATGAATATGTTCTCTTATTTGAATGTATGAAGAGACGTGATAACCACTATAGCGGCCCCGTTTACCAGTGTGAAAAATTTAGTGATTACTGATATAATAAAGAGTATTAATTCGTGATTCGCAAATAAAATAAAAGTGGGAAAGGCAGAATAAACAAGAAATAAGAATTTTTAATGTAAAAGTTAAATTTGTTCGGAAAATTACAAAATTTTAAATAAGAAAGGACTCCGAAGTAAACCGTCTGAGAAAGACGTACCATCCGCGATAAGAGCGCGCGGGCAGCAGACGTAAAGGTGAGTGCGAGATCCGTACGGAGACAAAAACGTAACACGTAAGCAGACTAAAAATAGGTCTCGTTTTAAAATCGAAAGTTACGTAAAAGTAGAAACGAAAAACTTTCAAAAAACACTTATACACAAAAAGCAAATAGTTTACCAACGAGTGAAGACATTACAAAAAGGAAAAGAGGGGAAGAACCCCCTGAAGATTTCGAAAGGTGGAAAATACAACAAACAGCCTTTCAAAGTAGAAAATATCAAGATCACCGCAAAAGATTAATTCTGCTACTGAAAAAAAAAACAAAGTAAGAAGCAGCTAGAGGAAAGCAAGCGAGAAAAAGAGGAAGAAGATACAATGGAGGCAATATTGGAAAAGATACAAGAATAGCAACAAGAAATAAAAGAAGACGTGAAAAAGAATATGGAAAATTTGAAAACAGAATTTAAAAAAATCAGGAAGAAAATAAAAAGTCAGAAGCACGGATAGAAAAATTAGAAGCAAAGTTTGAAGAACAGGATAGAGACAAGAAGAGACTAAATATTCTAACAAAAGTAGTACAAGTCCAGGATTCAAAAGTAAAAGAAAAAGGTTGAAGAAATTATACAAGCAAAACTAGGAATTAAATCCGGAAATTAGGGAAGCATTAAAAGTTGGAAAGGTGGAGGAAAACAAAATAATTGTAGCAAAAATCGAATCATGGGAAAATAATATGGAAATAATGAAGAAGAAGAATGCATTAAAAGGAACAAGAATTATAATAGAAAATGACTTAACAGTTAAAGAAACAGAAACCCAAGCCGAAATTAAAGCATTTGCAGAAAAAGAGAAAACAGGAAATAAAACCAGAATAGGTTACCAAAAAGTATGGATCAAAAATGAAAAGTATATCTGCTGGAACGAAAAAAGAAAAGAAAATATAATTAGACAGTCAGGATAATGGGACAAGAAACTAACTAAATAACGAACGGACGGTGCAACAGCAATGACTTTAGCAAAGAATAAGGAAGAACGCACTTGGTGGAAAATAGGAACGTGGAATGTATGGAGTTTAAAAGGACAGAGGAGTTGGAAGAAGAATTCGAAAGAACGGAGTTGAATATATTAGGAATAACAGAAACCAAAAAGAAAGGGGGGAAAGGGAGAGGAACATTAACATTAGAAAATGATCATACAGGATGTCCCGAAACTCCCACTAAAACATCAGGTAGCAGGCTTCGGTAACACATGAAAACTCAAAAACTATCAACATAAACTCTCAACAGTGTCTAGTTTCCTCATACTAAGCATTAAAAGAAAATTAAATTTGACAACACTGTTAATGAATCTACTTAACAAGAAGGCCGTTTGGAAGTGACAAATTTAAATAAATTAGTAGACTAACGGCCGATGCACAAGGTTAAATTTTTATTTAATGGTTTTCTTCTGTGTTAGAAAATGCTAGGATAAATAGTTTTTAAGTTAGAACAAAATTAAGTAATAAGCAAAATAATTCGCAATCAATTCTTTGGCTCAAAAAACATTACATTATTGTAAAACGTTTTCAAAGTGCCCCCCATTATCTTCGCAGCACTTGCGTGCACGCACAACAATTTCATTTTGAACACGCTGCAACATTCTGGGGTTAATGGTTGTGGCTGCTTCATGAATTCGAGCGATAAGGTTTTCTAGAGTTTCGACAGGAGTAACATACACCAAATTCTTAAATTGCCCCTACAGGTAAAAATCCAAAGGTGTTAAATCCGGACTTCTCACTGGCCAATCTCTTGGACCTCCACGACTCCATTTGTCAGGGTAATGGTGGTTAAACCATTGCCGAACCATACCTGCATAATGTGATGGTGCACCATTGAGCTGCACCCACATATTGCGCAGGAGTGCAAAAGGAATATCCCCCAGTAGACCCGGAAGGGTATCATTTAAAAATTCTAAATAATTTTCTGAATTTAGCCTTTCAGGAAGTATAAAAGAATCAATCAGCTTATCTCCAAGTATTCCTGCCCATACAGTTACTGAAAAACGTACCTGGTAGTTTCTTTCGTGAACTGCATGAGGATTTTGATAGGCTCAAACGTGTTCGTTGTGACAGTTAAAGATGCCGTTTCTTGTAAATGCAGGTTCGTCCGTCCATCACACATTGTATATTTTGTATATTGTATTACATGTCGACCCCTCTCCTCAATTTGATTTACAAGTGTTTCTTTTATAACTAACTAAATAATAGTTTTATATCTTATGTCCATCTAGTTAACATTTTCTACATTTACTTTATAATTTTACTTACGTAGTTCTTATCTACTTACTTTACTTAAATACGCTTAAATACTTAGGTACTAACTTAACTATACTATACACTATGTTTGTTTAAACTCGTAACATAATTTTACTATTTCCAGCTTCACTTATTTGGCACCTACACTGCCGAATAGTGTTTTGGTTCATATTTCCCTTTAATCTGCGCTAAACTATTGCACCTCTAGTTACTTAGGTTGTGTGATGTCACACGTAGTTTTCTAGTTCGTCTAGAAGTTTGGTTTTGAGTTGGTTTTTTAAAATCTTTATTTTATTTTGTTTTTTCATTTCTTCTGTCATATATTGATTGTATAGATTTATCATGTTATGCTTTAGTGAAAGCTTCCCATATGTTTTTGTGTCACATTGTGTACGGATCTTATGTACACAAATACCGGAATAAAGAAACTCTGTTGTTAAGTTGGGAAGAAGAAACTTTATTCAACAAACTTATGCCAATGCGCACCCTTGCTTGGTTAATGTAGCACTGCTTACTTAGGCACAACGATAGGGTGACAACCCTACTTAAAAATGCGTGCGCATGGCAACCACCTTACTTCTCAATCTACCCACAATTACTTAATACTAAATTTAACACACTGGTTCATATGCAGGTCTGTTTTTGTTCTCGTGTTATATTTGTGGACATCTTGATTACATATCAACTGTACTGTGGATATATTAGTCTTTGTCATTATTTTGTGGGTGTACAATATTGCTTCTAGGTCTCTGGTTGCTTTGATGGGTAACATATTATAGTTTTTGTACATATCTTTTCGGTGTGTTAGTCTTGGCAACTTATATATATTGCGTATTGCCCTGTTCTGTATAGTTTGTACTTGATGTAACATTTTTTCATTTGTATAGGCCCATATTAATATTAGATACCTACTTTATGTGACTATATATTAGGGCATAGTAGATAGTTTTCCTGATTTCTTCTGTCGTTACCTGTTGTATCCTATATAATATTCCTGTTACTGTTGATATTTTTGTTTTTACATTTTGTATGTGTTCTTCCCATTGAAGTCTATTATTTATAGTGATTCCCAAATAGTTTACCTTATTTTTTTCTTTTAGTTGGATTCCTTCTATGAATAGGCTTCGCCCATGGTTAATACTTGTTTTATAAATAATCATATATGTTGTCTTTTTTGCATTTATTGTTAACTTATTTGCTCCCATCCAGTTGCTCAATACCTCTAAATCTTCTTGCATCTCTGCAAATAGTTTTTGTACTGAGTTGTTTTTGTAGAATATGTTTGTGTCATCTGCATACATTTTTAGGTTCCCATTTAATTTACAGTATTGTATGTCATTTATATAAATCAGGAAGAGTAAGGGTCCTAGGACTGATCCTTGTGGTACTCCACATCTCACTTGCAATGGGCTGCCCTTCGCATTATTTACTTCAACATACTGGAGTCTGTTTTTTAAGTAGCTCTTAATCCAATCCAAAGCTTTTCCTTTTATACCTGTTGCTTCTAGTTTTAGAAACAGTAACTCGTGATTCACAGTGTCGAAAGCTTTCGTTAGGTCTATGAATATTCCTGCTGCTAAATTATCGCTATCTAATGTTTCTTGAACTGCTATTAGCATGTCTGCTACTGCTATTTCTGTATTCCTATTTTCTGTGAAGCCGTATTGGTCTTTGCTAAAGAATTTTATTTTATTTAGGTATTCTCTGACTCTTTTATTAATAACTTTTTCCATTACCTTTGAGGCTACTGGTATTATTGATATTGGTCTGTAGTTACTTGGTTCTGTAATTTCTCCTCCTTTGTGTATTGGCTTTATCTTTGTAATCTTTATTTTGTCCGGTACTGTAGCTGTTTCTATAGATTTATTGATGACTTCACAGAGAGGTTTTGCTAACTCTTCTTTCAAGTTTTTTAATATGTTGTTAGATAATCCATCATTGTCTCGTGTTTTTTTATTTCTTAGAGTTTCTAATATGTCTATAATCTCTTCTTCTGTGGTTGGTTTAATTTTGAGTTCTTCATCATTGTTCTTATCTATTTCTGTTGTTATTGTTTGTTTATTCGGTAGTGTTTGTATTTTTGCCGCTAGTGTTTCCCCTATTTCTGTAAAAAATTTTGTCAGTACTCCTGCAACGTCGCTAGGTTCTTCTGTTGTAATCCCATTGACTTTCAGCTTTATTTCTGGGTTCTTTTTTGTTTCACTTTTGTTAAGAATTTCATTTATTATATTCCATGTTCGCTTTCTGTCTTGGGCATTTTGTTGGATTTCATTAGTGTAGTGGTCCTTCCTTAACTTACGCCTTAGATTAGTTATTTGATTCTTTGTTTGTTTGTATTCGGTTTCCACCTGCTTATTTTTTTTGTTTCTTCTCCATTTGTCATATATTTTTTCTTTGGTAGCTAGTAGTCTTTGCTTATAAACAAAGGATTTCTTCTATCGGCTTCTAACAACCACTCGCAAAAAGTAAATAGATGTGGATGGTCTTCCTGCAATAAGATCTGAACTGTTGTTTTGTGGTAAGGATACAGTCCATCATCTTTTAAAATCCTATGTACACGAGTTTTAGAAACACCCAAATTTCTAGAAATACTTCGTATACTAGTTTCTGAATTATCAGCTACTATTTGTAAAAGGTTTTCCTCTAAGTTGGGTTCCCTTATTTTTGGGCGACCTCTGTTCATACCATGAGCTGGAATAATGGGTCCAGTTTCTCTTAGTCTTCGATCTGCAGCTCTTATCACAGTATGAGACGCATGCCTTCTGTTGGGAAAACGAATGGCGTACACACTTGCAGTTTCATTAAAATTTCCTTGACAATTTCCTAAAACCCATATCATGTCTGCATATTCATATGCCGCGTACTCCATGGTACAGAGACAAATTATGGTTGAAGCAAATTAAACGCAAGTGAAATTACAGTCTGGAATAAATCTTCTGATGCAGGCACGTAGCGAGGAAAATTGTTCGGAGGGGGTCCGATTTATTAAAGATTATTAAAAACGCATTGTTACAGATTAAACATTATAATTTAGTGCTTTTTATGTTCCTGCTAAAACATGTATGCATGTTTAACATCTCTGACGATGACTCAACATAATTAATGGAGTCGAGACATATACATATACAAGGTGTCAACGAAAACTGTGTCACCCCTATAATTTTTTTATTTTTGAAGATATTAAAATGAAATTTGGGATATGTGATATGGCATTTTTTGACATAGAACACAAGTTTCTGTCATTTCCGGTTTTGTCTAACATCAACTTTGTTATTTTAAATGGAGCACCCTATATAAATTATTTATACATTTTTGGAATTTCAATTTTATCCTACGTATACGATATCAAGTTTGAAACATTTTGATGATAAAGTAAATTTTTGCAGAAATTAATCTAGGGTGCCATAACTTACGCAAAATGAAAGTCAAGGTGCCCCAACACTCGAAGCAAATTGTTTTAGTACTTCAACTATTTTCGTTGCTGTATTAGAATGACCCAAAGTTGACAAAAATGCTTTTTCGAAAATAACTCTATTTTTCCAAATGGCACTGTGGTGGAACACTAGGATATTAAAGACGAGCGCTTTTCACTAATCTTTGGTAATAACTTTTCATGACCGAACAGGGCATTTTGTAGGTTGGTAGAAGTACTTTAACAATTCTGACATTTCGTTTCTTGTTGTACGCTCATGTTTCAGCAAATACAGTATTGATTTTTAACCGAATTCGTGAACACAATCAAAGACAATCAATGTATTCTGTGCAGCCAACACAACTATTTTAAGGTTACGTTAAAAATAAATAAAAACGTGTTCTACAGTCAACAACGCGTCGATGAACGCATGCGCAGTTCAGAATATAACCAGCGGAAATAGCAAAATATTGAATTCGTTCCAAGTTCTGCGGAAATCGCAGAATCTTGAAGTACCTAGTAAATTGCCGCTTAAATTGCGTTCAAATTTAACTAATCAGAACAAAAATCGCTTTCCGCAAATCGTGAATCGCTAGTGCATGAACCTAGCTTAACGTGATAAACAAAAAACAAAGTTATTGTGATCATGGCACTAGTGATTTCTGCCTGGAAAAAGAATAAGCTCAGTTTTTCAAAATTTTGAAAAAGTTTCCATATCATGTGATACATCATTGCATTCAGAAAAAAATCCTCTCTTAAAAGGGCCAAAAAAATTGCATGGTACCAATTTAAAATGTTGAGGTTAGGTTAGATTACTAAAAATTTGCACAAATGAAATTGGTTTTATTAAGTGCAAAGAAAAGTATTTACATTACCATGCAAATTAGTCCAAACCGCATCTCAATATCTTAAGTAACAAAAAAGTTACGGCAAATAAAAGAAATTAGGAGATTTTGTTTTTTTTAAATTTTAAACAAGTGGGCCATGACAAGTAAAATTTGAAAATGGATTCTTAATAAGCTCTCGAACCTGCACCTTTTTGCTAATTTAACCATCTCTCTATCTCTTCAAATAAAAAAGTTACCCATGTTGTCCCTACGAAATCCGGGCACCCTGTATACTCAAAGATACCAATATATGTAGAATTAAATGGAAATTCCAAAAATGTATAAATATACAGGGTGTTCCATTTAAAATAACAAAGTTGCGGTTAATTCCGGAAGTGACAGAAACTTGTGTTCTTTACCAGAATGCAATTTAAAGAGTATATTACATACCTATACCAAATTAGGGGTGCCCCAGGTTTCATTGACACCCGGTATATGTTATAAAAATATACATTTAAAAAGTGGAAAGAATTTTTATAAACTCCTATCAATAATTATGAACTTTCCACAAAGGGATTACTTAGAAAAGATTATAGTTTAGTGATTTACATGCGTAAATAGGAACTAGGAACACAGTCAATTAAGTAATACATTTTGAACTAATAATTTTTCTGAGCTTCGAGGGGGGGGGTCTGGACCCCCCCGTTGGCTACATGCCTGTTCTGATGTCACAACTGACAGTAAAAATTACACATAAGAATTTTGAATTTTTATTGTATTTTCTATTGACTATACCACTCACCTTTTGCTTAACCAATCAGATTGATCGATTTCCTTAGCAACAGCCAATAAAAACAATTTTCAAGTGAAAAAATCATACGTGAGTTTTAATAAGTGAAAAAACCACTCGTTTTTTTCACTTAGGTATTTTATAGCTATTAAGACAACAAGTGTTTTATAGAAGGTTTAAAAATCAAGGTCGTAGTTCAAATCCGAGCGAACGAAGTGAGCCGAGGATCTGATAGACAGAGATTTTTAAACTATAAAACACGAGTTGTCTTCAAGATTTTTTCTAACACTAATATCTTTCACTAATATATTATTAGAAATTCTAATAAATAATTATTTGAGGCGCGTCACGATACACAAAATGCGAAGATTGCTAGGCAACGACATATTTTATAGAGAAAAGCGTATTTTAAAGGCCTCTAAAATACGTTGTCATTGACGACGTATTTTATAGAGAAAACGTATTTTAAAGGCAACATAACAAGTGAGCTCTTATGCACCATACAAACAGTATAAGATATTAGTGTTAGAAAAAATAAATAAAAACAATTCATAAATAGTAATTAACTGTTCGTGATATAGTCTTAACGAATATAACGCGTGATCCGATTTTCCTGTGATAAATTTGGATCGGATATTTAATTTGTGCTAGTTAATTTTTGTTTTAACTAGCACTTATAAACTATCCGACCCAAATTTTTCGGAAAAACGGCGCCACTTGTTATATTACTGTTGATAAAATATGCGTTTTCATTATAGTTCCTTATAATTTGCTGTTGGAGATAACAACTTTAACCACACCATATAAGAAAACTAAGCTGCACAGGACAATTTTTTTGCAGTTTTGTGTTCATCTTTCATGATAGAAAAAGGTTACCTGAAGCTTTAGTGGGAGTTTCGGGACATCCTGTATGTGCCTATATAATACTTATTTTATTTCATTTATTTATAGTGAAACAAACGATTACAATTTCAAGAATCAAACGGTAACAAAAGGATACATATTAATAACAAATTTACTAATCTAATTAGCGAATATTAATTAAATGTTGTACATATATATTTATTCGATTTTTTGAGTTAATTAACAATGTGCTTTCTTTTTATTGTTTTCAATACACACAGGGTGGTTCTGAAATGGTTGGTCAAAATTAGGGATTGTATTGGAAAAACTTCCCACAAACTTGGCCCACAAATGGATTCTTCAGTATTTACCACTCATTTACTAACAATACCTGACAGCAAAATGAAAGGTCATACAAAAACTTTATTTTTATTTACAGAAGTTGTTGTAATATCCATAGTTAACCAAAACTGTGCTACATGCTCAAAGATTCCTGGTGTATTTCTTAGCACAAATCATAGTGAACATGATCAGAACTTTACAGCATATTCGCTACCACATTGGGACTGGAGTTTATGCATAGGGTATCAGAAACTCGCTAAATTAAATAAATATTAGGCGTTACAGTATTAATATTAACAATGCCGTATGTTCAGAACCGCTGGAACAAGCTCCGTACTCTCTAAACTCTTGAGTCATACGATGTGGCTTCAAGCGGACTTGTCCTTGAATCCCAATGTGGTAGCAAATATACTATAAGGAACTTTTTCGATTTATGATGGGCCCAATCCAATCCTTAATTTTGTCTAACCATTTCAGAATTAATCTGTATAAAACAAAAAGGTTATAATTCCCAAAATATTATAATAAGTTACATAACTCAAAAACACTAAAACATAAATTTGCTAATATTTCGCCTACACAAGTAAATGGGTGGATAAAAAATAATTTAGGTTTCTTTTCTTAACATTTTTAAGATATTAAATTAAAATGGTTACCTTCTTTAAACGTAGCTTAAAAGTAAAATTGGTATTCAAATTCACAAACATATTTTTCTTAGTAAGTTAGCCCACATAGTTTGTAACGTTTCTACCAAAACTTTTTTATAAAGTATGATCAAAATTTCTGTTCATCAAGTATGGCCGTGGAAGTGCAAACCAACGCCTTTCAAATTGGCTTACATACATACTTCAAACTAAATACGTGTGAATTCGTTAATTTCAATATAATATTCTAATAAAATTTGGTAGTTTGAAGTAAATATATGTAAGCCAATTTTAAAGGCGTTGGTTTGCACTTCCACGGCCATACTTGATGAACAGAAATTTTGATCATACTTTATTTATCTCATGCATACAACTGACGTCATGGATGTGAATACATCTAAGTTTTTTTGCTGTATAGTAATTATGTTCTGATAATACTATTTTTGTAGTGTTGATTAATTTTTTGCATCGAATGAAAATCGGCTACTCTTTTACAAAAGTTTGTTCGTTTTAATTTGTTTCTCCATATACTTTTACTATTTTTGTATAGATTACAATAAGTTTTTACAGATACATCTTTGCTTCTACTACGAAGTGAAATATACGTTTCAAAAACAGATGCATCGATGATCCTCACCTTTTTTGTCTGTACTGCTGTCTTAAACAATGGAAAATATTCCATATATAAACAAGTCATAACAGCATGTTTGTTAACAAAGTATATTTGACTGTCACTATGGTAGAGCTTTTCTATTATCTCGAAGTAATTTTCATCAATGAAAATGACGGAATTGTTTAAATTAAAAGAGAGAATATCTTTGAGTGTTGTATGATTAGTACTAAATATTATTGATACTTTTTGCTTTGAAACTTCAGGCTTGTCCTTTAATGGGGCTAAACATTTTTGGTTTTTAAGTTTGTTCTTTTTCTTCAGTTTTTCCTTTCTTTTCATTCTTAAATACTGTTCCACTCCTCCCCTCTTTAGTACTATTCTTAGTTCTTTTAAATTGTATCCATCATAATTGTTTTGCTCCTTTTCAACTATTTTGGGTTCATCAACTTCATTTATTTCTTGTATTACTTGTGAAGCAGTTTTGATAGTTTTCTTGTTGGTAATTGTTACTGACACTTGGTTTTCCAAACTTTTACATTTCTCCACCAATTTTTCCATGCGATTTCTATATGGGACTTCTTTATCCTGTTTGTTGTGAGCTGCTTGTTTTTCAAGAAGCCCACGAACAACCGATTCACGTACCTTAATATGAGCATTTAATATATTCGCGCATCTTTTTGCCCTTTTTTCCTCTGCTTTAAAAAATCCTAGTCTATCGTAGGAAGTAAAACCCTCGAGATCTAGTTTGGCATTACTTTTCCTCAGGTTTAAGCAACAATGGGCAGTTACACATTTTTTCGGTGAATTTTCTTTAGCTATTGTTACATTATGTTTTAATGATATATTATTAACAGATGTAGAGGTTTCAGGATTTTCTAACATCATCGGAGTATTAGTTGTGTTTCCTACAACTATTTGTTGATTATTTACTGATTGTACTTGATTACCGTGTGGTGTATAATTTAAGGCTAGTTGGGTGTTACCGGTAATTTTTATTAGATAAATATTCTGTGCCTTTTGTACTGCCGGCAATCCCTTTAATATCCCCGGAAGAGAACTAGGAATATTAGATGTTTGTGTAACTACTTGTTGGACATCAGAGTTATTAATAACATTTGACGAGTTTAGATATAAAACTGGGGGCTGTAATTGTTGTGCACCAAGTCCTTGTTCATTATTAGTGGAAATATTTGTTTGAGACAGTACTATTGTATCTTCATCCTTTGGAACGTTAGTTTTATTACTTGTTTGTCGAATATTTTTTGTAACTGTTTGTTGTATATCAGAATTATTAATAACACTCGATGTGGACTGTAATTGGGGTAAATTAACTTCATTACATTCACAGAATCGATAACCACTAGCTTGAATATTATTCGTTTGTAACGCTTCTGTTGTAGTTTTATTCTTTGACATATCAGTTCTATTACTTTGAGTTTGTGGAACATTTGGAACACTTGTATTAGAAGCTTTTGTAACTGTTTGTTGCACACCTGATGAGCTCTCATGTAAAACTGTAGACTGTAATAGTTGCAAATTAATTCTGACATTTCCGCAGAGTCGTTCAATACTAACTGGAACATTATTCTCTTGCAATGTTCCTGTTGTAGCTGAGTTTTTCGGATTTTCAATCTTTTTATTGGGAATTTGTGGAATATTTTGAAATGTTTTTGTTACAATTTGTTGTACCTCAGAATTGTTAATAGCATCTGATAAGCTTTCATGTAAAACTGGGAACTGCAATTGTAAATTTCCACATAATTGTTGACTACTAACTGAAACATTTTTTAATAATACTTCCGTTGTAGCTGTGTTCTTCGACGTGTCAGTTCTATTAGTTGGCGTCCGTCGAACATTTGGAACGGTCATATTCGATGCTTTTGTAGTTATTTGTTGTACATCAGAATTATTGATAATATCTGAAGAAGTTTCATGTAAAACTGGGGACTGCAACTGTTGTAAATTAAATCCACTATTTTTATGTAGTTTTATTAAATAAAATCTATTAAATCCACTATTTTTATCTAGTTGTTTATTAGTAGTTACATTTTTTGAAACGTTTGTTCCAACACCTGATGCTTGAACTGTTCTTAAAGAATCTGAGTTTGTTTTATTAATAGTATCATTTATATTTACGATTTTATTTTCTAAATTAGTCTTCGGTTCCACAGTTTTTTTATGGACATGTTTAGGACAATGAGATTTGTTGACTGGTGTTTTATTATTAATAATAACGTGAGAACTTAGTACGGAGATAGGTTTTATAACTTCTGATGGTTTCGCATTGCTTTCCGAGAAGTTTGTATGAGTGTCTGCAATATTTACAAACGTATCTGGAGGCTTGGTAAGTATAACTAGTTGATTATTTACAGAAACTAAATTTAGTTGTGTTGCTTCTTTGGAAGTATTTTTCTTCTCTTGCGCAAAACCTTTAACAGTCATTTGACTAAAATCGCTTGTAAAGTGAGGACTATCTACAAATAAATACGATTTAATTTTATATGTCGATACAGAACTTGTTTACTTACCTATAATATGTGTCTGCCTTTTGGTTTTTATCAGAGAAGCAGGAGGCTTATTGATAGCAGGGCTTTTAGGTAAAATAAGAATGAAATGACGAGGTGTCGCAGATTTCTCCGAGCCTTCATTATCTCTGAAAAAATACAGTAAAGAATAAATATTAAAATTTTTTTATATTATTTATATGCTTTAGTATAAGTAGGCAATTCAAAACCTTAAAAAAGCCTCGTTTTATAAAAATTGGAACGTGGAACATAAGATCACTGCTGCGAGCCGGAAAATTAAGCGAAATAGCAGATTAATTAATAAAACAAAAAATAGAAATTACGGCAATACAAGAAAAAAATAAGATGAGCAGGAAAAGGGACAATAAAGAAGGAAAATTTTACTTTTTACTATGGGGGTGCAGAAAAACAAGGCAGCAAAGGAACTGGATTAATAATAGATACTAAATACAATAAAAAGTGCAATCTTATGTTCCAAGAAATTCAATGATAGATTAAAGGCATTATTAACTTATGCAACATATTTAGTAAATATCAAAATAGGTTAGTTAAAATACTCGTAAAAGTAACCGCAGTGGTAGAATTTCAATAACTTTGATAATAACCACGATAAACGGGTAGAGAGAATTGGGTATTTTCCATTTCTTTCAATTTTCGTTATATTCATGTTTCTACGCAGAAACATACGCCACTACCAGCCTAAACATATTAAAAACATGTTTATTGAGAGTTTTTTTGGCAAAAATCGCTTTAGAAAATTCCTTAAAATTGGCTATTTCAAACCCGCTTCCGAAACGCAATCGCATTGGCTATGACTGTCGTGACTTCACCGGCCATATAAATGGCATCTACTACCTAGTTTTAACGTGGTTTCAACGTAAAGAAGATCGTCTCTGTGTTTTATTTCGGTGTTTGCGAATTTTTTGAGTAAAAAATAGAATGGAATTCATCAAAAATGATGAGCGGTTCGATGCAGCAGAACTAAGGGGAGCAAAGGCTACTGCGTAAGTATTTTATGTTACTGTTGGAATATAATGTAATCATTAAAGTTACTATTATTTAACGGTTTTTATTCAGAAATTGTTACTAGTTTGGTAGGTATATGTATTACCTATAAGTTAGTTAGGCTATGCAAGAGTACCTAATTTTTGTTTTAGTGTTTTGTTTACTTATAAGATTGGTATGCTTTTTCAGACTTTTGAGTGGTGAAGAAGCAATGGTATGTGTTTTAACCTTCATGTGACACTCCACATACTTGCTACGGAATGATGGCTTCACCTGCACTCTAATGCTTCTTGTAGGGTCTGAAGGGTATTTCGTGAAAACATCCAATGGTGGTTCTAGCACATCGAAGCTGGCAGATGTAAGATTGTGTGTTGGTTGCAGTGGTTCGAAGCTTACAGGTGAAATGCATGAAGATCTCTCCACATCTATTTCAACGGCCTCCTGAAGTATACCTGTAGGTGATTCAATGGACCCTTCCGATTCACGAATAGCTTCTTCGATGAGCTGCTTTTTTTGTCTTTTAACAGATGACAATCGCCCTGTAACAGTAGTTGCTCTTTTTCGATCGACTTGGCAATCGAAGATATGTGGTACTACATCAGGTTTTAAAACAATGCTTCCCCCCATTAACTCGTACTTCACAAAGTTCTCCATGTCTTCTCTGAACTGTAAACAAATTAAATTATATTATTAACCTAAAAAACTAACGTAAAATATCCGCAAAACTTACATTGAAATGATCTTGGCAACAATAAAATGTGGATTTTGATTTTGGAAAATCACGTCTCGCAGCTTTAAACCACATTTTTCTGCGTGCGTAATCCTTTGGCACCGTCACAAATTTGTTTCCTGGTGTTCTCACAGAAGTACTTGTGCAAGCTGGCACAAAACACCACTTGTTTTGCTTACTCTCCATTTGTGTTGAATGTAAATAAAAACGACTGAATTACTTTACAAAAAGGCGAACAAATACCAAAGGAATAACGAAATAAACCATACGAACTGTGGAACAGCTGTGTAAAAATATGGCCGTTGACGTCATGTCCGTAGACGTGACGTTAGGTCGCTTTTCGTTTGCCGGTTTGCCCTGCTCGAATCTGTTCAGAGCAGGCGCATGTGACATCATAGTTCAAGTTCTGAACAGCTATTTTTCGACCTGCAAACGAACGCATTTCGTACATCTTATTTTAAAAATCGATATACAGGGTGAATAAAAAGTATGGAACCTCGATGCTAGCGCCTTTATTATTAGTTTTAGAAAAAAAAGTTTTAGACAAAAGGTTTATAACAAATTATTTTCCACAAACTGATGGTTTTAAATATTTTTTTCAAGGTCATACCTTTGCGCTATGACGTCATCGATACTTTTTTTAAATGGCAACCTATATTTTTTAGGTCGAAATTTTATAGCATTTTTTTTTCTCTTTATGAGCATCTAAAAATATCATACGGTTGAATAAGCGAAATTTCTAGAAAAATCAAGTTGAATGTTATTCGTACCAGTAATTAATGTACGTACTTTTATCACAAAAATTAAACACATGACTATTAAAAACAAATACAAACAACGAGTAATATTACTTCTAAATTTCTGGACCTGTTTGTGTAAACTTTACTTTTAAGATGGCCCCACAAGATCCAACTGCTTCAAATCGGGCGATCGGGCTGGCCATTCGATACTACCCCTTCTACCGATCCACCTATTCTCAAAAATTGTATCCAAATAATAAAATAATAATAATAATAATGTTAAACATTGTTTATATTTGTTTTTAATAGTCATGTGTTTAATTTTTGTAATAAAAGTACGTACATTAAATACGGGTACGAATAACATTCAACTTGATTTTTCTAGAAATTTCGCTTATTCAACCGTATGATATTTTTAGATGGTCACAAAGAGAAAAAAAAAATGCTATAAAATTTCGACTTAAAAAATATAGGTTGCCATTTAAAAAAAGTATAGATGACGTCATAGCGCAAAGGTATGACATTGAAAAAAATATTTAAAACTATCAGTTTGTGGAAAATAATTTGTTATAAACCTTTTATCTAAAACTTTTTTTTCTAAAACTAATCATAAAGGCTCTAGCATCGAGGTTCCTTACTTTTTATTCACCCTGTATGTATTTCTGAATTAATTGCAAAAGTAGAAACTTTGCATTAAAATGGATAAATGGCATCTTATTATTGTTAAAAAAAATAACGCACCCCACTGAAAATAAACGGCAACTTTGAAAGTTAATAAAATCAAATAATTAATTTAATATTTAGTACACAATCTCGCGTTATCTTTAACAGCTTTTAATTATCTTGACATATGGAAATTTTACAAGTACTATAACCTGGCGTAATTTTTAGTTCCTCGTTTTTCTTCTTTTCTAATTCATGACAAAACTTTCAATTACGTTCATATCAATTGACCGCGCAGGAAATTTTAAGTAACTGGCAATTTCAAAATTATGTAGGCTAAACAAACCATCCCCCGCCTGGTTAACCACATTTTAAATTGGTTTCATATTATACTTAATATTTTCTTTCTTGCATTGCCTAAGCCGTATACAGATACATAAACATAAATAGCAATTAAAATTTGGTTTAATTAGCAGTGGCGTGTCGTGGGGTTTGAGTTTGGAGGGGCGCACCAGAAGTCAAACACCAAATAACCTACCAAAAGTTACGGGAAAATTTGTCTCTTTATTTTCCGAACCAATTTACATAAATACAAATCTGAAAATTGGCACATTTAAGTAAATATTATAACCGCAAATAAATGTATTCGGTACTTCTAGTGATTAGTTACTATTATCATTCTAGGAAGTTTTACTCGGCCTTTCACGAGTTCTAATAATTGCTTTCAAAATAATTAGGTATCGATTACTTCATTCTCAGTCATAACAAATATTAGACTGCATGACGGTTATTGCGTAATTTATGAAGTATACACCTACTAACTGCGTAAATAAATTTGATGGTAATTTGAAGCTATCGAAGCTGAAACCCAAACAATATTTAGATTTGAATATATCCTTCTTTACCCACTTTTTTAGATATTTTAAATCGACTGTAAATAAAATTGTAAATATTTTTAGTTATCTAAGCAATCGTACATATTTTAGTTTGTTTTTTTTTAAATACCTATATTTTCATAATATGATATTTTTCTTTAAATGTTCTTGAACACCGAATATTGTAATGATATACAAATTGAAACAAACAATTTCATGTAACTGAAAGAAAACCATCTTTTTGTTACAAATTTAAAGTTCTAAAAGGCTCACTAGTTATTTTTTATTTCTTGCAGTAAAAAATATATCTACTAATTGCATTTATTATGAAATAATTCTGTAAAACGTTTCTTAATAAAATAACAGGATTTGAATAGCTACGAGTAGACGAGTACGAATCTTTGCGATGCTCCGATTAAATGAAAGAAGATTCATTGCTCCAACAATAAGTTACAGCAGGCCACGCTAAAATCGCGGCCTGCTGTAACTTATACAATCGGCTATTATCGGCTAGTCTCCGGAGTCGTTCGGCGGCAATGTATAATGTTTGTTAAAGGCCGCAGATTTTCCGCGGCCGTTGGTTGAGGACGCGGATAATTAGAGATCTCAACGAGGACGGACAATTAGAGATGGGAGCGGATGTTTGGATAGAGTTGAATTTTTTGTTGAAATTTGAACTTAGTCATAGAAAAATAAATATTAATAATTTAGAAAAAAATTGTGTGTTCCTTAGCATTTCTTAGGAGGGGCGCGCGGCCGCGCGGCCTTATGGAGCAACCGCCACTCTTAATTAGTATACCGGTGTATACAAATCTACCGTATAAACGATCAGCTGATCTGCGTCGAAAACTACCGAACCGGGACCGATGTAGTAAGGCCAGTAGCGTACGGGCGATTATTTATCATGGAATTAAAAAATTGCACGATTAAAAATGTTGCATCAATAATTACCTTCGCGCACGAACAATAAAAAATCGTCCGTATTTTCTTCATTGCGAAAATGAATTTATACGAAATTGCTTGTATTATTGAGCTAATTATAAGAAAAAGAAAAGAAGAAGCTGCAAACGATTGTGAGTACATCAGTACGTTAATGAAAGAGTATTAAATAATACGGTTTGCTCTTTTATGGAATCCTCCTCTGAAATTTTTTAATTACTTCAGAATGAGTTGTGACGGTTTTGATTAGACCTCGAATTACATATAATAATTAAATAATTCCGTGTCAAAGGTCATATTTCTGACGTTTGCAAACTAAATAAACGATAATACTGCGTTGTTTAAATTCCATATAAGCAATTATTAATCGTGTGTGCGCGCAGATGCATTTTAACTACCTATATTTATCCTATTTTCTAGGGCGATAATTGCATCGCCTGCAAAATAGGTCCAGATGTAATTTTTTAATCGTCATGACTCATGAATTTATAATCGCCCATGCGCTCTCACTCATTTACTTTACTGGGATTCATTTTGGACGATAAAAAATTGCCTGTAAAATATAGCCCGTGTGCGATAGGCTTAAATCGTTCAAACTTGCACCTCCTTGCTAGAAGGAGTGGAAAGTTATAGGGTTCTAAGGAGCAAACGAACAGCGTACAGGTAGCTCAGTTCATGCAAACGAACGCAATTTGTTGCACTAGCACTAAGCAAGCAAACGAACAGACCTTCGTTGATTGCGCTGTCGGGCGTTTACGAGGGAAGGTTGTAGTCAAAACCTCGAATAAGCAAAATAAAGAAATATACAGAAAAATTACACAGTTTGCATTATTCCCGTTCTTACACACGCAACGCAAATTTGATCAACAACAAAACTACAACTAAAGAAGATACAAGTCACCCAAAATTCAATGACAAGAAAAATACTAAATCAGACTAATAGAAAAGAAAAAATCTGAAGAACTAAGAAGAAAATGTTCCAAGCATAATTGAAAAATGCAAGAAATTAAAATCGACAAGCCCAGGTGTCCATGTATTAAGACAACATGACAGATGGGCAAAAATAGCAACCACATCGAAACCCAATACCATGATCACAAAAAGAAAATGAGGCACACCATCAGACCAAGGAGAAAGTGGGAGGGCTACTTAATATCATTCCTAGGAGCCGACTAGAAAGCGTAAGCAACAAACCGAGCCGTAGTGAGCTGAGCCTGAATCGGGTCACCCATCCGAGCTCTGACCATGGGCACCGATGCTTAACTGTGCAGAGCGATGCGCCATGCCAATACTCACTACCGTACCACCTCCTCTCTAAAGACATTATACCAATCTTTATTTTACAAAAAATGTAAAACTTCATATTGTAAATCTTTCATCTCTATTTTGTCAATTTATGCATTTCTACTTAGCATAAACAATATGTAATATACGGCTACATTGCACTAAATACTCGTAGTTATATTTTTTATAATTAACATCGATTGAGTGATTGTTCTTTTTCATGCTGTGAATAAATGTTAAAAACAATTTAAATATTTTAGCATCAATATGCTTTTGGTGATATTGTAGCCACCTACATTGCGTTTCAAACATCAGATTCAGTACGGGCTCTTATGGAAGGCGATGTAGCCATATTTCAGCACAAAACTGTTTGTAAATAAATATGCGCCTGTCAATCATAAATAAATACTGCTTTTGTATTTCAAGGCACCTAACAACTGCTAATCCCTTTCTAATAGCTTAATCCGCTGGCCTCTGCCGAGAAGTGGCAACATCGACCACAAAACTCCGATAAGAATAACATTGTCCTATCTTTACCGTACCTACTGAATCTGATGTTTGAAACGCAGTGTAGGATTATATTTCAAAGACTTAATATTAAAATATTACAACTGGATAGTCCAGTCAAATAAAGATTTTTCTTCGGAAAAATTCAAAGTGAGCTGAATTTTCGTGTACACCTTTATTTAGTGTTTCTAAACAACATATTAAAAGTACCCTTGATATGACCTTGAGCTTTATGAGTTATAGAACGTAAAAGGTGTGGAAAATTGGTTTTTCGCTTATATCTTGTTTTCTATTGACTTTAGGTACTGAATAGTCTCCAGAGAAATTGAAGGATATAAAATTCTGTACAAAAAAGTACTCTTGTAGTTTTTTCGTGGGACCAACCGTTTTCGTGTAATGTGATGTTAAACGTCTAAGTCAAGGTTAACGAAGTACCCCATTCCACACCACCTATGCGGTTGAGTACGAGGCGCGTTTTTTTTTTACGTGGTTTCCACTGTCTAAGCCGGTCCAAATATTTTTAATACTTAATAAGAAAAAGTCAAAATAGAGTTACATTAAGCTTCTTCATCCTCCCCTTCTTCTCTTTCCATGCCGCATTGTTCCAGGTAATCCGTAGAAACAGTCTCTCATCTTTTTCTCTAGCAAATTCTGTTTCCACGATATCTTCGGTGGTATTATCATTTAAACACGACTGTCCATGGCAACGACCGCAAACTGACGAGCATGGGTTGTGGAACTGGGTATAACTGTAATATTATACTTCGGATCAACGTTCATGGCCAGTTTTCGCGAAAACGGTTGGTCCCACGAAAAAACTATAAGAGTATTTTTTTGTACAGAATTTTATAGCCTTCAATTTCTCTGTAGACTATTCTATACCTAAAGTCAATAGAAAAGAAGATATAAGCGAAAAACCAATTTTTTGCACATTTTACGCCCTATAACTCATGAAGCTCAAGGTCAAATCAAGGGCACTTTTGATATGTTGTTTAAAAACACCAAATAAAGGAGTACACGAAAATTCAGCTCGCTTTGAATTTTTCCACAGTTTTGCCACATACCTACTTGTCTAATTTAATTGGACTAAGATGTAGTTAATTTTAAATGATATATTTACAATCTGAATAAAAAAGTGCTTCAATAATGTGAACAAGAGTTAAATATCTTATCAAACACCATATACAGGGTGATTCATAATGAGTGTGAAGTGTAACAAACTTCGACATTTTGTTGAAACATAGGTCCTATTCCATTTAGTTACAAAATTACAACAGATCAAAGTTTTATTAGTGTAGTAGCAAATAGGTAAACAAAGCATAATTATTATAATGTTAGGAACTTATAATGAACATTTAATTTCAAATCAAAAGAGAATGTACGATTTATAACAAGTGCTCAAAATGTGCCTCTTGAGCCTGAATACAAGTATGACACCTACGAATCATAAACACGAACTATGCCATCGTCATTGCGAATTTGATTGGGCGCATCAATTATCCTTTGTAACTGTTCACGAGTATTGATTTCAACACTGTAGACTAGCTGTTTTAGGTGACCCCAAAGGTAAAAAATCTAAAAGCAACTGACTGTTAAAAATGCCAGCCCACGTAATAACATTAAAGTGATGTTGAAATCTTGTCTGTACGATGGCATGGGGATTCTGGAGAGACCACAGATGGTAGTTGTGGGTGGTATTAATACCATCCCTCATAAATTGAGCCTCATTGGTCCAAAGTATTCTACGTAAAAAATTTGGATCTTCCGTAATTTTATGTAGCATCCAGGTGCAAAACTCCACACGTTGTGGTTGTAGTGCCTGAACGCATTGAATGTGATAAAAATGCAGTTCTTCGTGATGTAATGTCCTCCACACAAAGCTCTGCGAAAGGTGCAATTGCGTTGCAACGCGCCTGGTACTAAGTGTAGGATTGTCCAGAACTGTATCGATTACATTTCATTCATTGTTGACATTATCTTCTGCAGTGTGATTACCAGCATTATTAACAGCAGTTGTACCAGTCTCACGGAGTCTTTGAAAACTCGATGAGACGGTTGTTGTTTATTTGAATATCTGCGATGATATTCTCTGGATGCACGACGAGTGTTACCTTTTCAGTAGCCATACATGAAAACAATATCGGCATATTCAGCTGCTCTAAAACTTGGCATTTTTTCAACAAACAAGTGATTGTCAATTATTAATGGACTGTATTTTACTTTTTCAATGGTAACTAGATGTACGGATTTACACTTTTAAAACTTTGATCTCTTACAGTTCTGTAATGAAGTGAAATAGGACCTAGGTTCATATAACAGTTTTCACTTAAAATGACCTTTCCAATAAAATGCCAAGTGCTACTTGGCAAATGCAATCAGCTACTTGCAGACAGAACAGATTTTACTAAAGCAATAAAATATGAATTATATAATTTTAATAATTACCTACTTTACATATTTTTTTCGCATTAACCCTCCATTACACGCGCTTTGGTTTACAACGCGGTTACACGCGTGTGAGCGCGGTGCTCACATTGACGTATTTCAGTCAGAACATTGATATAATAAAATACTGTCTTGTTATAGTATACTGAAGACACAATAAAAATAGAGCATTAGGAACTTACCCGAAAAATTATTTGTCCTCAAAACAAAAATTAAAATATGGATTTTTTACCACTGAAAAATAAACGTGCTTATACGCGTAGTGAGGGCCGCTCTCACATTGACAACACTACTACTTCAATTATTATAAACTACAAGTGACAGAAAGTTCTAATTTTAACTCTAGCATTGCTATCCCCTACTGAAACCACCGCTAAAGGCATTCCTGGACGTTCAAGGTTATAGGCATAACAGTCATCATTATATGGTTTAAACAACAAAAATGTGAGGGATTCGCTCATAGCGCGTGTAATGGAGGGTTAAATAAGTGCAGATACACTTAATAAATCGTAAATTAAGACGCGTAATAATATCAACTTTTAAATCGGCGTACCGTTTTGCAGCAACTTTTGGAGGGCTTCTAGGTGCAGCAGGCTTCCTGTCTGCTTGGCAGTGAAAAATATGCGGTACTACAGTTGGTTTTAATTTCTTTTGGCCGCCCATAAGCTTAAACTGAACATAGTTGTCCATGTCTTCTTTTAACTGAAATATAAGATATGTGAGGAAATTCTTTGTTGATACAATTTTGTAGGTTAAGTACACGAAATGGCTATTAACAATTTGCTGGACTAAAATTTACTTACGTTAAAATGATCTTCACATACATAAAGACATGAAGATTTTGCAAAATCTGAAGGATCACGTTGTACCGCCTTTATCCAGGAATTTCTTCTTTTGCTTTCCAAAGGTACATAAAAAAACAATTTATCGGCAGTCTTTGATGTTGTATTTATACAACCTGGCACTATACACCACTTTGACCACTTACGAACAATTTTCTTCATTTCCATTACAAAAGTTATTGTACAGAAATTAAACACCGTATTATTACACGTGGCCACAAGAGCAGAATGGGGTAAATAGCTGTAAAGTGATGTAGACGTTTTTGCGCACGCGCAAATACGTTGTAGGCGGCGTAATTATTTTTTAACTTATTTTTCTAATATCTTAATACCACACTTATATACTGTTTGTATGGTGCATAAGAGCTAAGAGCTCACTTGTTATGTTGCCTTTAAAATACGTTTTCTCTATAAAATACGTCGTCAATAACAACGTATTTTATAGGCCTTTAAAATACGCTTTTCTCTATAAAATACCTCGATGCCTAGCAATCTTCGCATTTTGTGTATTGTGAAGCGTCTCAAATAATAATTTATTAAAATTTTTAATAATATATTAGTGAAAGATATTAGTGTTAGAAAAGATCTTGAAGACAACTCGTGTTATATAGTTTAAAAATCTCGGTCTATCAAATCCTCGGCTCACTTCGTTCGCTCGGATTTGAACTACGACCTTGATTTTTAAACCATCTATAAAACACTTGTTGTCTTAATAGCTATTTTTATTATACCTGCATCATAATCTTTGTATCTCAAACTAATAAGCGTGCAAAAAAGGACGATTAAAACACGCCGTTTTTTAAAGTTGCCTAGGTAACAACAACGTTTTGTAATAAATTTACATAACAACCAAACAACAACTGCTAATCATCTCTATGCAACGTGATGGGATCCACACTTTGAATATAAAGCTACAGGAAGGAGGGTATCGTTTTAGCAACCATACAAAAAGGGCGACGGAAGTGGCCATTTTGATAATCTATTTGTAGTCATAGTTTTGAGACTGACAGCTGACAAATAATAGGTTAGTTGTGCTGTTTGTGGTTTTTCTCCAACAAGGACAAATAAAAATTTAGGAATAACTTTCCATAAGTATTTACCTTCATTTAATGTAACTACGTTCATTACGAATAATATTTAAGAACAATTCGATGTTATAATTTCAATGTCAAAGAAAGGTCACGAGTGAATATCATAGGCGTCACATATGTACGTATTTTATATAAATTAGCACTTTGCAAAATATATATTTAAAAAACTGTTTTAACCGTCAGTATTATAATATTTTATTTCTTGCAGCTTCTAATTTTTGTTCATTCGTACTTTTACTACATTTTTTTGTCAGTTTACGTCTTTGAATATTTTATATTCAAAGGTTTACGTATCCCGTATTCATTCTAAAAGGTACGCCACTGACTTACCGGAAACATTCAGCCGCCATTTGCATGATCTATCTTGGTCTCACGTATATTTTGTATATCCTCATTCCTGTTAGCTTTATATTCAAAGGGATCCACACGTCACCTTGTAAAATGAATCTAAATTTTTCAATTTATTACTCTAATTTTTACAATGTAATGCAGTGCAGGTAGGTATAATAAAAAATAGCGTATAATACACGTGTATAAGAGCCTTTAAAGCACTTGCGCCGCTACAAACACCCGTCGCGCGTGCTTTAAAGGCTTTCTCATACACTTGTATTATAATATACTACTCCTATTATTTATACCATGCCTAATAACAAGTATTTGGTAATTATAATTTTGTTTTATGATAAAACTTTCTCGCGCAATTGTACCTAAATTTGCAAATGGTGCAAGTAGCCTATGACTCATAATCTCACCTCATTATTATTTATTAAATTCATAGTTGTGCTTAGTTGCCATGGTAATGTTGTGTTTTGTGTATCTTTGGTGTTAAAGTTAAAGAAACGTTTTCCACTCCACAACATAGTAGTAAAAATTAAAAAAAAAATACTTACATTATGATATTATTTTAAATTTAGTACATACCGGGTGCCCAGATTTCGTAGGGACAACATGGGTAACTTTTGTATTTGAAGAGATAGAGAGATGGTTAAATTAGCAAAAAGGTGCAAGTCCGGGAGCTTATTAAGAATCCATTTTCAAATTTTACTTGTCATGGCCCACTTGTTTAAAATTAAAAACCTGTCAAATTTGACACTTTTTGAAAAAAGTGGCCTTATTTATGATTTTTTCGAAAGATTTTATTTGGAAAAGTTGTTCAGAATGGCATTTTACGTCGGCATGCAAATTTTCGGCTAAAAGTTCGGACTTATTATTTTTTACTCATTTTTTTGATTTTTCCAAGTATACACTATACTACAAAATTCTCGCGGAATTTTTTTCATTGAAATCTGATGAAACTCGCTTTTTATTATACTTTTAATGTTTTTAGTAAAAATATCGAAAATGATGATTCAATTTCGAATAAAAATAACTTTGGATCAACGATGCCGTTAATTTTCAAAAGAAAAGTAGTTTTTGGCAAACAGTATTTTTTCAAGAGAGTTCAGGTAGGCAATTATTTATCGAAATAAGTTGATTCCACACGTTTCATCAGATTTCATTTAAAATTCCGCGAGAATTTTGTAGTATACCTACTTGGAAAATTCAAACAAATGATTAAAAATAATAAGTCCGAATTTTTAGCTCAAAATTTGCATACAGACGTAAAATGCCATTCTGAACAACTTTTCCGAATAAAATCTTTCGAGAAAATTATAAATAAGGCCACTTCTGAAGATTTTTTTCAGAAAGTGTCAAATTTGACAGGTACGGAATGTCATTTAACCAAATCTGTGTGCACTTTTTTTAGTCCTTAGACAAGCACAAATCTACGCCGTATTGATTTTTTTAATAAATACTTTAATAAAAAAAAGTTCCAGATGATCCAGACTTTTTGACAAACCCTGTATATTGATGAAAAGCACGTTGTCTCTTCCAAAATACACGCATGCGTTTTATTACCAAAGAGCTAAGAGAACATTATTTAAAACATTCAAAATAAAAAAAAAAACAGTAGTTTTCCAAATCATTTCAATTTTAGTTTAAATGTTGAAATTTTGATTTAATTACTGGCACAGTTCGGTTTAGTTTGTTTTCTTTAATGAACTCCTGTATAACTAGTCCTGAAGGATAAGTCCTTAAAATGACTTTTAACTAAATCAATTTCCATTTCAGTCCAACCTAAAATCACAATGCATTTAAATCAGAAAATAAAAAAACATGAATTAGTGCACATCATATAAAGTGTTGTACGAATTTGGCTGTTATAGGCTCGGTAAATGTAGCAGCTCAGTAGGACTCAGTTTATAGACAAAATATTATTAAACACAATGAACAGGCGACCAAAAATAGGTACATTTTAAAGAAAATTATAAACTGTATTAAATTTTGTGGAAAATTGGAACTAGCATTGGAATTTTGCTGGAGTTAATAGATTTTTCATTTGTATGAAATTGCTCAGCTACCGAAGGTGAGTGTTTATTACATATTATTATTTGTTTATATTCTCTCAGCAACTAGAGCCTCCCAAAATAAATTATCACGAGCCTCCACTGCCTTTAACCCCAACAGCTTCTTTAAATTTATATATACAATATTTGCGAGTTTACAATTTACAATATCTACAATGTAGCATATATCTATACATCACACAGGACATTTCTCGCATCCCCTTTTCCACGTTGCTCTGTCTCTCCACTCTTCTTCTTCTAAATTTCTTGCTAGCATGGATTCTCTTACACCGTCAATTCAAGTACGATGCGGCCTTCCTCTTTTCTTTCTTTGGGGTGGTTTCCATTTATGTACCTTTTGTGGCCATCGATCCTCTTCCATCCTTTGTACATGTCCGTATCATCTGAGCCCCTTCGTTTCTATATTGTCTATAATTGTTTTGTCTACATCCACCTTACTTTTTATTTCTATGTTTGGGACTCTATCTAATTTTGTTAAGCCACAACTGCATCTCCAGTACATTATTTCTGTTGCCTTTATTGTCTCCATGTTTCTTTTTGTGATTTCCCATGTTTCACTTCCATACGTTGCTATACCTTGTACAATCGCGTCATATATAATTTTCTTTGTTTTGGTGGATATCTTCTTAGACCATAATACTGGGTTTACTTTAAATTTGTATCCTTTAAAAGCAAATTATTTTTCACCCCCATGGATTTTCATATGATTTTTTAAACTTCTTTTAGATGCATTTCTATATTCGCATAAATTACAGGCAAAAGGTTTTTTTCCTCTATGAATATTTAGATGTTTCTTCAAATCTTGTTTGGCCGCACTCTTATACCCACATATATTACACACAAACGGTTTTTTCCCTGTATGAATACTCATATGTCTTTTCAGATTTCCATTAGTTGTACATTTATATTGACATAAATTACAGGCAAACGGTTTTTCTCCTGTATGAATTCTCATATGTTTTTTTAGATCTGCTTTAGTTGTACATTTATATTGACATAAATTACAGGCAAAAGGTTTTTCTCCTGTATGAATTCTCATATGTTTTTTTAGATCTGCTTTAGTTGTACTTTTATATTGACATAAATTACAGGCAAACGGTTTTTCCCCGGTATGAATACCCAAATGCCGTGCAAATGTGCTTTTAAAAGAAGTCCTATATTCACATATATTACAAATAAATGGCTTTTTTATTAAATGGATACTTTTATGGGTTTCCAGATTGGATCTACGGGTCGTTCTAAATTCACAAACGTCACATGAAAAACTATTCCCTTTATTTTTATTTTGGTCATCCTCTTCAAAAGGATGAACTGTATCAGTTGTCTCAACTTTTATTTTGTCCGTTTCATGTGCACTATTCTCTACAACTGTAGTTTCCTCCCTCGTATTCCGTCCAAAGTTTTGGCTAATATTAGTGTTAGTTTCATGTTTTTGTTCGGTATTGTAAACGACATCGTCACCAAATTCACTTTTCATATCGTCCAAGTAGGGTTCAAGTTTGATTTCTTCTTTGACGATATCCAAATCGAAATCATATTCAAGGTTAACCTTTGAATTTATTTCAGACATTTTTCTATGCAATTTCCTGTAATAATAATAATTAATAATACAAATCACAAAGAATATATTATAAATAGCGTTTGGTAATTAATGACTAACCTGTAATTATTTAAACACAAATGTAACCTGCACACGCACAAAACACTACACGCGAATCAGGAAAAAAGCAGGAATGTCAAAAACAAGTGGGTGAATAACAAACGGGTGCGTTTTAGTTTTAACCATCGACCTTATACTACTGGACAGAGCCTTCCGTGCTGAAACTGAAGCCAAGAATGTAAGAGAAATAATATATCGTCGTCCTTATCAACCGCCGCGTTCTGAAACAGTCATGCGCAAGTAAAATTAGGTGGCAATGCAGCGATCGTCGATGGTGCGGTACAATTTAGCGTAAACTTGTATACTCTATTTCTGTTACTCTCATTGTCGTTGAGTGAAACGCAAACCATTTGTTGATGTTGAATAGGTATGTACCTACGCTGCCTACCATTTCCACATTAATGGCGGTTATGCTAAGCTTGTAGTGCTTGACGTTTTAAAGGATAAATAAAGTTGTTTTATTCATCGCGTTTCATTGAAAAAATATATTAAAATTGATTTAATTAAATTTCTAAAATAACCACAGCAAAAGTAGAATATACCGGTCAAGTGGGGTAACTTCGGACAGCATTGGTAAATTCGGACATCTGGGCGTAAAATAAAATTATTATTTTTGCCATCTGGTGGTTGAGGTCTGAACATGTTTGAATTTGTAAGCATAGTCACTGTACTTCAAACTATACAACAAAGTAAAAATCAATTGTTTTGAACGTGTGATTTTTAATATAAGGTGAGTTAAAAAAATGTCACTTCTTAGATATCATAATTTATAACATGTGTAGCTCTTCAATCTGAACAATACCTACATGTTAAAACAAGCATTTATTTGTATACGTTGGGGTATCAACAGCATATTGCCTAAAGTTGAGGTCAGAATTTCGATTCATCAAAATTTTATACATTTTTAGATACAAAATCGTTTGTTTGTAGGGTAACTTCGGACACAAAAATATGGTGAGAAATTATAAACGAAGATTGGGGGGAAGACCATATAAATATTATAATGAAGAGAAAGTTGCTTTAGCGGTTCGTGATGTAAAAAATCGAATGCTGAGTATACGAGGGGCGGCAGAAAAATATGGCGTACCAAAATCGACTATTTCCGACAGAATTAAAAATAGACACAATAACAACCCAGTTTGTATTTTCTAGTTAATAAACTTGTTTGAAATGACCCTTTATTTTAATATTTTTAGTATCCGAATTGACCATACAGACGTGTTTACTTCGTTTTACACGCGTTTTAATAGTTGTCCGAAATTACCTCACCTGTGCGGGAAAATTCGGACACCATTCATTACAAAAAAATACATACTTTTATGTTCAAAACTTTTTTTCTGACGTGTATATATAGAGAAGAGATAACAGAGAATATAAATTATTTTTTTGAGATTTTTTCATCCTCACAATTTTATCGTATCCTACAAAAACTTCGAAATTCGTCCGAAGTTACCCCACTTGACGGTACTCTAGCAAGATATACAGCACCCAGTTTAAATTCAAAATAGTAATTCTACCACCGAATTTTTCGCGTATGCGCAGTAGATGCAAAAGGGACTCATGAGAAAATAATCTTGGCTTCACTTTCCACCTACTGCTGGTATAGGGAATTATCTGTCCAGTAGTATAAGGTCGATGGTTTTAACCACATGCGCCAAAAAAAGAGCCCACCAGAACGGCATTACAGTGGCTCGTAACATGTTGATTTGACCCTTGTATAACTGGTTTCATACACGTGTAGGCGCATTTGTGCAATGATGTGCTGATATATCTGTTGTATGATTTCTTTTTAGGTATAAGACTGTAGTAAAACTGTAAAACTATTAATAGGCATATACAGTTATCCCCTTAAGAATATGTAATTAATAATAATATCAAGGCGATAACGGTAAAACCACATGTGAAACATTAAGAATCTAATACTGGGCGTTGGTGATAACACCGAGTAAATAAATATGTGTGTTTTGTCGTTTCCCGTCAGTCTTAGTGATCTATTTCACGGGCATAGCCTATTGATAGACTTCTAACGATTCATTTATTGATCTGATGTAGAAGTTCCAATAAATAAAGAATTAAATTTGTTTTTAATTTTTTAAAAATACTTTTTCATCGATCTCTAAATTAACTGGCGCAGTCGTGGCGGATACTGCAATCGAAAAAGAAAAGAAGAAGCAACCCTGCAACGACGAGGTCTCCCTACCAAAAGAAGAAGCAACCTCGCCTTCTTCCAAATAATCAACCCAGAATAATCAACACAGGAGCAACCCTGCGAAGACAAGGTCCTCCAACGAAGAGAAGAAAGGAGCAACCCTGCGAAGACAAGGTCCTCCAACGAAGAGAAGAAAGAAGCAACCCTGCGAAGACAAGGTCCTCCAACGAAGAGAAGAAAATTAGCACGCGCACCAGTGTGAAAATAAATGTAAGCAAAAGAAAAATATTATAGGCTTGATCAAAATAATGCATGCTATTTGAATACATATTTGCAAATTGTATAAAACTTTATAAATTGTAAACATATGAGCGACTCTGAAAGAGTGCAAATTATTGAGTGGGATGAACAAGAGAATTCAGATTTTACATTAGATTCGTTAACGTTATCTCAATCTCAGGAAATTTTGGAATTAAGCACTAGTTTTAGTAATCTCGAAATTGCTAGTAGAGAATCTAATCCTATCGATTCCATAATGACCGATCCCGTAGTTTCACACCCCCGTTCAACCGAACAACTCATATTAGCAGCCAAAAATTATGGCGAAATATTGCCTAAATTCGAAGGCAAAGCTAATACGCTGGAGTCTTTCATTTTAAAAGTAAACCAATATTATGAGAAATACGGCAATTCGCAGGATCAAACCCTGAACAATTACGTATTTTGCATGATATGTAGTAAGTTAACTGGGGAAGCTAATGATTTAGTTTCTTATAGGCCAGATTTATTAGATTGGCCAGCATTGAAAGACGCGTTGCAAACAAAATTTGGCGATTTTACGGATCGCAAAATTATAGCACAAAAATTCAAAACTTTAAAACTTAATTTTAACGAAACGTTAAATGAATTCATTGAAAGAATTAAATCGACGGAAACGCAGTTAAATGCAAAAATAATTATGGATACGCGATTAACGCAAGATCAAAAGGCAGTGCATAAGCAAATTAATGAGCACACAGCAATTGAAGTGCTGTATAATAGTTGTCCTGTAATGTTACAAACCATTTTAGACGTAAAAGGACCCGATACTTTTAGCGAAGCGCAAGGTATCGTTTTAAATTTCATTACTAAGCATCAGGATGAACAAAATAATAAATTGAGAACTCCGGAAAAGCGTTCAACTTTTCAGAGATTTCCAAATAAAGTAAATAATTATACAAATCGAAATTTTGATAGGTATAATGCTAAACCTAATTTTAATAAGCAATTTAATAGAAATTTTAATAACAATGCATCGAGAGCAGTTCATTTTCAGTCCGGTCAAAACCCCCAGCAGCAGGAAAGACCTTTGAATAGATCTAATGGGCAGCAAAATTTTAATTCAGAAAGACCTTTTAATAGATTTAACGGTCAACAAAATTTTAATTCAGGTGGTAATTATTTAAAAACAAATGCACAAGGGAATTATCAACCATATAGACCAAATTTTACCCCTATGTCAACAAATAGACCGCAAAGTAATCAATTTTCAAGAACTGTGTTTAAAAATTGGCGACAACCAAAGCCAGTCGTAAATTTCACGGAAATTGAAACCGAACCAAGTCAGGACTATGAGGGTTATAATCACAATTACGAGGAACAAAATTATGTTACTACAGAAGCGAAAGAAAATGAAACGTGCGGAAATTTTCATTTCGAAGCCTCGGAAAACCATTAGTAGTTGTAAACCAATGTACAATATATGACACGTTACCGTGTATTCAGTTAAAACAACCCAATCTAAATATTCTAATTGATACCGGAGCAACAAATTCATTAATAAATCCGGGAGTTGCAAAAACATTGTTTTCGGACTACGTGTACGAACAACCATTTTTATTAAGAACTATCAATACCGAAACGTTGCATAATGAATGTTTACAGGTAGATTTGTTTAATTATAATCAATATTTAAAATTCTTTATAGTTAATTTTCATCCTCATTTAGACGTATTGTTAGGTTCAGATAGTCTTAGGGAAATGAATGCCACAATAGATTACGCAAAAGGAATAATAAAATTAAATGGTATCCCTTACCCGTTAAGGCAATGTACGTCAAATACAACGGCAAAATTAGACGAAAACACTCAAACAAAAGTATTCTACTCAAACGTTTTCAACAAAAATTAGGAAAGGAACGATTTTAGTACCCCAACAGGAGATACAAACCTGTTTTATACCCGAAACTATAACGACGGCGAGTAATTACCATTGCGAAGTTCCAGTTATCGGCGAAGTTAGAAACAAGAATACTTTAATTAAAACTCAACATATCGAACGCAAACAAGTAGATTTATGTAAGGCATATTTAGGTTCGACAATAGGAACTAACAAACGTACCCAATCACTACTTTCGTTACCATTGGATTATTTAAATCCTTCGCAACGAAATACGGTGCAAAATCTTTGTAATAGGTATGCGGAAATTTTTTATCGAGAAGGCGATATTTTAACATTTAGTAATGCGATGAAACATAAAATACCTTTAAATTCAGATGTTCCAGTTTTTATAAAACCTTACCGATTTCCACAGATATAGCGTGACGAAATCAATCGGCAAATTAAAGAAATGTTAGAACAAAATATTATAACAGAAAGTGAATCCCCGTATAGCTCTCCAATATTTTTAGTGCCAAAGAAACCAGATAAAAGCGGAAAGAAATCATGGCGTTTAGTCGTAGATTTTCGCAAATTAAATGAGAAAACGATCGAAGACAAACACCCAATACCAAACATTACTACAATTTTAGATTTGCTAGGAGATTCGAAGTATTTTTCTAAGCTAGATTTAAAGAGCGGTTATCATCAAATTGAAATTGAACCAGAAGATCAACATAAGACAGCCTTTTCAACTGAACAAGGACACTGGCATTTTCTTAGGATGGCGTTTGGATACGTAACGCACCGGCATGTTTTGCGCGAATAATGAACAACGTATTAAAAGGACTAGTTGATAAAATTTGTTTTTTCACTACTAGTATTAGAAGAGGTCATTATTGACCTTATTTTCGAGCCCAGAAGATGAATTTCTCTCCTAGTGGTCAATATTTTTTTATTATTGACTACTGGTTAATAATAAAAACAATTGCTATGCATTCAGGTGCCTATTTTAAATATGTTTTACCCAAATGTCAATTGAAATTAACCTCTCCCCTTGTTTTCGAGCAAGGCTATTTGATTTTTGTGGATTTCTAGAAATAAATATACGCATCTGTCATTTTATTTTTTATTTATGTAAAAATGATTAATTAAAAGGAATAAAGGTGCTAGTAGTGAAAAAAAATAGTATATAAACCACGGTAGAGAAGACTTTTCTCAGCCTCACAACTTATTTCCCTCCATGCTTCGCATGTCGGGAAATAATACTGCTCGGCTGAGAAAAATGTCTTCTCTACCTTGGTCTATAATATACTATTAGTTTATTTAGATGACATAATCATTTTAGGGAAAAGTTTCGAAGAACATATTCAGAATTTACAGACGGTTTTTCAAAGACTTAGAGAGCACAAATTTAAGATACAATTACAAAAATCAGAATTTTGTTTGAAAGAAATTGAGTATTTAGGCCATTTGATTACGACGGAAGGAATTAAACCAAATCCCAAGTTAGTAGAGAAAATTAAGGCAATTCCTTTACCTACAACTCAAAAACAGGTTAGGTCATTCTTAGGATTAACCGGCTATTATCGTAAATTTATTAAGGATTATGCTACAATAACAAAGCCTTTAACGTTATGTTTGAAGAAAAATAGTAAAGTAGAACATACAACGGTCTTTGTAAATGCTTTTAACAATATAAAGAGAATAATTATTAATCCTCCAATTTTAACATATCCAGACTTTAGTAAACCCTTTAATGTGACGACAGACGCATCCAACGTATACCTTGATTCAGCAGAGATGACCCGCGATTCTTTTGTCATCTGCATATGGGTTAAGATTAAAATTCCTAGTCAAATTTGCAACTGTCAACATATTTGTGTTTGGCGCCAATTTTAAAATTACTAATATGGGTGTACTTTTAAAGCACACAAGTTGCTTGAATTGAAATATGTAAAAATAAAAATACTAATACATAATTTTAATAATTTTTATCTTTTTTAATTTAACGATTGATTGAATTCAGAAATAATACACATTTATTTAAAAGTGTTAAAATTGGTAAAATGACTTAGTACAACAGATTCTTATAAAATTTTCAATAACAGAATTATGTATATAAAGGAATTTAGCACTATTATTTATTTAAATGCTCTACAGGCCTTGTATTATGTGGCCAACACAAATAATAAGAATAATTTTGTAATTGTTTATTTCACTTAATTATTTTGTAGATTATAACAAATTAAAGTACAGCGATTAAAATATATATAAAATACAGCGACAATATAGTAGGTAATATAACTTTAGTAAGCATATGGACGCGCAGAGCCTTCGGCTACAACCCGTAAAACAAGAAGTTAGAATGTTATATAAGAAGGGAGGAATTACGTATTTATACAGATAAATAGTCTAAATACATGAAGTTATTTAGTTCTTGTGGTTTTGAACAAAGAAGTTCGCTAGAAATGATCTAGTTACTAATGAGCTAATATACAAAAGAATTTTTATGTTTCCGATACACATTCAAATTGTTACAACGTAATGAGAATTGATTACACAATTCTTAGCAAAGCTTAACACTTGGAGGCCTATGGCTTACATTTACATCCACAATATATACATGAATAAATAGCTGGTATAAATGGCTATTCTTAGCAGCTCTGCTAGCAAATCCTTTTATTTCATACTGTCTGGTAAATTCAGTTCCCCGGCGCCATTTTGAGTCCGGAAAGTGAGCTATTATGGTATCAGAGCCGGAAAGTGTTACCAAGCAACACTTTCCGGACTGTTATTTTATGCACCCAATCAGAGCCCGTAAAAGTATAAGCCTTTCGGCTTTGATACAGGAATGTCACATGTTGGCGTTATTGAAAAAGTGTCACATATAAAAATTAAAAAATCAAATTGTTTACAGTATGAAATAAAATACATAACGACATTCGTCCGTGAACTCTTTTTACAGTACTCGTTTCGAGTTTCAAGACTCGGCTCCTTTCGTCGCCTCGTCTTTAAACATCTCACTCGTACTGTAAAATATGAGTTCCCGGACGTTAATTACTATTTCACGTTCTTGTCGTTCTTGCGGCAACCTTTATCGGTGATTTTACTCGTCTTTACGTTTGATTATGATTAAAGTAAAATTAGTCACTTTCACTGTCACTGCTAGAACTAGATTCCCCTGAATTGTCGACATCTATTACAACTTCTTCCACTGTGATATCTAGAAGTTTTTCACGTTCATACCAACGTTTAATAATTTCTTCGGTGTGGCGCACACAATTTTTCCATATTTCTGGAGTACATTGTTGTAGGGCTTCTTCCCACATGGCTATGACCTTGTCATCATCATAACCATCTCTTCCAATATGTTTATCGTAATACGTTTTAACATGTGCCCATATCATTTCGATTGTATTAAATTGGCAATGGTAAGGTGGAAGTCGCAGAATTTCATGGCCATGACTTCTTAACAATTCGTCCACTTCGTGCCGCTTCTCCTTTTTGTGTGATTGAGCCAATTTAAGTAATTCTACTTTGTGCAAGTGCAGATCGAAGTGAATGTTATTTGTAGTTAACCAAGCTGCAATATTTGCCTTGGTCCAGGTCGAAGATGGCATCTTTTCAATCAAAGTGGAGTGGTATGGGGCGTTGTCCATAATAATTAATGACGGTTCTTCCAAGTGGTTGATTAAGCGCTCAGTTAACCATTTCTTAAACATTTCTCCATTCATTTCGCCATGATAATCTTCCTTTTGTGATTTTGATGCAAATAACAAGGAGGCGTTTTCAACGAAACCTGAATCAGAGCCAGCATGGACGATAAAGCGTTTTCCATCGTAACCTTCTGGTTTTCGCACGCTTCGTGTATCTTTATCTTGCCAAGACCTTCTAGGATTACCTTTTGAAAAAATCCAAGTTTCATCCATGAAAACCACTCGTCGATGCAATGAGGAATTTAAATTTTTCATATAACCTTTTAAAAATTGAAGTCGCAATATTTGAACACTCGGTTTTTCACATAAAACTCTTTGATTGTTATCATTCTTAAATTTAAAACCAACATCATGCAGAGTGCGATTTAGGCTACTTTTACTCATTAAAATATGGTATTCTTGAAGTTCGGCGTTCAGTGATTCGAGGGTAAGATGTTTTTCTGTAAAACGAACAAGTAAGTAAACCAAAATCACAAACTACCCCTAATTATAGAACTTACTGTTCGAATACATATTATAGACTGTATCTCGAATTACCATTTTTGAAGTGTTAGAATTCCTGTGACGACAGTCAACTAATAGTCAATAATAAATACAACGCAGTATAAACACACAGGAACACTTTTAGAATATATTGACAAGTTAATTAATTTTTATACATATCAACAACTTAAAAACAAACAAACATGGACTCTCATGATAATATATATCATATATCAAATCAAGTAAACTAGCTGAATGCGTATATATTTCAACACCCCTTCTCGCTTCAGCAAGTTTTACTTATTGTAGTCCCATTCTTCTGGTTAATTCCAGAAAACGTTCCTTTGCTGTCCAACTTAGCCTTGAAAACCCACTTACATGTCACTGCTTTTCTTCCCTGCGGAAGATTAGATAATTCCCATACTTTATATTTCTTCAGGGACCTTATTTCTTCTTCTGCAGCAGCAATCCATAGGTTCCGTTCTCGAAGTGGTAATTTCAGCATCTCATTCCAAGAATTCGGTTCGTTGACAAAACCTACTTCTACCTTGTATAGAAGTCTTTCTGGTGGAATACCTTTATTTTCTCTTCTTGAAATTCGTCTTTCAAGCTTGACAGGAGAAACTTGCGAAGTATCTTCATCTTCGGAATATTGTTCTCTTACTGTATCTCTTTCTTGTTTCTTGCTGTCAGGAATATTAAATTCTATTTCAAAAGTAGATACGTTTTTAACTGAATCTTTTACATCCGAAGTCCCTTCTTGTTGTGAAATTTGACGAAGATCTTGCTGCTTGGCGTTATTTTCTATAATCCGGACTGATCGACTAATCCAAACACGATTCGTCTGCGGATTTAGAATTCTGTAACCTTTTGTGTTTCCATCATAACCAATAAGAACGCCTTCTTCAGCATGATCGTCACATTTTCTTCGTTTTTGTTTAGGTATCAAGGAGTAAACTTTTGATCCAAACACACGAATGTGGCTCAAATCTGGCTTGTAGCCAGTAAATAGCTCCAAAGGGGTTTTCTCGATTACTCTGCTTGGTGTGCGATTCTGTAAATATGCTGCAGTCAATACAGCTTCGCCCCAGAATCGATTGTGTAGCCCAGCGTCTAACAACATACATTTTGCCGATTCTGTTAAGGTGCGATTCTTTCTCTCTGCCACACCGTTCTGTTGCGGAGTATATGGCACCGTAAGCTGGTGTTGAATCCCTTCTCTCCGCAAATAATCTTCTAGTTGCCGAGTAACATATTCCTTCCCATTGTCTGTGCGTATTGCAACAGGTTTTCTGCCAAATCTCGTTGACATTGCAGCTATGTACTCCTTCACCACACCAGGTACTTCATCTTTTGACTTAACCAATCTGACAACTGTAAAACGAGAACAATCGTCAATCAATGTCAAAAAATACCTGTTGCCACTTGGAGTTTCAGTCTGCATGGGGCCACATAGGTCGGAATGAATGAGTCTCATCGGCTCTGTTTCTCTGCGAACGTTTTCTGGAAATTTCTTTTGTATCAATTTCCCTTTAATACAATCTTCGCAGATAACATCATCTGACCATGATGAAATTTTGATGCCGGTGGCTTGTTCTTCCTTAACCAAACGCTTAACTGTTGCTAAATTTTTGTGTCCTAAACGACGATGCCATTGGTGAAGACTTACTGCTGCACTTGCAATACTAGCTGATTCTTCGTTTCCTACCACGTTGAGTCTAAATAAATTTCCTCTTTTATTTGCCTGTGCAACAACTTGTTGTCCTTGGTAGATGTTGCAAGTATTTCCCTCGAAGATAATTCGATGACCTTTTTCCGTAATTCTCTGCACGGATAGCAATCTGTCAGCGAGTTGTGGAACATAGAGCACATCTTCCAGCTCTATACGCTGAATACAACCATCAGGAAGTTTACATTTCAACCAACCATTTCCAATTCCCGCTGCCTTCAGCGACGATCCATCTGCAAGAAAAACTGAGGTATCTGTATTACACAGTTCTGAGAAAAATTCGCGTTCATTGGTCATGTGATTCGTCGCGCCGGAGTCTATGCACCACCCTGTCACATTCATGTCTTTTCTTTCCCAACTTGCTCTGAAGGTTACGTGACAGTTGACAGTACTTCCTTTTACAGCCACAGAAGATTTCGCTGACTCTGTAGATGTTTCTTTCTGCCTTTTAAAAGAAAAACAATTTGCTTTTAAATGACCTGGTTTCTTACAAAAGAAGCAAACTCTGGACTCCTTATTTTTCTCGCATTTTCTTATTCTTCCTCCTTTTTCACTCTTGCCTGAACCAACCTGGTGATATGTGTCACTCTTTTTAAATGTTGAAGTTGATAATTTCATTGCTGTCTCGGAAATATTTTTCTTGCTGTCACCTGACTCGATTCGTCTTTGGTATTCATCCATTATTTTACCGGTCACATACTCGACTGTCAAATCAGCTTCGTCTCTACCTTCAAGCGCTGTAACAAGCACTGAATACGATTCTGGTAAACTTACTAGTAATACTGCTACTACTTCCTCGTCTTCGAGTGGTTTACCAGATCCACGGAGTAAACTTACGACCTCCATGATTGAATCAATGTGATCACTCATTGATCCGTCCCGGTACTGAATACCATACAGCTTTCTTCTCAAATATAAACGGCTGCCAAATGTAGACCGTTCATATTTCTTCTTTAATGCCTCCCATATTTCATGGGCATCATCAAGATGTGCAAAGTGTATTAGTTGACTGTCTTCTACACTCAGTGTAATATACGCCATCGCCTTGTTATTTTGCTTTTGCCAATCATTACTTGCATCTATTTCTGGTTTTGGTTCGCATACAACGTTCCACAGATCGTCGCGAATCAAAATTGCTCTCAATTTTGTCTTCCAGAAAACATAGTTGCCGCCGTTTAAAAGGGGAATGTTCATTTTTACATTTTCATGTGCCATAATTTTTGCACGTCACGAACGTTCGCAAACGATCGCCTTCACTATCCTTTTCAACTAGATGCTGTACCCATAACCTGTTAGAATTCCTGTGACGACAGTCAACTAATAGTCAATAATAAATACAACGCAGTATAAACACACAGGAACACTTTTAGAATATATTGACAATTTAATTAATTTTTATACATATCAACAACTTAAAAACAAACAAACATGGACTCTCATGATAATATATATCATATATCAAATCAAGTAAACTAGCTGAATGCGTATATATTTCAACATGAAGAATAAGGCAAATCGGTGCATTTCGGCTTCTTACGTGGTCGCTTTCTACCAGGGCTGACTAAAACAGTGTTGGTTTTGCCACGGGCTTTAATTCTCTTAACCGACGAAGGGCTAATCCCTAAAGCATCTGCTACACGCTATAAAATTATAATTTAAAATAAAATATTGCAATTCTAGCTAACTAATTGTCTATTTGTTACCTCTGTGATACACGAAAGTGGTTTGAGGTGACCCCCATTTTCTTTTTCTCGTTCAAAATAACCAAGCAAATTTAACACCAATTGTTGGCTTTGGGATCGAAGCGTTTTCCCTTTTACGGACATAATGATCACAGCACAAGCAAAAACTAGTTCTGAAAAGAACAGTTTTACACAAAAAAATTCCAGATAAATCGTATAACGGAATGCAAACAACTAACGCGAAATGTCAGCTGACAGATGGCATCATCACGTGGCCGTACGGCGTGATTCAAATCAACAGTTAGGGAGCGTTAGACAGACTAATATCTTTTATCCTCATTTTACTCTTCTGAAACAAGTACACATACGTGAAGAACTTGTCGTAACTAAATTCTTCCAGTGATGACGCAGGGGTCTTCTTTTAAGAATCGGGGTATAGGAATTGGAGCAATCCTTTCACAGGGTCCAGTAGGAAAAGATCACCCCATTATGTATATTAGTAGAACGTTAAATAGCCACGAATTACATTATTCAACTATCGAAAAGGAATGTTTATCGGTAGTTTGGGCCGTGAAAACTTTTAGACCATATCTTTATGGACGTAAATTTAATATTCTCACGGATCATAAGCCACTTCAATGGCTCTTCAATTTAAAAGAACCGAATTCTAAACTAGTACGGTGGAGACTAAGGTTAGAAGAGTTCGATTATCAAATATTATACAAAAAAGGTAAAAGTAATACGAATGCAGACTTTTTATCGAGATTAGAAACATATCCTTTAGAAGTAGAAAATACAGACGAATTGTTATCTTTGTTTAATAATCCCGGCGACATTGGACAAAGAAATTCGGAAGACGACGAAGAATTGGATGAATTTATTAAAAATACAGATAACCCTGAACCAAGTACTAGTCAACCTAAAGTTAGAATTTTATCTGATGTTCGAGTTAAACCTTCAGTAAATAGGCGAGAACAAACCCCATCTCCCTTAAGTAACGAAAACCCTGAACGAATGGAAGAAGATGTTAGCCAACATTCCCAATCAGAGAATGTATGTGCAACACTAGAGATCACAGAAAGACCCTTAAATTATTTTAAGAATCAATTTGCATTTTCTTTCTATGGCAAACCAACTTATACTGTTGTTACCCCTTTCAACAACACTAAACGATTAATACATATTACACGCAATAATTATGAGAACGAAATAGTTAATGTTTTAAAACACTGTATCACTCCTCATGTAACAAATTGCATATACATAGATCGTGATGATTTTTACGAAGAATTAGCACGAATAGTTAATCAAAATTTTGATAATAGCGTTAGAATAGTGTATAGTCGTACATCACTTGTAGATCTTACAGAACAGGCATCTCAACAAATAATAATGAAAGAAACACATATACCAGGACATCGCGGAGCACAAGAGTTAGCTAGCGAAATAAGTAGAACTTATTATTGGGTAAATTTAATAAAAGATTGCCAAAAATATGTAGATAATTGTTCAATATGTCAACAAGCAAAATATGAAAGGCATCCCGTACAATATAAATTAAAATTAACAGCAACAGCTAAGGAACCCTTTGATACTGTTTATATGGATATTTTTTCTATAGGACGAAGTAAATATTTAACGGCAATTGACTCTTTTTCAAAATATGTAATGTATGAACCCTTAGCGTCTCAGAACAATTTCAGTAGATTTTTATATTACTCAAGATCATATTGTTTTCCTGTTACATGTCCCCATTCTAGAAACAAAAATTTATAATTTGATTCACATGTATTCTATTCCTACACCCCATCAAACTACAATTATTTCACCTACTAAATACGTTGCAATCTCGGGAGATGACATCTATTATTTAAAAGAAAAGTGTAAATTCTTACAACAAGAATTCTTTTGTTCGTCAAACGAGATAGAGAAAAATTATCAAGAAGATAAATGTATTAGAAATTTATTACAAGTTAAAGTAAATCCAGAATGTATTCAAGTACGTGTAAATATTTCGGAAACTTTAGTGGAAACCATAAGTGATGAACGTTATCTAGTAATCTCACCTAATGAGATACTCTTAAACATTCCTACAAAAAAAATCATACATTTTTTATTTCTTTCAGAACAATAGAGTTTCGAAGGCCTCATCAGAAAGCCTATTTCGTTTGGGAGTTGTCCTCATGTACTAAACAGTCTTTAAACAGGAGCTGATGAGGGTATAAAATTCTTAAAATGTTTTCATAATCACGAGTAAATAGGGATTTTAGATTTTTTGACTTATCTTCAAAATACTTCACTCTATTTGGATAATATTAATGGCATCATTGTTCTCGTTCTCTTTACCGTTAAATACGCTGCACAAAATACCAAAATTATGCCAATAAAATCCGAACTTATATGAACATAGGTATTGATATTCTCTTTATATGCACAGTTATTGTTTATTTGTTTTACGTTTTACGGAGAAAATAAAATTTACGTTGTACCTTAAGTTTTTATATATTTTAGGTACAAGGTAACTCTAAAAAATACCTAGGTACTATAGTAGGTAGAGGTAATTCTAAAAATATGGACCTTTTAGTATACGAAGGTACAAGAGAAGTACATTTACCTAGGTACGTCTCAACACTGTCTAAATTTAATTTTTTTGAAGCTCTTGCCGTCCCTCCCGAAACTTGTGGTGGTGGAAGCTTTATAACAATATCCTCTGCAGATATTACACCTTGATCTTTATTTATGGGAAATTCAAAGTTCCAATTACATCCTTTCTTCAAGAATGTAACATAGTAGTTGGATTTTTTAATTTTTTTTATTTGACCAATAAAGTATTTTATGGATTTTTTTGTACAATACTTGACAAGTATAAAATCTCCTTCTTTAATATTGTAATGAAGCAGAATTATTTAAATATCATTTAACAGCATTTCCTTAAGAAAGTAAATTATTAACATTGAATACGTTAATATTTAGTATGACTGATATAAAAAGGTGACGCAACGTTTGTTTAAAATAGGATGTTATTGAAATGTTTATCAAATAGACATGCACCTGCAAAAGATGTGTCATGTAAACAACTTGTTATTTTAATCTTAATGTCTTAAGATAATAATATGAATAATACACTTCAATGCCAACACCTGCATTTAGATAACGAGCAAGGCGATGATTAATGTTTATATGAAACAATAATTACAAATGAATTATATAAATAGTTTGAACACATGTTACGAACAAAATCGTATAAATACATGAGATTCATTTCTAGTAATGCAGTCTTGAATAAGAGGTCTTACAACGATGACTGAATTATATTCAGACAAGAGACTCTTTGCCAGAGTGGTTTATAAAGGTGTATTATTCATGTAAGTAGATAAGCAATGTTAATATTTTTGTGTATCGTCTAAGTCCATCAGACTTAGAACTTATTAAGTGTTTGGGATTTCATATTTGTAGACCAGTATAAATAATGTTTGAATGTAAACTTATTACAATATATTTGATGTTAGTTTTGATCGAGTATTATTAAATGAAACTTCTCGCAAAGCCAAGCCTTAACATACGTAATCGAAGGGGTCTAAGACTCTACCATCATAATCAATAAAGGAACAGAACCGCTTCGTTACATTTGGTGGAGATGCGGTTTCGACCCGTGCAGGTACAATTTTGAATTGTGCTTGAAATTAAAATTTTGAAAATTTTTGAAAAAATTTTTTTTTTCGTTTTGTCATTTTTTTATGTTTTTAAGTTTTTTAAAAAACTTTTTTCTGAATTTATTTAACTGTTTAAACAATTACTGGGTTAATTATCTACAATATGATCCAAACCGTTAGTTTTTGCTATTACTTATTTTTGTAAAATGAATTTGGTTGTCTCGCGTTAATACAATAGTTGATAAACTTAGAATTCGAACAATCACAAATTTTACGAGATAACATAATTTTTGATCAATCTACTATTGCAGAATCTTTTGATCTTCGTTCTTTCATCCGCTCAAACACTGAATTGAGTTGTGCGGACTTAACAGTAACAAAACCAGAGCAGTCTGATAATTTGACGATTTTACCGATTTTATTCGACCCCAAAATGGCAGACATTTCTTTAACGGACGCCTTAGCCACTCAGCAGACTCCCAGAGTCCCTAAGTTCGTTCACCCTGAAGTATTTAATCCTATTACAAATAGGAACCCAAAAAAGTTCTTACAAGCTTATGAAAAAGCTGCAAGCATTAATGCTTGGGCAAATAAAGAAAGAATATGTTTCTTCGGAGCTTATCTCCAAGGACCAGCTTCAATTTGGTATGATAAATACAAAATTGCTGACAACAATCAAAATAATAATTGGATTAGGATCTGTGACGATTTTCTAAAGGAATTTAGCGGTGAATCAGTTTTTCGTGAACTTCGATTTAAGTTACGACAGAAAAAACAGGATGAACATCAAGATATAAACACGTACCTATATGAAATTTTAGATATGTGTTATAATTTAAACGTAAATATGCCAGATGTAGAAATTGTTGATTTTTTTGAGTCCGGATTACATCATAAATATCAATACCAATATAGCCTTTTATGTGAAGATAATATGGATCTAGCTAAACTGAAAAAGAATGTGTTAAAAATAAGCGACGCTAAGAAACGTGAGAGTATATTCACATTGGAAAATACGGAACCGTCTTTATTATTTCACGACATTACTCAACCTACACAGGTGCAGCCAAATTACCGTTGGAATTTTAACCGTACTTGTAACGGACAAAATTTTTATTCAAATTTAAATGATCAAACTCGAGATGCTCGTCCGATTTGTTTTAAATGTTTAAAACCCGGCCACCTTAGTCGGACGTGCCGGAGGCATAAAAATTTGTAATAATTTTTTTTAAAGGGTCATTAGGATTAGGCTAGATATATTTTTTAGTTTTTTTTATTAAGATTGATTAGATTCCCTATTGTCAGAAATGTATTTTGCTAATTGGATGATTAGGTGTTTTCTCATTTATGAAAGATATTAGATTCCTTGTTATCGGTAAATAATAAGAAGAGCATTCAGCAAAAAAGAGGCATCACTTTTTTTTTGTTAAGAACGATCACGAAAAACCTGATCAGGGGTATATGCATTTATTTATGATGTTGGTGTTAGAGGTGAAACCCTCGTGCATATACGTATCGTGATGTTAAACTGTTTGGTTGATTTTTGAACTGGGGGAACAATCGTAAGTGCACTACGACCCTTAATTCTTAAGTTGCAACAGTTATAAGGGCAACAGATGATTTATTTTTGAACGCAAAAGCGAGAGGGGGAAGAAAAAGTAGACTGCTTACCTGTTGTGCCTATAGAATCAACTTCGTTCGTTGTAAGTTCAATTTTCTTTGTGAACTGTACGATCGACTCATCGATTCCAACATGGTTTAAAACGTCGAACCATACCATGTTCTGAATGCCAAAACAGAGCTCTAGTGGTTGGTTTGAGGTTGTATGACCTACGTTGAAACGTTTGTTTTTTAATGCAGTGACAAATACTTGCATTATTAAATGAATTGTCAGATACAAATTCTGAAATAATGATCAATTCAGATGATTTGTAAATTTTCAAATTGTAAAGATTTAAAAGAATTGGATTTTTTTTATAAAAACAAATAAGTCAAATTGATTTATCTGTAACATTTTTATACAGCTACTGTATTTTTTAATGGAATTTTAAATCATACAACTTTCAAAATCCTACGAAAACGAGTTGGCATTTTCGAGAGACAGAACGCCAACCGCAAACGGAAACATTATAAACTACTGATTGAAGTTTCGAAAGTTTGGGACACAGTACATAAACTGTTTTGTACTTTTATTAAAGTTTTCATCTATACCTTGTAAACTTGCCTCAAATTTTCAAACAGTTTTTCGAAGTAGTTTATCTTCGCTAAAATAAACACAGATCTCTGATGTAACTTTATATCTAAGTACCTACACTAATTTATAGTAGCGTACAAAGTTGTTACTTTTAACAGAGAAACTGATTGTTGAAATAATATTAACTGATATTTTTATTTTCATACTTTACTTGATTAACTAATATACTAATTTAAATATTACCATTTTCGATTTTGTTAGATCTTAGATATTGTATACTAACATTTATTTTTTAAACTCAAATGTATATCTACCTTAAAAATGCAACAGCCAAAGAGCGTCACTAATTTCCATCCGCATCGTGCGAATATGGGAATCACAACTATCAATTGAAGTTCCTTGCACAAATATGCAACGATGATTAAACATTTAATACAAAGATAAAGAAGATGCAGAAAAGTTTTTAGAATTGTTCTGTAAGATTTACACTTATTGTGTAATCTTCAGCTTTCTAGTAGTGGAATATGTAGCACTTCAAAGCATATTCTACCTGTGTGAATATAACTAAACACACTTTGCTATTAAAATCAAGACAGGTGTTTTGAAACGAGATGGTGTACGAAGGACGAGGTTTAACTTCTCTATGGAGAACCTGAAATTCAGTCAACATCGTCAACTACGTACGAAATCATTAACACGAATTGGAACAGCAGAGGAAGGAATATATATGTTATATATTCATTTACCAATCTTTGTATTTACATGGTTATCACAATCACGTTAAAAATAGATGAATTGTAGTTTACTTGCTTAGCTGAAGGACAAATAGTTGAATCATTCGGTGGAAGCGGAACTGAATAAGAAGACTCCGTGAAAGAGACCATTTCAACAAAAGCAAATGCATTTTTAAGGGTAATGTTTGTAACATTTGTAATTTTTATATAACCATATTGTTTTTATAGCATTTATTTTATAGAAAATCTAACTAACATTGAACTAATTGATTTTTTTTTGCAACACTTTTGTGTATCAGTCTTAGATCTTCATTCTTTTCTCAATTTTGAGGACAAAATTACTGGAGAAGGGGAATATGTAATGAAGCAGAATTATTTAAATATCATTTAACAGCATTTCCTTAAGAAAGTAAATTATTAACATTGAATACGTTAATATTTAGTATGACTGATATAAAAAGGTGACGCAACGTTTGTTTAAAATAGGATGTTATTGAAATGTTTATCAAATAGACATGCACCTGCAAAAGATGTGTCATGTAAACAACTTGTTATTTTAATCTTAATGTCTTAAGATAATAATATGAATAATACACTTCAATGCCAACACCTGCATTTAGATAACGAGCAAGGCGATGATTAATGTTTATATGAAACAATAATTACAAATGAATTATATAAATAGTTTGAACACATGTTACGAACAAAATCGTATAAATACATGAGATTCATTTCTAGTAATGCAGTCTTGAATAAGAGGTCTTACAACGATGACTGAATTATATTCAGACAAGAGACTCTTTGCCAGAGTGGTTTATAAAGGTGTATTATTCATGTAAGTAGATAAGCAATGTTAATATTTTTGTGTATCGTCTAAGTCCATCAGACTTAGAACTTATTAAGTGTTTGGGATTTCATATTTGTAGACCAGTATAAATAATGTTTGAATGTAAACTTATTACAATATATTTGATGTTAGTTTTGATCGAGTATTATTAAATGAAACTTCTCGCAAAGCCAAGCCTTAACATACGTAATCGAAGGGGTCTAAGACTCTACCATCATAATCAATAAAGGAACAGAACCGCTTCGTTACAATATCTCGAATGCCCTCGTCTTCCGAATCTTCTGACAACTCGGTTTCAGGTTCTTCCATTTCTACATCGCTTTCTGAAGAGCTGGTATATGCAAAAACTACTCGTTTTACTCTTTTCCTATTTTTAACTGTCGTTGTTTGGTTCTTCTTGGCTAATTTCGCTTCATGTGCTGCTTCTATGTCTGCCTTATTTTGAATGTCTGTGATTATTAATGATCTTGCGTTCTTTCTTCCCTTTCTACATGTTCTTCTTTCTTTTGCCTTTAAATGAGGACGTACCTGTTCCGGCGTAAAAATGGAATTTTGCACAGGAGGTGGTGTATGCTAACTTTGTTCTTGTTGGGAAAGAGAATCGTTAAAGGAAAGTTGCGGGTCTTTGCTCGTAGAACATGAAGGCTGATATTCTCTGTCGGTCACATATGATGAAAGATATTCCGTTTCATCCACTACATTAGAATTAAAAGGACTAACCAGATTTTTTAAAGGCTTTGATGATATTTGAAAGAGTAAATGCGAGTGGTAGACACTTCCCAACAATAGCTGCAATCTCATAAATTGTTACAGGAATCCCAGGGTTCGAAAGCATCCATTCGTCCATACATTTATTATAGTAAGTTTTAAAGGGCCCATAGCAGCTGTTGAGATTGCATTAATGTTTGAATTTCGCGGGTTGTCGCGATTGTTGGCAATAATGTGGGGATTCCGCATGTCGTTGTATGTAGACCAGACAGTTAGTTGTGCTCGAGTTGAAAAGGCACGTTATTGATTTTTCTGTGCAACTGTTTGCAATTTGATTTGCTTTTGCATGTAACTTATTCTTTTGGTTTCGACAATAATAAATGTTTGAAGTGTTACAACTGTGTTATTTCCTGGTCCTTCAGCCAAAGTTTTCTTTCATTTGGGACAACAGACGTAAGTCGATTAAAACCAGTTAATTGCAGTCTAATACCCTACAGCAGCAGACATCCAAAGGTAACGTGGTAGCGTCAACATATATAATGATATCATTCTCCTTACACAGTCTTAAAACTTGAATATCGTAATGACTTTCGTGATTGTTTAACATTAAGGGTGGGTTTTAGTAGCATGTTTACGCGCTGAAAATTGTGTGATTTTAAAATAATGGTACGGTTAAATAATGACAGTTGAAAAGAAGGACGGGTATGAATTAAAATTTTTAGACCTTTCCTTCATACGCAACAAGGCCAGAACGACCAATTTTAATATAGTAATTAAATTATAACCTATTATGTAAAACTTACGAAAAGGGACTCACACAAGACATCCATCAAAAATGTTTTGATTTTTGCATGTCGCGGGGTGGGTTTCAATATTATCTTCCTATGCATGTATCGACCCTTTTGCAAATTTGTATAATTTTGGCGTAATCTTTATTTGACTTTAGAAAAAAATGCTTAGAATTTTTTAAAAATTGATTGAAGATAGGCAACCCAACATTCACGGACTCTGTTCATCACTTTCAATGTTTTCAAAGAGGCTTAAGAGATTAAAAATCGGTATTCGCAAATACTTATACTGAATTTTGAAGTTTTGTTAGGTAGAAGCAATACTAGAAGATCAAATCTTTTCTTGACTGTTTTTAAGTTAGGCAACCCAAAATACTTAAAAACGAAATATATTTTAACTAAAACCCACCCTTAACAGAATTTTATTTTCATTACTATGATTCACATGCTTCAGAAAATGTTTAATATTCAAGAAAAGTTGGACCAGTCTACCAGCCGCTAGGATGTGCTGCTCCTGTGGATCCCGGAGCAGCTCCTGTTATCATACGAGGTTTGACATTTTTTCGAGGGAAAACAAAAAAGGGTGGCATATACGTTCCATTTGCGTATATTGCACCACACATTGTAACAAGAATGCCGTTCACCACTTGTTATTTTGCCAACCTGTTTTTATTTCACTGGTGCTAATATTTTTGGAGGTTTGTGAACTGTAGTAACGGATGTGTCATCACACTTATAAATGGTTTTTCCCTTTAAAATGTATAGTTCACCTCAAATGGCGGAATGGCACCATCGTCCTTTCTAAATTGCGTCGTGGCTACATAAAGTGGGCAGGCCTGAATTAGTTATTTGTACAACTAGTAATGAAAGCAATACTTTTTTCATGAGTTCGCCGTCGTGCATCAATCAAACGAGTGAAAAAAAGATGCTTTCATACGAGTTGTACACAATATTTTTTTGCATTTTGACATCTTAAATCCCTCAAAACAGGATTTGAGAATTGACAGTTGTCAAACTGACAATTTACAATATTTTATTTAAAGCATAGCTACTTAATGCAAAATGTAAAATTAAATAGTTAAAAAAAGTGTTGCTTTCTTTATGATTTTTTAATAAAAAAATAAAATAAAATAAAAAAATGTAGGTAATATTTAATTTAGCTGGCCTTGCTCCTTGCTCTGACAGCTGTCAGTTGGCTTTAATTTTTTGCGGTTTATGACAAGCACGGGCTATTGGATGTTGAATTTTAATCCAGAAAGTGTATTACAATTTAAATTTCAATTTTACATCGGAATGTTCTGAGACTGTGTAAAAATTTATATAAATAAAAGTGTAAGAAGGATGCAGATGCTTACTATTTTTTCTCGGCAGTGGCGGACTGGCAAATTTAACCGACCCGGGAAATTTGGTAGTGACCGGCCCCATCTCACTATTATTAGGGTGACCCATAAAAAATGTAGTTGTTTTGTGGAAAACTTTATTTAATAATAAAACAACAAACATCAACTCTTATTCACTAAAGTATAGACCATTATGAAGCAATGTCTTTCGCCATCTTTCTGTAAGAAACTCAATGCCGCGACGGTACCATGCTGTATCTTTCGAGGTAAAGAATTCTCGGCATGCAGCTTTAAGCGTGAATTACACGAAGAAGAATTTCTGTTAATGTGCCATTAAAAGTTTTCCTTGTTTAATATTTGCATACATTAGAAAAAGAGAGAGAATTTCTTAAAAGGTCATTCTTACAAGAAAACTTTTACAGTAAAACTGCAACCTGCGCTACTTTCTAAAAGTTTTTCGTTAAAAGTAGACAGTTCGCGCAGGCGCATTATTATAACGTCGTATTACCAACATTAGTTGCTTGACGGTAAAATTCGATAATGCTTGAAAATTGCTTTTACATACCACTTGAACATATAGTCCTCACCGACGTCATCGTATCCATGGTGGTGTTATATTGTTATTAATAATTATTACAAAACATAACTTAATAACTTAATTCAAAACAGAACGGAATCGAACAAGTTATAGGTTATGTATGAATGTTTTGCCTTTGGTTGGCATTCCTACATAAATTATCAAATTGCGTTACATTTACTTTCTGTACAAGAAAAACTTCTTCGTGTAAATGGAATACTAAATTACTTTTAACGGCGCTTGTAACCTCTCCTTAACAGATATTCTTCTTCGTGTAATTCACGCTTTACTTCTTCGTCTCTTGTGAAATTTCTTCCACGCAGGAAGTGTGCCATCGATCGGAATAAGTGGTAATCTGAAGGTGCAAGGTCTGCACTATAAGCTGGATGAGGTAGAAGCTCTAAATCCAACTCCTTAATTTTCTGCCGAGTTCCAATAGCAGTATGGGGTCTGGCGTTATTTTGCTGCAGTACTGTGCGCCTCCTATTTACCAATCCAGGGTAACGCCGATGTAGAGCATCATGCATTCTGTCCAACTGTTGATTATAAAGGTTGGCGTCAATGATTCTTCCATCAGCTACCAACTCAAAGTGAATAACGCCTTGAAAATTCCACCATACACACAACATGGCCTTTGTCTGAAACCTTTCTCGTTTTGGGACAGGTAACGCAGTGCCGTATCTAGGCAATTTTGCGCCCTGGGCAAACTTGATTCCTTGCGCCCCCCCCCCCCCCCGGTTCTTAATTATTTCTTATCCAAAAAAAATATTAAGGATTGTAGGATTATCTGAAAAAACATGTATGAAAAAATATTTATTTTATAAAAACATTTCATAACAAAAAATATATTCTATAAAATAAATAATAAAAGGAACAAAAACATAAACAAATAATTCTAAACATTTATAATATGGAACACAGATAATAGTATATTATTATATGAGCGATTATGACAGCCATTATTCACGAAGATGACGTTTGAGCCCACGAGCCGTCAGGCGAGTGGCACAAATCATCTGAGCGAATAATGGCCATAATCGCGAATGTAATACGATACTTTTTCTACACCTATTAAACAAATATATTAGACTCAAATTAGTCAAATTTGATAACTTTGTAAACAAGCAATATGACAACACACTTGGGCGTGTCGATTGTCAGCCGCAGAAGGAGTTGATCGCGGGCGATTTAAAATATGATTGGATTAGCGAAATATTGATTTTTGGATTTGTATTTGTGATTGGCCGAAATCATAATTCACTGCAGTGAATTATGAATCCATAATTCACTGCAGTGAATTATAGGTACTATTTTCACAAAAAAATGCTAATAATTGCAATATAATTAAATAGGTGTAGAAAAATGTATATTAAATAAAATCAGTCAAAAATTTGAGATAAATGGCAAATTAATTAAAAACGAACAAAAGAAAACATTTATATAGCTATACAGGGTGAGTCCTTAAGCGCGACCGCCGACTCTATCTCGGAAAGTAGTTGACGTACGTTAACGGGGGAAAAAATTGACTAATAAACTCGAGCCTAAGAAATCCATTAAAAATAATTTTAGCCGCCGATTCTTTCAGGGGGCGACGCAATCGGGGGCGGAAACATTAAATCGCACTTTTTTCGAAAAATTTCTAAATCAAGGTCTATTAGAATATATCTACATCAAAATAACGTCTAATTTTACATAGAATGATTTCTTTGAAGTTTTAATTAACTTTGACGATGGACTGCGGGGCGAAGACATAATCTCCAAGGTTATAAAAATAGTGATATCTTTAGTTTGGATTTTTCTTTTTCAAAACACTTGGTATTTTCCTAAAGCTATAAATATCGTCTACTGAAAATATTAGTTGAAATTTTGTTCCCAACTTTTTTCTAAAATTCTAGGCGCAGTTTAGTGGAAACTTGCTTTCAATTGCAAGTATCTCTAAAATTTCAAATGTAAAGTCACACTAATTTTATTATTACGTTATGAGAATGCAAAAACCGGAGGTCGCTACCATCAGAAGAAGTGGAAATATTGAGGAAAATGCAACCACGAATAATTTTTCCGAGTTACCTAAGTCATGAATGGGTTGATTTCATTTGTTTATAAATCTGAAGCTTACGGCAATATTAAGCTGCTACGCACTGATCTGGAACATCTTAATCAACAGCCCCAGTCGATAAGTCTGTTTGGGCTACTAGCATTTTAATTAAAATGGTGTTATTCCTGGTTTCAATTGTTTCTCAAAGCATTCCACATTTCCGAAAAATTTTGACCCAACGTCCAACGTCAATGAAATTCGTACACCTGCATCTTTCGTTACACCTACACCTTTAGAATGCTAAAAAGCGACTCTTTACAACGATATTCTGAAAAATTTATATTTAGCATAAAAGTTTGATTTCTTCCTTAAAAATAGGTGTTCTTACTTTGCTGAATTTTAATAATTGATAGGAATGAAATTAAAATCAAATTTAGACATACAGTTCAATGAAATTCGTACACCTATTTTCCGAGTTCACCCAAATTCGTAGGTACACTTAGGGATCTAATTTAGTATTCATCTAATTGCTAGATTTTTAATTGTTATCGTGTTTGTTTATAACATATACGAGCCCGAAATCAATAAAACCATTGAGAAAGTGGCTCAGTCTTGAACTCTGGAGAAAATTGACCTCTTTCTCCACGGGTTACTGTCCAATGAAGTAACGAGATTTTACTTTTCTCCACGGGTAGTATTTATCATTACTCTGACGATTATACGACAGTTCATTGTTTCGTTAAAAATTAATTGACGCTGACATTTGTCATCCAATCTGTGTTTGTGTTAATTCTTTAATATGATTAGAAAAAGTATAGTGTTCAACTCTTGAGAAATGGCCATTTCCATTCGGATGAATTACTCCACTCGCCTTTCGGCTCATGTCGTAATATTTCATCCTCATGGAAATGGCCAACTTTCTCAATCGTTGATCAATATACTATTACAACTAAAAATTTCTAACTGTCATTTTTAAGGAATAAGTAAACAATAAGCGTTTGGGCATATACCTGCTAGATCAAGTTTTGTTTTTTAATTTTCAGATATTTGTAGTAGCTTTGGAAATATGTATGTTGGGTTGCATTTAAACATTTTAAGGGGCGCGTCTTACGTGAATCACCCGATACATACAGGGTGTCCCAAAACTCCCACAAAAGCTTCAGGTAACCTTTTTCTATCATGAAAGATGAACACAAAACTGCAAAAGAAAATTGTCCTGCGTAGCTTAATTTTCTTGTACGGCGTGGTTAAAGTTGTTATCTCCAACAGCAAATTATAAGGAACTATAAATAAAACTTAAAGAAAACGCATATTTTATCAATTGAAAAGACATTTAAAATAAAAAGTATTGACTACAATATACATATATTTGAAAACATCTTGAAATGATCTTTTATATGAGGTCTACACCGACGATGATTCCCATTAAAAACACGAATTAATGCTATAACTGAAAAACTACGGTAAATACAAAAATCTGCATACACCACTGCAATCTACGTAAAAATATCTATCAATAACCTCTATACAATATTCAGATATTTCTATAAATAAAGAAATTATAAGTAGAATTGGAGTAATTTCCAATTTAACGCAATAACTCGAAAAAAAGAAGATCGCCCATTTCTGTTTCCACCATTGAATTAGTCTCAAAAAGTTAGCAATAACATGCAATTGGTTTTGCCGCAGCTGTACAAATAATAACAAACTTACCCATACACGTACGTCGAATTTAGGACACACTGTACAAGGTCGTTATGTGTGTTGCCTATAACCCCAGGTTTTTTAAGCGCCGTTTCTTCCGTTTATTACTGTTTGAAATAAATTAGAGTTTATATGTCATAGAGCAAGTTACCTGCTCTGTAGTTATGTTAACATTTCTAATATTTTTGTCTGACCTATTACTGTTTACTTATGTGTTCCTATCGCTGTTTAAGCTTCAACACTTCTGCTATTTGACCTGCAACGTTCGTGAAAAGTTAACTCACTCTTTAGTTTCAGAGCGTTAACTCACACTTTATCTACATCATGTCTTTTTTCTCCGATTGACAATAAAAGTGTCATCTTACTGACAATAGAAAGGCATATAAAACTTTCACTTTTACTGCCTCCGAAGTAAAAGATCACTTTTGCTGACTGCAGTATTAAATCATTAAAATTAAATGAAACGAAACTTGTTTTTCCATGGCAACCGTATAGCAGCATATGGCTAAATAATAGTGGTAACATAAAAATTTTAAAAACACTTATAAAATTAATACTAATTATAAATAATCGGCGAAAAAATTATATGTTCAACACGGCAAAGATGCAGATTTACTGCCTTGGTAGGCGTTTTTTTCGCCTCTGCTGTGAAGTGCCAGCCGCGACCGTAAATCTGTTACATACTTTCTTTCTTTTTGTGTGTGTCTTGTATGCGTGTATAGCCAATCTGCTTGGAATCGCCTTTAGGCAATACTTCAAGTCAGACGGCTGTGTCATGTGTGTGTTAAGTACTACGTGTGTAGTGGTCTTGTTACTCTATATTACAGACCAGTCTTCCGAGTAGAGCACAGTTAATTAAGCCCAACTGTGAACGGTCTCACCAGGCCTAGTACCGATCCCAGAGTCCTGAGAAAAGATCTCCACCTCCACCAACGTAGGGATTCGAACCCGGGACTTGCAACATGCAAGCCTAACCCTCTTACAACTAGGCTACCTGGCTTCTTAAACCTGTTACTTGTTAAAGTTAAACAAATAACTATTTATATACTGAGAGCGTTACCACAACATGATTCCATACTGAACATGATGCTCTGTACTTCTGCAAGATAATATATTTTCAAAGATGTTAAACTATTATCTTTTTCGCCCGACTTTGAATTTTTGATTGTCTGAACGGCAGTTTCACAACTATCGAATGTTTACTGTCTTGGTAATACAATTTCCTTCTTTTAGTTTTAGTTTTGACTATGTTACCTTACAGCACACGACAAATACGTTTCTACCTTACAACGACTTAACCAATCCACTTTTGCTTGAATGCTTCTGACTGTACGAGCGCATATTGTATAAACGATACAGAATTTTTATTTGAGATTCATCCGCGGTATATGCAAATCAATTATTCCATTACTAAAATACAATAAATGAACGGTATGGTCTTCAATGTGATTGTAATTTCATTTATATCCTATTTCTAGAGGCACATTTCGTACAGAGATGCATTATCTAAATATAAGGAACAACGGTCTTACCATATCTCCTATTCATAAATTGTTTTGGTTGAGGGCTCCTTTTCTTGCAATGTCTATAGGCTATAAAATGCTGGTTTTGTCAAATATAAGTTTTTAAACATAACGTTAGTTATGTACTTCGACTTTGTACAAATTCCGACTGGGACAATTTATTGGTGTGTGGACTAAGTAGCTCATCAGAAATGCAATATTTAAACAGCAATATCATGTACATCACCCTTAAAATTGACCAAGAAAAAATATACCTGATGGTATATACACCCAGACATGGGTAAAATCAAGGAACAACGAATTAATTTCTTGGAGGGACTTCAAGAAGTATAAGACAGAATCCCGAACAAATCAAACACCTTCATAATGGGAGATTTCAACATCAGAATTGGAAATATTTTTATTTCTGGCATAAGTAATGCAAAGATAATGAATCAATGAAAATTCCGTCAATGACAACGGTGAAATGCGCTCAAAATGAACGTAACGTATTGATAATACATTTTATAAGCATAATGAACAGTATAAATGTACGTTTGGCTAAACAAGAAATCAAAACTCAATAATTGACTTCATTATCCCAAACAGGCAAGTTCGCCCAAGTCAGATACTAGACGTAAGATCATTAACACCAACCAATATGCAAATATTGGAACAGGATATGGCTTAGTCTTCTGTATATACCGCTTTAAGGCCAACCTCCAAAAGAAAAATCTTGGCTATACACTGAAAAGTTTAACATGGAACCATTCAAAGAGGAGTCCACAAAAACCCTATTTAAAAACAGATTGGAAGAAAGAATAAGTTCCAACACCATAGCAGAGGATGACGATGTCGATAAAATGCGGAAGAAGATGGAAGCACAGATAGCAGATAGTGCAAAGGGAGCCCTCGGAATTAGGAAAGTAAACACTAATGGAAGAAGAAATAAGAAGCCATGGTTCACAGACGATGTAAAAATACTGGCAAATAAAAAAGGAGGCTTAAATAGAGAAACACAAGAACAACAGAAGAGTATGATAAATGCAAAATAGTCAGAAATAATATAAATATATATTGTAGTGTAATCCTAATGATTACATCTTACAAAAATTTATTACTTCTGAAATGCCCCACGTAACTGGGCACCAAAAATATGTTATGTTATCTCAATTAATAACATACAATTTTAAAATTAAACTTATCTTGAAAGCTAAATGTTCTGTAAGATGACTACATGTGTAACTGACTGTGCGTCTAAATGTGTGTGTGTGTGTTTACATAAAATTAAATACCAAGACAACTCAGTATCCAAAATTATTCCTGTAAAATAAATATAAACAACAAACAAATACCAATTAAAATACATAAACATAAATTCCAAAATCAAAATAAATTTTAATGATTATTTTCGTGAGTTCTAGCTGTTATGATTATTTCAAAAGATTGCATTATGTTTAAAAATTGATGACTTTTAATCTTATTAAATAAATAACAAATAACTTTAAATTTGAAACTTTCACAAAATTTACGTTAGATACAATAAAATATTAAATTCAAAATTCAAATTTCGATTAAAGTTAAATTTATTTAAACAAATAGCACTTATCTTAAACTTCTCAACAATACCCGGGCTTGTTCTTGTATAAATTCGATGTAGGCAACATCGCATTGAAGGACTCCAACGTAGTTGACCTCGTGCTCCGCTAACAGCTGATTCACCTTGTTACAGTTATTAAATTAACTGAACTTTCACAGGTAAGTCTCTATTCAATATTTATTTTCACTTTTAATCACTTTATTGTTCATATAATTTACTTGCTTTGATTTTTATTTCATTCACTTTCATTTCTTTCAGATTTATTGTTTGGGTTAAAATATAACCTCAAAACTCGTCGTAAATGAAACGATTTATTTCAACTTAACAATCATTAAAATATTTTTATTTACGAAGAAAAATTATTGTTAAAACTTAACAATTGGTTAAACAACTTTGTTTAAACACATTCGAAGTTCACAAAAACGTAAGTATTATTTTTATTTTATACATTCTGTTTACTTTTTAAAACATTTAAATTATCGAAGAACTTTATTTAATTAATTTATTCTTTATTATTATTATTCCGTTGGTCCACTTTAATAATAAATGATCTTATTTATTTAATCACTAATAAACACATAACTTTTCATTGACATTTCAATTTTACTTCGTTGATTTTCAATTATTTAAAAAAAAATGAGTGCCGTGACGTCATTTATAAAAATCGATACTTCTGGAGCGACAAAATATACGTCCTCCTGCTTTGAAAACTTAATAGACACTAAAGACATCTTGTTTAAAGTCAACCAATGGGATTCGAGTATTTTTATAACTTTTGAATCAAATTTAATATAAACAAAACTAATTAAAATCCTAAACTTAATTAAATCTAATATTGAATAAATAACAAATAATCAATTTACTTAAAACTAATTTACTGTACAATATTTTATTAATTAACTTAATTTAGAATTTTCATATTCATGAAAGTAATACTTCCCAGAATTCATGACTTATTTTCTATTTTTCTATTTAATGAATTTTCGAAATTATTTTTTATTAAAACGAAAACTATACTAAACTACTATATACAAAATAAGAAAAATAATTTCATTCTTGTTAAATTTCATAAATTTACCTATTTTGGCTGTAATTCATGTCCAAAAATTATGACATTTGTCAAAATTACATTTTGTGATTATTCTTATAATATTTATTTTCTGTCTTTAAAATATCAATATTCTTACACTTTGAATGCTTTTACAACTTTCTATCATGTTTTATTTCCTGTCTGAATTTTTCTAAGTAGCTAACTTTGAACATAAAAGTATCTTAGTACACATGTACTTAAGAATAACTTATTTTGTTAATTTTAAGTAATTAATTTAACTTTATCTGTTATTTCTATCATGGTAAATTGACTTCTGTGTTACCAAGAACTAATCCATCCTGGAACATCTGTATCGTAACAATGAATGAATGAAAAATTTGGATATCGTACATGTATCTTTTAGTCGTCATTCTTTAATATAATTTTTATAACATATTTGTTGGGTATATTTGCTTTAAAGTACTTTTATCTGAATTAATAAATTATAACAAACTTCTAGAATGACTTTGCATGAAATTTATCTTGATATTTAACTTTATGCAATTTGTAAGTGCTAAATTTGTATATCGGAACTGTCAAAATTTGTGTAAATTGTATTTATGTTAATTGTGTGAATAAATTGATATTGTTTGTAATGTTTAATGCCTAAAATACACAACAATATAATAAGAAATAAAAGAACTGAAGAAGGCATAGGGTCAAGTAAGATAATTCTGAGACACCTGAAAAAGGTAGGTAAAAGTGACATACGCTTTCTACAGACAGATCAATAAAAAAACCAATTAGGGTAGGCTGTGAAATTGAATTATTTTGAATTGGTACTTTAGCCACATCCACAGAATGACATTTTATAACGTTTGTAATTTGACATTTTTATTGTAAACAAAGTTTATAACCTTAAATTCATGTCAGAAATGTCATTCTGTGGATGTGGCTAAAGTACCAATTCAAAATAATTCAATTTCACAGCCTACCCTAATTGGTTTTTTTATTGATCTGTCTGTATATCGGGTGTTTGACTTAAGGGGCGAACATAGGGAAATGGTATGGGAAATCGTATATATGCAGATTTCTGCTCCCCGTTTGAGTTGATAGGATTGATAGTGGTATCAATCGAAAGACAAAAAGAATTCGCTTAATTTGGTACTACTTTACTTGAATTTGTTGCTTGTTTAAGAAAGAAATAGCTTAAAAACTGTAGTAAATAATTTGCATTTTATTCACAAAAGCAGACCAGCCATGATCAAATTTGAAGTTTCTTTATGCCCATTATGTCCATTTTGGCGGCTAACTTAAAATTATGACGTCATACAGGCCCTCTTCCACAAAATCGGGCAAAACACCTGGTAATACGTGATTGTATGGTTAATGAGCTATCCATTCCATATAGTCATACTATTCCTTCATAAAAAATCCCACGGACTAGGAAATAATTACTTATGCTCCTGCACTACTACTCAAATTAATAGATAAAATAGCACTTTAACAGTTGCTGTAGAAAAAATTTTATTTTTCCAATTCCTACACATAAAGTGGCATTTTAATGTGTCAAATCTAGTTATCAAAGCAACATTTTAACGTGAAGGGTGGATAAAGTGTTGCTATAAACATTTTATCCCCACTTTCCTTGACGACACTGTTGCTATAAACTTGACAACGTGAATAAACTACTTATTTTAGAATAAAAATCATGGTGCCTTTAAATTTTGGTTGCTAGGTATTGTTTAAAAGCTACTGTAGTATTAATAGCAAATGATAAAGTGTGCTTTGTTCTACTGAAATCAAAAACTGCAAGGGTAGATAAAGTAATACTTTATCTACCCTTGCGGTTAAAATGCAATGTAACCATAGCAACGCACATACTAATGAGATTTTAAAACGTAACTCGATTAGTAATAATTTTAAACGTCGATGTCAAATGTTATATTGAAATAAAATTTATTTTTAATTTTTTTCTTTTAAAATAAATGCTATAGAAAAAAATAGAATATTATACACGACGATAAAATTTAATTATCTTCTCGAGCGTAATTAGCGTCCCGATTGACGTCTCATCGCAAAAAAAACGCTCGAGAAGATAATAAACAATTTTATCGTCGTGTATAATACAAAATTTTATTCTATCCTCACCATTATTTACATACAGGGTTACTGGTAATTCGATGCATTCCTTTGGAGATGTGATGGGACAGGAGCTAAGAAACAAATTTAACCCTAACATACATTATGCAAAACTCAATAGTTTTTGAGATATTTCAATTTTTGTGTTTTTCTCAAAAAAGTAGATCTTAATGTCTTTAAAGTTAATTTTTAAAAAATCTACTTGACATTTTCTGAACTTTTTGACTGGGTTACTTGTCCCACTCTATGGTCATCCGTTTCGAATGGAAAATATCCTGAAACATTTCGATCATGTGAAAATTTTAAATAAAAACTTATTAAAAATGATTTCTAAAAATCAGCTACGAAAATTACCTATTCGTTTTTCTCAGAAATTATTTTTTTATTTTTGCATAATGTATGTTAGGTTTAATTTGTGTCTTAGCTCCTGTCCCATCATATCTCCAAAGGAATGTATCGAATTACCAATAACCCTGTATATTGAATTAGTTAATTATTTTGATTCATAATTATAAACGTCAAAGTCAAACGTGAAACTGTTTGTACCTTTGATTTATAAAGAAAAAAGTGAATATCTAATTTTTTCCTTCAAGACGATAAAGTTTCATTTTAACGTGATGTAAAGAGTAGTTAAAGTACAACTTTAAAGCGGCCCTCACACGATCAATATATATATTGTCACTAAATATTGACAAACTGTATTTGCCTCACACTATCAATATTTATTGACCATCTATTTAGTTTTGCACTGGCAGTCAATGATGTCATATCGACAAAAATCTTGTTAATGCTAGCACATTTCAATACCAACTGAAGTAAGATTGTCAATCTCTCCTTCAGACGGTCAATATTTATTGTCAATCTTGCAAATATTTTGGTGTTCATCAAACCAGACCATCAATATGTTACATATTGACAATGTGTCAATCTTTCTACTCACACGTTCAATAATATTGTCAATACCTGAGTATTGACAATGACCCGTATTCTGATCTCATATTTAAATTTAACGTCATGTTTAATTACCATGGCAACATCGTATATCTCTCTTATACACATATAAAATTATATAAAGCTATATCGTTTTATGTTTACGCTAAACACGACTTTAGTTAGAGACAACTTTAAACATAAGATCAGAATACGGCCCATTATATACTATATTGATCGTGTGAGGGCCGCTTATCAGTTAGAATAGAATAAATAACTATTTATCTATAGCAACTGTTAAGGTGCTATTTTGTCTATTAATTTGAGTAGATAAAGTAGCACTTTAATAGCAAGGGTAGATAAAGTACTACTTTAACGACTGTACGCCCATACTAATGACATTTTAAAACGTGACTCGATTTGTAATTTTTTAAAAGTCAGTGTCAAATAAATGTCAAATAAAATTTATTTTATCGCGAACCGTCAGTAGAGCCTTTGAATATAAAGCTACAGGAAGGAGGGTATCGTTTTAGTAGCCATACAAAAAGTGCGACGGAAGTCGCAATTTTATAATCTATTTGTAGTCATAGTTTTGAGACTGACAGCTGACAAATAAAATGGTTAGCTGTGCTGTTTGTGGTTTTTCGCGAACAAAGACAAATAAAAATGTAGGAATAACTTTCCATAGGTAAGTATTTACCTTCATATAGTGCAATTTCGTTTATTACGAATAATATTTAAGAACAATTCGATTTTATAATTTCAATGTCAAAGAAAGGTCACGAGTGAATATCATAGGCGTCACATACGTGTTTTATATAGATTAGCACTTTGCAAAATATATATTTAAAAAACTGTTTTAACTATCAGTAATATTGAAAAATACTTTTTAGATTCCCAAAAGATCCACACAGAAGAAAATTATGGATTGATTTTGTGAAAAAATCTGAGTGGATTCCAAAAAATACGAGTGTATCTACTGTATTCACAACATTTTACTGCAAATTGCTTTGACCGATCATCTCATCTAAAAGTAAGACTGCAAGTAACAGCCAATCCTACAATTAAAGTGGACCGATTAAAATACGTGAGTATAATTGAATTATTAACTTAGCAGCATCTCGCTGTCGAAACGTTTTATCTAATAAATAAATTTATAGAATATTACTCAAACAATTTTTAATTATTTAAAATATGAAAGCATCTTCTTTTCACTGATTTGTTATACACTGCGGCTTCGCCGTCGTGCATCAAACTTTAAATTCGTGAAAAAAAGTACATATTGCTTTAATTACTACTGGTTCAAATAACTACTGAAAGCGTCTTTAAAGTTTTATTATTGTACATATGTACATCACTATTGTAGGTAAAGACTTTCAATCCAATGCTAAAAAGAGCTGTCAAAGGAATTACGGAGACTGGATCACCAAATGAATCACCAAAAATTCATAAAACTGATGTTCGTCAATCTACAGTTTTCGGGCCATCTACTTCAGCGTACACCTTCTCATCTATTTCTACAGGTACGAAAGAATTGACACAGGACTCCCCTCGCAAAATACGTTTAAAGAGGACGATCGATGAATTGTGCCGGAAAGATATTTTGAAGAATGAGAAAATTCGAAGGCTGCAAAAGACTGCTTGGCGCCAAAATAAAAAAATTTCATCATTGAAAGCAATGACATATTAAATTCCCGTAAAATTACAGATTTCGGTTTGAAGCAGGCAGCATGTTCTAATAATATTAATAATATCAAATCTTTTTTTTTTAATTTTAAACATTATTTAATAAATTTAAAACATTGTGATGGGACACTCGTTTTAGATTCCCAAAGAAAAACCGGTTTCATCGGTATGATGATGGGCATTACAACTGTGTTGGAAATGTACGAACAACATGTTGCAAATGGGACATTACAATTCATTCCGACATACAAGTTAAACCAAGATCACTTGGAATTATTTTTTGGAACAATTAGATCTCAACAAGGGTATAACAATAATCCTACGAGCAGACAATTTACTGCAGCTTACAAAAAAATTTTAATACACGCAGAAGTAAGAAAAGATGGATGTGGTAATTGCATTCCCCAAGAGGTCATCAATATTCTTAATGTTGGTTCTAATAAAAAGCCTCCGGAGCAAATTATCAACGAATCTGTATTGCATCGTCCAGATTCATGCAGTGAAAATGAAGATGACACAATTGTTCAATTTCTAAATGAACATAGTTATGCATTTCAGTGTGATTCTTTATCTCCATATAATTTGGAAGTTATAAAATACATTGCAGGTTTTGTGAGTTTTAAACTTGGACGTAAATTGAGATGTGAACACTGTATTTCAAATTATATGGAATTAAGGAAGATTTCTTGCAGTCATTAATTTCACATAAATCAAGGGGAGGTTTGAGTTATCCCAGTGCAGATGTAATAGATATTTGTATTCAATGCGAGAAATTTATTAGGCGAGAACAAATTAAAAATAAATGTAAAATTGATGCAAAATTGGGATGTATAAAAGTTGTAAATATTTTTTTGCATCGGGATGTATTTCCAAATATGCCAATGCACGATCTTACACCAATTGAAAACCACAACGTTTTATTAATTAAAAGCATTTGTAATACCTATTTTAATACTAGAATTAATTTTATTTGTAAAAATGTTATTAGTAACCAAGAAAATATTAGAAATATGTATACTAAGTTAATTTTGTTTAAAGGACAATAAAGATGTTATATATTTGCTATTATAATATGTTATTTCTTGCAGCTTCTAATTTTTGTTCGTTCATACTTTTACTACATTTTTTTGCCAGTTTACGTCTTTGAATATTTTATATTCAAAGGTTTACGTACCCCGTATTCAGTCTAAAAGGTACGCCACTGACATACCGGAAACATTCAGCCGCCATTTGCATGATCTATCTTGGTCTCACGTATGTTTTGCATATCCTCCTTCCTGTAGCTTTATATTCAAAGAGTAGAGCCATGCATTACCATAGCGATTTTCGGAAGTAAACAAACACTTTATCTTACTGTACAAATCAAACATTTTACCTGCCGCTAATATTTATCAACATAACCATGACCAAAGAGTAAGTATACATATTATATATTCTTTGCCATGACTGTATGACATTAAACAAAAATCGTTTGTTGCTGTCACAGCTCCAACAGTAAAAGTTTTGTCGCAAGTTATTTATAGAAAATAATGGAAGAAGACATTCAATTAATATACATTTTTACGGTTGGCGATAAAATTTTGTATGCACCACGTCAGTAAAGTGTCTTTTTCGCCCTCCGGCTAGAAACACTCAATTTTCAGGCGTATAAATCGTCTGGAAAATGCTATTTTCAGGCCTAGGCCTGAAAGTAAAATTAGGATTTTCGATTGGTGGCGCTGAACCGAACTGACTCCGCCCTCTCATTGCTACGCCCATTGTCACGCCCAGAAAAATAAATTCCCTAGAAAAATAAATTCTCTAACGTCAAATATTTGAATAAAAAATGATTTTTTATAATTAACGTATTTTTATCGGCCGAAAAAATATTGTGTATCACACGCCTAGAAACTGCTTTGCAAGTACTCGTACTTGTAGAGCCTCGGTTGCACCTCGGCCTACAAACGTACTCGCACTTGCAAAGTGACAGTTTCTAGCCTTGTGATACAAATAACTATTATTGAACTCGCCTGTTAATCGCCTCGCTCTCTCTCTCGCTCGGCTCATAATCTCAGACTAGTTCGATAAAGAATCACTTTACTGACTTGGTACATAAATAACTACTATAATTTATTTTTTTCCTTTAAAATAAATGCTATAGAAAAAAAATAGAGTATTATACACGACGATAAACTTTAATTATCTTCTCGAGCGTAATTAGCGTCTCGACTGGCGTCTCGACGCTAAAATCCGCCCTCGAAGATAAAATACAATTTTATCGTCTTGTATAATAAATAACTATTTACTGTCAGTTATTAATTCACGTATCTACCTAATTACTATGAATAGTAATATTGAATAATTTATTGAGGATTTAAAAAACTTCAAATTATCATGGCTGGTCTGCTTTTTGTGAATAAAATGCAAATTATTTATTGTGGTTTTTAAGCTATTTCTTTCTTAAACAAGCAACAAATTCAAGTAAAGTAATATCAAATTAAGCGTATTTTTGTTGTCTTTCGATTGATGCCACCATCAATCCTATCAACTCAAACGGGGAGCAGGAATCTGCATATATACGATTTCCCATGCTATTTACCTATGTTCGCCCCTTAAGTCAAATACCCGGTATGTTTTTTTGGCAGACTTATTTGAAAAACAACTAAGTTTCGTTAAGCCTAATATCTGTCCTATCATAATTTTAAATATTTACCTTTTTAAATTATGTAGTTTAATTTAAATCGTTGTAAAGTTCCACATTTTTGGACTCAAAAACTTTTTGCAAGAATTTTACATCTCTGCGAGTATCTCTGCAATGGAGAGTTTAATTCATGTAATATAAAAATCTATCGTGGAAAACGCACTGGGGAGGCCGTATGTATACAAATTTCAATAGTTCCCAGGCTTCACGTTAACAAAAAAAAATAATTTAAACTTTGGGGTAAAAATGAGACAAGAATACGGGAAATTATAAGTCATTAAGTGGGAAAAAATGAGACAAGTTTATGTGAATTTAGTAGCGTGTGGAACATTCAGTCGCATATAATTGTTAAAGGTAGTTAATATCTGTGGTTACAGTTAAGATAGTTTGTGCGGTTCTAGTTATAACTGAGTACTTCTCAGGTTATCAGGTAGGTGATCATGTTGTGGTATAATTTTCTTATTTTAGATATAGCTATTATTGTTATTAATGAAGGGAAACTGGTAACTTTGAAAGAATTTATCGAGGTAGCAAAGGAGAGAAAGGCAAAGTCAAACAAAAATATATAAAAGGCCAAAGTTAAAGAAAACGGTTCGTGGAGAGCTATTAGAAGTTATGGGAATGAAGGTACTAACTTCCAAAATACATCCTTTAAAGCAAACGAAGATGACATAAGTTAAATACATTCATCATTTTGTCACGTGCCAAACTGGCACTTCGACATTAAATGGGGGATGATAGAATAATAATAATAACAATAATAATACTTTTTTATTTCCCAAAAAGTTCCATAATAAATAAAAAAAAGTACAATTTATATTATTTTAAGTACATGGAACAGGAAAGGAAAAAACGATGATGATCAGATGGTTTCCAAATAAGGAAACCCCTGCTCTACCCCACCACCGTACAAATCCCTTAAGCACGCGGCTAGCTAAAGCAGTGGAGACGGACGGTTCGAAACGGTAAAACCCTTATTCAAATAAGGCTGTAGTCATAATGGGGTTGAAATTGGGCGCCACTGTGGTATGTCACCCTGAGGTCTAAATAGGAACCCACCACAGAAGATTCCCAAAGGGCTCGGACAATGGTTGTCGTATCTGCATCCTGCTGCAAGATGTGACTTACATTGCTGAACTGACAATTACTTACTTTACTGGAATGCTTAAACTTGTAGGCAGGCTAACACTGTTTACATAAATCTTTACCAAAACACTAATCCACAAAATATTATCGGGGAACACTGAACACAAATAACAAGACCAAACTAAATTGACAATGAAATATTTAATGAATCGAAAGGGAAAACATGAATACAAAGAAATTACACGAAAGGCAATCAAAAATAATGTTACGTTTCAAACAAATAATAAAGGTACGCTTACGTTAAGGGACGATAGAATTGAGGGTACTATATTTACGTTAAGTACTGCAAATCATTCACAAGCTTACTCACTCAATCCCAGGCAAAATAATATAAAGGAACAAACAAATACTAAGACTAAAAATTCAACAGCACAGCTGAATTCTTTACGCATGCAACATAATACAAATATTCACTTTCCTTGACTTAAAACTTGCTACAAATGAACACAAAGATAACCAAAAGATGGCACTTATTGAACTTTAAATTGAACTGAACAATTATTGATGAGGCCTGCTAGCAAGAGACAATAGTAGGAACTAAAACTGGCGTTACAAACATAAACGGTAAAGTAGGAGCAGCATAAAGGAGACTAGATTACCTGGCGAGATGTTCTTACTTGCTCGGCACAGGGAGTGACGTGACGGATGTGACTGGAAGAGCTATATGTTCCTTCTTCCAAGACGGGTGCAAAACAACGAAGAATAATCCTTAGGCTTTGGGTTTTCATAATCCCTCATACGTGGAAATTGTGTGAAACGGTACTTCGACAACTATCACCGAAACTTTTCAGACAAAACTATCTCTTTTCGGAATTTTAATGACACTCTTTCGGTGAATCCGACCAAGTCGTAAATTGTAATCCTCCCCGATGGTTACCGATAATAGAGGTCTTTCCGGTGCAATTTAAGGACCCAAGCTGGAAACGATAAACTCGCACCACGTCTTAAAAGACGTCCGATATGATCGAGATGTTGTCACGCACTGAGGAAGCGGGGTATAGAAAAGTCGAAAGGATGCTGAAACAAGTCAGCTGACAAGCCCTGACGTACAGGGGATTCCCCGGATCGTATCACCAGAAGTTGCCATAACTGAAACAAGATGACATCATGCCTCGGTGAAACACGCGTGAAGTACGCCACCTTGGGATTTTGAACAAAGGAAATGTTTCACAACGACAAAACATACTGAAATGACTTGAAGATTTCGTAGAACTGCAATGAAAATGCGCTGACGGGCTTAACCTTTCGTGCCCTTTAAACTAAAACGGAATTAACTGTAGCAAAAATAACATAACAAAGCACGAAATTAAAATTACGAAGCACAGGACCGTACTAAAGGATTTAGGTACCAAAAATTAAAAATGACTCTAAACTTCCCAAATAACACGGAATTGCAAAACCACGTGACAAGTTGTCTGTCTTATTTACCTATAAGTTACCAAATCCTAAGAACGTAACTGCAGAAAGTAGAATTCAGTACGTTTTTGAAAACCCTATTGACATTCTGGAAAAATAAATGTTAAAATAATTTTTTTAGTTCGTTTTGTGTTGCTTCTGCTGCTACAAAATTGCAGTAGTTATTATATAGGTGTAGAACCGGGGTCAACACTTATCGCTGTGTGGAAGGAAAGTAAGCAATATGGAGAATGTGGAGGAGTTATTAAAGCAGATACAGAGCAGGCTGGATGGAATGGACAAGAAGCTGGAACAAATATTGGTGTAATAAAACTAGAAAACAAACAGCTGAAAGAGAAAGTTGAAAAGCAGGACAAAAGAGTAGAAGTCTTAGAGAAAGAGGTGTTAGAAAGAAGAATCTAGTGATAAAGGGAGTGGTGGATGAAGAAGGAGAAGAGGAGAACGAGACACTGGAAAAAATCTCAATGGTGATGAATAGGATAGGGGTGGAGATTGATAAAGATAATGATCTAGAAGATTTCAGAAGATTAGGGAAATATAAAGAGACAGGAGCAAGACCATTACTAATTAAACTTGAGAAATATAACAAGAAAATAGAAATACTAAGCCAAGAATCTAAAAGACCCCGAAATATGGATAAACGAAGATTACCCCAAAGAAGTACAGGAAGAACGGAGGAAACTAATTCCACTCATGAGGGAGGCGAGACAAAAAGGGCAAAAGGCACAGTTAAAATACAGGGTGTCTCACTATATTTTGACTGATTTTACAAGATTATATTTTCTAAATGGGATGAAGTATTAAGGTGCGGTTTTCACCAATGAGTTTTACATGAGCCCAAGTTTTTTTAATGGTTTTTACGAATATGCTATTCCTTCTTTTGTCAGTCATGGCATGTTAAATGTTTTGTTGTTTACGTTTTTGATTTTACAGTAGGGTCTTCATAAGCGTTTATCTCGGTCATTTCTCATCCGATTTTAATTTTTCAAATATCGTTTGAACGCTAAAATATGCGCCTATTCTTATTTCTACAAATAAGTATAGGGTTGCATTAAAAAAAAATGAAGTATCTGGTCTGCCAAATAATGCCATTTTTATTTCGGTTTTTAAAGCAGGAATAGCATATTCGTAAAAACCATAAAAAAAACTTGGGCTCATGTAAAACTCATTGGTGAAAACCGCACCTTAATACTTCATCCCATTTAGAAAATATAAGCTTGTAAAATCAGTCAAAATATAGTGAGACACCCTGTATAATAAACTAATAATAGACAACGGAGTATATGGTATAGAGGGAGGTGAACTGGTAAAACAGCAACAGTTGCAAAATGGAAAAGAGAAATGAACAAGCATTAATAAGAAAAGGTTAGTCAGCGAAAGATCACCTATAGAAGACCCAATAGTAGCGCAGTTAAGAAAAATAACAAAAACTCCTAGAGGAATAAACTAAGCAGGAAAGATACGGACGGGAAAAAAGGTAACGACAAAGGCAATGGACAAGGAAACAAAAAAAGAAACGGAAGTAGGAGTTTTGAGATGGACAACGGTTTAAAAAAAGGAAAAAGCAAAAATAACCGGGAAAGCAGTATAATAAAAATAGGAACATGGAATGTTCAAAGAACAAATCAGGAAGGTAAACTTAAACATCTAAGCGACGAGTTAAAACAAAGGAATACAGATTTTTTAGCAATACAGGAAATGAAACAAAAAGAGGGTAGGACAACGGAAATAGGCGATTATATTCTATTGGCGGGAGAATGCAACAGATCTATTTTGGGGGTCGGTTTTATGATTCACAAGAAATGGAAAAGGCAGATAAAGAAATTTGAGGTAGTCTCGAACACTCTCTGTTACATAAAAATAAAAACCAGGTATCGAAAAATCAGTTTGGTAAATGCTCACGCACCTACAGAGGTCAAAGATAAAGAAGAAAAAACTGCGTTTTACGAGGAATTAGAAAATTTACTTTCCAAAATCCCTAAGTACGATTTAAAAATAGTCTTAGGAGATTTTAACGCAAAAATATGAAGAGAACAAATCTATGAACCAACAATAGGGGCATTTAGCTTACACTTGAAAAGTAATGAAAATGGGGAATATTTGATAGGATTTGCCACGGAACACAAGCCACGAATTATGGGGACCTTTTAAGATATACAATGTGTCCATGGATAGGTGATACAAGAGGTATAAATGACCAAAAATTTTTAGATATCAATACGCTGTTTGGCAGTCTATCCCTGCTTGTTCTTAAATTCATTTTAAGCGGACTTTCGGTTTTTTTAAATCAAGGCATCTGTGTTAGCACTGTTAAAACGAAGGTGAGGTTTAGGTAAAGTCTTAGTATTTTAACCCTTAACCGGCGTGGCCAGAAATTTTAACACTCAATGCGTTGTGGAGTCCTTGGGACTCTAAAATAAAATATGCTGTGTATTTAATGTTATTGAAAAACTTACTTATTTTTCGTTGTATAATTAATTAAAAACATGTAAAGAAACAAAGTTTTATATTTATAACCAACTGAGTAACAAACTAAATCCAAAAACGATCTAAAACCAAAAATACTAAAAAATAAACAGTGTTTCTTTGATTCTTATTTTGCAAAAAAAAAAACTAAAAAATAAATACTTTTCTTATTGAATACATGTTTGGTAAGGTCTAAACTACAAAAAATGGAAACGTATTAATTTCTAAAATAAAACTGAAAAAAACTGACAATGGTCCAAAAACCCTATAAAAAAATATTTAGAACTCTTCTAGATTTTCAATGCATTGAAGAAAAAATTTTTTTTAAACATTGCAAACAAATCGGTTTTCTGCATTGAACACATAAATAAGCAGTTTTTTGTTTTTTGGGTCACAAGTAAAACAATAGGTACTTCCTCTGATTTCTAGGCAAAACGTCTTGAGCATCAGCTGGTGCCTCAGGTGCCATCTTCAAAATTCTGAAAATAGCTGTGTCACATTCCCCAAACCATCTTTGCACAGTTTCCTCAAAGTTAGGATCTGTAGGATTATTTTTTTTTAAATTCTTGAGGATAGTTGCTAAATTGCAAACATTACACTAATTGCGTCGTGGAGTCCCACGGACTCTAAGATTTTTTTCAACATACTTGCCTTGATCACAGACTGATTTCGAATGAGCACGTGACAGGTCTACCTACCATGGGAAGCTACTGAACAAAACGTGCCGTTTTGTGGACAAATACGAAAGTAATTAAACAGTTTATACTTGCTAGAGTCCAAGGGACTCCGCAACGCCGGTTAAGGGTTAACAAATATCGCAAAATTGTATTAGAGTGAAGTTGTCCAGAACACAAAATTACGCTTGTATGCAAAATTTGAAGTTGATCAGACAGAACTGATTTTTGTTAGTTTAAGGCTTTTGTTGTGCTCGCAGACGCTTCAAAAACACAAAATTAGGATATGTTATTTGGAAAACTTTATTTTAAATTGAAAGTTTCAAGAATAAAGGAAACACAAATATCAAAACTATTCAAAAGTTGTTGTAGTGGCTGCTTGATCTGATTATAAAAATTTCAGAAATTTTTTCAAAGTCCAAAACTGCGGAAAATTGTGAATTTTAGTCTTAAATGATTACCTGCAGGAAAAGTAACATGAGAAATAAGACTATTAAACACAGCAAAAATTATTATCAAGAATAAAATTTTCCGAGGAATCAATAATAAAAAAGTTTGTTCCTCTTGTATCACCTATCTGTGGACACATTGTACATAAAGGGACCTGGAGATCGCCAGATGGCAGAAGCACTAACCAGATAGATCACTTTTTAGTGGAAGAGCAGCACAAAAATAGAGTCATGGATGTAAGAGCCTTTAGAAAGGCAGATATTGATTCAGACCATCTTTTAGCAGTGCTAAAAATAAAGGAGGAAACGTTAGTGAAAACGGAAAGAAAAAACAAAAGTACGAAATATAATATGGACTTACTTAAGAATGAGGAGACACTGAAAAGTTATGAAGATCGTATAGAACAAAAATTGGCTCAGGAAAATGAGAGTAACAGCTTAAATAAAAAATGGGAAAGAGTAGGAGCCATTTTATTCGGGGCAAAAGTATTGGAAGCAAAAAAAACGGAAAACAGAAAGAGGTGGTTTGATGAAGACTGCAAAAAGTTCTAGAAGAAAGAACAGAAGTGAAATTGAAAATTTTAAGAGATGATTCGGAAGAAAATTAAAGGAAGTACCACATAATAAGGAGGGAAGCTAAAAAAATATGTAGGCGAAAGAAAAGAGAATGTATGGAATTAAGACTGGAAAGAATGGAAAATAATTTGAAAAATAAGGATATTAGGAAATTCTATAAAGAAGTCGGAAACGAGAGACAAGGAGACCGCGCGAGGACGATCTTTATTAAAGGAGAAGATGGGAATTTGATAGGTGACATAGAAGGAATAAAAGAAAGATGACAAAAGTATTTTGAAAGCCTATTTTACGAAGAAGAAAGAAGCGAGGGCTTAGAGATGGAACTCGGTGCGGAAGAAGCTGGTATACAACATCCAGAAGAAAATGAGGATATAAAAGTAATAACAAAGCTAAAGAATAATAAAAGTCCAGGTAAAAATGGAATTTGCCCGGAAATGTTAAAACACGGGGAGAAAAGATGCAGAAATGTATTATCAGAATAATAAGAAAAGTATGGAAAGAAGAGAAAATGCCGGACCGATGGACAGAAGCAATTATCCAACCACTGCTGAAAAAAGGAGACAGTCAAGAATGTGACAACTATAGAGGAATTAGCCTTTTAGATGTCATTTATAAGATAACAGCTATATTAATTAAGGAAAGATTGGAAGGAAGTATGGAAAATATAGTCGGGGATTACCAGGCGGGTTTCAGAAAAGACAGGTCAGTGGTAGTCCAAATACATATCGTAAGACAAATCCAGGAGTCCAGTAAAGAGCACAGGATGACAATGATGGCTGCCTTTATAGATTTTAAGAAAGCATACGACTCGATAAAAAGACATAAAATTCTGGAAGTCCTACTATAATTTGGAATAAATAAGAAGCTACGTAGACTAGTGAAAATGACTTTATCCAATTCAGTTACGAAATGTCAACATTTCGACATTGATTTTAGTTGTGAAAAGTGGTTCATTTTGTAACTAGTTACAAAATATGCTCCCATTTTGTAACTAGTTACAAAAAGATGATTTGAGTTGCGAAAAGTGTTTCATTTTGTAACTAGTTACAAAATATGCTCCCATTTTATCACGATGACCCAACTCCTTTTTTAAGAAGATGTGGCATTTACATTTTGTTATCTGAATTGGATAAAATCTTGTATGAAACATGTTGCAAATCATGGCGTGTTGTTCATCTCGGCTTCGCCTCGACGAACAATTTCACGCCTGGTGATAAAAAGTCCATCATTTTGCAACTCGTTGCATAAATAGCTATTAAGTAATATAAAATACACGGTAAGAGTAGAGGGCTCATTAACAGAGGGTTTTGAAATTACGAGAGGATTAAGACAAGGAGACCCACTCTCGACAGTTTTATTTAATTTGGTATTGGAATCCGTTATAAGAAATATTAGCTACAAACAAAGAAAAGTATATACTCCAAAAGCCATCAATGCATTGCATATGCTAACGATGTGGTGATCCTGGCTAGAAAAGAGAGAGATTTGAAAAGTATGACAAGGAAATTTGAAATAGAAGCGAAAAGTTTGGGACTACAAATAAATTACAATAACACGAAATTTATGGATTTAGGAATACAGAATAAAAGAGGGAGAAGAGAAAACCTGATTCTAGAAGAAGAACAGGGGTTGAAACAGACTGAAATAAAAAGAGTAGAAAGTTTTATCTATCTGGGAGCGGCCTTTCACGAAGATGGAGGAAATGAGGCAGAAATAAAACACAGATTAAAAAAAGGTTCGGCAAGTGCTGGAGCTCTCATGAGTTCTCTAACGTCAAAAACGGTATTAAAAAGTACAAAACTCAGAATGTAAAAGACAGTTATCCGGCCAACAGTGACATTTGAATGCGAAACGTGGGCAATTACTAAGAGCATATTAGAACAAATAGACATATGGAAAAGAAGGATGTTAAGGAGAATATTTGGGGGGAAGAAAGTGCAAGAAGTATGAGAGAGAAGAAACAATCAGGAGTTGTATGAGCTTTATAATGAACCGAAACTATCAAAAGTGGTCAAAGCCCAGCGAATTCGATGGATGGGACATATTTCACGGGCAAAAGAAGGAAGAATGATTAAGGAAATTCTGAATACGCAAGCTATAAATAACAGGGGGAGAGGAAGACCTAGGGTTAGCTGGAAGCGACAAGTTGAGAAGGATTTGGAAGCAGCAGGAGTTAGGGGATGGAGAAGAATGGCGGAAGACAGGAAAAAATGGAGAGAAGTAGTGCAAAAGACTCTTGAACAATAGTTTTACAAGCCTTGGGCCACCGGGCCTGTTGTGCTTTCGATATACAGGGTTGCGAAGTTCCAATTTTTTTTCGTATTTTGCGTTTTTCTCCCGTATGTTTTGAGATAATTATTTGAAATTTAGTATAGTTACTATCTTTTCGAATCTCTACAATAAAATGTCAAACTCATCAGTTGCAGTATACAGGGTGTTACATTTCTTTGGGTTACCGACCATTTTACCTTTCGGAACTTCTTTTTGGAGCACCCTGTATAAATTTTTATATCTTACTTGAATTCCCTGTTCTTTTCTCCAGCTTTTTGGTTTTTTCATTATTCCCGTATCTGTCACCGTTTTTGAGTTATTTGAAAGAATACACCAAGTGTAGTCAAAATAATTTTCTTTTTTTTTTGTAACACGCTGTATACTGCAACTGATGATTTTGACATTTTATTGCAGAGATTCTAAAAGCTAGTAGCTATACTAAATTTCAAATAATTATCTCAAAACACAAAATATAAAAAAAAATTGAAACTTCGCCACCCTGTATATCGAAAATGGCGCGTTTTTGATCATGTGTATATTAACATTTTTTTCCTATTTTGTTGAGTACTATCACCCCCTGAAATATCTGCATGACATTAATTTACACCCTGTATATTATAATTTACTATTTATTGTTGTTTGTTTGGAAGATTTAGAGTTGAAATTAGTATTAACTTTTAAAAAACTTAAACTTTATTTTAAAAATCTGTAACTTTTCTTGTATGAGCATTAAAAAAATAATTTTTTGATTTTCATAGGTAATCGGTTTTGAACAGAGTGTCTTATTTTTACCCAACGGTTTATTACAGTTAGAAAACAAGAGAACTACAGTGGTGTCTTACGATTTCTCATAATTATCTCATTTTTTCTCGAAACCACGGGGAAATATGAGACACACATTTTTGAATTACTATTTTTGATCAACATGTAGTCAAACAATAAAAGTGATTCAATGAAAAGCCCATACAAAATGAAGTAGTATACACATAAAATGAAAGATCTGTCACGCAACGCATAAATAGAAGTTATAAGGAGAGTTTTAAAATTTGCCTCATTATTACCTCACTTGACCCTATTGGGAAAAATTTTCTCTAGAAATGGAACACGACCTTTACGCGGGGTCGAGAAAGGTTTGGAAGGTACTAAAAAATAGAAAAAAAGCTGTTAAGGGTCCTCCAGCGTCGGCATTAAATATGCAACATTTTCTGTATAAAAATAGACGATTATAAATAATTCAAAGTATACTTTGTCATACATCAAAGTGTTCGCCATTGAATGAGGAAGGGTGCTATTATATTTTATTTTTAAATTTCAAATTAATAACGCAATTATTAATAAAAAAAAACTAGGAAAATTAACGTATTTGAAAACTCTGGATAATACTATGCATTTATTTATTAACCGATTTCAATAAACTAAACGTCAGTAGATGCGCAATTTAATGTATGAGGGTGCTATTATAATAAAATTGGATTAAATTATTTTTTTAATTGTGTTACATTCAACAAACCAAATGAATTCATAACTATTGCAGAACTAATTGTAAGTCAACAAACCTTGTAGGAAATGGTAATACGGTATGTTACCAATTTTTTAGAAAACATCCACCTTGCAAATAATAATAAATAGAGTCAAAAATGGATCTCTTGAATTAGAAAATTTAGTCAGTAGTTCAGAGTTTTGCCACCTTTACAACTTTACAAGTTGGCGCTGCTAGTTTCAACAGTGCGTGCGGTATTTTGGGATAATCCGATTATGAGGGTTCAAACTGCAGGTCCCTAGTAAGTAAGCAAAAATTGCGAAGAGTAATTTAAATGTTTGGCAGCTATTATAACATTGGATCAAACTTTTTGTGTACATTTATTTAATTCTGCAACAATTAGTTTTGTACGAAATAGTGGTTTAGAATACTATATTTTTTAAAAATTTGTTTACACTAGTATAGTATAGTATAGATTACATTTAGCTGCGTTTAATCCGAAAATGTAGCCAATTCATCTTCACTAAATGTACTAAATAAATAAGCTTCAATTTAAAAAGTTAATTTATTTTTATTATTACATATTTATTTATACATATAGCTACATAAAAGTTATTATTAATTAAACTAGATATAAATCCCGCATAGGCAAATTCCTAAGTCACCGAGGATCTATAATTTCTGGAAGCAAGGAACTCATAAAATTTCCCTAATGTTTTAGACATCTCTTCCCAGAATACCCTATCCCTTGCAATTTCTGCTACGCAGACGCCTTTAGGGGTCCAAACTACAAAATAGTAAACGTCTTTATTTGCTATATGTAGCTGGCCTTGCACTTGATACATATATTTATGCGTCTTTTTTAATTTTAGATTCGCCCCTTCTAAAGTACAAAATTTAATTTTTTTCATTGAAATCCCCTCTTGCGGTGTAAAATGTTTACAAGTTGCTGGACATTTGATTTCTAGTAGGGCATTATTATTATCTGTAAGCCGATCTGGACTTGCAGCTAAATACGGCGTTTCTGTGTCAATACAAAGTCCTATAATTTTTGTTTTAATGCCGTACATGGCCTCAAATGCAGCGACAGCATTTTTTTCATTTTCTTGGCCATATGCAGTGTATTCGTTTCCAAAAAATTTAGAATACAATAAAGTTTCTACAGCTTTTGCGGTTGATGTCGTTGGACGCATACAACAAATTCTACCAAAATTGGATGCAGTAAGATGTAGTTTGCGCTCTCGTTTCCATAATTCTGACAGGGCTTGCTCACGAGTATCAATTTCCAGTTGTTTTGGGTCCATTTTGTACATTCTCTTAAGACAATTTTCTTTTTCGTTTTCATACGTTGCTTGGTTCATATCCGGGTAGTCGTCCACACTAACGCCGTAGTTCGCATCAGGGCCAGCAACTTCATGACTTTTTTTCTTAAAAACTATTAGTTTCTAAATAAATACCTCTTTAATATTGCTTGCACTTGCTGAAACAAATACTGTATGTAGACAATTCTTCGCCCAGCAAGAATGAAGGAATTGTTTTCTGTCGGTACATGTGTTTCTATGTACAATTCTTCAACTAATTCCATTCCCATTTCTTCGTCAGCATCAGAAACAGTTTCTTTTCTATTTTCTTCGGCAGAACTACTCTTATTTTCAGTATCAATTGAAATATCCATCCATTCGTTCGATAAAACTTATTCATCGGATGGTTTTGAAATGGGAGCAACGGAGCTAAAAGAAACATTGCGTACACACGATTAAAACATGTTTTTTGAGTAACAAGTTTTAAATTAGTTTGAAAGTTTAATTCAGCGCTTGATTAATTTTTAATTACTATTTTTTCAAGTTTTTTTTGCAGACATTTTTACGTAGATTTCAGTAAGACAGTCATTTTTTTATATAATAATAATAATAATGTTTATTGAGCAGAATACACGAAAGAAATATAAAAATAGGACTAAATATGAAATAAAATAAAATACATACATAATGAAATAAAATAAAATAAAAGAAATAATAAAAGTAAAAGAAATACATGCTCAAAGGAGAAAGTTCGGCAAAGCCGTTTTTCACTTTCCCCTGAAAAATATTCGCCGTCAATTTTGAGGTATAACGTAAACTTGTGTTTTACTTTCCCATACCATCGTGAAATTTTGAGATCTAGAGTTTTCAACGGATTTTCAAATTTTAACATTATTTTACAAAGTAATTATAGTTACAATTAATTATTTTACAACATCAAAATTGACGGCGAAAACAAAATACTACCGCACTGAAATCTACGTAAAAAGGTCTAAAAAAAACCTAATATAATCTAGCAAATTTGAGTTTTTGCGTATGACTCGAAAACGACTGAAAAAAACTGAAAATCCGTTTTCGCAATTGAATTTTTCTTGAAAAGCTGGTTCATAAGTGTGTATATGATTTGTTTTTATTTTTTAGCTTTTTCCAACCCTGCACACAACAGAGAAAAAAGCTTACCGAGCTTTCCAGATGTGTTTCATTAGTAACCGTCTACTTTTCTTAGCACCACTGAGTTTGGGTTTCTTTTTCATAATATTTCGTCTCATTTTGATTTTCACAAATACAGCACTGTTATTAAAGCAATATGCACATAGTAACACTGCACACACTTCAGAGTACTGCGAAAGTTTTGATTTTGCTACTGAGAAAATGAGTCTTTGAGTACTAAAAGTAGGATAACTATAAAAGTTAAGCGGCTTATAGATAAGGGTAATGGTTGGAAACGACATCGACAGTGAGGACTGAGAAAGCTATACCCTTCCTTGTTTAATACAAGCATAGTGGGTTGTATACCTAACTTCGAATTTCCAATTTTACAAAGCGCTGGAGGACCCTTAATGAAGAAGTACAAATAAACAACATCACATCAGAAAAATGCATGCAAGAAATATATAAGATCCAAGAAAGAAACAACGAAAACACCCAAGAAGATACACACCTGGAGCAATCCTCAGACCAAGGGAATGTAATACAAGAGGAGATACATGAAGCACTGATAAAATTAAAAAACAGAAAAGCCCCTGGGCCGGACAATATTTCAAGTAAAATGCTTAAATGTGGTGGCCAGTAATTAGAAAAAGTAATAACAACATTACTCCAAAAAATTGTCTCAACTCGAAGAATCCCCCAAGAATGGAGGGAAGTACCACGGTACCGATCTACAAAAAGGGAAATAAGAATGATCCCGAGAACTATAGAACAAAATCGTTACTAAATAGTACAAGCAATCTACTAACTACTAAAAAGTAATAAGCAATTTCAAAATAAGTGAAGACCAACAGGGTTTTAGACAAAATTGATCAACGGTCGGCGCTCTAGTTATCTTAAGATTTTTGTTTTTTACCAACCTTCCGCGTTCACTGTTGGACATAGGTCTCCCTCAGTGAGGGTTTTTCTGGTCTACTCTCCCATAGTGACCGGTCCTCGTGGGAGGGAGGCGCCGCGTTAACGGAGCAATCGGGCCCCCATTCCAGTACTGATCGAAGACAATGAAGCTTAAATTTCTTAATCGTACTGGACTCGGCTACCTAGCTACCGCAACTCGGGACCTTAATATAAATAATTGAAAAGTCTGTAGAATTCAATACCCACTGTTTCTTTGCTTAATGGACCTCAAAAAGGCACGTGGAAGAGTAAAACTAGCCGCTGTTTTAAAAATACTCGGAGAACACAAGATCGACCACAACCATGTTAAAGTTATTGAACAGATTAATAAGAACAACAAGACACGCATAAAGACATGGCAGGGACTAACTGAAGAAGTATTATTCCAACTCTTTTCAACTTAATTATGGACAAGATAATACAAAGCCTAAAAGAAGTCAATGGAGGGTATAAAATGGGGCAACAAGCTATAAAAATACTGTGCTATACAGACGATCTGATGTTGATGATAGAAACTGAAGATGACTTGCAACGATAACTGCACCGATTCCAAACAAGAGCGAAAGATTTGAACATGCAGCGGAGACACGCACTGAAACTGCAAAAAAATATATTGAGAACAGCAGAAATGAAAATACTGAGAACTAACGGATCAAATAAGAAGTGCAACGATATGAGAAGAAGGTGCAAGATGTAGTAAGGTTTACAAGAGACAGCTGCCGATACTGGAGGGTTCACGTTCATAGAATGGAGGAAGATCGATAGGCAAAATGGGCAGAAGATGAAAAACCCAATATAAGGAGACCTGCCGGCAAACCACTCAAATGATGACGTGAAAGTTGGACCACCACCCCAAGAGAGGTTG